>OX104025.1:31255925-32536985 GCA_944470205.2 Schistosoma margrebowiei
TGAAATGTCACTTGAGGATGAAGCACTAAAAACAGACATTACTAATTATTAAACAGTTATTCCTTGCAACAATAATAACCCAAGGAAATACTACAAATACTTGAGATTTACCTGTGACTTGACATTTCGTTTAGCTTTACTACAATTGTTGGGATCAAAGATCAAATTACAAAGCAACAACAGAGCCAAAGTGCACACTACAAAACAGAGAACGCTAAATTAATGGTTTTGCTATTTATTTCGTGCTTTTTATGTAGCATAGGATGACTTATATATGAAAAAACTTGATACTCATGCAAACCAACCAACCCACGGCAATTGAAATACGGAATGACCGCCTCTAATCAAGCCGTTCAAGGTCGCTGAAACGAAAGGGCGGGCACATTTCAAAAGGACCTAACGTTTAAACCGTGCCCCAAGTATGCTTTGATGCAAATATATATATATATATATATAAGCAAATCAATACACTGAAGTACAATATCACTTTAGCTGAAATAATTTCAATTAAAATGGAAACAGTGGTTTTGATGCATAATTTATGTACAAAACAGTATGTATAACCCAACGCGTAATAATACCGCTGTTCATTTTTAAATAGCGCGCAAGGACGTCCTGTTAACTTATGTTGATCTGGTAGTAAAGTTTTTCAAGAACATCCAGTTCCTCCCTGGAAGCATTAACCAGAAGGAGTGACTTTAAGAATTCATCAAAGCCATTCCAGTCATTCACCACTCAACTGGATAGCGAAATCTCGACCACAGTCCATACGATAGTATTTTTGACCATTTTATGAGCGTCGGAGATCAGCAATTCTAGAAAGAACAAACCAGTAGAACATGTTTCCGTTCTACACGTTACCTAAGATACGAAACGCTAGTACGAGATTGGCTCTCAGTCTATAATAAGGATGAGGAAGAACTTCAACCTCTCGTCATTTGAGTTTTGAAACTTCTGTTAGTATATTATTGTTTACCTACCAAAAACCTCAAACAGAATGTTCCACAATAAGTGGAAAAAGTTAAGCGCCTCGTAAACAATCTTCACAATACGTTGATATCCAAAACCCACATCATCGAGACATTTAAAGGCTCTGTGAGACCGATATATCTGGGAGGATCCTAAGCATCCTCTGTATTGTAATGTGCAGTTTTCTTTCAGAAATGACCTGTGATAATTCTTGAATTCTTAGGCGATTGGTTGTTGTAAAAATCCAACATTTTTCAGTCTTAACAAAATAACTTTGTAGTGTTTAACTTGTCCTACAGACATTCCATCGCAAACGTAAACACGATACTGCCGACTCTGAATCTATGTGAAAGCAATCATCAGAACAAGGACAACTTGGCTCCAACTTTTATTTGTTTCTAAACGTAAAAACGAACAACTCGACTAGTAAAAATAATTAAGGGATTTGTAGTCGTTAAGTAAAACGCGTCGACATGTCGACCAATATTTTGTGTCTTATTGAAGTGAATAAAAGAAGCGTGAGTTATGGTCTCACTAATACGATAGGAAATACTGTCCTTGAATTGGCAGGTCACATGTAACAGGGATAGTCTACAGACACATTAGACGGGGTTGACGTGGTGGGCGTTTAAGCAGCGATTTGATTGTTTTGCTTTGGACATAAGTAACAAGTTGTTCTCCTAGTTTTCGTGATGTACAGGGTGGTTGGTTTAACTTAATATATGCCCATTAGCTGTAAAAAACTGTAGCTCGTAATATCGATTATTTATTGATGCATGGAAATATATCGTTTTAGGTCATGGTCTTTGTCAGTATTTTAAATGTACTGACCACGTTACTCCAAAGTGTTATATGGTTTCCGTATATGTCCTCAGCAATGCATATCCATGACCCGAAACGCAGGACTTATACCCAGAACCTTCGGTTTGGAGAGCGAAGATTTTTTCTGTTCACTTGGCATCCAACGAATAAGGTTCTTCATAGCAGCGTAGACACAACCAGATTCAATCATGCTCACGCAAAAATATATCATTATTATTACTGACTATCCGGAACTTACTCCTGACAATATTGAGTTCAGAAAAACTGCTGTGGTTAACTTGAGTAATATAAGGTACAACATGTCACCTATCCTTTCTTATTATTCTGAGTGGTTGAAATTAGTCAGGGTGGTTTACGTATTTCTCTCAGGTTCCACGTTTCATCTTCTCTAATTCTCTAATTGACTGTCCTGAATCATAGAACATTTGTACTAGGTGACAGACGCAATATATTGTTTTGCTGCTAAATAATAGTTTTTCATGTGTCAAAATAAATTTGCTATCTTCCGACGGTGAAACATCTGAACTTTATTCTCGATATTCCTCACATACATTATTTGTGACACTTACTATACAACTGATTTAAGACATTTGTAAACCCTTACCTTCTGATGTGATCGTATATTTCTGAGTCATGTATCTTCACTGCCTTGTGGACTAGTCCTCTAGGTCAAATGACCCAAGAAGTGACCTTCGCGATACACTACATGCTTCAGTCTGGTACCTGGGCAGTATTATTCCCCACTGATCAACATGATGATTAATATATACCAAGGGAGTGACCTTAATCTGCTTCACTACTAATTCAAACCTTATCTGCCATCTGTTTGATTAAAAATAGTTTGTCTTATAATATTCAACTTTCATCACCTGATATTTCCATATTGTAATCACTTTTTACTCACTCGTAATACACGATTGTTCATTATTACATGAACACCGATAAACTGGTGAATATTAAAGACTTCGATCTTATGGAATCTAATCGTATGATTAACCATGACTTAACCAAACATGTTGAGAGACGTGAGCTTATTGCTGGTTATGCTAATTTAAGTTTTCAGTATGAACTGCGTAGAATATCTGGGTGCATAATTATGACCTCATGATAACACATACTGCCAAGGTATTAGGCGTGAAGTGATGTAATGAAGATCCGTTTTGAATGTTGTTGTGTGTGTGTGAAAATCCCTCCATGTATACACTTGTACTTTGTTCTTATTGATTCCCTCAGGTTGTACATTGTTAGTCTTTTGATTACATTCAAATTGTCAATATTTATATTTGTTATTATAGCCTTTATTTTTCTTACGCCTTCACCAAATTTTCGTGTTTCTTCCCGAACTGCATCTATATTGTTTTACTTGATACTTGTTCTTGGCGGCAGCCATATTGATTTGCTCCTCCTTTTGTGCGTGTTCTATCCAGTCAGGATAGAATAGCGTTCATTTGTTGTGACTGATTTTATTGATTGAACAATTATTGGTTGAATAACCGGGTGGTAATATTTGTTTAGAACCATCATTTACCCGATTACTTGTATTGATTTTGACGGGAAAAAGCGCGTGTCTAACGTACCTGAACGGCTATTCTTCAGTCCAAACCGTAGTTTGGATTCTACAGTTCTAAACAAATAATAATTGGTCGAAGTCGTTTGGCAATCGTTTCGCGGATTTCGATTATCGTTCCTGGAAATATTTGGTCGCTTCGCTCGTGATGCCGAACACTCGTCAAAGGAAATCAAAGCTCGTTGATGTTAATGATGGATCCCTTCTTGCAAAGCAAGTGCCTTTTGATGTCCTTATGTGTCATGGTTCAGACTCAAATAAGGTTGATTATCATGATAGTGACTCTAGTCTTAATTCGATGTCAGATGACGTAAAAAGTCTTAGTTTAAATGAGAAGCAAGGGTTTGACTTTTCAGGAAAGAGCGTCTTGCCTGTAGCGCCTGTTGTAGGTCTAGAACTACCAAAAGGCTGAATTGAGTTCTTTAGATGGACAGTCGAGAGGATACTGGAAGTTTATAAGGCAATTTGAGACCTACGTAGCATCAAGAGTCACTGATGATAGCCAACATTTTCTCTATTTGATTCACTATTGTAAGGACAAGGCAAAAACAGCTATAAAGGGTTGTGTCATGATGGAAGCTTCTGCTAGTTATAAGAGGGCAAGAGAAATCCCGAAAACGTTTGTTTGGACAGTCTCATGTAATCGCTCGAGAAATCTTAGAAGACTTCTTCAATGCCGTAAATTTTGACTATACTGACGCGGAGCTGCTATCGAACCTGGCTATTAAAATGGAAAATTGTACTATCGTCTTGGAACAGATGAATTATACTTCTGATCTAAATTCTTTAGTTACCTTGGAAAGAATGGTGATACTCTTGCCTCAACCTATGCAAACCCAGTAGGCGGACTGGATGGATAAATTGACTGAAGATGATAGAGAGCCGATGTTTGACTAGCTCACTTGTAGTAGATTTAGACGATTGGTGAATCATTCAAGAAAGAGACACAACATAAGGACGAATTGTCACGTGCGATCGGAGCAGGGGAATAGTTCGACAGAGAAAACTAAATACAGTATGTGTTCCTATGACCACGCTATTTATAAATGTCCACAGTTTTTAGCGCTTACAGTTCAAGACCGATGGTCTCTTGCAAAAAGCAAGGGTATGTGCTTTGACTGTTTAGTGATTTAGTTTATCCGCAACAAGTTTGGGTTCCAGGTTTATCATTTGCGTTGCTGGTTGTCGAATCGCTGTGCAGCAGAGAGTGGTGTTTCTTCTCACACCTATTAACGTTACAACGCTTTGTCAGCTTACATTCATTAACTTTATGTTCTTGTCCATTTTGGGTTGATCTGTCGTAAATTTCAAGTACCTGTGAGGTATATTTATGAAAATGCTGCTTACCAAGTCTTGCTTAATACTACATCCTCTGTTAATTCTCGGCTTCTTAGTAGTCTCATCTGTTGTAGCCACTGAGTTATCACGTCTTCTCTAAAATCCACTGTAAGCCGATCGTATGTGAGCATCAGATGCTGAGATTGGCACCACGACCTTGAAATGCCTCAAACCCTCCTGACTCTTTCGTCCATAAATTATAGGCTCGCCACTCTAATTATCATATTGGGGTCGCGATGGAGCCTGTGATGGAATGATTAGACATAAATTCGGATTTTGATGCTTTTGAGGATTACTTGGTTCGAAACTTGGGCTATGACTAAGGAAGATTTTGAAAATGTTAATATTATGCCACATTTCCTCACATTCATTGGAAAAGAAGCGTACAGCTTACTAAAAACTCTGACTTAACCAGAAAAGCCTATTTCGCTTCCTTATGCAACTCTCAAGGAACTACTGCTAAACTATGTTATGTATACGAATTTGGATTGCAGTAAAGGACGATTTCGTAAAATGATTCATTGATATATCGAAAATTCCACTACATTACGTCATCCCAATCTAGTGCATACTCAAGTATATGCAGTTAATCCATTCAGGAGTTGTGATGCAATTCATAAAGATAGTCACAAGTTCAGTCAACGTTTGTCCTGTGGCAAGTCTTACCCATGCAATGCATGTGCACTCCGTAATTCCAAATGCTTTAAATGTGGTGATATCGTACATATTCAGTCAAGTTGTAATACTACTGTTCATCATGCTGCAACTAATATTAAGTCTTGTAATTCTGATTCTGTTACGTTGAGTATTTATAATGACCATTTATCTTTATCAACGATTTCAAAAGAGAGTGTAGAGTCACATAGCAGTTCAAAGTTAAATGGAACTCAAAATCCTTGTGAGGCAACAGTTTCTAATCAATCAACTTATCAGATTTCGCATTTTATGGCACCATGTATGGTTTTTCCTAATGATGCATATATTAATGATGAAATTTCTTACAAATCTGAAGAAAAAAATATTTAGTGAACCTAATCATGATCGAAAACCTGATGTAGTTTTGTTAGATGCTGACTTTTCTAATGGTCTTTTGCTCTGCAATGACATTCTTAATAAATTTGAGGAGACTATTTCAGAAGAATTAAATCTTGATATCATATCAAATATTATTTGTCCTCATAATGCATTTGTTGCTTGTGGGAAACTTGTACAATACGAAGCACAATTACTAAATGAGCTTGAGTTTGATTACAATCTGGATGACTTCATATCAACTGCTGTTTATCCTTATCACGAAGTCGATTCTAATGTTTACTCTAATCAATGTGAGAATTTTTAAATGAAGTCACATCATTCATAAATTGGGGATATGAAGATCCAACATTATTTCGTGGGGGAGGATAGTGTTGGAAAACCCATGGTGTGTGTTATGGATGCAGAGGAATATACCAATCATTATCATGATTAAGTCTAATGATATCCCTGGGCTTTAAATGAACATCTCCTATTGGCCGTTATTTATTTCACTAGTTGAATATTGTACAGATGTTGTTTTCTATTTTTATGGTACGATGTGGTCTGTTTGGTTGGTATATAAACAGAGTACGTTTGAAATATAACGATTCATAACTCAGAGGCTGAGATTTGTGTTCTGGACTCAACTGGCCGGGCTAGACGGGGAAGCGGGACCAATCGGAACTCTAGGTCGTTCTACACTGCTCTCTAATCTTCTCAGTCAAGGACGCAACAATTGGCAGGGGGTAAAAATAGACCCAAGTTTAAAGTCACAACAGTGTGATTTCAAAATATCACGCAATGGGCATGTTGATGAAATACGATTCCAGGAACAAGGTTTGTCTGTTACGATATCGGTTGTTAATTCTAATACTAATGAGTACACTTTAGATAATACAGATTTTTTATCCAACACACTGTCCGACAAACACAGGATGAATTTGTGGCGGATGTGGTGCTTGAATGAACTAATGATTCCTTTGTACTTTTTGAGTGCTTGATTTCGAATTCCAAATACAGTACATTCGTTCGTGCTTGTCTAGTACTTCTTGATTCAATTGCGTTATTCCTGGGATTCTCAGTCCGTACTATAATTCAAATACTCCTTATTATCATAGTAACACATGCCGATACGCCTAACTACTTCATTCCCTATCACCAATTCAAGCGCTGACTCAGGCCTGTTCTTAAGTATTTTATGTCGAATTCCAACCCAGTCGCACCACATAGAATGCTTTCGAGTAATCATTGACATTGTTTCATATTGATAACTTCTGCAAAAAGTAGGTCGGGATTCTCAGAGATTGCCCCTCTTTTAATCAACCATAAAACATAATCAAATGTAAGCACTGCTTTATCTTCCATACTAATAAACAACGTTCGTTGCCATACGTTGTAATGTTTGTATGTTTTTTTTATAGAGAAATCTGACATTTGATGGGGAATTCATTCTTGGTTTATACATTCAAAATACAATCGAAACCCAATTTGGCCATTACTTTTTATTTAACTGCCTTTCAGCTCATTAGTATTGGTGAGACTCAGGTATTGACGTAGACCAACTAAAGACAGAGAACCTTAGATGGTGGTTGGAGGTAGTCAACAAGAAACCCTGGACCCGGGTTTCGTGCTACATGGCACTTGTCAGCAAGGTGTACCTGTAATCTTGAGGGAACTGGTGCTCCCTGGCGGATTCGATCTCGTGTCACCCAGCTTCACAGTCAGAGACGTTACCACTGAGCTATCCGAGCCGTGACTAACCTCCTGTAGGACTGAGATGTAATTACAATTGATTGATCACTGGGTGGTGATCAATCAATTGTAATTACATCTCAGTCCTACAGGAGGTTAGTCACGGCTCGGATAGCTCAGTGGTAACGTCTCTGACTGTGAAGCTGGGTGACACGAGATCGAATCCGCCAGGGAGCACCAGTTCCCTCAAGATTACAGGTACACCTTGCTGATGAGTGTCAAGTAGCGCGAAACCCGGGTCCAGAGTATCCTGTTGACTACCTCTAACCACCATCTAAATCTCAATACACAGTGCCCGCAGTGTCGAGTCACCTAGACTGGTGGCCACATTGCAACATGATCGATAGCATTCGATCTGCACTAATAAGGACTAGACAAGCAAGACATTGATCACCACCCAGTGATCAATCAATTGTAAAGACAAAGAACCCCACATCAAACACGGTACCGTTAGTTTATAGTGTAGTCAATCGGCCGCTTTGAGGAATAGGATTTTCTCCAGGCCGGTATGTGAATATAATGGCTAGGAGTTTGTTTGCAAAGTAGGAAGATCGAAACCTTTGTATCTCAAAGGACATCTATTGCTAGGCTGGGTAAAAAACTGTTGAACACCACTTAAAGTTGACTATTTGATTACTGTTCACCGCTCTTCATTTCAATCAACGGTAATCAAATGGAGAGCATGTTCTAGGTTGATGCACCTCCCTGTTATACTTTTGAAGCTCTCATTATCTTATTCTTAAAGTACACTTCTACTAACGGCGTAAGGCAAAGTGCAGTGCGACCAACGCTTATAAGCATGTGAGATGTGAACGTCCGTGACATAACAATGATGGGTTTACGTTAAAAGATATTGTGCAATGGTACACTTAGGACCAGTCAACAGTAATTCACCATCAAAACATCTCAAAGTTCTTCACCAGTAGATACGATACAATTAAAATTCCAACCACAAGATTGATATCAGTTTGATTCCATACTATGTTGGAAAAAAACCCATCTATGAACCAACTTGGTCTACTAACATAATGGTCCATATAACATTTAGTTATGCAAGTCGACAAAGATTTCGTCAGTTTGACTGCAGATGTACAGTAAGATTTGGAGTAGGATTTGTGTTACTAGCTACTATGCTACGATTATACTGGGTTCAGATTTACTATCACGGATTTTGGCCCGGACGTTCGATTACTACTAGTGTATTCTCCTAAGCGTAACGGTGTTTAGGGGACTATCCATCGTATCTATATGTCATAAAAAATTGACTATACAAGTTGCAAGCTTAAGAGGAGGAATTCCCCTATTAATGGATTGGGGGATACAAACCCCAGCAATCAGTAAACTCACTGAAGACAAAGCATATCTATAATGAGTATAATGGAGTCTTTTGTAGAATGCTCGAGTGAAAGACTACGACCATAAAAAATGGACTAAAGATTCAAATAGTAAAGAACCACAAAATGAACGAAATTTACGTTTGAAAAACATATTCATTTAAAATAAAAAAACTGTACAGTGCAGCAATATCTGTCCAAAGAAATAAATGGCTTGTCAAGAAGCTTTGCCGCTGGAGTTTGTAGCTCCCAAGGCAGCGGCAATGTTGGCAGCTGCTGCTGCGGCAGCCGAAAGAGGATCAGGTTTGGTAGTTGGTTGTTTATCTGAAGTAACAGGGGGTCTTGGTGGGGAAGGTTGCTCTTTGCGACGTGATGAACGACGGTCGCTCTGTCTAGAAGGGCGAACTGACCGTTCATGATCCCGACGTTCACTTCTATGCCTACTACGATCTCTTTCACGGCTTCGGTCTCGACCAGGTCGATCGCGATCACTTCGTCGCCCACTACCTCGATGTGATCCAACGCCAGATGGATTTGGTGAAGGAGCTTCGGTAGACGCGTGTTCCTCTGTACCAACAACCCCTCCAGAGTAACGGTCTTCGCGTGAACGGCGAGAATGATGTGATGTTCCTCTACGGTGTTCATATTCTCTTCCAGATCTTGATGAATCACGATGGCTTTAAGTAAATCATATAAAAAGCAAAGCATAAATATATCAAACAATGAACAAGGAATTGCCAAACAGAACATCAGTAATCCATAAAGGGATAATAATGTATTGTAAATAAGAGCAGCTATAGGCTCATGAATTTCACCAAAAATAATCCACTAACAACGACAATGCATGATGAATTCATTTGTACCAATCACTGCTTAGACGTGCATAAATTAGACAGGTACGAGGTCTAAGTGGAGAACTAGATTAGACAGCTATGAACAAATACCTCTTTTGAAAAGAAATATCTTACGCCTGCAAAACACAAGTGGCTTGGTTAGAAGTGCGAAAGCATATGATACCCATGATTAAAATTGACGGCTTATTAGAGGGGAATTGTAGGAAAACGTTGTAATATTAATCAGATGATTTGTAAATCGCTCAATTTGCTGTGGATTAGTGTCTTGACGACCAGTTAAGTGTCATATGAAAACGAAGAGATATACTTACCGACGGTGCCGAGAATGATAACGTTCCCTGCTACTTGAACGACTACGACGACGTGATCGATAGCCTTCTCTGCAAGCGAAACAAAAAAAGATTATTAAAAACCCTTAATTTTGCATCACAATTCTTGAGGTGAAAACTTTAGATCAAACTACATCCCCTAGCGTTATACAACACAAACTACGCTGGGTTGTCACAATGCAGTGCCTTGACAAATCAAACGAGTGAAAACATTTTTTCACACTGATTAGTAGAGGAATAATCATTGATTAATCACAAACATACATTTTACCAGATGCACAAAAAACTTTGTTTTTATTGGCCATTTGATAGAGAGGTTAATGGAAATAAGTTCAAAGTGTAATTACTCTAACATTAAACAAATACTTTTGATCTAGCAAAGTATGTAGACCTAAACTACCATACTGAACGACAATAAAATAAAGGGAATCAAAAGAAATACAAAAAATTGAGTTAACAAAACCTCGATAAGCAGTACTGAAGTGTATATGAAATAAGAATGAAGATTGAATAATTACTGGTATGGTTTAATTCGAATTATCCATGTAACTTTACCAACAATTAATTCTCACTACCTTGAGTTTGATTATTTATTGAATTTTTACTTGAACATATAAACGTTGGTACAAGGCGGTTTAGTAACCCGTAGATCTGACTCTAGGTAGGTCGTTTGCTAACTGCTACCGAAACATACATTCCACCAAACCTCGTATACAATTAGGAACTTAAATCGCGTTAGTGAATAACGGAATTAAATAAGTCAAATATGAGAATGAAATTCGAAAACGTATATTTCGTTCAAACATTTATTCAGGTAGATGATCAAAAAACGAAATGATGCGCGGTGGAGGCGTGCGAATCAAATCCATTAACCAAGCGTTACTCAATATTTATAGTCAAACAAAAATAAGTTACAGATATGTGATAAGTAATATGGGAAATGCATACACATACACTTACATAAAAACAGTCAAGGTTGATAAGCGAATTATCATGGTCAAAATGTGACTCAAGAAGAATGAATAAATTAGCCTGTTCGGAGGCTAGAATAAGCTGTGTGGGCTTGACATAGCAACCGACACTACAAGGGAACCAAATACATATGCACCGTACAATAACAATGATATTGAGAAGAGTTAGGGTGGAGGATGAGTATAGTAATAAGAAGAGAAACAACGAACGCCGAAGTCGGTGTGTAAAGATGATGACACCAACTAAGTTATCGTCACTATGGTTGAACACATTTTCTCGAACCTCCACATTACTAACGTGATGTTGTCACTGAATGATAGCAATTTTTCGAAGACAAAGATGAACAAAGACAAATAGTCGTCTAACATCCTCAACTCGGAGAGGCCAGGTTTCACAAGCACAGAGCAAAACTGCTCTCACCGACGCGCTGTAAATCCGACCTTGTACAGCCAGACTGAAATCACGAAAACGCCAAAAGGTGGCCCAGATTGGCATAAGCCGCTCTGGCTTTCACTATACGTGCATTGATCTCATCACTCACGCCACCAACAGCAATTATGCCGCTACCTAGATACACGAACTTATC
Source organism: Schistosoma margrebowiei (assembly GCA_944470205.2). Lineage (NCBI taxonomy): Eukaryota > Metazoa > Platyhelminthes > Trematoda > Strigeidida > Schistosomatidae > Schistosoma > Schistosoma margrebowiei. The sequence continues at coordinate 31,267,463 of OX104025.1, forward strand.
GACTACTTCTATCTGCTCACCATCCAGGGTGAGTACAGGATTAGAATCCTGCCAGTCTTGTAGAAGTACTTTGCACTTCGAAGGTGCAAAGCACATAGCGTACCTACGGGCATTGATTGCCAACTGATTAAGTGCGGATTGCATGGCTTGGGCATTATCACACAGTAAGACAATATCACCCGCATACTCAAGGTCGAGAAGTCTTTCTCCAGACAACAGGTCCACACTGCCATCACTTACATCCATCAGGGCTGTTTTCAGGACGTCATCAATGGCAAAGTTGAAGAGGAATGGTGAGATTGGACGACCCTGTCTAACCCCACTTCCTAAATGGAACAATGGAAAGAGGTGGTTGTATGCCCTCACTCTGCCTAAGGTGTTTGTATATAGGGCTTTTAGAATGGTAATAAACTTCTCAGGCACACCCTTCTTCAACAGACAATCCCAGAGAACGGTCCTGTCCAGCGAATTGAAGGCAACCCTGATGTCAAGAAACACTACGATTGTTGGCCTTTGATAAGTATGATGGTGTCCCAACATTTGTCGGAGGGTGAAGATATGATCAATACATCCTCGACCATAACGAAAACCAGCCTGCTCCTCGCGAGCCAACCTTTCTCGAGTTTTGAACAATCTACAAATTATGACGGAAGCCAATAGTTTGGACGCGATTTAGAGTAGATTCATCCCTCGACGATCTTTGCTAAAAAAGGCGTGAACATTTTTAAAGATAGGGACAACTACCAACTCATTCCATAATTTTGGAACACACTAGTATTAGAACGTTTGCAAACAACTTAGTTCCTTAACCTGAAGGTCACCATTGACCTTAAAAAGGGTCTGGTCATTTGTGGTATCTTAGGAGTTGGAGTGTCTTAGCTTTCTGTCAAATTGAAACCACTTTGGGCAGCGCTAGAAGTCGGAAAATGTAGCGAATTGTGTTATATGTTACACGATCAAACCACAACATGGTAGATTAGTCCGGCGCTTTAACCGGATTCCAAACCAATGGTGCACATGGGCTCCAGTATCCTGAAGGAACAAATGGTGAATGAACCAATTGTTGGTCACCGACTACCATGGGACTGCATCTCCTTACGATGCTTCACTGCCTTGTGGATCAGACCCTCAGGTCGAAGGCTCGGGGTGTGGCCCCCTAAAAAAGCCACCTGCTTCGGTCTGGGCACCCGGGCAGTATCACAGCCCTCACACATATCGAATGAGATTTGTGTGGCGCATATGTATTTGGTGCCTCCGTGTACCAATATCTATCTGTTGAAATAAAGAAATAAGATTAGTCTTTGAGACACTTTGTATGACTTGATATAACCCAGCTACTTGAGTGATCCATAACTACGATGAACCAAACAAATACCCTAGATGTAACAAGGCAATCAGATTAAGTTGTTATGGTGTGTTAGATAGTTCAATGAGAGGATATCAGACAACAAAAAGTCACGGAATCCCAGAAACACCAAGGATGTGTTGTTGGTATTTGTTATGACTCTCAGTTAATGAAGTTACTTCACCTCCTTGGACCCAAATTTATGCTGGTTATACGCCACAAATATATTATTTGTATTCGGTGCTCATGTATCAAAAGCGAAATACCATAACATTCGGATTATAAGCCACCTGATCACAAAATGTTAGTGATAACTAGTAATATTCAGAAAATCGAGATATATCATGCATTGAAAATAAGATACTATATATAATCTTCACTGTAGTAGATAGGTAAGGGAATATATCCTATCTACCGATTTCTATTGTGATAAGTAATGAATATGGTTAAAGACACCTGGAAATTCTAATCCATCATTAGTCAATATTGAGTGCATATAAATGGCTGACTGATTGTCAACATTACCACAAATATCTAAGTTATTTTTTTAGCACACTTGTTAACAGCGATGCATAAAGAAAAGAAGTACAGGTACGATTTTGAGATTAACTTCAACACCATTAAACAATCTATTACACTTAAAAGATGAACCGTGAAGAGTTTCATCAACATAAGTTGGAGTTTCAAGACAAACAACTCGAATGTCCAGAAACTTCAACTAAATGATACATACTTTATCTTATTGTTATTAACTAGGTAGTGAAGTGTGACTTTTTGCTGTAAACTGATATTTTTATCATATATATATATATATATATATATATATATATATATATATATATATATATATATATATATATATATTCGAAAAACATGTATTGGTTATCTTGAAGCATGGTTTTGTACTGAAAAAGCCATCACTGATAATTAAATCGTAGCCTAAAACCTTTTTTATCTAATACCTATTTACATTTATGGTAAATACCATTATTCATCACACTAGAAAACTACATTTTGAGAAGGAAATAACACAAAAATATGACTTCGACTTACAGAATATGTCTGGCATAAGGTAAGAAATGCAAACAACAGTATTACTCATAACAAGAAATTTATACTGAAGAAAAAGAAAACAGGAAGGTTCTTCGCTATTGTACTTCAATAACCAACGAACAGATTTTATGTAGAGACTAACTAATTACTGTTGAGATTAAAAGCAATATATTTATCCGTAACACGTTCTAAATTGCAAATAATAAATTATGCAAGTTTGATTTTATCCTTCATTTCATGTACACTTATTATCCGTTGCTATAAAATAACACTGTAAATACCAGTAGTTAAAAACTGAAAAAACGAGAAAAAACTACCTTTCGTAATAACTAATTTCGTCTGGATGGTAATGACGCCGTCCGCGTCGAGACATAGGATCCTCATTAGAGCTACAAATAAAAAATAAAACCTATCTGTAATGAAACCATCCAGAGAAAAAGAAAAGGTAAGAAGAAATTAGAACGAAGATAACTTGACATTAATTTGTGAAGTTTTACAGCTCAATTTGTACTATGTTACCTTGATTTCTGGTTAGCGTTTTTTTAGCGAGTTAGTTTTCTACGGGATGGGGACGCTAACCCCATGCCCAACCCTCCTCCTTTATCCGGGCTTGGGACCGGCAGTAGCCCCCGGAGGGACTCCAGGCGGGGGCATTGAAAGCAGACGTAGCGGCAACTGCAAGGATACTCCACATTCTTTTCAATAAGATTTGGGATGAGGAACAAGTACCAACAGACTGGAAAGAAGGACTACTGATCAAAATACCTAAGAAAGGCGATCTCAGCAACTGTGATAACTACAGGGGCATCACTCTTCTCTCAATACCAGGAAAAGTCTTCAACAGGGTATTGTTAGACAGAATGAAGGACTGCGTAGACTCCCAACTTCGTGACCAACAGGCAGGATTCCGTAAGGATAGATCGTGTACAGACCAAATCGCAACTCTACGGATCATTGTGGAACAATCAATTGAATGGAATTCATCACTCTACATCAACTTCATTGACTACGAGAAAGCGTTTGACAGCGTGGACAGAACAACACTATGGAAGCTTCTTCGACACTAAGGCGTGCCTCAGAAGATAGTCAATATCATACAGAATTCATATGATGGATTACACTGCAAAATCGTGCATGGAAGACAGTTGACAAAGTCGTTCGAAATAAAGACCGGTGTCAGGCAAGGTTGCTTACTCTCACCCTTTCAATACAAATGTTAATACAGTTCTACTGTATGGGGATGAAACCTGGAGAACTACGAAAGCAATCATCCAGAAAATACAGGTGTTTATTAACAGTTGTCTACGTAAAATACTTCAGATCCGTTGGCCGGACACTGTTAGCAACAACGTACTGTGGGAGAGAACAAACCAGATCCCAGCGGAGGAAGAAATCAGGAAGAAGCGCTGGAAGTGGATAGGACACACACTGAGGAAAGCACCCAACTGCGTCACAAGGCAAGCCCTCACATGGAATCCTCAAGGCCAAAGGAGGAGAGGAAGACCAAAGAACACATTACGCCGGGAAATGGAAATAGACATGAGAAAAATGAACAAGAATTGGATGGAACTAGAAAAGGAGGCCCAGGACAGAGTGGGTTGGAGAATGCTGGTCGGCGGCCTATGCTCCATTGGGAGTAACAGGCGTAAGTAAGTAAGTACCTTGATTTCATTACCAATAATAGTAAATAACAAGATCTAGTGATGTAGATGTTCAAATACTTGTAATAATGAGACAACTGATTGATAAAGTAGTAGAGTTAAGTGTTTGTATGACTAAATTAACATATTTTGCAAAGTAAAACGCGTCCTGAACTTTAACAAATGGATACCAGAATATAGAAATAACTGTCAACAAAATATATCTTCAATGAACTGTCATGTACATGAAGAATGTTGAGCTAAAATAGTATATTTGCCCCCGAATGCCCAGGTACGGCCGAGAGTAGGGAGAGTTGCTCTCCCTCTCCAAATGCTCTCACATGGCCACGCTTATATAGCCTCTGTCACGGAAGTTCTACCCATTGATTTCTCGCACCAAGTGTGTTGTTTACGAAAATGAGAGGACGAAGAGCGAATGTCCGGCGCTTTAACCGGGTTAGTGGACATGGAGAGTTGGAGAACCCTGATTCCCAAACAATGGTGCACATGGGCTCCAGTATCCTGAAGGAACAAATGGCGTATGAACCAATCGTTGGTCACCGACTACCATGGGACTGAATCTCCTTACGTTGCTCCACTGCCTTGTGGATCAGACCTTCAGGTCGAAGGCTCCGGATGTGGTCCCCTAAGAAAACCACCTGCTTCGGTCTGAGCACCCGTGCAGTATCACAGCCCTCACACCTATCAAATGAGATCTGTGCGGCGCATATGTATTTGGTGCCTCCTTGTAACAATATCTATGCGTTAAAATAAATAAATAAAATAAAACTTGAACCATAGAAACCATAGTTCTGAATAACGTACCGTGTATTAAGTTGTCCATTCTGATTTCAGAAGTTACCTTACGCTGAAGAACATCGTACAGTTGTGAAATACATTGATAAATACATTTAACATGTGCCTATTAACGAGTAATAACTTCTGACTATATCTTTTATAAGTCGACAGTTAGATTCCATACTATTATGAAGCGCACTAAGTAAACTAAACAGTGGTACGAAAATCATTTCAGTTACAAAAGCGGAAGCATTCTCTGAGTGTCGAGTAAAAAATTAACTACATAGGACGGTGAAACAGTAACTGTCAATAAAGATGTTACACTTAATAGAGACACTTCACCATATTTTTGTAAAACTTCCAGCTATCACAGCGACAAAAGATGAAAGCAATATTAATCACTCTAAACTGGAAACACAAACACAAAAAAACTTTCATGATCTCAAAAGTAATAAGTAATATAACTATCACTCTAAACAAGAATTATATATATATATATATATATATATATATATATATATATATATATATATATATATATATATATATATATATATATAATTACACAACAAAACATACTGTTATCCTAAAAATCCAGTGATAGAAATAAATAAAACAAAATCGTATGGATTTGAATAGAGATAATAAAGATGCCATATTTTTATACATTTGAGTAGATAAAGGTGAATATATGCAAACACTTCCTAATAGAAAATAATTCATAGAAAAAGTTAATATTTACGGTGGTCTGATCTGCTCAAACGTTTAGGCTACTTATTATTCAAGTGTGAAAATATCATCATAAACCTTATTGTTTGAATCAGATAATAACAAATACGAATCGTGTACTGGCTTGATGAATGGTGTACGAACTTAATACGACGTTAAATACTTGTATTCTTAAAACAAAACATTGCACATATTAGCATATTCTCCTGCTTGTTTATTCTTTGGAAAAAGAGATAAATGAGTGGAAATTCAAACATTTCATATCTGATGGTCAAAAAAGTAGTGTTAGCACCAGAATTAAGAGTAAACTTTTGTTGACGAAAATGAACAGATGGTGATTAGTGAGAAAAAAAACATTCATTGAATATAATTTTTGAGTAAATACAGTTTGAATGTATGTTAAGGAGAAATATATTGCAATATTCAACTATTTAAGCTGAGAATTCCTTACTGTAATAAAATTTATATCATTACTACCATTATTATGAAAAATAGTAAGTGGGTTGATCGAATTGTATTAAGCACTAATAATCTGTTACTTACTACATTGAACCTGGGCTACGATCTCCATGATCAATGATACCACTAATTTGACCAGTAGTAGGATCAATAATAGCATCACCAGATGCGATCAGACTAGATAGTGCCATATTTCCAGTAGGCCATCCGGTTAGATTGTTCACAACAGGAGGAGGAACTGCAAGGTTAGGAAATAAAGCAGCGGCTGCAGCAGCAGCGGGATTTGTAGCATTTAGGACTTGTGAATTGTTTCCAGGTGTTAATGTTCCAAAACCTGGAGGAGGTATGTTAAAAACACCAGTACCAGTTGTATTTCCATTCGTTTGTTGAGTTCCACCTAAATAGCCAGGTGGTGGTTGGTTGAATTGACTGAGTAAGTTTGAAGAATTATTTGCGGTTCCATTTAAGAGACGATTTGAGACATCAGATGGCGAATTTCCGGATTTAGAGCTGGAAATAGAATTTAAATATCGCATGTTTAATCCAGGACCACTCAGATTTATTACATTGATACTAGCTTGTTTAGAACCATCAAATGAACGGGTATTGGAAGAAACTGTGCCAGAACGAATCCGCTGTAACAAATTGGCACCCCCACTACTTAAAACAGGCTTCAGTGTTGTGTTTGCATATTCCTGTCTCAAGATCTTCTGTTTCTCGCAATACTGGATCCACGTTTCTTCAGTAAATCCATAATTAAAGTAGTCTGTTATATCGGCTCCGGGTCGCTTCCATGGTTTTTCTTCATCTCCTAATGTGGAAAGATTGTACTCGACAGTTGGGATTCCATTAATATTTCCTGGATCATCCAATTCTACACCTTGACGAGCGACTTTCTGATCTAAAATAGTGAACAAAAAGCCTAATAAGCAATTTACTATGGATACAAAATGTGGCTAGAAAAACTTTAAGGTGGACAATTGTTATAGCCCAAAGCCGCCAATCAGAAGCAGCGAATTATCGATTAGACCAACGACGCGTAAAACACGTGTGAGCAGCTTAGAATCCTGATTGGTCCTGCTTTCCGCCTAGCCCAGCCAGTTAAGTTCAGAACACTAGTCTCAGCCTCTGCAATATGAATCCTTATATTTCAAACATACTGAGTTTATATACTAATCAAATAGACCACAACGTAGCATAAAACAGAGAATAACATTTGTACAAAATTTGGCCAAATGTGGGAGGCTGTGACTAATAGACAGGGCATAATTCCAGAATAGTAAAACGTATAATAATGGTTCATTTGTCAAAATAAAGTTTATAATAAGAGGAATATGAATAGTTTAGTTATATAACAATTATACGAGAAAAATATACGTTTAGTATTGGTCCACAAAAGGATTCAGAGTTACCATTCATTGTTTATCGGGACCTAATAATAATTAAATTTAGTCTCTACAGAACAGATCACATGCGTGGATTGTTAATACGATACGAAAATCAGTGAATTTCGTTTATTACTTCAGTTACTCAGAATAATACAAGTATGTTTATCGAACTTCAGTAAGTTGGATGTTTCTTTTCCTACGTTTTTATGGAAAAGTAAATTCATAGTATATACTGAGAGAATTTGAGAAACTAACTTTGAAGACTAAGTTACGATTCCATTGACAAGTTACTTTGATATGATAACATTCGCGGGGGGGTGCTTTCCTGTGAAGTCCAAAAACATGTTTGTTATGTAAAAGAGCGCCACTAAATTAATTTTCCTCACAAGAATAACAAGTCCAGGTAAAGAAATAAGCAATGGGGTGATGCGATTTGATCGTCTAAAATCCAGATATGAGCTAGATATTTTGGAGCCTGTTATTGATCAAGTAATTAAAAGAGATGATAAGAGATCATGTGGTCTACTGCTCAGTCAGTCAAACACAACATAGAACTTGTTGAGTGTAAATATCAGTTCAAGTTGCTACAAACTATGATGACAGTGAGGTGGAATTGTTAGGGAGAATTCCAATGTAGCAGGGCTAGTTAACAGAACTAGTGATAACAAAAAGGATTAGATATCAAAGATGCGATGCAAGAACACAAAGTAGTGAAAAAGATTGTGAAGAATCCAGGAACTTATGACCTGGGAGAATACAAAAAATGTATGGGCCAGTATTTTTGCGAACGACTTCCAGGTATTTCATTCGAGGTCTCTAACCACTGGTTACAATAATCACGCCAACCCCAACCAGGTAGTCTACAATTGGTAACATGGCTCAATCCAATTGTCAATGAGCTCATAAACTGGTGCTATGTTTTGGTCTGACCACCCTCAATTTTCTCCCAACTTATCCCTACATCAGAAAACTTCGTTCATTGAGGTAGGTAGTTATTAGGCATACGTAACGCATGTCCTAGACACCTCAGTTGATGAAGCGTTACTACCTTACCAATCGATTAATCATTTTTATTTAATAGTACCCTACACCAAACCTCAATATTGTTTACTCGCTGGTCCCAAAGTACACAAACAATGCTTTTAAGACACCTATGATCCAATAATGGTAACCTCTACTCCTAACAACTATGTTTCACATTCACAAAGCAGAACGGAGTGAACTGCCGTGCAGTAAACTCATGTTTGTTGGTAAACAGATACCTCACCTACGCCACAAGTAACGCATATTGGCAAAACCCAATCGAGATTTTTGAATCGGTGCCGGTGTTTCGTCAGACACCAGTTCACCGGGACTGACCGGATCTCCAAGATAAGTGAGGTTGTCGATACGCTCAGCTACTTCATTCCCTATCATCAATTCAGGCACTGACACCGACCAGTCCTGAAGCAACACAGTAGTAATGAATGGACATATCATAAGTGCAAAGATGACTCTTTTTGGACACTAATTTTCAAACGAAAAAAACCGATTTGAAAATATAAGTTGTGAAAACAACACTGTCATTAATGAGACCAATCAGTTAGTGCATGATTTTACTTAATTAAAATAGTAGACGCATCATAAGGCAATATATCAACTGAGAGTGAAAACAAGTGTTGTTCAAAATCTTATGTTTACAAGCCTCAACTAGTGTACGGAAAAAAATATGGAGGAAGATATTTCAGTTATAAAATGGAATACAAAACATAGATACACTAGAGTACGAGTACGGTACAGTACCCATAGTTTTTTTGTCGTCTTATTATTAGCAAGGAGTATTTATACAACTCAGCAAATTCATTACATTTGTCGGGTATAATAGTTTAAACTTATAATATCGTGAACTATATTTATACATTGTTATTAATTAACTAATATCTAATACTATCCTGTTCATACTCGCTTCGGTTGGATATTTACCAACATCAGAACGATTCAGAGAAGACCGCTACAGCCTCTGCCTAAGAATATGCAAAATAGTACAGTGCCCTACAGTAAACTTCACCTGGGGTCACTCTGTAGCTCATGCTGGTCCAAAGCCCGGGTAACAGGAACGTAGCAGCTACCTTGACGTGGTGATCGTGCTTGCTTATCGTGATGATCTAACCAAGCTATATTGCCTGGAACTCATGTTTCTGTATGTTCTACCATATCAGGCGGGTCTATTGGAGAACGGTAAGACTAAAAACAGCAACTCAAGGTCTGAAGGCGAAGTGGTACTGCTGACAGTAGAGGGGAGCGAGGGCAGTAAGGTGTCGCCCTTGGACAACCAGCATCTGCAGCGATGCTGCCTTCCCAAAAGGAAGGAAAGGGTTAGAAAAGGTCGACCCTAAAAATGTCACACATCACCTTACCTCATGTATTTTCATCTCCGGCGGTAAAACCCTTTGAAAAACGGAGCTAACACGTTAAAAACTTCCCACAAAAAGGCCGTGCGTGACCGGCCTCAAGCAGTTGTCCCTTGGGCTCTGCGGTCACGCTCTCAGATCGCTAAGACCAACACTAATCCGATTTCCTTTTCAGGTTCCTCAAGAAATACCGTTCCATGGTGTGGGCAGTCGGGAAGCGACATCAACCCTCATACTCGTAACAGCACACGAGACCAAGTTGGCCATGATCAAATCCTTCCTACATTTCCTAATAACTCTCTTATCTTCATGACTAACCCTTTTCACGTTTCGCTATCACTTCGCACTGATAATGAAAACGATTCGCGTACGCGGAACGTTATTCCCAGTCTCCTGAAACCATGCTCTAAACTACACGTTGGAGCTTTTAACTTCCAAACACTGTGCCAAATAGAACAACAGGCTTCCTTAGCTGGGATTTTAGAATCTCGCGCCGTCAATGTATCTTGCGTCTCTGAAACGCGCATACAGGATCCAAGTAGAGTCATTTATTTGACCTCGTCATATCAAAATAAAGAACCATCTCGATTCACACTTCGTGTATCTGTAAACACTAATGCTGCTTTCCATGGCCTCGCTGATGTAGGTATAGCATTGAGTCCTAGGGCAGAACTCTCTTAGACTGGATCCCAGTAGACAGTCACTCACGTACTGTCCGACTAAATGGAAAAGTAAGGACTCGGAAGGATAGGGACGCTCTTCGTTGTCTCTGCCTAATCTCCCACTGACTGCAGCTCAGATGAGGTAAAATATGAGTTTTACAGAAAGCTTCCTAACCTCCTCCAAAAAATTAGGCGCTCTGATGAAGTAATAGTGTGGTGTGGGTTGCTTATATCCATATAAGTAGTATATAACAGTGGTCAGGCATAAAATGTATTGCAGCAGATGGATGAGGAAAGAACGGAAACGGAAAGCAATTGGTATGAAAAGGCATGAACAATGAAATCCGAGACAATGGACTGATATTTGCAAAAAAACAATCCAATTTGCGACGATGGATTGATATTTTGCGAATGAACGATTTACCATATAGTTCTCAGATTTTATTGAGATGCTCTGTAATTTCGTGTCAAATACGTTCGATTTTCCCCACTCGTGTTAGTGTTCGCAACAATAGTAGCTAGTGACTTTAATGCCCAAGTAGGTAAACTAAGCGAAAAGGAAAGACACCTGGGTGGGTCTTATGGTGTCGCGGCTCGAAGAACAGATAACAGCGACCCTCTGTTACTACTATGCTCAGATGACTGCCTATTTCTAGCAAATACTAACTTTAAGCATAGGGAAAAACATCCTTTGACATGTCGACCCCCGAATTCGTTCCAACGTTGGACCCAGCTAGGTCACATCACAATCAGCCACCGATGGAGGGGCTCGATAGAAGACTGTCGCTCATCCTGGAGCACATGCTTAGATTCAGATCATGCTCTAGTACGACAGCGTATCTGTCTGCGTCTTACTGGACGTAGGAAAGACGCTGCAAGAAAACCTCTTAGGGTCCTACTTAACGATAGCCAAGGTAAGAATATATTTCAGGAACAACTAGGAAAACAGTTAGGCAGCCATGTAAGTGATGCCCACCCCGAGGCAACATAGAATAATATCCGAAAAGCTGTGGAAACAACAGTGATATCTGATAGTAAGGTAAACCATAAGGTTAGAGAGAAACACTGGATCTCAGCAGCATCTACCGCACTGATAGATGCTCGAAAACTCGTTCCATCTGGCTCTGAACATAATGAAGAGCGGAGTCAGTTTAAGCGCAGGCCGATAAGAAGCCTACGCAATGATCGCGAACAGTGGTGGGTAGCGAAAGCAAGAGATGGAAAAGGCAGAGGCAATAGGCAACAGCGGACAACTCTCCAGACTTGTTAAAGAAAACGGTATTGGGAACCCGACTGTTAGCGAAACTATATCGGAAAAAGATTGACATACTATTCATCCTCAATCCATGAGATTGGATCGATGGGCAGAACACTTCAGTTCAACTGACCTCTAGTCACACTTCGATTCCCCAAAATCTCCAGTCAACCTGAATAGCAAGTTGATGTAAGTCTTCCGACCCTTCACGAAGTCGAAAAAGCTATAGGAAATCTGAAGCGAGGGAGAGCGGCAGGCCCTGACAGGTTTACCCCTGAATTTTTTAACGACGGCGGTTCAGTATTAGCACTGAGATTGACTGAGATCTTAGGTAGAATCTGGGAATCCCATCTGACTGGTCTCAATCACTGATTGTGCCAATCTATTAAAAAGGACAAAAGTTCTCTTGTGACAATCACAGATGAACCAGTTTGACTAATATAGTGTCTAAAATATTAGCTTCAATAATTATTCGACGCCTATCTAAGCTCGTGAAGAGCAGACTAGAGAAAATCAAGCTGGTTTTCGACCTGGACGTGGCTGTATAGATCAGATATTCACACTACGTCAGGTTCTAGAACACAGACACACATTCAGACGCCCCACAATGGTAGTATTTCTTGACCTTAAGGCGGCATTCGACTATGTTGATCGTAAGGTTTTATGGTAGTGTTTGTCACTGAAAGGAGTACCAAAGAAATACATTAACCTTATAAAGGCCCTCTACTCGAACACAACTGGTAGAGTGAGAGCTTATGGCGAACTGTCATCAGAATTGATTACCTTAAGTGGTGTTCGTCAGGGCTGTCCACTCTCTCCATTCTTGTCCAACTTTGTCATCGACGTACTTTTAGAGATAACACTTTTCTCGTCTGAATTTCCAGGAGTTGAACTTCTACCAGGAGGTTCACTTGTTGACTTAGAATATGCCAATGACATAGTTTTATTTGGCGAAGATGCTGACAAAATGCAGTCTTCTGACCACTCTAAGCAACAATGCAAGCATGTACAAGATGCGATTCTCCCCCTCGAAATGCAAAATGTTGCTTCAGGATTGGGTTGTATCAGCACCTGAACTAATGATAGAGAGTGAAGTAGTTGAGCGTGTCGACCGCTTCACTTATCTCGGGAGTCTCATCAGCCCTTATGGTCTGGTATGTGACGATGTAGATGAAGGATACTTGGTTGGGGTCCGCGTGACTATCGTAACCAATGGTTAGAAACTCTGGGTGACATGGCTCAGAATCGATCAAAATGGTGTAATTGTATACACACTCTGTATTCCCTTAAACTATTAAAATTGCTTTATATCTTTTTTCCTATCAACTAATTTTTTTTTCTGTACCATATACTTATATGCAATCTTTCTTTTATATATTACCACCATTGAATTAACTACTTTATGTATTCGGTGTTCACCTTGTTGTACTAATGAGGCACATATTTGCCAGGTCATACGTTGTAGCTGAATGACTGACATACATTAAGATACACAATTTGGTCCCGATTGGAATATGTCAGGCTGATTTGACACAAATCGGAAAGTAAATACTAGCAACAGGAGAAATGTTGTTATGGAGAAAATGTCGCCTCCCAAAGCCCTGTAAGATCTACTGAAAGAGAAAATCACTATGGGAATCAACTGGAAGAGGACATAAGAAGTAACTTCAACATTCCAGGAAGTGCTAGGCACCAAGGAGTATCGAGATAAAGAATGGATCGTTGTAGAAAGCCTGGGCAAGATTCAAGAAAGGAATGACATGACACCAATCAACAACAAAAAGCGGTGAGAGCAAATGGATAGGCTAAATAAAGAGTAAACAAACGAGTGACGAAGAGCATTGGTCCTGACAAGGGAGAGTGTGTGGAAGGCCAGGGAACTACAAGAAAACAAGCTACAACAGAAGGAAATATTAAAAAACTACATAATACAACCAAAAAGCTGACCGGGAAATACGGTAGACCAGAGAGACCGGTCAGGAACAAAGAATAATCAAGATCTAGAGAAGCGGAAGAGGTGGGTAGATCACTTTGAGGAGCTTTTGAATATACCAGTGCCACTGAACACACCAGACATCAAACCATCACATACAGAACTCCCTGTAAATGATACCCCACCAACAATAGAAATCTGAAAGGACATCGGAATAATCAGAATGACAAAGTAACAGGTCCAGATAACATAGCCTAAGTATTAAAGTCAGAATACAAGGTCCTCCATATTTTTTAGGAACAACAAATACTAGCACATTAGAAAGATGGATACAGCACCAAGTTGCTAGAGTACAAGAACTTCAGAAGGAATGTGCTGTTATCACTATTAGACACAGTTTTTAACGTAGTGTTGCTGAACCGAAGGAGATTGAGTGGACGCACAACTTTGAGATCAATAGGATGACTTTCGTACGAATTGACCATATATCGACACTGAAGATCACCGACCAACAATCAACTGAATGAGAATCATCGCTATACATTACTGTTCTTGATCTTAAGAAAGCATTTTACGGCGAGAATAAGGAAGCCTTGTGGGAACTTCAATATTATAACGTATCTAAGAAGATTGCCACTACTATGTGAAACTCCTACGGGGGACTGAGTTCCAAAGTCATTTATGGTGGGCACGTCCAAGATGCAGTCATAGTGATTAGTGTTCAACAAGACTATCTACTCTCATCTTTTCTATTTCTGCTGGACGCTGACTAGAGTACAAAGACCTTCATCTTTCAGCTGAAGAACGAAATACAGTGGACACAACTGGGTGTCCTCTAAATGCAAGTTGTTGCTTCAGGACTGGTCTGCGTCAACACCTGAACTAAGGATAGGGAGTGAAGTAGTCGAACGCGTTGACAACTTCACTTATCTTGGAAGTCTGATCAGCCCTAATGAGTTGGTGTCGGACGAAATCTCAGCACGGATTCGAAAAGCTCGTTTGGATTTCGCCAACTTACGTCGCCTATGGCGAAGGCGAGATATCCGTCTATCAATAAAAGGACGAGTATACTGCGCGGCAGTCCGTTCTGTTGTACTTTACGGCAGCGAAACATGACCATTAAGAGTAGAAGACACCCGTAAGCTACTAGTATTTGACCACAGATGCCTTAGAAATATTGCTGGCGTCTGCTGGGACCTGTGGGTAAGTAACAGTGAGGTTCGACGCAGGGTACTTGGGAATGATGGTAAATCAGTTGATGAGGTTGTGAATCTTCATCCGCTGAGATGGTTGGGCTATGTGTTACGTATGCCTGAACACCGATTACCACGAGGTGCAATGCTAACCGGTGTAGGTGATGGTTGGAAGAAAGTTAGGGACGACCAAACCAAAACGTGGCATCAGTGCTTGAAGTCACTAACTTCTGTTCTGAGCCATGTTGGTAGATGCAGACTACTTGGTTGGAGACTCTTGGTGACATGACTCGGAATCGATCACAATGGCGTCGGTGTATACACTCTCTGTCTTCCCGTAAACTAGGAGATTAAAATCGCTTCATATCTTTCTTTCTACGAACTAATTCTTTCTTCATGTACTATATCCTTATATGCAATCTTTTATATATTATTACCATTGACTTAACCACTCCCATGAATCCGGTGTTCATCTTGCTGTGCTAATGCGGTATGGCAACTTGGACCGACGCATATATGTGCCTGGTCCTACGCTGTAGCTGACTGACTGACAAAACTTATTCGCAATGAATACCATGATATAATGAAAATGGAGTTCTCGGAAAACGATTGAAATACTTCCCAACTATGACGTTTTGACTTCCCTTCATGATACCCAGATAACAATACCTAGAATTTCTGGAAAATTGACTAAATAGTTTATCAAGCCTTTATATACGTAAACACAGCAAGCTTGTTTCATATCCACGCTTGGAAACAATAAAGTGCCATAAGAGGTTTTGTAGTCCTTATGATTTTCTTTTACATCTCCGGTTAGTAAGATCAACCAACGTTTTTATAGATGTATAATCTTTCACAAAATAATTCTGAAAGCCAAATAAGCCATATTAGGTACTTCACACAACTGGATAAACCATCTGATGTGAATTGCCCTCAGGACCTCTAATTTTAAGGTGAAAAATAAGGCTATGATGTGTCACTGCAAACGTTAGTGGGGATGGTGTTGTGTAAACATGAAAAGCGTTTAGAATGAAGTATTTTCTCACAATTTAGTTAAAGCTTAATGACTTTACACTAACTTTGGACAATCTACTTTCTACCCACTCATCAAATCGATTTTATATCCGTATTTTTACAAAACAACTATTCGGTTAGCAGTGTTCTACAGTAATTATTGTTCAGTCAATTTTATACCGCGCTTTTGAGTGACCATTTCATGGTTGGTTGTGGACCACATTAACTTTAAAAAGAATTAGCCTGGTTTATGGAAACACATAGGAGCAACTATGAAAAGACATAGCTTCCACTGTAATAAGTATTAAGATAAATTATTTCTTATGTCTAACACTAATGCCTCAAGACTATCGATTAGGTAACTGCTGCCGGGAAATCAATGCACGAATAAAAAATTTCATGGCAAGCGTCAGATACTAGTCACCAATCATTCGAAACTTACGTTGGGTTGTGTGAGCGACTGATCGCGCTTGGTAAGCTGCGCCGGTTTTGTAAATCCCTGTTTTACTGGAAGGCTTTATAATGACATTGACTGTATCGTCATCACCATCATTCTCTTCGCACTGGTCATCTGCATCAAAGTCGGCAACAGCAGCAGCAATTACCGCATTTCTCTCCTCTTCTATAAACGAGCAACCATCGTTTTCTTGGACTTTTGACGCATCAATGCTTTCTGTCTGCATACCTTCACCATTCGGCAACTTAGGATCCACAGTTGGTGAAGTTGCATTATCGACATTACATTCATCTGCTTTTCAGAACCCACGTAAGTTGGAAAATAGTGACATACCATTGGGAATCACTTCACTGTCCATCCTTTAGGCAAGGGTGAACTACGCGGCTCCCATTCAGTATTCCAATATGAAGAGTCTGATAATGTCTTCAAATGGTTATAAAAGGACCTTTAAATCAACTACATCAGTAAAAAAATATGTTCTTCTTATAATTAATTACAGATAGAACAAATATCTGTGGTATTTGTATGAACTAGTGATTCTATGGTACTTGAAGACCCGCTTATTACAAATTACAAATGTCATACGTTCATTGGTATTCATCTAGCTCTACTTCCCGTAACTTGCACCATTTTCGGAATTCCTAGTTATTTCAATAATTCGGATACTTCTAATAATCATAGCCATTTTTTAATATATTCCACCATTCGACTAGTAGTCACTTCAATTTCATTCCTTGCATTTTATCGTTATCTCACAGAAGATGCTTATTCCTGATGGATCAAAGCTATTTGACATGATAACAATCAATTCACTATTGAAAACAAAGGGGCATAGCATGAGATCGCCACACATTCTACGATCTGTGGATGTGGTGGCAAACAAATCGAAATAGACAGCTATTTTGCATTCTATATTGATGTCAAACATGTTAGTCTTGCTGAACACACCATTACATGAGGGCAGTTCGTCGATGGTAGAGCTTCCAGTTCTGTCATGTTCGAGCCCTTTTCGTGGATAGTGTATATTCTCTTTTGTCAACCCACATAAGGCAGATTAGAAAGTTTTACCTTCTAAAGAGTGCCTCTTCGAAAACTTATAATAATAAAAATAACGTTCACCAGCTACCTGAATGAAATATTTTAGGTTAGGTCATATTCAAGTTGTGGAATTACCACCCAATCGGATCATCCTAGGTATCTGGAGCTGGGCCACCATAAAGCCCAAATGCCTTTAGGTCCAGTAAAATTGTAGTGCATATTGCGTTTCCTCTGGCACAAGTATTATTTTACCTAAAACAATTGAAATTAATAATCACTCAAACTGTATGTCTTGTACACACGAATTTACCTATAGACTGAATGATACTTTTCGAACCGTAATACTGAGTAACTTGTGGGCTGAACTTAATCCTGATTTTGGAATTCTTACTTGAGTTCTAGTTCGCCAGGCAAATGGAAAAAATGGTTTGATGTTTGTCCAAGAATCTTACTGTTGCAAAATAGGGAAGGGGGTGACAAAGTTGTGGAACCCTACACGACCGCAATTGGACATTTTGTATCCTAAAAGAAAACGTTTTACGGTGACGTGAAGTAGTCCGTTCTAGGATGATCAAACACTTAATTTCTATGATGGTCGATAGGACCAACGATAAATACTTGACATTGAAATCAGAAATGTCGAACCATATTATAACGACATCACCTGTACCATCAGTTTTGTTATCGAATCTACTTTATGTAGTCAGTTGGTGTTCGATGCAGGAGTATACCTTGGCAAGAGCATAGTGACAGGGTGCCAGAAAATTTGTTAACAATATATAATCCAGCAGCCTATCAAAATCCTGATAGACTTCTTTGACGAGGTTACTCGCATACGTGACTAAAGGCAACTATTGGTTATTTTGTACTCCGATATCAGGAAAATTTTCGATAAAGTGTTTCATAACCTTCTAATCAACAGAGTTCTCTCAGTTGGGATTAGTGGCTCCCCTACTGCAATAGATTTAGTCTTTCCTCACGAACAGATACCAACTTACTAAAACTAACCCTACGACAACTACACCGCGATCAATAACCAGTGGTGCATTGATAGAGTCTGTAAAATGTCACCCAGTTAGAATAGTACAATATACCAACGATGCCGACTTATTATGAGTTCCTTCCTATCCGCTTTTCATCGGTTCACTACTTTGACTTGCATTTTGTTGATCTACCATCAATTTATTCTAATTATCCATCGCCTAACTTATAACTATCCTATTCTTAAGCTTTTCGTCTACTTCGGTAAGCATATGTTTACCAATATATCTTCATAAATGATTACACTTTCTTTGAAACATTGGATAGATTCCTTACTCACAGTCCATAATTTTTAACTGGCTGATAAGCTTACGAAGTAGCACGTATGGAAATAGTGCTTTCCAACATTATGTGAAATACAGAGCACTGTGTGAGGTATAATATTTATTTAAATGTAAGCTTTAATCAGCCTAACATCACAAAAGAAGGGAGGGTGGTGTTAATGATCAGCGAACATTGATAGTGAGGGATATGATTTCAGTTTACCTATGTTTGTGGGGCAGATCATATTGTTTCAGGCTTTTTATAATTGGGAACGAGGTAGTCAATCAGCGATGGTTAGATTGTTCTTCTACTCTCGCCACCCAGACTTATGTTTAAAATTTTGTGCTGGCTTCGTTATTTTGCCAAGACAACATATAACACTGTAACTCAGGTTTTTTCGCTATGATCTGGTGGTCGCCATTATATGATAAGCGAGTGAGAATTGTGATGAAAAAATGACAGATGATAAGCAGTATAGTTATTAGCATTTCTGAACGCTTCTCTCATTCGATGAGCTTTTCCGCTTCTAGCTTTAACTTTCTCATCATTCAGACCCAATCCACCTTAGGACACAAAATTAATTGCCCTTTGTTTCTGTGTTCTCATATTCGTAGACCAACTACGGTTGATTTCAGTAGCAGCAGCCAGTGTGGTGTGCGCTATTTGAGTGGACAGACATACGTACTATGTAGCAGCAAATGGAAGTGGAAAGTTTACCATCAGAAGACTAAACTGAAGAGCAGAGGAAATATAAATAAAACGTTTGACTTCATAATTACGTCCTTACCGAAAATCGGATTCTTTATAATTCATAGTAACATCTACGTAATTCAAATTGCGTCTCCATACAGATGGATTCTAATAATTTAGGAAAGTCACCAATCAATACGTCGTTGCACAAAGTAGAAAGCTGCCCACAATTATCGCAAGCATGAAAGCTGTAGCGGTAAATAACTTACAAGTATTCAACACCAGCCTTGACCTCATTAGTTTTGCTGGACACATCTTAGTTAAAGGCTCCCGGTCTGATCGATGATTTTCCAAATACACCTCCGAACCTCTAAATTCTTGGATTCTGTTTCGACCTGATTTGGGTTCCTTGAGTTAAAAGAAGTTAAGGATAATAGCGTTGTGAAGTACTGTGAATATGTAACATCTCCAAAGCCTTAAAATCAGTCTCCCACTTCCTGCGCACACACACTGATGGATAACTGATTTGTACTATTCGAACCCGTTAAAGTTAGTACGAACCGCAAATTGCAGTAAATCTGCAACTCAATGAACCGGTAAATCAATAAGCCTAAAAAAGCGTGAAATGATCGATCAATAAATAATGAAAGATGACTTAACAATCATTTCATGCTGATTAGCGATTGACAAAACTACATACGCTTACTTCACAATGGGAGTAAATCTTATTTTTGCCAGGTGCAACAAAAACATGTGATTAAGACCTCAGTGTCATTGAAACCCTTGAAGACCGTGGTAAAATTACCTGTGAAAAAATGGTTATTCATACGTGAATCGTTTTTTTAAATCAGACCGAATTTTTAGAAAGTCGTTTTTCGCTGGAAATCGATGACGAATGTTGAAGATACCTCATCAAGATACCAAAGAAACGAGATCTGAGCAAATGTGGGAACTTTGGAGGAATCACATCGATGTAAGTAAAAGGAAAGGTTTTCACCAAAATGTTGCAGAACCGAATGAAAGATTCAGTAGTGTTATGTCCTTTGGTCTGTCTACCCACTCTTTGTGCTCAGGATACTTATCTAATTCAAATTAAGACTTTGGCGCGATTGGCTGACCGACCTAACCCCAAGGCTAGTACGCGTGGGTTTGAAGTGGGGTAGAGCAAAAACTATTCTATCACCTGATTGGATAACACGCACGCGAATGAGGGAAGACAAGACAACTGGAACACTGTTCAATCTATTCCAGAAATCCAGATTTTAGTTTGGATTAGTGTAAAAAGACACATGAATAGATAAATGAATAACCCGACCACAACGTACAATAATTAGGAAAAATACAATTATGTCCAAAGCTGGGAATTAGAGTAGAAATTAGAGTGCAAAATATTATGTTTAAATTACAAAAGCTTCGGAACAAAAAAGGTATGGCAATGAATCATACATCGAACGTAAGCTTATGTCCTGTAAA
Organism: Schistosoma margrebowiei; assembly: GCA_944470205.2. Taxonomy (NCBI): domain Eukaryota; kingdom Metazoa; phylum Platyhelminthes; class Trematoda; order Strigeidida; family Schistosomatidae; genus Schistosoma; species Schistosoma margrebowiei. The sequence continues at coordinate 31,288,285 of OX104025.1, forward strand.
ATAGATTAAGGACAAAAATAAATGTCAGTGTTTTACAAGCTTTGAATAAAATGGAATAACGTCCCGAAAAATGGCTTTCGTAGTTTATCAGGGCTTCTTGTTTTCCTGTTCACAACAAGTAAATGCCCAACAGGCTAGATTCCGTTGGGCTTGGTCGTGCACAGACCAAATCGCGGCACAACGGATCATTTTTGAACAATTAGTGAAATAGAAATATGGAATCATCATTATACATCAACTTTCTTGACGATGAGCATAAGTTTGACAGCGTGACTAAGAGAGCATTATGGAATATTCTTCGATACTATGGAGTACCTGAAAAGATAGTAAATATCATCCAAAATTCATGTGATGGACCAAACTGCTAATTCGTGAATGAAGGACAGCTGACAGACTCATTTCAAACGAAGGTCAGTGTCAAATGAGGCTTCTAGTGGTTGACCGGGTTATGCAAACCTCCAAATCTGAGGGGAAGCACGGGATACAATAGACAGCTTAGATAAAACCAGACAATTTGGATTTTGGAGATGACCTAGCTCCTCTATCTTATACACATCAACAAACTAGGGTAAAGATAGCCAATATGGCAGCAGCCTCTGAAGAAGTGGGTCTCAACATACACAATGGAAAAAGCAAGATCCTCAAATAGAACACAGCGAGCACCAACTCAATCACATCTGATGGAGCAACTCTGGAAGATGTGCCAAATTGGGACAGTATTCCTACAGTTGAATGATATATGGAGGACAAAACAAATTTCAACCAACATCATAATGAGAATGTTCATTGTGGACGTCCATAAGGAGAATTACCACAACCATAATCAAAAAGGTACAAGTATTTGTAAACAGTTGTTTGAGCAAGATACACAATATCCGTTAACTGGGTACGATCAACAACAACCTACTATGGAAGAGAACAAACCAGCTTCCAGCACAAGAAGAAAATAAGAAAAGACGTTGAATGTGGACAGGACATACGCTATAGAAATCTTCAAACTGTATCACGAAACAAGCGCTAACTTGGAATCGCGAAGTGTGATGGGGAAGAGGCAGACCGAGGAACATATTGTGAATGGAATTAGAGAAAGACATCAAAAGAATGAATACAACTTGGAAAAGCTGTAAAGGAAAAGAATAGGGTAGAGTTGGTAAGTGAATACTAGTCGACGGTATGTGATATGGTCAAGCATATTAAGGCCAGCTGAAACATCATGGATCGTAGCAAAAACATAAATGAGATAAAACAACTCCGAGAGAAATAGCATCTATCACGACTTACGGAGAGGAAATATTGGCTTTATCTATCAGTGAAGTAAGATCCTGATTATTAGATAGACTACATGTCAATCGTCGATTCTGTAATTAGTTTATGATCAGATAAGGTTCAGAAGTCATCTTTATAGGAAAATTCATAATTGAAATTGTCGCAATTCAACATTTTGTTGAAAGAGTTTTAAAACAACAAAAGATGGCAGATTACGTTTAATGTCTACCAAGATATCATCTCTCTGATAGTACCGTCATTCTAATATTTAGTACAGCAATTTGCCATATTTATGGTTTCACAAGCATTTCTGATGTAAAAACCGAAATTCACATGTGTACAACAACTGCACTGCTTATTTCCCGGGTTTGGAACTAACACCGCAATAAACTATTAGGTAAAGGGAATAAAAAGCGGTTAAATTTACTCCCGTTCAATCTGTCGTTTTGTGGAGATACTAAAAGCAGATTGACCTTGGAAAAATTATGTTCAGGATTTGATTCAAATGGAATCTACATTTTCAGAGGAGTTATTGAGGATCTACTACCGAAGACTTTTCCCATGCGATCTATTTGCACAGTGGCTTACATATAATTCTCGAAGTAGTGGGGTAAATTGTGTTATATAATCTTCGTAGCTTTCTAAAAGAGAATTCAGTTTCACACTGAATGGTGATATCTATCTTAGATATCAAAGTTTTGATTCGTCGTCGGACCTTAGGAAGGATCTAGTCAAGCTATGCCCTATTAAGATTGATATTGGGGCAGTTTACTCAACTTCTCCGAGGCTTCATCGTTCAATTTTATCTTCTTCACTCAAGGTAAACTTTCTCAGTGTTTTGTTGGTTATCTCATTTGGTTGTCTCATTGAACCGTATTGCGCATGGGTAGCTAGTGTGTAGTCCTTCAGGTCAGATCGTTTACGACTGATTTGTAACGGTTAGTGATGTCGGTTCGGAGTTCTCGGTATACTGATGTTTATAAAGCAGCCACTTAATCATACCATTCTCGAAAGATTTGTTGTTTGTCAGATCGACTTGTCACTACCATTCGCTCAGAAAATCTTGCTTTTAGTAAGCTGCTACGCTGTGATGATTGTAGTTGTCTTTCACGGATGTAGCTTGCATTGAATCGATGGGTGATTAACTTTTTCAAGCCATTATGTTTTATCTTGGTTTTCATTTTGCACGTTTATTTATACTGAAAGCAAATCAAATAAGAACGTTTTGTATGAAGATACAAGCGGTGACATTTACTTTGAAAAAAAAAAACAACCATCAGGCTCTGGTTTTATAAGCTGACAGGTTATTTCGTAATCCCACTTGTAACGTTGTGAACGGAAACTAGACAGAGGCACTTACGTTTCATCGCTTTGATTCTCTTTGGTCTGTGACAAACTTGGTTCATTTTTGTTGGCTGATAGTAATAACGCGGTTGTGTGCCTGTTAACTAGTTTGTCCTTTCTGAATAAACGTGCAAAATAAAGTTTCTGCTAACCACTTTTTTCCTCGTTTTATTTTACGTGACGGTATTTGATGACCAATGACTCTCAGTTCATGCCATCATATTCGGTATTGGCTCACGGTTCTGTACTTACCATAAATGTGTTAATTAATTCTTGGTCTGATTCGACATTCATGTTTACCAAGCATATACTGGCATTGATAATTGGAAGTTTTTTATACATGAATCACGACAACAAAAAACAATCCAGAACGTTTAAGTCAATCAAACTATTGCTGAATTTTTATTCTGCACGCAAAACTAAAGAAAATTGAGCTGCTTCATAACTTGTGCACGCATTTTTTTGTATGCACTCAGATTTCATGTTTGCTGTGATACCCAATATTCGTCTTTGTAGTTGATATTTCAGCTCCAGGTTCAATTTTTAAATTTGAAACTTTGTTTCTGGGCTAAAACACTAATCTTGTACTTGTATTGGGATCATTGAGGAAGATATCGGGCTGTAATTCAGTGATTGAAATCAAGGTCCTTATATCATATAATAAACAGTCGGCTAAAAATGGGAATTATCACTGCTTGTGATAGTAATATATGGTTTTGTTTGACAGTTATGTATCTGTTTTTACTGAAACACAAAACCTTAAACACTTGTATTACTTAGAAGTACAGGTCACATGGAGCTGAGCACAATTATCTCTGTAAACCGTATACATATGCGTATGATTTTCTTTTATAATTAGCCTGAATGGAAAGAATTAGTTTTCGATATTGATTTGACTGATTATGATGAAGTTCGTTATTGTTGTGGTGAACAAAGTACTTCTGGATCTTCTATTTGCCTTCGATGCTGGCAACTTGCTCGTTTTGCAGTCCTCTGTATCGACCGTGCCTTAAGAGAAGACTTTGGGTTCCAGCATTTATTGTGGGTGTATTCAGGTCGTCGTGGAGTTCATTGCTGGGTATGTGATCGTTCAGCTCGGCATTTAGATCAAACTTCGCGTACAGCTATCGCGGAATATTTAACTTTGGTTAGAGGGGGTAACGGTAAGAAGGTAATTCTACCATTTTTAATTCTTATTGTGTAGACTTTGACTTTAGAAGAAATGCTTATGAACACCACACTTGTATTTCCAACAGTGGTGCTCATTAAGATTATAAAGAACAATATTAAGGCTAAGGATACATTTAATTAGTATCAAAAACCAGTCAGTCGGTTATTATTAGATTTGATATTCAACATTTTAAGGTTGAAACACGAACGCTACTGACCTTGGTTAAATTTTTATGTTTGCTTTTCGTTACGTGTGAAAAGTTAATGAAGAATGTCGAGAAATTGTTTTATTAGGAGTTATGCTGAGGAGACTATCAAATGAATACTCTTGTTTGATGCACAAAAGGATTCAAACTTCCCTCTACGTTCGCCTTTCTGTATACCAGATTGTTTCGCAGGAATTTTTTCGTAAGGTTTATAGCCGAAAAATAGGTGACTTTGGGTAATTCTTAAAACATGTATTTTACCAAGAATGCATAAAAAATCGTTTACATGCTTTCTCACATATAACTATCCTTGTTTCTGTTCACAGTAATTTTTTTACCTACTCAAAAGTAATTGCTACAGTTCGTAGGATCAGCAGTTAAAACAGAGTGAATGATGGCTCCTCAGTGTTCATAGCTTGATCGATCAACCAAAATATTCTAGCCCTAAACGTATTTGACTCTTTAGAACAAATGAGCTTGGTTTATTGAAGCAACAGTAGATGTTTTATAGAAGTGGCGATGGTTTTATAAAAAAGTGTGAAGCTAGCAATGTACTAACAGAAATAATGGCACTAGGGGTGGTCATAAAAATCAAATTATATTCGCTTTTTAAATGTTATCTTACTACTAATGAAGAACGTAAAAGATAATTCGTTCCTGTCATTAACTATGTCTAGTTAGTTTTCATATAACTGAATTACATGGTCATGATCTATCGACCTAGGCAGAGATGGTGCAATTAAACCATTACGTTTGCACCAAAGTGTTCAACATTTGGTCTTTTACCGTCAGATTAATATTATTGTGATATCTCTAGATAGACCTATTACACATCGGGTCTCCCTGTTCGGAGTGATATTGTTCTTTATACGCTTAGTAGTTATTCATGTGCATCCACATAGGGTGATTGAAGGATCTAGGTCTTCATGTCACACTACTGACCTTTCTTGACTTTCTCAACCAAAATGTAGCTACGACTATACCTAGATGCTATGATAATATTTCTAGTTTCTAAAATCTCACTATATTACTTTCCGCATTGTTAGTATTTTTGTTCGCTCATTCTGTTTTTTAAAAAAATTATATCACTAAATGTATATTGTGCGATTTGTTTTTAATGAATTGATTAATTCGAATTAAAAAAAAATTGTTGAAATAACCTCGAAATAACCTTATAGATTTATATTCATTAAAATTTTCAACTAGCCCACACTTACTGCTGGTAACTTCTCAAAATCTCATGATTCACATTCACATGGGAATATTGAGCCAATTTTTCATCCTTGTGTGGATGCAGCTTGTGATATATTGATGCCTCGATTCACAACTTATTGCAGTACAACAAATGGTCAAAATTTATTCGGAAATAAAAAACGTCTGGATAAGTTACTGTCATTTTTACCGGTTGAGTTAAAAGATCTTCGTGAACGACTTTTAGATGAGTGGTCTACCGATACTCAAGAAAACAAAGAAGAAGTATCTACAAAAAGATGGAACACATTAAGAAAGTTTTTGAAAGAAAATGGTCGCGCAAATATTTTGAAGGAAATAGTCTTAAATTTCACATACCCTAGACTAGATGTTAATGTGTCAACAGGTAAAGTCATTTTACCGGTTCGTTTGCCACGTCATATTGACGTTAAGTTACTAAGCATCATGTTTACACATGTATAGTTATTTTATCAATTACATGTTTTGTTAAACAGCATGTCCATAATCACAATCTAAAAATCACATAGTAAGTATCAGTTAGGATACTTGAAGCAAGATAGTTCAAGTAAGCAAGCCATGCAATTTTGGCTAGTGGTAATGCACTATCTTTTCATCACACTTCTACTGATCATTGAATAGAATTCATTTGTACGATTTAATTCTTCACTCGGGTTCTCGGCTTTTAGAGTTTACAGTAAATTGTTTTATTCATGTTCATTAATGCCACTGATCTTTTATTTTACTATTAACTATAAAAGGAGCAAGTTTTTGAGCAGATGACCATTTACTCATTAGATGTACAGATGCGTAGTCAAAATGACCTTATTTTTTATTCAACTTACGGGAGTACTTCGGTACGGTATATTCTCACTTAATATATATTGGAATGATATTCATATCATTCCCAAGCATACCGGTCGTAATAAGTCTTAACGACCTACTAGATGAATCATTTGACTGCTTTCAATCTTACCGCTCTTCAATCAACCTGTCTGGTATAGTAGGACCTTGAGAAACGATTGCTCCAGCCAGTATAGCTCGATTTTTTCATTACGATAGGCAAGCCCGACCACCACGTCAAGATAGCAGCAACGGACGGGAATGGATGCACCCGTGCCATTGAGAACGATTTTGAGCCATGTAATTCAGTCTCTTACCATTGGTTACGATAGTCACGCGGACCCCAACAAGGTAGTCTGCACCAAAATGGCTCAGTTCAACTGTTAACGACTTGATGATTTAATGCCATGCTTTATTTTGACCTCTCCTAGCTCTCTTCGTGCCTACCCCTACACCAGAGAACATCGGCCGTTGTGGTGGGCGGTTGCTAGGCATATGTAACACGTCCTAACCAACTCAATTAATGAAGGTTGACTACCTCATCAACTGGTTTTCCTGTTGCTTTATTCCTAACCTAGCCATTGCTTACTCGCTGGTCCCAAAGTACACAAACAATGCTTCTAAGACACCTATGATCCAATAATGGTAACCTCTACTCCTAACAACTATGTTTCACATTCACAAAGCAGAACGGAGTGAACTGCCGTGCAGTAAACATGTTTTAGTTGGTAAACAGATACCTCACCTACGCCACAAGTAACGCATATTGGCAAAACCCAATCGAGATTTTTGAATCGGTGCCGGTGTTTCGTCAGACACCAGTTCACTGGGACTAACCCGATCTCCAAGATAAGTGAGGTTGTCGATACGCTCAGCTACTTCATTCCCTATCATCAATTCAATCACTGACACCCGCCAGTCCTGAAGTAACATTTTTCATTTGGGGGTGAGAACCACATCCCAAATATGTTTGTAGTGTGGTCAGAAGACTGCATTTTGCCAGTGTCTTCAAACAGTACTATATCATATGCATACTCTAGGTCAACAAGTAAATCTTGGTAGAAGACCAACGCTTGAAGAATCAGACGATGGAAGTGTTGTTTCCAAATGCATGTCTGTGACAAAGTTAAACAAATATTGAGAAAACAGACCACCCTGACGAACGCCGCTTGAAGTAACTAGTTCCGATGATAGTTTGTAGGGGCTGGTACTATGTCAAGCCCACATAGGTTATTCTAGCCCCTGGATAGCCCAGTCTATTCATTCTTCTCAAGCCAAATTTTCACTTTGTCACTTATTCACTTGTCAGCCTTGATCGTTTTTATGTGAGGGTGTGTATACATTGCTTATCCTACTCGTCACATGTCTGTAGGTTATTTTTATCTGACTATAAATATAGATTCACGCTTAGTTAAATCGTGCTGGCTCACTTGCCTTCTCCATTGAGCATCATTTCGTTCCGCTTTGCTCATCTCTTTTTCCACTTCGTTTCCTTGATTGTATATCCAGATCCATGATTGTATGAAATATAAGAATTCATAATTCATTCTTTTATTCGACTTATTTAATCCCCTTATTCGCTAACACGATTTAATTCGATAATTATATACGAGGATTGGCGGCATGTATATTTCGACAGCAATCAGCAAACGATCTAACTGGAGTCAGATACTGGGGCACTAAAAGTTCACCATAAGCTCTGACTCGACCAGAAGTGTTCGAGTGGAGAGCCTGTAAAAGATTAATATACCTCTTTGCTACGTCTTTCAATGACAAACAATGACATAAAGCCTCACGATCAACAGAGTCAAACACTGCCTTAAAGTCAAGAAATACAACTATGGTAGGATGTCGTAAAGTATGTCTATATTCCAGAATCTGCTGAAAAGCGATTATTTGGTCTATATATCCACATTCAGGTCTGAAACCAAACTGGTATTCTCGAGTTTGCTTTTCGGAAATTCCAGTTAAACATCGAAGTATTATTGTGGCTAATATTTTAGACGCTACATTAGTTAAACTGATTCCTCCGTGATTGTCACAAGAGGATTTTTGTTTTTTCTTATAAATTGGGACGGTTAAGACTAGTCAAATGGGGTTACGTCCAGTTCCCATAACTTAGCTAAGATTTCAGTTTATCCAACTGCTAAAACTGAACTGCCATTATTGAAAGTTTCAGGGGTTAGTCCGTCAAGCTCCGTTGCTCTCCCTTGCTTTAAATTAGCCTTTTCAACCTCACTAAGAGTTGAAGGGCTTACATCAGTTTGGCATTCAGATTGCTTAGAGATAGTGGGTAACTGAAGGCCAGTTTAACTGTTCTTTAAAGTGTTCTGCTCTTCGGTTCGACCTCCTGGATTGAGAAAGAACAATAGTCTTGACTTTTTCCTATACAGTCTCACTAACATCGTATTTTTAATACGCGCTTCCTTGATAAGTGTGAACAGTTGTTTATTGTTACCTATCGCTGCTGCCTTTTCCATCTCTTCTGCATTCGCTGCCCACCACTACTCACGATCATCATATATGTTTTCTATCGATCTACGCTTAAGCCGCCTCAGCTCTTCATCATGTTCTGAGCCAGACGGGGTGAGTTCTCAAGTATTTATCAGTTCTGTAGACGCCTATGAAATCCACTGATTTTTCCCAATCTTTTGGTTTAAGCTACTAGTATATATTACCGCTGTTTCTGCAGCTTTTTGGTTATCATACCAAGCTACCTCAGAGTGAATATCATTTATAAGGTTAAGCAGCTCCTCTTGCTGATTCTGAAATGTATTCGTAACTTTTTCATCATTAAGTTGTACCCTAAGGGGTTTTCTTTCTGTGGCCTTTCTACGTCCCGTAAGACACAAACAAATACATGCTCGAATTAAAGCACGGTTTGAGTCTAAAAAATGTGTTCCAGAATGATCGACAGTCTTCAGTCGGACATTAAAAGCTTTATCATTCAGTTTAGAGAGCGGTTTTAGGAGACCAGGAATAATATTTCGTGAATTCTAGTTGTTAACCTTTCTGGTGCATGGTGGTAAGGTTAAGTAAAAAGGGTTAGTCGTAGGGATACAAGGTTTATTAAAATGTCAGGGAGGGACGCGATAGTCAACAAGATGATTTTGGGTGCTGATAGAAGTGTGAGAGCAGTTGTTAATTCCCGGTCGCCCACACTGTGGAAGGGTTTTATTTGGGGGACCTGAATTAGTGATTGTCTTAGGGACCTGAGAGCGTAACTTCAAAGCCCAGAAGACAACTGCTTGAGGTCGGTCTCGCACGATATTTTTTTCATAAAAATTGGTGTTCTAGCTCTCTACTTCAGAAGGCCTTACCATCGGAGATGGAAATTCGTGGAGTAAAGTGAGATGTAATATATTTGAGGTCGGCCTTTTCTTGCCCCTTTTTCGTGAGAAGGCAGCATCGCTGCAGATGCTGGTTATCCGAGGGAACGCCTTACTGTTGTCACACCCCTCTATGGTCAGCAGTACGACTTCGTCCTTGGGCTTCTTTTAGTCTCACCGTTCTTCGACCGACCTGTCTGACCTGGTAGGACCCAAAGGGACATGTGTCCCAGTCAATGTAGCTCGGTTAAGTCATCACGATGGGCAAGCCCGATCGCCGCGTGAAGGTAGGAGCTATGGCCGGCCTACATTTGATGAAGAAAATGTCAAAATACTGAATCGAGGTAAGTCCAATAATTCCAGCGACCATTTTGTCCGATTTTAAATCGATAAACACATCGACATAGATGAAATTACACGATTAGAGATCAACACAGGAAAACAGTGGCAACATAGTGAGTAGGTAAAAAATAATAACTCCTAGGAATACGATGAGTCATAAAGAAAATCATCAGAAAGAACTGACATAGTGCTTGCGATTTAATCAAAAAGCCAATTTATACTAGAATTAGGGACTATTGATACTGTCCAGGATAACATCGAAGATTTTTCAACTAAACCACTTAACTCAGAGAACTTAGAACTATCAAAAACATTTTAATTCGAGGTAACTTTAAATAAGTTTTAATATTCGGAGATTTTTTCCACTTTATTGTTTTTTATCTTATTGGGTTTCTATTAACCGTCATTCCTTATAGGTCTTAATCATTTACTGAAGAGTCCATTTTGTGTGCATCCGAAAACTGGTTATATATGTATACCATTTAATCCACAAGAAGTCGATAAACTTGATCCATTTAATGTACCAACATTAAATGAACTTGTAGAACAGCTTTCTTCTGTAACAAATAATGATCATGATTGTGGTAATAATGATGAAAATATTTCATCCAATGATAGACATTTATTATCATTTAAGAATACTTCTTTAAGGTCTTCAATTGAATATTTTGAGACTTTCATAAAACATGTTTTAAAAGCAGAAAATTCATGTTTTAATGTTAATCAAGCTGAAAGTAATTCAGATTCATTTAAATCTATTCCTGTATTTTAACACTTCCTTTTGTAAAAGAGATTTTAAAAACAGTATATGAATTATGTTATTAGATTATTATTATTATTGTTAGTATTCAAAAACTTTTTTATTTGTACACTATGTTAATATTTCTGAACTCCGACTTCATTACAGTCAACAACATAACTTCTATCCTCTTCTTTCTTATCCTGCTAACTAGAGTCAAGAGGATCAGTTAAGTAGTTGGAGCTTTTTGATCATAACCTCAATGTATCAATTAAAAACACACTTAAATTGATCTTTTGTATATCAAGTATAATGGTTAGAATTTATGTACTGACTTTTTTGTCACACAGTGGAAATCATAGTAAAAATGTATTAGAATTCCATGAGCATAGTTCACACCAAACAATTTAATGCGACGGAAATTCGTCTCAATCGATAATGGTTTCCTTTCCTATAAGTCGTTATGTCTCATGGGCGACCGCAGTTGCTTACAAATTAAATCATATTAAAGGATAATGTCTTGATGAGAAATATTGAACAAACACAGATAAAGAACAAAATTTATAAGACAACATTCTACTGTAGTTATCTTAGTAATACATTTTTTTACGTCTAATCATGTTGGACATCCCACGTGTGTACTTAATTTTTTCACTGAAGCACATTTTGAAGTAGAATTTCTTATTTAATAAAGTTTCGCTTTCTAGATCTCGGGGATAAAAATAATAAGCTAAAAAGGTGTATCACAAAGGTACTTATAACTGTTTTGGTCTAATTTATAACACTTGTCCAAGATGCTCCAGGCGAGCGATTTCACCAACCCATATTCGTAGATTCTTTCCAAAGGAGAAGCTTGAACAATTTTTAACGGAAAAATGGATTTCCACAGCATTTTTTTTACTGAGCACACAAAAACAGTGGGAATATCAAGCAAAATATAACTCATAAGTAAATGTTGTTTTTATTCTGCTTCAAAGTTAATGAGATCACAATATGTAGTGAAATTATATTGTTCTGCTTCAGTTATCGTCCTGGATTTATTCAAATTCGTTGAGAGAATCTATTCTATGATTGGTTCATGTTTGCATATGAATGGTGTAGATGATAATTATATGTAATTATTCTGCCATTTCCTACTGGTTTCAACACTTGTGAACACGGTATTCCTTCAGTTTGTCAGTGCATGATTGAAATGGTTCTCAAATTACTCACTGCTGTACACTAAAAGCTAACTGAATACAGTGACTTTTCAAGTCTCAATTGTAGAATATTTTATTTACCACTAGATATTCTCGAACTGAAAATTTTTAGTTTTTTAGTGAATACATCCTACATAGTATGACATGAAAATATTTAGTTTGGAGTTAAGATTGCTGTTGGGGTGACGGTCAACTTTCTGAAACTGAAGCAGTAAAGATCCTACAAAAGTTTATTGTTCTCACCATAAATTCATTCTGTTTGTACCTTATCGTTGTCCTTCTCATGTCTTCCAAATCAATAAATTCAAATGTGTTTCTATTTGTTTTCTACTCAAAATAAAATAACACAACGAATGCCCATGTTTTCTGCTCTGCAGCTTGTTAAACGACAGTTATACTATTTGTTAGTTAAAAGTAGTATAATTAATTTAATAACAATTAATGTTCACACCTTGAATTTAGGTTATTGAGATATCACTATTGTTACACTTTTAGATTCGTGCTACAGGTATAATATTATCTAAAGTAAATCTTGATAGATTTAATTTCCAATTTTTGGAAAAGAGGAACTTCATTACGTTAGGTTTTTCAGAAGCACTTAAATGTTTATCAGTTTTAAAAAATTTATCATGTATGTTGATAACTGTCAAAATGAAAAACTAGTTCTCTACAATGTCTTCGTCTTTGTCCTTCGAATATTGGTTTTCATTTATTCTGTCTCGGGTTTGGATTATTTAGTCCAAAACGTTTTCTGCAACGTCGGATACAGCGCTTTCGAATTGGATGTCGGTGGTTGTATGTGTTTGATTGTAAGCATTGAGCGCGACATTCGCATTTGATAATGAATCGCGTGTGTTGAGCTAATTGAAAGAGAAGAGGATAGAATAATATAATTACTTTGCGTTATTATATGTTCGTCTTTATACAGTGCTATCCACATAAAATGGTCAATGGAAATGAAATTTAGAGAAGACAAGCAGGAATATGATGATCATAAGTTGTGTCAAAGAAGCGTTCTCCCAAATTAATGTTTTTGTTCGTGAACAAATTTACCACTAGTTTAATAATGATAAATGGTTGTCTCGCTATTCTTAAATTTCAAGAGTGGTTGTATTTTTTGTATTTACCTTGATTGTTAATTTTGTGAATATTTTGCAGATGTTGCTGAAATGGATCTCCATCACTAATCTTTAAATCTATATGCTTGTAAAATGGCATTAAACATTGTATGGATCCATTCCTTTTATTCCATTAATATTCTGCATCTGAGGCGTAGGTGTTAACGCTGCAAATTATGTTTAAGTTAAATATATATTGGAAGCATTGTCAACTTTTTGTCAAAGCTACAAGTGAACTATGTTAGGGTTAACCATATAGGTCTGAGTTAAAAAAAAGAGTTCCCCTATCATATAACGGAATTGTATTGATCGAGGTTGTTAGATCATGTTATTGAGGGGTATAAGTAGCCGCAAGTGTCATGGTACGGCCGAGAGTGGGGAGAGTAAGCTCTCCCTCTCGAAATGCTCTCACATGGTCACGCGTATATAGTCACTGCCAGGGAAGTCCTACTCACTGCCATCTCGTAGCGGGAGTGTTGTTGAGAGTACGGGAAGCAGATGTCTGGCCCCTTAACCGGGTTGGTGGACACGGAGGGTCCACATAGGGGAGTTGGAAAACTCTAATTCCAAGCAATGAGCCCCACTATCCCAGAATAACAAATGGCGTGTGAACCTATTGTTGGTCACCGGTTACCATTAGACTGCATCTCCTGACGTTGGTCAACTGCCTTGTAGGTTAGATTATTATGGCAAAGGCTCGCCGTGTGGCCCCATAGAAAAACCACCTGCTTCGGTCTGGGCACCCGGGCAGTGTCAGCCCACACACAAATGAAAGGAAATGACAGTAATTTCTGGAAATACAGTTCTTGATCCAGTTAAAATCTAGACAACCCACATCTTTTTAATAACACAGTTTTTTTATATACTACGTCACTTATCTACTCTTTTATTCCCACATTGTGTATCCTTATATTTCAGTTTATATAGCAACTAGCCTATTGTGGGAACCATGTTCTGTCTAAACGATCTCGAGTTACTGACTTTTCGAAAGTTGAATGCTTCCACCGATTGCGAATACTGAAACAGTATTTCTAAAACGATGTATACCATTCAAACTGGCTTCCTTCAACTTTCTGACCCTAATGCAGATCAGACAACAGATAGGGTTGGCTAGGCCTTCAGAAAGTTTTAATATCGACATCTGTTGTCTATCCGACACCCATATTCAAGACTCTAGGGAAGTACTATAAATTCGCTCTCCGTTTGTCGCTTCGTAAAGCTTGTTTCACGTGCATATATTCGGGGACCCTGTGCCATCTTCTGGCCTTGCTTGCATTGGTATCACACCAAGCGTTAGACTTGAGAAAGTACTGATCGATTGGATCTCCATTAATAGTCGATTATTTACTGTTAGATTAGAAAGTTCCATCAAAGTGAGAAGAAATCGGCGTGAGAAACGATGTCTTTTCGTCATCTCCACCTATGCTCCGACAGATTGCACCCAGGATGCAATCAAGGATCTTTCACCACCATTTTACAGTTCTTACACAGAAGGTGCGTTCGACAGATATTGTAGTACTAGCCGGAGACTTGAATGCTGAGGTCGGGCGTCTAGGCACAGAAGAGAATCGTTTATGTGGTCAATGGGGACGCATATATATTGGCGCTCTCTTGTACCAATATTTATGTGTTCAAATAAATAAATAAAATCAATGGGGACTTGTTGGTCGCAGGACAGATAACGGGGACCGTCTACTGCAACTATGCACAAACCACAACCTGTTTCTGGCTAGTAATAACTACTAGCACAGTCATCGTCGATGTACCACCTGGCTTCCTTCCTCTGCATATCAAGCCTGGACTCAGGTTGATCACATGGCGATCAGCTGCCGCTCGCGTGATTGTGTACAAGGCTGCGGCTCCTTTTGGTATATGTATCTGAACTCTGATCACACCCTTGTTTGCGAAAATCTTATCTTACTTTTCAGTGGCCAACAGATTCATCGTCCTAAACTGATCGATGTCAGTAAATTGGTTGCAACTAAATATCAAACCGAACTAGGTTCTGTGCTAGTTAACATACCACCGGCTTCGCGAAATATCCCGCTTATAAGCACTGGTTTCTTTAGGCTCCTACGACTGATTGAAACCCGTCGGTCTACTCCGGGTGACCGTGCGTTTGACCACAAATGACGACTGCTACGTAATGAAATTGGACATAGCTTGATTGAGGACCGAGAAACCTGATGGTCGGGGCCTGTCAATGAGTTGGAAGCAGCAGCTGCACCCGGTAAATACCGGGAGCTCTTCCAACTCATCCGAGCCACTGGCAGCAAGAAAGTCTGGTGTGAGCGAAACAATCTGTGGGGATAACGGGATGCCAGTCACTAACATCTATCGACGTTTAGGACGATGTTCAGATCTTTTCGAGTGGCAGTCCAATTGGTCTGCTGTGTCGGCAACATCGATTAGACTGTCCTGCCCTCTATGGCCCGTGAGGACTGATCCATCAAATAAGGCGGCAGTCCGCAAGGAACTGCAACTGTTGAAGCGCTACAAATCACCAGGTCCAGAGGACTTACCTCCGGCCATTTTATAGGTGGTGATGACCTTTGGGTTAAGGAACTGAGTTATTTGCAAACGTTGTCGTACTAGTGTTTTCCAAATTCATGGAATGAGTTGATAGTTGTCCCTATCTTTAAAAATGTTCACGCCGTTTCAGCAAAGATCGTCGAGGGATGAATCTACTCTAGATCGCGTCCAAACTATTGGGTTCCGTCATAATTTGTAGATTGTTCAAAACTCGAGAAAGGTTGGCTCGCGAGGAGCAGGCTGGTTTTCGTTATGGTCGAGGATGTATTGATCATATCTTCACCCTCCGACAAATGTTGGAACACCATCATACTTATCAAAGGCCAACAATCGTAGTGTTTCTTGACATCAGGGTTGCCTTCAATTCGCTGGACAGGACCGTTCTCTGGGATTGTCTATTGAAGAAGGGTGTGCCTGAGAAGTTTATTACCATTTTAAAAGCCCTATATACAAACACCTTAGGCAGAGTGAGGGCATACAACCACCTCTTTCCATTGTTCCATTTAGGAAGTGGGGTTAGACAGGGTCGTCCAATTTCACCATTCCTCTTCAACTTTGCCATTGATGACGTCCTGAAAACAGCCCTGATGGATGTAAGTGATGGCAGTGTGGACCTGTTGTCTGGAGAAAGACTTCTCGACCTTGAGTATGCGGGTGATATTGTCTTACTGTGTGATAATGCTCAAGCCATGCAATCCGCACTTAATCAGTTGGCAATTAATGCCCGTAGGTACGCTATGTGCTTTGCACCTTCGAAGTGCAAAGTACTTCTACAAGACTGGCAGGATTCTAATCCTGTACTCACCCTGGATGTTGTTATACAATTATATGTGTTTGATTATCGTTGTCTCCGAAGCATTGATGACATCCAGTGGCAACATCATGTTAGTAGTGCAGAGGTTCAGCATCGTGTGTTCGGGCACAAAGACGATAAGTTTATTGCTGTCACTATCTTAAAACATCGACTTCAATGGCTTGGACATGTTCTACGAATGTGGTCCCAGAGAACTACACGTCGTGCATTATTTGCCGACTCTGGGACTGGTTGGAAAAGGCGGAGAGGTGGTCAGTGTATGACATTGTGTGGTGGTATGAAAGAAAGCTGTACAGGACTGCCTATGTTTTTCCTTCACGACTTCCTGGTTGGGGTCCTGGAGATGGTGTAACACAGTGTCTAGGTATGTTATCAGAAATTGCTCGGAACGGAAGTCATTAGTGATCCTGCTGTAGCCTTATTTTACTTTCTTCATACAAATGACGTAACTTCATTAAGTCGAAGAATTATCTGAGGCCGTACTTTTCTAATTGAACTGCCCCTCCCGTTATTGTTATTTCACTATCATACACTAATTTCTGTTCATTGTTGTACTTCTTTTTTCTTATACACACCTTACATTTTTTATATCTACACATTCTCATTGTTTGGCGTATATATATATCTCATGCCCCTTCGTACCAATATTTGTGTGTTCAGATAAGTAAATAAATAATAATTATGTAACTGGCTTTGGTATTTCACGTTTCCTTTTTGTGATTGGTGTGTCTGCTTGCAGACCCATTTTTTCCGCTTCAAATGAAAAAAAACCCAATTTTTTTGTCTCCAATTGCATTAACCTGAATGAGTGTTTGAGGTCTTACATTAATTTTGCCATCAGCATGCTAAACTAACATCTGATCATCGCTAGTAGGAATGCCATCCTCTTAAGCTCTTTTTTCACTAGTTTTCTGATGGTTTATTATTTGAATTGGTTTTACCTACTAATTATTGCAAAGGAGATATTCTTTTAATTACTCAATTTATTGTTCATTATCAAGGTTAAACTAATTGTCGACTTATCAGTTCACATGTAATAAGTTGCTCTTCTATACGAACTATTCATATCAATGGTATTCACTATTTATAATCATTGTATGCTATCTAACTAATGATAATTTAGGAGTAATTTATATAACACTATTGAACGAAAGTAATGTTAACTTATTTTGTAAATATATCTTCAGTTCAAAAAGATGTTTTAATCCTTTTGAATACCGAACAGACATTCAAACTTTTTTTGTGATTTATGATAAATATTTCAACTCATCATTCTAATGGTATTAAATCTATGCATTTAATAACCGCTGTAAAGAGTGGCTACTGGCACGAGACTTAAATGTATAGCTTCCTACTTACTGCTTCATATCACTTATCAAATAAGTTCATTATAGGATGTTTCCAGAAATTTTATCGATTAATATGAAATAAAATCAATATATATATCTTCATAACTTACATGCACTAAGACAATATTTGTATACGATAAATGAAATTGGTGGAATTTTTCTTAAACCTTCAAATTCTCTTTGAACATCTAATCTTACTTGAAATGGAGCTATACCAGTAAATCTTCCAGTACATGGTAGGGAAATTTGTACATCTGAAAATCAGTAGAGAAAAAACAAACAATTAATTGTTATGTTCTATGGTTGTTTGTTATATTTCTAAAATGTAGTATGATTTTTGTGTGTATTTAATCTTATATAAAGATATACTTCTATAACTTGTTTATTTTTGTGGTTATAACCGAAAATGATCATTAACTCATTAATGAATATCAGAATGGGGTTTGTGGAGATTTTTAGAAATTTACAGGTTGAAATCATGAGTCAATTGAAGCTAGACCACCATGGCAAACCTCGCCCAGTCCTCAGCGGTGCGCATCCACGATCACGCACCCAGCGGGATTTTAACCCAGAACCTTTCGGCCTCGCGCAAAGCGCTTAACCAAATAGACCACTGAGCCGTCCGGTATCCAATGGTGTTAATGTCTAACTTCAACCAATCCACGAAGTTGCGCCACCGTATATCATTGTCTTCAGTGAGCTGATATCTCACGCGCGAAACCTAGCTTCAATTGACTCATGATTTCAATCTGTGGAATCATTAATGAATAGTTAAAATAAGAATATTCTAATACCAGTTTAGAAATACATCTCAATACATTTTTGGTAATGAATTTACATTGAGAACTTACAATGGAATAAAAGTAATTTTATGAGGTATGTAACCATAAAATATCTTTAAATGTACTCATTTCATCCTAAAGTAATGGGGTGGAGGAAATTTCCACTTCGTAGTGCATAGATATCTCAGTTTTGGTTTCTTTAAACAATTTCATCGAACGACATGAAGCCTTGTATAATTTGTCAATATATTGCGAATTTCCTGAGTTCTTATGTCGTTTAACAGTCAAACTGAAAATAATTAATTAGAATGTATTGTCAACAATACAGGATCGTTGTCGAACACAAATGGCAGGAAGATACACTATATAGTCAACCTGTTGGACTTTATAGAAGTAAGTATATGTATAAACGCACATTAAAGTGCTCTTGTTTGTCTACCACTTATTGATATATCATCTGTTAGTATGAAATTAAAATTTAGAGACTTACAGCACAGAAGGTTTTGCTTGGTGGTCTCGATATGCATTTGAGAAGAATATTTCCATTTGCAGATTTTTCGCAGGCTTTGAATTGCGAGGCTCTATTGCATTCGTGTCATGTTTTGATTGATAAGTAAATTTAACTAAGGTGTCTGTTGGTTTGTAAGATTCATTTAAAGGTTTTAATTTTCCATTTAATAGTGCGATCATTGTATGTTTTTGGATCTCATAAGTTAAAGGATACGATTCTAGATTCTGCTTAACAATAGTCATGTTTTGGATATACATAAATCACTTTTGGGAATAAATTTGCTGTAGATTTATTGTATTTCTTAGTATTTGGTTAGGAAGCCCATTTGATCCACGTGCTATATTTGGTTGACTGTTTCAACACATAGTCTACCTGCTCCTGCCATCTAGATATTTCGACAAGTTATCTATTTTTGTTTGTTTTAATACATCATTATATCTATTAATCGCATAAACTATTCAGGTGCGTTTCTGAAAAGTGTACAGTCTTTCGTTGTACAAGTAATAAAAGGCCAAATTAGAGATATCGGGGTTGTTGGCAATATGCAGTGAATAGAATGTACATTATTTCGATGTCGATTTACTAGACTGTTAACTTCTAGCCGGCGATCACTCAATATTTATCGTCAGAATCGACCAAGAAGTAAGAAACGGAAATTCGTTTAAATAATTTGTACTGAGAATACTATATTGCACCAAAATCATAATGTTGAATAAAGCTAATAATCAATAAATGAAATTAGCTTGGCAGTGAATGAGTTAAATTTCTCTCTCATTTTTTTCACTCTACTCACTAGTGTAATTACTTTAACTCCTGTGTTCTTGGACACTTTTCTTCGAGCCATGTATTCATGGATGTATAGCTATGAAAATAAGTCCATCAAAAAATTATCCTTCACACTTACCACCTTTCAATATTTTTTCCACAGGGACCATTAATCTAAATGTTATCAGGATCCAGGTTTTTTTCACTCAATTCGTTATTGGATGAGGATACACATAAAAATCTTTATTAGTTAGTTTTTCCCTTGTTTCAAAAATGGGATAGGATAATCAAGTCATAGACAGTAATTCTTTCATAATAAACAGTTTTATGTGAAGCATACTATGATTCATTTCCGAGAGAAAAAAAACATGTAGTACATTTAAATGACTGTGAATACTATTTCACTAACCAAATGTAAATGAGCAAATATCCTATGAGTACAATAACAGAATCATCAAATATATTGGTCATTACTGATAGTAACGGTTCACAATACATTTATCAATCAAATTTTTTCGATTAAATCGTCTCTTAAAAAATACATTGAAATGATTCGTTTTGTGTTTAAAAAACATTTAAATTACCTGATTGAGTAGCTGGTATATAACCAGATTTGGCAATATTTAGAAGTGGAGTATGCAATAGTGTATGGTTCATTGACTTCAAATCAATATTGTAAGTTAACTATGAATAAACCAATAAAAAGCATATTAATCATATAACCGACATTAAAGTTTCAACAAATAGGAATGGTCTTACAACATAATATTTTTAAAAAAATGGTTATTATTTTTATTGAACGTTTATATCAGCTTAAATACACAATAGATTATTAAAACAGTGAGACTTTAATTTATGGACGACCTTTGAGCAACCTTAGACTGACCTTGAGATTGTCCACCTAATTAATACCTAGGACCAAATGAGTGTTATAAATCTGTTTGAGGAATTATAATTATAATTTACAGTTGATGATTAAGGTTAGGAATTAGATTTAACATTTTTTTTCCTGAAATGACATCAACTATAATGTCAAAACTTTATTTAGCTAAGTGGATGAATGGATTTCGCGCCGAAATCCAAGACCTGTTATCCCAAATCTGATTGGCTTGTCCATAGTCTCTTCATTAAAACAATTTTCTTTTTAATTTTAAAATATAAATTAGTAATTTTATGTATTTTAGACAATTTACTGTATTGAAATACAGCACTTGTTTTTATTTTTCTTAAGTAATATATCAAATTAATAACAAATAATGAAAATAACAGGATATTTTCATTGATTTGTTATTATGTAATTTTGTTACAAAAAGAAACAATACTTCTGTTAAATAGATTTGGGAATTTGCTTTCGGTCGTTTGATTTTCCAGACCTTTCAGTAGCTGGATCATCCAGCTACTGAAAGATTTGGGAAAATTAAGATGCTCTTAAAGGTAATAAATAATTATGTAAAGCCTAGTTTGAATAAAATCTGTTAACAAAGATAGATGATATGGAAATAATAATACATATAGTAATGAGAAAGTAAACAAAACATCATAATAGCGATACAGTCAAGGTAGATATAATTAAACACTAGAACTGAAGTGATAGTACTGTAGTCAAAGTTAGGAGGGAATAGAAAATAAATTTCACTGATTCACTATGACTGATTTTCATCTATATTAATTAAATACTTAAACTATTAATCATAATTATAATATGGAGTGTAAACGAGTTGTTTGGATATTCCTACACAGTTCATATCATTATTGAATCACTTAATAGACTGGTGTTATTTTGACATGACCACTTCTGATTCACTTTTAATTAATTTCCATTTTAATCAGAATAACATGTTAAGGTGTGGGGTTACGGGATTCGCTTAATACTATTTTTTTAAACATTTTAGCTGTTAAATTTTAACAATTATATCAAGTGATAAGCAATATCTCGTTAATATTCTCCTCCTGGATTCTCGCATCCGATAATTCCAGAATTCATGAAGAGTGCTTCAAATATACATATCAGGAGACACGTATGGAGTACCTTTAAAGTTTTTCTTCCCTGGTCATGGAGTAATACCGAGAAAGCTTCTGAGCAGGATACTTGTTTCCAGGTGACCAAACCTAAATACAGTATAAGACATAGATGACTTAGACTGTTGAGAGGTAGATGCGTTTTTTGTATACAGGTTGGAAGCTCCCCAGATATTACGATAAGATTACAGAAAGTCGCAATATGAACCAAGTGATCAAAATAGTCGACTACTTTACTCAAAGATCAGAATAAGATTTTAATTTGAAACGGTCTTCGAGCAATATTTTACGTTTGGAAGAAGTTCGAAGCATTCCCAACATTTTGGCGTTCTTACTCAATTTATTTAGAAAGCTTCGCATTTGTTCAACATATTTAAGAACTTGAAGTATATTATGTACTTGCTACAAGTGTTTGAGGGATTTTCAGTTAGGGGATTATTCTTCGAGGATTAAGGTGAGGACATATTTGTGGTCAAACGTAGGAGAATCTACTTGTTGGAATCGTTTTATATGACAGCGTAGTATATCCCAAACGTAGAACATATCAGCTAGGATAAGGCAGGAATAACTGACTGTAAAGCAATCTATAATACGGTATGGTAAACAAATCACTAGTGAAATATCGGTAAAACATGAAAATATAACAACATCAATGGGATAAGAATGGGAAAAGAAAATGAGATAATTCCAACGCGTGGAGTTATATACACATATTGGGTGACTTTAACTGATGTGTGGGTAAGCCATATTTAGCGATCTCGGTTTTACACAAGTCTACATACTTAGTTTAAACATCGCCGTCAGATTTACAAAATGTAGGATTTAAATTACTTACACGTTCAAAACCAGCTCTCCACTTAACGCGCAACATATCAATGCGTGGAGGGATAGGTCTATGGGCAGATAATGAAATGCGATCCAGTGCTTCGTGTAAAAGTAGTCCATTGAAAACAAGGAACAAATGTTCGGGTACTTTGTAAATAAAAATCAATAAGTATACGACGGTATCGTATTACCATAGTGTTCAAAGAGCTAACTTTCAAAAAGTAAACGAATACACATGTTTACAAAAACTGACGAAATCTCGAAATGTATCCTGTACAATTTTACCCATAGTCTTCTTACACGTCCACCATACATGAAGTGATCCAGAACGTTTTTGTAACTTCGGTGAACTTGTTATTGAGGTGGTCAAAAAAGTGATTCATACTCGATTTAAGAATACTAACCTTCGAATGACTGATTAGTTTGTGTCACATCTGTTTATTCAGCCATAGCTTTCAAAAAATTCCTACTTCTAAGTGATGTTGTTCACTGATTCACGGAGTTTTGTTGTCAATAAATTACAGTTGTCCACTGGAATATATTTTGGAGATTTGAAATGGGTTATTCAGTTAACTGTTTTTGCAAACCACACTATATAAAATGAATCTGGTCGACTGATGACGACATGCACTCTACAATTATAGTGACGAACGTGGGAAAGAATAATTTCCACCTTTAGTCACATTAGTTTTAGGGGTAAAAATGAACAGCAAACAGTAAAGATCTCACATTATAAATCAAATATGAATAATTAATTTTTGAAACCTCAATTCTATGACTGAATTATCTCATCCGTTTGTTATTCGTTTGGTTTTCGTAAATAAAATTATCTGAATGATTTATTTTAAAATTACACAACTCATCCTTACAATATCCGTGAGTATGTTATTTAGATTGAAAAAAAACGAACCATTGATCAGTTAGATCTCATATGGTTAACAATCTTAATGAGCATACTTTGTTTAGAATAGCTTTTATCAGTGGGATCCATAATGCGCATACATATCTATTCAAGTGGTAACAGTGAAACTTGAACTCAGTAATTCTTCATTGTTGAACAAAACTCTGATTATGTTTAAGTATTGGTAATAGCTTTTTGACAACAAAATCAAATCATAGTTTTGCTGGAATTTACTATTAATTATGAATATGTAATGTTGATATGGGACTATCAAAGATTTCCATAGTTAGCTTATTTTTAAATATTTTACATTTTTTATAAGCTTTAGGAGATCAAAGGTATATGAATATAACTTACTATGTCGATGAATTTCAGGTAATCTTCTTGGACAACGTAATTTACTAGGGATATTTTGATTATGTGGCATTGATTCAATAATCTGTATTACTAATTGACGATCTACCCAAAGATTTAATTGACCATTAACTCCATTCAGAAAATTGATATACAAAAAATCTGGATAATAATATTTGCATAAATATTTATAAAGTTCAGTAAGTAATACAATAAATATAAGGGAATTATATTTTCGCCATATCCAACCGTTGTACATTATTTTCATTTTATTCTGTAGAGAAAAAGAAATATTACAAAACGATAGTACGTTTAAGTTATCAGTGTATTGAAAATGTTTAACATTTTGAAAAAGAAAATGTTCAATCTAATTTTTAAAATGTTTACTATTTAGTATCTAAAAGAGATTCTTAATACTCATTAGTGTTTGACCTGACTAACAAAATATTCTTTTCACTTGGTATTGTTTTGGATTTATCTTCCCATTGAGGTTTAAGACTACATTTGATCAGTCTGTTATTGGCATATGTGCATACTGTGCGTATGCCATAGTGAACATCAACTCTGAGATGCAGGTATATCCGGCTGATGAGTCCCAAATAGGACGAAACGCGCGTCCTGGATTCCATTACTAGCCACTATTCATCTTTGCTTATAAAATATTTTTTACTTAGTAATAAATTTGAACTTGTGCAGTCAGCTGATGGAGAATAAACTCGAATGAATAAGGTCACGCAGTGAAAAACTTAACGTATACATTTTTTTAAAGCCGTGGATTTTCAGTTCAACATTAAGAAAACTTCCAATAGCATGAAAGTTGAATATTACTGAAATCCAGCTGGATATACTAGTAATGTCTTTTAATTGACGATAATCATCTATCCAATATTTTTTAAAAACGACTTACCAAGTATATTACTATCAGTTATATCGGCAAATACTTAATTTAGTGTTTAAATATCTTTCTATCTTATATTATATAATATAGTCTCTTAAGAATTTAAAAACTTTACTAGCGGATTGTGTTAGAATTTTTTTTTAGTTTCAGTCTATAACTTTTACTAAACAACAATCAATTGACTTTTGACGATTGTTTAAGTTGAAGAAAACAATTTTGAATCGTCAGAGTTCGTTTGAATGTTTAAATGTTAAGTATATTTATTAAAGTAATGTGTTATTTCGATTTGAGCAAATGTACTTTGAATGAAAAACACGAATGTAGTCTCATTTTCTATTCACTTATTTCAGTACTTTTTATTGTATGATGCCAATTATGATGAATAAATCTTGAGAAAATACCTCTTTCACATCAAGATTCTTTTTTAAGAGTAGGTTTTCAAAAGCTCTAATCCAGTATACAAGTCTTATTTTAGATACTATCGAAGTGAACAGAACACGGGTAGAGACAATCGGATGAATTAGACACAAAATTACAGAGCATCTCAATAAAATCCGAGAACTATATATTAAATCGTTAATTTGTAAAATGTCCACCAATTGTCTCAAAATGCCTCCGACTTCATTGTTCTTGTATTTCCATACAAATTGCATTATATTCCCGCTCTTGCTTTCTTGATCTTCCCTCATCTTCTGCTGCCAGGCATTACATTTCTGACTCGCATGATATACTACTTATATCAATATAAGTAGCACGCACTGCACCATATGTATGAAAATATCAGTGTTATGTGTTATGGTTAAAACCTTTCTACGATATTTAGTTATTTAGACAGGTTATTAAAGATAAAGACATATCATATGAGTAAGGATACTAACTATCGGATTAATAACTGACTACATGCTAATTGTGGTTAAATGGATAAAATTAGCTACATTTGTATGAATAACTATGTTACAAGAATGTAGTTCATCAAGGCTTTCAACTTATAAAATAGACGATATCAAAGAATGAATTTAAGGATGAACATTTTGGTCACAATAATACTAAAAAATAAAAGGCATGATTGGTCTTCATTGGTGTACTGCCTACCTGCTCTTCAAATACCCTAAAATTATACAAAGAAATGGTATAAATTGATTACTTGCGAACCTAGTGTCATAGATACAGGTAAGCCGATAAATAAACAGTAAGTTAGATATGACTCATTGATCATAAGTCAGATTTACCCATCAACATGTAAAAATAGAGATCAAAGTAGAGGAATAGTCTCATTTTAAGTATATTCCCTGAATTCATCATTCATATTTGATACGCGAACGAATAACTGCATCTGTTTAGTTTGACTGCTATCGAATACTCATGAGTAACCTAGTTCTATGCTATGGAATTTTCGGTTAATTTAATTAGATGCTCAAATTTAAGATTAGAATATTCTTAACCCAATGGAGCTAACTATCAGAATAAACAGGTTAAAATGGAAAATATTCGTTCTCAACTTACGGGGTTTAAGTAGGAAACTATCATCATCTGCATATTGGGTAGATCGAATTTCAGATAAAATAGTAACGATGACCATTTTAAACTTGTTGAAAAAGCGTAACTTAAATTCACTGCATATTAAGAGCTAATGAACTTTTATCAAAATCTAATCATAAATTAAATTGTTTGTTAAAACTGTATGTTTATTGCCTTACTGATCACTGTTTTATATAAGCTACTTTTATTATTACATTGGGTAGATTAAAAAGCACTAATTAACTATAAGTAACGGTTAAACAGTCCTCACAGCAACTCGTTTTAGTTCGTGATCCCGATTATTGCTTGATCTGTTTTTTATCTTTTCTGATATTTCCATTTTATTGATAAATTACGTCGCTGTTATTTGAGTCTTCAGTAATAAACAAAGAAATCAACCATTTAACTATCCATAGCATTTCTGATTTATACCTTTATACCGTCTAATATATTTTTTGTCTTTGAGTTTTTATATTTATATTATTGTGGTGCGTGCTACTGATATTGATGTAAGTACTATATGACGCGAGTTAAAAACGTAATGTCTGGCAGCAGAATATGGGGGAACATCAAGAAAGGAAGAGGGGGAACATCAAGAAAGGAAGAGTGGGAACATAATGCAATTTGTAAAAAAACGCATGAACAATGAAATGTGAGACAATGGATTGATATTAGCCTCCAAATGCCCTGGTACGGCCGAGAGTGGGGAGAGTCCGCTCTCCCTCTCGAAATACTCTCACACGGCCACGCGTATATAGCCTCTGCCAGGGAAGTCCTACCCACTGCCTTCTCGTGGCGGGGGTGTTGTTTACGAAAATGAGAGGACGAAAAGCGAATTTCCGGCACTTTAACCGGATTCCAAACCAATGGTGCACATGGGCTCCAGTATCCTGCGGGAACAAATGGCGAATAAACCAATTGTTGGTTACCGGCTTCCATGGGACTTGATCTCCTTACGATGCTCCACTGCCTTGTGGATCAGACCTTCAGGTCGAAGGCTCGGGGTGTGGCCCCCTAAGAAAACCACCTGCTTCGGTTTGGGCACCCGGGCAGTATCACAGCCCTCACACATATCGAATGAGATTTGTGTGGCGCATATGTATTTGGTGCCTCTTTGTACCATTATCTATGTGTTGAAATAAATAAAAAATAAATTAACAACAAGAACAGTCCGGTTTGATATTGTGGATTGATATTTTGCAAATTAACGATTTACTATATGGTTTTTCTATTTTACCGAGTAACTCTGTAATTTTATGCTGAATCCTTTCGATTTTCCCCACACGTGTTCTGTTCACTACATTATAATGTTAGAGTGATTTAAGAACCCGTTCTCTTCGTATAACGTTTCTTGAACTTCAATAATTAGGTTGATGTTCGTTGTGTAGAATAGGCAAATGGACATGGCTATCGAGAATACAATAAAAGCACTATGAATATAAGAAAAACCTAAAAGTAATCGATTTAAAAAGAGGTTATTCTTCCAAAAATGGTATATATCTTTCATAAACTTAATGTTTCATATAAACCTGTTACCGACGCAACTCGTTTGAATTCAATGTATTTTCTTTTCTTTTAAGGGTTAATATTGTATTTAAATTAAGTATATCATTGTTTGTGAAGAAAAGCTTGCTTATACTAATTTTCGCTCCGTATAGTTATCTTTTAGGAAATGTTTTTTTTTCTCAAAAGATAATGATAACAACGCTAGAAATCATTTTGTAAGGTACTGAAAAGTTACATATACCTATTTTAAAATTGACACACTTCTATATACATTCACTCTTTCGTGCACACACACACACACATTTTGCATTCCATACATTCCAAATTTTCATGTTCTACTAGATTGCCTTTTTGTTTAGCAAAAACAGACTTGATAAATGAAATTCATTTTTTACAGACAAGGAATGAATGATGAAGAAAACTAACTAACGTTATGTAATATGATATGAGTAACTATGGCATGAGGATATCCACTTGTAACTATTATCTTTCAAAAATAAACAGCTGAAAGGCTTTATTTTGAATTTTTTTTTGACGTAGAATTAATGTATTTACTAGAAATTTATAAATAATTTTCTTTAAATACCTGATATATTGACTTGTATTTTGTTATACAAAATTCCTATTGCCTTATAATAATCTATCAAAAAGTACCAACAACTGAATACATTTACTGAATTTATTTTAATATATGACATTTAACATAGAGATTTTATGAAACATAAAATAGTTTCCCCCATCTACGCAGTCCCTTGGATTGTTCTATAAGCAAAATTATTCATGTTTAATTCAAGTTTTTCATTGAATACAATAAAAACCACAATTATAGGATGTGAGAAGGAATCCAAAATAATATTTGCTATTCAAATTTATTATTAAAATATTTTATTTAAGTGAATAATGTGATTACTTGGTTCATTAGTTCTATTGAGAAGCAATGACCAAAGGAGTTCAACCGGGTCTGTTATGAGATAATGGTTGATGTGTGACACAATTTCGTGGATTGGTTAAAGTTAGACATTAATACTCTTGGGTGCCAGCTCAGTGGTCTAGAGGTTAAGCGTTCGCGCCAAACCGGTAGGTCCTGGATTCAAATTCCTCTGGGAGGGATCGTGGATGCGCACTGATGAGGATTCCCGCAATAGGACGAAACGGCCGTCTAGTGCTTCTAGGTTTTCCATGGTGATCTAGCTTCAATTGACTCATGATCCCAATTATTAAATTATAAAAATTACTTAGAGTCATGTTATTTGTTTCATGATTTTATTATTCATGCTTATGTATTTAGGAATTTTTGAGATTTTCTAATGCCAGTAAATTTTATATTTGAATCAGAATTATCCAAATTAATGAAGTAATCTATCTTCTGATGTGTAGAGTATTCACCACTAATATCTTATAAAGTAGTGTACTATATTAATCAAAGCATATTCACAAATAAGAATTCTACTTAGGGGTTAAATTGTATAACACTATGGTTATTTTATAGCCTGATACTGTGAAAAGTGTATAATGAAAGCAAACTATTTTCATTATCCGTAATAAATTTAGAAACTTCCTGGGATTGTTTATTATTCCTACATTTTCTTCAGGCCACTTAATATTCGATTCGTGAACAAATTTTTTTTTAATGTATGATATATTGCGTTGAGTTCAAATCTACAGATGATACCTCTAGTTTCTAAGATTACAATTACGTCACCGATTTCTTTCCAAATTTGTGAGAATGATTAATTTTAGAACAACAATAGTCAATAGAATGCTGTAAAAATGAATTTCAGTATACAAATAATGAAACACTTAGAATAAAACTTTCTCAATAACGATAATGGTTTATTTGGACTCACTACAAACCTTACTAAGGTAAGCATAATATTTCGGCCTCTAAGAATGTTATGATATTTACATTATGTTTTGTTTGAACTAGTGATATTCGTCAAATTCAAATCATTATATAATCTTGTACATGTTAGAAATGTACTTATCACCCGTTACAAACCCAAAGTTAAATTCACTTGATATTGTTTTGCTTATATTTTCCCATTGAGGTTTAAGACTGCAATTGATCAGTCTGTGGTTGGCATATGTGCATACTGTGCGTATGCTTCGATATCGCTTTAATTCACAAGCTTTTCTAAGCCAAGATGAATAGTGGCTAGCAGTGGAATCCAGGATGCGCGTCCCATCCTATTTGGGACTCGTCAGCTGGATGTACCTGCATCTCATATTTGATGTCCACTCTGGGACTCGAACCCAGTACCATTCGCTCCAAACGCCATCTCGTTATCCACTTAGCTACTGAGTTCTGATAGCCACTTCCTCGAACAGCTGATTTCATTAAGAAATATCAATTAAAACCTAAGCTTCACTGTTAATCAGTCATAGGGACCAAATAAACTGATACAAACATAGATCAATACAAATTGCCACGCTGCATTAGGACAACAAAACGAACTTATGATAAATACCGAAGTTCTGGTAGTATCCGTGGTAGTAAAAAGATTATGCACATATCATAGTATTTAAGGGGAATGAATCTGTCGAATAAAATGTTTGAAACGATTTTTAAAGTTGACATCAAACAGCCTGCAAAGATTGAATGTATCTGCACAACTGTGACCAATATTAAGACATGTCGTCCATCGCCTTCAATTTTTACTGTCAGCTATCTTAAGTACATCGAATCGAACTTGTCGACAATTACTTGACATAAATCCATACATTATTTATAAATTTGCTTTACCTCTCAAACTTATTAAATAGTAAGTTACAAACAGAACGATAACTGAAATGTAACCAGACTTTAACTCACCAGTCATGAATTATTCTCTGTATCTAATATTTTTATCATCCCGGTTTTGTGTTTACTGGGTAAAACTTCATCAGAATTATGTACAAATTGATAATTAAATAGAAATAATTCGATT
Source organism: Schistosoma margrebowiei (assembly GCA_944470205.2). Classification (NCBI taxonomy): domain Eukaryota; kingdom Metazoa; phylum Platyhelminthes; class Trematoda; order Strigeidida; family Schistosomatidae; genus Schistosoma; species Schistosoma margrebowiei. The sequence continues at coordinate 31,318,751 of OX104025.1, forward strand.
GTCTGTTAATCATAACATGATTATTAATCTGTTCAATGTTTCATAGTTTATTTTATGATCAGTGAACAATTTTCACGCTTTTATATAACTATGATACTTGTCATTCCGTGCGTATATCTATGTGTATATATTTAGGTGTTGGAATTTTCATTAAGAATATCTATGCTATAGAGAGAACCATGAGTGTAAGGATGTAGAGAAAAAAAAAGAAAGAAATAAGGATGTGAGAAAGGAGGATATGAAGAACAATAGAATCAAGACAAGATTTAATAGCCAATGAACAATTCAGTTTATCTTATGTTACAATCCATAAAACTTATAGTAACACAATGAAAGAAAACAACAAAAAACAAAGCACAACTGTGAATTCTTTACAGCACAACACAAATAAATGAAGAAAGAAAAAAAAACAATAACTGATTGTTTATATGATTTATGCATTATGATATGTGTGCATATGTGCATCAATGTACTATATAGATAAATTGAATAGTAGTATTTTATTTGCCTATAATTTAGTATTGGCCATATGTGAACAAATGTTTAGAAACTAAAAAAGAAAGCACTTGTAAAATTTATAGAAATAGTAGACAGAATGATAAAGATGAACAGAAGTTGTTCTTTTTTTGTTGTTTGTTTCTGTTCTATACATTCATTTATTTGTTAAGCAAATTTACATGTTCATTTACAGGTGTGTGTTGACTGATGGCAACTAACGGTTAATTTCCATTTAAAATTACTTGTTTCAATTCTATAGAGAGAATTAAAATAAAATATTGAAAATCGTTTCAGCTTAGTAAAACATCTGCATTTTAAGATATACAGAGTTATAGTTATTAATGGGATTTTCTTCAATGAATAATAAAGATAGAAAATGTATCAAACAATTTTCAACAAACATTTTGGAATTTTTTTCTGATAACTTGTCAGTCGGACTGATAGTTAACTATCATTTTTCTATAGGATGAAGTATTTAGTTAACGTTAGATTGAAGGATCAGAATTAAGAACATTATATAATAATAGTCAAACCTTATTGACGGTATAACCTGTTAGTAATTGCCAATAAGCACGACATCTAATTTTAGAGTATCTTGGTAACTGAATCATCTAACCATTTAACAATTTATAATCTAAGTTATAAAGAAAATGACTTAATTTGATAATGAATCATTCATATTTTGAGTATTAGAATGAAAGAATACAAAATATATCACATCTTTAATTTAATAAATGAATCTTTCTATTTTTTGAAAGTAGAAAATAATGAATTAGAACTTTCATCTAAATTTGAACGAGTAGTTTCATAATATTTGGGCGCCGAGTTAATCTCAGACATTAAAGAGGAAGAATGTATTTGTAAAATCTTAGCGAAAGAATTTGAAGTAATTCCATCGTTTCCACCTGGCAATATGATCCAAGCTTTTTCAAAGAAAAATACATTCTTCCTTTTTATTATCTAGAAAATAATTGTTTTAATGAAAAAATAAATCAATAAGTAAATAGTGACCAATTTAATCAACTATTCAGATACCTGTAATGGAAAACAATTACAATTCAGGATAAAAATATTTTTCTACAAATAAATTCTTCTATAGGTATCAAACTACAATTTATTTTTTCAAAATTTCCATAATGTAAATTAGAATAACACACATCTATGTTAAATTCACTTGGTGTTGTTTTACTTATATCTTCCCATTGTTATTTAAGGTTGCAATTGATCAGTCTCATGTTGATATATGTGCATTTTTGTGGATTGCTTCGATATAGCCTTAAGTCAAAAGTTTTCTAAACAAAGATGAATAGTGGCTAGCAATGGAATCCAGAAAGCGAGTATCTAAGTGAATAACGAGATGATGTTTGAAGTGAATAGTACTGAGTTTGAATCCTGGAGTAAACATCAACTCTGAGATCCAAATACATCCATCTGACGAGTCCCAAATAGGATGGGACGCGCATTCTGGATTCCATTGCTAGCCAATATCCATCTTTGCTTGAAAAAAAACCCATCTATGTTATTCTAATAACCTTTTTATTCCTCAATACTGGACACTCACTCCTATCACTAGCACTTTTTCTTACATCATAACTCTTTTCTATTGTTTGTAGATATAAATAGATATTTTACTTCTAGTATAAAGATAATATTGAAAAATTTAATTATGAATTATTTTTTAACATAACACTTAGAAACTATTTTACATACAATTCTATTTGTTCAATTATTGTTCTACTTCAGGTAATTGAATTAATTTTAATTTTTCCAACAGAATTTCATGTCCATACGAAATACACATCAAATCATGAAGTAAAAAAAGAGATTCGTTATTCGTACTTGACAGACATAGAAGTAACCCCTCTACATCTTTGTATGCAGTTAGTATAAATACAAATAATGCAACATGGTTAAGTAATTAATGTAAAAATTCTAAAGAATCATTGGAATATAGTAATTCGTCAACTGTCTTTATTAAGAGAAGAAGAAGAATATCAGAGGAATGTTAAAGCTTAGGGATGTATAAGGTTAGGAATTTACTACTTCATTTCTGACTTTAATTCATATATCACAGTATAGATAAATGTTTAACTATTGAAATACAAGAATTTATTACCATACTGATAAGATATTGTAAAGTAATGCATATAGTTGTGAAAAGTATTTATGATTTGTGTTACTACTGTAACGAGTTACTTTATGTATATTTGTAAAAAGGTAGTATCTGTAAAATAGTTTGTTTATCAGTTAAGTGTTAATGGGGATGGAAGATTTAAAGCAGTCGAAATGAAATGAATTATTTTTGTTATACATTGTCTGTTACTACTTCTAACCTAAACAAAATTAAATTTTCCGTATAGGGTTGTGGAGATTGTTGAGTTTAAATTGATATCATGAATAGATGAATGTTAGACCACCATTGAAAACCCGGAAGCACTGAACCGCAGCTTCATCCTAGCATGGAACTCCTCAGCAGTGCACATCCACGAAATTAAATGTGTGGACAGTTGGATAAAATTAATCGGTTGTCAGTTTGAAAATACTTAACAGATAATCTATATTTGGACGATAACAGGTAGAAATATACATAGATAAAAGTATGATCATAAATTTATTGAATAAGTACAAAATTTTCCAGAAAAAGAATTTTCCCATCAAAGATTCTTGATTATTGTATGCAATTTGGGAAGACAGTAGCAGAATGCTTTTTTCAGTTTGAATTCAAGGTAATAATTATGATCTACAAGTTAGGGTGGCTGAACATGTCCCTAAATGTTTGCAAAAGCAGATCAATTCAAATGACGCATTAAGAGTAGATGATAATCATCCATCATTCTCTATTAACCGACAGAGTTGAAACAGGTCATAAGATTGATCTTAACACGGATTTTGTGGTGTTGTACAAAAGTGTAAAAGGGTTATACTAAGATTTATTGAAGCCGTAGATATACGAAAATCTGAACCCCTTTTAATTTATCCAACTGCCAAAATACATAGTACATGCTGAAATTCCTAGTGTTTGATTCTTTTTTTTCACATATGTGGATGTTTTATAGTTCTAAGAAATCTTAAGGAACTAATTATTTTTTAACATATCAAGAAAGTTACCATTCACGATGAAAAATCTAAAACATTTGCTTGCAAAAACCAGTAGCTCGTACTGTATTCGAGTCCTAGGGTTTTAATAAAATTTGGAATGCGGGTACATCTAGCTGACGAATCCTGAATGGAACGAAACAAACATCTTGGATTCCATTTCTAACCATCACCCAAATCTGCTGATAATGCTAGTAATTCAATAGCAATATCAAGACAATATGCACAAAATGCATATATTCGAAAAGAAACTGATAGGTAACAGTCTTAAACATCAATAAGAAGATTAAAAAAAACAATAAAAATATACTTGGACTCAATAATATATGGAATTTTGTGTAATTCCTTCGATTTGGGTTTATTCTGAGACATTTTTTCCTATGATACTTAATCAGAGTTAATACACTGTTTTTCTTTATAGCTGTTAGTTATACTCTCACATTCATCCTTGGTCTAAGATTATTTATTTTTGTTTGTCAATTTGAGTGCCTTTTGGATTCAATAATGGCTAGCTTGAAGACAGATTTCTGAAGTCGTAACTGATGTAAATTAAGGCATCGAATGCCTAATTTTTCTACCATTCACCTTCACACAACAAACACGTCAATAGACCAAATCAATATTTTTTTATTTAAAAAGAGAAAATTCAAAACTGTTGTTAAACTTTAAAATAACCATGTTTGAAAAACTTTCTGAATTCTTTGTGTCTAGTACATTTATAGTCAACTTTGACCTTAGTCAAATTTACCAGACATGTTTTTTCATTACTATTTTTCAAACTTATCTGTTTTGACTGATTTAAAATGATCAGGAAGTTGGCTTTAAATTTACTTGTTACCGTTGTGACCTCAATAAAGTTGGTATGTGAGTAGTTTGCTAACAGAGTCAATCCCGAAATAAACGTCATATAAATTTCGAATAATAGAGAAATTAACAAACTGATTAATCATAGATTCGGGAAGCCGTTGTTGTACAAAATATTCAATGAAAACAATTTGAATTACTAAAAAATAAATGACTAGTTAAATGTGAAAACAGAGGTCACAGCCCGTGCTTTCCGGCATCTTTTACATCAGTAACCAATGGATTTTGTGAGTTGAATTTGTGTCTTTTACGCGGACAAAATTTATTTGATCCTTCTCGAATACAAGCCAACGTTTAACTTTTACGAAGGTGGTTTCTGGCTATGCGGAAAATACTTAAATCTGTGAATGTATACAGTCTCATCAATCCATTACTTTTGACTAATACACCGTGTCTGATATTTGGATTACTCTCATGTTAGCTGCGCCATAACTACGAAATGTTTTGATGATTTCTGTGGTGAAATCATAACCTCTGCCTGTTATTCTTCATTCATATACCATGTTGCACAGCTGAAATTAATGTTGCACAACATAACCGACGTTGATCGACAGATGAAAATCTCAGGTATCGTAGGTAGCCCAAGTTTTTAAGATCTGGAAGAGATTCATAACTAGTACCGAGAGTTGTTCAATCACCAGTTCTGTGAAACTGCTGAGACCTATGAGATATAAGAAGTGGTCAGTGTACCAGAAGACTACACTACATATGTTCAGTTGAGTTATTAGCACAAAGATGATTCAAAGTATCACTTTATATTTCAATCATCCTTGCACTGTTGCTCAAGAAGTTTGGAGTATGACACTTTCTTAGCATCTTCATCAAACATAACTAAGTTAGCTACGTACGCTAGGTTGGCTAGGAGGGTTACAGTCAAGAGGCTATTCCATAAAAATATAAAAAAATACGGGACATATCTTAGACAAAACAGCTAGAATTGGTAGAAGTAAAAAGCGGGTATTGAGGTCACTTGATTTGGTCGTTCTGAGTAAACTAATGAAGTCCTAGTAACTATCATTAGGTAGGCTTGTATATTTCAATGATAAGCCTAAATTAACAGACACCAAAAAATAGCTTGTCCATCAATACATCAGTTTCAGATAACAAAATAGAACTGAAAGCGATTACTTGTGTGTCGATTTTTCAAGAAGCTATGAAATGATGTATATTTGACCCCTATATCTACTCCGAGAATCAAAATTTACCTCATTTGTCTAAGTTCAGTTTTTGTACATGCCAAGATGATCAGCAATTAGAACCAGTCTGGTGAAATTACTTTCAGCTCCTAATTTTTAGATGAATTCTCGGTCAGTACTGGTCCACTGTCCCTTAAAACCACTTAAGTCAAATCGCTGTGGTGTACTTTAAGTTATTTTTATTGTTAACTAATTTTTAAATATTTGAAGGGATTATTTAAACATATTAAGACTGTAAATTCATTAATGAAAACTGGAGAGTGATTATATGTAAACATAACCACTCTTCATAGTGTTCAGCCCATCGTTTCAGCTACGTAGTATGCCAGCGGATTGCCGGTTCGTCAATAATGATAGCTATCTGTTTTATCCCCGTCTTTTTATTGAATCTAAATAGTTTTCTGGTGTTACCTATCATCACGGCCTATTTAACCTATTTCTGTACTTTACAGTTGACGAGAACTGTGTAGAAATTTTGCTACTCTATTTCCGTTACCTCCTCTCATTATTAGGTTTCAGATCTGTTGAGACAAGTTTTGAGTATCTATTAATCTGATGATAAATTTTGAATTTCATTGGGTTTTTATATTTTGTTTAAAATTCCTAAAAGATATCAGTGCTGTTTCAACAACGGAATATTAATTATTACAAGTCACCTCTATGTAAAAGTCTCCCTCACTTTTTTCTCAATGTCTGATTAGGTCTTCCTTAAACACATATGAAACTTTTATGGCTGAAACGAACTCGATATGATGTCTTACAATTTAGCCTAACCGGCAGGTTTCAATTGACTGACGAATGAACGACCTACTGGCTGGTTTCGTCTAATCGCCTCTGGGATTTTATCATGCCTACTTTGTGTTCCGATTCTGTACATGAGCATGTTGGATTGCGATACTAAGAAACCTACTTATCTGGTTAGTGATATTACCCTTAATTTCTAGTCATTTGGTTTAGTGGGTAGCTACTACTCGGTCAAATTATATCATCAAGTTCATTTATTAATTATGATTCTAGTCACTAGTTTCGACAGTTGAATAGACAATCAAATAAACGAAACATTTTCTCCATAACAGAACTACAGGAAATGATATGGTCAAGGTTTTTTGGCAACTAATTAGGCGCAAACAAACTCACTGTAAAAGTTATAACATGTTTTCCCAAAGGAGAAAATGAATTTAAAAATATAAGGTTGATTAGAGGAGCAGGAGAAAATTTATGAATTAAAAACGAGTACCTTTTAGGTTGTGTAGGGTTATGACACTGCTGCCGCTCATATCAAGAAGGGATATTTCCCCTCAAGAGACCCGAAATAGTCACATTAACCGGATGGCATAACCAAAGAACTTAGCGGATAACCGTATGAGGCCAATGTACACTATGAATGTACATTGTGAATGGTCATTCTTTTTGTATAAGCTCCATAATTTTTAACCGCTCATAAATATAAAAAAACTCTAGGTAGAGTGCATTTTCAGGGTTATCTATTCCCAACCTATCATTCGATGTATAGAAAGGCATGAGATTCAGGTTAACCATCAAAAACTGTAAACAGTCGACACGCAATAGAATAGTTGGTGACTTTATTCTCGAACCTAAAAGTTGATATTTTTGTTCTTACCATTTTTCTTCTTGATTGGCTTGAACCTCAGAAAACAAGTTGACAGTGTATATGCACTGATTAACTAGTCATCACATGATTATGTGTAATTTAATGCATGTGAGAATACATAAATATACATAATTATTTGAACTTTTTATCAGCGACTTTTTAATCATAAACTATTTATCTTTTTGTATCTGTATTAAGAAGGGTTTGAATTATCCTGTTGAAGTACTGGGTTTGAATATACACCATGCAGAGATATCCAATCGAACAATCTTAAATTGGACGAAACGTGCTTCTTGAATTCTACTGCCATTTTATATAGTTGCCATATTATATAATCGATTGTAATTTTAGGACATACTAATATATGTATACATTATATTGTTACTAGAAGCATATTTTAACATTATTAATGAATGAAACAATAAATAAAACACTAGTGAAAATAGAATAGTGGGAGAAGAATGACAAAAGTAAAAATAGAAAAGAATTATTATGTAACTTTGTTCAACTCATTATCATTGTCACTATTTATTTATTTGAACACATAAATATTGGGACAAGAGGGCACCAAATATATATGCGCCACAATTTTGTATGTGGGCTATGATACTGTCTGAGTGCTCAGACCCAAACAGGTGTTTTTCTTAGGGAGACACACCTCAAGCCCTTGACCTTAAGGTCTGACCCACAAGGCTTTGGAGCATCGTGAGGAGATGCTTCCCATGGTAGCCGGTGACCAACGATCGGTTCATACGCCATTTGTTCCTGCAGGATGCTGGAGCCCATGTGCACCATTGGTTTGGGATCCGGTTAAAGCACCGGACATTCGCTTTTCGTCCTCTCATTTTCGTAAACAACACCCCCGCCACAAGAAGGCAGTGGGTAGGACTCCCCTGGCAGAGACTGTATACGCGTGGTCATGTGAGAGCATTTCGAGAGGGAGGGCGGACTCTCCCCACTCTCGGCCATACCAGGGCATTTGGGGACATCACTGTCACTACATGCACTTAAAAAATCACTTATAAAACAGTTAAAGATTTAAAATATCACAAATAAAATTAGATAGAAATGGATAAACATATTAAAACAACCATGGAAAATATATGATGATTAAAGCTTCTACTTATTATTGTTATAATTATAGTAATACAAATCAACTGAAATCGATTTCAATTACTATACAGACACTGACCATATTTTTAGTCATGTTCTAACAATTCATTTTTATCACAGTTTTGTTGAAATTGGCACCAGAAAAAATAAAACAAACAAACTATGGTGATTAATATACACAACTGTCATAATTTGTGTGCAGTAAATAAAATATAAAAAAAGAAGAACGAAAAAAATCGAAGATGACAGTAACATTGTCATCTACTAAATAAATGATTGTAATACTATTAATTAATACAATGAATCACATGTTGATGAGAATATACAACTGACTAAACTAGCATTATAAGCAGAGATGGATAGTGGCTAGCAGTGGAATCCAGGACGCGCGTTTCGTCCTGTTTGGGACTCGTCAGCTGGATGTACCTGCATCTCAAAGTTGATGTTCACTCTGGGACTCGAACTCAGTACCGTTCGCTTCAAACGCCATCGCGTTATCCACTTAGCTACTGAGTCCTGATAGCCACTTGCTTGTGCAATGGGGTGAAGTTTAATTCACTTGATATTGTTTTATTTGAATCTTCCCATTGATGTTTTAGGACTGAAGTTGATCAGTCTCTTATTGGCATATGTGCATACTGTGCGTATGCCTGATAAGAGACTGATCAACTTCAGTCCTAAAACATCAATGGGAAGATTCAAATAAAACAATACCAAGTGACTAAACTAGGTTTAGTGTAATTTCATAATAATTAACTAAATGAATAGTTCAAAATGACACGATTACTATGCATGATGTTGAATAGTTTTAAACGAATGAATGTTGATAATAAGGTGTTTCACATTTCAATAAATAATGTATCGATTGATTAGTAACAACATAATCCTATTCATGTTAAAATTTAATAACAAGAAAATTTCTTTTTCATTCAAAATGATTCTTTAGATTAGAATGGATAATGCTGTATGGAATATAAATAATAAATATTCGAACTTTTAACATGATTAATCCACCGGTAGGCAACTAATGATTTCAGTTGTTATCAATTTTGTCTGATCAAATGGTATTTATTAACTAAATACAATGATTTATCCGTTGTCATGTGAACAGGTATTATTCAATTTGATACTTGATGGTGTATATAGTAATGTTTGTTTTTTCTAAATGAATACAACATGTATTGTATGGTTCTAGAAAGAGAGTAGAGGGTTGGAGAAAGAACGTGAAGGTCATGCAAAAATAACTCACTGATCAACATTTTTTGTGTGTGATTAACCGACTTAATTTTGAAAGTTTTTTCTTTCCTTTAAGCTACTATAATGGGGAATGTTAGAAAATCTTGGATCAATTGTTATGACTTTTGATTAATCTGTTTTTCTATTTTAATTCATTTAAATGAATGTAATAAATGTTTTCACCTTTTTTAAAATAAATGACACGATGTTATTTTAAACCATAACCAAATGTTCTCCTTCAAATATTTTAATTAAGAAGAATAATTTAACTCAATTAATCTTATGTAAGTTTGGTATGTGCTACTTATATATGTTAGTCGTGAACAGAAGTTCTGACAGCAGAGAGACGAGAGGATCGGACAGTAAAGAATGGAAACAGGATGCAATTTGTATGAAAATGCAAGAATAATGAAAGTCTGAGTCATTTTGAGACAATTGGTGGACATTTTGGAAATTAAGCATTTACTCTATGATTGTTAGATTTTACTAACAAGTCCTGTAATTTTGTGCTCAATACATTCGATTGTCCCCACCCGTGTTCTGTTCACTACACAATAATTGAGATTAGACAAATCTCATAAACTAGTTGATTTAAGGTGAGAAGATCTATTGCCTTGTCTAAATTTAGGATATTACAATTAAGTTTGGAATTAATGTGGTTTTAGACTATATAGTGTCGACTAGTCAGTCACTACAATCACTCAAATATAAATTCATGTTTGTTGAAATCGCAAAAACTTAATGAACAGAAAGGAATTGTCGCTACAAAGTAATCTTAATATTATTTATCCTCTATCAAAAATATTCTTCCATGATTATACAAACGTCTTGTAGTAGTAAAGTATAAATCATCCTCAACTTTGTAAATACTATGGATAGCACAAAAGAAAGAAATAAATACTATTCAGAATAAGTTTTAAATGTTATCATCTTTTCATGAAGTGGAACTATGTAAGATTTCTGTGGGCAGATATAGGTTTATTGAACGTTTATGACAAAGAAACACAGAAATGTAAAGATTCTGGTAAAAACTTATAAAATATGGACTACAAAACATTGGATACATGCTCTAAATTAAATGGTACATTGAAAAGTCTTATATAAAACCATGAGGAAACCATTTGGTATATAACCACTGCACCATTAAGTCCATTACTGATATTTTATTAGCTAAAATTTACGGTATAATGATCAATCATCAAAGGGCAAATAATACTTGTTGGTCTTATTACAGCTTGACTTATAAAAAATTGACCAACAGTTGGGCATACATACCTCAACATTGGTCATTAATTAAACGAACTAACGGTATGTTGATATTGATATGCTAAACAGAGGTAACATATAATTAGTTTATTTGGCAGCAGCATTTTATTATTGTGGTACTTAAGAATGTATGCATATACAGTTTCCAGATAAAACATTTTATCAAAAAGGAAGTCATTTTTTTCATCTATCATCAATGTACATCTAGTGTGTAAAATGAACCGACAAGGAATTTTATCGTCCCCATGCCTCATCAGATGCAGATAGTAAAAACGAATCTTTTGTTTCTCATATGTTGTAGACTTATGGAGATGTGTACCAAAAGTTTGCATTCGTATTAACAGTGCACTATAAAATTACATTAAATGACGTTATTCTCTATAAATTATACAAAAGTTATTAGGGCAAATTACTAAAAACGCAACATTATTCTAAATCTTTTTTTCTTCTCGCATCTTCGACATTTTTTCTCTAAAGCTAATTTTTTATGGTGTAGACAACTGTCAATAGGACATAGACACGATACATTTTGCTGTTCGTCATTATCTGTTTAAGTATTTTCAGGTTCACACTTAATTTTATATTCTATAAATAAACTACTCATAAGTAGCACAACCTATTAAAGGAAACATTATCGAGAAAAAATTCGTGAAATTTTTTACTGAGGTAAGATTAGTTATCAAGATTAGAAAATATCCATGTTCTAGATTAACAAAGCTCAAGATGAGGGAGGCATTGCTTGAATAAATTGGAATTACAGTGAAATCATTCACGATTAAAATATGTTCTCATACTCTTGAGTTTAGTGACAGTTTTCCCACTGAAGAAAAGAAAATGGAAAAATACTGAAAACAGAAGGATCATAAATAAGGGCGAAACCCCAACTCATGATTCTGTATATGTTGAGTATCGATATTATGTGAGACTGAATTCACAACAACTATCAAAATACTATGTTATAAACTGTTTAAAGAGGTTAAATTTATTATAGTTCTTCAAATTCAGTCGGTGGTGTAGATGATTAATTGCAAATATGTCCCAGTTCACCAGCTTTCTTACAATTGACTAAAGTTCCGTAAAATAATAATATCATATCGACTGTCACAACCATCGAAAAAACCAATATATTTTAATTATGCAAATGTGTATGTTTACCAAGTATTACTGAGCTTTTTCTAAGGAGTCATGCTTTGCTTTGGTACGGTGGATTAACACAATTAATGATATACAACATTGTTGACAAAAAACTCTTTACTGATCAGTTGATAATAGAATTTTAGAGAACTTTGATTCACAGAATTTTGTTTAGTAAGGTAGCTTTAGACCATTATGCACTTTCTTTAAGATGTACCTCTAACTCTTTTGCTAATTTGACAATATGTATCTATTCTTCTTTTTCGTTAAACGTATTATGTTTTCTTGTTGCTTATTGTACAATACTCAAAGTTTTGTTGTATAGATAATTGTCTTAACTACTTTCAGTAATCATTTGTTTTGTTGTAAAATAATAAAATTTTTATACCATAAATTCAATACATATTTATACTCATAACAATATTAATGTATTTAAGTTATTAAAGCGACATATGGCAGACTGAAAAATATATTCAACTAACTTCGTTCAACATATGGTATCCTCAGTGAATAATTTCTGTCACTTTCTTTGAATGTCATTTGTTTAATAAGCACGTGTAATTGCACTTGGCTATAAGCCATATTATTTAATTGAGAGTTAGTGATACTATCCGGTTGCTCAAAACGATGTAGATGAATTGGGATTTGAATTTGTAACTTACTGCCTGAATGTCGAATGTTCTAACAATTGAACCATTGTCTAAATATATGGGCAGGTAACCAAGTTGAGTCATTAATGATCGATGTAGTTTCAGTAGATTAGGACTAGACTATTCAACAAACCAGTGGTATTTTTCACAATATAATAAGCGTGAATTATCCAAGGAATAGTGGTGAGTGACGAAGTTTTTAGATGTTTTTTTTGACTAGCTGAACCGTAAATTAAAGCTGGATTTTTGGTCTAGTGTGAAACTCTAGGAATAGTTTGATTTAAACTTTGAAAATATACCTATCTTGAAAAGGAGAATTAAGATATATGTAAAAGAGATAGGATATCACACAGTTTCTGTCCAAAACATTAGATTGGTTTTAAACGCTCCAGGAAGTAAGTAAATAACTAATATTCTATGTCATTTAAAATTTGTGACGCTATTTGTCATTTATTTTTTCCAGCTTACATTTATTGTCAATTCAGGTTCAACTGTTAGTTCTAGTACTTTATTATTTATTCTCTTTCTACTAACCGTTGATCATAGAAGAAATCAACAACTACCATTTGATAAAATTTGCTTATCGTTCCATTTAAACTAAAAAGATTACAATGAAGAATTGTCTTTTCGATAAATTCTCTTCAGATTCTACAATTATATATTCAAATTTATAATCCGAAAAATGGCCAGGTTAAGGGCAAAGTACATCGTTTAAAGTGAACAGCTCGATATTTGCCCATTTAATACAAACTGGTCATAGTGCCAGTATAAACCGATCTTTTTCAATTATTTATAAGGCCAGTAATTTTTTACCGAAACTTGTCAGACTGAAGCAGTAGCCATCCGGACGAAGAAACCGGAGCTATATGTAAAGAAAAAATATCTTCAACCGATCCTCTTCCCCTGGCCAACTTCAAAGCCAATTAATCAATAGTAATCTTAGCTATTGAATGACCTAATTTGACTACGACTTTTCTTAGTCAATTGTAATTGTCTATTATCTTTATCCACAAACCTTTGTATTATCATTATTACTTACTTACTTACGTACTCCTGTTACTCCTCGTGAAGGAGCATAGGCCGCTCTCCAGCATTCTCCATCCAACCCTGTTCTGGCCAATTCTATCCAGCTTTTTCCAGTTGTTATTCCCCGACGTAGTGTGTTCTTTGGCCTTTATTATTATTACTATTGGTTCAACATCATTATTAACTTCCCCTATACATGATTCATTCACTTCGCATCTATCCTTCCTTATTAAGTCTTATTAAATTTTCACACAATATAGCCTTCCACTAAACATTTGATCGAATTGTAATTGCACTATTATTTCTCTCACCCTATCTGACACATATTTATTCTGATCATGGACCATAAATTTCACTTCAGATTTATGTAGATTCAAGTTAACATTCTATCTGAGTCATATAGACATTAACAATTTTATTGTGTTTTGTTTAACAATCCTATATTCACATTGAAGATGGCACAGGTATTCAGTGTTTGACAACGCTTCTACCAGCAACACCTTCTAATATAGATTGTACCCACCAAGAGAAATCAAAAGACAGAGTCGAGGAGATCGGAAGAGTGTATTTGGCGATTACCAATATATCGGAATTCTCTTATCTAATCTGGCTAGCGATTGCGGTAGATGTTGAGTACAGCGTTAGCACACGTGATCTGATGCGGATGCATGACCGATCGCCTTCAGCTAGATGAGTCCACTAAAACATATGGTCAGCATCCAATGTCGAAAACTTACAGAGTTGTTTATTTTGGGGATTTATTTACCGCTACAACGTATTTGTAAAATCTCAGCGAAAGAATTTGAAGTAAATGTTTTTGTGGATATTATAGTAATTTCAATGGTTAAGATCATAAGTCAGTTGAAGCTAGACCACCATGAAAAACCTGGAAGCACTAGAGGGCTGTTTCGTCCCATTGTGGGAATCCTCAGCGGTGCGCACTCACGACCTCGACCCCTGCAAGATTCGAGCCCAGGACCTACTGGTTTCGCCCACGAGAACTTTACCATTAGTCCACTGAGCCGGCATCGAGAATTAAGAAGAATTAATTAATTTTTATTCTTGCTAAGTTAGTTAACATCGAATGAATTATGTATAACTGGCAACTTGTCGATTGTTTAGTATTAATCTGTTAAGTTTATCCATGATTCATAAATGATATTTTGATACATATTATCAGAGAATTCAACGAAGAAAGTTTTCTTTTCAACGAAATCATTTACTTAAGCTGTACATTCGTATATATATAGTTATCTGGAAAATATATGTCTTCACTGAATTCTCTTTTTCTTATTCAATGATACTATAAGTTATTTTAATTACATATTATCAGAATGAAAAACAGACTAGAAGGATCACATGTTTCACACATACAACACTTCTTACTATGTTAAGCAGTTTGTAAGCAAAGTACTGGTTTTGGAGAATCTTGATGCATACACTCATATGATTGCAAAAAATATGTCATTTTTGGATGACTTAACTTATAAATTATACATGCATTAAAAACTATTTACAATTCAAATACAGTTTTCATAATTTACTGTTATACCTTTTAAAGTGATTGAAAAAATGTAGTACATTAACAAGATGTTTATTTAAATTTAGTATTTGAAGTGTTCTGATTAGTGCTGTTTTTATTGATTCTTTAGACGCCAATATTGACCTTGAAAACGCACACGTACTACTCTACTACCGATACCACTGATGGATATGGAATTGAAAGTTCATGGATGTTACTGATTGCTCCAAAAATGATATTTGACTTAGATCAAGGCGGTTTAACTTATTGAAGGTTATTATCCCAAGTTGGTAGCCCAAATAATAGTTTTAACAGTTGAATTTAACAAAATCAGCTAGCTCAGTTGGATTTGGTTGCTACTTTTTATTGTCACCACTCAGAAGCACGGATCGGATAGTGACATGATTTCTACCGAAGTTTCCTATTAATATTTAAGAACAGTTATTAAAGATTTTATTGATGAAGAAAAGATTTTCGACCTTGAGTATGAGGTTATAGCGACTCACGTGCAAATGAGTTTATACTCAGTTAAGCCCTTTTGCTAACTTATTTTGCCGGACAAAGTCATTCGCACTATAACAATTTATTGTACCCTTATTATTTTGTGCTTGTATGAAATACGTATGCTTGAATATTGCTCACTCTGCTAGTCTAACTACTAACCGTTTATTTGATTCGATTACTCATTCATTTCACCATACATATATATGTCCATGTTATTCACATTGAACACTCACACGCTCTCGTCTCGCTCGCTTGCTTGCCTTTCGGCACAACTCTTCTATGCATCTGTACATTTGGATATATGTGTGTGGTTTCGCAATAAACGTAATCAACACTTCGTATTTGCCTTCTGATTAATAAGCCGTTGAGGCGTTATATAGAACGGTTATCAAGACGAACTGTATACGAAGTTAAGAATTGTATCGGATACTGACCACCACATAAAGGTGATATTATTTTACTGAACGATGACATGGACGTTAATCAAATAGCCTGTAGGTAGTTGCTAGTATACCTCTGTAAGCATTATGTTTACTTTACACCATCAATTTGTATGAGATCTCGATATGATTAGGAGTCTCTGACAGCACTAACCTTATGAAATGTTTGATGAATATGTTCTACACAAATTTATCTTGGTTAGTGCATAAGTTCTGATAGCAGGCAAGACCAATTTTTGCCTCGCTAAATACTTGTCTTGTATGTGATTCTAGAACAAAACTTTTCTTTTCTATGGGGAATCAACACTAGTCAACTAGAAAATGACAAACAAAGATTGTGTAGTTACATAACGACCACTTTTGTGGAGGAAGTGAAACCAGGGTTAATAGAATGTAACGTAAGCAACGAATTGACTAGATTTCCTAGTCATCGTTTTGAAGGGGTTAGAAAAAAACAGTCCAGTTATATTATATTTTGTAGGTAGTAGTCATGTGGCGGGTAAAACAAAAGTAATTAGAATGAGTTATTTTGTATCATTCCGTTTTCCTGATAAGCTTCGACTTCGTCTCTTAAATATTAATAAAGCTCTAGCGATTCAAGTCAGCGGTCTTCATCCTTTTATTTAAAAGAATTTCGTAACACTTCCTTTTATGTCTTGATCAGAGAAAGCTTGATAATGGATTTTCAAATTCTTCTTACCGATTTGTCTGTTTTTAATTTCCTAGTTTCTTGTGTACTCTTAGTATTTGTTCTTTAAACCGATTATACAAAACTTGCATGCACAATTTTTAATGATTATTTAAAATTAGATGGGTTTTATGGTTATTATATTAAATTTAATGGTTAAGATCATGAGTCAGTTGAAGCTAGACCACCATGAAAAACCTGGCAGCACTGGATGGCCGTTCCGTGCTATTGTGGGAATCCTCAGCAGTGCGCAACCACGAACTTGCCCCCTGCGAGATTCGAACCCAGGACATGCTGGTTTCGCGCGTGAGCACTTAAGCACTAGACCACTGAGCCGACATCCAACGGTGTTAGTGTCTAACTTCAACTAATCCACGAAATCGAGCGATGAATTCACCATTGTCTTCAGTGAGTTACTATCTCACAACAGACCTGGTTGAACTTCAATGGTCACTAATTCTCACTGGAAACCCGGCTCAGTGGGCTAGTGGTTAGGTGCTCGTGGGCGAAACCAGTAGGTCCTGGGCTCGAATCTCGCAGGGGGCGAGGTCGTGAATGCACACTGCTGAGGAGTCCTACAATAGGACGAAGAGGCCCTCTAGTGCTTCCAGGTTTTCCATGGTGGTCTAGCTTCAACTGACTTATGATCTTAACCATTGAGATTATTCAATAATTTTGTCCTTTCAAGTTTGACTTATTTCCTGTATTTAAACATTTGTTTGTGTCGTTGTACTTATTATTATCATAAAAACAATACTATTATAATATCGCCGTACCACTACATTTTATTTATCATGATCATTTACCTAATCCATCTCAATGTTATCATCAACTCGATTGATTTTCTATTTTTAAAATATACATTTTAATACTACTGCATCTTCAAGCAACACCTAGTAATGATTTCATTCAAAACAATGCAGTTTATTTATAAACCATGTTCTTATTTACATGATCGAAATGTTTTATAGTTTTAAGGTAGTTGCATAAAGTTTGGTGGAAAAATATGTGACTTATACTAGACTAGCAACGTACATTTGAGCACAGTGATTAGTGATATTCAGTTGTGGAGCTATTTAAAAATATACAGTTAAATGGAATTGTAAAGTAATGTATGATCCACTTAAATACTGTCAAATATTCTTGAGAATGACTTTAAAATAACATTAGTAAATACTTCATTGAGGTGAATATTATAAAAGTCAGAATGAAGATTTAATCAGTTAACTATACCCGGTTAGAAAGAAAAAATGTTAAATAAAATACTGGCCTAAACCAATTATTGCTATACCACCTTGAACTCGAATGAAATTTTTTTTGGTCAACATAATTAGGATTAAAATTAAGCTGATATTTGAGCATCAATAAGACAGTGTAAGAAGTATAGATTGTTTAATTAAAATCACGATTACTATAACAAAATAAGGTTACCCACAGATAGGATTGGAATTATCTGATATCAGATGCCTCTGAAAAATGGAATACAATTGATATTGGCTGTTCGTCGATGGTTTTGAACGCTTTGAAAATCATGTTGTTGTTATTATTATTAATGACTTTATTCAAAAATACGTATGAAGATAAGTATTTTGAAAATAGTCGGTTGCTTATGGTTTTTAGGATACTATTTTACATATTTTGTAATGAGTTTCTTTAGAACTCTATTTTTTCATAAGTTTTTGTTCTGACAATTACAAATTCTTCATTTATTCTATCACTTGAGCATAATAATCTATCTCTATCAAAAATTTTCAAAGACCACATGTATATATTTTTATTATTTAATTCATGCTATCGATTATGATTCACAGAATTTGGAATGTAAGCTAGTTATGTGTTTTATGCTATTTGACGACAACACATTTGAAGAATCTAAACTTGAAGTCATGTACAATAATTATGTATACTGTATATCAAGTAACACCGAGGGTTAACAGCTATTTAGTACACGATTGCTCTCAATGGTCTTTTATCTGATGTTCACTCACGATTTTTCACATTAAGATTACTTTTTACATCACGTCACAGTACTCTTTATTCTTTTTTGTATTCAACTATTTTGTAAAAATATTTTGAATTTCGTCCGTTTTTCATCAAGCGTTTTAGGGAGATAAGTTTGTTTAAATGTTTTTAATGCCGTCCGATTTTGTTTGCTGATAACCTGAACAGTTAATTAGCTGTAAAGCGTTCGAAGACGTCGTATGACATTGGATTAAATAATTTTTTCAACAACATTCCATGAATTATGCAAGAGATAATGTTTTTTCATGGAAAATAACATAGGGAAATCGTATCACCTACACCTCTGAGGTTTTTTACAAGTTGTCTAACAAGATACTATTATTCGTTTTGACAAAATGAAGGTGAACTAATCGGAGACTGAATTTCAGATAAACAATCCGGAGAGATAACTAGTCAACTAATGAAGGTTTATGTGGCTTCGAAAATGACTTAATATGATGAAGTCTATTCATTCTCAAAGAAGAGATCGCTAGTTGAAGACATCTTATTCGCATAGCCTCAAACACAAGAAATGTGGATTAGCAAACTGTTGTTTGATTATCATTATATTTTCTATCAACAAACAAAATATTTCAAATTTATTGATTTTAGATCTAACATGATAAATGTTTATTGAGTGAATTGCATTGTAATCGATCACCAAAAATAGTAAATTGGGGAGTTTATCATTCTTGTAAACATCAGTACACTTCTTTTATTATAGCATAATTAAATCGTCTCCATAAAACAAAACACAAATCTGTCTACATATTTTCTATCACAAATCAGAATTGATTATGTAAAGATCACCTGATTTAAAGATCTATTTTAAAGTAAATAAATAGATTATGCACAAATACAATGAAATTTACTTCAAAATAAAAGCTAATTGAAGAAATATTTGTTTTCATTTAGTTCCTCATTAGGCCTCCACACTAATGTATGTGTTTTATGATTGAATAGAAAATCGATCTCAAAATGAGTGAATTTAAAGATGTAATAGTAACAGAAAAAATTGGAAATTAAAGCTTAAGTAAATTTGGATAAGCAGTTAACTAAAAAAACTAACTATATAAAAGCAGAAAATAGGAATTTAAGTTGGATATAAATATAAATGTTTTGTGTTATTTGTTGCATTTAATAATCAGTAGTGCGCAAATGCATGTAATGAAAATAAGATAGAGCGGTTATCAAACTTACTTACTTACGCCTGTTACTCCTCGTGAAGGAGTATAGGCCGCTCACAAGCACTCTTCATCCAACCCTGTTCTGGCCAATCCTTTCCAGCTCTTTCCAGTTGTTATTCATCATTTTCATATCTGATTCTATTTCCCGACGTAATGCGTTCTTTGGCCTTCCTCTTTTTCATTTCCCTTCAGGATTCCAAGTTAGCGCTTGCCTTGCGATGCTACTACATTGGCTGTCTTTATCTGCATTTGTTCGTGTGTATGCGATAGGAGGGTAAGGTCATCTGCGAAGTCCAAATCTTCTAGTTGGTTCTGAGCTGTCCATTGTATGCCGTGTTTTCCCTCATATGTCAAGGTCTTCATAATCCAGCAGACCACCAGAAGAAAGAGGAAGGGAGAGAGTAGACAGGTGGTCCTTACTTGGAATGCATCTGTCCGCTGTCCTCTATACACCACCTTGCACTGTAGTCCGGATAATGTTGACAATCTTCTCAAGAACTCTGTAGTATCGAAGAGCTTTCATTAACGTCGTCCTATCTACATTGTCAAATGCATGTTCATAATCTATGAAGTTGATGTACAGTGACGAGTTTCACTCTATTGATTGTTCGACGATGATCCGTAGTATCGCAATTCGGTCTGTGCACGATCGATCCTTACGGAATCCAGCTTGTTGATCTCGAAGTTGGGCGTCTACTGCATCCTTCAACCGGTTCAGCAAGACTCTGATAAAGACTTTCCCTGGTACTGACAGTAGTGTAACGCCTCTGTAGTTTTCACATTTGCTCAGATCTCCTTTCTTTGGAATCTTGATGAGATGTCCTTCTTTCTAGTCCATCGGCATTCGTTCCTCCTCCCAAATTTTTTTGAATAGAAGGTTATGGATGTCTGTAGTTACTTCGATGTCTGACTTTAGTGCTTCAGCTAGTTTATTGTCAGGTCCTGCAGTTCCCCCAATCTTGATTTGTCTGATGACCATTCTAATTTCCTCCATCGTCGGTGGAGTGACATTTATAGGAACGTCTGTGTGTGCTGCTTCGATTTCCGGTGGATTCGTTGGAGCCAACCTATTCAAAAGTTCCTCGAAGTACTCTACACATCCGTTCCGCTGTTGATGAATTTCAGTGATTGGCCTGCTTTCTTTGTTCTTGACTAGTCTCTGCTTTACTATATTTCCCTGTTAGTTTCTTCATTGTATCATATAGGTGTTTCATATTTCATTCTCCTGCAGCTGCTTGTTCTTCCACGGATTTCTGCTCTTCTTCACATGCCCGTTTACTTCTGTGAACTCAACTTACGTCTTGACTTTTTTCTGTTAATTGCTGTCGCCCTTTTCTTCCTTTCTTTGATCTTGTCCAGTGTTTCTATAGAGATCCATTCCTTATGATGATGCTTCTTGAGGCCCAGAATCTCCTGACACGTTGAAGTTAATGCTTCTTTGATACCTTTCCAGTTGTCCTCCATAGTAGTTTCTTCTTCCTTCAGTAGATCTTGTAAGGCTTGGAACCTGTTGTTGAGAGCTATCTTGAATTCATTAAGTTTGTCAGTATCTCGAAGGAAGGCTGTATTGAACCTTTGTAGTGCTGTTTGTCCAGTTGTCCACTGCTTCTGTAGCTTCAGTTTTAAATTGACCGCAACAGGATAGTGATCTGAAGCTATGTTATCTCCTCTCCTGGTTCTCACATCTTCCATTGTCCTTCGGAATTTTTTATTGATGCAGATATGATCTATCTGGTTCTCTGTAGTGTGGTTCGGTGAGATCTATGTAACTGTGTGTATACGTTTGTGTGGAAATATTGTGCCCCTATGACCAATTTGTTGAATGCACACAGATTTGCAGATCTTTCCCCATTTTCGTTTTTCTGTCCCAGTCCATGTCGTCCCATAATATCTTCATATCCAGTGTTGTTTATTCCGACTTTGGCGTTTAGATCTCCCATCAGAATGGTGAGGTCAATTCTTGGGCACTTCTCTATGATTGACTGCAGCCGCTCGTAGAATTGATCTTTAATGTCGTCATTGTTATCATTGGTGGGTGCATAACATTGGATAACATACATTGTGATCCTTTCCTTCTTTGTCTTGAATGATGCTTTGATGATTCTGGATCCGTGAGATTCCTATCCCACAAGTGCATTTCGTGCTACTTTTGACCTCATTAGAGCAACCCTCTGAGTGTGTGGAGCATTTTCCTCTTCGTGGCCGGAGTATAGCAGCATCTCTCCCGTATTTAGCCTTTGTTGTTCAGCTTGGGTTCAATGGGTTCCGCTGCTTTCAAGTACTGCCAATTTGTATCTCCCCATTTCCGTTGCTGTTTGATTGGTCTTCCCGGTCTCCCACATTGTCCGGACGTTCCATGTACCTACAAAAATTTTTGTTCTGGTTGTTAGAAGGGGCATCGGCCTCGTGACTTCCGAAGGAACTCGGCTTTCACCATGAGGCGACGATTTTTTTTCTAAATGAAGACCATCTTACTCCCAGGGCAGAGTTTAAATGGTTTGAATTATTTTTTCTGGTAAGCGTTTTCTAGCGAGTTAGTTTTTTACGGGATGCGGTCGCCAACCCTATGCACCACTCTCCTCCTTTATCCGGGCTTTAAACCGACAGTAACTTTGGAAGAGCTACAGGCGGAGTTGTTATTAAACTAGTTACATCAAATTAGGATCAAAAATTAAAACGTTAACAAAACTAAAGTTTGAAAGATTTTAAAGAGCAAACATAAAAAAAGTTCTTAAAAAACGTAATAGTGTCCAAGTTGAAAGTTATTTCCACGTGATCACCTGCATATAATTCACTTATGTTATGCTTTGAGCTGACCTTATAAACTAACTCCTCCAGATAGTGGGCAAGATTTGTAGCTCAGGTTAATGTTTATAGTAAAATTTTGTTCTCCGAGCTGGATGGTTAAGTTATAAAGCTTTCATTGTTCCCTTGAACAAAATTATCGGGAGTTTGTGTTGATGTTATTCAGACGAACAATAGAAACTTCATAACGAAGCTATCCTCGTCAGAGAACGAAACTTCTACTCTTCGTGATTCATTATCCTGGAAATATTAAACTTAGAATTTACCCTGCCTAATATTCATTTACATACTCTGCTCCTTTATTAATTTCAATCAAATCGAAGATTCTTAGTAAACTTCTGTAAATTAGTCAGTACTTTTCAAATTTATTTCACAAGATCGTCTTTCTGAAATTTAAATCTTCGACTACTTCAATTTTCAGTGTTTCAAAATGAATGGCAGTCATTTGTTTGACTGATAAATGCTATTTTGTCAAACAACCTATAAGGATCTTGAAATGTGAAAGTGGTTTGATGTAGTTATGTTATTTTTCGTAAATAAACATTAACACTTATACTATCTATTATGGTATTAAATTCGAGTTTTAGCTGAATTACATGTAAACCAGATAAATTGAAATATATTATGACCGGTATTCAGCATAAACGATTAATATTCTGTTAAAAGGTTGGCAATGCTTATCATCATGCACCAGCTAATCATTTAGAAATTTTCTAAGTTGGAGAGCAATAAATCTGCCTATCTTATCCGTTTAGTCATTAAATACATTTGCGATATTATCGAATCTGATTCCAACATGATTTCTTTGTTTTATTTTATTCTCTATTAATATTATCTGCGATTTATTTCCTTATCTACGTCGGCTTTAACTGCATGAATAGACTCTGTATCTAGTTTTCTGTTAACTGGCATTCGTAATCTATGTATGTCTATGACCTGATGTGATACATCGTATTGATTTACAAATGTTTCAGGTTCTATGTTAATTTTAATTGACTGCCCTGAAAATTAAAGGAAATCATACTTTTTCAAACACCTAAGCTTAGCTAATTATCAGTGGGAATTGTTCCTATTATTTCCATTTTAAGTAAATATCTAAGTATCTAAGTAAAGACTATAATCTATTGGTAAATAATTAAACTCATCATCATCATCATTGCGAACAACAACTGTTTGTTGGTTTTAAATAACTTTTCTCTTCAAACTCGTTACAGTCTAATTGTGAATATATGTGCCATTTTACGGTTATAGTAACATAAATTAATAATAAAGTTCCTGCATATAGATGATACGTCAGTTTGTTAAAACAGATTTAGCCGTCTAGTAATATTATTTTTGTATTTTCACACTTATTTATTAAATAGTCTGTTGATGAAAACCCTTCTGACTTGTCGTAAAATGGTGATGAAAGGGATCTATAGCTAGTTATTTAACTGAATTACTTGCTGATCATATTGTTGGAGGTAACATTCAATCCAAGGGTGTGAACCCAAATTACAAAATTAAAGTTATGTATAATGTTAAGATTAATTATGTAGTCATTGAAATTATTCATAGTACGGTATGAAGAAACGTTTAAAACATTAGGAGTGAGCCCATAAAATAATAAAATTGATTAATCACTACAGTTCATAGAGATCATTTTAAACATCATTTGAAAACTTCTCGAGAACATATTGCTATTAACGGATCAATACATTCAAAGTTATATCAATAGTAATTCCTGATGAACATAACTAGTGCCTTACAACTTCATTTACTGCATAGTTTTCATATTCTCTATTTAAGAAAGTATGTTTTTGAGAAAAATGAGTCAAGTTATCATGAATGTGAAATGTATCTACTTTTAAATTAATATTTGTATTCACTGTGTAAAGTCTGGCTGGGTTGGGAGATGGATGCCACCCAGAGGTTATCAACATATAAAGTGCTGAAAATGATTTGTAACAACTAGATGTAATTTAAACATATCCGGTTGGAATTTCAGACGAGTTGCTGCAAATTACTTGGATATATTAGGTGTCGATAAAAGTCTTTCGTTTCAACAAACAAAGCCTAATTGGTTCTCATGATTGGTAACTAAATATCATCTTGAAGCCTATCAATAACACTAACAAGCTTACAGATGTTAAAGTTAAGATCTCTTTTTATAATTTTCCAGCGACTTCCTGAGTACATGAAACACGTTTACATTCTAAAAAGTATGTAATGCTTGAAATTCTTACTTGCAGTCTGTGGAAAACTTATCTCATGACGAAAATAGATTATTCAAAGTTTTATCGAAGATGTAATCATTTAAAAGGCATAAAATGATCGGTAAAACGTGATTGGGCTTTAGAGATAGAACACTGTATACCAGGAGCTTTTGACTAAATTCTATCAAAATTTGAAATATTCCCATATTGTAAATTTAGAACAACATATATAAGCGAACAATATTGTTTTCGATTAGATCCTCATCAGGCTTTACTCTAATATACAGTAATATTTATATGCATATACGAAATTATTAAACCAATCAAGGTAGTTTATAAGTCAATGATAACAATGGAAAAGATTACATAATAAGTAAGATGTGAAAAGTACAAATTGATGGTGTGACAACAGGTGCATTAGTTTTGATAAGCAATAATAATAAAGGTTCAAATCAATGTTACATAATCTGAAATAGGTGATTTGATTTGAACCTTTATTATTATTGCTTATCAAAACTAATGCACCTGTTGTCACACCATCAATTTGTACTTTTCACATCTTACTTATTATGTAATCTTTTCCATTGTTATCATTGACTTATAAACTACCTTGATTGGTTTAATAATTTCGTATATGCATATAAATATTACTGTATATTAGAGTAAAGCCTGATGAGGATCTAATCGAAAACAATATTGTTCGCTTATATATGTTGTTCTAAATTCTATCAGTCATATATAAGTTAAAAATTTATATTGAAATTTCGTTTATTATTTTTGAATCAGAAAGTCAAAACTTTAATTGTAAGGAAGACAAGAGTTTTATGAAGTTCGTTTCAAAGGAGTACACAGTTATAGATGCATTTTTGGAACGTTTTTGCTTAGAGGGACCAAAACATGTGTATACATGCACAAATGTTATTAAACTATGTTGTCACGAAATTTTCTGGAGATCGAACTGGACTTTTCTAAAGTTGTATCAGGAACAGAGGGCCACACATCAGGTACGTGACTTTGTGGTTCACTTAAAATTTTTGTTATGTACTCATCAATGTCCTCCTCTTCAGATTCGCATAGTGAAGATAGCATGGTGTCTAAGGTATCTTCAGACATATCCATTTTTAATTCTTCCCTATCGAACTGTTTAAGTTGGTCAGGGACCTTCGTTTTGTCCATAACCTAAAATTAAGTAAACGTTAGGTTGATTAAACTTAAATATCTTTTAGTTAGATAACCGTCTCCATTTACTGAATTGATTGTAATCATGATATTTCTGGAAGGAATTTGTGACTGCACTATGGTGTTTTGTCTGTTACAGTTCTCCATCAGTAAGAACTTCAAATAATGAGATAAAGCAGCCTTGTTTCACGTAAGTCCTTGTACATATTAATGCTATTTTATAAATAGCATTAATAACTTAAGCGTTGGTACACCTAAAGTCAATAATAATTCACAGTCGTTTAATCAGAAACAAGGTAGAAACTGGTAGAAAAGGTTTGTAGCTCAGATGAATGATCCTGATGAAGTTTTGTCCTCTGAGCTGAACTGCTTGGTTGTGTAGCTTTTGCCACTATCCTGAACAGCGTCATCAGTGCAAGCTTTAGGCAGAAGTAAAGTGTCCGAATCTGTCCACATATAGCTCACAGCGTGTCCTGTCGACCTTTATATTAATTCTTCATTGTTGACTTTTAACCTGTTACTGTTCTCTTCTTTATTTTGATTGTACCTCCTATGAACCTAATTACTGGTCCTATATTTGTTCAAAATTTTTTTGATTGGTTGATAAATTGGATCAATTTCAATGTGTCTGTAGATTGCTGATTGACATGGGTATCAAGCTTTCAAAAATTCTCTGGTGTTTTTAAAATTGCAAAGAACAAGCTTTGAAACACATATGGAGAAATTCAAACACTTCGCTTCTATTTGAAGTTTGTGCTGAAGAACGATGAAAGCTCCACAACCAAACCACCCAGCTCAGAGAACAAAACTCCACCAAAATGCTTCCATTTAAATATCATATATAGTTCCTCGCTTCAAAATGCAACCTTAATTGTTGAAACTTTTCCGGTGTGAGTGAAAAGATCAATTTGGTTAATGAATTATGTTTTAAAGGCTGTACTTCACATCCAAACGCATGATAAAAAACTAAGGACGAATAACGAATAAAACATATCAAGCCGGTAAAACAAATAAAAACGTTTCAGAAAAAATTTATTTCTCTACGATACCATTTATCAGAGTTGTACAAACATACAGACAACTATTTTCCATATATATATTGTTGTGTAATGTGTAACTACCTTAAATATGGCTCAATTTGTACACTGTTTTCAGGTTGTAAATTTGGAAACTCCAGAGCTAATTTCCTACTTGATTCGCAGAAACTCAGTTATGGTTAATATTAAAAAACAACAAGAACTTTACTAAAAAGTGAAGATATGCAACGAATCATGTTATTTGACTAATTTAATGCCACTAATTCTCGTATAAACTGACGATTTATAATACCTGGCTTACTAATTGTAAAAATTTGGAACCAAACATCAAAAAAACTATTTTTACAGATCTACCACGTGACTGACTGATACTAGATTTGGTCTTCGGCAGAGAGTCAACTACCAGACGAAGGCATAAAATGGATCGAAATGTTAAGACTGGAATATGTGACCAGGATAAGGTGCCGTTTATTCAGTCCGTGTATCATAAAAGTTGCTCATTAATAAAAGTTTAATGTACTTATTTTCTCACTGCTCGACAAAATTGGCAAACAGTTTTATGTGTGATATCTTTATTACACTTCTAGTGTTGCTGATGCTCTCTGACTAAGTCAAGAGCTACTAGCTACTATCTTTCTATATTTTAATTCTAACTACTCCTTTATACTATGATATAAACTTTCGGGCTACCATGACAAACAGTTAACTTATCAATTTTACAAGTTACTACAGTAACGTAACTGGAATAATTTATACCTTGTTGAAATTCTTCATGGTTGTTGCAGCCGCTTCAAGTGATTCTCCATATTTGGCTGCGTACAGCGAAGTTGTTTGTTTTTTCTGCACAACGTTCATGTGGTCTGCAAAACGAGAGTTTCTAGACTTTAAAGCACGAATCTTAGTTAACTCTTGTGCTAACATAGCACAAGCTCCTCTGTCGTTTTGCCTGGCAGCGCTTCTTATTAAATCTTCTAAATCTTTTTCTTCCCTTTCCAATTCACTGATATTTCGTCCGACCGACCTCTGTATAGTTCGATTATCTCTTTTTCCTTGTTGCTGAGCTTTTTTGAGTTTTTGTATTATCACAGATGTCATTGGTGTATCTAAAAGGTTTAAGGTACACTTCCAATTGAAATAATGTGATGAAAATATCACTAACACGGCTATTAAAACTAAGATTAACAGGGTGATGAGTCAAAAGCTTGAAAAGCAAATCAACTTTGTTAGAATTTAACCGCATAGGTGTCATTTTAAAGACATCAACTAAAAAATGTTGTTCGTCTAAAAGGAAAACGGCTCTCATAAAACTTGTAGTTGATTATAGTACGTAAATGTATCTCCAAATGTGACTGAAGTCAAGAGCAACGAGCGTTAGAACAAAAACTTATCACTCTTTATGAATACTCAAATCCTGATGCAACATACATTCTCACTTTCACTTTCTGATATCCGTTGTTAGAGCATTGTGGCCAAAAGTAACCAAAAGCCGGCGATGATTAATTCTGGAATTCGGTAAATAACATTATCGGTCTAAACCGTTTAGCATAAAGTCTGATTTCACGGATTTGATAAAAGCATTATGGATGACGACTTATTGGTGCAAACTATTTCAATACTCCTTAAAATTTCACTGCAGTACTTTATTTGGGCTTCTACATATTTAACTCAAATGAGCCAAGTAACTGAACTAATATGGATGTTAGTGAAACAAGACAACATTACTGTGTTGTTTGAATTAACTAATAATTTCTTTGTACTTGTTGAATGATCGATTTCGAATTCTAAATACAATACATTCGTTCGGGCTTATGTCGTAATTCTTGATTCGATTGCGTTAATTCTGGGATTCCTAGTTCACACGATAATTCAAATACTTTCAAACATTATAATTACTCAGTTTTTAAGTAATCACGGAACTCAAATGTAATGGAAAGTTTGGCTATGATTTTATCGACGGCTTGATAAGTACGCCATGCAATTGTTTTAAATAATAAACCTAATACGATTTGGGAACAATATGTTGAATAGTTGACTTTCGAAGCTTTGTATGTCGCTAAAAAGCAGGTTACTGAAATATCTGGAGTGATCTGAAGAGTAAACATTTTACACATCGAAATGAAATTGCCATATGAATCCAAAGTTGTTTAGTTCCCTGTTTTTTGACACAACTGATTTCACTCAGTAAGGTTTGATAGTGGTAGTCAGACAGCAAAAGATATCAAAACACATATCAGCATTTTTTTTGATAAATGAACGAAAGAATCTATGGCCAAAAACAGATTTGGCCATCAAAGTAAACCACTCATTTCAAAGTTAGTTTAAGGAAATCCAACACTTCTGACATACAAATGTTTAGTTTCAGTTATTGTTTAGCTAAGACATATCCCCTAAAATTACAAGGGCTGGCCGCGAAAACGGAAGAAAAAAACTAGAAAAACTAAGTGTGCGCCCATTTGATTATGGGGTAAACGTGATAACGATAATCTTAATAAAATGGCTTTTATACAGTCTTCTGGCGTGGATAGATATGACGATTTTTGGAAAGTCACCGAAGATGCCTGAAATTTCGCTAATTGTGACCAAGTCGTATAGAGGATTTCGGAAGGTACTCGCCTGACAATAGAGTGTCTTCCTAAGTAAACATTAAAAACGTATTGAAGGAGGCTTAATATCTCATTAGAGTTATTATCTGTATGGTTTTGCTTAAAGTTTAGTTTTCTCAAGTACTTTATCTATCTAGGAAAATGGCTAACGTTTTAGCACTCCATGTGCTTAGTAGCACTAAAAAGTGATTGCAAAGCCATTGTTAAGGTATGGCCAGAAAAAATCAATATAAGGCAACATAATTTTAGAAACAGAATATTGAACTTAGAGAAAATAGTGAACTACTTTTATCGCGAGAATTGGTCCTACTTATGAAATGGTTCAAATAGAATCCTTGACTCGAGGTCGAATTGCGGTTCAAGTGGTTCAAATAGGTCAGATGGTTGAGAATCTTTTGTCTTGAAAAAAAACTGAAAATGCATCATAGTCTAAGCTTTGTCGTAAAGAGTCAGCTTCAAAGCTTGAATGGTTGAAGATAAGGCTGCTAACATCTGCTGAGTTTCGAATCACAGTCAGATTATCATCAAGTGTAATCCCATTATTCTAGTTGTTAATCTCATGTCAACGTTTTGTTTACCAGGACAAGTGAAATATTTTGCGTTCCACGAGCTGAAGAGATTTAATTACATGTTCCGAAAATATCAAGAGTTCAAGCATAGGGCTGCTTTTGCAACCAATCAGTATATCCTGAGAAAAAATATGTGATTTCTTGGTCAAATACATTCGGCAATAAAATAATAATAGTTAGTGGCCACGTCTATTGTAAGAAGTCCACTGGACGACACACAAAGGCGTGAACAACCTTTATAAAATCTGGAGGTTTCGTATGCCCTAGATGACTTAGAGGAACTCCTATGTAAGTAAGTACATCTGCACCAGCTTACACGAAATGGTCCAACACGTCGTTTAAATAATGACAGAACGGCACGATACCCGTCATATAACATCTAGCATCAATAAAATTTGGTTGAGTAGAGACACTTTTTGCGCTTATCTAAAGAATCTAAGACAGAATCACCACACCACATCACCGAATTCGGCAAGTAAATTAAGGAACGAAAACGGAGTTTTTGACACTGACGAAATGAACAACGACCCATTCCTATTGAGGTAAATAATACTCATAGGATTGCTTTATGTAGTATGTGGCGGAACATGATCTCAAAGCTGTCACAATCACCAGGCAGAGGTAACTATTCTGGTACATTAACAGCAGAATCCTTGAAGACTGGACGAGTGGATAGTTTAAATTGCAGAAACACTGCGAGATGCAATTGGATGATCGAACGCTATGTGTAACTACTATACGAACAGTTTTTGCTTCTGACAGTAGACATTGAATCCACCTACTTATTGCATTGTTCTATACTTTCACCATCACAGGGAACAGACAAGTACTCATCTAGCTGTTTTATTAACCTGTATGAATTGCTTCTTGTATTAGTCAAACAAAACAAGTGTAGTCAGATAGGTATGAACAGAATAATGAACTACTTCCCAAGTAAACATGTTCTGTTAACTGTTACACATGTCAACGCGCGTTCGGTTGGCAATAAATGGTCAGAAAGTAGGATGACTGCCTTGTTTACAAATACGGAAATCACCCTAATGAACGAAAAGTGTTGCCCGTCTAAAATAATACATTCAGAACTGAGTGTAGATGATTACTTACTGCAACATTTCAACTGGAGTCACTATAGGGGTATAGGATGTATTGTCTATTTAAATAACCCTACCAATGCGATAGAATTGGAACACAGTATACTAAGTACAATACCAGACTCGTGATAACTGATATTATGCAGCATTACTTATAAGATACTTGCACGATCTGTATATATATACAGATAGTTTTTCAGCCTTTCCATTCGAGTCTTATATGAGACAAATTAAGGAATCCGTGCGTAGTGGGTTTGCAGTAGCTAAGGAAGAAGCACAGCGTTATGCTGAGAGAATGCCCTTCAACGATAGGCTTCAAATTAGTGGTTTAACAAATACCAACCCAATAGGCCCTAATGATGTCTCCACTAAACAAGTAATTATGTTTAACAACAGTAAAATAACTTCATATAAGCCTGATAATGTAGTAGTAGTAGTGAACGGCCAGCCAGGTTTAGTCACTGATATAAAGGAGGACTGACTACTAAAATTTAGGAATTTTAATAACCCACGCAATTACTTTGAAGATCCTTTCCCACCTACTGATATTGGAATCTTTAGGTGCTCCGTACATGCATGGATCTCTGTGAAGGACATAGATTGTAAATGTATGGCCATAAATTGTAGGAATTATCTAGTTCTAATCCCATTGCTATATACTTTACTGTAAGTGCATTTTGTTTCGCTAGTGTTTAATTAATGACGACAAATAATGTCTTATGTTATTTTCAGCCCGCTAACAAGAAGTACGTCATTGTTGACGTCCTCAGCAAAAAGCAACTGATGATAGCATCCAAGGAGTGGATATTAGTAAAGGACCTTTGCGCTTTTCCGAACGAGCTTGTCGATATACACCTTCAGAAGTGCGACCAACCGAATGAAAATTGGTCACTTATGAAATGTAAAGTGATTCACGAATTAGGTAGGTTACATACACAGAATGCATAATTCACTATAGATTCTCTGCCGTCGGCAAAAGATCTGTTAGTTGCCCTACAGATACTGGAACCTCAACGGAAAAACATGTCAACGGATGAAAACACTTTGCCACTTAACACTGAGAAGCCAAAGAGGTCTGTACAATAATCTTACTAACATTTCCAGAGGTATAATGAAGCGTAAAGAAGATTTTCTTTACAATTCAGTCGACATGGATGTGGCTGAGATGCAGGCTAGGAATAGCCGCGTACAATATCCCGAATTCCGGCTTTCCGAAAAATTCATATCTCCAATCGCCAAGTAGGTTTAATTACTATTTAGACATTCACGAATTAGTTCGACACAATTAGAGACATCACCTTCCACATCGGAATGTAAGCATGTTGGTGGCACTATAGTGGACCAGTAAGTAACCTGCATCATGTAGTGACCTTTTTCAGCAGTGAAAGGTTGTATACAGTGGTGCTGAACATGTCGTCAGCTATTACTGACTTGACTAAAACGATGAACAACATATCATTCACCATTACCGACTTAAATGATAATGTAAACCAATTACTATTTAAGTGTAATGAACGTCAAAAACCGCATCAATTCGATTGCGGACTATCGAGTCAGCAGTTCCCTTTGTCATCTGAAGAGGAACTGCAGATGCTGGATACTGGTTTGTCGCAGAAAGAAACCAGGGACAGATTTGTAAGTCATTAACATGAATTTAATAATTTGTGACGATTACAGATGGCAATGGTCACTAGGTTATCAAGTGACGATCCCAAAACATCGATGCGGTATGTTCTGTCGCATCTCTTGACACCTGAGATTGCCAGTAAATTCACGTTACTTGGCACCTCTTCAAAACGAGCACTTCAAAAATGCACGTTTTACGGCTGCATACGAAGTAACATATATCTATTACTTAAACTTCAGGTGCCTTAACTAATCGCTTTCTGTCATCCTCTGTCAACGAAAAAGACCTTGTTAAGCTGTATGACATCGCGACACAAGGTTACTTTCACGATATCCGAGACAAGATGATAAAGCGTAATAGAAGAAAAGAAGATCAGGTATGTGCTAATTTAAAGTGATAACCTCCCTACAGCTCTATAGTTACAGTAAACAATATTAACGAACATGATCGTAAGTTCAGCTTCAAGTATTTGGCTGTGCTAAAGCATGTCATTGTATAATGTTTCAAATTATTTGAATTATAGCACGAACTAAGAGACCAAGAAATAACGCAATTGAATTAAGAAGTAAGACACAAGCACAAGCGAATGTATTGTATTTGGAATTCGAAATCGAGCATTCAACATGTACAAAAGTATCATTAGTCAATTCAAACACTACATTCGCCACAGCTTAAATAGGAGTAAAAGTGTTTGTAATCGGTTTTACGTCTTCTTCTTAAGTTCATCCTGAGTCTGTCCGACATTGTATTGGATAGAGACTTTGTAGTATCCAGAATATTCTCATTAGTATTGGAATGAACAAACGAAATCGGAACAGACGGGTGATCTTATCCGCAACGCAACCATGTAAACTTAATGTACCGGTCGTCTGTGCGTTCAAGTAACCACAGATTTTGACATTTCATAATGTATTTTTAATTAAATAACTAGATTATATAGCTAATTTTGATCTTTTTTTATATTTTTATTCGCCACGTTCGACTGCGTTACACTGCACGTCCATTGCATGCTGGGATGATATCTCAAGTCATAGTGAGTTTATTTACATAGTTGATTGTTTCCAGGTAGACAGTCAGTGCATGATTTTACTGTAGAAAGGTTTATTGTACTATAAACTATGTTTTTATGAACAACTGCCTGTTGTTTTCAGTCGGAAAGCAATATATATATTCTTTGACTTCTGTTCGGTAAGTTCAATTGGCCTATATTTCGTGTTCTTGTTTTATCGTCTTAATTATGTCCATTTAACTACTTTAAGCAATATGCCTGTGCAAATGAAACAATAACTATGACACTTGCTTAGTTTAGTATTCTTGGTTGTCGTATAATTCAGTTTAGTTGAAAGAATTATGGTATAGTGCTTGAAGTCTGTAACGAAACAGATCAGCCTAGTAAGTAGAGTTGCCTGTTTCTGATGAATATACTGATTCAAATCAGTCTGATTAAAAATAGGAAAAAAGTGCTTTTGGTACTGTTGCTGTCATACATTATAAGAGAGCGATAAGTATGTTTGGTGTTTATTTCTAGATTGTACATCTATCACTGACCATATTTCATGATCACTGTCATTAAACAATTTCCCCAGCAATAACATCGGTAGCAGGATAGCTAAGTATCTGAGCTTTTATTTGCCCGTAGAAGAGCAGTATACAGTCTTAGAAGATGAGTGTTCTGTATTTCAATTAAATGCAGTTGGCTGTGGACAAATGTTAAGAATCTTTTTGACAACTAGGACTTTTAGTTCATCAAACACTAACTCTGCTTGTATGTCTCCCTGTTAAACTAGATGCAGATACATGGTAATACTTAAATGAGAGCAAAATAATAAAAGCATTGAGATACGTTATTAAGTCCATGTTATGCTTTGCACAATAAATAGCTGACCTGACCTAATATTCATGAACTAAAGGTAAATCATAACTGCATAAATTCTTTGCTAAAATACATGTAATTTGGTTATTTATCTATTCCACATTTCTGACTAAATTCATTACTGTTTTCTCATTTAGAATGCAACAGGACTGAGTCTTCACAGATGTTAAGAACTGTTTCGCCCTTAGAACTATGGCCCTATGGATCTGTTTACGGGAGACCCAACTAACAGCAGATTATAAAAAGGATGCTGGATGTCCATTTTAATCTCACAACCACTTCCAGTACTTTTTGAGTTACTTCTTTTACCCTTTCGTTTGGAAAAAACAACAAAAACTGCAGCTTAACATTACAAATGCAACTTTTAGACTGCAACTTGGTTTAAACCTTTGTTTCATATTCGATTCTTAATGAAAGTTCTCGAATAAATTTTTGAACCTAATGCTACTTTGTTTTATCTACTTAATCGTTGCAAGAAACTTGTGATAATCGAGCCTCTCATCACCTAATTCATGTGTTCAGGCTTCCGTGTCTATTAGCAGGGGATCACCAAAACCTCCAAGCAGGAACCTAGGTATGTTAACAATAAAAGATCCAGTCACCTCCCAAATGACTCCTGGGAAGTCGCTTGGACTAGTTCGGGGGGCAGCGAATTCCAGCATTCGACAACTCTTAAGGAGTAGAAGTTGCGTCTACAGTCCATTCTGCTATGTCGTGTCTCTAGTTTCTGGGACTAAGCTCAAATAGGTGTTTAAGAAAATGTCCAGAAGTGTTAAGGATCCTGTAAGTAAATAGGTCACCTCTAAGACGTCTATACTTTAATGAGTAGAGGTTAAGTGATTGGAGGCGCTCTTCATAAGGTGATTTGGTGCATATCTCCATCACTTTCTTAGGAAACCTACAGGCTCGGGTCCTCTCACAACTTATTCTAGCCACCATGAGTTGCCACGAAAACTGATGGATGGACACGCGTTACACATCCTAACCGTCCCTGCATCTAATCTCATAGCTCCTTATTCAAATGTCATATGATAAGCAAGTAATGCTTCTACCGACACTAATGGAACACGAGTAATTCAAAGGCACCCTGTATGGTACTTTACATTGGTCTACGCACTCACTTAGCTCTTTAGTGGGAATATTACTACAGTCCTGCTAAAAAACCCATGAACCCCCCTACCACCATCAAAACAATAAGTCTGTATTTGCTGCATATAGCAATTTTATTTTTCAGAAGATATAACAGTAAGAATTGGAGTAAAATAACAATATACAACAGATGCACGTGGTACATGTCTTCATCGATCATCTGAAATAGAGAATACGGATATTAGCTTAACATGCTTATTTAGAAAGACTAGTGTTTACTTTGAACTTACTGTGTGAGAAAGTTATACTGGAACTGTGAATAATGTAGGAATCTAGTCTCCCAGGGCGTACGAAGCACTCAAACTGAAAGACAGTTGTCACAAATTAATTCGAATATGAAGTTGAGAATTTGCAAGTACTTTTCATCGAAAAGGTGAACATATTATATAACGGTTGACATCATACCGTAAAAATAACAAATTTGCGAGTGGTGAATTATGGTCTATAAAAAGCTGAGCTTAATAACAGTTAGTTACCTTTTTACTCCCTGATCATGACCCTTCGGCTTCCTTATATGGCCGAAACAGCAAACATACACTACACACTGATAGCAGATTTCCGGCTTTTTAATGTTAAGCTTGCTTTAACGCACTACGTAATGCGTACAACCCCTCCATTACTGCTATGTGGCATATTTTTTCATAACAAACCCTCTGCAATAGATTGGTAGCATCTGTGAATTTGTCTATGGTTGTCGGAAGCCTGAGTACTTTCGAAAACAATACTGACATCCCCTACGGCTAGGCACTAAGTATTAGTTTGACTCATTGGTGGGATATTGTTGTCCGCAATACTGAAGAAAATTAAAAACCGGAAATTGTTTCCTTTCATTTTGCCGATAACATCATAGAGGACAGTTAGGAATGAACATGCGGACAGTCAGTCACAGGACGCAGCAACAGTTATTTCAGCTAAGAAAAAACGAACTTCGGCTTTTGATATCTTGAAAACTAGTCGAAACTAAACCGATTTTCTTTTTAAAACATAAGACTAACCAGCTTGACTGAAGAAATACATTGACTAGAGTAGAAGCAGCAAAAACCCAAAAAACAATGCTGATTCGAAGTAAATTTCACACCAACATGTAGAACCCTACACTAACTGCGGCATCTTAGCACATTGAAACATTAATTACACAGCTACACAAAAGAAATAGCTAAAAGAAGCACAGAACGAAGAAAGCCGGCCGCCATTACGTACAAAGATGGCGGATATAATAATTCCCGCCACATTCTGATTGGTTGCTAAGCTGAAAGGCACATTTACGAAATTGAGTTGCGTTTAATTGCTGCCGAACAGACTCATCTGCAATTGTATACAATCAGCATGTCGGTTTTGTACTGAAATCATTAACATCTCGAGTTCGAACTATAGATTTTTCAACACTGCGGATGATACAGGTATTCAGTGTTTGACAACGCTTCTACCAGTAACACCTTCTAATATGCTTTGTTCCCACCGAGAGAAATCAAAAGACAGAGTCGAGGAGATGGGAAGAGTGTATTCTGCGATAACCAATATATCGGGAATCTCTGATCTAATCTGACTAGTGATTGCGGTTGATGTTGAGCACAGCGTTACCACACGTGATCTGGTGCGGATGCATGACCGAGCGTCTTCAGCTAGATGAGTCCACTAAAACATATGGTCAGCATCCAATGTCGAAAACCTACAGAGCTATTTAGTTTGGGGATTTATTTACCGCTACAGATCACTCCCCCCCTAGTGGGGCAGTGATGACCCTAAGATGTGGCCAGCCAGAAGTTTAAACCCAACGAGTTTGTCGTTGGTAAACACTCTTCTGATAGCCTACTAAATTTAGCAGCGTCTGTTCGTCTTTCCTTATTATATGGGACCGGGGTACATCATAGTAAAAAAAGAAATGTACACTGAAAATTTCGGATCCTCATAAACGTCATCGTTCTTTTCCAGCCGTCCTGGAAAAGAAGAAAGAAAATGTAAGTGCATGTCGAAATACACTCGTATGTGCGTAAAAAAGGAAAAATAAACTCATGGACACGTAAAAGCGTTAAAAAATTGTTTTTTTTGTTTTGGTTTTCTTGAAATAGAAATAAAATTATATAAGCATATTAAAATAATTTTTTTCCTCAAAATAAAATAGAAAATGTCGAGAAGTGCCTTACGTGCAATAGTCATTTAAATGTTCTGGAAATCTCACTCTTCTTCCAGAACGCGTCGTTTTAAGTTTATTTTCGGATACTGTCGAAGTATCATCGTGTGTGTTGGTTGTCGGATGAGGCATTATAAGTGTCGGAGTCGTGTCGTTCAATTGTACCGAAGGAAAATCCACGTAGATAGGATTTCCTTCTAAATACGCTGCTTTTAAACGATCGATGCTGATGCTATCGTTGGTTATGTTTTTATCGATTATATAGTACTTCGGTTCGCGTTGAAGAACTTTGAAAGGTCCTTCGTATGCTGATTCGAAAAGTCGTCGATGCGAGTCTCGACGAACGAAAACGTGTGTACTATATCGTAAGTCAGGTTGAACGAAAACATCAGTTGATTGAGGTCGAGTGGAAGCAGGTTTAACTGAACGCATTGCGTTTGTAAGCCTGTTTGTGTAGGAGGTTAGATCCATGTTCATTGAAGAGTATGAAGGATCCACGAATTCTCCTGGAAGTCGAAGTGTCGTTCCATAAACGAGTTGAGCCGCAGTGTATCCAATGTCAGCTTTCACTGCATTGCGGATACCTAGTAAGACGAGTGGAAGAGCGTCGGTCCACTGTGAAACGTTTGCAGCTGATAGTGAAGCTTTTAGTTGTCGGTGAAAGCGTTCTACCAACCCGTTTGCTTGTGGGTGGTAGGCGGTCGTTCGGAAGCGAGTGCTTCCTAATAGTATGGTCAGACGACGGAAAAGTTCAGACTCAAACTGACGTCCGCGGTCTGTAGTGATGGTTGAAGGGCAACCGAAGTTTGCTACCCATCGTTCGACGAAGGTGCGGGCCACTGTTTCAGCAGTGATGTCCTTGATAGGTACTGCTTCTGGCCATCGGGTGAAACGATCTACACAGGTTAAGAGGTAAGAGTATCCATTTGAATCTGGTAAAGGTCCTACCAAATCCAGATGAACATGGTCGAAACGAGCATCGAGAGTTTTAAATGAGCCTAAGGGACATTTATTGTGTCTGATGACCTTAGATTTTTGGCAGCTTACACAGGAGCGTGCCCACTCCCTCACGTCCTTATTCATACCAGGCCAGCAAAA
Source organism: Schistosoma margrebowiei (assembly GCA_944470205.2). Lineage (NCBI taxonomy): Eukaryota > Metazoa > Platyhelminthes > Trematoda > Strigeidida > Schistosomatidae > Schistosoma > Schistosoma margrebowiei. The sequence continues at coordinate 31,358,141 of OX104025.1, forward strand.
GCGTTCTGCTATGAGCTTGATGGTTGCACGAACACCTGGACGAGAAAGTTTGTGCAATGTGTTGAAGACATTGCGTCGATAATGTTTCGGGACGATTGGGCGATCTCTATCTGTAAATGTGTCACGAAGTAAGGTTTCCTTACCTGTTCCCATTTGTTTGATGCGTAGTTTAAGGGTTGTGAACGATAACTCTTGCTGAAGATCAGTGTCTTCTTTTTGAAGCTAGGCGAGTTTAAGAAGGTCGATTCCTTGGAAACTGTTCAAGGAATTTATTCGAGACAAGGCGTCTGCAACTACATTGTTTGCTCCAGAAATATGTTGAATATCTGAAGTAAACTGCGAAATGTAGTCCAGTTGTCGAGACTCACGCGGAGAGTACTTGTCAGAAGGAGAGCTTAACGAGAAAGTGAGCGGTTTATGGTCAGTGAATAGAGTGAATTCACGGCCTTCGATATAGTGTTGAAAATGCCGTACAGCACAATACATAACTAGGAGTTCCCTACCGAATGTGCTGTATCTCGATTCGGTGTCTAGCAACCGTCTAGAGAAAAATGCCAAGGGTTGCCAGGAGTTGTTAACCCATTGTTGTAAGACTCCTCCGATTGCCGAGTCGGATGCGTCTACTGCGATACTAATGGGTGCTTCAGTGTCCTGATGTGCGAGCATTGTTGCTTTAGCGATCAGTTCCTTAACTGTGGAGAATGCGTTTCGTGCGGTGTCGTCCAAATTAATGGATTTCGCATTTCCACGAAGTTGGTCAGTAATAGGTTTCATAAGTAATGCGCATTTCGGTATAGAAACTTACCAGGCCGTTAAACGTGCGTAATTGCTTGGCGTTGGTCGGTTCTGGGTAATCCAGAATGGCCGCCACTTTGGTCCTAAGAGGTCGAATGCCTTGAGCATCGATAGTGTGTCCTAGGAAATCTAACGAGTCGGTTCCGAATTGGCATTTCTGAACGTTTACAGTAATGCCATGTTTTTGTAATCGATCGAAAACAAGATCCAGATTCTTGAGATGTGATTCTCTGTCCGGACTTGCGATTAGGCAGTCATCAACATACGCATGTACGAAGTTGAGACCTCGAAAGCGTCGTCTATGAATCTTTGGAATGTTTGAGCAGCATTCCGTAGACCGAAAGGCATTCGCAAAAATTCATAGAGTCCGAAAGGAGTTATGATAGCTGTTTTTGGTATGTCGTTTGTAGCCATAGGGATTTGGTTATACGCTTTAACCAAGTCGATTTTCGAAAAGACAGTTATACCTTTCAAGGTAGCTGTCAAATCGTGAATGTGAGGCAACGGGTAACGATCGGGAATGGTTTTTGCATTTAATATCCGATAGTCACCAGTTGGACGACAATCGTTGCTGTCCTTTTTAGGGACCATGTGCAACGGAGATGCATAAGGGCTGTTTGACGGTCGTATGATTCCTAAGTCAATCATTTGATCGAATTCGTTTTTCACTAACCTCAGCTTTTCCGGAGCTAGTAGTCGTGCTTTAGAGAATACAGGTGGTCCTGTAGTCGTGATGTGATGTGTAACATTGCTGGTTACACACGATAGTTTCGGTTGAGTTTGCTGTATCCCAGGTTACTTATCGAGTAGTGTTTGATAGAGTGGGTCTATCATATGCTTAACTGTGACTGGGGATAATCTACAACCAGAAAAAGAAGTTACATAAACGGATAATTTAGTGTTTCCGTCTACTAGCCTCCGTTTGCGCGTGTCGATGATTAAATTGTGGTGTTGTAGAAGATCCATACCAATGATTGGCATAGAAACATCTGCAACAACGAAAATCCAATGAATGAGTTTGCGTAAAACCACGTTAAGGTAGACGTACCTTTTGCCATACGTGGCGATCGGTTTTCCGTTTGCCACCTGTAAGTTTAGAGTTGATTCGTGGAGCCGGTCGTTATGATTTGCTGGGAGAACGCTAACTTCTGCACCAGTGTCGACGAGGTAGCGAACTCTCGTTGTCACATCTGTGACGTACAACAGACGGCTATGTTCGCCGGCTACGGTTGCCGTTAACGCGTGCCGGCTTGGAAGTTTCCCGAATTGTTTTTCGAGGCAGTCGTTTTCGTGTTGGGAAAATTGCAGGGTTTTCTGCAATTTCTGGAAGATTTTCCATACTGGTTATGATACCAGCACCAGTCGGGGTTATCCGTCTCTCGTGGTCTAGAGACAGATCGTTTACGTGAAATGCTTCTACGTGGGCTGCGTGAGCGACTACGGTCGTTACGAAGATTAAGATAACGCGTGAGTGTATGACATGACTCGGTTATGTCATTCTGAGTCGTGTGAGGCTTTTCTTTGAATGAAAATACCTCTGTAGTGGACGATTTCGTTATTTCTAAGATTCGATCGGCAGATGCAGCTAGCTCGTCCAAAGCGTTGTTCTGAAACGAGACCAGAACCGCTTGCACCTGTTGAGGAAGTTTAGACAAGAAAAGTTGTTTAAATAGGCCTTCGTCGAAAGTTCTTAGGCCTATCACTTCTCTCATTCTTTGCAACATGTCAGTCGCAGAACCGTGTTGCAGGTCGATGTTATTGAAGAGTTGATCTAACCTTTGTCGATCGGTTAGGTCTCCTCGTTTAAGAATCGAACGTTTCTAGATTTCGTAAGGATCGGAAACATCACTAGTAAACATACTAGGTGTTACGTACCTGTTGAATTCGCGCGGTAGTGCCTTGACTATTGCGAGGAATTGTGCACGTGTGTCGATCACACCGTGCTCGGAGAAATCGGATTCTGCGTAGCAGAACCAGGCTTCGATATTGTCGGGCCAGAAAGGCATGAGTTGAAAGGAAGGCGGGGACAAAGTCTTAAGCTTGAGTACTTTGGGTGTCTGTTCAGCCATGATGAAATATGAAGTACGATAATGAACGAGGGGAAAATATATATATACATCCAAGGAAAAACACGAAAAAAAATCACAATGTTTAAAAAAAATAAGGTAATGATACATAAAAAATCCCAAAAAGGAACAGACTCACAGTTGCAATTAGGTGTACCAGATCACGACGGTCTCACCAATGAGGATGATACAGGTATTCAGTGTTTGACAACACTTCTACCAGTAACACCTTCTAATATGCTTTGTTCCCACCGAGAGAAATCAAAAGACAGAGTCGAGGAGATCGGAAGAGTGTATTCTGCGATAACCAATATATCTGGAATCTCTGATCTAATCTGACTAGTGGTTGCGGTTGATGTTGAGCACAGCGTTACAGCACGTGATCTAGTGCGGATGCATGACCGAGCGTCTTCAGCTAGATGAGTCCACTAAAACATATGGTCAGCATCCAATGTCGAAAACCTACAGAGCTATTTAGTTTGGGGATTTATTTACCGCTACAACACTATCCTCCCCCACGAAATAATGTTGGATCTTTAAATCCCCAAGTTATGAATGATGTGGCTTCATTTAAAACATATTTCTCACCTTGATTAGAGTAAACATTAGAAGTGTTTTTGTGATAAGGATAAACAACAGTTGATATGAAATCATCAAAATTGTAGTCAAAATCGAGCTCATTTACTACTCGTGCTTCGCATTGAATAAGGTTTTCACAAGGAGCAAATGGATTATGAGGATAGATAATATATGATATGACATCAGGATTTGATTCTTCTGAAATATCTTCATGAAATTTATAAAGAATGTCATTGTAAAGCAATGTATCATTATAAAAATCAGCATCTATCATAACTGCCTCAGGTTTTCGATAATGAATAGGTTCGTTTAACATATTTTCCTCAGATTTGTAATAAATTTCATCAGAAATATTTGAATCATTAGAAAAAGCCATACCTGGTACAATAACATGAGAATTCTGATAAATCGATTGGTGAGAAACTGTTGTTTCGCAAGAATTCTGAATTTGATTTAACTCTGAAGTGCTTTGTGACTCTACACTGTCTATTGCATTCGTTGATAAAGATAAATCATCATTACAAACACTCGGCTTGGTAGAATCAGAATTACAAGTCTTAATATTAGTTGCATTAAGATGAACATTAGTATTACAGACTGAGTGAATATATCCAATATCATCACATTTAAAGCACTTAGAATTACGAAATTTACATGAATTAAAAGCATGGAACTTGCCACAGGACAAACACTGACCAAACTTGCGCCAATCTTCGTGAAACGTACTGCAACTTCTCAATGAATTATCTGCAAAAACTTGAGTATGCACTGGATTGGGATGACGTGATGTAGTAGAATTTTTGATGTCCTGATGAATCATTTCAGGAAATTTCCCTTCTTTACTGCAATCAAAATTTGCATACTTGACATAGTCTAGTAGTAATTCCTTGAGAGTTGTATAATGAAGCGAAATGGGCTTTTCCGGCATAGCCAGAGTTCTTAATAAGCTGTATGCTTCTTTACCGATGAATGTGAGGAAATATGCCACAATATTAACATCCTCATCATCTTCCTTGGTCATGACCCTAATTTCGAACCTTTCGAAATAATCCTCAAAAGCTTCAGAAGTTGAATGAATATCTAACTTTTCCATTGCAGGCTCCATCGCGACGCCAGTATAATGTTTCAAATTATTTGAATTATAGCACGAACTAAGAGTCCAAGAAATAACGCAATTGAATTAAGAAGTAAGACACAAGCACAAGCGAATGTAATGTATTTGGAATTCGAAATCGAGCATTCAACATGTACAAAAGTATCATTAGTTCATTCAAACACTACGCATTGACATATGGTTGTGACATTTTTCTTTTATTCATATTCAGAATTCACAGGACGACTACCTCAATTCTCAATATACGAGCGAACGTGGCTTAAGGGAATAGTCCGTGAAATTGTTTTGATGTTCTACCTAGATTTCAATAAACATTATTTTTTCAAACAGCTTACTGTTTTACTTACATGGGAAACTGTTGAAGTTTTGAGAATGTGTGTTTGAGTGTCAGTTAACTTTTGGTTAAATGCTTATTCTTTATAAATAAAACACCACCTGTTCCTTCTTTTTCAGATATTTTCAAATAACAATGAATTAGGAGTTGTATCGGATATGCAAAACAATCGATGATTAAGCTTCTGCTCTAGTGTTGTACAATAATACGCTATTACTTTTAAATAAAGTTTTTCAAAAATGTACCGCTTTTCCACTGCATTGCAGATATATTTTGGTCTGTTGTTGAAAATAAAAGCGAACATAGGAGACCTTTGGGGTTCTGTCAGTAAAAGGAAAATAGGACGTTATGCGTGTATTTAGGCGAAAAGTAGACAATTAAGCGTATAAGTAGGCAATTCCGCAGAAATTTAGGCAAAAAGTAGACAATTCGGCGGATATTTAGGCGAAAATTCGACAATTCAGAGGATATTTAGGCGGAAAGTAGGCGATTCCGCGGATATTTAGGCGAAAAGTAGGCAATTCGGCGGAAATTCAGGCGAAAAGTCGGTAATTTATCGACAAAAAGGCGACATTCTGATGCGTTTTCCCCTTTATTTCCCTTTTCGCTACCAAAGCATTCACCCCTTTATTTCCTCTTTTTGTGTTGCTTGGGATAGGACACTGAACCTAAAACTTGAAACAGATATAACATTTTCCAAAATTTTCGCACGTTTCGGTATCAAATGTTGGTTTCAAATTGGTTGTTGTTAACTTCGATTTCACTAAATTCAATTAGGAAACAGGTAATTATTCCCAGAGATGTGGAATATTTAGCAGTGCTTTTGCAAACTTTAACTAAAAGCAACCTGTTGACCTCAACAATTTGACACTTATTTTCAGTACCTGCATGAATATATATCTAACTGCTAAAATGTATCTGAAGCTATAACACGTCATAAGACTGCAAAAGATGTAGAAATTAACGGTCTTCCCTTTATATTCTTTAAGAGATGTGTGGATGACAGGCCGCTCATACTTCTTACGATATTCATCATATCATTAGATGCAGACGTATACCCGAATAACCGTTAGATCAGGTGCACTACAAGACTGAGGACAGAGCAAATTCAGCTAACTACAGACCCATAATTATCAGTTCATTTTTTTTACGAATAACAGCTGTTATTAACAGCTAGCCGTTAAAAACAGTGCCTCATATTACTTACCAACTCAAAAACTTATTTCTAAATCGCAACGTAGTTTCGTAACTAGTAGGTCGTGCATAACTCTGTGGTGACATTAGGTTTTAAATACACAATCCTCAAATCTCAACATGTGACAGTTGGGGAGATAGATATTAAGCATTCAACACGGAGTAAAACCTGACGGTGAAGAAGGCGGGAACAATGAATTGAATTAATAGCAGTCAGTCGGTTGGTTATTGTATTGAAACCCATCTCTCCTCAATCAGCTGATCCAAATCATTCCTTGGTCATCTATATCAAATTATCAACGTTATATCAAGGTCATCAGCACCCAAGAGCGTAACTAGTATAGTCATGCGAAGGATTGTGTTAGGGTATTTTACATCGACAGCATTTATACCCGCTGTAACCTAGGAAATACCTTCTTGTACGCTGATGACTTGAAGGTAGTCTATTCATGTTTCAGCGATGAGGCATGCAATACAGCCACTTTTGTACAATAAGAATTAAATAAGGTAACAGTATGGTGTAAAATGCACCAAATTCAGTTTAGTTTTAACAAATGCAGCTGGTTTAGTATCAGATGCAGCAACCTGGAACTCCATTGGTCTGTCAACATCCGGATGTGAGAATACATTACACCGTGGTTTAAGATACTCGAATGACCTTAATTGTTCGGAACAAATAACATTAAGCAACTCGAAGGTATGTATATTTATGTGTTGTATAGTTCGTAATTTATACGAGTGTGAGTTTAAGCTAATACTATCATATAAATCTCAACGGTGTTTGAAATCAGTAGACAATAAGAAGCGGCAACTACAGTTAATTAACATAGAGCACAGATCTTAAGGCTATAAGCATATCGAGCGAATACGAATCAGAGAGGCGAATATGTGTGTATGCGTGCAAACATAGAGGCAAATTTATAACCAAGTGGAATAAGACTCAGCTAAGCAAGGCACAGGCTAATAATAGGATCCAAGTACATATATACATATGGAGGGGAATGACTCATCGAGCGATAATTAAGACATTAACATTTAAGCTAGAGAGAGATATGTGCGTAGACTGTCACGTGATCATGAGTGCATATTTCTACAGATATGGTAGTATTCATAATAGTACAAAAAATATGTGAGTTGTTACTGTTCGAATAAGATTGTCTGTTAAGTTAATAAAAGAGCTAAAAAAACTTAACCATAATCCAAACTGGTCGGGGGATAGTTGCTATAAGTAATATTCAGTTATTACTTTATGTACTGTTCCTTTCAACGACGACAGGAGCTTAAGCTACTTCTCTTCACCCTAGATTTTATTAGTGCGTGAATGATGCAGCTATTTTTCCAGAAAATACGTTACTACTTTATATTTCTTCACACAGACAGTTATCTAAGATGACCAAGCTTAAACTACATTTTACATGATTTAATAGCAAGAACACCTGCTTATCAGCTTCGGTAAACCGCTTATCTTTTTATGATAGTCGCCCATATGACTATCAACTACCTGCTAAACACGTGTGTAAAGGCGATGAATTTAACTGATGCGGGACCCAGTGCACAATTCAGACGGTCGAAAGCCGATTTCTAAGTGTGTCTTTTACTTCAGATGAATGAATGATTATAAATTACACATTGCTAAACAGCTGAATTAATCAATATTTTATTTCTTACATCATTTTACTTCTGATCGTATAACTGAACTATTAGTATTTATGTGTGATTAAGTACACGTTAAATATATATAAAGATAAGAGAATTAGGTTTTAAAACGCTTTGAATTAAGATTATCCTGATTATATAATCAGAGTTTAGTATCAATATTGTGAGCTATTTTCAAATATAAGATGTTGACCAAAGTTCATTGAGACTGTGTGAAAATCATCGGTTAAAAGATATTGAATGATGTTTCGTTGGTTATTTTTCAACCGTTTATCGATATTAACGACCGTAACCTTGAGAACAAATTAGCATACCAGCAATAAGGCAGTAGAATAAATTCTACATATTTGCTCCAAGGAGATAGATGATTATATTTTTCAGTCATTGTTGTTTAGGAAATTTTTATAAAGTTTTGAATTGAGATTATTTGTAATGATTTTATGATAACCAGGTTTGCCTTCATGTTGTAATTGGTTTGGTGAAGTCCTCAGTTAGAAGTCTCGATGTTATGCATCGGATTGTTCTTTCAACCTAATTTGTAAACATGAGATCAACAACTCTATTGTAAAACGTGATGGCATAAACATTCTCGCTTATTCCGCGCAGCAGATCTATGAAATTATTCTTAGAGACCATAAATATACTTAACCAAAGTTACTTAATATCCTAATTTGCATTACAGTTTGGAGGAAACTGATTAGTAAATTTATTTCAAAGGGGAATTTTATGTAGACAGTTACTCAGCTTTAGAATCAGACTATAATTTTTTTGATAACTCAAGTAAGTAATAAGAAGTTTATTTTTACTAGTTTCATTCATGATGTATCTAAAAATTGCTTCCTGAATAGATACAACTCCTGATGATTCTATTTCCAATATTTAAAGATTTCATCATACATCAAGGTACACAAATATATTTGACGTATAACTGCATGTTTATTTACAAACAAAATTGGTAAAAACCAGTTGTTTAATAAAAAACTTCATATTGGAATAAGAGATCACTAAATATTTGTTGACATTTCCGTTCCAACTATTTGGTACTCCCTAAGTTTCTAATGTTGGGTAACATTTATTAATAAGTTGAATTTGTCGATGAATATAAATTAACTTGGTAATTGGGAAACCTGTTCACTACTGAACCAGTATTCATGTTGCTCAAAACCTGTCTTAGGGAAGACTTTAAAGTTCGACTCTTCAGATCACTAATTTGTATCAATGAATTGTTTTTAGAACCATAAGTTAGATAATTTCGAATAATTGGGTGAAACAATCCACTGGGTGATCAATTGTGTTAGGATTGTAAAATATTATGAATCAAAACCAATCTCTTTAATTTTATTTATAATAAAATTATTAAATGCTATTGATCAGCCAACAGACAAACATTAAAATTAATCCATTTTTATCTCTAGAAATAGACAGTAAATCATTAGAAAATAGATTATTATTTCTGGTAAAAACTAATTCACTTACAAATAAATAGTATATTTGTAATATCCCAATGAGTAGAAAAATTGAATTTACTAACATTTCGTGACTCAACGTAAGTCACTTCTTCAAAGAATAAATAACGAAATCTTGATGGAGTTTTGTTCTCTGAACTAGACAGTTTGGTCACAGAGCTTTTATCGTTCTTCTGAATTACATCATCATCAACACAAACTTCATCCACTAGAGCTACAAATTTTCTCCATCATCTCTAATAAACAATTCAAAATTAACCCAAGTTTTAATGGTAAAACGGAACAACATGAATATTAAAAATATATTATTTATTTATAATAATCTGAAGGGGTTTTGTGGAGATTTTAGCGATTTCACTGATTGAAATGATGAGTCAATTGAAGCTAGACCACCTTGGAAAACTTAAAAGCACTGGATGACCGTTTCGTCCTAATATAGGACTCCTTAGCAGTGCGCATCCACGATCCCGAACCCCGCGAGATTCGAACACACGACTTATCAGTCTCGAGGCAGGCACTTAACCAACTAGACCACTGAGCCGGCATCCAATCTACCCAATGTTCAATTTTTTCAAAATTATCAAGTCAAACCTTGTTAATGATACCTATATGTCACTTACATTCATATAGAGTTATTTCGTTTTTTTTTTCTAACACATAAAATTACACAAATATCACGAAATGTTTATTACATGGCATTAAAATTAGCCTCATAATGACATAATAATTTTGTTTCCAGTGTTCATAATATTAAAAATAGTGCACAAATAATCAATGATAAGAAACTACATTGAATAGTAATATTAAATCATTTTTAAATGTTATACAATAATTGAATAATTGATTAGATTATTTTAATTAAATGATTGATTGACTGATTCATTCTTTTTTGTGTGTTTTTTTCTCTCTTTTTTGTTTTGTTTTAATAAATCGAAATAAATGAATAAAATCGAAAAAAATCGAAGAAAATTTCATAAAAAGAATAAATCAAATAATCAATTATTCAAAATTAAACAATCGTGTATCATTGATTTACAAGTTAATATCTTACAGCTTTGGAATAATATTATTTACCCCCCCTTTTTTTTCTCTCTCACTCTCTCTTAAATAAGATAAGATAATACTGTTTCCTTTCCTTTTCTTTTTTTTGGTTTTATTTTATTTTATGAACAAGAAAAATAAAAGAGAAGAGAAAACAATCTCTTAGTTATATAATGAATAATTGAAAAAAAACAAAACCAAATATTAATTAAATGAATAAAAGATAATGGAAAAAGTTTTTATTTAAGTGAGGAGAAAAGGGGAACGAGAGAGAGAGAGAGAGAAAAATTAAAAAAAGCGTATTAAATTACAGTAAATTTAAAATAGTTATTGTTTTATTATTTTATTTTAAATTATCAACATTTTTATTGATTTTCGATATCAATTCAATAACAATATGTTAATGATTATAATATAATATATGGCAGATATTTATTTATTTATTCGTTCGTTGCTAAAGGAAAAAAATAATGGAGAAGACTTCAATTATCGATTGTTATTTGTATTAAATTTATAAAACGTTGAAGCTTAAAACCATATTTTAGTATGTATGCATTGGTATCTAAGTAAATTTCTTTTAAATTATTTAAATTAAATCATTCACAATACGTTTAAATGATTGATTGAGTTAATTTTATCAAACTAAATAATGAAAGTTGTTGAATATTTTATGAAAGAACAAATTGTAACTAAGTACGATTATTATTACTTTTCCCATGGAGATTAGATAATGTTTTCAAATATCATTCATCATGTTTTATTTATTTTTTTTTTGTTAACGAATTGATGTGAGGAAAATGATGAAGAAAAAAAATATTTTTTTTTGTTAATCAAACAAAGAAACACACATACAAATTGGATTATTTATTTATTTGGTTAATTGATTTTTATAAGTTTTGTTATCGGTGCTTTGATTTTCTACTAACACATCCACAAATCAATGATTTTCCTTTATTCTTTGATTTATTACCATTTGTTGTCGGTTGAACGATTAAAATCTGTTTTGGTTGATCTTTTTTCTTTTTACTTAATATTGACGTTATTGTTTTTGATTTTGGTTGATTTTCTGTGAAGAAAACAAAAAAAAAGATTGAAGATATAAATTGTACGTTAAATATAATTTATGTCTTAACTACTCAAAATTACAACAACAACAAAAAAAAAACATGAGTCGATTCAATATGAGTAAATAAATGTTCAAGTAATCTTTGTTTAAAATTGTGTGATTAGATCAGATTTTGGTGACATGAAGCTTGGTAATTTCAATGTGAATTGTTGAGCAATTGATTAAATTCATTGGGGTGAAAATGATATATAAAATTGATTTATTTCAACAGTCTGTGACTTATATTCATATTTTGAGAAGGAGTAACAATATAACTTTGTTAGTCAATTATTTCTGTTGGTTGTAGAAGCTTAATTGTACGGAATTGTAAATGTTTGTTTACATTGTAAGTTATTGATTAAATGATATTAATTACTAGTTGATTCAGTTTATACTATTCTAACTGTAAATAAATCATATGAAAAGTAGTATATTTATATATCATTTTGATTTATTACATGAGTTGAATGTATAAAGATATATACACTTTAAAAGAAAAAATATATAGTATCGCCTGATTGGTATCACTTAAAATAGATACTGAAATACGTAAAACGTTTACTCACCAATATAGTGTATTTAATCTCATAAATTGAACAAACACTCAGAGTGCTTTAAAATTTCGCAAACCATAGGAGTTTGTCTGATACACATGACCGTTTATAATATTACTATCTATTTTAATTTAGTTAGTGTGTACAAATACCTAACATAAGACTAAGACTCATTTACAGTTTACTGTTCAAATCATATCACTTACTTGAAATGTGATGTTAAAAGTTCATTTAGAATTAAATTGGAAGTTTAACTAGTTTTGGTAAACCGTTCATAACATAGAATGGAAAATATAGACATTTAAGACAGCCAAGTATATATTCAACACACAATAAACCAATACTTTATTAGTATGAAAGACAAAATTAATGGTTATGTTTAATAATGTTATTTATGATGTGATCTTATGTTCGATTGGAAAGAATTAAAAAAAGATAAACATCACTTTGTTTAGATAACAAGAACCCTAAAAGGTTAAACTATTTAGGATTTTATTTAAACCGATTTATTTAATGTTAGTGTTTCACTAATTAGTAGACGTCATTTATGCTTCTGAGCTTTAGCACAATAAAATATTTTAGTTTCAGGAATCACATATGATTATAAGCTGGCTCTAGGTTTTGTTTTGAAACTAGTTACATGAGTTTTGATTCCTTTCAATTATTGCCTTACTTCACACTAATAATCTTTTGTATAATGACCAGTTCTTAGTTCATCGAACGTTAGGGATATTTACAACGTCGAATACAGTTGATAATACATTAATAAGTTATCTTAACATCTAGAAAGCGGTATACTTAATTGGCCAGATCTAAAAGTAAATAACCTAAAAGTATTCAAAAATAAGTAAGAAGTCAGTAACTTTTTTGTTTACAAGATGTTTGAGTTTTAATGCTTTATTCAGTTTATAACTAACATATCTGTTTTTTTAGTTTATTATCTTTTTATTTTAAATTATTATAACAACCTGTCAAATCATCAAATTATAAAACTTAATCTAGTAAAAATGAAACTGTAAATTAAGATGGATAGTGGCTAGTAGTGGAATCCAGGATGCGCGTCCCATCCTATTTGGGACTCGTCAACTGTATGTACCTGCATCTGAGTTGATGTTCACTCTGGGACTCGAACCCGATACCGTTCGCTTCGAACACCATCTCGTTATCCATTTAGCTACTCGCGTCCTGGATTCCACTGCTAGCCACTATCCATCTTTGTTTAGAAAGATTTTGACTTGAGACTAATATCGAGGCAATCTGCACAAGATTCACATATGCCAACATGAGACTGATCAATTGCAGTCCTAAATAACAACGGGAAGATACAAGTAAAACAACACCAAGTGAATTGAAACTGTAAGTTGTTTACATTTATTACAATTCCATAAAATAAACTGAATTTGATATAGAAACAAAACAAAAGAAACTTTTAGTATAGAAATAAATAAACTAATTTTTTCAAATTAATTCAAATGTAATTCTATAAAGTTATTGTTATGGCCCAAAGCCGCTAATCAGAAGCAGCGAACTATCGATCGGAAAATATGTGCAAGTAGCTCAGAGTCCTGATTGGTCCTGCTTTCCGCCTAGCCCAGTCAGTTAAGTCCAGAACACCAATCTCAGCCTCTGCAATATAAAATCCTTATATTTCAAACATACTGAGTTTATGTACCAATCAAGCAGACCACAACGTATCAACAAAATATGAAACAACATTTTTACAAGAATTAACCAGATGTGGCTGTGAATGAAGGAGGTAGTAATTAATATACTGGGTATAACTCAAGAATGGTAAAACGTATAATAATACTTTATGGGTCAACATAAAGAGGAATATGAATATACATAGTTTAGTTACTTAATAATTATACAATAGAAATATACGTTTAATATTGATCCATCAATAGATCTCAAAAGTTACCATTCATTATTCTTGTCGGAACATAACAGTTACTGATTATATTCATTAGATTAGTTCCTTTTTAACCAGCTATATAAATCAAATTTTTCAAAAGCATATTACGTAATAATATATCGATTGGATAATTCAAATACTTCACACAAAAAAAAGTTTTTTTCCTCTTTGAAACTTATATTAGCCATTAATAAATTAAAACACTCGTTCAAGAAAGATAATCAAGTTCTTTTTATTATTTTTTTTATTTTTATTTTTTCAAATGTTCAATGTAGATTATTGATTATGATTTAGTTGAATATTCAAAATTATGAAGTACAAATTTATTAAAATTAAAGAAAAAATCCATAAAAGACGTTTTAAATTATCACATTGAAATTATGATTTATTAATATAAATTATTTTCAGAATGGGTTTTGTGGAGATTTTAGAAATTTCACAGATTGAAGTCATGAGTCAATTGAAGCTAGACCATCATGGAAAACCTAGAAGCACTGGATGGCCGTCCCGTCCTATTGTGGGACCCTTCAGCAACGCGGATCCAAGACCCCGCCTTGTGGGATTCGAACCCAGGACCTGTCAGTCCCGCGGATGCACGCTTTTGAGGGGTCCTACAATAGGACGAAACGGCCGTCCAGTGCTTCTAGGTTTTCTATGGTGATCTAGCTACAATTGACTCATGATCTCAACCGTTTAAATTACCATAATCTCCACAAAACCCCTTCTGATACTAATCAACATATGCTCACTGGTGACTGACTTCAAGATATATATCCTGAGGTTCTAGTGAGAAGCAGTGACCAGTGTAGTTCAACATGGTCAGTCATGAGGTAGTAACTCACTGATAACAATGGTGGATGTGTCTCTCAATTTCGTGGATTGGTTGAAGTTAGACATTAATACTGTTGGATGCCGGCCCAGTAGTCTAGAGTTTAATCGTCCGCGCTAGACCTGTAGGTCCTGGATTCAAATCCCGCTGAGAGAGATCGTGGATGCGCGCTGATGAGGAGTCCCACAATAGGACGAAACGGCCGTCCAGTGCTTTTAGGTCTCCCATGGTAGTCTAGCTTCAATTGACTCATGCTCTCAAATGTTTAAATTACTACAATCTCCACAAAACCCCTTCTGATAATAAATAAAACAATTATGATTTTGTGGTCAATTAAAAAATGATATAAAAGCATGATTCGAATTGGTTGAAAAAATATGATTGATTGATTGATTCATTACTTAATTACGCTTGTTACACCCAATGGAGCATAGGCCGCCGACCATCATTTTCTAATATCAAGATCAGTGTTACGTATGCATGTTTTACTTTTAATAATATATTTGCCTTCAAGTTTGATATCTTTGACTAAATTGATCTTGTTTTTTCATGAACATATTAGGAAGTCATTGTATACTCAATTATCAGTTGCATTGCAACTTTGTCTTAGCCACGTAAATGTAGAGGTTTGAAGTACGCTAATTAACTTCGCTATCGTCCACTACAAATATTCAGTTTTGAGGATATCAAAAATATTGACTTTTTTCTATAGATTTTCTACAATAGTTTTCCATTGTGGATAGTGGAAACTGATTTTGTTCAGTCTTTATTAGATGAATGAAACGTTGAGTATCAACAATAAGACAATATAAACTTTAACAAATAAAAACGAACAATGTTCCACTTGAACAAGTTGTATGACATTCAAGATTCAGTGACCTAGTGATAACCAATCAACGTTTCAAGTAGTTACTCTGAGTTTCGGTGTAACTCACAAACTGAGATACAGATACATTCGGCTGATATGTTTCAAGCAGAATGAAATTTGGATTTTCTTACCAAACACCACGCTAAATATAATTACAAAAATTGCTTTGAAAAATATAAAGCTCAAGTCTATAAATGATCCTATCTTAGAAAATAAATATTTACACAATCACCTAAGATTTACTTAAAAGAGTACATAAAATTCCAAGCAACAGTGTTAGTAAATGGTAATATTAAGCTAATTGAACTATAATTTCCTGTAATTAAGTTCCACCTTTCCATGAATTACTTTTCGTATATATATATATATATATATATATATATATATATATATATATATATATATATATATACGGTAGTTATATAACTTAATCAAATCTCATTTCCTTATGTAACATTTACATATCCCTATTCACCTCTATATAAATATATGTATATGCACCTGTGCTTTCTGTAATTTTTATCTCATAACTTCCATAGTAACGTTAAAGGACATGAATAAGTTTAAGAAAAAAATTGTTTGCAAGTGGTTTCATTCCCATAGTAACATTAAATTGAATAAATTTATTTTACATAGATCATATATTGTAGATGAAATGACTTTTTGTGGCAAAGACAGTATAATATACCAAATTAGGTAGCAGTTAGTTAAAAGTTTCTCATTTTCGAGGTCAATGATGAAATAAAATGTTCCACAGAATAACAATCTATTAGAGGAGGTTTCGAAACCAGAAGTGAATAACTTTCACTTCCAGTCTGTCCAGTCGAATAACGTGTTGTACGCGTGTATAGGAAGATTAGCTATCACTTGGTATTACTTGGCTTATATCTCCCCATTGAGCTTTAAGACTTCAATTGATCAGTCTGTTATTAATATATGTGCATACTGTGTGTATGCCTCGATATTACCTTAATTCACAAGCTATTTGTAAGCAATGATGAATAGTGGCTAGCAGTGGAATCCAGGACGCGCGTTTCGTCCTATTTAGGACTCGTCAGCTGGATGTACCTGCATCTCAGAGTTGATGTTCACTCTGGGACTCGAACCCAGTACCATTCGCTTCAAACGCCATCGCGTTATCCACTCAGCTACTGAGTCCTGATAGCCACTTGCTTGTGCAATGGGGCGAATTTGAATTCACTTAGTATTGTTTGACTTGTATCTTCCTATTGAGGTTTAAGACTGCAATTGATCAGTCTGTTATTGACATATCAGTATGAGCTATCGAATTACAAAACTAACATCAAAATCAGAATTTTAATAATTATTAAGCACTTCTTAGATAGATTAACTATTAAGTAGTAAGCAATATCACATTTATCCAGTTCATAGTGATGATCTAATTTTATTAATTAGGTTAAGATGTTGCCGACAATTTAAACAATGACTGTTTCAGGTTGGAAACCAACGGTGATAATCAATTCTTTCAAAATTGTAGATATATTCTAAAAAATTGTCAACTAACATAAAATTTAAATTCAAGCTTTCTGCTTATTATAATTAAATAACTAAAATAAAATTTATTGATTTGAACAAAACGAAGATGAACAGTGGTTAGCAGTAGAATCCAGAACACACGTTTCGTCTTGTTTGGAACTTTTCATATTCGTCATTAAATTAAACTTACCATTTTTGTCAGTATAACTCGATAACAGAAAATTATAGTAAATTTATAATAAATTGTAACAAAAAGAAAAGAAAATGAACATATCTAATATATCAGGAGGGATTTTATGGAGATTTTAGAGATTTGACTGATTGAAATCGTGAGTGAATTGAAACTAGACCACTATGGAAAACCCGGAAGCACTGCATGGCTTTTTCGTCTTAGTATGGGACTCCTCAGCAGTGCGCATCCATGATCCCGCCATCCAGTGCCTCCAGGTTTTCCGTGGTGGTATAGCTTCAATTCACTCATGATTTCAATAAGTGAAATTTCTAAAATCTTCACTAAATCCCTTCTGATAATAATCATCTGCTCACTAGTGACTGACTTCAAGAGATTATCCTGGAGTTCTAGTGAGAAGCCGTTACCAGTGAAGTTCAACCAGTTCTTTTGTGAAATTCACTGAAGACAATGGTGTACGGTGGCGCAACTTTATGGATATATGATATATGTTCGATTGAATAACATACAATAAGATAATATTTAAGCTGAATTAAGTTAATTCATTCCTAATCATTATATTTCATCTGGATTATGTAAACTAACAGCATGTTTTTCCATTTCAACATAGGAAAAGATGGATTGTAAAGAGAAAAAAAGTAGAATAATAGATTAGTTCTAAATTGATTGCCTATTATAATTGTAACAATCTATTTTTGAGCATATAATTGATTCTAAATAAATGATGCATGAAACGATTAACAAATTAACTCGTTTACAAGTTATTTGTTTATGTAAAAAAATGTTGCTTTTGCTTGTACATATATGAAATTGTACTTCTCTGAAGATAACAAACCATTTCATTGAATTTGACAAATTGGAATAGAAGATAATTATGCGTACTAGATAAAATATAAATCACTGTGAGATGGTGGTGAAGATTTGTAGCTCAAATGGATGATTTTGATGAAGTTTTGTTCTCTGAGCTGGATGATTTGGTCGTAGAGCTTTCATCGTTCTTCTGAACGACATCATCAGCACAAACTTCAGATAGAAGTGAAGTGTTCGAATTTCTCCATATATGTTTCACAGCTCGTTCTGTGAACCTCGATGTTGATTGGTCCTTATTGACCTTAAATTTGTCATTGTTCACTTCCTTGTTTTGGTAGTGTCTCCCATTGGTTCGATTTTTGTTCCTATATTTGTGCATGATTTTCCTGATTGATTGGTAAGTTGGATTAATTTCAATATGCTTGTTGATTGCTGATTGACCTGAGTGCCAGGCTTCTAAAAATTCTCTGGTGTTTTTGGAGTTTCCTCTGTCTAAGATTTCCATATTTTTCCAATCGAATGAGTGTCCACAGTTGTCCACGTGTATTGATATAAGTGAGGAGATATCATGGAGTTTGATTGCTAATTGATGTTCGTGTAGGCGAAGCGGACGCCCCCCTTCACCACGACCAAACCATCCAGTTCAGAGAACAAAACTTCACCAAAATGTAAATCACTGCATGTAGTTATTTTAATAAAAATGCACCACTTTCTATTACTTTTCTATTTTATAAAGGAAGAATTGATTTTCTTGAAAATTGTTGATTTCTCTTGAGGAGCAGTTGAATTTATTTGTTTTAAAAAATATGTGTAATTCAACCTTATGCTTATTGTTAACAGAGACCTGTGTGATACTCTTAAATATATTTTCAATAAGAAATCATTCACACACTATTAGCTTATTTCCATTTAAAATAATATCACCCTGACGACTGTAGTCACTCTAACACATAAGTAGCCTAATATTACTTCATTGATTGTCTTTTAGCCTTAATAAATCAATGTTACTGTATATTTTACATCTATAAATAAGTTAATGCCATTCGAAGTAATTCAATCAGAATTAGAAATTATGTAAATGGTATGCGTCTAAAACAACGCAAATTTTTTCAAAGTTTAACATGTGTATTGTTAAAGGGTTTTCGAAAAAATATCATCAGTTTTCTTGGTATGGTTTTCTATCACACAACGAAAAAAGGGTTAAGAGTATTAGTTAGAACATATAAACAACTTTTACCAAAGGCACATCAGATATATATTTATGTATATTGAAATATAGGGTTTACAGAGATTCACAATCTACCGAAACGTTATGAAAATAATTTAAGGTATTATCGATAAATTAATATATCCCAATGAGTAGAACGATTAGATTTTCTGACGTTTCGTGAATCAATGTAGGTCACTTCTTCAAAGAATAAATAACCAGTTCAAAAGTATAAATAGTACGACGGAACAACACAATAATATTCATGTGATCAATCAATGTCATATCATTTCGGTCAAGATGATTCACAAGCGACATGTATGTAAAGTTGTGTGTGTGTATGTGTATGTGTGCACGGTTAAGGATGAAAAATGTATGAAGTTTATAGTGAGCTATGATAGATCCAATTTGTATGTAAGTTAATAATGTGAATTGTGAATAATATGAGACTAGGTGGCTCAGATAGATAGTTCAAGTAGGATGTATGATAAGGCCTTGTTTTTTATTGAGAGGAGTAGTATTAGGGATTATATGGAATGCTTCAGCTACTCTCCTTTCTTTGTAATTGGAGAAGCTGTTTTGTAATATTTGAATATTATTGAAATGTATTTGGTGGTTGTTGAGAATGGCGTGAACTACTATTGTCGATTTTATTCGAAGTTTATCCAATTCTCCGAGATTATTGGGAGGTTTCTTCGTGTACCCAGTATGTCCTTTGGCTCGAGTCAAAATTTCTCGAGATGACTCTCCAGTGTAGAAGGCATCACAATCGACGCAACCTAATTTGTAGATACAGTTCTGTGTTGACATTAATGGGATTTTTTCTTTTACGCGAACTACTGCATTTGGAATTGTATTTGTTAATTTGTAATGTACTTTAATTCTGTGTTGTTTTAATATTCTTTGGAGTTCTTCAGTTGTGCCATGACGGTATGATAAAACTGCAGTACCAATCCATGGTATCTCACTCGAATTATAGTTATTACGCAATGAAACGTCTTGTGTTAACATACTTCTAATAATCTTCATGGGAAGATTATTAAATTGTAACATGCTAATTACATTATTTTATTCTGTTTGTTTATCCTCTTCCGAAGTGATAATCTTATTAGCTCTTCTAAAACGATTCAGGGCTAGCGAGATCATTGCACTGAATGAATATGCTGAGTTAAAGTCACTATAACGATTAGAGTTTGTACGTTTTTGGTAGACGGGTAGATTTAAAATTCTATTTAGATTTTTTTTTCACTATACAATCTAAAAATGGTAGATCACCATGTTCATTTCTATTCTCGTTCGTAAATTTGTTGTGCGATGAAAGTGTATTGATCCGCTTCGAAAAAGATCTTAGATGACTCTTTATTTATTACAACAAAGGTATCATCTGCATATTTAAAGTATTGTCATTTACAAACAGAAAGAAGTTATTTATTTATTTTTAAAATTCTAGAGATAATCTGATGGAAGTCCCATTATCTTTTTGACTCTACACTCAATCATTATAATAATATTTTTGAATCATTGAAATTCATACTAGAAAAATAATTCCGGTATCTTAGAATCACATGTACCAAAGCTTAGTTACACTTCAACTTTATCACACAAAAAAATTAACAGTGAGACAATAGTTAATTATCGAGTGCTAAAATGAAACAATCAATTAGTACTATTCGCATCGAAAATATGTAGATAGGTCATCGAACAAAATTTACATTTTGAAAAGATTTCTGATGGAATTATCAGACTATTATTACTTCATATGATCTTGTAGTGTAGAGAATTTTTATTTTGTATCAAATTTATAGATTGTTATTTTATCTCACTCACCTTTTAGTAACATAGAAGTTGTATTATCATTCTGAAGTGAGATAAATTTACTTTCATTGATTTACATAAATTAGACGATAGTTTCTATTCAAATAAGTATTTCTTTGTTTATGTGTATCTAATGAGCAAGTTTTATTTAAGGTCACTCAAATATTTATTTTCAACTGTTTTAAGTGATTTGTTTAATAACGAAGAAAAATTGATATATTTATAGAAATATATCTATCTGTAATATGTTTATTATGACAGTCGAACAAATGTCTAGGCTAAGCTTCAAAACGGAAATGTTCATTTCTTTTCATCATGATGAAATATAATTAGGACACTGATTAGCATTTTACACACTGAATTGAACATGAAAATAAATAAATGTACATGGTTAAGAAAACTTAATTTAGGTGAACTTGTCATATAAAATGTGAACTACAATAGAAGTATATAGGTACAATCTATGAGAAAAACATACTAAAACCAAATTAAGAATATTATATTTCACGTGATTCTAGATAATGCTTTACTAAGATATATATCATTGAAATCACTGAAGAAGATGGACACGAGATGTCGTGGATTGATTGAAGTTAGACATTAGTGGTTAATCGTTTGTGCGCGAAGTTTGAAGGTCGTAAGTTCGAGCCAATTATGAGGGGTCGTGAATGTACTCTGATGAGGAATCCCATACTAGGATGAAACGGCTGTCCAGTATTTCCAGGTTTTCATTAGTGGTCTACCATTGATCGTTTCATGATTTAAAGGAAATTCAATAATCTCTACAACCCCATACTGGAATATATTTGTATATATCGTCGAAGAATTGCTCGAGAAACTGGTTATTTTAGAGAGTTATCGAATGTTGCTCAAATCGTACCAGTTAATCCAATCGGATTGTTTATAATTCCTATTTCTTAGTCACCAGAAAGTGGTTTTTATTATTAGCGATGCTGATTTTTCAATGTTTGATGTTTAAATTCTGGATCATTCATTATTTCATCTGACAATGTTAAAAATAATGAATTTTGGAGGAAATGAACTGTAATATTTAATTCAAGAACACTAATAGTCTGTTCTATTAATATAGAACATTACTGGCCTCTTTACTCTCATTTTTTGCATATATGCATCATTATTAAATTAATTAATAGAATACGTTTAACTTAATGAGTTTGCTGTTCACTGAAAAATAATGAAAATGCCATGTTTTATGAATCCCCACTCATTTGTATGCTAACTTTACTCAAAAATCATATTTCTTCAAAGGTAAATTAATAACCCAAATGATCCAAATGAGATGACTTAAAAAAACATGTATCAAGTTGCTTGACAATGAATTAGCATTCATGTAAACGAATATAAAGAAGAAGGTTATCTATAATGTTGGAAGTTTATTTTACAGATGATTTTAAAATTCTTTTGTGCATTATTAACAAAAGTGCTGGTCAAAGGAATTTCGTAAACTATATCTATTCATTAAAGTTTCGGCCATTTTAATATTTCAAGGTATTTTTGTTTCAAAGAAGATTATATTAATTTATAATGCCCTTGACGATAAATTAAGCATGATAGGGAGAAATGTTTTATTTAACAAAAGGATATACAATCAAGAATTATTTGGAAATAGATTATTTTCAATTCATAGAAGAGAAAGACAGTAATGGTTATGACACGCACATTAACGTCATCATTATTTATGATAGACACTTGACAAAAGGCATAGAAAATTCACATGATAATCGAGTACTTATTGATTACACATTCTATGTATTTTTCAATCTTTCATAATCCAGTTTTACTTGTTATAAATAGCACCAGCTCTTCCATGGTTGTAGTTCTATTTTACTGACGAGTGTAAACGGACATGAAAATAAGTCTGGGGTAATTTTGCGCTTTCAAACGATCAGTAAAATATATAATAAATATCAAGCGCCATTAATTGTGAAGAATCGGAGAGAGATCTCATAGAATTAATCTCAGTATTTATTTCAGAAATATTTACCAGGTAGTAATGAGCTTTGGAAGAATCGATCGGAAAATTTCGACAAAACTAAATAAAACAGTATAGCTTAATCGTACTAACTGGTTCACTGTCTTTTATAAGCTGTTGGTTAATCTTATGATGCACATTATTATCTAGCTGATCTTATTTATTAATTAACCCAACTCATCACTGGTCAAAAACTAAAAGGTGTTGTAATAAGAATATAGATTTGACTTATTTGTTTACAAAAAGTGATATCTAAATGTATTTTAGTTAGGCAATCGTTTCAGTGCTCCTACAGTTTTAATATAAGTTTAGTTTGTTACTGTACAAGTTAATTACATATTTTCTAATTGGTCAACCATGTATTTTGAACTATAAAAACGGTAATATAGGAAATTTTATTAAAACAATAAACAATATTCTATTTATTCTCTTCATTGTCAGTTAATAAAATACTGTCGTGTTCAATTTAAAACCAATTTCAAAATATTCATTCAAATTACACACTATGAAAACCGTTAATATTCGATGACAGATAATAATAAATCATTCACTAGTCTAATTGTATGTGAATTATTCGGTTTAATATTTTGACAAATACACCACTAACTTATGTAATTCGATTGTTTTGTCGAATCAATCAATTTATCTATGAAAAAAAGTGATGATAATAACAGTAAAATTTTTTAGAGATAAAGAATTATCTAATTATTAGAATACTATTTCATAGTTACTAACAGGATAAAATGTGTCGGGACATGTTTACAGAGTACATATAAAGATACATTTGAATTTCCATAATTTGTAGTCATATACGTTAACATTACAACATTTATCCGTCCATTACTCATTAAAATAAAGATTTATAATACAGTATACAATCATATAAATATACAAATTCCAGTCTGAAATGTTACTAATCGATTAGGGGATTGGTGGTTTTGAAATGAGAGAATTTAACTAGCGAGCAATTAGAAAGTTTGTAGCACCTTCTGACATTCACTTATTTTATTTATTTGAAGGTGACGGGAGATAAGTGGAATGTAGTTTATCCATTGTATTTTCATGGGACTGTTTTGATAATATTAGAGTAATTACAGAAATTCTATGTGATTCGTTCATTTCTATTTGAAAAGATCCTGTAAACCTATTGGTTTAAATGAATTGTCTATGGTACATAAACGTATATTATGTTTTCTCTACTCAAACTACTTGTAACAACTTATAATTGAAGATTAAATAAACATATTTTGTTATCTTTATGAATAAATATGCAGTTTGATTAGTCTGGTTTTAATAAAATATCATGATCATTGGTCATTTCAAAGAAAAGTGTTATGAAATTATTTTATCTAATCTACATTTATATAGTGAGATTAAGTAAATTACACATAGAAGACACATTTAAATAAATAATAATAATGAACATTGAAAATTTATTTACACTTTCTATTTCTTCTAAGTTTTATATCACTACTTGTATAGTGTAGTCTGCTTATGTTTACAGACATAAATAGTATGTAACACTAATAGAAAGTGAAAAACCTGGTAGCAGAATGTCAAGAAGATCTAGTTAAAGAGAATAGAAAGCGAAATAAAAAGAAATTATGAACTGGAAGAATCATACAGGATATGAAAGACAAATGATAGAAATCTGAAAATGAAGGATTTATTGTATGATTCTCATATTTTACCAAGATATCCTGTAATCTTGTAAAAGACAAAAAAATTGATTGTCTCTCACCTTTGTTTTCGTTTATCACATTTATTTACTTAAGTAAAAAGAGAACATCCGAAAACTTTGCATTTGTTTCTAAAAAAGTCCATACTTGAAAAAAAAAACTTGGTTTTTTAATTACTTACCTTTCTGAAATTTATTTCTTACCAGAAAAACAAAATTTGTTATGAATCAATATTTAACGTGTCGTTTTTTTTTCTGTAAAGTTTAATTGACATAAACAATCTGGACTAACTTAAGTTGAAGTTGACTTCAACTGGATAAATTTAAGAGATTTGCTAGTTAAGATTAACTTTAGGTCAACTCAATTTATAATATGTTATCGGTCAAATGAAAAAAAAAAGATTTCTATGCTTCATAATTGTTTGTCTTAGCTTATTCGATAAAGAATATGCTTCATCAATATATAAAAAAAATGAGGTAAACTAGATTAATAAGATCTTTTAGTATCTTCATAATCATTATATCCAACATTGAATGATTAACATCTAGTAGACTGGTAACATATAAATTTTATCTTTGAAATAATATTTATTTATTTTTATTCTGTTTGGCTTACTAATATCGTAAATTTTGTGAACATCATTCAGATATTAGTTGCTAACTAGCAAACACTTGTCAACTAATGACTAGAATTAGTAGGAATGAAGATAAAGTGTAAACTACTAACTGAGTACACGAGTAATCGACAGATTGTTGGATTAAGATCAATATAGTAAATTTGAATGGGTTGGAAAGTGGATAAATGAAATAAGAATTTTCTTTAATCGATTAAATACTTTTATCATTAGATAATCAGTTAATTTAATCCATTTGATGTAACTCATTTTAAGAAGGTTCAAGTTATTGCCTGAAATATAGTGTATACCGGCGACAGTAGCTTATAGAAATAAAATATTATGTAGCATGATGTGACTAATGTGTACATTAATGGTTGTTTGTACTCTATAAAAGCGTAGAAGAGCTTAAGCTCAAACTATAGGATTTTGAGAAAGATTATAATTCCTCAAGAGTAATCCATTTGCATGTACTTAAGCTGGTTAATAATGTGCAGGGTAGTAAAATCGAGTTTTATAAAGCTTGTGATTTGAAAGGTAAATAATACATCAAACTGAGATGGTGGAGAAGATTTGTAGCTCAGGTGGATGATTTCGGTGGAGTTTTGTTCTCTGAGCTGGATGGTTTGGTCCAGCTCAGAGAACAAAACTCCACCAAAATACATCAAACTGTTTGACAACTGATCCGACATAAAATCTATTTTACAATTTGAATGAAGCTTTTATATTTTATGTTTATAACTTGAAACGACAAGCCGAATTAAAAGTTTTGTTCGAAGTAATCATTCCCTTGATGTAAGTTATATTCACTTGCTTTTGTTTTATTTGTCAAGTCACAAAACGGTTTAATTGTATTAAGTAGCACATCACTGTACATGATTTTCAGTGAGATAGAGACTGAATAAACTTTGAGTGTACTTTTTGATATGTTTTAATAATTAAACAATGTCCTGTTTATTCACGATTATTAGATTATGAAATATATACTAATTAATATAGTATATTCATACTAGTATGCATGTCACACTTGTGCCCTTGATTCTAGTTAATTACTAGGTAAACACAATTCACTTCAGATAATCAAAATCAAATTTCAGGTCTCATTGTGAGGCATCATTTGCCTGTTTTAATAAACTGGTATCTGTTAATGTTGACCATTATGTACATAAAACGAACATGCGTGTTGTACTGTGCACTTTCGTTTTCCTTGATAAAAATTTTATTTTTTGAGATAAATGGTTTAATTGAAAAGCTTCTATTGTCATTACAGAAAACATTAGTGCTTTTCTAAGATATAGTGACTTACAAATTTATTATATATTATGCCAGTCATCAGAATAACTACCGTGACATCGAATCCTCAAAGTACCTCCCATCTACATCGAGTTTGATAGAAATAGTCAAGTATAATTCTCAATATAGAATACAATAATTTAACGATATTTTATTGATACAAGTATCTGGTTGCATGTTAGTTACGTACAGATAAGCTAACTCAAATAAAAAGTATGAATATCAACTGAAGTGAAGGAAGTAAATATCTGATTATATAATAATTATTGCTTAATCCAAAACAACGTTTCTTTCAATCCTATTGATTTGTAAATTAACTTATTTCCTCCTCCTACAATTTGTCCTCCTTACTCGAATCAATTCATCGATCAATCAATTATTCGATCAGTGTAGAGATAAAATTGCGTCGTTCTTGAATTAATCAGTTGATTGTGACAGTAACAGGTAGAATTCAGGGAAGGATGCAATAAATCAGACTGAGTGGTTAATATTTGATTGATAACCATTTATTGCTTGAAACGGAGAGAGAACTACAGCAAATAAAATGAAATTTGCTAGTTTTGTAATTTAATGCTTAACCGAAAAAGGTAGTGATTAAACAAATATACCTGCTCGATAGGGAGAAACTACTGAAGAAAAAGAGAGTATAGATTTTAACTATCAGTTACAATTAATTTCAGCTTTACCAAGTTGAGAATATTACTCAATAGTTATTGGATGTCAGATAATATTGCCAATATATGTGGCCTCGCAAAGTAATGTTTCAACAGGACACGAGTTATACCGCTTGTTGTTTATATAGTCCAGGAAGCTAAACTTATGCATTACAATTATAATAAATGAATATTTTCAGAATGGGTTTTGTGGAGAGTTTTAGAAATTTCACAGGTTGAAATCATGAGTCAGTTGAGGCTAGACCACCATTAAAAACCTGGAACCACTGGACGGCCGTTTCGTCCTGGTATGGGACTCCTCAGCAGTGCGCATCCACGATCCCAGGTTTTCAGTGGTGGTCTAGATTCAACTGACTCATGATTTCAACCTGTGAAATGAATATTTGTCTATACTATATCTGATACAAGTCAAATTTTTCAAATCCTCAAAATGAAAGTAATTTTGCTTGGGAGATAGTGTTCATGAAAGATATGGTATGCAGAGATTCTATTCACTTCAAGATTTATAACTGATCTTCGTTTTTCTGCATATATAATCAAATCCTCAAGTAGTTTTACAAGCGTTCAAAAATATAGGTTTCAATATAGGAATTCTTTTTACCCAAATATTATATATTTTGAAACCGAGGGTTTCTCAGTAATGTTCAGCTAATTTATTCTTCTCAGTAAAAAAAACATGACAATTTTTATGGGTTAAGGATTTTCAATGATAAAAATCATTAGAAGTCACTCAACCCAAGAATATAATTGTCTTCATTTTAATAAATTTTTCATAATCGATTACATTTTCAATGGGTGTATTTTTATTAGCTGAACTGCAAGATCCTATTGGCTAAAAGTGAACGATAGACATTTGCCGAGACATTGAATGAAAAAAAATGCAGGCACTTTATAACTCATTCCTTCCTCAAGCACTAACTATAATCCCAGTCACATATGATACTCTACTTCTTTTCTATGTAATCGTTTGACAATGTGGAACTAAATAAACATATATGTTAACTTATACTGGCTAGATGACAAAAATACTCAAAACACCTTGTCAATTTACCAGAGATTACATAATTGACAATATATATATATACTCTTTTTCTTCAGTAGTTTCTCAATATCGAGCAGGTATATTTATTTACTAACTACCTTTTTCAGTTAAGCATTAAATTATAAAACTAGCAAATTTCATTTTATTTGCTGTAGTTCTCTCTCCGCTCTAAGCAATAAATGGTTATCAATCAAATATTAACCACTCAGTCTGATTTATTGCATCCTTCCCTGAATTCTGCCTGTCAATTTAACAGAGATTACATAACTAACTAACTAACTAACTAACTAACTATATATATATATATATATATATATATATATATATATATATATATATATATATATATATATATCATATTTTTCATAAATGTAGGCCAGTATTAAATAGTGATATATACATAATTTTTTTTAAATTTTAAAATGTAGCTTTATTGGTACCTTTTTAAAAGTCAGAAAAAAGTTATAACTTTTTCATAGACTATGTTCAACTAGGTTCACTTTCTTAGATCTATTTTAATGGCAGGCATTGAATGGAGAAAGATGTGTTCATATGACACAGTAATGTAGTAATATACATATAAATTTTAAAGAAATTAGTCCCTTCGATAAATTTCGATATTATAAGAAGAAGACTAAGATTATCAGAACTATGTTTCAACTAAGATACTAAGCAACAAGATAAATTATTAAAACATCCCACTCATATCTTAAAAAAAATCAATATTTTCATAAAAATGTAATCAGTTTAAAGTAAACATTATGAACATGCTAAACGTATGTCAGAATTTAGTAGTGAGTAAAGAGCTTCAAATATTTTCCAAATTGAACAATATATATTACTCATATAAAATGCTGAAATACCATAATAACTTAATTGAAGGGTTATATTATATTTATTGGCAATTCAAATTGAATTTGAGAATATGGTACCTGTGCATAATAATTGTCATCATTTATGGACAATGTTCTTTACAGGTAAATCTTCAAAATAAACAATATACATAGAAAAACTCATTATTTATTCAGGACATGTACATCATTTCTTCGTTGTTTCAAGAAATACTTTATTTTAAATTGATTCGAGACTAAATAACAAATAAGGTTACGTACTAATCAAGGGGTATTTCTTTATCTGTTTTATTGGGAATCATGAATTGAGTATACTAATGAGCATGATATAAATATTAAACATTTTCAAATATTTGTCGAAATATTAAGAATATATATTAAGGGTATGAAGATTAAGAGAGAATAATGTATACCGAGAATTCCGTGTTGTACTAAATATATCATACTGGATAAAATGATTATTATTATTATTATTTTGATAGAACAATGAGAAGGAGTTGATCTGAAAAATGTGATATATTTGCGCTATACATTTAGAACAATTTGGTCATACATATACTTGTTTGGGCATTTTATATGAAGATTAATAAAGGTCAATTAGATAAAAGTTCAAATAAAAAAGTAACAAAGAGGAGAGAAACAATTTTACATCGTATAGAAAGAATAAAAAATTGTCGCGTTATCCTAGGTCATAGAATAACATAAGGTTTACCAAGGTAAATTCAAGGTTACGACAAATTGTTTTTGTATACATAAGGGGGGTTTAAATTTACGAATAGCCAAGGCCTCAATAAACTTGAGTATTCGTCCTTGACAACTTCTATACAACGTTTCGAAAGCTGTATTATTGTCAATTTCGTGCCTCATTTCAGTTATTTACTTTGCTATCGATGAACCTGGTTTTCTAACTCCCACTTTGATCAGATCATTTGACATACATTGATTTATTAGAAGGGGTTTGTGGAGATTTTTTTTAGAAATTTTCACAGATTTAAATCATGAGTCAGTTGAAGCTAGACCACCATTGAAAACCTGGAAGAACTGGACGGCCGTTTCGTCCTAGCATGGGACTGACTTCAAGAGATACTCCTGGAGTTCTAGTGGGAAGCCGTTACCAGTGGAGTTCAACCAGGTCTGTTGTGAGATATCAGCTCACTGAAGACAATGGTATATGGTGGCGCAACTTGGTGGATTGGTTGAAGTTAGACATTAACACCGTTGGATGCCGGCTCAGTAGTCTAATGGTTAAGTGCTCACGCGCGAAGCCACTAGGTCCTGGGTTCGAGCCCTGCGAGGTGCGGGATCGTGGATGCGCGCTGCTGAAGAGTCCCATACTAGGACGAAACAGCCGTCCAGTGCTTCCAGGTTTTCAATGGTGATCTGGCTTCAACTGACTCATGATTTAAATACATTGATTTAATTGACTATTATTAATTTTCATATAAAATGCTTCGACGAGTATATGTGTAACCAGATTGTTCGAAATGTATAGCGCAACTACATCACATTTTTCGGATCAACTCCGTCTTCTCATTGTTCTATCGAAATTTATAAATCGAACTAATTGCTTTATATTATTATTATTATTATGTTTAGAAAGATACTTCCTAATGTATGCCTTATAGTGTTATTTATAATATTCAGAGTTAATACAGAGTTAATATTACAATTTAACAGTCACCAATCATTCATATTTTAAGTTTAATCACAATAGATGGAATGCAAAAAAAATTTCTCTATTTATTTGTTTAAATTACTCACAACTCATGTCAATCATTTATGAAAGACACTTAAGTTAAGGTTACGCCCATGTAAATGAGAAAAATTTCATTGTATATTACTAATAAAGTGGAGAAAACTTTGTGTGTGTTTTATTTTGTTCATTAGTTCGAAGAGAAAATGTAAAATGATTTAGTAAGTGAGAAAAAAAATTAATTCTGTGTACGAATGAACAAAATAATGTAACATAAATCTATGAAAAAGAAAGAAAGAAAAACACGATAGTAACAAATACAGTAAAAGATGGAATCTATTAATAACTTATCACTTAGTATTGTAGTGTGAGCTACTTATATTGATATAAGTAGTATATAACGTGCGTTAAAGGAACGTAATGTCTGGCAGCGGAAGATGGCGAAGATCAAGAAAGGTAGAGCGAGAACACATTGGAATTTGTAAGAAAATGCATGAACAATCGAATGGGAGACAATGGATTGGTGTTTGCAACAGAAACAGTCCAGTTTGAATTGATGCATGAATATTTTGCAAATTGACGATTGACTATATGGTATTCAGATTTTGTTGAGATAGACTGTAATTGTTGTGCTAAATACATCCGTTTATCCCCACCCGTGTTCTTGTTCACTACAAATATATTTATTTTAATCTTTCATTTATAATTACTATGCTTTATATAGAAAGATAATAACCTAACATATAGTCTAGTTTTAATATTCTGAATATTATTTCTTTTAATTAGAGCTTTTTATTCAGAAAGAGAATATGAATTAAACTGTAGGTATCATTACCAAGGTTTGACTTGATAATTGCGAATGAATTGAGTATTGAGTAGCTTGTTATAAATAAAATAATATATTTGTAATATCCCAGTGAGTAGATAAATTAGATTTTCTGACGTTTCGTGAATCAATGTAAGTCACTTCTTCAAAGAATAAATAACCAGTTCAAAAGTCTAAATAGTACGACGGAACAACACAATAATATTCATGTGATCAATCAATGTCATGTCATTTCGGTCAAGGTGATCCACAAACGACATGTATGTAAAGTTGTGTGTGTGTATGTGTGCACGATTAAGGATGAAAAATGTATGAAGTTTATAGTGAGATATGATAGAGTTCAATTTGTATGTAAGTTAATAGTGTGAATTGTGAATAATATGAGACTAGGTGGTTCAGATAGATCGTTCAAGTAGGATGTATGGTAAGGCCTTGTATTTTATTGAGAGCAGTATTATTAGGGATTATATGGAATGCTTCAGCTACTCTCTTTTCTTTATAATTGGAGAAGCTGTTTTGTAATATTTGAATATTTTTGAAATGTATTTGGTGGTTGTTGAGAATGGCGTGAACTACTATTGTCTATTTTATTCGAAGTTTATCCAATTCTCCGAGACTATTGGGAGGTTTCTTTGCATAAGTAAGTTGTATACAGCACATGTTCTTTCATTATATTAGTTGTTCAAAGATTTAACAGTTTATTGAAGTCACGATGACTAATCTTAATGGTAAAAATCAATTGTTGATGGGATAGTATTTAAAAACGCCCTAAATTTCAATGCTGACTAAAATACAGTAGTTGTTTTCTAATTTCAGGTCATTTTTCTAAGGTCATATAGTAAGAAAATAAATGTTTGTTTGAAACATAAGTGATTCTTATTTGTAAATATGAGAAATGTGAATTCTCTAAAAGTCACAATAACAAAGAAAAGATATAAATAAAAGAACAATAATTAGTGCATAACAAATAACTGAACAGTGTTTTTCTTTTTTGTTATTGTTGGTTTAATACGGTTCAATGAATTATGTTGTCTAGTTTAGTTTTTCTCTTTCATTTACATAGTGAAGTAAATAGTGACATATTAATAACATAAACTGAATCAGTCTCAACACAGTTGTTCTGTAAATTAGAAATAGATATGTAAAATGAATCCATGGTTGTAATTTAACAGATTAAGTTGTATATTTAGTACAACTTTAGTCAACATTCTTCATAAGGTCAAGTATACAAATGAGTCTGAGTGTGATATTTTTCATATATTCTCCAAGCTTATAAAGAAAAGCCTTTGTATCAGTCATAACACCGTTAGTATCAATCAATGTACATAAGAAATAAAATATAAAAGGAGATAAAATGATGGAAAGTTAGGAATGAATCAATTGTAGTACTGTAACTGGTTTCGCTCTATGTCATCTGGTGTATTCAACCATCGATTACTTGTATTATTTTTAGTCTGAAAAATAAACTCAGATATTGGACTAAGAGTCGGTGAATTCAACAACTAATTTCACTATTTTATTTCTGAGCTACCTTCTACGTATTTGAGTAACCTTTGTCCAAACCATTTCACCTGATGACATTTAATGTCCTTATTAAAAAATTTGTTTTTTATTCCACCTAATATTCAGAGAATAACTTTGGAATTACTCAGTTAGTAACCTCACTATGTGAAGGCAATACTTCAAGTACATGTAGTATGAAATAATTTCAACCTACCAATTCTTTGAAATTTTTGTAGCCTATTTTTTGGCAGTCTTTGAGTGATACAGCGGAATACTGAAGAGCGAATCCAGACCTTGTTTCAGAGATGAACATTTTGACTGTGATATAAGTAGTTTTAAGAGAAGTGAGGTAATAGCCCCTCCATTGATTTACTTCATTTGAACAAAGTTGTCATTGAAACAGATCAGTATTGATGATACAACCGAGAAGAGGTAGAACTATTCAAAACAAGATACCATCGTCACACAAAGCCTTCAGCTAACTAATCACGTTGAAGGCGTTCTAGCCGAACAAAACTATGTCACCTGAATACTTTAAGTTATTAAATTAGTCTCCTGGTAAGATCATAACAACGGATCTCAAGGAACAACTGTTTGAGGAAAATTGAACAGCTCAACTTTATTTTAACAATATTTGTAGAGCAACTTCTAAACATCCTACATCCGGCAACATAAATCCATAAGCCAAACTAAATTTCAATTTGATGGACAATCTTCACAACTTCTGTCGCTAAGAGAAGACAGAATATTTGGAGACAATAGTTAAACATGATCGCACCCTACTACGTCAGTGTGGTCGACAGTGTAACTTTGATCTCGAACCTTTACTACTTTTGGTTTTATAGTAATTTACCCTAACGTTTTGAAACGGTAGATTCTCATAGAAAAAGTAACTCAGTCAATCTGTTAAGACAAGTAAGCATGATTATCGCTTAAACGTACCCGTTACTAATACGAAATGAAAGATATACGTACTAAGAATTCAGAATTTAAAATGAAAATGAATTCAAAGAAACAAAGACGAAATCTGAAGTCCGAGTTGTT
This sequence comes from Schistosoma margrebowiei, assembly GCA_944470205.2. Classification (NCBI taxonomy): domain Eukaryota; kingdom Metazoa; phylum Platyhelminthes; class Trematoda; order Strigeidida; family Schistosomatidae; genus Schistosoma; species Schistosoma margrebowiei. Next base: position 31,392,387 of record OX104025.1, read on the forward strand.
GCATCAAAAGTAGTTAACTAATTTGCGAGTTAGAGATTTATATTTCTAAAACCTTCAAAGAAAAAAAATTGATTTTTATGTTGAAGTAAAATGAAGAAATCCGTTTCATAGTTTAGCTGAAATTCAACTTATAAACTTACATTTTGAACTATGAATGTAAATGTAGACTTAATTATTACAAACACGATAGTTTACTGTTTTTATTATGAAATAAATACAGTCATAAACTGCCAAATATGCTTTTTTTTCTTAATATGCTGAAGAGATATTCATCATAAAGAAATAAAAGAGCTTAAATAATGTGTTCTAATAAACTATACTTGATCATTTAAATACAGTTGGTAACTTTTGTCGGAGTTTTGTTCTCTGACCTGGATGGTTTGGTCATAGAGCTTTCATGGCTCTTCTGAACGACATCATCAGCACAAACTTCAGGTAGATAGACTTCTATCTGAATTTTGAGTTGGTGATGTCGTTCAGAAGAACCATGAAAGCTCTATGACCAAACCATCCACCTCAGAGAACAAAACTCCATCAAAATCATCCACCTGAGCTACAAATCTTCTCAACCATCACAGTTGGTAACATAATAATCGCTCTGTTATGAGACGGAATAAGTACAGGTTCAATATATATAAAAGAGATTATTAATTTTTTCAATCAAATCGAAACATTTTTCTAACAAAATATACGTATACAATAAGGGAAAAAGATTTAGAAAAAAAAGTAAACTGTCAATTAAATTTTACAGTAGTATTACAGTTTATTGTGTGTTAAATTATGATTAGGTTCAGGGCAAGTTAAAGTGTCTTAATCCTAGAATAAAATTCCATTCTGTTTTTTAAAAAACCCAATTATTTCATATAACAACAATGACTAATCAATCTTTTTAATTCGGAAACCGAATTCATTTTCATAAATTCATTCTTCATGAATTATCAGCTGAATTGTTTTCGTATAAAACATTAATCGTGGTTATAATTGACTTATTAAGGCAATTGAATAGTTGAATGTTTTGTTAATTATGAATTATTTTAATTGTTGAATTCATGAGTCGCTCTTAGCTATATAGCCAGTGAAAATCTGGAAGCATTGAGCGGACGTTTGGTTCTAATATGGAACTCTCCAGCAATGTGAATCCACGATCCCCCACCAAGGACTTTCGGTCTCGCTCACGAACTTTTAACCTCTAAATCCATAAGCCGGCATCAAATGGTGATAATGTCTAACTTCCATTGATCCATGATCTTACGCAACTGTACATTGATTGTCTAAAGTGGATAACAGTCTCCATCCGAAACGGATTGGACTCCGCTAGAGTTCAAGTGAGAAACCGTGACCACAATCTCTACAAATACCCATTATGATTATGACTTGTCCACGTAGATATTTGCGAGTTCATTGTGAACACAGATTTAGCATCTAATAATTTATTATGGCTTTGCATGTGCATATTGGTTTGTATTACACCATTTATATAAAAAAAACTTAGTGATAAACTTTCATCACGGTGTTTGAGTACCGTTATTTAACAACGATATCACGTGTCTATGCTGAACATTTTTTGGAAAAACTAAGTAATTGAAAAACCTGTTACAGTATAAAGAAAATAAGTTTTTGAAAAGATTCATTACACTCATGAGTATTCTAGGATTATGAAATGAATTGGGTGTGCGAAAAAACCTTGTGTATTTATACCGTTCTATACACTAGACGGTTAGAGGTTAGTTATTTTTCATGACCAGTGTTTTGTGATTAATAGATTTACTAAGTAGGCTATAATCAAACAAATTAGAATGTCAGAAAGGGTTTTGTGGAGATTTTAGAAATTCCACAGGTTGAAAATATGAGTCAATTGAAGCTAGACCACCATGCAAAACATGGAAGCACTGGATGGCCGTTTCTTCCTAGTATGGGACTCCTCAGCAGTGCGCACCTCGCAATATTTGAACCCAGGACCTAACAGTCTCGCGCCAGGCGCTTAACCGACTAGACCACTGAGCCGGCATTCAACGGTGTTAATGTCTAAATTCAACCAATCCACGAAGTAACGCCACCGTACACCATTGTCTCCAGTGAGTTGATATCTCACAACAGACCTGGTTGAACTCCATTGGTAACGGCTTCTCACTAGAACTGCAGGAGTATCTCTTGAAGTCAGTCACTAGTGAGCAGTTGAAGTTAGACATTAACACTGTTGGATGCCGGCTCAGTGGTGTAGTTGGTTAAGCGCCTGGCGCGAAACTGATAGGTACTGGGTTCAAATCTCGAGATGGGGGCGGGATCGTGGATGTGCAATGCTGAGGAGTCCCATACTAGGAAGAAACAGCCATCCAGTGCTTCCAGGTTTTGCATGGTGGTCTAGCTTCAATTGACTCATGATTTCAATCAATAAAACTAGAATGTGTATACATAAGTATATATGTTGACGGCAATTGTATCTTTTACGACTGACTGACATCATAAGGTCTATTTTATGTATGTGTAAACTGTTATTTTAATAATTTTTAAAATTTCTAAGAAACACAACTGACTAAGCTTATCAAAACTATCATTATTTTAAGTCTATGGCTATCAATATAAGTGGACAAGAATGGCATGTTACAAAGTGAAACCAATCATTTTATTTTCATTTCTTCATTGTACAGTCTACTGATTATGGAACACAAAATGGAACTTGTAAATGTTCTACTAGTTCAAAAGTTTTAATTAAAAAGATCAACTATTAATTCACCATAACTATACAAATATGAATTATGTTAACTAGGTATCACCATATTCTAAAATAAATCATTAAATCACAGTGAATAATTATCTGCTTCTATAGATTGTAAAGGTTTGTTGTTATTATTCAAGGTGGAAATCTTATCCTTCTTAAAACATTATGGTTAAAAATCCTAACTACTATGTATTAAACTTTAGAAAGATTCAAACAAAATTCATTTACATTCTTTCAGTCCTAATTATCATAAAAAAACATATTCGGTTACAATTTTAGTTTGTTTCTGTTGTCCAATTTATTCCGTTTTTAATGGATCAGTTTTCATTTAATATCTCACTAGTCAAACTAACAATCCAAATGATGTCATTTTTATCTTATCTATACATATTGTAATTATTTTAGAGTCTACTCTAAACTGTTGACAAATAACTGAACCAATATATATATATATATATATATATATATATATATATATATATATATATATATATATATATATATATATATATATATATATATATATATATATTCAGAACAAAATTACAGTTCACTTATCAAATTAGTTTCCTGTCTATTATCCATGTATTCAATGAAAATTGTTAGGGTATATTCACTTTGACAATATAATGTCTATCTCTACAAGCTTACGAAACTACATATATATTATATGAATCATAAATACCTTTTTTTTTTAAGCTGACATCAATATACATCAGATAACATAATACATTATATTTCAATAACTGACAGATTAATGTTTTATAGTAACTGAAAAATCAATATTATTTTATATTAATAACAAATGCCTTTTTTTTCTTCATTACATCACTATATTTATGTATCTAATGTAAAAGTAATTATTTAATAAGAAAATGTGATGTAATCATAAACGGTAATATTAATTTAGACCCCTATTGAGTCGTTAAAATTTATTGTATTCATTTATAGGTATTTGTTATTATTATTGATGTATATCTATAATGTTTATTCATTTAGATGAATATAATGTAGAAAACATATTAGTAATATAATTATATTTATGAGATAATTTATAAAGTTGTTTATATTTTAAATCTTAAAAATGTATACAATGATTTGAATATTCATTCACACAGTTTTTATTGTTTAAAATGTAATAATTGAATGTTTGAGTTAATTAAAGCTAGACCACCATGGAAAAGTTGGAAACATTGAATGCCCATTTCGTTTTAGTACAGGATTGCTCAATAGAATGCATTCACGATCGCGCTCGCGGGATTTGAACACCGGACCTATTGGTTTCGCGTATGAATGCTTAACCTTTTCCCCATAATAGAAGTGGTTGAATTCCACTCGTCACGGCTTCTCATAAAAACTCCAGGAAATACTAATTGAAGCCACGTTTTTCATGGTGGTCTAGCTATAATTGACTCATGAATCCGATTGTAAAATTACTAAAAATCTCTATAAAATCCCCTTTTGGTAACAAAATATAATGTTCAAACACCGTATTCATTTACTACTCTATAATCATTCAGTAAAATTTAGTCTTTATTGAATATTATCATTATTATTATACTTTATGATTATTCAATGTTAATTAACTTTATTTGAACTCTGTTAGGCGATAATAGATGAGGTTGAACAATCTTGTAAAGAATAAAATGAAGCACAATATCAAATAAAACATAGTCATTTTTTTAATTGTCTTAAGACTATTCGATTAATAATTTAAACGTACGAAAAAGTGTATAATCTAACATTCTAAGGTAAAAATAACGTAATAAACATTGGTCTAGTTACTATGAATCAATATTGTTTGCCTTTTGGCTCTACAGAAGCTATGACTATATTGACATATTTGATGTGATATTAGGATTTAAAAAGTGTACATTTAATATTAAACTGTAAATAAGATCATGATCAAGTGATCGATTTCAATCAAATGTGATCGTTATTCTAAAAAGTGTAAATATTGATCATATTGTTATTTAAACATTTAGTTCTTTTTGATGGAGTTTTGTTCTCTGAGCTGGATGGTTTGATCGTGGAGCTTTCATCGTTCTTCTGAGCGACATCATCATCCTATATATGGGGACAAAATTCAAACCAATGGGAGACACAACCAAAACAAAGAAGTAAACAATGACAAATTTAAGGTCAATAAGGACCAATCAACACCGAGGTGCACAGAACAAGCTATGAAACACATATGGAGAAATTCGAACACTTCACTTCTATCTGAAGTTTGTGCTGATGATGTTGTTCAGAAGAACGATGAAAGCTCCACAAGCAAACCATCCAGCTCAGAGAACAAAACTCCATCGAAGCCATCTACCTGAGCTACAAATCTTCTTCGCCATCTAGTTTCTCCTTCTATCAATTCAATTGATCTACATTTACCTACTTACTTAAGCCTGTTACTCCCAATGGAGCATAGGCCGCCGACCACAGTATGAAGAATAAATTCCAAATAGATTTAAAATTATAAAATATTATTGAATTCCTATTAAATTATGTTTAATATACTATAAGTTTTCTGTAAATATCTATATAAATTCATTTTGATCATTCATTTATATGAATTTAAAGTGTTTATAAATAACATTGATAATTCAACTAATTCCAAAACATTTTTAAACAAATATTGGTGATAAAAACATGTGGAATTCAATCAATTAAAAATTCACAATAGTTTTTCTTTTGTTTAAAATAAATCTGTTTCATAATGAATGAAATTCAATAATACTTATTGATTTCAATTAGTTGTATTGCTTACATTTGGCACTTAATTTAATTTAATAATAGTTTGATCATAGGAAGATATGTTATGAAGTACATATTTGTAAGCTTTTAAAATAATACGCGAGATTATGAACCAGGGTGCTTGAAGTCACTGACTTCTGGTTTGAGCTATGTTGGCAGATGCATACTACTTGGTTGGGGTTCACGTGACTATCGTGACTAATGGTTGGAGACTCCGTGTGACATGGCTCAGAATCGATTACAATGGAGTAGGCGTATACACTCTTTGTTTTCCCTTAAACTATGAGATCAAAATTATTTCATATCTTTCTTTCTACGAGCTAACTGTTTCTTTCTATACTTTATCCTTACATGCAATCTTTCTTTTATATATTACACCATTGAGTTAACTGCTTCTATGAATTCGGTGTTCGTCTTGCTGTGCTAAAGAGGTATGGCAACTTGGACCGGTGCATGTATGTGCCTGGTCCTACGTTGTAACTGACTGACTGAGATATTTAAATGGTGGAGAAGATTTGTAGTTCAGATGAATGAGTTTGATGGAGTTTTGTTCTTTGGATTGGATAGCTTAGTCATGGAGCTTTCATCATTCTTCTGAATGACATCATCAACACAAACTTCAGGTAGATACTTAAATACATTAAACTACATAACCGTAGATATAAGAAATGATGTTTTATGATTACTATAGTATAAATATCAAAGGAAGTCTATATATATAGACTGTATTAGTAAATAGTGCAATTGAATAGTTATTTACTATTTTTATTAAATATAATCATTAAAACATTTTTAATCAATTGATTAAGATCACATGTAAAAATATTTAATGAGTAACAAATAAAGTATTTAATTAAGCCACCTGACAAAGTCAGAATCATGACCCAGCAAGAGATATTAAATGATAATACCAAGGTAATACATAAGAGTTTGCAAGTATGGTCTACAGTTCTTTGTATCTATGATTCAAAGCTAAACGAATCCCCGAATTGACCTAATTTCTTAAAAAGTCTATCAAAGTAATAGTCAATCTTAACTGAGCAACTTGATTTTATTCCAGGGCACGTATTTATTCACTTAGCAAAGCAAATAAGAGTAGAGATTAAAAAAATTAGCCGATATGAAATAACAGTTGATTTTGTTTGAATGTCTTCTGTCAGAAGGAAATCGATAAAAACCTCTCAGACAATGATTTTGTTTCTATCTGTTCATCAAGTAAGTCATTCTGAAAGCATATTAAAAAACGTTTATGAACTTTAGAACTTATGTTATTCTTTAGTTATTCCCCAAATGGGTATTTGCGTTACGCGGTTTTATATAGTGTAGAAACTGTTAGTGATAAACCAGACACTATGAAAAACAAATCCTATTTCTCAGAGTAAAATATGGGCTGATAAGGAAGATATGGGTTAAAACGACTTGAATTGGTTACATCGAGCATATGTGATTATTTATTTATCGAATCACTATCTTTATTACATTCATGAATGAAAATCATTCTCAAGTGAACACATTTAACAGTCTTAACCATCACTATTGTTCTAAAGAGTTCATTAAATATTTTGAGGCACTATATCTATTTACAAAATTAGAAGTCTGAACTGAAACGGCATCATAAAACATCATCCAAATTAAACGTATTGTTGAAACTGCAATCAGATAACGTACAGCATTTACAAAAGCACCTCTGATTAATTGGCTTTGTAAAACTCTTATTAATTATGCACTTGACAGACATTATGTAAAACCCTGATTGTTTTTATGTAAATAGTCAAATATCGAGGAAATTCGCACAAGAGACACATATGCCAATTAGAGACTGATCAATTGCAGTCCTTAACATCAATGAGAAGATTCAAACAACCAATACAAAAGTGAATACATAACAATGTCTATTATTTTTCCGATTCTATACGGCGAAACGTGAAATGAGCCTAATCACTTTATCTTCATAATTGTCCGATGAATGTACTATATCCTTATATACAAGGACCTATCAGTCTCGCGCCAGGCACTTAACCAACTAGAGCACTGAGCCGGCATCCAACAGTGTTAATGTCTAAATCCAACCAATCCACGAAGTTGCGCCTCCGCACACCGTTTTCTTCAGCGAGTTGATATCTTACAACAGACCTGGTTGAACTCCACTGGTAACGGCTTATCACTAGAACTTCGGGAGTTTTTCCTGAAGTCAGTCACTAGTGAGCAGATGATTATTATCAAAAGGGGTTTAGTGGAGATTTTAGAAATTTCACTTATTGAAATCATGAGTGAATTGAAGCTAGACCACCGTGAAAAACCTAGGAGCACTGGATGGCCGTTTCATCCTAGTATGGGACTCTTCAGCAATACGCATCCAAGATCCCGCCTCCCGCGAGATTTGAACCCAGGACCTATCAGTCTCGCACGTTAGCGCTTAGCCATTAGACCTATGAACCGGTACCCATACTAGGACGAAACAGCCGTCCAGTGCTCCCAGGTTTTCCACGGTGGTCTAGCTTCAATTGACTTATGATTTCAATCTGTGAAATTTCTAAAATCTCCACAAAACCCCTTCGAATGCATATATGTGCCTAGTGTTACGTTGTGACCGACTGATTGATGAATGTAACAAATATTATTGTATATATTGTCAATAAAAGCGTAATCAGACGCTAGTGTGTATCTAGCTAATGAATGATTTTCAAGTTTTTTTTCAGTTCGTGATCTATATATCACTTTAAATAACAGTTTTTAATGCAGTATCTCATCCAGGTAAATTTAAGTTATTGTTACTTATAAAACTCTAAACAGTTTCATGATTGTTTACATACATACATTTGTTTGCAAAATAGTTGGTTAACGACAAAAATGAGTAAAAAAAAACACACCACAAACTAGGTACTTTTTATAGATATCTTTATCAGTTTGTTCATTCCAGGCGTGTTTGTTATCCATTTGAATATTCAATCTCATGAGAGAAAAAGATAAGAGGTTTTCATTCATTCTTATTCACAGCAAAGTATATTTAAGGACAATACGTATTTCGTAGTAATTGAGTTCTAAAAGATACTATTTTTTGACTCAGACTTATTCACATCGTGTCATTAGACAAATGATAGTGGTTACGACTTTCTAAATTTTACAACAAAACCAGTGAACCACTACTTCGAAACCTGAGTGATTTTGTAATATGATCTAAAGAAACAAAATTTATCATTTCCTTTTATTTTCCTTATGATTGCCAAAATTTAATTAGAGAATTCCTAAGTAAGGCCAAATTCTTGTTACATACGAACGAATAGTGAATAAATTATTGATCTTTTAGGCTATATGAATAATTAAAAATTAATTTATGGCAACAACCTGTAATTTTTTCATTGGACAGTTGAAAAACCCACTTCATGAAAATAGTTTCACACATACTGAGTACATTTTGTTAGGAAATGCACCAACAATACAATATTCGACTTATCGGGTAATAACCTGGATGTTTTGGGATTGACAGTGAACCTTATTGTCATGAATCAGAGAATAGTATTAAATGAAGCACAACATAAAACCAAGGAAAACAAAATTTTATTTAGTTTATAATGGTCCGAAATGTATCTACATTATTAAAATGATATTTATAATGTATACCTTAAAACATTATTATGTTATTGGAATTAAAAACAATAGAAGGAACTAAATAAACAAGAATGCATCATGAACAAAGGTGGATGTTGGCTAGCATTGGAATACAAGACGAGCGTTTCATCCTAATTAGGTTACGTTGGCTGGATGTACCTGCATCCCAGAGTTGATGTACATTCCGGGACTCGAACCCAGTAACGTTCGCTCCAAAGGTTATCACGTTATCCACTTAGCCACTGAGTTCCACTATTAACCACTATCCATCTGTTCTTTTATTACTTGTGACTTAATACAATATCGAGGCGATCCGTACAGGATGCACATACGCCAATTAGAGACTGATTAATTGCAGTCCTAAATATCAATGGGAAGGCTCAAACAAGCAATATAAAATGAATTAAAACAAGAATGAAGATTTGTGTAACACGTTATAAAATACACATATTTTGTGATACAAGTAACTAGGTAAGACGAATTTAATGGATTAATTGTTCATAAGTGCAATACTTCGAAATATAATAAGTAAAATGTAAATATAACTAAACATATTATTTCTGTGATAAACATTTGATCATATTGCATTTTATGACAAATACTTGGGTCAGTTTTGGTGAATTAATTCATAGGCGATTAACCTAATCCTTTAATATCGTAGGTTTACCAAACAAGCATTTTCTGGATATATAAATACCTTCATTACTCCTTTTAAGCAAATAAATTAAATTTTACTTAATTGTAGCACTTGAATATTTCCAGTTTACTACGAATAAAAAAAAAATAGTTACCATTTCGGGTGTCAAGCTGACAACAAACTGAGTGTCAGATTAAATAGTTTTATACCGCTTGTATAATAAAATCTAGACAACTGTTTAACGTTTAGATAGAATGAATAGAAATCAGTTTTGTATTTAATTGCTATTAAAAACAAATATATCTTAAATAGTTCAATTGAATATTATTTATATCTTGTTTTTTTCTGCTTTCGATATCTTTTAATAACTCAAATGATTAGTTTATTTTAATAGTCTAATATACTTTTGAAGTGTAATTAGATAGAAAAATAAAGATGAAGAGTTTTACTGTAGTGAAATCTCTTACTATATTCTTGTTAGTAGTCGTATTAAGGCTAAATCCAGGTATTTTTTATGGCAAGTAGTAGTTAGTTCTACAAGCGTATTTCAAGTTTACTAATGTTTTTGCACTATTTTAAAATTGTCTAACATTAGATGTTAGTGAAAAATACAAATCTGATTTGTAATATGTCTTATGTTGACAGGTTTTAAAATTTCATCGTTTAGTGTCTGTTCTTCATGTGTATATTTACAAACAATTTTTAGAAAAGTGTTTTTGTGGATATTATAGTAGTTTAATAGTTGAGATCATGAGTCAATTAAAGCTAGACCACCATGGAAAACCAAGAAGCACTGGACGGTCGTTTCGTTTTATTGTGGGATTCCTCCACCATCCCGCTTCGCGAGATGCGAACCCGGGATCTATCTACCTCGCGCGTGAACGCTTTACCCCTTGACCACTGAGCAGGCACCCAACGATGTTAATGTCTAACTTCAACTAGTCCACATAATTAATCGTTAAATTTCCTTTTGGTGAATTGAAATAATGGAAAAACAGTCGATCTTATATTACTAGAATTGCTATGAGCAATCAAAACCTGGTAGTATTATCTATAGAGCTGATATTGATTATAAAATCGAATTCAGTATTTGTATAATCACATCATTTGATTGCAACACAAGTGTTTCCGAAATTAATTCGTTACAAAAAGTTTACATTGATTTTGTATCAGTTGTAACGTCGTAATAATAAAAAAATACTGATTTATGCATTTATTTCAGTTTACGTTGTGGGTTGACTTAGACTAGGTAACCACTGAAAACCACAGTGAACTAAATACTTATTTTTATCTCAGCGTGGAAATCTTCAGAAGTACTTAATTACAATGCTATCAAGCCCTGAATCAATAACCATTAAAATTTTCAAGTAGGAAATTTAATTTTGTCAATGAGGTGGGTTTCAATGGCTTTCAACTCTAACTTCAGTTAATTCTTTATATTACATGAAATTCATCTATTGTTACTGGCGAAACCTCTCTGATTCATTGAATGATTGAAATTCATCAATTATAGCTTCACATAAGAACTTTAGTAATCTCTATCGAAGTAAATCACTAATTAAACGATTTTAGTTAGCCTGAATGGGTACTATCAGCTATTTTATCTGCGTAAATGTACATATGTTGCATTTTTAGATGTGTGTTTATTGCTTTCATTTTGTGGAGATAAATTACGATGATATTTAGAACAAAGCATACACTTTAACCCTTATCATTTATTCTCATAATTTACTGATCTACATCCATTGATATCAGGGCAAAACGTTGTGTATTAACTGTGATTTAGATCAGCTGCAAGTTATCAGTTTTACGTTCTCATATGTGTATTAGATCAGATATACTAGCTTAGAAATTCCTAATAAATAGTTAACCTTACCAAAACACTAATTAGACAGGTAGATGACGCTTTCGTTTTTTAATCATTCTCACCTAGATTTGAGTTAGAGCAAAATGTTACGCCCTATTTTAATGCATCGTAAAAGGTAAAAAAATAATTATAAACATCCAGTTTATACAAACTATAGCTAACTTTTATAAAAGAACACTTTTGTTAAACAACTAACCTGGAGTGGGAGCACATTCGTTAGTATCAGCTATATGATTAGCTTCTAGTCTACTAAATCTGTCAGGATTCCATGAGCAATAATCTTCCTCCAGACTCAGACTACTACCTTCATCTGATCCATTATCTTCACCTTTATTTTCACGTAATCTTCGTGGCAAGAAAGCGTCATCATCAATATATGGTACATCGTAAGCACCTTCTGGAATACCCTCCTCTAAACTTCGTACACTTATACTTTTGTCTACCTTAGATGGTGTTACTGAATCTGGATACAAGTAATCATCATTAACAGATGGTTTTGGTTGCAGGCGTCGTTTACGTCTAAATTCATTGCGTTCCAGGGTTACTGATCTTTTTTTAACATCACTTGTATCTATATATGAGTATCTATTCTCATTAAATTTGGATTTACTATATCTGTCTAGTGTTTTAGTTCGTCTTGATCTATCATTCTTTTTTGATTGTCTCTCAACTGGTAGATACTTTGCAATTAATTCTGCATAGCGTTGTTCAAACTCGGTTCTCTGTTCACCTTCTGAATTCAGGCTTATCTCATCAACATCATTGCTTATCCTCCTAAGTGCTGTATTTTTATTTACATCATTTAAAGGTTTGGATTTCAGTTGGTTGTTTAACTTTTCCGGAGTTGATTCTTTTTCATTACTTTCATTCCTTAATGATTGATGTTCTTCAAAATATTTGGGTGAAATGTTTTCTACTTTATAATTACTGATACTACGTTTATCATCACCATTGGAATGTTGCTCTGTTACGTAATGTTCCAATGTTGACCTTTTATGTATTTTAGCGTTATATAATTCATCACCTTGAATATCTACAGCGATATTCAACGGTTCCGGTCCGTCATCTGTTAAGTGCTCAACTGTCTGTAACTCATTGATAAGATTTTGTGTAGCGTACAATAATGAACCACTTTCCAGGCCATTTTCTTCACATATGTCTTTATCAGAAGTTCGGTTTTTTATCTCATCGATTTCAGTATTTTTTACGTCATTTATTGATGGAGAGTTAGTTTGTTGAAGATTTGATGAGTCACTATTCATTGAACACTGTAAGCGGTCTTGTTTTCCAACATTACCTTGATCTTCAGTATACAGTTTGGTTTTGTCATCGTCATAATCATCTTTATTAAGGTAATCTGTAATGATATCAGCTCTGAAATTTTGTTGTTCTGTCGTATGATTCAAACTAGGGGAAGGTGTATTTATGATATCAATGTTTTCTATTTCTACATGATGGGATTCAAATTCTGTAGTTATCTGTTCTTCTACTACAGGAAATTCGACTTCTTTTGAGTAGTCTGCAAATGGAATACAATCCTCGGTATGGGATTCAGATGGTACATTGCATATTTCCTCTTTATTATGATCTACTTGAGTGTCTGACTGTTCGTCACTTCCATTATTTGGTTGATCAATTGATGTAGATATGTTGTAATCAGATTTTGTTTCGATTTTCTCATGAGGTGTTTGAATAATGTCTTCAACACTACCTATACTACTTCTACTGAGATTTTCATCTACTTCATCTTTTACATCATGTGCAATAAAGTCAAACGGTATATCATTTTTATCAGTGGGAAGGTGTTCACCTGGTTCAGTTAGACTCATTACTTCTTGTAGTGTGATTCTCCCAAGTAACTGTTCGGATTTTTCATTTTCCTCAGTCAAGTGTACGTTCTCATGATGTTGAGGTATAACGTTTTCTTCAGTAAAATGATCAAATGACTCTTCGAGTACTGTTTCACATTTATTCCTGTCTATTTCATCGTTTTTCAAACTTGATAAACTTGTTACTTCTAAAGGACTATGTACATTAATCATGTCTTTACTTTCTCTTATATCCGAAAACTCTAACTTTGCAGCATTTATGTTACTTTCACCTTCTTGGTCGTCTATAATATTGGAATATGTCTCTGATTTATCACTAGGAGGATGATTTTCTTCTATATATTTTTCAGTGGGATCACTGTAGTCAGTTATTAAAGCTGTAGGTTCTAACTCTTCTACAGAGGTATGTTCAAGGAATTTACTTGTGTAAAACTCTTGATCACATTGTTTACTGGAATTTAAAGATTCCAAATTAAGTTTTGTTTCTTCGTCGTCATTTATCTGAAATTCTGTAATATCATTATGAGATATTATCTTCTCGTTTACACATAATTCACTAGTATTATGTGATTCATTATCATCATTCTCATTTACATTTGGATGCATTTCTTCACATTCTAATTTCAAATTATCACCGGATTCAATTTGTGTTAGATTTTGTGTTTCAACTTCAGTTATTAGATCATTTTTGTTATCTATGATATATTCACTTGATGATTCAGTTAAATTTACATTATTATGTTGATTTGATTCATCTAATTCATGTTCACTTGTCATTGAAATAGAAATATTCTTGTCAGAATAATCTACAATATTTTGTTCTTCTTGATTTAATTCCTTATTTATCAAATCTTCAACATCATTATTATTTGTGATATTAGATGAATTTGCCATTATCGGATATTGTGATCTATTTAAATTGATCTAGATCAAGATTTATTAAATTATTTGTCAATTAAATCAATAAAGTTTGATTGATTTTATGTTTCTGATAAAAAAAAAATTAATAAAAATTTTTTTGAAGAAAAATAATAATAACATAAATTAAGAAAGAAGTTACACTATAAGTATTTTCCACAATTAAGTTAATCAACTATCATATAGATAGATTAATTCCATATGAGAAAATTATAGAATAAATTTTAATAAGGACAATCATCATATGTCAATAATCATAATCATAATAATCTTAATATAACATTATTTATTTATTTATTTATTATTAATCCATTATAAATGCAGATTATATTTTTATGTGTAATTGAAATTCATTTTCATTTTACTTTATTATGATTGGTCATAGACAAATTTATGTATTCAAGGGTAATTAATATACAACTTTACATTATCATTAGTTAACATGTAAATAATTTACCGAAAATTCATTTCCGTTCTCTTTAATTTTGTAATACATATTTATAACCTAATAATAATAATAATAATTTTATGATTTAATTAAATAATATGAATCCTTGAAAAGGGTTTAATTCATATTTTTAATCATAATTATTATATAGGACAATCTTATGATGATGATTATTATATTTTAAATAAGCGAGCAATCGATAAAAAATGTAAGTAAAAAAAACACCCACTTTTAACCAATCAAATTGTTACTATCACTATTCTAACCAATCATATTATTCCATTAAACCTTTTGATAAGAGTAAAGAAAAAAAAAAAAAAATGAACGAACGAACGAACGGAAACTTTTGTGGTTTTGTTCTTTTTTTATTCTTTCTTCTTCTTCTTCTTTTAAACTAGATAATTAAGTATTTTGAAGTGAATAATTACTGAATCGATTATTACAGAATAATAAACTAGTGGATAGTAATTTAAAAAAAAAACAGGTGGATAGTGGTTAGCAGTGGAATCCAGGACGCGCGTTTCTTTGCTTAAAAAAAGCTTGTGACTTAAGACTATATCGAGGCAATCCGTACAGGATACACATATGCCAACATGACACTGATCAATTGCAGTCCTAAATAATAATGGGAAGATACAAGTAAAATAACACCAAGTGAATTTAATGAATAGTATTAATTGAGTTATAATGTCATCTATTCAACAATCGATTTATGAAGTATAAATAATTTAATTCAATAGTGAACAATCATCTAATTCTTATGACATCAGTATAATAATCATTGAATACCTTTCATATTATTTAAAGTTGATTTTGGTATAATACATAAAGCATTGGAAGTTACTTATTAAATGTTTAGTTTGTTAAAATGATACTATTTTTTGTAAATAGATTAATGTTATCTGTCAAATAAAACATTCGTTTAGTTTGAATATATTGTCATTGTCATCGTTTTTTATGATGATAGATTTTCTTTCTTGTTTTATATGTATGGATGACAAAAGATTCAAAGAGGACAGAGTACTATTGACAAATAAAATTTTTTGTTCTAAACTAATATAATATAAGAAAGCAATTTATAGTTTATTTTTTTATGATGTCCTTATTTTCACTGAAACCGTTTTCAAATGAAAATGGATTAGATAGATTGAGAATATACAAAAGATTGTAAGATGTTGTTAAAACAACAGAATTCTCTTGTTTTACATAAAGAAAAAAGTAAAGAATGTTTATAATATCAAAATGAAAAAAAAAATCAGTTAGGTAACTAATGATCGTGCAATACAAACCTTCGAATATTCTTTGGTTATTTGACCTAATATTTTGAGGACACTACATATAGTCGTCATGTTGAACCGTATGTTTTGGAAAAAGAAATATATTGACAGAAACATATGTATATAAATTTGCAATGGACTAGAAACATTGTAGATTTGACAAAATCATTATGTTAAATGAACATGGTGATTTTTACTCTGACAAAATTACCATACAAGACAAAAACAATGAACGCAAATGTTAAATGGCCAATTATCATCAAAGATTATTTAGAAATAACTAGGGTAATGGAGAATATTTACAGCTTATGATAATTGTTTTGAAGTTGTCCCGTTCCCTAAGAGGGTGCGAACTATCCATCACCTCCTAAAAGACGTAATTGAATATACATTTCTAAGGATGTCATGTATCTAAACTGAACGTTGCATTTGATGTTCTGTAACATCACTGTATTATATTTTTCAAACCGTTTTTGATGTTTCGAAACCAAACTTAAAACGAATGTTCTGATTTTATACGGGGTAAATAATCGGTTTCTTTTGTCGCAAGCTTCATAATACACTTTACTGAGAATCGGTTAGGAAAATGTCGCTACAATTCAAATACATTCGTACACTGAATTAAAATGTTCCAGTCAACTCGTCCTCAGTACCATTTGTATGCGGATGAACAAGCTTAAAGTTTAAAAATGATATATTTTTCAATTAATATACAAACCATTGAAGTATATTTTAAAGAAATCAAATAACTTTTATCTAAAAATGTTTAACAGAACTGAGCTTAAAATTATCAGTCTATAATGTTTATAAATATTAGTCGAAATATTACTAAATTAAGGTGAAATAAACAATGAAATACAATTGACATTACTTTCTTTAACAGTTTTCTTTCAGATAAACTCATAAGAACAAGAAACAAATTTCAGTTATTTCCGTAGTAATTTAAGATCATTAATCAGCTAGACAATTTTTAAATGTTCATTACATTCATAATTTTTTAGTTAAACTTTTATTAGATTTAATTTAGTGATTAGGTCCTATAGCGACTCACGTGCAATTGAGTTTATTCTCATTTAATTCAGCTAAGCCCTTTTGCTAACTTATTTAGCGGACAAAGTCATCCGCACTATAACAATTTATTGTATCCTTATTATTATTGTGCTTGTATGAAATACGTATGCTTGAACATTGTTTAGCGCCTACGCATATATTCATTCTGCCAACTTTATTATTAAGTGCTTAATCTATTCACGGACTCATCCACTTCCCTATATATATATATATATATATATATATATATATATATATATATATATATATATATATATATATATACACCCACTACCTCTCACTACTCTTTCTACTACTGCTACTGCTACAATCATAGTTCGCTTACTCATTCGTTTTGCCTCTCTGCTGTTTGGTCCGAATTATCTGCTAAATAAACTTTAGTAGCTGCTTCTTTTTACCTTCTGATTTCAAACACTGTTGAAGATTATATGTTTACAGTAAGAGGGTGATTAATTATCGAAGCACAGCCACTACAGCCCTTGCGCGTGAGGCTGATAGGTTCTGGATTCGAATCTCGTTAGGCGGGATCGTGGATGAGTATTGTTGAGGTGTCCCATACTGAGACGAAACGGCCGTCCAGTGGTTCAAGATTTTCTATGGTGGTCTAGTTTCAATCGACTCATGATCTAAACTATTAAATTACTATAATATCCACAAAAACCCTCTCTGTTATTAGATTAGTAAATGAGGCAGATAAGTTAATTTAATGGTGAAAGGGTTATCATAATTTTTTTCTTATAAAAATGTTCCTAATAATTTGCAGGAATACATTCATCAATATAAAATCAATGAAATTATCGAAAACTTCCTTTTTATTCCACTAAAGTAGACGTCTTAACAAATCTTTATCAAATGGTTTTGTGCATAGCATAATGTAACCAAAAATGTAATCAGTTATTAAAACATTAGTATGGAAAACTATTTCATCATAAAAGTGTTCTTTTTGATATGTCTTTATGTAACTATAAACTGTAAAAATCATCAAATGACGATTAAACTGTCTGAGGTGGTTTTACGTAATGGGTTTTCATAGTTTAATTCTTGACTTCTTTCAGAACAGATCACTAGTTTTACGGATAGTTATACTATGCAAATAATCTAAAAACTGAAATGAAAAATATCACCGTAGGTCATTTTAAGCCTAAAATTATTAGTTAACAGAAGCAATTGTTTGTAATGACATTCAAACAAAGCAATATTGAATGATCTGAGACAACAGTTGTCTATTCTGTTATGTCAGAGTACTTTTTGAGTACATACATTGATCAGTACATGAAGCTAAATAAATGAATGTTATTACAATAAAAAGATGTCTATTTTATAATTTTTAGTATCCAATATTACTCGATTACATGATATATTCATGACGCTCATTTAGTAACTTACTAACAAACATACGATGTCCAACCACTAAAATCGACTGGTCGTGTACCATTAAGATTTTAAGGTCGAAAAAATCAGGAAAAACCACGTTTAAACTGTAAATTGTCTTTATATTTATATAAAAGATACAAGATTCAATCAAAGCAAGTTTCTAAACGTTTATCACCAAGTGGTTGTTAACAACAATTTCAGAGTTCTACATATAATATTTTAATCAGTTTCTTTTAATTATATTTGCATAACAAAATTATAATCATGAGAATAAAGATACTAAACAATGAAATAAATATATTACCTCAATTTTTTTCAAATCTAAGATTATGATATTTCTCAAATGATACAGAATTTAATAAAACATCTTTAAAACCTGTAACCATATCTGTTTCACAACCAAGTACTCATGCATACAATCATCGATTTATTTACTATAATCGTGTTCAACTTGAGTTTGAGATTTTTATATTTCAGTTTTTGACTGTTGTTGTCAATAATAATAAATCATAACATATCCAGTTCTTTTTAATAAGCTGAAGAAGATATACAACTCATCGAAGATTATTCTACTGATCAAAAATCATATAAAGAATGACGAAATCAAGAATAAAATAGATTCATGTATTCATTAGTGAATCGAAGATTATGAATACTAATAATATATAGGGTTTTTGTTATATCCTAAGGAGTAGAAAAATTCTACTTATAACGCTTTGTAACTCATTGTAAGCCACTTCCTCAGAGTAGGAAATGGCTTACATTGAGTCATGAAACGTCATAAATACAATTTTTTCTATTCATTGGAATATAGCAAAGGGCATATTTATTATTAACTTTATACTCATTCATCAATTTATTTGGAATTATCAAGTTCACCCCTGGCATTGATGTCTACAAACTTATTGATACTATTGCTTTAAATACAACACATTTTCATTAACAATGAAATATACATATATATAGTTAATATCTTCTAAACGTAAAACCAATGTATCGAGCATATTTTTCATCATTCAGAATCGGGCTTATTTTAATTAAGTCACGCATATAATTTAATAGATTTACAAACAACCATTAACCAATTACAAAAAGTATTAAATCAGTAAAAGGTAAATAAACAAAGTTTTATGTTCAATAGGAATCTATTTTCAAGCTTCGATATCTTAAATCTTTAAATCGTACAACAAAAAATTGGATGTATAACAATTACATCAAGATAAATTCATATCGAAATGCTTTATCAGGAAATGCTACTTTTCTAATAAATAAACATGAATGACTATGACGAATAGTTTTAGTTTGATTTTCATTCTCGAATTCATTTTGACGCAATATGAATTAAATAAAGTGAATTATTCTGTCGGATAAATAAATACATATTTTAAGCAATAACATGAATTCGTGCAAAGAAAATGCTTTATGAAAAGAAATGAATCAAATGACACTGTTGTATATACTTCCATGTTTATAACTTCATTAATATTGGCCATTTTAATATAGATAACTATGGACACATATATGACAGCAAAAATGCTAGAAAACTTGTAAAGATATGACAGTAAACATATTTGTTAAGTGGAAGATACATAAAATTATCACATAATAAATAATGGTTCATCTAATTTGAAAAGGTGTGAATGCCACCAGACCTAGACAAACAATGTTAGGCGGTATTCACCTTTTGTTGATATTGTGTCCACAATCTATAACTAAATGGAAAGCATTTGATATGTTATCAGAACCACTGTGATAAGCACGAAAAAATCACTAGCTTAAAATAGTTTGTTAGTATGGGGTTGTAGAGATGGTTGAAGGTTTTTGATTGAGATCATGAATCAATCAATGGTAGACCACTGATGAAAACCTGGAACTACAGGACGGCTATTTCGTTCTAGTGTGGAATTCCTTAGAAGAGCACATCTACGGTTGTTTGAATTATTTTGTTAAATTAAAAAAAAATAATTCATTGAATCATATTTTCACATGCACATTGAACGTGGCCAGGTACATTTATGAGAAAGAGATACAATAATCAGTGGTAATGATCATTTATATTTAGTTGAGATACATGGCGAATAACCATTATTAATAAGAAACGTGCTGATAAATTACAGCTACAATTAATGAAGTACATCTTTTATAGTATTTTGATGAACATAATTTTGTAGGGCTGAACTTATTGGGTATTGCCATTATGTTCTTATACTTTTTTTCGCCTTAGCAGATTTACAAATAATTAATGAAACCTATGTTTAAATGTAAATCAATATATACTGAAATATTATAGTCACGTGTATAATTCTCGTTATTTGTAGGAGTAGCTGTTAAGTACAACAGTCTTTGTGATTAACGATGAAACTAGCTAATGAGAATCAAGGAAAGATGATAAGACAGATTTCAGTAAAGTAGGATCAAAATGTAATGTAATGTAGTATGTTTGCGATTCGATCATGCAGATATTGTTACCTTAAATATTTTATACCAGTGTATTTAGTATTACAATGTTAGTAATTCAGCAATCATTGACACAAATAATGATATTCTTATTCGCGATTTTCTGGGGTGTTACTTAGACGTGAGAGTCATATTTCTAAAGAGCGTTGAATCATCTAGATACCTAAATTTCAGTTTATACTAGACGAAAACTATCATCTACAGAAGCTACTCCATTATATTGTTCCTCGGAATATCATGTTAGTACTAATTTTCTGCATAACTTAGGAATTGAGTACATATTTTTGTCAGTGTTCAGATCTGTAAGTCAGATCGGCTGATATATTGAATTAAGTGTCGTTTGTGCGGGAAATGTAGCTATCTATGACTCTGGTGAAGTGGATTTCGTACTTTATTACATATGTGCAATTTAAAGTAGATCACAGTTTGAATTTGCTGAAACTGGGTTAAGATGATGAAAAACTAATCAGTTCTGTTAACTGATAATATTAAACTCTCATATATTTCAAGAAATACCATATGCATTCGGTAAAATACAACTATCACAATTGAACACTCTGCGTTCATAGTTTATAACAACTAATAAAGTGAGTTCACTTGCATAACAGTCTATCGTGAAGTATTGTAGTGCCGGTGATTCATTCAACTATTTATTTTTGCATTGAAAATATATCATTGTCATTATTAGTAAATTAAGCTTGATTTATCAAGTAAAACATTGGTAATGCCATTTGTTTCATTACAAAGTTTCATCGCTAACATATGTTCAGTTGGATCTATTCAAAATAGAAATAGCACAGCTCTTGACTCAGAGGTGCAAACAACTGTAACATAATTGCAATCAAAATATATGCAGTATCTATTTAAATGACGTGTCTTCAATAATAAATGATTACGTTATCACTATCATGATTGATGAGTAGGAATCTAAATATTCACGTAGTTGTTAGAGTTTGATTGAAATATTATGCAAATGACATTATTTGCAAGCACAGTTGAGGCTAAACGATTATAGATAAAGTATGACGTTATAGAGTACTATTAACTTGATGAGGAACTACATTTCACATTTTGTCTTCCTTTCCTTGTGTAAGTGTTGGTTTATTGTTTGAATTAATATTGTGCTAATATCGATTATATAAAAATGAAAACAAATGAATGATTAGATTCATAGAAAATTTCAAAGTGTCTATGGTTTCTTAACTCAGGTTCTGAGTCATTTGCTAAAAAATTCTTTGAAGTTTAAAGATAATCGTACTTATAAGTAGCACTTTTGAATCCATTTCTGAATGAAAGTTTTATGATGATGAACTTTTTATTCACAATAAATATAGATTTCCTCAGTCCCTAATTAACTGCAGATATATCCACACAACATTATGTCTGTGCCAAAATACCATTCTCATAACGGTAATATTCTATCATCCCCTTACAGATTTCCCATCCTAATCTCAAAATCTACCATCTCTTCTTACCGACAATATATTTAGAAAGTTTAGTTTGTTGGATGTTATCTAGAACTATGAAATGACTCATCTACAAGCAAGATAATAACTAACGGTTGTAGTAAAAACTAACAGTTTTTGTATACTATTGTCATATCAGATAACCCTATTTTTTTCTTGTTTATTAATTTGACAGTTGATTATGTTTGATTATCATATTCCATGGATCTATAAAATACCAATGTCCGATATAAACCAAGATAAACGTTTTCAAACTATCAGCTTCTCACATTATATTGTTTACTTAATTAAAATAACTTAGATCATTTGTATTTTTTTTATGAGAAAAATTAAATAAACTCTCAAGAATATACTATTGATAGTACTGTAACTAATACAAATGATCTATCAAAAGGTATATTCAGTGTCTAGAACTCACTGTTTAAGTTGAGAAAAAGATGGAATACATTCGTGACTAATTATAATTATATATCAGAATAGTTTAAACATTCTTCTTGAGTTCTCTTTTTTTCTGAAATATTGTTCTTAACGTAACTGCTTGTATAAAACAGGGATAGTTACAATGAAACTTAAGTTTAATATTCTCAGCTGACAATGATATTTTGGTGATTTTTTTTTCTTTTGTTTTTAGTTTATTGTCTAGATTTCGACTCATTTGATTAGGATTATTAGTATCCTAAATCTTAAAATTTCAAGTTATACTTCTTTGTTACACTTAAATAGTTTTAAACATCTGAAGAGAATTATATCCGCAGAATAACTATTTTTTTAACGTTTTTCAAGACAACTAATAGATTGATGAACAAAATTCAATTTCCTGAAACATGGTTAAACATAATGTAAGCATAATATTCAAGTAAAATAATCTTAAAAGTAACCAATTTTTCTAGTAAATGGTGGGAACAACAACTTGATTTAAAATTATTAATGACTGAATTTTAAAAATCTCTATCTTTACACATAAGATGAAACTCTCATTAAACTGTGGTTTATTAACATCACAATAAACATGTTTTTGTTTTATATGTTGCTTCAGTCTTAATGAAAGATATAACTTGTTTTAACCATGAAAATATCTTCATTGAAATAAACAGAACATCATTCTGGTCACAGTGAATAGTTGTGTATTTCTACTGAGTGAAATATTACCCACCTGAAAGAGAGAATATCTAAAAACGTTACAGGGTTCGAATTATTTCTTTACATTTGGTAAAATGAATTTGATAGAATTAATGAACAATAATTTAGAATTAAGCTGGTGGAAAAGATTTGTAGCTGAGATGGATGATTTTGATGGAATTTCGTTCTTTGAGCTGGATGGTTTGGTCGTTGAGCTTTCATCATTCTTCTGAACGACATCATCAGAAAAAACTTCAGATAGAAGTGAAGCGTTCAAATTTCTCCATATGTGGTTCACAGCTTGTTGTGTAGACCTCGGTGTTGATTGGTTCTTGTTGACCTTCAATTTGAATACATTGTGAATCGTTTACTGTTCACTATTATTTAAACAAAAGTTAATAAATAATTTCATGATGATCAATGTTTTACCATGATCACTTGAAAAGATGCAAAATTTTTTTGAATTATCAGGGTTAATAAAATTCAAGAGATGCTAATCTTCAATTGCAGGTTAAAATAGACATTAATAAATTCTTTTAATGTTATATCTCCAGAAAGATTATATGATTATGCAACTCTAATGGTTAACTACTACTGAAAGTTAATTGTCTAGATTTCAGTGTTAGTTTAATTCTGTCGATTAAGTCACAGGGTAATCCACTAATCAAAATAATAATATTACACGTATTATATTTTACAGATTAATGACAACCAAGAGGAGATCATAGACTAAGTTGAAATAAACTTCTTGATGTTGCCAATACTCATGGCTAGTAAGATTTTAAATGTACCCTTTTGATAAAATGATAAACTGTTTGTAACAGATTTACATTTAAATGTCTGTTCATCATGTTTACTATAAGTTTATTTTGGTACTGTATTTTTTATATATTTAATCGACGCTGTCTTAACAAAGAGTTGGCTTTTTTCAAAGAAAAGACATAAACAATTATAATAATTTGTGTGCAATTTCTTAACTATTTTTTTTAGAAATGAGTGTTTTTATATACGTTTTGGAAATGAAAATACGTTAAACTCTGTATCTGACTATTATTAATTGAATCATAAATTATGTGTTCGTATATATTATTGCCGGTCGTGGAATCTAGGTCATATCTTTCGTCTTATTTGGAACTCGATAGCTTTATTTATCTATATCCCAGAGCTAATATTCACTTGGAAACTAGAACCCGATATCATTCGTTTCAAAATCCACCGAGTAATCTACCTTGATTGATCAAAAGTCAGTCAAAAATAACAATAACCGAATAATCGAAACCATTTTTAAGTCAGCCTAAAACTTATTGAATTTCCTAAATGAGTGGCCAACTGAACCTCAAAAGTAAGTGGATAACACGATAGTGTTTGAAGCAAAAGATGCTGAATTCAAACACCCGGAAGGGTACATCTTCTCTGTGATGCGGATATACTCAACTGATGAGTCCCATATAATTTTAAACTAGCGTCCTAGGTCCCAGTGCAATCTGCATTCAGTCTATTCTATATGGACTTGAATCATAATGACTGTATAAAAGCAATCAACAGATGTTTACGTCATCTGTTTTGTGTTTAATTTGGAAATTTTCTGATATTATTTTCATTGTCAACTAAATATTGATACCTTTTCTTTTAGACGTTAGGTGTGAGCTAGGCTTTAGTTGACTTTATAATAAATAAACTTATAGGTAGTTCATAGTTTGATTGATTATTGGCAATATATTGAAAAATGAAAATAATTGTGTATTTTTCAACAAAATTTATGCTAATAAGCTGATTTCAGTATGATGGCATTAACGAATTCTCAATAAAAAAACCATAATGAAATAAGTTCATACGGTGTATTTATGAAATACTTTAACTAAAGAAACATAAACTATAATTAACTACAGCATATCTACGTACAAATGAATAAGAGAACTAAATTGTGAATTCATTAGAAACAATAGTGATGAATCAAGTGATGCATGGAAGAAATCAAAATCATACAACTTTCAACGATTACAAATAAAACGTTTCCGTTAATTACATCACCATATATATATATATATATATATATATATATATATATATATATATATATATATATATATATATATATATATATATATATATATATATATATATATGTTTATGCTACCATTCGCAGCAGTATGCTTCCAATTAAAAACTGTTAAATTTAATCGAATGAGAGTAATGCGAAAGAGAAGAACAAATAAGAAACAAAACCATGTGTGAAAAGAATATGAAAAATCATGAAAGAAACACTGGTCATCGATCAAATCTTGGAAAAAAAAATGCGACGAAATATAAATCAATCAGACTAATATAAAAATAAAAGTGAATGATTTTATTAACAAGACTGTAGGGTATTGAATGTAAAATCAATGAAAGTTAATTATTCAACTTCTAAACAAACACCATCACATTAAATTTTTGATAGAAATACAATTTTTTTTAAAAAAAAATAATAAAATTTGATCATCATACTATTCAAGTTTAACGCTACTAGTAATTTTAATTCTAGTTACTTTTCGATTTTTTTTCTTCTATATTTCACTTCATTTTTGATCTTTACATAAATCTAGCCAAATTATCTTTATCAGTATGTGTTATCTGTTCTTAGTAACGGAAGTTTCATATCTCTATACATTTAATATACATATAATATTGATTGAATTTCATAAATAATGTTTAATTTTACTCATTGAGTACTGTCTAAAAATATACCGAAATTAATAATTGATAAGATCAATCTATTCTCTTTTTAAAGCAAACCTTCCTGTATTCTACATACAATTGAACTGGCTAAATCATCATTTAGACTCAAAGAATCGGGTTTTTTTTCTATGTAAAAACTTATAACGATAAGTTTGATATCATCTTTTGTTGCAGTTAAGTTTGAAATCAATCTGTCTTTTATTGATTAGTGATTCGTACTTGAATAAATACGAACTTAGATGGTTAACAACTGAATAATCAACCGTTTCATATCGAAAGTCGATACTTTAATGTCGTATTAATAAAAAATTTCACAGACAATATAAAAAGAAATAGCTTAGTTACTGAAAAATACTCTTGATGTAATCTTTTATTACGAACTTGATTATATTATTCTCTATTATGAATTCAATTCTCTACCCTAAAATGTTTTGAGATCAATTGTGGATTTAAGATAAGTATTTCAAGTAGAAAAATATCAAATAACGGAATTCATTATAGTTATAATATACAGACATGTATCACTGATCTAAAATGTAAGCAAATCAAGTTCATTACTTGTAAGAATAAATAAAATATTAGACAATTATACTTTATTTTTATCTAGAAAGAAATAGATTGAAAAAATCATGGTTATTTTTATCAATGACAAGTGGTTTATCATGAAATTTTGTGATATCACCATTAAATACTAGAACTATAGAATGTAGATTGTTGAAGAAAGTCACTTTGTCTTCTTTTCTAGTGTTTTTTTTCGATTTACATGAAATAATATAAGAAATTAAGTTTGTTGGTAACTTTTGTCTGATATTCTGAATGGTTTCCTAATTATATGAATAAATCTATATCCTCTGTAGAAAACCAAATCAAGTTTCAGAAGGTCTACATAATCTAAAGGATCATCAGAAAAAAATAGTGTTAAACTATAAAATAACTTTTATTTGAATTCGTTGTCATCGTGAATTCATAGTGAAATCGAGTCAATGTTTTATGTGGTTTATCATATTATTATAAATTTAGACGTAGAAAACAAACCATAAACAACAATATATATATATAAAATAAGCTAAAATTAATTCACGATTTTGTGCAACCCTTCATCCATTGTCTGAGGTGAATAACTGTCTCACACCCAACACAGATTCGACTCCACTGGTCACAGTTTCACACTAGAACTCCAGGAAATCTATCTTGAAGCTAATCACTAGTGAGCACATGATTATTATCAGTATAAAGATAATCAAACTAAAAGCTTATGGATTATTAATTAGCTTGACATGTAGTTAGAGAGAATGATGTATTTTGTTCAAATAATTATATTAACTTAGTTTGACAAAGATAAAGTATTTCGTTAAACAGAAAACTAACTATAGTTTACTTTGTTTAATCTGATTCATGGAAGAAATTCTATTTTACTAAGAACAAACGTTACATCTTACCATTTTTGTAAAATTCTGTTGTGAAAATAAAATGTTTCCTTGTAATTTGGCATAAAATTTGTTCCCTTTGTAAACCATAGAGTTAGAGGAGAATTTCTTGCTACTGGTAAAATTTAATTTATGTTTACTAGATTTCTAATGGGAATTAACCACTAAAGTAAGTATATTTTCTGCGCTTAAATCAAATGCGTTTTGTTAATTAGAGGACATTTATGTTAGTTTTTAGTTTCTAAGTAAAATCTAGGTGTATTAGACATTATTTAGCTGGGAGATTTATTAACTGTGAAAAGTAAAACAGTAGAAAGTATAATGTGTAAAGTAGTTACTAAACGAATGTATATCCATAATGTCTAGATCATTCAGTTTGATTTATATGTGTAAAATTGGCTTAAAAATGTTTGACGAATTAGTTTATGTACAGGACTAAAGTAATTTTCCGAGAATGTTGGGAATGTTAGGTAAGTCAATGGAGTAGAAAAAGTTACTAACCGACATTTTGATCACTTGACAAAAGATGCTTTGATGTAAGATTTATTGAAAAATTTAAATTTTTGTATAGATTTTTACGTGGATAATTATAGTTGTATATTATTTGTATTAGATCAAAATCTGAATCTTAAACAACATCGTTCGTATATGAAGCATTAGAGTCGACCCTCTTAATGTATATTCATTTCAAAGGGCATACTGTAACATGGGTTTTGAAAGACAAACTTTAAATATTATTGAAAGTGTCATTCTATTTGACTGAACTTCGTGTTGTCTTGTCTAGTTGGCCATTAATTCATAGTTAAGTTAAAGAAAAGCTCACGCCTTGAGTCAAACCAGTATGCACCCATCATTTCATTTGCTTATGCGGAATACGTTATTTTAGCCACAATATGATGCTTGTCGAAGTACATTACCCTGCCTAGTTGTCTAAGAGACCGTAAAAGTCACTCAAAAGCTTCATCTTGGAACATATATTTAGTTCCAGTCGGTTCGCTGTGGCAACGTTGGAAAAGAAGAGAAAAATTTTTTCCCTCTAAATTGTCTCAATACCCCGATAAATAAAAAGATCATTAGATGAAATATTTATGGTTTTGGAACAATGGATGAATTTTATGTTTGTGGGAGGAATTCAGATATATTACATTGGGGTTAAGATAACCACTAAATTCACATATTTTAGCTCCCTTTGCTTAATTGAATACCTGTAATTTGAATAAATTTCATGAAATTCTAATGTGTATTTTTCTTCTGTAAACTTAATTTATCAAAATAAATAAGAGTAAATTCACTTGGTGTTCTTTGTTTGTATCTTCCCAGGTAGCTATCAGGACACAGTAGCTATGTAAATAAAGCGATGGCGTATGAAGCGAACGGTACTAGGTTCGAGTCCTAGTCCCTTACATGCAGGTACATCCAGCTGACGAGTTACACTGCTAGCCACTATCCATCTTTGCTTAAATAAGATCGAACTTCAATTACCCATTTCTCTAATGATTTTGTGTTATGCCTTAATGAAACTTTATATCATGACCGTAAAACTAAATAACTGTTCATTATAAAAACTTATATTTTAAAATCTTTCATTCATTATAATAATTATTATAATGTCCTATATAACAACAAATATTCTCTAGATTCAGTGATTAATGAAACAGAAGGGAAGAAAAATAATTTTTTTTCGGAAATTCTTTGCATGATAATAAATGTAAAACTAAGGTATACTATTTCTGACTAGTTTAATTAATTAAAGATAATACTTCCTGATATATTTAGACAATCATTTATATTACCATGCAAATAATAATTACTGTATATAGAACATTTTATCTAATGAGTTGTCAGGTTGACCAATCGATCAAAACCTTTAGTTACTATGTATTATAAACTTCAGTTATACATTTTACTGATCAATTAATTACTATTCTTAATTATTTATTATGAAAGATTGTTATTTAGTATAGCCATCTTAAAGCGTTAATACTAATTAGTAATCATCCATTAGGTGAAATGTTATAATGGAAAATTATTTATTTCAAATGAATTCCATAATATTTATTGATGAAAAAGTATGCAACAATAGTTGCTAATTTCACGTTGTATAAATGTATTGTACATGTTATGTTATATTGTTATTTGTTTCTTAATTACATCTCATGATCTTTTTACGTTCATTGATGTAGTAGTAGAAAATCTAAATAACAACTAACAACATTGATTTTTGTAAAATGGTAAAAATGATATTTTCTTAAATAAGCATTTCACAGAATTTGTAAGATAAGTCAGGTATGCAAGGAGTTAACCTGTTCGTTTTAAAGTACTAATGAATCAAGAATGTTAGTAATTTTGGTAAACTATTTTTTTGTTAGAACATTTTAACTTTGTAGAGGAAAATATTTACCACTTAAATGAGAAGGAATTTAGTTGATGCTTTTCGAAGGAATTTAAGATTAATTTTCTCCGCAGCAGGTCTGAATAATATGTGATATCACGAGATCATTTTGTTTTTGACTAACTATTAGTTCTAGTACGCTTGTATAAGAATTTAATTATTGCTGATTATCGCATTACTCTTTTATTTTTTGACATATATTGTACATCATTAGTATCCAAAATAAAAATTATGAAAATAACCAAAGGTTCAGTTTTAAGAAATAGATAAGTTTTATAGTTGATTAGTAATGTTTTTCGTTCAATTGTGGCCATCGACAATGGCAAAAACAACTTATATTTCACTTTCGTGGTATTATATATATTTCATGATATATTACTATTGATTTTTGATGAGAAGCTTATCAAATACCTTATAATGTTTCTAAAAGATCACATTGTTGAAGTGATTTCTATCTGGATGACGCCGTATTTGTCACAGTCAGACGTTACATTTGAAACTTAAAGTGAATTTGAAACACATATATATATCAACCTAATTATAGTATATTGAATGCAGAATCTTTCATGATATCTGGCTTTTTATAGGCCAAAATCATGGCTACTA
Source organism: Schistosoma margrebowiei (assembly GCA_944470205.2). NCBI lineage: Eukaryota > Metazoa > Platyhelminthes > Trematoda > Strigeidida > Schistosomatidae > Schistosoma > Schistosoma margrebowiei. Next base: position 31,423,069 of record OX104025.1, read on the forward strand.
TCATTAGAAAAACATAAATGGTGAAAAAGATCAATAAAAATTCATAAATATGAGATATACTACATCCATACTGATAATGACTTTTCATACTAACATTTATTGCATTTAAATAAAGGCTTTCATCATCCATAAGAAATGGTTATCTAGGTAGTATATTTCAATATATTCAGGTTTGTTTAGGAAACATTTTATATATAACAAATTTATTGTTTATATCAACATGTATCAAGATTTTAACAAACAGTTTTATGTTAACTTGGTGCTGTACCTATAAATTTTAATTGTTCATCTAAACACACTCGGAACAGTTTGCCAGCCGACGTGGTGTAGGTGTTTAAAATTAATTCACTGGGATTATTATAAATCTAATTTCACATGTACAGAACCTAATGAATAGAAAACCTATAATTATATGGATTTATTCAAATAAAGTTTCGGAAATTATTCCAAGAGTTTATTGTTAGGAAATCATTAATTGCAACCAAATATAATGAGGTAACACGCTCTAACGTAAAGTTACTACATTATCACTGATAACGAACGAATATTTATGAAAATATCTGTTTTATATCATGATAGGTAAAACTAAACAGGCCTACTGTTAGGTCCCGATAAGCATAATAAACAGTAATTTTGGAGATCCATTTATGGACTTTTACTGAGTATATTTTTATCGTATAACTGTTAAATAACCCACCTATTCATATTCGTGTTCCTCTTATTATAAGCTTCATTTTGACCTATAAACTATTATTATACGATCTACTATTCTTGAATTATGCCCTGTCTATTAATTATTACCTCCCTCATTCACAGCCACATTTGTCTAATTCTTGTACAAATGTTTCATATTTTATTGATACGTTGTGGTCTGCTTGATTGGTATGTTTGAAGTAAATGACTCATATAGCAGAGGCTCGCATTGGTGTTCTGAATTTAATAGGCTAGGTTAGGCGGTAAGCAGGACCAATTAAGACTCTAGACTGCTCTCACGGGTTTTACGCGTCATTGATCCGATCGATAAGTCACTGGCCTCTAATCGGCGGTCACAAGATATAACAACTCCAAACATTTTTTTAAAAACTCTCAAGTAGCTCAAAATTTAAAAGTCAATTGATTGAATTTGGTGCATGAAATTTTGTTAAAATCAAAATTTTATTTTGAATTTAAAAGTTTACATTCATTTCATGGATCATTTAAAACATAATGAAAAGGTTTCAATTAATTAATGTCAACGTAATTTTAATAAAAATCTAGCGATCAATTACAAGCTGGTTCCTGGACAGATGTTAGCTATATATATATACAGTTCAGTGCATCAATACATTGTTTTGTTTAAGACTTGCGAAGTTATGTATCAATTTTAGTGGAAGTAATTAGAAACTGGATAACAGTCAAGCATACACTTCATTATTTATATCTAGTTTTAAATTAATACTTACCGTTATAGTAATTTGCTAATGCCGAAGTTGCTAAAAATTTTTTTTCAAACTTTGATAATTCAGTACTGTATTGGTTCAATGACTAGACGGTTACAATCAATTGTAAAAACTGTAAAAATGGTAATTACTACCAAACAAGATTATTGATTTGTATTTTTGTAAACTAATCTCTTTCTTTTTCAGTACATATTTTAGAAGAAAGTAACGCACCAAAGAAAGACTATCAGCAAGAATTTCTAAAAGAACTTCTTTTCAGTGTGATAACTCAAATCTGAATTGTTATAAATATGTTAAGAAGTAATCTCAATGTAGTTGGAATATTAGATTGTCGATTAAAACGAATTCATTAACGAAAATGCATAAAAGTTTGAACTAAATTTTTATCGGGAATATTTCTACGATGAAATATCTGATTATGTATGTCTAGTCAAAATAGTCAGTATGATGTTCTATAGCTTGAATTACATTGACAAATCATTAGTGACTTGTAACTAGCAATGCTCATTCATTATATGAATCATCCATAGAAAAAAAAGGAATATATATATATAATTCACTTGTTCCACTGGAAAACAATAGTGAGCTGAAAAACGATTTAGGTATGTGCAATAAATAGTAATATTCAAGACGATTTTTATAATTTATCACACCGTACATGAAATAGACTTTGTGATAGTTTCACTCTTTTTAACTAATCAATCATATACAATGGTAAAATTCATCATAGTAACAAAATATGCTAGTTATTCATTGCGGCGAGAATTATAGTAACTATCCTACAACCACTTTTGATTATGGTTAGATTTTGTTAAGCCCTTTTAATAAGTTACTTAACAGACAATATTATTCGAACAGTAACAACTCGTATATTCCTTTGTTCAATTATGATCACTATCATACCTGGACGAACGTGTACCCTTGATCGCATGATAGACTACGCACATATCTATTTTTAGCTAAAATGTTAATCTCATAAAGTCGCTCGATAAATCATCCTTTTTCCCATGTATTGATGTACTCGAATCCTATTATTAGCCTTTACCTTGCTTGGCTGAGCCTTATTCGATTTGACTACAAATTCGCCTCTGCATTTGCTCGCATACACACACATTCGCCTCTCTGATTCGTACTCGCTCGATATGCTTATAGCCTTGTGATCGGTGCTCTCCGCTAATTAACTCTAGTTTCCGCTTCTTTTTGCCCTGTGATTTCAAATACCGTTGAGATTTATACAATAACGGTTATCAAGGTGATTGATTAAGGTAGCTAAGCCACTACAGAATAAAAATAATGACTTTGTTTAGATAGAGAGTAATAATATACACTATCACTTTGAAAATATCATAAAAATTGCATATTGAACTTTTAACAGTCTAGAAATTTATTGCTTTCAAGTTCTTTTTTTTGCCAAATGTTTGATCAGCAGTGATAATAATTTTGAAAGAACGATAATAATAAAGTAGTAGAATGAAAACTGGAATAAATACATCAGGAAAAAATCTTAATTACTTAACGTTTGAAAATGAACATCATGAACTTGAGAAATGAAAACAAATTCAGTAAGCAAACATTATGAAAATTATTTCAGATATTTATGGTCGAGATTGTGAGTTCTGTGTTTATTATCATAAATAAGTGATTAGGAGATTCTTATAAGGGACGGGATTTATGCTAGGTAGATGAACAGGATATCTAACACAAGACATTTCCATGATAATTGTCCTTAAAATGAGACGAGAGAGAAGGGAAGATGTGTTATCAAAGGCTCCAATGGATTTAAATTACGTTCAAGTTTATTCACTTGCATAATGATTACTCTATTGCTATCAATTACCAAGTTTACCACTTATAGTAATCATCACTATACAAAATTACAGTAAATTTTTGAATAAATTAAAATTGCCTTAAAATAAAAAACCTAATTCCATGGTGAATAAGTCGATAAAACTGACAACACACCGATTGACATTATTATTAGTGGCTTTATTAAATATAATATTTTTGGTACAATATAGAATTCTCAGTACAAAGTATTTCAATAAGTTTCCTTTTCTTATTTCTTGATCGACCCTTGCGATACATACTGCGTGATCGCCAGTGAGATGTCAGCAGTTCAGGAACTGACAACTGAATAATTTATATTCTTTTCAATGCATACTACTAGTGACCACGATGTCTCTGATTGAGATCTTCTGTAACTTGTACAGCGAAATGTCGTAAACGTTTCATAACTGCACATGAATAGGTTATGAAACTAATAGACATAATGATGTGTTAAAACAAACAAGAAAACAGATAACTTGTTGAAATATCTAGATAGCAGGAACAAGTATCCAAGGTATTCAAGCAGGCCGCCTTGATTACAGCCAGTGAACAAAGTTCATTTCAGATTACGGTGCAAATCTAAATACTGATTCTTACCTAAATTCAAGCATTGCATTTTATTAGTTCACACACTAAAAAGGTCTTTTAATAGTTACTGCTGAGTAAAAGATTTATGGCTAAGACTTTCGAAACCGGTTTATTTCAAATCCACAAGACATATGAAGCATCTTTTTCTAAAACAATATGTTGCGTTGTGAAGCTTAATTGACATAAACTAAAGCCATTCCAGATATTTAAACTTGCTCACAAATGAGATTCTTGATTAAGTAAGTAACCAGTAGACAGTTTTCAATAATATGTCACTTAGAGTTATCAAAATCTTAGTCCTAATAGATCAACAGTGATGCAAGTTTTGTTGATTTTTGCGTCAAAAAGGTCAAACATGAACTAATGGTGACTAATTGTAGTTAATACACTTTAAAACATTCGCCAATGTTATAATGTTTAAAGGTTGTTCAGATCAACAACTTTCATTTGTGATGGTTTAGAATTATTCCACTGTTGATATTTTGACTGACTTGGTTTGCACATGTGGTTTTGTGTAGATTGTTTCCATAGATTTATATTGTCACAAGTTTATTTAGAATGGTTGCTATGTGGCTAGCAGTGCGATTCAGGATACACGTTTCATTCAGCTAAAAATGGTCAGAAATTCAGTCCACACAACAACAGCGAACTAATCCAAATCTATTACAAATAAATTAAAATTCATACTTGCTGTACAAGTGAATTGTTATCGGGACTCAGTAGTTAAGTGAACAACATATTAAGTGTTTAAAGTGGAAGTTATTGGCTTTAAACCAATGAATAAGCATTAAATCCGGAATGCAATAACATTCAGATGAACAGTTTCATATAGAATGAAAGGTGTGTCCTGTATATCACTATTAGACACATTTCACATAATCTATATAAATTTTTTCCACATTCTCTAACTTATTATTTTGTTTAAACTATTGAGTTTAAGAAAGCGTTATTTCAACCAATAAACATCCGTAAGATAATAGAAGTCTAACATGTACTTGAAACAGAAACATAACTGATCTATTATTGTGTTGTTTTGAACAGAATTACGACTGAAAATATAACGAAATGTATGTTCGAATAAACGACATTGACTAGTCGCATGAATGCAACCGTAAAGTGAAAAAATCTTTAATAAATCTATTGAGGAAATTATAATCTAATAAAGTTGAAAAAATGCGGGTTATTGGACATTCTTTGAATAAACTAAATTTATAACCCTTGATTAAATGATAGTAGAAAGAAACCTTCAAATATATATGTGAATGAACTAAATAATCTTCATTTATGATCACGATTCATTTATAACTGAAATTTATTTAGTGCGAGATAGATAAGTTTTCCACAAATAGTATGGTTCATTAGTGATAAGAATGGTAGTCGGTTCTACAGCTGTATAACCAACTGATAATTCATAAAATATTTGTGAAGTTGTTATTAGACTATTGATGGTAAAGTTAATTCTGCACATGTAGATAAGAGGTAATTGATGAGAACAAGTATTAACAGGAGAATAAAGATCGTTCCTAGTATAATTTCAGTTAATTCAACTTAGAAGAAAATAATACAAATAAAGAATGAATGATATAGCTAGTAAGATGAATTAAACATTAGTAAATAATTTAAAACTACTACAACCAGCCAAAAGATATTGAAAGTTAAATTTGTTTCTTAAGTAAAATGAAGTACCGGTAATCAAGGAGTATGTATGTATCTATCCTATGCTTTGCTACTGAGGGTATAAAAATGATAGCGAGTTATTTACCGATAAAAGTCTATTATAAAACGATCACACATAAAACCAATTAGTTTTATTGCTTCTTCTAAGGTGAGTAAAAATAGTGACAATATATTTAGCATCAACATGTAAATTTAATATTTCAGTCTCATAAAAATATGAGTTTTACTTAAGCTTGTCAGTACTCATGTAATATTGCTTCTAACATCAGGTAAATACTGTAAACTGAAATAAATTTATCTTCATCTACGAACGTGAAACTATTGTCGGATTAAATGAAACAGAAAATAGAGTTTTAAGAAACAAATAGTGCAAAGTAGTTTTTAAGGTTGTTGTCGATTCATATAAAGCAACGTACTTTTAATAACTTCGGTATAGCTCAAAAACAACTGAAACAAAAGCATTCGTTTTAGATGAATCAACGTTAGGCAAAGACATTAAAACAATCGAGTGAATTTATATGGGCACTTGAGACAACTGGAAACTTAGGTAATAATGTTTTTTGATTCAATAAACCGAAAAACATTGAACTGCCAATATTATTATTATTATTAATAATGACTTTATTAATATTATGGTTACGGTACAATATAGAATTCTCAGAGGAAATTACTTTACCAATTTTCCATTTCTTACTTCTTGGTCGATCCCAATGATAAATATTGAGTGATCGCCAGTTAGAAATTAACAGTTGAGTAAATCGACATCTAAACAATGTACATTCTTTTCACTGTATATTGCCAGCAACCACGATATCTATGGTTGGGCCTTTTTTCAACTTGTACAAAAAAAGATTGTAAACTTTTGAGAAACGCACCAGAATTGGTTATGCAATTAATAGTCGTAATGATGTACTAAAACAAACAAAAATAGACAACTTGTTGAAATATCTAGATGGTATGAACAGGTAACCCAGATGTTCAAGCAGGCGGCCAATCAACTATAAATACAGTGTATATAAGTACAATCTCTCTAGAGTTAAACATATTACGTACAGTGAAATAAGACGTCTAATTTTAACTACCAATAAGATAATTACTTGCATTTAGTTCATTCACTTTTTAAAGTTTTAACTAACACATAAAATAAATTCTGGCTCACTACAAAGCTTTATACTTTAAAAAAATAATTTATAAAAGTTTTATGACAAAAATTCGAATATATTGCTGGAATGAGGGCCTAAATAAACTGAATAGATCAAATTATTAATTGTCCATAAGTTTCACTAGGATCTGGTTTAATGACTTGGATTGCAAAACAAACTTAGATGAACTACTTTAGCTGATATTATGGTTGAAAAACAAACTGTATCATTCATTGTATAAGATGAAGATTTCGTGAATACATGGAATTAATTCATTGTGAAGAAAAAGTATAATACAAAGGCTTTTGTTTAGTAATTTGTTTAAATAAAAACGTGTCTTTTATTTGAATTAAGTATGAAACAAGTCAAAACAATATTTAAAAAAAAACAATCTGGTATGTGATTCAATTTGACATAGTCACGTTCGTAATTTAAAAATAATCATTCTATAAAATATAAATAGACAACATATTTGTAATGTAAGAAGGGGTTTTGTGAAGATTTTAGCAATTTCAATAGTTGAAATCATGAGTCAATTGAAGCTAGACCATCATGGAAAACCTGAAAGCACTGGGCGACCATTTTTCCAAGTATACAAGTCCACAGCAGTGCGCATCCATGAGATTCGAACCCAGGACCTATCAGTAATATCCCAATGAGTAGAAAAATAAGATTTTCGAACGTTTCGTAACTTAGTGTAAGTCACTTCTTCAGAGAATAAATTCTACTCATTAGGATATTACAAATATATTATTTATTTATAAAAATCTACTCAATGCTCAATTTATTCAAAGTTTTAAAGTCAAACCTTAGTAATGATACCTACAAATTCTATAAAATATTGTCCTGTCTATTGATAAGATCATAATTTAAAGATTTACGTTATTAACACTCAGCATAGCAACTATCTTATTATTACGATTAACTAAGATTCATTTGAAACTTATAAATTTGTCAGTTAAATGTTAAAAAGATAAATAAACAATCTCACATTTTTTATCCATTTAGTGAACCATTGAAATTTCATTTTTATATCATGTTATTGAATTGAAAGACTCACTGTAATGTAAATGATTCCTTTTGTGATAATCTTTATTCACATATATACACATAATTATTATGTTAGAAATATACGGAAATCTGCAAGTATATTGCAAACAAATAATCCAGAATATTTACTAAACTGTATGTGTAACAATAGAGCTATTTATAATCAACCATAAACCTTTAGCATTATTTTACTTTTAATAATTTGATATAGTTTAAAATAAATCATAATTTAGGTAACTGAATGTTGTCAGGAAGTATCTTAGCTTATAATGCTTGTGAATTAATGCAATATCTAAGCTATACGCAGAGTATGTATGGAAAGTTTCAAGTAAACGACACTAAGTGAATTTAAACTTTATCCCATTGCACAAACAAGTGACTATCAGGACTCGGTATGTAAGTGGGTACTAGGTTTCAGTCCCGGAGTGATCATCAACTCTGGAATGCAAGTACATCCGGCTGACGAATCCCAAATAGGGCGAAACACGCGTCCTGGATTCCATTGCTAACCACTAACCATCTTTGTGTATAAGAATATTATTCCGTATAATGATTAAGATATGTAATGTTATCTACCTTTTGAGACAAAAACTGCTTTAAAATAAAACGAGACTGTATAAATTCATGTAGAATTTGTATGGTATGTAGTTCTCAAGACTTTTTAATTTAATAGATCATTTTGATTGTTATCATTTTTTAATACAGTCGCATTAGCATAAGTTGGTTACCACTACAAAATAAATGAATATCATTCTATACTACATACAATTCAACTACCTAATATGAATGCTTGTGTCCCATTTGATTATAACTTAAATGGTTGCTGAGTTATCATTCTGTATTTGTTACTAGTCTACTATTTTCAACTAATCTTAAAATGACTGGTAAACTAGAACTGAATCAGTATGTCATTTACTAAAAAGAATCCAGATAACAAATCTAACTTATCATAATGAATAGAGATGAATGTGAATAGAATGTTCAAAAATAAAACAATAAATCAATGGTAAGTTTTGGCTTTATAATAAAATGGCATAGAATCAGTAGCTGTCTGAAAAAATCCTACGTAATCAAATGTACAAATGTTATGGATGATATCCATTTTATGAAAATGTTTTAGTGATGCATTTGGATGATAAATGAGCATTTCACTATACAAACTGTATACAAAGATTTTTAAGTGAACCAGACAGCAATTCATTTTTTACTTTGATTTGTTATTGAGTGATTTTGTTTCAATTAAGCATTTATGAAACGTTCAAAAATTCTCGAATGATTCTAAAATGTTGTAACTTATTAGTTAGGTATCCCACCATTTAGCTGTTGAATTACTGCGTGAGGAAACGACCAAATTGAATGTATGATGCTTGTTAAAAGGAAATGCATAAATAGCAGAATGTTAGAACACATCACATACATAGAACTGTGTACCATGTAAAATGTTTGTTCAACAAAACTAATATATTGGATGACAAGTGTGGAAAATTAACTTAATTTGATATAACTAACTATGAGAGTTCAATATCTGGCAATTGTCTTATGAATACTTTCACAATGTTTTTCGGAGAGAAATATTCTTCTAGTTTACTGGACTGATTATGCTGTGAATTACCCAAAATTTCTTAATAAATCTATTTAGTGAACACTCACTTATTATAATCTACTATTAAAAACTTCATTATTATATTACTTTTTATTCCATTCGAAATTAAATCCTATGAAATCCAGGCTAATGTATATTTCCTGATTCCTATCATGTATATTGTCAAGATAAGTGAAAATGTAATCACTGATAAATTCTTTTGCTATGGTTGGTGATATACCAATATTTAGAAAGTCTTTTGTTTAGATCCAAATGTAAATAACAATTCTGAATAAAAGTATTTTGAAGATACACCTGTATGCTAGATGATTTAATTGATTTATTGAGAACAACATTAATCTCTATTACCAGTAGAATTGAGTTTTTGATCTAGGAGTGTTTAGACAATTTATTCTTGCAGCTTTTCTAGTCGGTTATATTCTCATACTTTACCATTTTTTATATGGATTCTAGACTATCGTAGACTTCTTGATTTGCGTTTTTCTTCAACTTAGTAGTTTGACGATATAGGTTTCCATAGAAAATCTCTGATTATTTGATTATCTGTTATTTGAAAATAAATTACACATGGGTTGTTTTCCTATTTATACAGTTTTTATTCTTTTTTTATATATATTACTTAAATCACGGTATTAATTGAGATTAAGAAATATCTAATGTTGATTGTCGCTTCACTACTTGTGAAGGGATCAGCATTCTGATTAGATCAAAACACTTGATAATACAAAAGTGATTATTGTTAAATAGAAAGAAAGATAGGAATAATTTAAACAAGCAAACTAATTAACTATTCAGAATTTTCTTAATTATAATGTGATTAACAGATTTCAAACAGAATATTTCAAACACCCTCGTTTTTTTTTAAGAAAATAATCTGAATGATAAAGATAATTGACAGTTTTAATCGATAACTTTGGAAAATTTAAGAAAACTGACCAGTATAAAAGGTCTTGAATTAATCTAACTTAATTTTCAAACCTTGATGAATTTTTTTTGACAGTTATCAAGAATATATATATATTTCGAAATGTGGTATAACTAGAAACTATAAAGTGCTTCATACAATATGGGCATTGTCAGTGCTATGCATTTATTGATCAAGTATCATCAATTCATTGAATCACTGTCGTTAATGTTATTCGAAGGATTCCAATAGTCAAGCTAATGCCTTTTAGTGGGTCTTATAGATTGAAAACTATTGGTTATGTTGATTTAAACAAATATAGGATTAAATAAATCTCATTCACTTTAGTCAAACTGATTTGGATAACTTGGTGAAAGTCTAGTGAAACGTTTCAGTTGGAATAATAATCATGTGGATCTATGATCACCATACATAGGCTAGATTAATATCGGGAACCGTAGTCAAGAAGTTTGATTCTTTTTAGATCTTTGTACTCAATTGCGAAACTTTTCAAAGGAGAGATGTCATATGTTCATTTGGGCACAACTATCCACTTTCAATCCTGTCACAAAAGCTGCTCGTTACGATAGTGACATAAAGAAACCTTCGAACCATGTCAGTTTACCAATATGTTCGTTTGAAATGCTTATTGTTTGAAAGACCATAGAAATAGTTATGAATTAACTTGAAGACACTTTGATCAGTGATGTATATAATATTGGTATATACTTTTGTTAGATGAATGAGGTTTAAAGGAAAGCTAGATAATGCGGCATTCAAACACTCCAGCATTAAATGTTTGATAGACAACACACTATTGTGAATAAAACCGTAGTTTAATCTCTCGTATTCAATATTCTTACAGATTAACGCTTTATTTTATCACCTCCAAATAAATTACTATTAAAGCAGTCATAAACAACTTAACACGAATTCGTGGACAAAAGATTTGCTATTCCTTTAAACTAAACAACAGTTATGAGAAGAAAATATATTCAAATTAAATGTTTAGTTAATATCACTTCGGACTTTCTGGACAAGATTATTATTTGTGGACGAATCAATCAGATTCAAGATAACAAATATTGGATATTAGCACGAAATTCACTCATTCATATGAATGAATAGAATTTCGGATTTATGGCTGATGTCAGTTCGTATTGAAAATACCGGAAACGAATTCCGAAACTTAACGTTCAACTATAAATCCTAATCCTAATAACCCGCACTAATTTATAACACTCTTTCAGTCTTAGTAAGTAAGTGAACACATTCAAGGTCACTTTATCATCGCTCAACGGACATCCATATATCATAGTCTCACCACTTTTTGTTTATATTCATTTATTTATTTGAACACATAAATATTGATACAAAGGGGCACCAAATACATATACGCAACACGAGTCACTTGATTTGTGTGTGGGATGTGATACTGCACGGGTGTCCAAACCGAAGCAGGTGGTTTCCTTTAGTGGCCACACACACAACCTCCCACCTAAAGGTCTGATCCCAAATGTAGTGGAGTGACGTCAGCAGATGCAGTCCCATGGTAGCAAGTGATCAATATTTGGTTCATACACTATTCGTTCCTTTAGGATACTGGAGGCCATGTGCATCATTGGTTTGGAATCAGGGTTTTCCAACTGGCCTAGGTGAACTCTCTGTGTCCACCAACCCGGTTAATGTGCCGAACATTCACACTCTCAATTCCATAAACAACAGCGCTGCCGCGAGAAGGCAGTGAATATGACTTCTCTGGTAGTGGCTGTATACAAGTGGCCATGTGAAAGCATTTTGACAGGGAGAGCTGACCCTCCTCACTCTCGACAGTACCAAGTCATTTGGGGGCACTTTTTGTTTATTGTAAAAAGCGAGTGCTATGCCAGATTTCTTTTCGTACCATATCCAACAACTCAAAATATTGTAATCAAAATTATGACTATAATGACATTCTTTTTTAAAATAAAATAAAATTATGAATGTTTCTTCGATTCCGCTTATAAATCTGATCTGTATGAATGGAATGCACATCATAATCATTATGGTCAGAATGATACATAGATTTAAGTCGATAGATAGGATTAAAACCTTCTGCATTTTGAAAGAACTCAATGTACTATTAATTTGAATAACATTACTATTATGGATAAGAACTTTCCATCCCTCTAAAATATCCAAGCTAATCATAATCTATACCATGCTAAATTACTTCAAGAGTATCTTCAATTAATTAAATGCTCAATAATTTCATTTTCTAGTACACATTTCAGTATGTTTGAGAAGTAATTTAATTTTTAAGTAAAATTCATACTAAAACACATTTGAAAGATGATTTAATTGAGATTTTAAACTTCAAAATTATTTTGCATTTAATTTCTTTTAGAAATACCTTTCAAAAGTTCTAAAGCCCGTGGTTAAATTCATTACAATGGTACATCAGTGTTCTTTTAAACAAAAGTGAAAAGTATGTCTGTTGTTAGTAATGAGGTAAAAGAAACCATCTACCAGTGCGTAATATCGTGAATTGACTGAAATTATACAATACAACTATTGGACTACGAGTTAGTGAATAAAGACTTAAACCTAGTCAAGTGATCTGAATCTCCTGAATTCGATCCACGGTGGGTTCACAGATTTCGTGGTTTACACAGACTATCTAACTAAGGTTGGTTCATGATTGCAATCAAACTCAGAAATCACCATAGACCCCATTACTGACATTTAAAATGTTTGTGAGTCACCACTGTGTATTAATTCTTGCAGTAGAAATACATAAATGATATTTCTTCATTATTCGTATGTTTGAGATATGAGTTACTGAGTTAACTTTTTAACCGAGTGAGCTCACTTAAACTATAAATATGACTTCTATCATTCAAAAAAATGTTATTTCACCTTTGTTCTATTAGGTGGGCAGATATTCACACCACTATGATCCAAATAGATCTTCTTAGACATAAATGTATGGATTATTTTTCTTAAAACTTTACAACATTAATTATATTACAATTTCGCATCTGGAAAACTTTTATTCTCATGTGAACTGTTGTTTGTTGTCATTTATTTCCCAGTCTCATATTGATAAAATCGATCTAACTTGGAAACAAAATACATTGATTCTAAGTGGTTAATTCATTTGTATTTGATGGGTTTTATTGATGTAAATTGATTTTAATGAAATAGGTGTGTGTTTGCAAATTTTCAGTCGATGTTCACTTTAAACAAATTGAATATCTCTCGTACATCTGTACACATTGATTTATAGTTCACCAGTTATTCAGTTTTTGTTTGTTTAGTATCAGAATGCGTTATTCGTGCCATTGTTTATTGAAAGTCAGTATAGCATAACTAAAATTGACTAAGTTATGTGTGGCTTTAAAAGTTCATTTTTCAGGTCACACTTCGACTTCCACTTTATAATTGTATGACGATAAATTTTAGGATAAGGCTTATTATTGCATTCACTATTTCAAAAGACTAAATTACGTACACAACAAAACTTTAAAGAAATAAAAATTAATGGATTACACTTTACAGAAGTCACTTACTATCCATTTAAAAAACATACACTACAACACAAGAAACAACATACTGAAGACTACTGATTCTTTTAGTAAATTTTCATATTTACATGTATAGTTTCACCGTGGAATAACTATTAGATCAATAAAAGTCTGTTGTAGTATCAAGATTATCGTTGAAACAGTCTTCTCTGATATTCAGTGATTCCTGTTGGACTCTAGTTCTCGATGACAATGATTTCAGCAAATATGTTTGACTTCAAGTATATTTATCTTCAATCCAATCATACTGAAATTGAATATTGCAAAACTGGAAACTTTATGCTGATTAGATAATAGAATTGAAACTATTTTCAACATTTAAAACTAAATAAATTTGAATAAGCCACCAGATTGAGGTCCCGTAACAAGGGGTTATCTTTTGTTTCATGATCAGAGCACTGTGGTTAGAAAAAAATGTAGATCGTTATCAACGAACATTTACGAGTACATATTTTACAGGTTTCACTGTTTCTGCTGAAGTATATTCCAAATATTTTATTTAAATGGGAGACCAGCTCAAGAATTTTCATAAACACAAACTTATGTAAATAGCAAATAGTGGAACACTGTCAAAGTTCGTAAAATAATCTTCTAGTTATAATAGGTAGTGCTAACAACTCTGTAGAAACTGACAATCTTTTATTAGATTTCACATCACTTACTTACTTACTTACTTACGCCTATTACTCCTCGTGAAGGAGCATAGGCCGCTCACCAGCATTCTCCATCCAACCCTGTCCTGGGCGATCCTTTCTAGCTCCGTCCAGTTGTAATTCATCTTTTTAATTTCTACTTCTATTATCCGATGCAATGTGTTCTTTGGCCTTCCTCTTTTTCGCTTCCCTTCAGGATTCCAAGTTAGGGCTTGCCTCGTGATGCAGTTTGACGATTTGCGTAATGTATGTCCTATCCATTTCCATCATCTTTTCCTAATTTCTTCTTTAGCTGGAAGTTGGTTTGTTCTCTCCCACAGAAGGCTATTGCTGATGGTATCCGGCCAATGGATGCTGAGTATCTTGCGTAGACAGCTATTTCTAAATACTTGTACTTTCTTTACTGTGGTTGTTGTAGTTCTGCAAGTTTCAGCTCCATACAGTAGAACTGCCTTGACGTTGGTATTGAAGATTCTCACTTTGATATTGGTTGAAAGTTGTTTTGAGTTCCATATGTTCTTTAACTGCAGGAATGCTGTCCCTGCTTTGCCAATCCTTGCCTTTACATCTGCATCTGAACCTCCTTGTTCATCGATGATGCTTCCTAGGTATGTGAAGGATTCTACATTTTCCAGAGTTTCGCCATCAAGAGTGATTGGATTGTTGTTTTTCGCTTTGAATTTGAGGACTTTGCTTTTCCCTTTGTGTACGCTGAGGCCTACTGATGCAGAGACTGCTGCTACATTGGCTGTCTTCATCTGCATCTGTTCGTGTTTTCGTGATAGGAGGGCTAGGTCATCTGCGAAGTCCAAATCGTCTAATTGATTTCGAGCTGTCCATTGAATCCCGTGTTTTCCTTCAGATGTCGAGGTCTTCATAATCCAGTCGACCACCAGAAGAAAGAGAAAGGGAGAGAGTAAACAGCCTTGTCTGACTCCGGTCCTTACTTGGAATGCATCTGTCAGCTGTCATTCATGCACGACTTTGCACTGTAGTCCGTCGTATGAGTTCCGGATAATGTTGACAATCTTCTCAGGAACTCCATAGTGTCGAAGAAGCTTCCATAACGTTCTCCTATCCACACTGTCAAATGCCTTTTCATAGTCAATGAGGTTGATGTATAGTGATGAGTTCCACTCAACTGATTGTTCGACGATGATCCGTAGTGTTGCGATTCGGTCTGTGCATGATCGATCCTTACGAAATCCAGCTTGTTGATCTGGAAGTTGGGCGTCTACTTCATCTTTCATTCGGTTCGGCAACACTCTGTTGAAGACCTTCCCTGGTACTGACATTTGCTCAGATCTTTTTTCTTTGGAATCTTGACGAGTTGCCCTTCATTTCAGTCCATCGGCACTTGTTCCTCCTCCCAAATCTTTTTGAATAGAAGGTAAAGCATGTTTGTAGTTGCTTCGATGTCTGACTTCAGTGCTTCAGCTGGTATGTTGTCCGGACCCGCTGCTTTCCCGTTCTTGATTTGTCTGACGGCCACTCAAATTTCTTCCTTCGTTGGTGGGTTGACGTCTATGAGAAGATCTGTGTGTGCTGCTTCGATGTCCGGTGGATTCATTGGAGCCGGCCTATTCAGGAGTTCCTCGAAGTATTCTACCCATCTGTTCCGCTGTTGTTGAATTTCGGTGATTGGCTTGCCTTCTTTGTCTTTGACCGGTCTCTCTGGTTTACTGTATTTCCCTGCTAGTTTCTTCGTTTTATCGTAAAGCTGTTTCATATTTCCTTCTCTAGCAGTTTTTTCTGTCGTCGTTGCTAGTTCTTCCACGTATTTCTTCTTGTCGGCTCTAATGCTTCTCTTCACTTGTTTGTTTGCTTCTATGTATTCAGCTTGTGCTTGGACTTTCTCTGCTCGTGTTTGGCTGTTGTTTATTGCTGCCTTCTTGTTCTTCCTTTCTTTGATCTTGTACAGTGTTTCTGTAGAGATCCATTCCTTATGATGATATTTCTTTAGACCCAGAACCTCTTGACACGTTGAAGTTAATGCTTCCTTGATGCCTTTCCAGTTGTCCTCCATACTAGTTTCTTCTTCTTTCAGTAGATCTTGTAAGGCTTGGAACCTGTTGTTGAGAGCTATCTTGAATTCATTGAGTTTGTCAGTATCTCGAAGGAAGGCTGTATTGAACCTTTGTATTGCTGTTTGTCCACTTGTCCAGTTCTTTTTTAGCTTCAGTTTTAAATTGGCCACAACTAGGTGGTGATCTGAAGCTACGTCAGCGCATCTCCTGGTTCTCATATCTTCCATTGTCCTTTGGAATTTTTTGTTGATGCAAATATGATCTATTTGGTTCTCTGTAGTGTGGTCCGGTGAGATCCATGTAACTTTGTGTATACGTTTGTGTGGAAATATTGTGCCTCCTATGACCAATTTGTTGAATGCACACAGATCTGCAGATCTTTCCTTGTTTTCGTTTCTTTCTCCCAGTCCATGTCGTCCCATAATATCTTCATATCCAGTGTTGTCTATTCCGACTTTGGCATTTAGATCTCCCATCAGATTAGTTATGTCCTTTCTTGGGCATTTCTCAATGACTGACTGCAGCCGCTCGTAGAACTGATCTTTAATGTCGTCGTTGCTATTATTTGTGGGTGCATAACATTGGATAATATTCATTAAGATCCCCTCCTTCTTTGTTTTGAATGATGCTTTGATGATTCTGGATCCGTGAGATTCCCATCCTACAAGTTCATTTCGTGCTACTTTGGACAACATAAGAGCGACTCCCTGAGTGTGTGGAGCATTGTCCACTTCGTGACCGGAGTATAGCAGCATCTCTCCCGTAGCTAGCCTTTTCTGTCCAGCTTGGGTCCAGTGGGTTTCGCTGATTCCCAGTACTGCTAAGTTGTATCTCCTCATTTCCATTGCTATTTGACTGGTCTTCCCGGTTTCCCAGATTGTTCGAACATTCCATGTACCTATAAGAATTTTTGCTCTGGTTGTTAGAAGGGGCATCGGCCTCGTGGCTTCCGAAGGAACTCGGCTTTCACCACGAAGCGTTATAATTCTTCTAAATGAAGACCTTCTAACTCCCAGGGCAGAGTTTAAATGGTTTGAATTATTTTTTCTGGTAAGCGTTTTTTAGCGAGTTAATTTTCTACGGGATGGGGACGCTAACCCCATGCCCAACCGTCCTCCTTTAACCGGGCTTGGGACCGGCAGTAACCCTATAAGAGCTACAGGCGGAGTTAGATTTCACATCACACACAAACCTATAAATTTTAGTCTTGGTTAGAAGATGGAAGTATGTATGAAATAATTCTGAAATATAACTGTTGCTCTCAAAAAGTATTGGTCATCATTTGTGGTTCAACTTGAATGAGTAATACATTTAGCAAAACAAAATCATTTGATAGATAAGTTACATTAATTTGCATTCACCTGATATTGACTGATTGTAAACAGAGTTCTGATATAAAAAGTTCCTTAAATATATAGAAAATTCTTAATGTAATAGTCATATTATTCGGCAGTGTAGCAACAAGATAACCAGTATTCACTTCATTTGATATGTTTATTTTC
Source organism: Schistosoma margrebowiei (assembly GCA_944470205.2). Taxonomy (NCBI): domain Eukaryota; kingdom Metazoa; phylum Platyhelminthes; class Trematoda; order Strigeidida; family Schistosomatidae; genus Schistosoma; species Schistosoma margrebowiei. The sequence goes on from OX104025.1 coordinate 31,441,047, forward strand.
AGTTAAGATATGCTCAATATTTTTAAAGATTTCACAATACTGCATTTTATTTCATTATGTCGTTTATTTGTTGGTAACAGATGTGATTATTTCAAGGCTCGAAAACTGACCTTAACTGACCTTTAAGAAGATTTGAGACTCTTTTGCATAGATGACACAAATAGAAAGGTATAAATGATCTATGTAAGATGGAATATAGAAATATTATTACCTGAAAGTCATTAATCTATACCTGTCATAAACATCTCTTATAAACGATATAAAAACCTAATGTTATAAAATTTAATATAATCATAAATGTTCTATGATTTATAGTAAACTACGAGTCCCTGAATCAAACAAGTCAACTGAGCGATTAAAATATTGGACATACTCTCTTACTTACTTACGCCTGTTACGCCTCGTGGAGAAGCATAGGCTCCCCACCACCTTTCTCCACCCAACCCTGTCCTGGACAATTCTTTCCTGTTTTTCCGGTTGCTATTCATATTTTTCACATGTGCTTTCAATTCCTGACGTAGTGTATTCTGCGACCTTCCTCTTTGCCATTTCCCTTCAGGATTCCAAGTTAGAGCTTACCTCGTGTTGCAGTTTGTTGTTTTTCCTAATGTATATCCTATCCACTTTCAATGTCTTTTCAGAAATCCCTCTCCAGATGGAAGCTGGTTCGTCCTCTACTGCTGGTTGTTGCTGATGGTATCTGGCCAACGGACATTGAGTTACATGTATAGACAATTGTTCATAAATACTTTATCTTTTGGATGATGGTTGTGGTAGTTCTCTGAGTTTCAACTCAGTAGAGTAGGACTATCTTGACGTTCGTATTGCAGATTCTCATTTCGATATTTGTTGACAGTTGTTTTGATTTTCGTACTTTCTTCAACTGTGGATATACTACCTTTGCTTTGAATGAATTATATAGTATATATAAGTAACTAAGCGGTATGATTTCTAAAAAGGAGCCACTTGCGGACTTTTTATCAAGGCATGATGATCAGTCCTTAAGCTACTATTACTGAAGAACGTGGTTCGTGCGTAACTTGAAGACGTTGTTAAAGCAGAATTTGTTATTGATTTCATTTTGAGCGAAGTTACTAAGTGAATGGTTCGACGAGATAACCTAACAAAATCCTTCTTAAACTCGTCAGAAATTCGATACTAAGAACAGCTAGCCTTCAAAATAGTCCATGTCAATGTATTTATCTTAATAAAAAACACCGGAAGTTCTGATGCCCTATTTTGATCAGATTTGACTTACATTCATTAGCCAGATAACGGAAAGAATTCGAGCGGTTAATCTACTCAGGGATGCTCATATAATCTCAAGTAAAACCACTGATCTGAGGCTTGCGCAAAAGCTTACCTTAAACGAAAATGTGATGCATAAATTACGACGAATCCCGTTGCCTCATAATCAGGATTCACTCATGAGACTAACATATCGTCTGTCAACCAATACTCTGATTTATCGTTGGATAATGCTAACTTGCGACTTAAGCCTGTAGCAACCTTGAATAATCAATGTATATCCAATGTGATTCTGTGCCTTCTGATCTGATGTCTCCCAATGTAACATTAAAAGCGAACACTCTAATGCCTGGTCCAAACATAAAAGCTCTTCGAAACTCCGTTAAGATTACAAAGTCTGAATCATACAAGAAGAAAGTATATACAAGAGTGTTTGGTTCCAAAGCTGGTACCAAAATATTACGAAGGCTCAACTATATCAAAATATATTTCTCAACACCAGGTTCCAACCTACTAATCGTAGTGGTTGCTATATGGGCACACAGACAAAGACCGGTCGATTAAAAATTTATCCTCTCTGCTAAACCTATAAACAATAGATGACTTTTCAAAACCCAGCTTTCTAAATCAACGAAACTTACTTCGCACAAATGATTCATAAAACGCTCACCACAAACTTGATATATGTAGGCATAATATCAGACAAAATGCAAGGAACAGACTTGGTTCATGGTTGCTACAGAAATCCCCTTTATATACTGATTCTGCAAGATATAAATTTTCTCACCACTTTTCCGACTGGCTACTTGGTTACGCAACATTACCTTAAGCTCAACGAGCGCTTGACTTTCCTAACTGTCCTCCAAGTTAATCTTAGCAAATGAGTTCACCTTATCAAAATAACATTTTTGACCTTCATAGATCCCTGGTTACTCTGGCACTACAGCTTGTTCAAGCCATTGCACATACGATCAGTCACCCATACTGCACCATAGTACAATCACCTATAAAATACATAACACCGATAATTACGTTCTTGACTTTTTGACACTCCATACTTCCTTTTCAAATTCAATACTTATCAATACACGGTCACTTGTAAATAAAATTTCGGTCTTAAGATTCTTAGCATTACATGTCATTGAAACAGGGTACTCTCTTGCAGAGTCTAATTCGAAATAAGATATCCAGAACTACCGGCTCTATCGCTCTAACAACGAAACTAAACGTGGGAATGCTGTTTACATATGCCCTGAATACCCTAACAACTAACGCAGTTGAAGACAACGTTCAGAGTAGTTAACTTTGATCGACACCCTGAATCATAGTCTACTACTGGTATGTATTTACAGAGCTCATAACATTTTGGACAATGTGAATGATCTTATTCTTAATGCATCTATACATTCATCTGCTCTAAACCTAAATGCTAAAGTTATTAAAGGCGATATCAATTACCCTGGAATAAACTTGAATATCGGTAGTTGCCAGTCATGTAATGATGAAGTCTTGGCGACAATTGACATCCGCTGCTGGTCTCGGTGACGATCTTGCATCGTACGTGACCGGAAACCCTCTGCTTTCTTGATTTAATTTTTTCTTTAGCCACCGGCACCAAATAGTCAAGATCAACTCGTTGTCGGATGCTGTCTCAGTCAAAAGTGGTGTAATACAAAATAGTGTCTTGGGACCCATACTCTTTTTAGTTTATATCAATGATATTTACGATTGCTTTTGTAAGCGTAAACCTCTTTTATGTACGGACGACCTTAAATTCATGTAATCATTTTACCATCATAAGATGAACGATATGCAAATTTGCATTAGTATGGAGCTGCACAAGGTAACCCAGTAGTGCTCAAAATGTTATATGGAGCTTAACACGGGTAAATGTGGATGGATATGCATTTGACATACGTCACTCAAGCTGTAGTGTTATAGTATAGTGTTATCAGATTTACATGCATTCGTGAAACTTGAACTCTGGTCGTTCGCTTGTGACCCCCATTTGAAACATAGTCCGCCGACCAGTATTCGCCAACCCAATTTATCCTGGGCCTTCCTTTCTCGTTCCATCCAATTTTTGTCTATTTTTCTCATGTCTGTCTCCATTTCCCGGCGTAATGTGTTCTTTGGTCTTCCTCTTTTCCTTTGGCCTTGAGGATTCCATGTGAGGCTTGTCTTGTGACGCAGTTGGGTGCTTTCCTCAATGTATGTCCTATCCACTTCCACCACTTCTTCCTGATTTCTTCCTCCACTCAAATCTGGTTTGTTCTCTCCCATAGTAGGTTGTTGCTGATAGTGTCTGGCAAACGGATCCAAATTATTTTCCGTAGACAGCTGATATTAAACACTTGTATCTTCTGGATGATGGCTTTCGTAGTTATCCAGGTTTCCGTCCCATACAGTGGAACTGTCTTGACATTTGTATTGAAAACCCTAACCTTGGTGCTGGTTGACAGTTGTTTTGAGTTCCAGATGTTCTTCAGTTGTAAATATGCTGCTCTTGCTTTGCCGATCCAAGCATTCACATCTTCATCAGATCCACTATGATCACCAATGATGTTGCCCAGATATGTAAAGGTTTATACATCTTCCAAAGCTTCTCCGTGAAGTGTGATTGTGGTGTATCGAAGAATCTTGCTTTTACCTTTATGTATGCTGAAACCTACTGCTTCTAAGGCTGCTGCTACGCTGGTCTTTTTCTCTTGCATTTGTTATTGTGTGTTGTTGTTGTTCCAATAAAGGATAAATTAAGTTTAAAATCTGTTCAAAGATAATTCACTCTTCAGATTCTCAAGACTGACTGTACCTTGAGTTGTAAGTTTAGATATAATAAATTTGGACTGGACTCAGTGTAGAAGAAGAGATTCAAGCTAAATGTAATATTTTTCTTCAAAATACTTAACATACTATCTTTTACATCCAATGGAGCAATCAAACTTGTAGAAACTCCTAGTTACAGAATTCATAACTCATTAGTAAAAAAGCTAATACATTCTAAATCTTCTCCCTATATAAATTACTTTATCAGTAAATTTTTCAAACTTTGGAATAATTACGACAATGTATGTGAAATAAAGTCATTCCTATCATTTGTTCGCTGTATGAATGCTTACTTCTCCTCTGAAAATACTTTAAATGTTCTTACACCTGTAAGTATATCTTATTCCTCAAGTGAGATTACAGGAACCTTAAACGTTTATTCGTTTTTATTACTGAACCCACTAAGCAAACCTGCCTACTTGCTGTTATTTTGCACTAACACTGACCTTTTTAACTTTAAACAACTTGAATAATATCTTACCCAAACGATATATCATAAAATAACCTGACGCGTGTATTTTGATAGACAAGAGTGAACTATTATTGATTTTATTTCATGCTCTCTGTTTCCGTTTTGTTTTCTCCAGTTATAGATTATTATAAATAATCCGCGATAGAGCAAATAATCAAATTAATCACATACGTGGCATGCTACATCCTCGTAATATGGATCAAGTACATTTAACTGATAAACTTTCACGTTTCAGTTCAATAACATAATACCAATTAATGTTTACAGTAAACGTACTAAAAAAATTACGATTGGCACTAAAAGTACTGTGATTCTTTACACTTTTCATAATAATAATAATTGAATCTAGATAACCATCTCAATTTATCCTTGGTATATTGAATTATTGTAATGTCAAACCACCTAACTACTCCTATCATTAAGATAACAAACTTCAAAAGATCATGTGAAAATTAAGATATCATTATCATGAGACCTTTTCTTTTCTTTATTATACACAATATCATAAAATGCAAATTTATTTATTTCACAGAGACATATGATTGTTTAAATTGTTTTCATATTATTTTTGTTGTCTCAACGAAGTAAATAATTGTGGTGACAGATATTTCAGTATATATAAATTTATCAGAAGGGGTTTTGTGGAGATTTTAGTAATTTTACTGGTTGAATTCATGAGTCAGTTGAAGCTAGACCACCATGGAAAACCTGGAAGCACTGGATGGCCGTTTCGTCCTAGTATGGGACTTCAGCTGTGTACATCCACTATCCCATCCCGCAAGATTCGAACGCAGAACCTATCAGTCTCGCGCTAGGCACTTAACCAACTAGACCAGTGAGCCGGCATCTAATGGTGTTAATGTCTAACTTCAACCAATCCACGAAGTTACGCCACCGTACACCATTATTTTTCATTAAAACTATGGTATGGAGACGGGCCAATTGAAACCGAGAACACGAATTAATAGGAAACAAAGATATTTTTCCATCACAGCTTAAACGTATCAAATTCCTAATTCATCTACTGTAGATTATGTATAACAGACAAATCAACAATATCATTATGTCTTAATCTTAAACCCGTAATCCTGAAACAAATCTTAACTTGATAGTAGTATTGTTTCAAGAGAATATAATATTAAGCCTCTAATCCTGCCCCTTAATCCATAACCCTAACTAAGAACAGTTCAATGTCTATAAAAAATCGGTTTGGGTCCTTAAACGGATTTAAAGAAACAGTTAATCTATATTCATGTGACCGAATGTATTTATCGTTGTTTTTACCTATAGAAAGTCAAAGTAATGCATAGAAGATTTGAATGTTTTTATCAATCACACAAAATTTGCCTATATTTTGTGAAGTGATTGTTTTGTTTTCCATAAACTATTCTTTTATAGAAGCTTCATTTAGACTGTCTAATAAATAGCTGGTAATTCGTTGAGGTTGATGTAATTTTACCTTTACACTTTTATGAAATTTTATGATGAAATTTTCAGAAACAAAATTTAGTTAGATGTTATTATTCAGTTACTAACAGATAACTCGTACCATAACATAAGCATAGCGGAATCATCAAACCAACTATTGTGCATATAAATTCACCCAACTACATTTGTTATGAATTTAGAAATACTTCATCAAACAGTCTTCTAATTTTCCGATCGTTCAATATAAACACACAAAATGCTCCACAAAAAGGGAATTCAGAAAGTTAATGATGTTTTGAATTTGAGTGATGATTAATTTGTGCATTAAATAATAAAATATCGGAGTGTTGGTTTTATGAATTAATGAACTAGTCACCAATTAAAGTAAACATCTCTTTGTATGCAATGCATATATGTATAAAACAGAATTTTAACGTCATGTAAAGATTTCTTCGTAAACAACAAATTCATATATTTCGTGATTTGGTTGACGATAGGCATTAACATTGTTGGATGCCGGCTCACTGGTATAGTTGGTTAAGTGCCTAGTGCAAGACTGATAGGTCCTGGGTTCGGACCTCGCGGGGTTCGGGATCGTGGATGCGAACTGCTGAGGGGTCTCATACAAGGACGAAAAGGCCGTCCAGTGCTTCCAGGTTTTCCATGGTGGTCTAGCTTCAATTGACTCATGATTTCAATCAATAAAAAATAAATGGTACCAAACTTGTCATACCATTCTGTAATCTGATTGGTCAACCACCAAATTTTATTACTAATATCAATATATTTCTTACAGTATTCGATAATAACCTCGTCACTAGTAACCCTATAAACCTCCGTTGGTTTTATAATTATACTATCTCCTGCACTAACTCTTCTTTCCATTTATCGTCCAGGGTTCAATGTCTGGACTAGGAGATCTCTGTGTTGAATATTTAATTTACGAGTTGTATCAATTTGTGTCAACAACATAAAAGACCACTTATTTAAGCAAAAATATGTGACGTTTTAAATAAAAATAATTATATATTAGCTTTATGCATCTAATCAAAATAGTAATTAAACTTGACCTCATCATTATTAACAAGAATATAATGTTAAAGCATGACATTACTAAGATCATATAGTTGTAAATGTAGAGATAAATTAGTAAATGATTAGTGGATTCACTTGACTAATACATCACATACTACACTTATTTACTAAAAACTTGGTTGAATCTCTTAAAGTATCCTCACTCAATTACCTCGTAACAAATAAATTATTACATCATATATAAGAACTTTCGTCTAAATTTGATCGAATAATTTCACAGTATTTGAGCGCCGAGTTGATGTGACACATTAAAGAGGAAGAATGTATTTATAAAATCTCAGTGAATGAATTTGAAGTAAATCCAACGTTTCACTTCAAACTCATTCACTGAGATTTTACAAATACATTACTTACTTACTTACGCCTGTTACTCCCAATGGAGCATTGGCCGCCGACCAGCATTCAACAACCCACTCTGTCCTAGGCCTTCTTTTCTAATTCCATCCACTTTTTGTTCATTTTTCTCATGTCTGTCTCCATTTCTCAGCGTAATGTGTTCTTGGTCTTCCTCTTTTCCTTTGGCCCTGAGGATTCCATGTGAGGGCTTGTCTTGTGACGCAGTTGGGTGCTTTCCTCAATATGTGTCCTATCCACTTCCACCACTTCTTCCTGATTTCTTCCTCCGCTCAAATCTGGTTTGTTCTCTCCCATAGTACGTTGTTGCTAATAGTGTCCGGCCAACAAATCTGAAGTATTCTGCGTAGACAACTGTTAATGAACATCCTCTTTATTGCATCATATACCTATAAAATAGTCATTTAACATAAATTATCCATATTATTTTGTATCTCAACTAAGATGATGTAATTTAAAATGTTTCTAATTATTATGAGACTTACTTTTATGCAAAAAAGTGAACTCAATCGTAAAAATGATTTTTTTTCTCATCGCCTACAATAAATACATAATAACATTATCCAAATGGGAAATTATTATATCCCTAATGTTTTGTGAAGAAATAAAATTTTGAAACATAACGCTAAACGCTTTGTTTAATTGTATTTAATTTTAAGAGAAAGTGTAATAGTTTACTACTAATGTTAAAACTGTTTTGTATATGTATTACCAGGACTTAAGTTAAAATAAGTAGTTTTGATATAACACTAATTGTCAGATATTTCTTCAATAAGATCATATCGAATATACGTTATAAGAAAAAGTGCATGTGTTTTAAAAATGTTTTAAAAAAATGCATTTTATTTTAAATTAGGCATTATGAAGAAACGGATTAAAGGATATCTACCTTGAATTGATAATAAATAGATAAGCGTATATTACTAAGGAGGAGAGGAAGACGAAATAACACATTACGCCGGGAAATGGAGGTAGACATGAGAAGAATGAACAAAAATTGGATGGAATTAGAAAAGAAGGCCCAGGACAGAGTGGGTTGGAGAATGCTGGTTGCCGGCCTATGCTCCATTGGGAGTAACAGGCGTAAGTAAGTAATTAAGTAAGTATATTACTAAATCTATTTAACTAGGAAATCAGTTTTCTAATGTAATATACAGAAAATAATTGAAACTTAACTATTTTCCTGTTCCATACAAACGGAATGTACTTGAAATAATTAGATAAACACTTTATATGCGCTCTCGAATTTAGACTACACTTTTTATCGTTCAATATACTTCGAGATAGTGGAGAATATACTTCTTATTAAAGAGTGATGATTGTTCACATAAAGCTGAAATTATTCTACTTAAATATTTAAAAACTTAGTCATGAATCTTCTGTATTTATGATAAACCTGGTTAAACAGTAACTCAATATTTTTGCATGGCAACACGTCTGTGATGAGATTGTTAAAATAAATTTGCGTTGTCAAGGCTCCATGCATTCTTATTGACTTTCACAAAGAATTCATTGTATCATGTCTTTAGCAACTAAATACTATAACACATTTTTATCATTATTCATAGCAAGTACGTTAAATTCACCCTACTGAGCAACAGGTAATTCTTGATATTGTACAAACAGCGCTTACTATGATTAATTACAAATGTCTAACATTGGATATAGGTGAACTCAACCAGTCTTACTAAATTTAAGAAAACACTACAGATCGCCACTAGGTGAGTTCAATTAGTCTCAGGACCACTATTTTGTTTCATAAGTCAGATTTTGCCTAACAATCAAAGTAACTGAATCGGTGACAATCTATTTTTAATTAACAATCATCACCTATATGAACCAATTTCGGTTGATTTGCATATTATAGTCTAATAATTCTAAACCAATACAGACAATATTCTCCATGCTTTTATATGTTCACATTGATTGTCGCTGGTATCACTCTATAAAATCAATCTTCCCAAACCATTTAGTGTTTTTACTTCATACACAGTCGTTATGTGCTTTAATGTTTTCCAAGTGAGCATTGTTATCGTAATCGTTACATGATTGAGTTTAACATTAAAATTATTCAATCACAATTGCATTGATTAGACCAGTGGTCACCGTTCACTTCGTTCTTTCTTAATGAAAACCTTTGAAATCTTAATTTCCTTTTTTTTAAAAATAAAAACATCATTCAATAAGGAAGAAAGATTAGTTCAACGAAGAGTTCTCTTTTCGGCGAATTCATTTTCAAAGCTGTACAATCGCAAATATATATACTTATTTTTACAGGGTGATAATAATACTGATAATAAACATCTGTTATACATAGTGAGAGTGAGGTTGAATAAACAAAGGTATAAGTATATACATTTGCGATTGAACAGCTTTGAAAATGAATTCGCCGAAAAGAGAACTCTTCGTTGAACTAATCTTTCCTTCTTATTCAATGTCATAATGGGTGTATTCCGTTTATTAAAAAACATCATTAGCAAAATATAGATTAAAATTAGTCTGTTCTCTTGAGCTATCTTAATTTAATGGTAAAGATTCATTTCAATATTAGATTTATTATTGTTTTTATGATTTTTGTCAATTTCGTTAGTTTGTCAGTTTTCATTCATTGAATACATCATTTATTTCGTTTGAACATCATCAAGGTTCTTTTTTTTTGTCATGTATATTTATGTATTAGATTAAACAATAGTGAACATTTACTCAAGATTACTTACATTATTTACACTTCATTAAATCTGAAATCAATTATTATAATGATGTAGCTAATATATTATCAAGTAAACAGTATTATAGTTTAACAATATCCCATAACTAGAATAAATAAGTTGTGTAAAATCAATAAATTTCGGTTATTCAGTTTCAGTTTTAATATTGGTTAATTATTAGGTAACAAAGTAAACACAATGTAAGATTGACCAAATTTCACTTATCTATTCTGAGTTTTTTCTTGAATATATGAAATATGAAACACCTATATGATACAACGAAGAAACTAGAAGGGAAATATAATAAACTGGAGAGATTAGTCAAGGACAAAGAAGGCAGGCCAATCACTGAAATTCAACAACAGTGGAACAGATGGGTAGAGAACTTCGAGGAACTCTTGAATAGACCAGCTCCAATAAATTCACCGGAAATCGAAGTAGCACACACAGACGTTCCTATAAATGTCACTCCACCAACGATGGAGGAAATTAGAATGGTCATCAGACAAATCAAGAGTGGGAGAACTGCAGGACCTGAAAATAAACTAGCTGAAACACTAAAGTCAGACATCGAAGTAACTACAGACATGCTTCACCTTCTACTCAATAACATTTGGGAGGAGGAACAAGTGCCGATGGACTAGAAAGAAGGACACCTCATCAAGATTCCAAAGAAAATAGATCTGAGCAAATGTGAAAACTACATAGGCGTTACACTACTGTCAGTACCAGGGAAAGTCTTTATCAGAGTGTTGCTGAACCGAATGAAAGACGCAGTAGACGCGCAACTTCGAGATCAACAAGCTGGATTCCACAGGGTTCGGTCGTGAACAGACCGAATTGCGACACTACGGATCATCGTTGAAAAATCTGTTCAGCGGAACTCGTCACTATGCATCAACTTCATTGATTATGAAAAGGCATTTGACAATGTAGATAAGAGGACGTTATGGAAACTTCCTCGACACTATGGAGTTTCTGAGAAGATTGTCAACATTATCCGGAACTCATACAATGGACTGCAGTGCAAGGTCGTGCATGGAGGACAGCTGACAGATGCATTCCACGTAAGGACCACCTGTCTACTCTTTTTTTTCCTCTCTCTTATGGTGGTTGATTAGATTATGAAGACCTCGATATCTGAGGGGAAATACGGAACACAATGGACAGCTCATAACCAATTAGACGATTAGGATTTTGTAGATGAACTAGCCCTCCTATCGCATACACACAAACAAATGCAGATAGAGGCAGCCAGTGTAGCAGCAGTCTCTGCATCAGTAGGCCTCAACATACACAAGGGAAAACCAAGGTCCTCAAATACAACACGGAGGACAGCAATCCAATCACTCTTGATGGCGAAACATTAGAAGATGTAGAATCCTTCACATACCTGGGAAGCATCATCGATGAACAAGGAGGTTCAGATGCAGATGTAAAGGCAAAGATTGGCAAAGCAAGAGCTACTTTCCTGAAAATGAACAACATATGGAACTCAAAACAACTTTCAACCAATATCAAAGTGAGAATCTTCAATACGAACGTCAAGACAGTCCTACTGTACGGAGCCAAAACTTGGAGAACTACAACAGCCAACATTAAGAAGGTATTTACAAAGGTATTTATAAATAGCTGTCTACGCAAGATACTCAACATCCATTGGCCGGATACCATCAGCAACAGCCTTTTGTGGGAGGGGACAAACCGGGTTCCAGCTGAGGAGGAAATTAGGAAAAGACGATGGAAATGGATAGGACATACATTACACACATCACCAAACTACATCACGAAAGAAGCCGTAACTTGGAATCGTGAACAGAAGCGGAAAAGAGTGAGGCCAAAGAACACATTACGTCGGGAAATAGAATCAGATATGAAAAAAATCACAACTGGAAAGAGTTGGAAAAGTGTGTTCAGGACAGGGTTGGATGGAGTTTGCTGGTGAGCGGCCTATGCTCTTTCACGAGAAGTAACAGGTGTAAATGATGAACGAATGATCTGTTGGCTGGAGGAAATTAGGAAAAGACCATGGAAGTATTACTAAAAACACCAAACTACATCATAAGGCAAGCACTTACTTGAAATCCTGAAGGAAAACCGAAAAGTAAAAGGCTGGAGAACACACTGTGCTGAGAACTGGAAGCAGACATGAAAAAGATGAACAGCAACTGGAAAAGGTTGTTCAGGAGAGAGTTGGATGGAGACTAGTGGTGGGCAGCCTATGCTCCTCCACGAGGGGTGACAAATGTAAGTAAATAAGTAAGTAATAGCACAGTTAATATTTGTGAGATAATAGAATTTGTAATTAAATATTAGTTTGCACCAACCATTGAAGCGATCCAAATTAATTCAAAGGTTGATTTACGTTAATTTGCTTTTCGACGGTTTTTTAAACCAAATTTATGTCGACTTAATCTACACAGGTAAGCAAAGTTAGTTATATATGTTAGTTTTAAAATACTTAAACATTTATCTAAACTTTGAAAAAGAAATGTGTGTTTTAAACTTAAATATTGTTTTACGATGTAACATAAATATAAATATGAGTTGTGTATAAAGTAGATGTTATCAAACCTAAATATTTATATTATATAGACAAGATAATTGATGATCTAACATATTGAATCACTTCAGTCATTTCGTTTGTCAAACTTTTTATATTGATTTTAAAGTCATGTCAATGATCAGTTGAAATACAACATTAATTTGTGATAAATAAATTGATTTGTAGTGAATAAACTACTGATCTTCGCAAGATACTCAACATCCATTGGCCGGATACCATCAGCAAGTCTTTTGTGGGAGAGAACAAACCAGCTTCCAGCTAAAGAAGAAATTAGGAAAAGACGATAGAAATGGATAGGATATACATTACGCAAATCATCAAACTGCATTATGAGACAAGCCCTGACTTGGAATCCTGAAGGGAAGCGGAAAAGAGGAAGGCCTAAAATCACATTACGTCGGATAATAGAAGCAGATATGAAAAGGATGAATAGGGACTGGAAGGAGCTGGAAAGGATTGCCCAGGACAGGGTTGGATGGAGAATGCTGGTGAGCGGCCTATGCTCCTTCACGAGGAATAACAGGCGTAAGTAAGTAAGTAAGTAAGTAAGTAAGTAAGTAAGTAAACTACTGATAACACAAATCGGATAGTGTTTTGATTGGACAATCATTTATTCTTTTTAATACACAGATGATCGCTTGATCATAGAATTCAACCTCAAGATTATCGATAATAATTTGCAAAGTTTATACGGAGGTCTAAAAGAAAACATAACTGAATGTGTTTGTTTGTTTTTTATGTTCCATAAATTACAATTTTATTTCACTCTACATTTCTTGTAAGTTAATTTCATAAATGAGAATACCTAAACAATTTACTTTAATATTCGAAAAAATATAACAAGAATGTAACATATATGTAATTGCCGATTTATCAATGAACTTCGATACAATTTCCACAGTAATTCGTTTTTAAAGTGGTTACATATGTATGGAAAAGCCCATTGGGACTAAATAATATATATTTTTTTTGTAAGCAATGGTAGATAGTGGCTAGCAGTGGGACTCGTCAGCTGAATGTACCTGCATCTCAGAGTTGATATTCACTCTGGGACTCGAACCCATTACTATTCTCTTCAAGCGCCATCGCGTTATCAACTCAGATACTGCTTACAAAAAAAAGCCTGTGAATTAAGGCAATATAGAGGCATACGCACAATATGCATATATGCAAATAACAGACTGATCAATTGCAGTCTTAAACCTCAATGGGAAGATAGAAGCCAAACAAGACCAAGTAAATAATATATAGTTTTACAAGTCAAGAATGCAATAGAATGTATGTTAGTAAAAAATGGAAAGATTAACACAAAATAAAACTTTAACAGTTTTATTTGCAAAAAAATATCACAGGACTATAAAGTTTTGAAAAATTATGTTGTTTAGACGTAGGCGGTTGACTATAAGCTTCAGTATAGATTCTTACCGATAATCTATAAGGAAAGAAAAGGGCACAAATCAAAGGCTATTCATGCAATTTGATTTGATTTTAAATGCTTGATTTATCTAAGACTTTAATATCAATTTTGTATTAGAAAGCCAATTTCATTACATTTGTTTTATGTTCTATTTATTTTGCCGCAGTCGGACATTGGAATTAAAAATAATTAAAAAGTTTATAAGTGTTTGATGAAGTAGTTTTCTATCCAATATGATACGGAAATAGAATTTTATAACTATGCAAAATATGAGATTTGATAATCTTTTCTATTCAATATTGATACAACTATAGTTACACTTAAAAATATGTACACTTGATACATTTCTATAAAAGAAAAAACGTGTCAGGTATTTTCGTAACTAATCATAAATCAGTAAACTAAAACTATGATTTACGAATTAAAGCAGATAGATCTATTTTCATAGATTATATTTATTTCACTTTGGATCTAGTTAAAAAGGTATGTACAGTTTGATATACAATCAAGTATTATTTATTGATTTAACATAAAGTATATCATAAATTAGAAGGGTGTTGAATTATTGAACAGTTCTTTCTTTTTTTGATTATTTATAAATAGAATAGTATAGATTAAGTGAATGATATCAATGGGATAAAATCTTCTTAGCTGAAATATATTCATTTTTTGTATTGAATTAGATGAATAAATAATAAAGGAAATTCAATTAGAATTAACAAAAACTAGTAAATCCTTAGCAATTAGTAAATATATTGATTAAGTAATAAAATATTCAGTAAACAATATAGACAAGGTATTTATTCAGAGACATTTAAATAATAGATTTAAAGGTATCTGAATAAAGATTAAGGTATAAGGTATATAGTATAAGATTAACTTTGTCTCATTGTTAGTGAAAGGAGACTCGAACCCAGTACCATTCGCTTCAAACGCCATCGCGTTATGCAGAATGAACAGATGCAGGTACATTCAGCTGACGAGTCTTAAATAAGATGGAATGCGCGTCCTGGATCCCACTGCTAGCTACTATCCATTTTTTGCTTATAAAAGCTTGTGAATTAAGGGAATATCGAGGCATACACACAATATGCACATATGCCAATAACAGACTGATCAATTGCAGTCTTAAACCTCAATGGGAAGATACAAGCAAAACAATACCAAGTGAATATCAGTAAATGATGTTTATTATGTTGAATATAGGGTTATTGTTTAGTGAATGGTACATGATGTTATTTTAATAGAAGACAGAAGTCTTTGATAATATCTTTTAAATAAATAGTAACTCATTATATATTATTGAATGAATGTTGCTAATTGACAATGTTTTTAAATGTAATTATTATGTAACACTCACAAATATTATATTTGAAGCTTTTTTCAATCGGATTGTATCGTTTTAATAGTACGCTACAAAAATTGGTACCCATGCTCTCTAAAAATACTTAATGTTTAATAATTATCTATACAGAATTTCAATCTATTTTGATAAAAGGATTCAGTTTTTTAAAATTTAATGTTACAATTTATGACTTTCAAATCGAACATCAATCGAAATTTCCCAAAGGTATTAATGTATTTTGATACGAAATGAATGATCTACACATAAATTAATGCACACTTTTACATCGTCAATAGAGCCTAGAATCATATTAGTTTGGTAGAGACATCATAGAAGTAACAGTTGATAAGAAATGTAAAGTGGTAGAACCTTATCAGATGGGATAAATTATTGATTAGTAATTAACTAAATCATAAAGAAGACATTATTTATTTTGTAGTTGACGTTCATTTTCAATGACAGCACATAACAGTGTTTAGTTTTATTTACCAACTGATAGTTAGCATCATACATTTATTCATGGTAAGTCAGTAGATTATATAAACTTTGAGACCATTAATTTTATTAGTTTCTACGAGTTGAAGAAACGCGATTCTTGAGTATTGTATATTGATCACTGAAATTCAGTTACAGTTTCCGCTCTGTAATCATTACCAATGATTATGAGAACTAGTTTGCTAGTGATGTGTCAGAAAACAGTGTAACATTAATGTAATGGTAATGTGAAACCTAATTGTTGATACTGGATTTTGTAAAAACAAATTATAAACCAGTTTTATTACAAAACATTATTATTAACTATTGGGTAATTAAATAAGAGATGTCATGTCCCAATGCTTATTGAGTGAACAAATTTTATGCATCAGATATCCATATGTAAATTAAGTCTTCAGTTAATATCTTCAGTCAAGCTTTAATCTTATTAACTTCTTGCCAAGGATAAATTACCTTACATAATTAATACTATGTATAACCTATTTAATTGTTTATCAAAAGCTATAGAACATCAAGAATCATAGCTTCATATCAACCGGTATTGAGAAAGCATATCATCAGTTATTTTATATCTATTCTTAGGAGATTGGTTGGAGTTCTGAAATTAAAAGTATAACTGAAATGTTTAGAAACTATCAGAAAACAATGTAAATGGTCTAGCGCCTTTAAGTGTATCTCATTCCACAAGTGATATTTTAGAAACCTTAAATGTTTAGCCATCTTTATTAGTGAATCCCCTTAGTAAAACCACCCACTTGCTGTCAATATGTCAACACTGCCCATAGCAACTTTAACTAATTTGAATAACACAAACAGTATATCACTGTGTCACATGACACACGCATTTAGGTAGACCTGATTAATATATTTAGGTAATTACTTTTTTGTTGTTCCGTGCTCTCTGTTTTCGTTTTAATTTCTCTAGTTGTAGATAATTATCATTATTTCGATCTGGCACACGAATTGACCTTAATTACACCGTTCATAAATCAACAGGCTGTCGATTTAAGAAATATTAAAAATTCCCGGATAATGCTTTGGATCGCTGTAATATATGTACTACTTAAACAACTAGTGAACTAGTATACTTAAAACTTTCTTTTATCACATGTTTGTTTTCTGCACGTTTAACGTTATTACTTATATCAAATTGATCATGCCTGTAAACTGGCGTGAATTCTGTAATTATTATTTTTCAGAATATAAATTTATTATTATTATTATTATTATTAATATCATGCATTTATTTTTCTCCATTGTATAAGCATGGTTTTTTCATGCTAAATACCAGAAATTGAATTCATTATAAGACTACAGTCACTTTTTAATGTGCATTATTGAAAATATCCTTGTGTCTAAAATGCATTAAGGTATTAAAATTTTAGATTTTAATTAAAATGAACTTATTTTTATAGTGCAATTTATGAGTCAATTTAAGCTAGACTACCATTAAAAACCTGGGAGCTATAGACGGCCGTTTCGTCCTAGTATGGGACCCTCAGCAGCGCTTATTCACGATTCGAGCCCAGGATTTCCTGACTCGCGCGCGAACTTTTAGACTTTAGAACACTGAGTCGGCATTCAACGGTTTAAATGTCTAACTTCCATTGATCCACGAATGGCTGCGCAACAATCCGTCTATTGTCAGAGGTCGATATCTGTCTCAACCCGACACGGTAACGGCTGATGAGTTTCATATCAGGACGAAACGGCCATCCAGTGCTTCCAGAGTTTCAGTGGTAGCTTAGCTTACATCAACTCATGAATTCAACTGTTAAAAAATTACTAAAACCTCCGCATATCCCATTCTGATAAAATGAAATTACACTATGACAGAATTGATTTTAGCTTCTTATTGTCATCTATGTTAATGACATTTTTTATGAAATAACTTCATACATCGATTCAATATTTTTGTGAAATTCAATCAATTTTTCACAACAAAAACAGTCAGTTCGTCAATGACAATCTGAATGAACCACTACAATTACTTTTTAATGCAAAATGTCTCCGAATCTGTTAAGCTTATTTAGTCCTAACAGCCGGCTGATCAGATAGATATAATGTACAATCATTGAACGTACAAATCTTTAAAATTTCATCCATTACTCAGAAGAATTATTAAGATCATCATTTAGAAAACTAATATTATTAGGGATTAGGGTAGCTACACAGCACACAGTCTGTGCTAGCCTACACACAATTAAAAGTGTTTTTGTAAGGTATAAAAAGTTTTAGGTATCTATTGGCAGCATAATCATGTATTCATTTGCATTGGTTAAAAACTTAATTTTATGTGGTGTATTTTTCTTTAGGTTTTTCAAACCACCCAGTAAAATCTTGCTATTAAGTATTACTTTAAATGCATTTTTTGAACTTTGGGAAGGTTTTATTTTAACATCTCAATAATGGAAATCTTTTCGACTTTGAAAAACATTCATTTGGTCATCTCGTGCTAGACATTAATTATAAATTTAAAATGTATTTTATTTAAGATCATCCATCATTTCACCACATTTGGCATTGAATGTTGGAATAATTCCTATTGTCAAGAAACAAGAAACACGAATTATGTAACTTTTCATCTCGTTTATAATTAATCATAGATAAGAATAAATATCTCACTTGTATATAGATGAACAATTGAAGTTAAACCTTATTACATAATCACATCAGCCACATTATAAAACAACGAATTAATACATGTTGTTAATATTAAAATAAAAACTGTTTGCTTCAGTGACACTTAGTGAGAAATCCTTGAAGCATGTGTCAATTATAATTGAATAAAAATATGCATAATTCTTCAAGACAAGAAATCAGACATAATCCGTCATTTCATATAAAGTCAACGTTTGTTATAAAATAATGTGTTCTAACAGAAAACCTACACATACTTTAAACATTGTTATTGGATGAATTATTCAGTACACAGTGAACCAGAGAACCATGTACCTATTTATATTCGATAATTTTGTTGTTTGATTATATTTTCCTTGAAAAAGCTTGGACCAGATTTCCAGGCGAAACGTTGGATTTACTTCGAATTCTTTCGCTGAGATTTTATAAATACATTCTTCCTCTTTAATGAGTCTATGGATGTTTTTATTATAAAATGAAAGAGAATCTTTACCTAGTGATTTGTATGTATTTGACTTAGGTGTAAAAATCCTATTTATTGTTACTAAATGTTCTGATAGAAACATAATTTTATTGAATTTTCATTTATTTTGTTTTTCTGTATCATTAACCTGAATAAATTTGTTATTTTTAGAATAACCTAATTGTTAATATAAACAGATTTCTGAAATAATAAACCCTACTGTGAAGATCTTTTTATAATGAAAGTAATTAAGAATAGTAAAATGTCGTAAATTATTCTACAGATCATAGCTTCATTGTTTATTCTATTATACTTTGTAAATGGATATTAATAATTTATAGTTCTGCTTTTTTGGACATCATAACGAGTTGTCAGAATTGTTATTTCTTTAGAATTATAAGTAATTTCACAGATTGAAACCACGAGTCAATTGATGTTAGACCACCACTGAAAACCTGGAAGCACTGGACGGCTGTTTCGTCCTGGTATGGGACTCCTCACGATCCCGCACCCTGAGAGATTCGAAGTCAATGCCGACAAAATGTTTTGATAAAATAATTCTTTTTTTAGCTTAGTAAGGTTTTAGATAAACTTACGAAAACTAGCGCAATAATTTAAACAATGTTGACCATTTGTTATATTGTTTGTCCACATTACGCTTCTACCAGTACCGCTGAATGTGTTAAACTGTAGTTAAAATATGCGTTATTTCACAGTAATTCAACACAATCGACATTATAAGAAAGAAGGAGGAATTCCCATTTGTATTTTAATGTGTTATGTCCCGATAAGCATAATGAATGGTAACTTTTGAGATCCATTTTTGAACCAATAATATGTGTATATTTTTATTGTATAATTGTTAAATACGTAAACTGTTCATATTCATGTCCTGATTAGTATGAACTTCATTTCGGCCTATGAACTATTATTATACGATTTATCATTCTTGAATTATGCCCTGTTTATTAATTGCTATCACCCATACTCACAGCCACTTTTGGCTAATTCTTGTACAAATGTTGTTTCATATTTTATGGTTCGAAGTGGTCTGTTTGATTGGTATATAAACCCAGTATGTTTAAAATAAATGATTCATATCGCAGAGGCTGAAATTGGTGTTTTGGACTTAACTGGCTGGGCTAGGCAGAAATCAGGACCAATCAGGACTCTTGACTGCTCACACGGGTTTACGCGTCATTGATCCGATTGATAAGTTACAGCTCCCTATTTGCTGGTCACAAGTTATAACACAATGATAAATACTGGTTAAAGTTTCATAACCATAAGTTTCTAAAGAACCTAGTTCAGCCTGAAATTTCATACGAGAAACAATATACAACATTACTTTATACAAAAATAATTTGGACTTATTGTGAATATAACAATATCATACTAAAATTAAAACACGAAGGGATCTCTTTTCAACGAATTTATTATCATGCTGTACAGTCGTATATATATGAAATTTTCGTGTGGAGCAAGGTACATTGGCCGTAGCCAGCGCTCGCTTTCAACTCGGATACGGGAACATATCCCATTTTGGTTCTATAAGGATGAAATGAAAGCAGTTAGGAGTTCTATACTTGAACACCTAATCGACTGTAATCACTCTACAGGTCCACAATTTGATTTTAAGGTTGTTTATATGATTCGTTCAAAGCTACCGAGATCTCTTCGTATCTAACTTTTAAAAATAGTCGGAGCTCTTACCATCCAGGAGCTTAAACCAGAACTATGCGTACAAAAGGAGTACGTCTTATCGTTATCGTTACCTTGGTCTTAATTATTTTGATTATCCTATTATTATTATTATTATTGTTATTATTATTATTACTGCATTCCCCCTTTACTTATGTCTTATATTCTCACTGTTTTATGCGTAAATGCTCATCATTTCACCTTATTTATTTTTACACCTCTATCATCTTTAATTATTATGACAAAAACATTTTAATCATCTTATTATATTCACTAAATCTATTGTTATTATTCATATTACGTAATCTAGTATTATAATCTTTTTTATTACGTCGTGGTTAATTGTTTTCACATTTCCTCATGGAATTAGTATTTTTACAAAAAACAGAAAAAATTCATATATATAGGATTGCACAGCTTGATAATAAATTCGTTGAAAAGAGATCCCTTCGCTGAAATTCGTGTTTTAATTTTAATGTTTAAATGGGAATCTCATATTAAACACTGATATTTCAGTCAGAACAGCCGTCGTATAAACATTAATCAAATCTGTGTTATGATATAAAATAGATAAAAATGAGCTAGCACTATCATTCAAGAAGCGTGTTTCGTTCACTCTTGGACTCGTTAGCAGGATATAACTGCATCACAGAGTTGATATTCACTGGGAGGCTCGAACTCAGTAATATTCGCTTCAAAAGCCAAAGCACTATCTACTCAGTTGCAAAGCTCATATAGCCACTCACTTGTGACACGGTTAATTTAAATTCCGCCTATTTTATGGTAAATTGTGCCATAATGGCTTTATCGACATAACCTATACAGAATGCACACATGCCAACTAGGACTGATCAAATTTCAGTCAAAATATCAACAATAGGATACTTCAAAGCGCTACAAACAAAACTGCGTCAAAATCTGTTCATTTCAGTAGTAATTAATCCTGAATTAATCTATGGTAGAATAACTGACTATCGTATGGTGTAGCAATTTAAGCGTTTTAAGATCACTGAAAAGAGTAATCGCTGAGATATCAATGTAAATTCACTCATCCACATCGATCTATTTGATTTTACATCACGCTAGGGAATAATTACAAACTGGAGGAACATTGCAATCTGTATTCAGTTACTGTAGTAACTGGTTTACTCATAAATAAAAGACATCAGTTTTATTGAAAATAATGATAGATTTTACCAACATAATATTTGCTGCTTAGAATATTAAACTGAAATCAATTTCATTATTTTCAACGATGAAGATTTTTTCATTTGATTTACTTATCTATTAAATATATCTGAAGAAAGAGTTATTAGTGAGTTTTAGGGTGAATTAATTAATAATTAATTGAAATTGGGTCTTGTGTTGTATGTTGTTTTGTATCAAATACCCAATTTATGTGTTCATAAGGTAACTTTTGCTAACCTTTGTCCAACTTAGTAACATAAACTTTAGTTTGTTGTATCATTTCATTTTTCCTCATATTTAGTTGCTTTTGTCGACTTTTTTCTTATTTATTGATTTTTATTTTTAATTAGTTGAACCTTAATTAATCAGTAAACTTAGTTATCATTGCTTTCCTCATTACGTAGCCATTTATTTTCAATACCTCAATTTTCTTTTTAACCACTTGTTCTGTAGAATGATCTCCTTCAATATATATACTGTTAGGATGTGCAGAAAAATATACCAATAGTTATCATGTTAAGTCTAATGTTGTCCTTGGACGCTAAATGTACATTCCCTATTGGTCGATATTTACTTCACTTGTTTAATATTGTGTAAATGTTGTTTTCTATTTTATGGTGCGATGTGGTCTGCTTGATTAGTATATAAACAGAGTGTGTTTGAAATATAATGATTCATATCTCAGAGGCTGTGACTTGCGTTCTGGACTCAACTGGCTGGGATAGACAGCAAAGCAGGGCTAATCGGGACTCTAGGTCGTTCGTGTGTGTTTACGTGTTACAGAAGCGATCGATAAATACGCTGCTTATCATAACCTGCAGTCACACGTTACAACATATACATATAAGCCACTTCTTCAGAGAAAATTATTATTTATTCTCTGAAGAAGTAGCTTACACCGACATACGAAAAGTCAGAAAATTTAATTTTTCTTCTCACTGAGATTATAAAAATACATTAATTTATTTAAAACAATCTACCCAATACTCAATTTATCCGAAATGATCAAATTATATCTTGATAATGGTATCTATCAATCCAAAATATCAGTTAATTTCTTGTTTCAGATACAAATTACTCGTACAATCATATAATTAAAGAATCAAGATAATTCATAACAACAGTGATTTATTTTTCTTAATATTGTCAAAAGAGTAATAAACATTGATTGTTTAAAACAAACTTGATTTGATTTAATGTTTTCAAAATTTTAAATATTTTAAATCTTTCATGTTCAATCTAATAATTAAAGTAAACAGATATGTAATTTAAATACATTTTACTTTTTTGTCATACCAAATAATTTTTAAACAGTAGCTATGGAAATATAACAAAATAGATGAAGCAAATTTAAATGTAATTCATTACACATTATCTGGACAAATTGTCTAAAAAAAAATTGTATGATTGGAAATAAAAAGACGTTGTGTCTCTGTGTGTGTATGTGTGTGTAATAATAATAACAACAATATTTTTATCAATAATAATCCTATATACAAAGATGGATAGTGGCTAGCAGTGGAATTCAGCACGTGTGTTTCGTCCTATCTAGGACTCGTCAGCTGGACTTACCTGAACCTCAAAGTTGATGTTCACTCTTATGACAAGTTCGATTCAAACGAAAAATGAAAGATTTTCATCCGATCGAATTAGTTGTAATAATAAGAAAGTTCATAAATTAATTACAACCTTAATGATAACTGAAATTATCATTAAACGAGTGATGATAGAATTTCTAAATCAAATAGACTATAAACTAAATTGAATTTTCTAATGGTTTGTGGTGAAGGATACATCGAAAGAACAATGATAATTATTATTCTAGATTTCAAAACTAATTTCAGACAGACTTTTTAAGTGTTTTAACATATCAGGATCAATATTAGTGCTACTAAGAAATAGTTTATCATATATTCTCTTTTGTTTCTTTTATATTATTCGAACTTGGGTTCCTTTAATTCGTCTATTTTTTGTTTTTGCTATAGTAGTGGCATATACTAAGTCACGAATTGTCAGAAATTTCATTTTCTATTCAGTAAGATCTTACAATACACATCATTTCTATTACTTTATTTGACATGTTTTGGTAATTCTTACAATTTGATCGTTTATTTGAGGAATAGAGTTAAATGTTTTTTGTATCCAGTTATTCAAAAATATATTAAAGTTTGTTTAAGGTTGCTTTTTATCTTAGATTTCTTTGTTCTACAAAATATCTGTTCAATTTTACAATAAACGTAAACAATATATATGTGAAATCATGCCAAATTCATCTAATAGTGATCTCTGTCAAATGATTTTGCTTCCTCGCCTTTAATTGAAAACGGGTTATTTCTCTTAAATTTTCTGTAAAACGAAATATACGAGTTTACAAAATTACAATATATTTTTTTAACCTTAAGAGGTTTGTAGAGGTTGTTGAATTTTAAAGTTTACGCTAAACCGTTCTTACTTGAACAACAAGTGAGGAACCAGGAAGCACTGATACTACTCAGTGGTACACATCCTAACCCTAGACTTTCAGGTTTTGAGGATCTTAACCTTTAGATCTATCATCGTTGAATCTATAATGTAAACTACGAGATATGAATTTTGTTCAAAGCAATTCCAAAATGCACATTGACTGAAAATATCTTGCTGTTATATTAAAACTGTATGGCTAAAACCCCGAAGTAACAAAATTAAAATTTAGAAAAACGTCTACCTTTAAAGCACATCATTAGAATAAATATGTGCTTACTGGTGCTTAACTGGAACAAATTAATTTGTGCAACCCCAATTTAGTCAGAGTTATCATAAAACTTAAAAGCCAGTAATGTTATTTGCAAGTGTTTATATTGTTCTGCTGTCGAGGATAAGCATCTTGACTGATTAATCTTTAATTTTTCTTACGCTCTTGAGTATTTTGCTTTAATATGCGCCGGGCGGAATGAGACGCGCATAATAGACGCAACAACTAGTCACTGTCTGATTTTAACCGACAAAAAGATTAATTATTCTTCACCATTGAAATATCACTCAGTCACCATATTTTCTTGTGAGTATTAGCTATACTAAACGGAATATAAATGCAAGAAATCACTTTTTCTTTCTTTAACCTAGATATTCCATTTTCAAAACGTGAAATTTCAAATTTCACAACATTTAAATTACTATAATCACAGAAATCTTATTGTATAGTTTTAAGTATCACAATAGAATAACACTTAATTAGTTTAGGTTAGACATTAACACCGTTGGATGCCAGCTCACTGGTCAAGTGGTTAAGCGCTCACGCTCGAGACTGATAGGTCGTGGGATCGAATCTCGAGGGGTGGGACGAGATCGTGGATGCATACTGCTGAGGAGTCCCACAATAGGAAGAAACGACCATCCAGTACTCCCAGGTTTTCCACGATGGTCTAGCTTCAATGGACTCATGATCTCAACCATCGAAATTTCACATATGTTAGAGATATTATATATTGAAAGGAATATCTTTTAAGATGTAATTCTATAAAATGGATTCAATGAAACTAGTTCAAATCATATAGAATTTGTAGTAATTATTAGACAATAAAAATTTCCAATGATATAATCACTTATGCATATCAAAATTAGCGTTATTTCTATATGGTTTATTTATTGATTTCATACTAATTTATTACATAATAGTGTAAAACTTGTAATATCTAAGACAACTTATTTGTATGTTTTACATATTATTCCAATATCTACAGGAAGTATTTTATTTCATGCATAGTTTAACATGTAAATTGATGGTAAAGTAAAAAAATGTTAACTTTGAAAATGAAGATAAAATAAAAATAAATCGGAAACAAATGGAATTGTAATTTAACATCACAAACATCATTAATGCTTCACAGGATTATTATCAACATGTCTTGTATCCATTTACAGGTTGTTTTAAATTTATTGTTCATTACTTTTTTTAAATATTTTTGCAAAGAAAAAGAAGAATAGGAAAGGAAATTACAGTAAAATCAATCAACTATTACTTTTATAGAACATATATAAGATGTAGTAGAAGGGGTTTTTGTGGAGATTGAAGTAATTTCAACAGTTGAGATCATGAGTCAATTGAAGCTAGACTACCATGCAAAACATGGAAGCGCTGGACAGACGTTCCACAAAAACCCCTTCTGATACTAATTAACATATGCTCACTAGTGACTGGTTTCAAGATATATATCCTGGAGTTCTAGGGAGAAGCAGTGACCAGTGGAGTTCAACTGGGTCAGTTGTGAGGTAGTAACTCACTGATGACAATGGTGAATATTTTGCTCAATTTCATGGATTAGTTGAAGTTAGACATCAACACCGTTGGATGCCGGCTCAGTGGTCTAGTTGGTTAAGCGCCTGACGCGAGACTGATGGGCCCTGAGTTCGAATCCCGCGGGGTGGAGGCGTGGATACCCGCTGCTGAGGAGTCCGACAATAGGACGAAATGGCCGTCCAGTGCTCCCAGATTTTCCATGGTGGTCTAGCTTCAATTAACTCATGATCTCAACTGTTGAAATAAGATGTATTGTTATATATTCAATAAAATACATTAGATATTTTATTACGGTTAGTTTGAAAAACACTACCACAGTGGTAATCATTTATTTTTTAGCTTTATACTGATATGGATTCGCATACTACAATTTAATAGCTAACTAATGGTTTCTGATTTTTGTTAGTTATTTAACGAATTTATATTTTCTTTTTAAAAATGAGAAACTGTTTACATAAACATTTCAATTAATTATTTTGTGACGGATTCTGACAGTCCTAAAACCACATATTTCTATAAAAAATTATTAGTATATTAACAGTAGTTATTGTTATGAAGAGGTACTGAAAGAAAGCTTGAATTAGTTTGTATATTTTAAGAAAAATTTGCGTAAAGTGTATTTTTACTGTTTTATCTGTATCAATATGAGGTTGTGGAGATAATTAACGTTTTGATTGAGATCATGGGCCGATTGATGTTAAACCACCATTTAAAACCTGGAAGCACTAGACGACCATTTTGTCCTATTGTGTGACTTCTCAGCAGTGCACATTCACGATCCCGCTTGCGGGATTCGAACCCAATGGTGTTCATGTTTAACCTCAACCAATCCACGATATTAGTATGTATCTGATATTAAGTATCTGATACTTAATAAATTAATGAAAGCAGTTCACGATCTTGAGACACTGATTTAAGTATCATAAACCTGTTTTATAAATGTTACTCTGCCGGATTTCACATGGCACATCATACCTTACTCTAGGTCTAGTTGCAAAAGTGGAGAGGCGATTAGTTTATAACATGGCCTAAAAGTATGAAAGCTAGTTTTATAAAACTGTCAACTATTTGTCACCCAGTCGAGGTCTCATAGACCATGAACTCAGCAGTAAGTTGAGATGTTATCATAAATAACTCAGAATATAGGATGGTGGCGATCATAGTGTAGTTTTTTATTACAGTTTTGATAGAATGGCGATAAACTCTATCTAAAAAATTGTAAGTGTCAAGATTTGAACCATCTTCCGTTGTACTGAGGTAGATACCTGTCTCTACCCAACACGGATTGGATGCCATTGGTCACGGATTCTCCCTAGAACTCCGAGGATTCCCTCACAAAGCTATTCGCTAGTGAGCACATGGTAGTTCACTTAAATATACATATTATCCCGGACAGAGGTGGATGAAGAACCCTGGTGAGCAGCATATGCTCTTCCATGAGGTGTAACAGGAGTAAATTAGTAAGTAACTATACATAGATTACCCTGTTCTGTATCAAAATATATTTATTTACGCTCTTACTGAGACTTACAAATTTTGATATGTCTTTCAATCTTAACTATATTATCACACGAATTGCAAATCTGAATAACTGAAAAGTATTTGTAACTGTTCATTTGTCCTTCTGACTGAAAAATGAAGATTTAGGTGGTTAAACTCTCATGTGAAAAATATCACTGAAGCTGAATTGGTGAATAGTATGATATTTGAAATAAAATTATGTTTCAAAGAAACAGAAAAGTCAACAGAACAGCTGGAATGATTTATCGGTACCACATAATTGCATTCTATATAATCAACGTCATTTACACTCTAAGGTAACAATAATACTGCGCGATTTTTGATTGAGAAATCAAACGTTTGTATTACAGTCTAAATTACGATTGATTCACCTTATTGCTTTTTAACATTTCAGATATTTATCTTATTCTAACTGCTTTGTTTGTTTACTATAAGATTAATGAAATATATGTTAAGATTTGTCATAAAAAAATTGAACGTCTTAGCTTCTTTTTTTAGTCGTACAAATTTCTCTTGCTTGATGTTTGTTTTATAACTAAGATATTCGTCCTGATTTCTTTAAATAAACATCAAAATAAACACAAATCTGTTTACATTTACATTTCTGTCCGTTTGTCATGGGTGACATGTTAGTGAGGAATTAATCAATATGTCGATACATTTACACCGCATGATCCAGAATGATATATATCATCTAACGTATGACGAGATAAAAAAAAACAATAGTTCATTTAAGATCAGTATATAATTTAGTTATTAAATAACAGCGAAGAATTAGTCAAATCCTTTGATAAATATCTGTTGATAAGAAGCCTGTTTGAGATAGAGCATTTACGCTTGTTTTTTCCTATAATCACCATTTATTATAACTATATTATTTAAGATTCTTAAGTGTGAGTAAATGTTCAATAATACGAACAGCGAAAACTGTAACTACTCGAATGAATAGCTACAAATGGATCTCTGCAATACAGTATTTCGTTATATAGTATCAACAATTGTATACAGTACCATATTTAAAAAAAAATCAACTACAGTTTTGTAAGGTATTGATTCGCCGATTTATAATGTAACTGACTATTCTGTAGGATTCTGAATATTAGTAGCCTGGACATTCAGTGTTAACTTGTTCATAATCTTAGTATTTTTTACATACCTGTTATAATCTCTTTCTTACGGTTATGACCCAGCTATTCCTATTGCTTAATATTCTCGGACAACGATTCACTTGACAAGTCCCCAAATCAGAACACGGTTGAACAGGAAAGAGATTATATTTCAAATAACAAGGTTAGATGAAAGCAAGAAGCCAGTAAAAAGCACAATAGGGAAAAACCTCAGTATATTTATAGTTTTTACATGAGAAGATTCTAGAGTATTCTCCAACTATCAGCTAGTGCTGATTGGCTAATTCTTATCCAATCAGCGTGCACCAAAGTAATCGTGCATTGAGCTTGCTTTAATCCAGTCTATGTTCCGCTAACAATACCATATCTCAATTATTTGTTGTTGCCTAATTTATTTACCAATAAAGTGCATTAAACAATATTTATGCTGATTAACATACTTTTAAAAAAGCAAAATCAAAACCACTTCTACTTTTGACACTTCTCTGATTTTTATTACCTTTTAGCAAAAAACGATTCTAATTCTGTAATGTCAAAACCAAAATGTCTGTTATTGTATTTTGTTTTTGGTTAATCGTCAATTCAATGTTTAAAATCACTAAATAAAATTAGTTTGTAACTAAACTAATATATAAACTTAGTACAAAATGACTAAGACTCAGAGTTTATGCTTTAATTTTTAGAATATAAAGTGTCGGTTTTCAAAACTAAATTTATTCCTTTGAAGAAGAAAAATCAGTCATTCTTATTCACTGAAGTAAAATGACAAGCTCCACTTGTACCCAGTCGATAATAAAATGAGCATTGACTTTTTTAATATTAAACTCAATTTAATGAACAATTCACTGTTATATACCATTGTTACCTACTAAACTGAGATAAAAATGTCTGGTTAGTAACAAATTATTTTCATATAACAATACAATATTTTTGTCAAAAATTCACTTTATTCATAGTATGAAATTAATATATTCAGAAATAATGGGGAAGCCAATAGTTAGTACATGATTATTTGTCTATACCTTAGGTAAATGCAAAAATCCATAATACCTATTCATGAATGAGCTATAATTATGATAATAAATTCGGGAAAAAAGAAAGTTAGATGTAGTTTCTGTTGGAGTGATCCAGAAAATTGCTTGCAAAAGACAAGCAAGCACCAGGAAACACTAAGAAGCGTTTCATCCAATCCGCGTTCACTTAAAGTTTTAGCCAAAAATATCAAGGAAGTGAAACATCACATGCAGAGGTTCTGATTGGTTGGTTGCTACACTGCTACTATGTTTAGTAGCATTCTAGAATCTTCGAGCAACCCAAGGACATTTAAAAATATTATAAAAACCCTATAGTTTTTGTATTAAAATGAACCTTGGAGTAAACTACTTCTGGCATGCTTTGAGTCTTCTCTCTCGTGTTCAGGTCGCTGTATAGTTCTAGCTTGGGGGTTACAGAATAGCTTAGGAGACGTATAAAGCGTTCAATCCGCAAAACTTATCAGTTTCTAAGACATCCAAAGAATATAGGTATATCCTCATACTTTAAGCATTTATTGGCAGTTTTAATATTAAATGAAGTCAGTTCACTAAAATCTTACTGACCTCTTTATGAATAACTTAAGTTTCTTGTATTAAACCATCAGAAAGTGATGTAATTATGTAATGGTTAAATAATTATCAAGTTGAATAGAATATAAATGAAAATAAAAAGCCCAATAAAAGAATGAATATTTTCTTAATCACTTTTATTGCGAGTTGCTGAAATTGATCTATAAATGTTTTATTCCCAAAATACTTCAGAGGATAAAGGCTTCTTCTTAATTGGGAATCATTTAAATGAAAACTTAATACTTTAATAACTAGAAGGTGTAGACAAATTGAAATTTGAATTTTCGGACAATTATACAATGTTATACAAAATAAACCGATATAAACTAACTTTCAATAGTAAATATAAAACTTATAATCTGGAATAAAACTATTAGGATTAACTTATTAGTTCTTTAAAAAACAAATCATTGTAAACGGTAATCTACAACTGTGTAGTGATATAATGTATGTATGTGTTAAGTTCGCCACTTGATTAATGCAGAATAAGGTATACAACCAAGGCATTCGAACGTATAGAACTCCACAGTTGCAGATCAGAAGACAGAAGAAAACGGGATAAATGCTTGTTGGGTAAAAACCAAAATGTACAGAAAATCATGGGTATTTATACATATATATATATATATATATATATATATATATATATATATATATATATATATATATATATATATATATATATATATATATATATATATATATATATAAACGTTTGTTCAACCAATCCGCAAAGAGGCATGTTATGCTACCGTACAATAAAAGTATGCCACGGTTATATTCTAGAAGGTCTCATCCTGTTCAGATTGGATGGAAACTCTTCGGCTTCTTTAGTACCTCTGGAGGCTCCGTCGTAATTCTCGAAAGCCATCCCAATATGATGCGTCTACATCATCAAGTTGAATAATACATTCTTTGTATATTTTAAACGAACTTCGACTTCATGATTCAACATAGCAGTATTTCAATTTATACTCAATTATATGATATTTGATATAGTATGGTATAGTTTTAAGGGTAAAACAAACAAAGATATCACAGTCAAGATTATTTCCACCGTAAATGTATCTCTTAAATGACTTAAAAATATGAATTTTATTTGCATAAAAATGATCACTATGCTCATGTTTATAATCCTTGCTCTTACGACTAGCTCCTTGACTTTCTTCATATTGTTAGAATACTTTACATAATAGTCACTAAGCTAGTGTTGATTTGATATCATAATCTTGAGCTATTGTCAGGAAACAATTTCTGAATTTACTAGGTTTCATATTTCCACCTTATTTTTTATTTTTATAAATATTTTTTTCAAATTGGCAGACAGTAGCTTAGGAAAACTCAATTATGTGAACGGTTTCAATTTTCAGAACCAGACCACATCCAGTTTATCTAATTCTTAAATCAACATATTTCAATGTTCAAAAGCATTTCATTTATTAGATCTAACATAAACAATGAAAATTTTTATTCCATTTATCAATCTTTGTTTTAATTTCATTCTATTCAATACATTTTTTAAAAATACTGATGGTTATGTATAAAACTGTTGTACACTTACCTGACTGATAGTGCTTATCAGTAATAGGAAATTGTAAAATATATATTAAAATGATTTACGTTATTTTTGGATCTATGTAGCTGTAGTAAGTGTTATGTACGTAGCATATGTATTTTAGATGTCAAATAAACAGATTTGATCGTATAGAAGTTATGTAACATAGTTAAATCCACTATTATTCTTACTTGATTAACATTTTTTGTCAACGGATGTTTTTGTGATTGGTATACTTACTTACTTACGCCTGTTACTCCTAATGGAGCATAGGCCGCATACCAGCATTCACCAACCCACTCTATCCTAGGCCTTCTTTTCTAATCCCATCCACTTTTTGTTCATTTTTCTCATGTCTATTTCCATTTCCCGGCGTAATGTGTTCTTTGGTCTTCCTCCTTTCCTCTGGCCTTGATGATTCCATGTGAGGGCTTGTCTTGTGACGCAGTTGGGTGCTTTCCCCAATGTGTGTCCTATCCACTTCCACCACTTCTTCCTCCGCTGGGATCTGGTTTGTGTGATTGATATAGTTCCATAGAAAACAAACGACTAAAACGTTATTAAATTCAATCGCTTGAACTCAACAAATTTATTGAAGTACTCATAAAGGACTAGTTATTGAAACGGAACAATTTGAAAAAACAAAATAAACTTTTATCTGCTAATAATTTGTGATTTTTAAGTTCAAAATAAAGTGTTATGATAAAAGCAAAGTGCCAACCTATCAATGAACAGTGTCATTTGAACTTAGCACAATATGTCAACTAAGTTTTTTATATAATAATCACTGTTTCAGTAGAATATTCAATGAGTATTCTGTCTGTTAGTTTTCGTTTAGGATTTGAAGAAAGTTATAAAAATCAATTAGTTTATTAGTTCTTATGTGGTTCATTAAAATAGAGAATCTAAAGTATAAAATATGCGACATTTCAACGATTCATTCAATATATGAATATTCAGATATCTATGATTTTGTTTTCTAGCTGTGGCTATCTGTTATTTATCTTCATTCAGAAATTTTTTTCGGTTGGTTTCATCTATATGATATAAAATAAATGATGCATGTATTTTAAGTCTACTGTTTTGTTGAAAGAAAGACCGAAAGAATATTATATTAATAACTTTGAATGGTTTAATTTGAATTTTCCAGTAAGCAGCTTCACAATAGATTTTAAAACTCATAATAGCTCATCAGCAAAAATAGATAATTCGCATAATCATTCAGATGGAACGAATTTAGAATAGGACACCATATTTTTTTACGAAATCTCAATTATTCAATAAATGTCAATGTTTATAGTACGGAAAACTAATTGATTAGGCATAGATATGTAAAGAACAAAGATTTTCTGTACTCAATTCATTATGAATTAGACATAATTGATATTAAGGGATGTAAGTAAGTGTATTCACCAATATTGATCAATATGTTTTGTTTGTTAGAAATTAAGATCTGAAAATAAAGTGAATATGGAATACAGTAGAAAATGATAAGAATCATCAGACATCTGTATTTGTGATATTCACGATGATGAATATTTATTAAATTAAAGAGTAACAATTTATCTTGGTTATTCTAATTTTGACTTTAAAGGGATTTCGAGTGGCTAACATAAAATGACTTCACAATAATGTTTATTTCACTTGAGGATAATCTATATGAATACAAAATGGAATTATGTAACAATACTGAACGGCATTTTTCCGGTTAGAATAAAGAAAACAAAAATAAAACATGAGTTATCATAATGTCACTAGGTAATTTACTTAGATTGGAAATTATAGTATTTTTTCATGATGATGAATTAACATATGCTTTCATTATGTTCAGTAAACTATGAAACGCCCATACAATTGTATTGGGAAAAAATGAAAAAAAACGTAAAAAGTTAGGAACTGAGGGCAGAAAGTAACATACTTTATCAAAGTCATTAGGTCTAAATAATATCACAAAATTAAAATAATACAATATATTTGTATGCGAAATATATGAATTTGTGTAATGAATATGAATACATTGAGTACACCATATGAACCACAGTTTTTAAAACGTTTTGTCAATTTATAAGCAAAGATGTATAGTGGCTAGCAGTGGAATCCAGGACGCGCGTTTCGTCCTACTTGAGACCCGTCATCTGGATGTACCTGCATCTCAGAGTTCATGTTCACTCTGTGACTCGAACCCAATATCGTTCACCTCAAACGCCATCGCGGTATCCACATAGCTACTGAGTCCTGATAGTCACCTACTTGCGCAATCAGGTGAAGTTTAAATTCATATGGTGTTGTTTCACTTTTATCTTCCCATTGCAATTTAGGACTGCAATTGATCAGTCTCATGTTGTCCTGTGTGCATTCCGGAGTGAACACTAAATCTACGATGCAGGTAAACCCGGCTGACGAGTCTCAAATAGGACGAAACGCGAGTCCTGGATTCCACTGCTAGCCACTATTCATCTTTACTTTTACGTACTTATTGTAGAAATAATCTATTTCGAAAATCCATTTCATTTCAAACCCTATAGTATGATATAAATGTAGATTTGCTTAACATATTTTTGAAAATTTCCATATGTCACTACTTCCCTTTTTGAAAATGCGTTGATGTAAAATTTGTAAAGACATTATTCACTAGGAACATCTAGATAAAACTAATGAGTATGCACACAGCAATGTGTTTTATCATCATTGAATTCATTGTGCTATAGCATGCCGCTGATGACGAATTTCACGATCACTGACTATAATATTATTGATAACAGTGTACAGAATTGTCAACATTTGATCTCAACAACATTTCTCGTTAATTATTAAACTTTTTTATCGACAGTTAACAAACTATAGACAGACTACCTTTAATTTTTCTATAATATCTGATAGTAAGACGTACTACATAGGGTTTAGTAAAATTACTTAATACTAAATACAGAATGAATTTATCGACAAATAAATGGTATTGACTAAATTGTAAATCAAAGCGAGATATATTCACTACTATAGTGTGATAGTACAAAGCGTGAGAAATTGGAGTCTCATATTTCAATGAGAACTACTAAATCAAAATATCAGTTAAATAGAAAGTTCAACTATCAATCAAAAAAAAAGATTTTAAATTTATTATAAGTAAGAATAAAGAAATACAAACAAACTGAATAATAAGGCATGTTCTGACATGTTAGTTACAAATTATAAACGTAACATAAAACACTAGTATGAGTAACACAGCGTGAAACAGCAAGTTAGAAACGAAGATGAAAGTAAATTCATAGAAGAAAAAAAAGGCATTCTACAAATGTAAGCTTTACATTGATTTGTGCTTTTAAACATGAAATATATATACATATATATTGGACCTTAAACCACTATTGTGCAATGATACACAGTATAATTTATAAGATGCATTAAAGTTTATCAGTAAACCTTACTAAAATATTTCACACACTCTATGTGTATTTTCTCATAGAATCTCATAGAATTGAGTAAATTGAAGTTGTATTTATTTAACTGGAATTCCTTTCGTTTTTATAATGAAAGTAACAATTATAATGAGTCAGTCAGTCAGTAACAACGTATAATTTAGTACGTACGTACATCGGTTCGAGTTGCCATACCACATTAGCACAGAGATGCAGTTGTCAATTGAAATCCTGTAGTGACAGAGTTAGTAAGAGTATAAGCAGTATTCGAAAAGATTACATTTTTAAAGATGTTATTCAAGGAGTATAATCTAGTGAAATATATTTGGAAAGAGAAAAAAAGGGACATGAAGAATTGGGAGAACACAAAGAGTGGATGCAACTGCACCATTACAAACGATATTGAGCCATGTCATTCAAGGTCTCTAACCATCGGTTGTATTAATTTAATACAAAATTCATATAACCGATACAATTTTGTAAATAACACTAGATTAAGTATTGTTGAAAATGTATATTATATACGTTCTTCTATTAGAGAAAGCAACAGAATTATTAAGCTATTGATAAGTTAATATCTAACTGGATTGTGCAAAATTTGATTAAACTAATATTGTAGTAAATGAAAACTTGTTGGAGATAACAAATTTATTGTTTCATGCAAAATGACACGTCTTCGCAAAATATAAAGACTATACATTAAATACATTATTTGCACATCTTCCTTAAAGTGTCCTTTTCATGCTCTAGTATTCTTTTAATTCTCTTGTTGTTACAACTACTCACTGTTTACATTCCTGTTCTCTTCAATTAAATTTTCTATAATCTTCTGCTACCACGTATTCTAATACTGATTAGTGCTACATACTACTTATATCTATCAACATAAGTAGCATACACCACAATATCATACATGATTTTATGTTATTCGCATTCTAATAATATTGCTTCCATTTATCAAAGCAACTAATGGCTTTATACTAATTATAAATTTCTCAAGAGGATACTTTAAAACTTTCTTTAACCACAGAAATTTTCAACTAGAACAGTTTACAAATACCCATATTATACAATAAAAATTTACTTCATAAAAGGGTTAGAAAACGACATTTTACATGCTTTTTTTATTTGATACCCACTATAAGATTAGTTAACAGAAATACTGCTGTTATTTCCACTTTGTCTGTTCAATTAAAAGTGATTACGCAAGTTGACTATATGTTTTAAATAAAATGTTTTTAATATATCAAGGACTTATAACTGAAGATTCTTGCATAACACCGTTCTCTTTCATCAAACATATTTCAGGAAACAATTTGAGAATTCTTCCTTTCCTTTGCTCTAAGCTGTGAGACTCGTGATTAAGTGTTCTGAAGGATGATGCGTAGCCCCTGTTTCAATACGTGATCTTTGTTCTCTTTGACGTTCAAGTTCATCCCAGAATGTTTTCAAGGACTTGAAATGAAATATAACAAGAAAAAATATATGACATAATATTAATTATATATATAATAACTGCTTGATATTATCATAATTACCGTAATGCACAATATCAGTCAGGTAAACTAGTTGTTGAGCATGGGCATCATTTAGATCTGGTTACAATTATCTGATGATTACATTGTAAGCTGTCTAGCCATTACTGGATTTGAGTAATAGAACATATTTTTCCACTTCCACAGTACCCCTGTATTGTAATTTTAAATTAGTGCGTTTCACTCATACCGAAAGATCACAATACTCTGTAATAGAGTACATTGTGTAGTTTGTAAAACAAATAGATGTTAATCACTTTCCTAAAAACAGTGAGTTTAATCACAAATTACGTTTAGTATTTATATAAAAATATAGCTTGTATCTACTGGTTTTGTTTGATCCCTTGTTTCGATTTCTCAGTTGGCCTGTATTATTTATATCTTATCATAGAAATATTAATTTGATACATTGCATTAAATTCATTAAGATGTTAGATAATACAGTGAGAATCATTACACAAGTAAACTACCATAAATAGAGTTTTGTGGTGGGAACGGAGTTTAACTCATATGTATTTGGTCAGCTAAATAACAGTAGAAAGAAATTATTGATCGAATCAATATTTGTTTAACGTATTTTAGATATGCATCAGAAGGGGTTTTGTGGGGATTGCAGTAATTTAAACAGTTGAGATCATTAGTCAATTGAAGCTAGACCACCATGAAAAACTAGTGACTGGCTTCAAGATATATATCCTGGAGTTCTGGTGAGAAGGAGCGACCAGTGGAGTTCAACCGGGTCAGTTGTGAGGTAGTAACTCACTGATGACAATGGTGGATGTGTCGCTCAATTTCGTTGATTAGTTGAAGTTAAACATTAACAACGTTGGATGGCGGCTCAATGGTTTAGTTGGTTAAGCGCCTGGCGCGAAACTGATGGGTCCTGGGTTCGAATCCCGCGAGGCGAGGTCGTGGATGAGCATTGCTGAGGAGTCTCACAATAGGACGAAACGGCCGTCCAGTGCTTCCAGGTTTTCCATGGTGGTCTAGCTTCAACTGACTCATGACCTCAACTGTTTAAAGTATTTTAGATATATTGAGAAAACTTTTCAATTTAATAATTTAGATCATAGATTGATCATGACAACGACTAAAAAACCATGAAACATTAAATTATAGTTTCATTACATCATAGGACTCTCAAGCAGCTTACATACATAAATTTACTTCAGATTAAATTCAAGATCTTCAAGTTTTTCTAATTTCAATGGCTATCTAACAAAAGAAAATCATTTGTCACATTTAAATCTACGGGTTTTAAGTAGATTGAAATTTTTATTTCCAGTAAGTTGAAAGCTTTTATTGATGGATTTTGAAGAAGTAAATTACGATATAGAATACTGTATATTGAAACTATCATATTGATAAAATGGTTGTTAGAGTTTGACATAAATTTTCATTGTACAATGAATTAATGTATTATTAGATAATAAATGATTTAGTTGTTAAATTTCTTATACATCAATAATACTTTATCATATTAGAAAACCATTTCTGTTTCTGTTTATTATACTCATTTTATAGAACCAAACTTTGTTGACATTTCGATTTGTTCATTATACAATTTCACATCGTATGACATGTCGTATGTTTGAATTAGTTGATTTCGGGAACATATAT
The DNA here is from genome assembly GCA_944470205.2 of Schistosoma margrebowiei. Taxonomy (NCBI): domain Eukaryota; kingdom Metazoa; phylum Platyhelminthes; class Trematoda; order Strigeidida; family Schistosomatidae; genus Schistosoma; species Schistosoma margrebowiei. Next base: position 31,479,647 of record OX104025.1, read on the forward strand.
TACTTAATTACTTATGCATGTTGAACCCAATCGAGCATAGGTCGCCGACCCACTCTGTCCTGGGCCTTTCTTTCTAGTTCCATCCAATTTTTGTTCATTTGTCTCATGTCTGTCTCCATTTCTCAGCGTAATGTGTTCTTTGGTCTTCTTTCTTTCCTCTGGCCTTGAGGATTCCAAGTCAGGGCTTGCTTCGTGACGTAGTTGGGTGCTTTCCTCAATGTATGTCCTATCCACTTCCACCACTCCTTCCTGATTTCTTCCTCCACTGCAAGCTGGTTTGTTCTCTCCTATAGTAGGTTGTTGCTGATAGTGTTTGGAAAACGGATCCGAAGTATTTTCCGCAGACAGCTGTTATTAATCAGCTGTATCTTCTGAGTGATGGCTTTCGTAGTTCTCCAGGTTTCCGCCCCATACAGTAGAACTGTCTTGATATTTGTATCAAAAATCCTGACCTTGGTGTTGGTTGACAGTTGTTTTGAGTTCCAGATGTTCTTCAATTGTAGATATGCTGCCTTGCTTTGTCGATCCAAGCATTCACATCTGCATCAAATCCACCATGTTCATCAATGTTGTTGTTCAAATATGTATAGCTTTTTACATCTTCCAAATCTCCGTGAAGTGTAATTCGATTGTTGCATGCTGTGTTGTACCGGAGAACATACATTTATATAGATATTCCATTAAGACTTTAGATCATTATTTTTAGGTAGAAAGTACATTATTGTACTTATTTGAATGATGACTATATAGAAATAGCTATCGATAAATATTTGGTAAACAAAACATATTACTTAAAGTCAAAAACGTTATTAAAATTATCGATTTTTAGTCAGATAACTGAAAATATTTCTAGTTATATCTGATAACTCATCCTAATATGTTGAATAACTTAGTATATCCCTATATATATATATTATATCCCTTAAATTTAATCATTTCATACAAATCAGAAATGAAATCATCAACAGTATTAAACGTGTTTTGTAGTATAATTGTAGATACCATAGTAAATAGTCTTCTTTAAATATTAGAATAAAAATATACCAATCATAAAATTACTCACTTTATTCTCTTTATTTTTAACACCTTTATTTACATATTTCCTGAATTTTTGTGACTGATCACTTTTTGCATATCTTTGTCTTTCTTCTTTTTGTTTACTCAAACAATCAAGCATTTGTTGTAGTGATGGATCATTTTTGTATATATCTTCTTTAGTAACTGTGCAGTTATTGATAAGAGTATTTCTAAATTTTAAAAACAATAAAAATTTAATAAATATGGTTTTTCTCTCGGCCATTATTATTTTTGTTAGCAAAAATGTTTTATGCAGAATATAAGTTCAACTTAGTGGTTTTGAGGTTAAGCGTTCGCGTGCGAGATCGTGGATGAGCACTGCTCAGGATTCCCATACCAAAACAAAACGGCCGTCCAATGCTTTCAGATGTTCTATGTTTCTCTAGCTTAGATAAACTCATAAATTCAACTATTAAATTCCATCTGTATGATTTGCTACAGACCATTCTCTCAAATAACTAGACAATAAGATAAATAATGACAAACAGTTGGTGATGGAAGATAAAAAGTAGAAAATGTGACTTCATATAGGACACTTTCTACCAGTCAATAAAATAGAAAACACTTAATCGACACTCGCCAAAAAACTAAGGAACGTAAATGTTATATTTCTTAAGTAGGAATAAAATTAACGTATGTATTTTGTTTGGACAATCATCATTTAGTTAATCGTATGCTTTCAATTAGACCATATCACAGACGTGCATATAAACACAAGCACTTGTTATTGATGAGGTGAAATTACATAATGTCGAGTCATTGATTTTTCTAGATCGGATACAATACTTCAGTAGTATATATCACTCTAGCTGCCAATATTTCCATATATCAGGACAAGTAAAGTGGTAAACTCTACATAAGATTTAGACAATTATACCGACCCGGAAGACCATTTTGGTTAAACGTAGGAATGAGGGAGCGTCAAGTGTAAACACTAAAACCGGTTCACCATCTAGAGGAGAAAATTCTATATAGGTTCCAAGCCAGAAACTTTTCGATTTAAACAAGGTAAAACCTACGCCTTATGCATAAAAACTATAAGACTAATAAAATTATCAGTCATTTTAATTAGAACAAAACATAACAAAGAATTATGCATTCAATAAAGTCATCTTGCATAGTCTTTTGCCTGACATACACTAACATTCATATACATGTACTCAGAATACTAAACTAATTCAGAGGATACTAAGTCATTTATAACAATATGATATTACAACTAATATTAAGAAATATAAATTGATATTCCGGTAACAAGTGTTCTCAATGTTGTACTCATCGTAGTATCGGTAGTAGCGCTAAAGATCACAGTTAGATATATTTATTTACACAATCGCCTCCTCTGTAACTTTTCAACATAGTACTGAAGTAGAGTCACCACATTTAGTCATTATATTTGCAATAACTTTAAACGGATTTCAAAAATCTAGTTTCGATTCCTCAGAAAGTATATAACTTTTTTTCTTTTTCGATTAGACAGATGAACAAAAGTAAAGGACACACTGAGTCAGGAACATAATGCTTGCAATAAACAGAATTTCGACTTTTAAAAGAAGGAATATTTTGGACAACGAGATGTTTTTTTCAAGTAGACGAAATTCTGTTCGTCAAAGTAAGTAACAAATAAATTTATGTCACTGAATCTGTCTACCAAATAATTCTGACCTTCTTTAATCAATTAACAATAAAGTAGTAATTCTTTTCCAAAAATTAGTTATTTAGTTGCTACAATGTACGTCTATTTCATCTGAATTCAAATCAAAGTTTTTGGAAATACTTGGAAAATGTTCAACAGTCAGTAAGTAACGTAGGATGTAAAAATGTGCTTCAGTCTATCTTTCTCTATTATATCAGCATAGTGCAATGGAATTAACAAGATAAATACCAAGATAGTAGTAATAGTAGTATCAGTGATGTTGGACCCAACTTCAGTTAAACAGATCGCAGTTATGTACTATTGACACTAAAGTTATTTGTTCAAAATTCAGTGTATATATCTTATAATAGTTTTAAGAAAACAATACAACAACAATACAGACCGCATTTTAACTTAGAGTTCACAATAAATTTAATAGGTTATGACATTTAGTATATGATATCGTAGAGCCAGCTATTAATGATCTAGATTGTATGTAAAGTTACAAATTGATTATCGAGGATATTAAAGGTTATACTTTAATAAGTACATAGGGGGTAAAATATTGAATATCCCTGTAATATATGACACACCACGTAATGTAGAGCTATGTATTTGTTAAAAAAATTGTGAACAGAGGAAGTATTTAGAAATTAAACAATAAATAGGGTAATTTGACACTTTTCAGTCTTATAAGCAAAGATGTATAGTGGCTAGCAGTGGAATCCAAAACGCGCGTTTTTGTCTTATTTGGGATTCGTCAGCTGGATGTACCTGCATCTCAAAGTTCATGTTAGCTCTAGGACTTAAACCGAGTATCGTTCGCTCCAAATATCATCGTGTTATTCACTTAACTACTGAGTTATGATGGCCACTCGCTTGTGTAATGGGATAAAGTTTAAATTGTTTAAGTGAATCTTCCCATTGATGTTTAAAACTACAGTTAATCAGTGTCTTTTCAGTACTGAGTACACAATTAATTTAGTTATCACCTATCAGTATATCAAAACACGTAGTATAAAATGAAGTTTTATCATTTAGACCCGATCATACTTTCTAAAAGTATTTCTTAGTTATTGTAACAAAATTATCAAAGCCGATTGATCTGTTCAATCTTTCATTTTCCGATTCATTTAAATACTTATTCAAAAACGATGTTAACCGCACAACTTAGATTTAACCGACAGTCTTAAGTGAGACCAAATTAACAGTAATCTCTCTTGTGAAAATACTGTGAACTTGAAAAAATCACTTAATTGTATCCAATTTTATGGCAAAATACATAGACACTATTAAATGGTCTTTAAACGGTTGACGTTTAAAACAAGAAATATTGTTTTACTCATTCATGTTGAATTATTTAAAGCTTCTAGAGATGGTTTTATTTTAAATCATAAACACAAATAATTGGTAGTGCCTAGTGACACAAAGGTAATTCATAGATTTAATTTAAATACAAAACTATATCATCAAAATGTCTAACAGAACTTAAAGCATTATTTTAATACGAAAGGAAAACTTAAAAATATATTTAAGTAGTATATTGATCATACTCATCATATTTTACTACTGCACATAATCAGTTGAACAAAAAATGTAAAAGTTTGTGAGCAAGATTATCAAAAGAAATAACACAGGTAGGTAGTAAATGATTTAATTGGGATGAACAACACATATGATCTTAACATTCTGAGAATTCTAGTCTATTGACTTGAATTCCATAATACAACTAAGATCAAAATTCAATTATGTTATAAGATATTTTGGCACAGAACCTAAAGAACACAGTAAAGTGTATAACACAATTTAAACCGTTTTAATTGATGTAGAGGTTTGGAATAATGTAAATTGTAATTCAAACAATTCGGAACGAAATCAAATTTCCTTTAAAAAAAAATTACGTCAATTGGTCAGACGATATCACACTGGAAATTATCAAAAATGTAATATTTATATATTTAAGGATAACCAGTAAACAATATTACTGAAATTTGAATGTTGTATAAGAATATGTGATTATTAAGGTAGAAATGTATCTACTCACATCATAGATTCAACGGTGTCAAAAATTTGATACTTAAGGAAATAATCTTCAGTAATCTAATAATATCTTTATGATAGTGTTTTAAAGTAAATTTTAATTGATTTATGCTGTTATGTAATTTACATGATACAAATATATGTGCTAGTAGTCATGGCAACGTTTTTTCTTAAACATTTAAAAAACCATGGAATCTGAATAATGCATGTAAATGGTAGTTAAAATATATCACCACGTATATCTACCACCATACTGGGTTACATTTGTCATTAGCAAGTAAACTAATGAAGAGTTTACTTTGAATGTTACTCAACAGATTGATTAATCATGATTAGATTCATTGGTTTCTCTGTATTATTAAATATGATGAAAAAAATTTGAATGATGACTGACTATAAATTTTTATTTTTTAAACCGATCTAGAATCTTTTCTTTTAAAACACCATGAAAAACTCAATTTTATTGCTCAAACATATCGAGTGATACATGAGATTGTCAGTCTAAAAGTATAAGTATTATTAATGGCTTTATTCAGTATTACATTATTTGGTACAATATATAATTCTCAGCACAAATTATTTCAACAAGTTCTCGTTTCTTACTTCTTCGTCGATCCTGACTATAAATGTCAAGTGATCATCACTTAGATGTTAACAGTTCAGGAATCAACATTTCAGTAATGTTCATCCTTTTCAATGCATATTTCCAACCACCACGATGTCTATGATTAAATTTTTTTGTAACTTTTACGGCAAAATATCGTAAACTTTTCATAAACACGCTTGAATAAGTTTTGCAATATGTGTGTTAAAACAAACAAAAATATAACTTGTTAAAATATCTAGATGGCAGGAACAGGTAGTCCAGGGTATTTGAGTAGGCCGCCAATCCAAACATCAAGTATCCATCAATCAGTTATAAGATAATACTTGATAGATGTATGGTGAATAGATTTGATGACAATTAAAGTTAATGATGCAAACATGAAGTTATTGTTGGCTGTCTGGCTATCACTATGAGAATTTATTTTTTCATTAAAAAACAAGTTATAATTATCTGACCGATTTTAAAATTAGTTTATCACTTCATTCAAAAAGCCAACTGAAACATTATTATGAACTATACCATCTGAATTTCACGATCTACGTTTATCACATGGAACGAAGTAGCAATGGCGGCTTGATTGAACATCTGGGTTACCTGTTCATACCATCTAGATATTTCAACAAGTTGTCTATCGTTGTTTGTCTTAGCAGATCATTACGCCTATTAATCGCGTAACTTATTCAGGTGCGTTTCTGAAAAATTTACAATCTTTTATTGTACAAGTTAAAAAAAAGCCCAACCAGATATATCGTGGTTGCTGCCAATATGCAGCGAAAAGAATGTACATTGTTTAAATGTTGATTTACTGGACTGTTAACTTCTAACTGGCGATCACTCAATATTTATCATTAGGATCGACCAAGAAGTAAGAAATGGAAAATTGGTAAAGTAATTTCTGCTGAGAATTCTATATTGTACCAAAAAATATAATGTTGGATAAAACTAATAATAATAACAATTTTAGCGAGTACAAATTCCTTCTAAATAACACTTAGGAATTTAGATTTGGCGCCAACTTCATTTTTTTAAAATAACACTCCTAATGTATTGTTCCTACCTAACTTTTTATCTCATTCATGATATTGTGACTCAAGAGAGAATTACTGGACAAGAAAGTTTTTTCTAATAAGTGTTATACAAATGAGAATATCTTTTCGATTGATTAATTTTTCCATATTTTTAAACATGAAATTTAACTTTAGCATAACTCTAGTTATTGATTGTTATTGTTTTCAACAATTTCCATTTGTGAACTAATATTTTTCCCATAAACAAATTTTGCCTACTTCTTCCAATTAGATAGTTCAAGTTTAGTGTTATTAAAACAGTATAAATGCCTTCAATTTTCAAGAGGATTGTCAATATCATGATTTATCAGCTACCACGAGATAGGATCAGATGAAATTGCAAACGTCATTTTTTGGATTAGACTTTTACATCTTAGACTGAATTATGGTTAGTTAAGTGAATCTTCTCCTGTAGATTGGCTCTCTAAGCAGTATTGTTGTTGAAACATAAACCATGATTATTTAAACAAAGATACTTATTCATATTATTCTTTCTTTTTACACATAATTTCATAAGCTGGGGCTATTATATTTCTATCTGTTTTATTGCACAAAGCTTTTTTTTAGGTAGACATAGTAATACTATTAATTGAATAAAAAAAGCCCATGGTACGGCCGAGAGTGGGGAGAATCAGCTCTTCTTTTTGAAATGCTCTCACATGGCCACGTGTATACAACCACTGCCAGAGAAGTTCTACTCATTGTCTTCTCGTGGCGGAGGTGCTGTTTACGAAACTGAGAGTACGAAACGCGAATATCCCGTGCTTTAATTAGGTTGGTGGGTATAGAGGATCCACCTAGGAGAGTTGGAGAACCCTGATTCCAAACCAATAGTGCAAATAGGCCCCAAGATCCTGAGAATTCAAATGACGTACGAACCAATCGTTTGTCTTCGGCTACCATGCGACTGCATCTCCTTACGTTGCTCCACAGCCTTGTGGATTAGACCTTCAAGTCAAAGGCTCCGGGTGTGGCCCACTAGGGAAACCATCTGCTTCAATTTGGGCACCTGAGCAGTATTGTAGCTCTTACACAAATCGAATGATTTATGTGGCACATACCTATTTGGTGCCTCTATGTACCAATGTTTATGTGTCTGAATAAATAAAGAATAAAAACTGAAAAAAGCTGTAACAATGTAATTGTGATTTCCAATCGTGGTGTGTGCTACTGATTTTGACAGATACAAATAGTATGTATCATCAATCGAAAGTGAAATGCTTGGTGGCAGAAAGTTAAAAAGATCGAAGGTAAGAGAACAAAAACAGAGAATGATTACTGTTAAAACAAAGGAACAATGAATTCTGAAACAATTGATTAACATTTTTCAAATGAATTATCTACTGTATGGTTCCCAGATTTTAATAAGATGTTCCGTAATTTTATATTTAAATACATTCGGTTGTCTCCACTTGTTTTCTCATTCATTCACTATACAATGACATTTTCAAATTATCTTACATATCCTAAAATATTTTACAATGTTCTTTATTATAAATTTAAAGAGTAATACATATATATATAGTCGCTAAGTTCCCGACCGTTGTTGCTACCTTGACGTGATGGTCGGTCTTGCCTATCGTGATGAAACAACCGAGCTATAATGACTGGAACAACTGTTCCTCAAGGTCCTACCACGTCAGAAAGGTCGGTTGAAGAGCGGTAAGACTAAAAGCAACAAACCCAAGGTCTGAAGGCGAAGCCGTACTGCTGACTGTACAGAGGTGTGACAGCATTAAGGTGTTTCCTTTAGACAACCAGCATGACTGCGATGCTGCCTTCCCACAAGGAGGGGTGGGGTTAGAAAAGGTCGACCCTAAAAGTGCACACCTCACCTTATCCCACGGATATCCGTCTCCGGCGGTAAGGTCTCAACAAGTACGGAGCTAACGCTCGTGTGTGACCGACCTCAAGCAGTTGTCCCTTGGGCACTGCGGTCACGCTCTCAGGCCACTAAGATCAGCTTTAATCCAATTTCCTTTCCAGGTACCTCCAGAAGAACCCTTCCATGGTGTGGGCAACCGGGAAGTGATAACCGCCCTCATACCTCTAACAGCACTCAAGACCACTGGAGTTGCTAAGTTAAACGACAATATATGAATGTAACTACGTGATTGTTTTAAATTTGATCGATTTATTCATACAATTTTAATATTGTTCGTTTTTTTGTTTTTATTTTGAAAAACACATTTTTTTCACACACATTTAAATTGTCGAGTTAATTTAAGCGAATTACTATTTATTTATTGAAATAAACAATATGACAAGTTCCCATCACGAATAACAAAATACAATTAAAATTATTTAATTGAACTAGTGTTACAAGTTAATAAAATTTAATGAATGGTATTGATGTTGATGAATAATAATAATAGTAATAATGTGATGTTCTGTATAATTATTACAGATTCTTACGGTTAAATGTATACACATACATGTAAAGAATATAAGAATAATCAGTGAGACTATAATTTATAAACGACCTTTGAGTGACGCTCAAGTGACCTTGAGAATGTTCACCTTATAACTAAGACTAAATGAGGGTGATAAACCAGTGTGAGGAATTATAATTATAATTTACAGTTGATCGTTAGAGTTAGGAATTAAATTCAAAGTTTTCATCACAAACTGACATCAGCTATAATGTCAAAACTCTATTTAACTAAATGGATGGGTGAATTTCGCGCCAAAATCTGAAACCTGTTATCTTATAACTGATTGGTTCGTCCATGAATTATAGTCTTGCCGAATAATCATGTATCACAACATAGACATTTATTGTTTGCCTAAATGTATACTTTCTGCTCACAATACTATACATGAAATTCTTTCCAATCACTGAAATGATATGAATATGATACTTGATCTACACTTCCACTCATAATATATATATATAATAAAATATTTTTTTAAAGTGTAAAACTTAGCCTTCTTCAAATCATTGTAAAATTTTATGTTTTATTAATCAAATCCTGGAGAATGTGATAAATGGCGTTATTATCATACAGAGTGAGACTGTTGCAATATACCTTCGGAGTGAAAAAAAACTTTATCGATTGGTTTATAGTTGTTATTTGAATGTGACACAGCAAAATTATCCTTATATCTTATGTATTAATGTACATACACAATTCCATTGAACCAAAAAAAGATGATTTAGTCAATGTTTTTAATCCTTTTATCATACTTCGATTGATAGAGCCAAACTTTGATTCTATTATTAATAAATGTTTAAAAGATTATAACCAAATATTCCTGACTTTGAGTTTCAAAGAATTATGAGGAATTATTGAAATCTCGTGAGGCTGGATAATGGATGCGCACTGCTAAGGAGTCCCATAATAGAACGAAACGGTTGTCTAGTGCTTCCAAGTTTTCCATGATGGTCTAGCTACAATTGATTCATGATCTTAACTATTAAAATTACCATAATATCCACACAAAAAAACCTTTCTGATAATATTCAGAATTATTAAGTTTTCAAATTATCACATTTTAAATATTTAAATGTTAACATTCATTATTTTTACAAGTATTTAAGTAACTTTTCAAACAAACATATTTGGACATAACTCAGTATTCAATTAAAAGTTTCAGAATACACAAAATATTTTCCTTAATATGCATAAAAGAAAAAAACATCAAATTAAACCGCCTGTAGGTTTCAGAAAATTTCTTCGAAACATTTTTGAAGTTCGACAGTAATAAAAACTAATTTATGGTTTGATGAATGACTTCATTATTCAAGTAAACAGAATAGTTACAGTTGAATATGCTGCCAAATTGATGAAAATATCAATAAGTTTGCAAACAGATAGGAATTATTACAGAACATACGGAAATTACTGGAAAATATTAGGAAATTGAGGTATAATTAGCTTAAACTCAGTACGTTCGGTTTCGAGAGCGAACGCTTAACCTCTAGACCATTAAACCGGAATCCATCGGTGTTAATGTCTGACTTCAAGCGATCCTCAATCTTGCGCAACCTTTCATCCATTGTCTGAAGTAGATAACTGTCTTACACGCAACACGGACTGAACTCCACTGGTCACGGATTCTCAACAGAACTCCACGAAATCCATCTTGGAGCTATTAATTAGTGACTTACTTTCTTACACCTGTTACTCCTCGTGAAGACGCATAGGCCACCCACCAGTACTCTCCATTCAACCTTGTCTTGGGCAATTCTTTCCAGCTATTTCCAGTTGTTATTCATATCTCCGTCTATTTCCCAACGCAATGTGTTCATTCACTAGTGAGCATATAATTATTATCAAAATAAAAATTTGTGGAGGTCGCAGTAGAGACTAAGGGACCGAAGGTTTTGGGTTCAAGTCATGCGTGCGAGATCGTGGATGCGTACTGCTGAGGAGTCTCATATTGTGACTAAATGGCCGCCCAGTGCTTGCGGGTTTTGAATAGTGTTCAAGCTTAGATCAATACGTGAATTCGTTTATCAAAATACTACAACCTCCACAAATTCCCATAATGATTTTATTCTTAAACTCTTTTTTGTGTGATAGTAGAGTTTGACAGATCCTCATTAATCTTTAGAAAACTTGGATATTGATGGTTTGAAAGCTGGGTCTATCTACATATGAAATAACACTTTACAGTCAGCTCTCTTCATTTTATTTGTTAACGTTAAGTATATAGAAGCTTAATGGTAGATGTCACATACATTATCATGTAGTAAAAATAGGTAGAAAATTATATATAAGGATTCAAGATCTTGTATCAAAGGTTATATCTAATAAAACTATTTAGTAATCAATAAGTTACTGGTTTCATAGGTTACTATATTATGTAATCATTTCGTAATTAACTGAGATGGTTAAATAATATTTTAGAGTCCTATGTTTTTTTAAGAATAGAGGCTTATTACTGGTAGTGAATATCTCCAGCTTATTTTACCCCATATACTTGTACATTTAAAAAAAAACTCGGATAGAGGATCTCCATCAATACTGTTCTGATGAAGCTCGAATACTCAAGAATTGTTTTTAAAAAGTACATGTATGTGGGAAAAAATAAGCTGGAGATAGTTTAGAGCCTATTTATTTCAGTAAGAGGGGATAATACACTTAAGCTAATGTTGCTTTTAAATATTTATTATAACACCAGCTGACGTCAGCTGAAAAAACACTGTAAACCAAAGAGGACTTAACAGCTCCATCATCATATATCGTGTCTAGGAAATTATTCATGTCAAAATTTAGGCAGTTACTCATCAATGGAATAGATTGAAGATGGAATCGATTTGAAACAGTGGACCTCCTTAATTTCAACTAATTGAACCAAATTATTGTACTCAATACTAAACCTGAATATTCTGTCCAGTATCATGAGTATTCACTACCAAGTAATCCCAAATGAAAAGAAACGTTTTCTTGAATCCACCTCGATATCTAGTGACGTTTCAGTCAACATTAGTCAAGTAAACCGATGTTAAACAATAAAACTCCATTTATAGGGGAAAGTCGTTGACAAAATTCAGTTGTTTTTATTGATAAAAAAATGGAGAATTTTTCAACTTACTCTCCATTATTTACCATTTTTCTCGTTGCAGCTACAGTTTTTACACTTCTGTGTTTGCCAATTCGAGTAAGTAACTCTAATAAAACTTTTGTTTTTTGTTCTTTATCATTTATTATTGCATCTCTTTTCTCTTCCAATTCACGTTGTTTATTAATTTTCAATTGATTAAGGCGTTCCCTTAACTCAATTATAGACATTTCATTTAGTAAACCATGTCCGGGTGTATTGGTTAAATCAATCTAAAACATAAATTATTAAATTTTTGATTAAAAAAAAACTGATAACCAATGAGACTGGAACCAATTCTATTTTGAAATAATAAATTAATTTCTCATAATCTGAATTATGATTGATAATATCAGTTTAAATGTTTTTCAAAGTTTTGATGAATTAAATTCACTGTTGTTTGTTTCAATCTTCCCATTGATGTTTAGGACTGCAGTTGATTAGTCTCTTATTGGCATATGTGCATACTGTGCGTATTACCTTGATATAGCTTTAACTCACAAGCGTTATATGCAAAGATGGATAGTGGCTAGCAGTGGAATCCAGGACGCGCGTTTCGTCCTGTTTGGGACTCGTCAGCTGGAAAAGCCTGTATCTCAGAGTTGTTGTTCACTCCGAGAATTGAGCCCAGTATCGTTCGCTTCAAACGCCATTGCGTTATCCACATAGCTACTGAGTCCTGATAGCTACCTGCTTGTGCAAAGGGGTTATGTTTTAAATTCACTTGTATCCTCCCATTGTTTCTTACGACTGCAATTGATCAGTCTCCTATTGGTATATGTATATCCTGTGCGGATATCGTGTTATCCACTTAGTTACTGAGTCCAGATAGCCACTCGCTTGTACGATAGTGTGACAAAACGCGCGTCCTGGATTCTACTGCTAGCCACTATCCATCTTTGTTAATAAGGTTTTTGATCTAAGGCAATATCGAGGTAGTCCGCACAGGATGTACAAATGCCATTATGAAACTGATCAATTACAGTCTTAAATAACAATGGGAAGATACAAGTAAAGAACAACATTAAAATTACATCATATTTCTTAGTATATAAAAATCACTTCCATATACCTGAATTGCATCATCCTTCTGATTTATGTAGAACTATTTTAATTCTATTCTAATTCATATCATATAGAAATATGTTGTTTTATCATACTATCAAACTCATTGAAATGAAACTTTATAGCATGAAATAGTTTAATACTAAACTATAATTGACTTTTATTGTATTTAACTTACATATGTATGACATTCATGTTGACATTTAGTTTTTCAATAAGATTTCAAAAGAAAAAAAAACTTACAAAAGAATGTTTCATAAGAGTTACTGATAATACAGAAGAGTTGTAATGATGATTTTATTTGAAATGCCTGGATTAATTAAATTTATACCATAAGAATAGTCTTAGTTTTAAACAAGAAACACACATGATTTTTAGAAATACAATTGTGGTGTTCTATAGAAATTCTCTATTGTATTCTTTATCATTTGATGAATGTTTTTATAATCAAGCTAAATACTTAACGAAATTATAATTATCATCAATAAAAACCTTATTTAAATGTTTCTATGATGATAAATATATTTCTTCTAAGCAAATTAAAGTACACTGTAGTGTCAGTTACTATGTAAAGCTCATATAACTTATTCAAACTTATGGATAGGCCAATCTATCCAATCTTCGTGAATCATATTTTGACCTTGTTAATTATTCACATATCAATCTTGATTGTTTTTTATGTAAGCATATGTATGTACCTTTCTTATCCTATTCATTACATGTATGTAGCTTATTTTTGTATGACTATAAATAACGCTTGTTTAAACGGAGTTAACTCATATACCATCTCCACTTTAATTTCGTTATTCACTAACGCCATTTAAGTCGATGATTTTATACGAGGATAGGAGAAATAAATATTTCGATAACAGTTAATCATACGATATAACTGGAGTCAGATAAAGGGCCAAAACACTACGAATAAAAATTATTATAAGTAGTTATTGCAAATAAATTTTCATTTTCGAAACCTTTTTGCATAGTTTGTTGTTTTACTACAATTTCTTTGTTTAAATTCAGAATTTGAAATCTGATTAGGTTAAATTTGTATTTAAAAGAACGAAATTCAACTACAACTCCTTAAGCTAATGTTTTAAACGCAAAACAAGATCACAAACCGTGTGTCTATCCCTTTAACTATGATGGAAAGTCAAAATTATACCAGTGCATAGACTTTTCTTGCTAATTGCATTCATCAATAATAGTTGTTTAAGTTGTTACCATTATATGAGAAAAAAATGGGGGATTTTAGTAGATTAGATGACATTTTATGTATGAAAGTATGTTTTAGAAATTTCAAATTTATAAATCCAAGCCATAAATATTAAGATCACCTTCTTGCCATTATTTTCATGTTACGACTAGATATTTATTCTACATTTGTTTCAAGTTTTACTACACTGTAATATCTGATTGTTAATAATGACACGATTTATCATCAGCCAACTAATACTTCGTTTGAATATCCAGCTATTCATTTGTCTACTATACATATTTATAACTTTCGGAGTTAATCCATCGAGTGTACCACAAGAAATTGGCTTGATTCATACTTCTTCTCTTTCAGTTAAGTGAATTATTCTCCTTTATATTGTTTCTACTAATAATTATGTGACCAGTATTACTCATCCAAAATCTATCCTCATACACATGTTTTTATCCGATATTTACTACTATGTACTTATTATTATTATTATCATCGCCATCACTATCATCGTTTATTAAATTAGAAATGGTGTTCAAATAAATTCAACAATATCCAGATTTCTTGTCACACTACTGAAATAAATCAAAAGTAGAATAACCTGAACCAAACAAATTTGCAAACTTCAGAACGCTATCAGTAAATGATAAACTCAAATATTAAAAGAATATTAGTGTGAATAGCAAGGTATGTGAGATAATTTTGTGCCATTCTTATTTGCAAGCTAGTGTTTCTTTTAATTTAGATAAAAAGCTATCTAGGATTTTTATTCAACAAAAGTGAAGGCACATTTTGGGAACCTAACTTGATGTTGTTGACATAACTAACATCAACAGATGATAAAAATGACAAAAAATATTTTCTACTAAATTTTCCATAGCTTTATCGCTATGACTTCTGATAACCATGAACACCTTAGTATAAACTGGTTTCTACCTTCCTAAAACTTACTCAATGTTGTGAATAATGAAAATTGTTCACAGAACCTTCTGGACTTATTTTGTCATTTGGCGTATGGAATTAGAGAGCTATCCCAACAATTAAAAGTATATATCGCTTCGATTTTTTCCATAGTATTTACAGTCAAAAAAAATTAAATGAAACTTCCAACTCCCATCAGTTCTAGGTTTCTTTCAATCAGACTTTCATAAATTGATTCAACATTCACCTCCGTATTTCAAGGTGAATCTTTTTGATAAGTTAAAGAGAAGCGTAACAAAGAACTTATCAAATGTTTTGAAACGCAGTTTAAAGTTCTATATAAAAGCTTTATTGAAACGAATCTGTTATCGTTTAGTTACAGCTAATGATAAAAATCCGTTAGGTTATTTAAGAGGACTAATGCTAGTATCCTAAAAGGCATAAACAATATCACATAATACTTTAGATTCATCTATATTAAGCTCACTTGTTTTACATTTCGTGATTTCGTCATTATGGCCGATAATTCTTCCGCTTGAATCTGACTTATCAATTCTTTTTTTATTTTCTTCTCCTCTTCGGCTTTTATTGCAGCTTCATCTAACAGTTGTTTACTTTCCTTAAGTATTTCACTAGCTAAAAATTAATTCATTTGAAATTACTTTTACAAATAATACAAACCTTATGATGTAGAATGATTTCGTTTATAAGGAACTCCAAATAGAATACTAGTAAAAGTTTTAGACCAGTGAAATCAACTTGTAGAGTCATATTAGGAAGGTTGATTAATTTACACAAAATTAATTGATGTATGAGAATATATGATCTGAAAAATATTGAGTAATTTCAATCCTAGAAAATCTTTGGTGATAATTGTGGTCAATGAGATTGAACATTTATAGAGTTAGGTGCTATCGATCAAATGTGTATGACGAAAAAAATCAAACACTTTAATGATGTTAAAAACTTAAACCCCAACAATTGTCATTGTCATAAAATATAATAGTGCTCAAATATATTCAAAAGTAAGTAAAACAAAGATGATAGTTTTACTATTTGTTAAACGTTTGTAAAATCAAAATTTAGCCTGAAACATAATCATTTTAAGATTTTAGAATCTTTCCAATTAATTTAAGAAGGTTGACAAGACGTTAACATATAAGATATCAGCTAAAAAATAATGTTGTTAATCTAAACCATCAGTTTCTCTAACAGAAGTCTTCATTTTCATCACTTGTAAGAAAATCATAACAATCACGAAATCAACCTGACAGTAACATTTTTAAAACATCATGAACTATTATTCATTTGTAGGTATCAATACTAAGGTTAAACCTGATAGTTTCTACTCACTAGGATTTCAAAAAAATCTAATTGTTTTATTCACACTATCATTCATTTATTAAGTGGAATAACTTCATAGAATCTTTGTACAATTCGAAAATGTTTTCCATCACTAACTAATGTAAATCAACAAAATAATGGACACTATTGGATATCAGACAATTTTCTATGATAAATCACAAATTAATTAGAAATATATAATATGAATAAACCTGATTTTTTCTTTTCTTCCATCAACTTCTTCTTTGCAATTTTCGCATTTTCATGTGAACTAGCAACTTCTTTGGCTACTTTATTCATTTTATCCTGTTGTAATTTCTTTTCATTTAAAAATTCCAATAGCTTGGCACGTTTTTCATTTCTAAGTTTATTAGCCGCAATTTTTCGTTTACAGCAAAGATCAAATTTAGCTGTTGATGATGCTTCATGACTTATCATTACATTTAAACGATTACGTTCCATTTTTTTCAGTTGATTTAATTTAATTTTCATTTCTTCTTCTTGTTTCCAAGAATTATAAGCAGCATTCGTAAACGCTCCAGATTCTAATTCACAAAGCCTACAAAAAGTTTTTTTTCAAAAAGTAAATTTATCTTGTTTACTTGTTCTTGACTGGATTATTCAGGAAAAGTATAATTTTGAACATTATCTGTTTTTAATTGAATAATGTAATAACGGCGAGAATATAATTTATGAACGACCTTCGAACGAATCTTAAGTGACCTTGAGAAGTATTAACCAATTACAAAACAGTCAGAATACAATAAAAATATCCTATATAAAACTAAAGAATTAAAGTGGATACACTTCTTTTACATGGTTCGAAAACTTTTCAAGGTTAGAAAAAGGTTCAGAGGTTCTAAAACCGTAATGCATACGGTAGAGAAACTTATCCATATTAGTCGCCTTCTCGAGCCAACTGGTTATTCTTAGTTGAAAAAGTCAAGCACTAAAGTATATGATTAACGTGATGAATAACACAAGTCTGAGTGTGAAATAAAGTATTTGGTTATATCTTGTTTTTCTGATTGTCAGTTCAGTTAACAGCCTACTTTTACCTACTTACAACAATAAAATCCTTACCAAACAAAACCGATTTGCATAAAGCTTATCATACTACTGACTATTTCAAATAATTCTGTTCATATACGAAAATTAAAGAAATCTCACTTTTGTCTTTGTTCCTTCTCTCTATCCGAATACAATTTCCATTCACGTAATATACTAACAGCATTTGTATTAACCACTGCGGTTTTGTTTAAAACAGACAAATAATTTCTTTTATTTGAGCTGATTCTTTGACTTTCCAATTTGACCGAAGGATTCATCATACTTTTGTTATTTCTGGTATTTTCTATGTTGTCTGAAGAATCATTCTTAAAATTATATTCATTTTGATTATTCTTTGTTTTTGCATCACCATAAATTATTTCTGCACATTTTGGTTTAAGCCTATCACTTTGAATTTTTAACTTTTCAGTCTCCCAACAACAAAAATTATAGAAAAATGATATTGATTCCAATAAACAATTAAATATTTCATTAAGGAATTACAAAATGTTTAAAGAACAAATTTATGAAATTATTATAAACAGTTGAAATATTACTATAATTCAGTAACTACTGAATGTATATGCATATCAAATACATGAAGATGTCAAGATGTACCTAATTATAGTGAAAAAAAAATCAAGTATAGTTTACAAATAATAAATAAACAATCATTACAAAATGTAGAACTTCTAGACTTGATTCTATGGTATGCAAGAAAGTGAAAATTATGTTGTCTAATGAGTTATATGTTTAATTAATTTATCCTGTTCTACATCATGAAGGGCAAAAGATACAACAGAAAAAAGAAGACAATATCAATTATATCTATAAAATAAATTACACCATTTAAGGCAAACAATATAGTGGACAAAATGGACATTCCCTTAATTCGCCCATAAATGAACACAAACTATCAGTAAATGAAATTACATGATATTAACTATATCAGTGCACACAGACAACTATATATAAATAGTCGATTAAAAAAACATCAAAATTCTAAATCGAGGGAATTCAAAGAATTGTCAGTCAGTAACAACGTAGAACTTCGTACGTACGTACATCAGTTCGAGTTGCCACACCACATTAGCACAGAGATGCCGTGGTCGATTCAAATCCCGTAGTGGTAGAGGTAATAAGAGTATAAGCAGTAATCGGTAAGATTAGTGTTTGGAGATGTTACTTAAAGAGTATAATACAGTGAAATAAATTAGGGAAGAGAAAAAAAGAGACAAGGGGGAATCAGGAGATCAAAATTTGGGAGAACACAAAGAATTGTAGAGAATTGATGAAAACACGACATTTAGGTCAATCTCAAATTGATAGACATATAAGTATAAACACTATTTACAAGCTCATATGAAACATTTTAACTGACTAAGTAGACAGAAGACAATATAATAATGCGTTTAACAGAAATATAAGGACGAACAAAATTATAAAAACCTGCAAAAACGCTCACTTACTTAAAAGATCATCAGAACAGTCTCATTTAGCTTTCATGGAATAAATAAACATTCTACTTAGGTAAAGAGTAAACTCCAGTGATGTTTTCCATAAAAACTAATTAAAGCTTCTAAGTTGAACATTCATATAAGAGAAAATAACACAGCCTAAACCATATCACGTATACGATATGGTTTGGTAAAAATTCGATTATCGGAACATGTCTACCTCAGTCATGTAAAAATCAGGATCATGGTTGCAATAAATTGAGCAAAAATAGTGATAATAAAGATAAACTGAATCAAAGTTTCTCTAACTTATTATTTCTTAAAAAATCACACTTCAAATCAGAATATGAATAGTGCGAAAGATTTATGCTAACCTCTTCAAATTGCTGACACCTAGAAAAATTTATCTAATTTAGGTATGTAAACTGGTAGCACTGATTTTCTTTAGTTCCTCGCCTGCTGAAAATAACATATTAAAGCCTTTAATCAACATGTAAAATCAAACGAAGATTGAAAGTGACACTGTTTCGCTAATTTGTATATATCCTTATGTAGATTACTCACACATTTGTAAGTAGTATAAGCTAAACATTATTCTCACTACCATTTTATCATTTGCATTTTAAACTTCACATTGTGTTACAGTTTGACTAATGGATAAATAAAACATATCAGTCGCAAACAATCCAAACAACAGTAACTTAACACTCGTAAAAAGATCCCATTACAACATATCATTTAAAAAGCTCTACATGGTAGAGTTAAAACACGACCTCATCAACTGAAGGATATCAACATCAAAAAAATCAAATCTTTAGACTAAGTTCTCTGTATGAAGATAACTGCACATTAGTGACCTGGATATTCCTAAGATATGAAAAGCTTTATGACTAGCTTAAGAATAAGGCTCGACTATCTAAAATATGTATAATATTTAAATTCCAGTGATAAAAATATATAAGTATGGAATAATTTCGAAATACAACTTGCTTAACTCGCAAACTGGCGAGGGCCTTCGGGTCTTATCTCAAAAAACCATTTTACCGAAAGACATTCAAATAGATGATGGTGCGTAAACAAATAGGTGTAGGGCATTAGGACATACCTGTTCATGATTCTTGTTTTTTTCCATGAGTAATAAAGAAATTTCCGGTGGTTGATTATAAGTAGACAATGGAGGGTCGCGCATTTTTTGCATTTTTGGAATCTAAAAAGGTATTCGTATGAGTGATCTATATGTAAATTATGATAAACTACAATATCTGGTATAAGAATAGATCGGGGCCTTGGTTGCGTTAACCTGAATGGTTGAACTTCTATTAAATACAGTTATATCGACTTATTCTGTATTTATATGGTAGTTACCTGTAATTTTCTTATGATCGGGTGTACTTTGTTCTGATTCCAGAGACTTTTGAAAGGCTATAAATACGGGCTTCCATCTAAAAATGATGAAAAATTAAACATATATCTCAACTTTTATCACCAATGAAATACTGAACATATTTAGAGTGAGGTAACTGACACATAGAGCTATTTTTGGAGGTTTTTGGTTAGAATTATAAAGCCATTTTACCACTAGCTCTATTGTCCTAAAGTTTGGAAATTGAAACTAGTCACTACTCAAAGACAATTCAACCCATTACAAATTGAAATGGGATATATGCCTATTTCACAATAAACGCAATACCTAAATGGATAACGCGCTGAACGTTTGACACAGGAGATATCGGGTTCAAATCCTAAAAAGAGCATAAGTCAGTCAGTTATTTACAACGTTAGACCAGGGACATATATAAATCGATCCACGTTCCCATGCCTTATTAGCACAAAAAGAAGAACACCGAATTCATAGAAACGGTTACTTCAGCGGTAGTAAAAAAATTTTCATATAAGGATATGATACAGGGAGAAAGAGTTAATTCGTAAAAAGAAAGGTGTGAAATAATTTTGATCTCATAGTTTAGAGGAAGACAGAGAGTGTATACACCTAAGCCATTGCGATCGATTCTGAGATATGTGACACAGAGTATCCAACCACTGGTTACGATAGTCACACGGACTCCAACCAAGTAGTCTGCATCTACCAACATGGCTCAGACTAAAAGTTAGTAACTTCAAGAACTGATGCCACGTTTTGGTTTGTCCACCCCTTACTTTCTTCCAACCATCTCCAGCTCCGGTTAGCATTACACGCCGTGGTAATCGGTTTTCAGGCATACGTAACACGTGGCCGAACCATCTCAGTCGATGATGATTCACAACCTCGTCAACTAATTTACCATCATTCCTTAACACCCTGCGTCCAGCCTGACTATTACTTATCCAGCAGATGCGAGCAATATTTCTAAGACATCTGTGGTCAAATACTGGTAGCTTACGAATATCATCAACCATTGATGACCACGTTTTGCAGCCGTAAACCATAACAGAACTAACTGCCGCACAGTATGCTCGTTTTTTAATTGATAAACGGATATCTCGCCTTCCCCATAGGTGACGAAAGTTGGCAAAAGCCAAACGAGCTTTCTGAATCTATGCAGAGATTTCGTCAGACACCAACCCATTAGCGCTGTCCAGAATTTCGAGATAATTGAAGTTGGCAACCCGTTCGACCGCTTCAGTCTTATCCTTAATTCAAGTGATGACACAGGCCAGTCCTGCATTTAGAGGCAGAAAAACGCACCCCAAGTATTCTGGTATTCTTGCTCGGTGCTACCAAAGGACTCTGAAATTTATCAACGTCTTGACCAAACGGGACTAAGTCATCTGCATATTCTAGGTCAATAAGCGGACCTTCTGGTAGGAGATCAACTGAAAATTCAGTTGACGAGAAAATTATTTCCAGCAGCAGGTCTATGACGAAATCGAACAAAAATGGAGGTAGTGAACAACCTTGCCGGACATCACTCGACGTTGCATAATCAGATGACAGTTTGCCATAAGCTCTCATCCGACTAGTAGTGTTTGAGTAAAGGGACCTCACCAGGTTTATGTACTTCCGAAGTACGCCTTTCAATGGCAGAGACTGTCACAGAACCTCTCGATTTACCGAGTCAAATGCTGCCTTCAAGTCAAGAAAAACCATCATTGTCAGACGCCGATAAGTATGTCTGTGTTCTAAAACCTAACGAATGGTGGATATGTGGTCGATGCAGCCACGATGAGGTCTGAAGCCAGCCTGATTTTCTTGTTTACAAATGATTGACCACTGGGTAATGATCAATGCCATGTGTGTCAGGTCCATCGTAATTCAGATCGAATCCGACCAATATGAATGAAATCTTCGTTCACAGTTTCCTACCGACTACCTCCAACCACCATGTCATTTCAACATAATGCACGAAAAGTTGAGTTACCTAAACTAGTGATCACATTGCAACGTGGTTAATATAATTTCGTCTGCACCAAGAAGGACCTGACATACATGACATTGATCACTACCCAGTGATCGATCAATTGTAGATACATCACAGTACTACAGAAAGTCAGCCACCGCCCGGGTAGCTAAGTGGTAACATCTCAAATGTGAAGCTGAGTGACACAGTATCGAATCCGTCAAGAAGCATCAATTCCTTTAAGATTAAAAGTAAACCTTGCTAAAGAGTTCCAAATAGCATGAAACCAATCTCCACGGTTTCCTGTTTAACACCTACAACTACCATCTCATCTGCCTTTCTCATTTCTGCAGTTCAAAAGTCTTTACTAGGCGTCAGGCAACTATTAAAGCTAGTATTTTAGACACAATATTAGTTAAATTAATCCATCTATGGTTATTATAGGATTAATTCGATCTTTTTAAGCGTATAACTAGCCGATGAGTTTCAATAAAACGAAGCGCGTGTCCCAGGTTCTACTACTAACCAAACTACATCGTTCTGCGTATTCAAATCAAATTAAGTTTAGTGAACATAAAATTATAGTGCTTGTCCTTATTGAGGATTCCAACCAAGTAGTTGAGTTAAGAGTAAACTCTCAAATCGAACTGAGATAAGTTTGCAAAGCAACACTATAACAGTAACAGTACCAGGAATAAAGCTCACATGCCTTGGTTTGTAATTTGTCTAGCACATTAATTAACGCCTTAGTATGGCCATAAAAATATTGCTTGCTGTAAGAATAGACAGATGTTTAATTGATGCAAAAAAGACAGAAGAACCGTTAGAAATGGTAAGATAATACGATTACAGTAAAAAAAATTGGTCAAATTTCACAAGCATAATTAAATACTTCGAAGATACACATGTAGGGCCAGTGAAGCTAAGAGATGTTATGAGTTGTGGCCACAAATGATTGACAGTGATATAAGATAGTGAGAAAACAATACAAATGCCATTAATGGCATAAACAAGAACGTCATTAAGAAATAAATGAAGGTACTGCCTTTAAAACGTGAATGCTCTATGAACACTTGGAATACCAACTTTAGGACAGCCTGCTGATGTTAACCGACAGTCCTTTTGAATAAAATTTAAATAATAAGTCAGTAAGTAAATGTGGTCAAATAATTACATTTTTCATGATAAAAACTAACTTTACAAGAGGTTTAATCAGAAAAGTATCAACAAACGATTCATCATAAACATGAATCCATTCTGATTTCAGCTCACGCAGTACTTCAGGTGAACATAAAAATCTAAGAATCTAGAGAAACATACATAAGTACATCAGTGAACCTACTTCTTTACAATATTGAACTTTCATAAAAAGAAGAAAGTGCCCCAATCCGTTTTCTCCAAAAGTCTCCATTCCAAGTAATGAGACATAAAAAATAACTGTAAAAATAATGATTATTTACTGGAACGTTGTGTGGTAATTTTATGCGTGACTTGTCTCACGCATGCGAAACAACTTACAAATAAACTCGCTTTTGAGCGATGGAAGTAGTGTGAAACTGCAAAATTTGTAGAGTTTCGTCACACACGGCTTTAATATACTGCGGAACTTCATAATTTCAGTGAATAGTTCAAATGCTTTGTCAACATAGTCTAACTTTTCTATAAAATCCTTAACAATTAATAAGTCTGAAAACATGGTCCTACTTCTTTGGAAAAAGCTACCACATTTTTCGACCAAAAATATTCCTTTATGAGTGAGACAGTTTCTTGAAAAAGTTTCAGAAGTTGTTTCATAACTTTTGAAAATTTACTGTTTATGATCACTTTGGGTCAAGGGCATATGTATCCACAATATAAATCCAAGGTGCTCAATAAATGGGCAATAAAGAAAAACAGTGAAACTTTTTACCTAGGTTCCACATTCAGATCTCCTACTTCGTGTAATGTTGTAATGAAAAAGTCAATAAAATGTTGTCTTAACAGCACATCAACAAAAATGAGCTGTTGCGTTTAACTTTAGGAAAATTATAAACTTTATTGAATATGATAAAGAATGGATTCTGAAAGTATGCAGAAAAGCCGCCTCTTAAAATTTACCAATGCTTGTGATGGAGAATGAAACCTAATACAGAAAGGTCCGCGCACTCGTTCTGACTGATGGTACTAAGCGACAATCGGTACAAATAAATGGGAGTCACCGGAATGGTGGGAAAAACCTCATACTTAAGGTTTTGCACATTGTAAACGTTTGAATCAAAATAATCCCAAAACCAATCTGGATGATAATTAAAAGGTTTTTAAAGAATTGAAGAGATGCTACTAATTACTTAGTTCTGCCTGTTACTCCTCGTGAAAGAACATAGGCTAGCATTCGCCATCCAACTCTGTCCTGATCACACCTTTCTAGCTCTTTTCAGTTGTGACTCATCCTTTTCATATCTGCTTCTATTTCCCAAAGTATTTTGTTCTTTGGCCTTCCTCTTTTCTGATTCGCTTCAGGACTCCAAGTTAGGGCATGCCACGTGATGCAGACTGATGAACTGCGTAACGTATGTCCTATCAATCTTCATCGTCTTGTGCTTATTTCCTCTTCAGCTGGAACCTGGTTTGTTCCCTCCCACAAAAGGCTGTTGCTGATGTTATCCGACCAATGGATGTTGAGTATCTTGCGAAGACAGCTATTTATAAATACTTGTACCTTCTTGATGGTAGTTGTAGTAGTTCTCCAAGTTTCAGCTCCATACAGTAGAACTGCCTTGACGTTGGTATTGAAGATTCTGACTTTGATATTGGTTGAAAGTTGTTTTGAGTTCCATATGTTCTTCAGTTGTAAAAATGCCGCCCTTGCTTTGCCAATCCTTGCCTTTACGTCTGCATCTGAACCTCCTTGTTCATCGATGATGCTTCCCAGGTATGTGAAGGACTCTACATCTTCCAGAGTTTCGCCATCAAGAGTGATTGGATTACTGTTCTCCGCTTTGAATTTGAGGACCTTGAATTTCCACTTGTGTATGCTGAGGCCTACTGATGCAGAGACTGCTGCTACACTGGCTGTCTTTATCTGCATTTGTTCGCGTGTATGGGATAGGAGGGCTAGGTCATCTGCGAAGTCCAAATCATCTAATTGATTTTGAGCTGTCCATTGAATTCCGTGTTTTCTTTCAGATGTCGAGGTCCTCATAATCCAGTCGACCACCAGAAGAAAGAGGAAGGGAGAGAGTAGACAGCCTTGCCTGACTCCGGTTCTTACTTGGAATGCATCTGTCAGCTGTCCTCCATGCACAATTTTGCATTGTAGTCCGTCGTATGAGTTCCGGATAATGTTGACAATCTTCTCTGGAACTCCGTAGTGTCGAAGAAGTTTCCATAATGTCCTCCTATCCACACTGTCAAATGCCTTTTTCATAATCGATGAGGTTGATGTATAGTGACGAGTTCCAATCAATTGATTGTTCGACGATGATCTGTAGTGTTGCAATTCGATTCTGTGCATGACCGATCCTAACGAAATCCAACTTGTTGATCTCGAAGTTGGGCGTCTACTGCATCTTTCATCCGGTTCAGCAACACTCTGTTAAAGACTTCCCCTGGTACTGAAAGTAGTGTAATGCCTCTGTAGTTTTCACATCTGCTCAGATCTCCTTTCTTTGGAATCTTGATGAGGTGTCCTTCTTTCTAGTCCATCGGCACTCGTTCCTCCTCCCAAATATTTTTGAATAGAAGGTTATGGATGTCTGTAGTTACTTCGATGTCTGATTTCAGTTATTGAGCTAGGATATTATTAGGTCCTGCCGATTTCCCACTCTTGATTTGTCTAATGGACATTCTAATTTCCTCCGTCGTTGGTCGATTGACATCTGTAGAAAGATCTGTGTGTGTTGCTTCGATGTCCGTTGGATTCGTTGGACCCAACCTATTCAGGAGTTCCTCGAAGTACTCTACCCATCTGTTTCGCTGTTGATGAATTTCAGTGATTGGCCTGCTTTCTTTGTGCTTGACTAGTCTGTGCTCTACTATATTTCCCTGCTAGTTTCTTCATTGTATCATATAGGTGTTTCATATTTCATTCTCCTTCAGCTGCTTGTTCTTCCACGGATTTCCTCTTGTCGGCTTTAATGCTCTTCTTCACATGCCCGTTTGCTTCTGTGAACTCAACTAACGCCTTGACTATTTCTTTTGTTAATTGCTGTCGTCCTTTTCTTCCTTTCTTTGATCTTGTCCAGTGTTTCTGTAGAGATCCATTCCTTATGATGGTATTTCTTTAGACCCAGAATCTCTTGACACGTTGAAGTTAATGCTTCTTTGATGCCTTTCCAGTTGTCCTCCATAGTAGTTTCTTCTTCTTTCAGTAGATATTGTAAGGCTGGGAACCTGTTATTGAGAGCTATCTTGAATTCATTGAGTTTGTCAGTATCTCGAAGGAATGCTGTATTGAACCTTTGTAGTGCTGTTTGTCCACTTGTCCAGTTCTTTTTTAGCTTCAGTTTTAAATTGGCCACAACTAGGTAGTGATCTGAAGCTACGTCAGCGCCTCTCCTGGTTCTCCCATCTTCCATTATCCTTCGGAATTTTTTATTGATGCAGATATGATCACACCACGCAAAACCAAATCGACCATATTTGCATCAACAAAACGTTCAGGAGGACTATAGAGGACGTGAAAACCAAGAGAGGAGCTGATATAGCATCAGATCATCACTTGCTGGTCGCCAAGATGAAATTGAAACTCAAGAAGCACTGGACAATGGGGCGGACAATATCACAAAAGTTCAATACGGCCTTTCTTCAGGATACTAACAAACTCAACAAATTCAAGATAGCCCTCAGCAACAAGTTCCAGGCCTTTCATGATCTACTCAATGGAGAAGGAACTACTGTGGAGAGCAACTGTAAGGGGATCAAAGAGGCAATCACTTCAACATTTCATGAGGTCCTGGGTCACAAGAAGCACCATCACAAGGAATGGATCACTGTTGATACACTGGATAAGATTCAAGAAAGAAGGAACAAGAAGGCAGCAATCAATACCAGTCGAACAAGAGCAGAAAAAGCCAAAGCACAAGCTGAATACACAGTAGTAAACAAACAAGTGAAGAAGAGCATCAGAACCGACAAACGTAAATACGTGGAAGATCTAGCAAAGACGGCGGAAAAGGCTGCAAGCGAAGGGAACATGAGACAACTGTATGACATAACAAAGAAACTCTCTGGAAATCGCCGCAAACCAGAACGAACAGTGAAAAGCAAGGAAGGCGAGGTAATCACCAACATTGAAGAGCAACAAAACAGGTGGATAGAACACTTTAAAGAACTCTTGAATCGACCAGCCCCACTGAACCCACCCAACATCGAAGCAGCACCCACGGACCTCCCAATCAATGTTGGCCCACCAACAATTGAAGAAATCAGCATGGCCATCAGACAAATCACGAGTGGCAAAGCAGCAGGACCAGACAACATTCCAGCAGAGGCACTAAAAGCAGACGTAGCGGCAACTGCAAGGATACTCCACATTCTCTTTAATAAGATTTGGGATGAAGAACAAGTACCAACAGACTGGAAGGAAGGACTTCTGATCAAAATACCGAAGAAAGGCGATCTCAGCAAGTGTGATAACTACAGGGGCATCACTCTTCTTTCAATACCAGGAAAAGTCTTCAACAGAGTATTGTTAAACAGAATGAAGTACTGCGTAGACGCACAACTTCGTGACCAACAGGCAGGATTCCGTAAGCATAGATCGTGTACAGACCAAATCGCAACTTTACAGATCATTGTGGAACAATCAATTGAATGGAATTCATCACTCTACATCAACTTCATTGACTACGAAAAGGCATTTGATAGCGTGGACAGAACAACACTATGGAAACTTCTTCGACACTACGGCGTGCCTAAGAAGATAGTCAATATCATACAGAGTTCATATGATGGATTACACTGCAAAATCGTGCATGGAGGACAGTTGACAAAGTCGTTCGAAGTGAAGACCGGTGTTAGGCAAGGTTGCTTACTCTCACCCTTTCTCTTTCTCCTGGTGATCGACTGGATCATGAAGACGTCAACATCTGAAGGGAAGCACGGGATACAATGGACATCTAGGATGCAGTTGGACGATCTGGACTTCGCAGATGATCTGGCCCTTCTATCCAAAACTCAAAAACAAATGCAGGAGAAGACGAACAGTGTAGCAGCAGCCTCAGCAGCAGTAGGTCTCAATATACACAAAGAGAAAAGCGAAATTCTCCAATACAACACAGCATGCACCAATCCAATCACAATTGACAGAGAAGACTTGGAAGATGTAAAAACCTTCACATATTTGGGCAGCATCATTGATGAACATGGTGGATCTGATGCAGATGTGAAGGCGCGGATCGGCAAAGCAAGAGCAGTACATTTATAACTGAGGAACATCTGGAACTCAAAGCAACTGTCAACCAACACCAAGGTCAGGATTTTCAATACAAATGTCAAGACAGTTCTACTGTATGGGGCAGAAACCTGGAGAACTACGAAAGCCATCATCCAGAAGATACAGGTGTTTATTAACAGTTGTCTACGCAAAATACTTCAGATCTGTTGGCCGAACACTATTAGCAACAACGTACTGTTGGAGAGAACAAACCAGATCCCAGCGGAGTAAGAAATCAGGAAGAAGTGGTGAAAGTGGATAGGACACATATTGAGGAAAGCACCCAACTGCGTCACAAGACAAGCCCTCACATGGAATCCTCAAGGCCAAAGGAAAAGAGGAAGACCAAAGAATACATTACGCCGAGAAATGGAAATAGACATGAAAAAGATGAACAAGAATTGGATGGAATTAAAAAATGAGGCCCAGGACAGAGTGGGTTGGAGAATGCTGATCGGCGGCCTATGCTCCATTGGGAGTAACAGGCGTAAGTAAGATATGATCTATCTGGTTCTCTGTAGTGTGGTCCGGTGAGATCCATGCAGCTTTGTGTATACGTTTGTGTGGGAATATTGTGCCGCGTATGACCAATTTGTTGAATGCACACACGATTGCGAATCTTTCTACATTTTCGTTTCTCTCTTCCAGTACATGTCATCCCATGATATCTTCATATCCGGTGTTGTCATTTCCGACTTTGGAGTTTAGATATCTCATCAGAATGGTGAGGTCCTTTCGTGGGCATTTCTCTATGATTGACTGCAATCCCTCATATAATTGATCTTTATCGTCGTCGTTGTTATCATTGATGGGTGCATAACATTGGATCCCCTCCTTCTTTGTTTTGAATGATGCTTTGATGATTCTGGATCCGTGAGATTCCCATCCTACAAGTGCATTTCGTGCTTCTTTGGACATCATTAGAGCGAATTCCTGAGGGTGTGGAGCATTTTCCTCTTCGTGGACGGAGTATGGCAGCATCTTTTCTGTATTTAGCCTTTGTTGTCCAACTTGGATTCAATGGGTTCCGCTGCTTTCAAGTACTACCAATTTGTATCTCCTCACTTCCGTTGCTATTTGACTGGTCTTCCAGGTCCCTCATATTGTTCGAATGTTCCATGTACCAGTGAAAATTGTTGCTTTGGTTGTTAGAAGTGGCGTCGGCCTTGTGGCTTCCGAAGGAATTCGGCTTTCACCATGAGGCAACGAATTTCTTAGAAATGAAGACCTTCTAACTTCCAGGGCAGAGTTCAAGTAGTTTGAATTATTTTTTCTGGTTAGCGTTTCCTTAGCGAGTTAGTTTTCTACGAGATGAGATCGCTAATGAGATCTGGATCCTGAGGTGACAAAATCGATCTCGCAAGGAGTATTTCAAGAGTAAACTCATGAGCTATAATTACTGTCTAATACTGATTCATTACTTCTTGAAGCGCTAGAGAGTTGAATGAAAAAAATGTTTTATTTCGTTCAGATTCATTTGAGTAGTCTGAATCATCGAGAGGAGATTTGAATATAATATCATTTCAAGGTTACAGGCGGGTAATTGCGAACTGTTATGATCGACCTAAATACCAATGGACAGGCTCTTTGTTCGGCAGTTAATTATGTTTTGGATGGGAAATGGTCTTGGTAAAAATGACACATTATGTTGATTTCTTTAGGGTAATCTTTGGATATATGGGATTAACTCATACGTTAGACGTCAAAGATCAAGGTTACTGTTTTCATTTTATTTCATGGTATGTCTTTTGTTTATCAGGTCATGATTTGGATCAATTTCTGAATAATTTTTCTTCCGGGAAAGTCCTCTATGGTTTTGTTCGTGTTGATGTTGTAACTCCTGCGAAATTTGTTTTGATTGTGTGGGTAAGCTTCTCTGTCCTGTTGATTTATATATTTTTGTTGGGTTGTTGTTGCTCAACGCTTTACTCTGAAGTGTAGGTGTACGCATTTTAACTATCCGGGAGCTGATATACCAAATTGGATGTCCTACATCAATTTATTTGTACGATATCTGGTCCTTACAACGTAATTGAAGTTGAAGAAAAAATTGTAGATGTAAATAAATACTTGGGATCAGACATTTAACCATCATAACGTTGGTCACCTGGCCTTTTTGGTCCTCCATTTTATTCAGATACTTGTTCGTAACAATTCGTCTTTATTAATTAATGTTCTGGTGGAGTATTCCAGTATTTCACTACTCGACGTGAAAAGCGATACCCCAAACGTAGACAAATTGACCTCGGTTTTTGAACTTTATTAGAATGTTCTTTCAACTTATCAGTCTTTTCCTTCCGTCTAGGACTGGTACACTTGTCTCACAACAATTTTGAATTTCACCCAATGTAAATGAATAATTAGAATGAGCGGAATCTGGTGAAAGAACATAGACCATTGCCCAGAGTCTGCCTTATTAAAGCATTTCTTGGCCTCACTTATCATGGAATTGTTGATTCCGCAGAAGATGTATTAGTTGTCTCGTTAATTTATTCATAATTTTGGAGTGAAATTCCGGGTCTGATTGTTTGAGCACGTGTTCCTTCAATGAATTGGTGGGGACTAGACGAGATTTAACAAACACGTCTTTATTAAACTAGAGCATTGGTTTTACTTCTGTGACCTAAACGGACATATTATTACTTTTGTAACTGCGTCGTTTATTATGTAAGCGACTTACAAAAGGCATTTTATTTATAATAGGCAGTCTGAATTTGGGTTTAGTTGAGCTGAAAATTGAGTTATAACAGTAACCAGACAGTTTTATTATTGGTAAGAAACTTTGAATTACATGGCTAAAAATCGTTTTAACTGGTGCAGGTGCATCCATCATTAGTCTTCCCCCAAATCCTGGGGTTGTTGGTTCCTCAACTTTCTTTGTTTTTATTGCACAAATTTATATTTTGTTTTCGAGTTGTGCTTTCAATTCCCAATCTTTTCTGTTACTGCCGATATCTTGACTACCTATACTATACTGAGATTTGGTCTGAGATTATAATTTCTCTGTGCTAATGGGATATGGACCTTAAACCGATGCAGATACACATCAGGTTTGATATTGACGCATGTTGGCATTAGGCGATCGAGCCTGTTGAATTGGTTTTGAGATTTCGTCACACACCAGGTCATCACGACTGATAAGACTCTCTAGATAAGAAGGTTGGTCGAGGCATTCAACTACTTTTTTGCTAATCAATAATTCAGTGGTTGACACGAACCAATCCCGAATCAACATTTTGGATTTGAAGGGAGAGAATCGCACCCCAAACATACTTGCATTGCTACTCCAGGTGGTCAGAAGACTCTGCACTTCGTCAGCATCTTCACCAAACAAAACTAGATCATCTAGGTATTTTAAGTCAACAAGCGTATCTCCTGGTAGAATATCAACCCCTGAAAAGTCAGGTGACGAAAGTGTCTTCTCTAAACGCATGTGTATGTCATGGTTAAATAAAAAAAATGGGATCAGTAATTATTGTGTCACTTTAACAGTTGTTGTGTTCGAAACCGTGCGTTTGTCAGGTAGAGATTAATCTGTTGGGATATTCAGGAAAATATCCCAGAAATTATCCTATTAAGTCTAATGCTATTCTTGGACTTGGAGATGGTATTATTTACTTATTGGTCAGTACTTATTTCACTTGTCATTTTCCTACTGGTCAATATTGTACAATGTTATTTTCTATTTTATGGTACGTTGTGGTCTGATTGACTGGTATATAAACAAAGTATGTTTGAAATATAATGATTCATATATCCGAGGCTGAGACTTGCTTTCTGGTCTCAGTTGTTGGGTTAGACAGGGAAGCGGGGCCAATCAGAACCCTAGGTCGTTCTACGTGTTTGCGCGTTTTTGGTCCGATCGATAATTCGCTCCCCTCTAATCTGCTGCCATCTCACAGTTATAGCATAATCGTAACTTGGCCACAGTAGGACATCTTTGAGAGTGTTTATTTTACTATATATAGCTTGTAATCAAAATTAAACTTCTATATTATTTTTGTCAGCAGTGTTTCCCTATTGGTTCAGTACGCTGGAATACTGATGTATGTATTTTCACTAAAAATTTCTATTAACTATAGAAATACAGAATTTCGGATCAGAATTCCAAGGCAGATATGCCGCCTGATACTTTATTTACGATTGACCATATTCATTCCAAATTTGTTTTTACGAACTGTTCTTGATTTTAACATCATTTTTATAATTCTTAATTTTGTGTTAATTAGCAAGGGGAGGCGTCGTCTGAAAGCTTTAAATTAGCTTGTCCAAGACATATCGACTGTGTGAAACGGCTATGCCGAGTGAGTTTATGACATTTTGATTTTAATTTACTCCTGATTTACCTTTTTTAGGGGTCAGAATTGTAAATAAAAAACCTTAAAACGCTAGAATTATAGGATATTCTTGACTCTAAATTTCTATGATTGCATTGTGTTTACTAGAAATTCATTAGAAAGCAGATATCAATAACGCATCACCTTAAGTGGTATATGTTAAGTTAATCTAGATGACTACAATTGCAGATGTTCCTCGCGAACACTAATTTCAGTTTTAATCCCATTTGTTAAGCAGATGGTTGTGGATTCTTTCTCTTCTCCATGCTCTCAGTTCCATCTTAAGTCATTAACAAGCCTGAATTTGCATAAAGTCCAAATTGTTTAATTTACTGGTCAGTATCAATACGTTAATATAATAATGGTGATAATAATAACGTTAGTAAGAATTCTAATACACGTAGGAAATTATCCAAATGTTTATATGTTATTTTCTAAACTTTTATCACTTCAACACGGTAGTAAATGTGACAAAATTGAAACCCCATTGTCTTACAGCTGTTTGTAAAATGTCTAGACTAATAAGCTAAGAAAAAATGTCACTTTAGATTTCACACTTGATGAATTAATTCTTAATCCCTGCACTAGAAAACAAATATTTTTGCTTCCTAAAGTTACAAAACTATTTAGTTTAGTTTTGAAATTTTTATGATGGCGGAAAATGTTTTTTGGTATACAACGGAGTTTCCTAACACTATGTTATATTATTTCTTCTTAAACATTGTCATCAAGCTATTAGATCATATGAAATGTTCACTACTTCATAAGTTCTCTTTTTAAAATTATAGACAGTTCATGTTACGATCAACGCAAGAAGTGAAGCAAATTTGGATTGGAACGAAATCGTTACTAAAGTTCAAAATTTAACAGGAAGTGTTTCTCATACTCAACCGACCAATTCTAATAATACGGATGATGAGTTTGTACCTACAGTTAGTTTTATACCACTATTTAATGTTTTGACGTAAATTGATTTTAAAATTAGGGCTTTCACGTGTTTTTTTTAATACAATTTCACTGCCACAAACTTCATATGATTTTCAATTGTGTCAGACTTAATGATAAACTGAACTTTTTTGTTTTTAAGTTTTCTTTTTATGTTTTGCATTATGGTGCATACGAAAAGAGTTTCATTTATTTTAGCTGATATTTCTTATCTGAACTTATTTTCTTTGTCTGTGTAATCTATTACTGATAGCACAGAAAAAAATTACCACTCAAAGACATGATGATAGGGTATCATTTAAATTTTAAGGAATATTTTCCCCATAACTAGAAGCATCTTTTCCATTTAGCTGATGTGTTTTTACAAGTTTGTTGTATGTCTTTTAAATTCTAGTTTAAAAATCTCAATAACCTCCCTAGTGTTGTTAGAAAAGCTTTCATGGTATTTAGCAAACCACTAAAATATCTAAACATTTCAATACACAATATTTTCCAAAATTCTCTGTAAGAATATATTGCATTTTGGATGCTGTGAATTACCAAATAAGACAGTGAAAATCTCATCAGATGTTAGTTAGAGAATGACTATTGGTTTTTAGACGAAATTCTTCTTCTTTTTTTTTCATTAAACAGCTAAGGTCAAAGTGTCTAGAATAGTTCCTAGTTATTTACGGCCTACAACTTGATTTTCTTATTTTGTTTAAATATTCTTGTAGGACTAATAAAAGCTGGATTTTTTCACCATCTTTATTAGTAGTATTCTTGTTATTACTATTATTATTATACTACTCAC
This sequence comes from Schistosoma margrebowiei, assembly GCA_944470205.2. Classification (NCBI taxonomy): domain Eukaryota; kingdom Metazoa; phylum Platyhelminthes; class Trematoda; order Strigeidida; family Schistosomatidae; genus Schistosoma; species Schistosoma margrebowiei. The sequence goes on from OX104025.1 coordinate 31,514,490, forward strand.
TAACGATTTGTCCTAATTAAGCTTTATATCTTAATTGATTTAGTTTTCTATTTTTGAATTCATTCTAGCACATTCATTTGTGTTCACTTATAAAAGGTAGAGATATACAAATAGAAATAGACAGATATCAGACATTCATACATATATGGATGTGTGCGTATTTGCTTGTATTCTATTCGTTTTTGTTGTCAATCCTCTGGTAATATTTTCATCTTAAGAAAAGTACATGCTAAAAAAATCTCAGTTCTTTTATATCTCCTTCTAGCGTGAAGGTAGTACGTATTATTTCTTTCTAATTATTACTGATAATATTAACATAATCTGTATTAGGAAAGAAAAATATACTTCTGGTATTATTGTAATATTAAACATTTTATTAATTAATTATTTACAGGGTTCTGTTTATGTACGTGCAAATCCAAATAAAGATATTCCAAAAGGTTGTGTATCACGAAGTATTTGGCAATCACAACAGGAAAAGCAACAAGATTCATCAAAATTAAGACCTTCTATCGAGGTACCAGTAGCTTAAAGTTTATTATTATTGTAAATATTCACTTTTTATAATGTTGAGTTATTCTACTTGTCCAGAACAGTACGTTTATGTTTACCGATCAATTCTGCGTTATGTTTTAGCTTTAAAAGTGTAGAAGATTATTTTAGTATGTTAAATCAAGGGATAATTGAGAATCATGGACCTAACTGATTGACTGTGTTACGTAGTTGATAATTTAAACTAATAAACCATTTCTCTACGTGTATTAGAATTACGTCCAGAATTCTGTGTAGTGATTATATATTTACCAAATGATATCTATTAGGTCCTATCATCTCAGAATTTGAAATAATTATGTGTTCCGTATTCACAAACAGAAGTGTTTTATTTACACAATTAAGTGAAATCTTCTGTACCACATATAAGTCAGTAGATGCTTGTAAACTGTACTTTACATTAAGTCAAGTGCACTGGATTCTGGATTGCTTGACTTAATATCCTTTGTTGTGTTCATGAAATGTTTGCGGAAACAATCTCATCGATTTCAAGGCGCCAAATTGGAACGTAACTTGATAACTATGTATAAAATCGTATAACAAAGACTAAGACACGGTATTTATAAGGGGGGGGGTAATTTATTTCAGAGAGCTCGTTAGGTGGTGTGGAGTTGGAAGACGTTATTTTCTGGCTGGGCCCCGAATACCCTGGTACGATCGAGAGTGGGGAGAGTCCGCTCTTACTCTCGAAATGCTCTCACATGGCCACGCGTATATAGCCCCTGCCAGGGAAGTCCTACTCATTGACTTCTCGCACCACGGGTGTTGTTTACGAAATTGAGAGGACGAAAAGCGAACATTCGGCGCTTTAACGGGATTGTTGGATACGGAGAGTCCACCTAGGGGAGTTAGAAAACCCTGATTCCAAACCAATGGTGCACATGGGCTCCAGTATCCTGAAGGAAAAAATGGCGTATGAACCAATCGTTGGTCACCGGCTACCATGGAACTGTATCTCCTTACGATGCTCCACTGCCTTGTGGATCAAACCTTCAGGTCGACGGCTCGGGGTGTGGCCCCTTAAGAAAACCACCTGCCTCGGTTTGGACACCCGGGCAGTATCACAGCCCTCACACATATAAAATGAGATATGTGTGGCGCATATGTATTTGGTGCCTCCTTGTACCAATATCTATGTGTTAAAATAAATAATAAATAAATAAATCTTCTGGCTGTGTTGATTATCAAAAACAGCAAGTATAACTTCAAACTAGGGTCAAGGATTCATCAGGCAGTCATCTTTTTAGTATTAAAATTGCATTACACACTGACTTTCAGTTTTTCAATTGAGTCCTGATTTTTGTGTTACTAACTATCCAGCTTTTTAGCAATTAGGTTATCAACTTATTAAAAGTGATAAGTAATGTAGTGAGGGAATATGTATTGAATCAGATTGAACTCCAAAGGAAGAACCTAAAATACCTTCAGGAGATACATGTGTTGAACTCATAAAATTATGATTATTAAAAAATAGAGTATAATTCTTGAAAATAAGTAAAGGTTATTCATTAAGTGTTTTGATATGTCATAATCTGTTCATTTTGTCATGGAACAATTACAACCATGTCTACACGAGTGTTATCTTAAGTTGATCTCTTAAAAAATTAAAACTACTACTCAAGAGACGTTGTCTTCGTCATATTCAGTCGAGTGATTCCAATCTTTTCTTGTATATTTGAAGGTATTTTATTGGTATTCATGTTTATTAAAGACTAGTAATATGTATGAAACATTAACAATTATCCTACTTGACTTATAGCGGTTTCCCTTTTGAAATGTTCTCGTGCGCCCACAGCCACTTCTGGGAAAACCCTACTCACTATTTTCATTCGTCGGAGTTGTTATTCTACGAAAATAAGAAATTGAAAAACGAATGACCGGTGTTTAAACCGGTTTAAAAAACTCTGAGCCAGTGGTGGATATTTGGTCTAGCACCTTGAAGGGATGTATGACGTATGAACCTACTTTCGGCCATCTGCTCCGTTCCTTCGTGAGTTAGATGATTAAGTCGAAGGGATCAGCTCACTAGGAAAACTACGTGCTTCGATTTGAATGCTTTGCAGTATTCCAGTTCAAACACAAATTTTAATTTTCTTAGCACATTCTATTTTTGTCATTCGGTTGTATCAGATTTTAAGTAAATTAACTAATTAAATAACCTCAAGAAAGGAATGTTTCAGTTTGTATTACTCAACTAAGATGTCATAATAGAGCATTACGTTAAATTATTAACTACTGTTGAATTTGTTTTGTGTCAAATATTTTTATTCAATTCCTGTTTAGTTTTATGAGAGAAAAAAAGGAAACTATCTCCTCTAATATTATGATAACCAGATAAATGTAAAATTTCTCTTAGTGATCTCATTATTAGCAATATGATATTATAAACAAATAATTTTATCAATATCTACTATATCATATCAATCTTTACAATGTATTTATATAATTGTCTTATTATGTAATACAATGAAATTGATGTGCAAATGAGATAAAATGACTTTATCGAATCTTTAAATGAATTCATCAACGTGATCTATAGATCACCTTTCTTATATAATGACTTTCTTCATTTAGTAGTCAAATCTTTATATTCATGTTGAATTCTATCTATCAGTGTACGTGTATGTGTGTGTGTGTGTGCATATATACTTGCGCTAATATGCTGATATTGTATTTACAGATATAATAAACTAAGTTAGTATCTATATCTGTTTTGATCACATTTCTTATTGCTGAAATGACGTTTCAACTAATTATTTGTCTATAACAGTATTATTATTATTATTATTATAAGAATCATAATAACATAATATTAACTACCGATCTATAATTTATTATTATTAATTTAATACAAATTAGTTAGATATGTTTAGTTCGTGTTATATATTTTTATTAAAGCTTAATTGAATATGAAAGGTGGTTGTGTTATATCAAAATGATGTGAATACATTCAATTATTTATAAAATAAACCAGTGACGAGAATAGACGATATTCAATTCTTTCTTTTTTCTAATTTATAAACTATTAAATTCATAAGTTGTGTTTTTTTTCTTTTTTTTCTGGTTTCTATGTGAAGTCTTATTATTTATCATGTTAATGGATAATAAATTCAGTAAAAATTATGATGTTATTGTTTATTTAATGATTTACTGAACTTTTCCGAAAATCTGTTACAATAATCCAAGGATATCCAATTATTATTTTCTTTTCTTGATAAATTGAGTCTATTTCTATAGGAATCATTTGTTTATCCACTATTTGAACTGTCAATGTACAAGACTTAAATTTGAATGTATGTTTACCTTTTAGAAGAAAGTTATTTGATGTAGTTGAACTTTAAAAATTGTGTACTGTTATCAATCATAGACTTAAAATTTTTTTGTCTGTTCAACTGATAATATTCAAGATAGTACACAATTGTTTAATAATTCTAGTAGTTACTGTAAGATATATCCTGTAAAGACTTATTACTTATTGTATATCAGTTGTTTTGCTGATATCATTAACTTTATTTGCCAAAACCGAAAATTTTAAATCCTCATTTGATACGAAGCTATCGGATAATTCGTTTGCACTTTTTTATATTTGAAAATACCATATTCTGAAAAAATATGTTCATCGTTTGTGAATAAATGTTTTGATGAATCTCCTATTTCTGGACCATATTTATACAAGAACAACCTATCAATGTTTTAAATGATATTAGTATTACCGAATTAATCATTTTTATTCACAAATTCTTAATTGGCTAGTATTGATAGAAGTACAATTCATCTGGTTAGTTTTTATCAGTTAGTGTTATGAATTTTTGTTTAGGTTTAAGCTGGTTCATAATGTTAATCATCTTGTAGACATACACATTTTTCCCATTTGTTGTTATTCATTATTCTGAAATTTTTGTTTTGATAAATTACATCATTGTAACAATAGACTATTCGTCATCACTTTTTATGTACATTTCTATTATGTTAGTTTCCTCTCCAAAAGAATACATTTCTTTTTTTTCGTTTACTGGAAATTTTAGAAACCCGTTGGTTTTGTTCGACCTATTTGTGAACCAGAAATAATTAACAATAATGTACAGTCTGAAAATCAATCACAGAATATCGTGAAGCAAGTAGCACAAAATGAAGTGACTAATACTATTAAAAATCGTATAAAAGCTTTAGAATCTAAGCTGCCGTCAAGTGAAACGGTTAGTGTTGTTTAAATATTCCGTATATGTGTGTAGTAGTTGTTGTAATTCATAATTTGCTGTAATTTCCATATGATATTTTAGTGAATCGGATGTAGCACAACTAATATATATATATGTTATTTAATAGAATATTTGTGTAGGCGGCTTAAAGATAACTACGTATTTGTATTCTATTAAAAAGTCTTTCTTCCAACTAATCTATCTTAAGCATTAACACTCATCACACTTAGTAATGATATACTAATTTGTTGTATAAAATGTTTTGCTGCAATTGAAGCGCTTAGTGGAAGATTTTCTAGAATATTGAACTGGTCATTTTCATTTTGATATTTAGCAGAAAAAAGAACGGATCGAGCGAAGAGATTTCCCACTTATTTTTTTATCATGGCTCTACAATAATCAATAAATGTATGGTTTACAATAATGAAATAATACTTTTCGAGTAGTTACGTTACGTTATTAATTACATAATAACACATTGATTATAAAATAATATTAAGTAATTAGAAGAAAGAGGATTATAATAATCAAAGTAATTATTCGAAAAATCAAACAGTTGCTACGTTGCATAACATATAAAAAGAAAAAAACTAACTAAATATTTTAATGAAAAGTCAAAATTATAAGAAAAAGAGAATTCAGCGAAGAAATTTTCTTTTCGACGAAATCATATACATTCGTATATATAGTTATATGGAAAATGTATGTCTATAGAAGGATAGAAATGATTGTATCACAAAATTTTGTGATATAATCCTTTCTATCTTTCTATATACGAATGTACAGCTTAAGTATATGATTTCGTCGAAAAAAGTTTCTTCGCTGAATTCTCTTTTTCTTATTCAATGGCACAATGGGTTATTTTAATTGTCAAAATTATAGTTGTTATGTAGTAATCAAGAGATTAATGATGAGAATATGTAAAATACAATTGATAGGAATGAAAAAATAGTTTCAAATATTTTTGAAGGAAAGGGTTTCATCAAAGTACAGTTATAAATTCATTCTTATACCGATAACCAGGATGACGAGAGAGAGAGGAGAAGAAGAACATATAGATTTACCGTCCACAAGAAAGTACTGTTCTTAAAATTACGGTTTTTAAAAGATGCTACCGAGAAAATTTTGACTTAAAGCTTAATCAAAGCAGTACAGTCAACATTTACTACAGCCTCACTGAATGCCGTTTTCTACAACCATCCCATAATAAGAATCGTTAATAAAGACAGTCTACCTGAATTCGCCATATCCACTCGTATTCACCAATTCCACTGTTTCTGTGGAGTCAGTTATATGAGATGTACAATTCGGCTAGTCTGTCATCGCATATCAGAACACCATCCGTCTTGGTTGAGCAAAAGGACAGGTAAGAGTGATTAACAGTTCTATTCTCGTGCACTTGGTGGACACAGGTCATCAAGTTGACTTGAATGAAGCATTTAAGATTGTCCACTATATTCCATCAAGCTTAGATAATGGTTTACGGGTTCGTCTTTTGCATATTGCTGAAGTTTGTAGAACAACTTTCATCGATCTAAGAGCGAGTTTGTAACTGTACTTTGATGACACCCTTTCCTTCAAAAATATTTGAAACTATTTTTTCATCCCTATCAATTGTATTTTACATATTCTCATCATTGGTCCCTTGATTCCTACATAACAACTATCATTTTGACCTTTCGTTAAAATATTTAGTTAGTTTTTTCTTTTTATATGTTATGCAACGTAGCAACTGTTTGATTTTTCGAATAATTACTTTGATTATTATAATCCTCTTTCTTCTAATTACTCAATATTATTTTATAATCAATGTGTTATTATGTAATTAATACGTAACGTAACTACTCGATAAGTATTATTTCATTATTGTAAACCATACATTTATTGATTATCTTATTCCGCTTTTCTATATTCCATTGTTTAAAGTTTTTTGTGTGGTGTAATCAACTGATATCAATCATAGTTGCCCTTTTATGAACTATTCTGGGATTATCATTTATAAGTTGGTCGACCTTGTTTCCTGATTTATAGTTGCAGTGTCGTTATTTAGGTATAAATGCATGAGTAAATAATTTTAAGTTGTCGTCAGTTATTTTTTCTAATTGGGTGGTACGCAATCGTAACTGTTAATTTCAAACCTAGATCTCGCATCATTTTTGCATCCATGTGATATGGTACTACTGGTTCTATACTTGGGACATCGATTACCTCAGATAACAAAAATTAATATCACTTCTCCACTCAGAAATAAAGTAAAATTCCGACTAAAAATGTACTTGCATCATTCGAAAAAGAAAATACAATCAGATATTTATTAAGCTCAAATAGTTTTTGGAATGTCTTCAAAGTTAAGGGAAAAATCAGCATAATAAAACATCAATCAACCAATTACAGAAAAACTTCTCTAACCTTGGTAAGAATAAAGGACACATAATATTGGTAATTATAACGTAAAAATGCTCAACTCGAAATTGTACAAAAATAGGTAACTAAACTTTAGGTGTCACAAATAGTTTTTCAAAAATTCATTTTCAATTCTATGTATAACAACAACCGATTCATGAAGCTGGGTGATATGACATCGAATCCTTCAGGGAGCATAATTTCCTTCAATGTTACAAGTACACCTTGCTTACTAGTGCCAAGTAGCACAAAACGTAGGTCGACAACCTTAAACCATCATCTTATATTCCAACGTAGTGTATGTGATGTCAAATCATCTAGACTAGTGGCCATATCGCAAATTGTTCGATATCATTTAATCTGCACTAAAAATGAACTGATAATACACATAGCATCGTCAGTATTTTCCATCACTGAATAATTATTAGAATTGAATTAATCTCTACAAATCAATCGCCTAACCAAACAATAACCATTTGATCATCATTGTCTCATTTCAAAATGTTTTCACGAATTTAATAATTGGCTTTATAATCTGAAATATATATATATATATATATATATATATATCATGCTTTTTCAGATATATCAAAAACTAGGCGTACCGCATTTTATGTAGTTGTAAAAATATCAGATTACTCAGCAAATCGATAATAATTTTTTGTTAACAATAAAATTTAGTTTTTGTATTTCAACTACAGGTTTTTTTTCTTTCTTTCTTTCGTCTTGACTATGATGATTTATAGACGATGTAGTTTGTAAATATCTATCTTTCTATTATTAAATGTTTGTTTCATAAAATATTTATCATAGTTGTATCTGTGTTTATGTGTATGATTCATTATATGTTACATTTCTTCCGTTACTAATTATAATCCACTCCTGAATATTATGCACATAATGAATGTTTAATCACTAGGTTATTTTTTTTTGAAGTTTTTCGTCTAATCATATGATAATTAAATTTGATAATTTTGGTAGTTAGGAGTGTATATATACTGTAGAATGATTTGCATTTAGCTTGAATGTGTTGTGTATGTATTAGGACAAGATATAGAGTAGGAGTGAGATTGAGGAAAATTGGAAAAAAAAGTGTTCAGACAACCTAGGAAGCGTAAACAATGCGCTTACATTTATTAAGGAAAATAATAGATTTCACAAGTTTCCGGTTAAGGTAATTTGGAAATCGAACCTAGAAGCAAATGGTTCAATCTGCTACTATCTCATTCTTACCTATCAATCATAGCGCTTTCCATGTAGATGGGATTTACGGTATTTACCATACTCCTTGCGCCGTATGAAAACCAACAGATTGTCTAAAAATGTCAACTAATGAGACATCATGTTGATTAATGATGTGTCGATATGCTACTGGAATTACTGAACATTTTAAAATGTTAACTGAATAGATATTTAAGAGTAAGTTTTTTTTTATGAACTGACAACTGAAAAGTCATCAAAATATTGTGGATAGTTATTACGTATACAATCAACGTAATTGTGTTCAAGACAGAGACTCGTCGATAGCAATGTATATAGGTCATAGTATATCGCAAATTTATTTTAGTTAAATATTAAGACCGTTAAATTTCGACTCATTATCTTAACAGACCTATAGTTGGCAGAAAACTTGAAGGTTCTGAGTTCTATTTGATCTTGGTTTGTAAGTTATGATCTGCGTGAAGTCTTAAGCGATAATAAAATAGTTTAGTGGATCATGGTTTATAACTGTTCTGTTACTGTTTTCACAATCTCCAATAAACTTCTTTTTTTTAATAGATATTATTGAGCAGAACAGAAATTAGTCTATCAGTTTACATACTAATATTTTCACTAAGGTAGCTACTCTATAGGTTTTATCTGATAATCGACCTAAAACTTTCACCGTTGTATCTTATATTTATGCTGTTTATTCGGAATTCATCACTGTCAGTGACAAACTTTGTTTTATATGATTCGTCAAATAAAAATGATCGACGAGTGTATAATTAGTAATGCTTAGCAAATCAAAATAATGAAGTAAGATAATACGATATAGAATGAATGATCCAAAAATTTGTGGTCGCCAGCTATCTGAGCAAGCTGTCTCATGTTAGCAATATTTTCCATGAACGTTAAATATACATATGAATAAGTATGACTGTTCGCTGACCCTCACCGTAATATAGTTTTGTGTTCTTTCATTTCTGTTAAAATTGTATACCTTTTACTTAGTAATTTTTGTCGATGAAAATTCCGAATTAGATTATGCAGAATAAGTATTATATTTTTTATGGTTCCAGTGGTTACATATTTATTTCCTGAATGGCAAATGTTGTGATGAGGCTGATGAAGTTTGTTAGTTTATCCTATCAAACTAGTTTGTAATGCCGGTTGGCTCTTCAGGAAATGGAATATCCTCAGTAAAGATTTACAGGACCACAGCATTCGAGAAAACAAAACAAACAGATATTTTGACAGTTTCCTTAGGTACAATCCCTTTTGCCGTTAAGGACTTCTAGGCAACTATACTTTATGAAGGAAACGGACATGTTAAAACTCCACTTCTGTAAAACTTCATTAAGGCCCTTAGATATAATTTGTGTGTAATAAATTTCAGTCAGCTAGTTTCTGTATGGCCTTTGTGCGTTTGACGGTGCTGAGTAGGGATCTACCGTATATGTTGTGATCTAGAGTTTCCTCAATCCATGACCATATATCTGATTACCTCTTATAAGAGCATGTACGTATTCGGTGTTGAAAAATTCCTATGATATCTTGAGTGTAACTCAACTGATCTTAGATCATCTGCAGCTTGTTTACGAATAAGATGGATTGATAACTTAAGAATATTTTTCTTCCTAGCATTTGGTTCTACCGATGTTGTAGATGGCACCTTCAGCTATTTATAGAACACATGCTTAAAGATATGCATCACTGTTAAGACTGATATTTTTCGTGATTAAAAATGCACCCATTAAATATCTTGCCTCTTAATTCTTTCGTTTGAAGCAATTTAGTCAATGTTACTATTGATAAAGTATAATGTATGCTTCTGCTTATGTCTGCTTAATTCCAGCTTGTTTGTGATTGCCTGCGTGGTGCTGAACTGCTTCCTACCTATGAATAATTTCTGCCATAAAGTTAGGCTACTTAATCAATCAATAAGTAGTATGAAAGCTTGTTACGGAAAACATGACGGAAGTGATAAGTTCCAAGTAAGGTTGAATTATCGATGTTACTTCACCAAATGGATAACAACCTAAACACAACTAAGAAATCTGTATGCAAAACCAAATATTAGGGGGGGGGGTGTAAAATAAACAAAAATTCTTTCCTTTACAGTGGAAAAAGTAAAAAAGGCAATTGAGTGAATCAAATTTGTTGTACAGTATAATATTGTCTTGTTTAAAGTGTTTGCTTTTTATAAAGAAGTGGTCGACTATTTTTAGTATATTTTCAACATACTTAATTTTCGAGTAGTTCGGGAAACTGACTATAGGTATATATTGTGATATTAAGCTTAGTAAAATAGTATGTTTAAAATGATACACATTAAATTCTCTCTCGTTTTTGAGTTACAACCTTTAATTTTTTTAAGTACAAATTTCTACCATATTTAAAATGCATATTTCAACAAAGGCTGATCCATATATTTGACTTTGCTTGGTCTACAGAGTTACTGCGAAAGGTTGACCAACTTTACTAGACAGATAGTATGAAGGTTTTTGAGTATTGTTATGAGTTAGCCTTTAATGTTTTATGATGGAAAAAAACGTTTGAGGATTATTTTTGTTATGCTAACGGAAACAATATGTCAACCGGTTAGTAAGATTTAATGTGACTGAGTAGTAATTGTTCACAAGATCAAAATATTGAAGTTAACCTTCAATCGAAATCATGTCAAAGGACAAATCAGCCGTTTAGAAAGATTCAGTCTTCAGTAATAAGGATAGTAGGTTGATGAACCTGTATTAATCCTGACACACTGCTTTCCAGTGAAGGTCCAGCTTCTCCTTGAAAGTATTCACTGATGGGGCTGATACCACTTGTTCGGGTAAGGCGTTCCAATCATTGACTACTCGATGAAAAAAACGGGACTCCACCTTAAGTTTATTAGATCTTGGTTTATGAACTTTCTTGCTATGACCGCGGAGATTATTAGTGCTGGAGGGAGCAAAAAGATAAGACATATTAACACCCAAATCATAATTAAAGATACGAAATGCCAGTATAAGGTCACCTCGTGTCCTACGATACGGCAAGGGGTGTTTTTCCGTAACAAAATAATACTTTATCTACAAAATACTGAACACTAAAATAAGCGTGTTTAGATTTATTTAACAAAAAATCGCGTATACAATGTAGAAACTATTAATCATTCATACTTCACTAGAATTACTTTTTACATGTCAGGTTTAATTCTTGCTCTGTTATTATATCAATTCTAGAGTTACTGAAGTAACCAACAATAAAAAAAACTATCCATTTAAAAAAGAAGTATCAATCTAACAATTCAGTAAATAAAAGATTCAGTTGTATTCAGGAAGAAAATTTTTCAAACATGATTAAACCATTTTTATATTTTACAACATATGACTTTAATTAAATTTTATTATTATTATTATTATTATTATTATTATTATTATACTTTAGACTTCAAATTATCGAAAAGTTGATCCACGTGCAGAAATTATGCTTGCAAGACAATTGTCATTATCTGTAAATAATGATGAAGATGAGAATGAGGATGATATAAATCATGTGGTAATAAAAGTTTTTGTATTTATTCATTTATTTATTATTTTTTTTGTTATTCCATAGTTTTATCATTTACTTTTTGTGTTTTTTTTGTTTTTTTGGTCTGTTTTTCTGTTCAATTATGTCTTATCAAATATTTTGAGATTGTTGATTCTATTTGTTTTGTAACAAGTTGATTTAGTTATTATAAATAATATTTTTTCAATTGAATATATCCAAAGATATTTGATATGAAAATCAATAAATTGGTATATTTTGTTGTTGGGCAATTCATACAAATGGATACATATTCATATGATTTTTGAAAATGGTCGACATTCATCGACTGCAGGTTTTTGATCATTTTTCTTAGAATGAACAAGTGAGGGTTGTTGTGGTTAAGCACAAAGTCTTAAGCAAATATGACCAATCAGTTGAGAAGATTGTAAAATATAAATCGATTGAAGTAATTGAGACATGTATCACGTATGTTCAAGCACCATATACCTCGACGTGTGGTGTTGTTTATTGTATTAGGAGCAGATGGAAAGAAATATAAAGTCAGCCAGACCAAAAACGTTTATTAACCAATGAAGTCATTGACGGTTGGTTCAAGCCATCTTGGTAGATTCAGATTACTTGGTCTCAATTCACTAGATAACTACGACCAGTGATTCGAGAGTTCACATAACAGAGAATATAATCGTTCTTAGTGATGCTGATGCATTCACTTCGTAGCTTTCCCCTGGTTTCGGATTCCAGTATTCTTCCATACATACTTTTCCACTTTATCTTTTCGAACTATATTCTAAGCATTCAGTTTTTTTCATTGTCGCTGCCATTGAATTATCCCATTTTTTATGCTTATCTTTTGTGCTAATATAGTATGACAATTAGGGCCAATTTACGTCTACATGAAGTTTAACATTGATGATAACTGACTGATGTGGGAAAATTATATTGTTTCGGTCGATCTATATTTAAAGAATCATGTATGTTTTATTGTGCATGAGATGTATTCGTCTCTTAGTTTAATTTAATAGAATATCTATTTATTAATTCAATATGGTGGAGAGGTGACCTAATATTTAATGCACTTGAATTTCTCTTAATCGACCAGGGATTCGAACTACGTTTTATTCACTTAAGTTTTGACATTATGGGTTTTAACGTTAGCTTTCATAAAAATATGTACAAAACAGTGTAGTTGATAAATGAGTTAAGAAATATTACCTATACTTACTTATTGCTCGTCTCACTGTCTTTTACATTTACATTTCAATTATACACTACTATTGATGTGATTTTCTGATTGCTCTTAGTTAATTGCTCTGATTTGTTATTGTGAATTCTGATAACTTTGCTCCCTGCCGTAATCAGTGTTTTTTTTACTACGATAACATTTTATGGTAAAATGTAATTGTGTTTTGCTTGCCTACGTTATCAAGATTGAAATGTTCCTATATCAATATGGTTCATTCCTTTCCATCACGTATGTGATTTTTTTAAAAATAAAAAATTTAAGTACAGGTTCTTATTATTTAACCCACCCACTCTATTGTTTGTTTAGCAGGGGATTGTATGTTTCTTTTTCTTTTCCAATTATTGACATGAAAATATAATTTCATGATCATCTGTTTAAATATAATGAAATGAATTGGTGAAGATTCTGTAAAATTATCACGTTCAAATTGTATTTCATGTTAAATCCATACATAAATTAAACCATTAATTAATGTAATTGAAAAAAAAAACTTATTGAGATGCCATAAATCTTAGTTTGTGTTTTCATGATTAGCTAAATGAGATTTCTGTTTAAAATAATTAATTATCATTGGTTCAAGAAGATACTTATCACTGTTCTAGTACATGAGATCAGGTAATTTCGGATTGTAGCTATAAGATCTTCCAAATTCTGGATATTAATCAATATTTGGAAAAGTTGGAATAAATGTAGAGCTATTGGCTGTTTTATAATTGTTATACCTCTGAATGTGTCTAATCGCTGTAGTCGCTGACCATCTTAAGCAAAAACGCAAGCATGTTCAGTGTGCGATTCTGTCTCCGAACCTCAAATAAGTTATATGGTAGAAGAAACACTCCCAAAGATGTCCTACTGTGGCTAAGTTACGATTAATCTCTACCTGACAGATGCACGGTTTCGATATACTTGACTCGTCAAAGTAGATTAAATTCGAACACAACAACCGTCAAAGTCAATACTAGCTAGGAAAAAAACTCATCAGGTAATTTATTTTCTCTCACTTGATACACTCCGTCCAAGTAACACAAAAATCACTGATCCCATTTTTTTATTTAACCATGTCATACACATGCGTTTAGAGATGACACTTTCGTCACCTGACTTTTCAGGGGTTGATATTCTACCAGGAGATACGCTTGTTGACTTAGAATACCTAGATGATCTAGTTTTGTTTGGTGAAGATGCTGACGAAGTGCAGAGTCTTCTGACCACCTGAAGTAACAATGCAAGTATGTTTGGGGTGCGACTCTCTCCCTGCAAATCCAAAATGTTGATTCGGGATTGGTTCGTGTCAACCACTGAATTATTGATTGGCAAAGGAGTAGTTGAATGCCTCGACCAAACTTCTTATCTAGAGAGTCTTATCAGTTGTGATGGTCTGATATGTGACGAGATCGCAAAACCGATTCAACAGGCTCGATCATCTAATGCCAAATAGCGTCACTTTTGATATAGGGTGAATGTCCATTTTCCAACTAATGGACGAGTTTACTGCTCAGCATTCCACTCCCTCGAACTCGGTGGGTATGAAACATTGCTATTAAGATTAGAGGACATTTGTAGGTCACTGGAATTCGATCGTAGGCGTTTTCAAAACATTGCTCGTGTATTTTGGGACCACCGAGTGAGGGATGCCATGGTCAGGAATAGGAAACTAGTAAAGTATGACAAATCGATTGATGAAGTAGTAAATGTAAATCATTTGAGTTGATTGGTATATGTGTTACATATGCCCAACAACCACCTACCCCTACGGTTGATGTCCTCTGGTGTAAGAGTAGATCAGAAGGACTGTAGGGGTGGCCAAACCGAAACATTGCATCAGTCCATGAAGTTATTAACAATCATACTGAACCACGTTATCAGGTGCAGACTATCTGGTTGGGATCTGTGCGATTATCGTAAACAGTGGTTAGAGACTTTGAATTACATGGTTAAAAATCGTTTTCACTGGTGCAGGTGCATCCATCATTAGTCTTCCCCCAAATCCTGGGGTTGTTGGTTCCTCACAACTTTCTTTGTTTTTATTGCACAAATTTATATTTTGTTTTGGAGTTGTGCCTTCAATTCCCAATCTTTTCTATTACTGTCGATATCTTAACTACTTGTACTATACTGAGATTTGGTCTGAGAATATAATTTCTCTGTGCTAATGGGTGTGGAATTTAAACCGATGCAGTTATGTATCAGGTTCTACTTTTCTGCTAACTGAATGAGTGTTTGTAATATCTAGGACGGCTAACTGAGTAGTCAGGACAACCTGTCCTGCCTAATATAAACTTTCTTTTTATTGGGACTTGTGATTGTGGGATAATTATGATCTCGCATAAAGCGAATCTTCACCATTTGCCTTTTATCACCTAAATGTCAATCAGCTTTTTGCGTCGCCTTTTCGATTTCTTTGTCCGTAGTTCCGAATTCGTTTATAGTTCGATAATCAATTGATCGAATTTTTTAGATACCGATCGATAACTGGATAGATCATTGTCCGTTTAGAGCCACCAACCTGTTAGTACTTATGTATGCCAATTTCCGCTTGTAAATCTGAAACTATTGTGTTTTCTCTCTACTGCCTTTGATATATTCTCTGAAAAGATTTTTACAATTGTGACTTACTTCCTGTTCCTGTGATAAATATTCTCACGTTTCTTTTTCTCTCCTAATTTTTGTTGATGGATAATTATGTTACTGTATGTGTGTGTATGTTTGAAAGAGAGATAGAAAATGTCGTTAGATGAGTGTAAAGGCTTACAGTTGTCCATATTCATTTTACTTACTATCTATCTTAAATATTTCATTGAATATTCTGTTGACGTGCATCACCGTTATCCTTTGTTGATGATTATTATTGAAAATATGTGTTTTATTGTCTTCGAATATTAGAACATTCAAAATTTCACATAAAGGTTCTTTTTTTATTCTCTCGGATAATATTTCCTGCACTTGCATTATTTTCTGTTACGCATTATAATATACAGTCATCCGGTTCAAGTTGATCACATGTGAATCCTGTCAACTTGTTGATTAATGAGCTTCCAATATTTTATATTTGCTAACGTGTAATGTTCTCGTCTATTTATTCTGCGAAGCGAGACAATATGTTTTTAATTCAGAGGGCTATACATATTTGAATATAAATTGTTTACTGTTTTCTCCTTCTTTGATATAATGTAATGGTATATTCCAAGTAGGCCTACCTATTCATTGACATAGTTTGAGGAATGAATATTTTAAAATCAACATCAGTAAGGTTTTCGAAATTATACCATTCTATGGTGGTTGGTGTGTGATTTTTGATATTTTAATGTTTCTTAGAGCTTCTACTAGATATACAGATATATGTCATGTTTGGTTTGTTCAATTTTCAGTTTCTGTATGTATTTAAGGATCGTAGACTGTGGATAGTCAATCATTCATGCACAATGTAGAATCTGGTACATGTTTATTTTGGTTCAAGTTGCCATACCCTATTAGTGTGACGAAATGAAATTTTCAGTTCGTCGAGAGTGTTAATAAGTATTTAGTGAAGTACAACGAATACTCACAAAGCAATGTTAAACAACTTCAACTTTGAAATCAAAAGTTACGATGAGTTCCATGAAATAGATATGCTTGCAAAATAATGTCATATGACTACATGGTAGTGAATTGTGACTATTTTCCTAAATCATTTTGGGACGTTTTTCAGTTGACGGAGTATAGCGTTAGCATTTCTAATTTACTACGAACTTATATTTCTGTTTTATTCTTTTTGGTACGTCATCAGTAATTGATCCTAACACTGAGGCACTAACCCCAGTGCTTTTGAATGGTCCTAAAATAGAAATTAAAGATTGGTCGTAACAGTAGTAGGAATGATAAATGTAAAACAAGGGATTCAGTGAAGAAAATTTTCTTTTCTACAAAATCATTTATTTAAGCTATACCCTCGCATTTTTAGTTGTTTATTAAATACGTGAGTCTATAGAAGAATGTAAAGAAATTCTATCATAACATGATCCAATGTTTTAAATATCAAAGAAAGATTGCGCAATGGTAGAGAGCTTAGAGATGAATAGGAAGATGAAGATAGTTTAAGGGTTGAGAAATATATAAGATAATTGTCCATTTTGTCTATCTAGTCTTTTACTCTTCTAACGCTATGACTCTTTTCTTTAGTATGTTTTGTCCTGTTTGTGTTTCGATCAATATCTTGTACTTTTTAAACCGTAATCACTTATTTATTATTCTTTACCAGTTTTTTATGATTTATATCCTATTATTATTATTATTATAACCTTTACGTTTTTCATTTCTTTAAATATGCCACGTAGACAATCATCTCCATATTTCTGACCCGTAAATTATTTTCATCTTATTTTCTAGACTCTCCATCACTACTTAACCTTTTGTTTGATATTGGAAACCTTATGTTCATTTATGATTTAATCTTTTCTATTTTCTATAGTTGTATATTTACCACAGCTTAAGAAAATGATTTCGTCGAAAAGGGTAATTTCTTCCCCTAAATCCTCTTTATTCATATTCAATGACTCGATAATAAGCCACTTGAAATCTATAAAAAGGCAAAACTAAAAATGTGATTTAGGCTTGTTAAATAACAAGTATTGTGCACACTTTTTGATTCCATTGAATTATCTTAAAATCGATCAGCCTGCGGTAAATTCAATTCTAAGTGTGGCCCTTTAAGTAATTATTTGATAAGTTTTAAAGCAATAATGAACGCTAACAAATGCTTCATAAAGTTTTTGCCGTAGCTACGAGTTTAAAAAGAGTTTAGTCCTTACGCTAACATGGTAATCGAATTTATTTCTGATGAATGCTTCATAGAACTATGGTGGCTAACCGTTTGCTAACATTTAAGGTCTTTAAGGAAATTTCTGATGATCTGCATCCAGACTTTCAAGTCACTACGTAACAATCCAGTTTCTTTATCTATTTCACCACAAACAAATCCATTCGTAGCACCACCTAAACTTCCTCTTTGCTTTAACTATCGATTCGCCAGTTTTATTCTCTTTTTTGTTACTAGTTATTATCATTAACTTCATATTTTGTAATCACTAGCTGAGGCCATAAACTTGACTTAATCCACTAATATAGAGAATGACCACAGTTCATCCTTCGAGTATTCAGATATTAAATAAACAACACCTTATTGTTTTCCAATCCTTAGTATTGCATTCATTAATAAAGGAAAATCCATAGGGTTGGAATTAGTTTCATTAGACTATCATATGCGACTAAATAAGACTAAAAAAATTATGAGATTCATTATATGCATATATTTGTTGGACGTCTGTCTCTACTGTCTCACAGAATCTAGCTTTCTAATGTTCTCCAAAATGTCATGTTTAGGTATAGTTAATAGATTCATGGAGCCATTTTTATTTCACTTATTCTTACTAAAGTTACGTTAATAAATAAGAACTTTCGTCTAAATTTGATCGAATAGTTTCACAGTATTTGGGCACCGAGTTAATGTGAGACATTCCTCTTTAAAGTTATGTGTGATTAAAAACCAGTTTTTTTTTTACAAAAAACTTGTTAGTTATAAACTGCCGTTGACTCAGGTGATGGAAATGTTTTGCACGTGATGGATCTTTAGTGAATAATATTGGGGTAGAATGGAATAAACTTGAGGATATTCTCCAAAATGCATTAGGTCACTTTACATATTCGTTAACTGTTGTTTGGTGTCATGTTATGGGGTGTTGTTTTCTTGGTTTTCAGTTCTCGTAATAATTGTAATATTCATAGTTAGACATTTGATGCTGTAAAATACTTTTAGACTTGAATTTAATTTGACTCCTTACTTTTTATTTTCCGTACATATTTTTTTCCTTTTGATCTACTTACTTTTTATTTTCACTTCTCTTTTACTTTTACTAGCATTGCTTCCACTCATTATGATATAAATTGTGATATGTTTGACTATTTCATATTCGTGCTACTTTTGATATTGTTTGTATATTTATTATTGTAATTGCTAAATTATAACTTCAAATTTTGGTCTATTATCTTCAAATAATCTAGAGTGGTACTTGTCATATTTCATCATTATTTTCTCATATCACATTTCATTGCCCTTTTTAGAACCTAACACCCAACGGATATTGTGTTTAATTGAATGAATTTAAGTAGATTTAACGTCTACTCATTTGAATATTGCCTAATAACTCAAGCAGATAATTGACAACATATTGGGTGATTTCCTACACGTGGTTGACAAAACACATCTTTTTCTATCGATTTAGAAACTCTACGTCTTTATTATTGATGTTGTTTAATTTCTTAACACTGATCAGTTTACAAATATCACACCAAAAGTAATTAAATATGTGTCTTTAGGGTTTGTTTGATCAATATTATCTTTTTCGTTTGCTTTCAACGATCAGAAAAGACAACTAGTTAGATCTTTTTCACGTACGAAAATAAATTTCACCAAGTTTTCCATACATCTTGGATTATTGATTATTGTGATATTTTAACTCTTACATTTTCGTACGAATTGTAAATGTTTAAACCCATATTAGATTCATTTAAATTAACTCTTCTTAGCCACAAATACAATGTTATTTTTATAATAAGAATTGATGCATATATATATCTTTATCTTATGGGATTTAGGGCACATGTTATAAGAAGCAAGACCCAAGAGCTGAAATTTTGGCAGCTCGTGCATGTAAACAGTCTCAAGAGTCTGTGTTCAATAACAGTGAACCTGTTGTAAGTCCTACATTTTCACTGAACTTTGTTAATTATTCTTTAATATTTTATTTTACGTAACTGCTAAGACAATTAACTCATTGATGAAAAGTTACTTCTAATATTACCAACATTACCAGTTGTATTTTAATAATCTGTGTGAGTTTTTTTATTATCTCACGCCGGGTAACTTGAAATCTACATTAGATTCAAATAGATTTTTAGATGGTTATGATTCATTTTGACTGCTTAACTGTGAAAAGTGTAGCACTTATGTAGTATGAATTAAATTACAAATAGTTGACTTAAACGTGATAGAAACACTGTACATTCTCATTGCGAAAGAACTTATTTGAGTCCAAAGTTCAGTAATTACCTCTATGAAACAGCAATCGTGTACGGTTTTCACCCGAGTTCGTTCTCGAGCAGACTCCTTCATTATCTTACAACTGCAAGATACCACACCTTTTAGTTTTCCCCGATTTGTGATAATCCAACCTGTAAAATATGCACTAGCGTAACCTATAATTCTTCGATTGAGACCCAGAGACTCATCTCAGCAGGTTCCGGTATTTACGAAGAAAGAAAACTCTCTGAGTGAAAATCAAACACCAATCACCGGTAGTGATTTGTGAAATCAAAAGCGAAGACACTTACGTCTGTGGCTTATTTCAACGAATGTAAGAGATACGAAAAGGAGTTTGGTTAATATTAACCTCAAACATCATCTGCAACACTGCAAAACAATTAAACTCGATTAAAATCACACCCCAGTTGTCCACAATCCGATCCTAACGTGCATAGAACTCTACTTTTGGCCCTCCTAAGGTCTGAAACAAAAGCTATCTGGGAATGATTTCAGGAGTATCTAAGGAAAACAACTAGGAATACTCAGTTTAATTAAAATATTAACTAGGTTGCGGGACGCAGAATTTTCACATTTGTCTTGATTCCTAATCATTTGAGTTTATAAAAATGGATGTAAATCAACCTACATTAATTGCAGAACTTTCAGTACAAGCCACAAAGTGTTTGAAATGTTAGTTTCCATAATCATATGGAGATTGATTAGATCGCTCGTTATAGTAACATGTAAGGTTTCAAGGTTAGGCATGGATGCGTTCAACATATCTCAACACAGTCTGGTTTATTAGTCTCCTTACCACTACTCTAATCATTTCCTGGGAGTTAAAGGTAGTAAACAAAGCTTTTCATTGAAATTTTTTGTGGTATTATCCGATTTTTCTAAAAAGATTAAAGGCGTATTTTGTATTACAGTAGATACTATTGTATTATAATATATTTTTGTATATTAGTTGCCTAGCCTATTTTGACTAGCGCATCAGCTGCTCGGTGATGAAATTTAGGGTTTCGTTTGACGTTCTTGTGAAAATTTCTGCATAGATATGTATGTCTTCCCTACTAGCCTGCTTTCACTCAGTACATCGTATTAATTACCGGTTCTACTGGTCTATGCAGATAGAAACTACTTTTTTGTTATATTATTCT
The DNA here is from genome assembly GCA_944470205.2 of Schistosoma margrebowiei. Taxonomy (NCBI): domain Eukaryota; kingdom Metazoa; phylum Platyhelminthes; class Trematoda; order Strigeidida; family Schistosomatidae; genus Schistosoma; species Schistosoma margrebowiei. Next base: position 31,535,844 of record OX104025.1, read on the forward strand.
TATTTAATTATCTTTTCATAGGGTGCCAATTATAAACGACCAGATGTTCAGTCGGAAATTCGTTCTATCAAAGCCGCGAATAATTCAAATACTTTATCATCAACAAATAAAAAGGTAATGTTTCTTATTGAGTAATGTGTGTTTGGAATAGTTTCTTACCGCTTCATCTATGTATATTGTCTGTTAAGACTAAACAGTTGTCAGTATTTGATCACATATATAAATGTCTATATCTTTATAAAATCATGAATTTCAAACTGCATTTAAATCCTTGTGCTCCGACCAACGCCTACTGGTCGTCGAGTTCAGTGTTCAGTCAGGAGACGAAAATAACAAGGAGAACGATCCTTTGTCGTACCTTATTTAATCATGACTAAAACTCACACAATAGTATACCTCAGATATCCGACTGAATAGCAACAAATAGAAAATAACGATATATGAACAACTCAATCATAAGTGATATTAAAAGCAAACAGGGAAATAATTTACTAGTGATAATGCTGGTATTATAGGACTTGAATCAACGATATGCAGATTATTATTATTAATGGCTTTATTCAATGTTTACTTTTTAGGACAATATAGGATTCTGAGCACAAAGTATTTCAACAAGTTCCCCTTTCTTATTTCTCGACCGGACCTAACGATAAATATTGAGTGATCGCCAGTTAGATGTTAGTAGTTCAGGGGTCGACATTACAATAATAATGTTCATTCTTTTCAATCCATATTGCTAGCCACCACGATGTCTCTGATTATACATTTTTGTTACTTGTATTATGAAGGGTCGTGAAACTTCCATAAGCGCGCCTGCATAGGTTATGTGATGAATAGACATGATGATGTGCTAAAACAAACAAAAACAGATAACTTGTTGAAACATCTTGATGGCAGGAACAGGTAACCCAGATATTCAAACAGGCAGTCAGACTGGTTAACCGAAAAGTAGAGATTAGGAGAATGTAAAAATAAACTAATCCAAGCGTCCAATAATTAAACAAGAATATATAAGTCATGATTAACCGTACGATAGTTCTAAAAGTTAAATGTTCCACGAATCTCATTTGATATGACAAAAATGTTTTGAATTCGTACATTTATGTCTAATAATTATTTTACTCCCAAAATCTATCTGAGATGATAGCTACAGCAAAATAATCAATTCAGTTTTGTTTTTATACTTTTTCGATGATTTATTACCCGGATGCATTCAAGTTCAGTGGGCTCATTTCAGGACATCATTTTCAAATATAACACTATGTTATAGTATTACTTTGCTGTTTTGTGCATTATTTTATGCACATCTTATTGCTCATGGCAACATATATGAGATAAGTTTCAAAAATCACAAATAAAATTCCATTCGGGTAGGCTGCCTATTAGAAACCCAGCTTCAGCATCACTTTTACATTGAAATCATAAATCGATCAGTGTTAGACCACTATTGAAAACCTGGAAGCATTGGAAGGCCGTTTTGTTCTAGTATGGGGACACTCACCAGTGCTCATTCACGATCACGCACGCGAGAATCTAACCTAGGACTTTCGGTCTCGCGTGCGAACGCGTAACCTTTAAACTACTGATCTGGCATCCAACAGCATTAATCTCTAATTCCAATCAATCAACGATATTGTGCGATTATCTTCTAGTGTTTCCAGGTTTGTAATAATGGTCTAATATTGACCGATTCATGATTTTAATGAAAATCAGCAATCTGCACAATTCGATACAAACAATCATTTTTATAGTTTCACTTGAATAGTTGTTCCCAAAGTATTCAAATAATACACATCTTATCATTAAAACCAAAGAGCAAGAAACGTTTAAATTGTGAAAAATAATCAGTTCTCAGTAGTTATGCTTTTAAATTAAACAATTAAGTTTAATCAAAAGCTTGATTCACTTCACAATACCATATATTAAAATATTCCTTTAAGAAATATCATTTAGGTGTGAATTCTCATGATATATTACTAATTCGTTGAAGGTAATTCAAGATTTTCACCACATACAACATTTATAATGAATACTGGTACTAGAGACCCTGAATGACATGGCTCAAAATCGTTTGCAATGGCGCAGGTGCATCCACTTTCTATGTTCTCCCAAATTCTAATCTTCTGAATTCTTCATGTCCCCTTTTTTTCCTCTTTCCAAATTTATTTCACTGGATTATACGCGTTAAATAACATCTCCAAACCCTAATCTTCCCGATTACTGCTTATACTCTTGCTACCTCTACCACTACGGGATTTGAAACGACCACTGCATCTCTGTGCTAATGTGGTATGGCAACTCGAACTGATGTACGTACGTACTAAGTTCTACGTTGTTACTGACTGACTGGTACATTTGATTCTTAAAAATTCCCGTTTTGACATTTGTTAAATAAAGAAGGAACGAATCGAGCGAAAAAATTTCTTTATTTCAATTAGTTTTTCATCATAGCTCTGCACTAATGTATACATGATTTACAATAATGAAATAATACTCATCGAGTAGATATGCGTTACGTAATAATTATATAATGAGATGTCGACTACAAATTAATATTGAGTAACCCTCTTTTTTCCAAGTGCTCAATGTTAATGTATAATCGAATTGTCATTATATAATCATTACGTAACGTATCTACGCGATGAGTATTATTTCATTATTGTGTAGAGTCGTGATGAGAAACTAATTGAGAAGAAATTTCTTCGCTTGATTCGTTCCTCGTACATTTGATTCTGTGGAGATTTTTCGCATCATTCTTGATTGATATTGGAAAATAGTTAAAATCTTCTCAGATATTTTTCTCTTAACAAGAATATATTGCACAACTTGACTTACAATCGATTTCCTAAAATCTTTCCTTCAGAAATAAAGAAATAACATTGTTAGATATAGTGATCATCACCCGTGTGAAACATCCTACTCCCACTGTTTTCCATTACATAGTGATCAGTATGATTTCGCTATTGAATTTGAAATATACTGTTTTTATTTCCAGCGTTTTTCATATCATTCTCTGACATATTATGAATTCAAAAATAAGGCGTTCCAAGTAAATAGCACATAATTAAGTTATTTAGAAATGACAATCTTTATGCATCATATTAACTATGGAAGTTTCATACATATTAGTGACCATGGTATAAAAAAACTGGTTATCTGGACATACTGGTGACTGTGAACTACTAGACAGTTACATATTACATAATCATATGATTATTTCATAGATTGTAACCTTGTATATTGTATAAAGTAAAGGACTACGTATTACTGTTAATTCTGGACTTATTTAGAAAATAAATTTGTTTAGCAAATTAAAGTCCTAGTTCAAAAGAGTTTATTTTTTTATTGTTTTACATGTATACATTTTTATCGTTTATTGTCATATAGAAACTAAACGTTTACTTTGATATTTTTCTTCTAGTCTGATGTTATTAATAATTCAACTAGTCAAGATCTATTATATCAAAATGGTCATCATTATCAACAATCCCAACAACAAACAACATCACCTCCTCTTTCTTTATCACCAATAGTACATATTTCAAATAATCAAATTAATTCTAACATTGAACAACAATTAAAAAACGGTAACAATGATAACAATAATACTTATCATCAAAACTCAGTTTCACCACAGAATTCAATGTATAAACTAGTTTCACCATGTATTAATTCATCACCTAACACGGAAGTACAAAATAAAACAAAAAATAATTCAAATCTTAAAGCTGTCTGTCTATATGATTATAATGCTAGTGAGTTTATAATAGTGTATTTAATCGCTACTTTAGTTTGAAATAATGATGATTAAATTAAAAGATACGATGATTGTGTTTTTGTGTTGTAATTTATTAAGTTTTCAGCAGTATGCACATCAGTGATTTATTAACTCTTTATATAACAATTTGTAGATGCAATTATCATCTTCATCATCAGCTCAACATCTTAGATAATGTTGAATAGGAATTAATATTTTTGAATAAATTCACATTATATTTTAAAGGAAAATTAGTATTGTTAAACATTTTAATGTGGTTTGTTGTTATATGCAAATGAAGAATAAATGAATGTTAACTATGGACTATTTTTACATATATTCTTATTGGATCATTCATATTCCTTTTATCATAAGCTTTCATTTGATATATTGGCTATTGTTATACTATTTTCCATTGTTAATTTATTCCCAATCTTTTAGTTATAGTCTCCTATACTCACAGACACTTTTGGCTTGATCTTATATAATTGTAATTTTTCATTTTATGGAATCTGTGTGTATATAAACCAAGTATTTCTCAAGTATACTGCTTATATGGCGGGGGATGATATTTGTATTCTGGAATGAATGGGCTGGGCGATATGCCATCATACAGAGGACTAATAAGGATCGAGAGTTAACTCAAGGCTGCTAATGCCGGTTAACGTGTCATTGATTTAACAAAGGGACATAGAAGTCGGTATTCCGGTTGGCGATTTTATCACGTGATATTTGACGGGTCATAGGACATAACATTACTCTTTCTCAGACATAATGAAATTGTAATTCATATATTGATTAGATTTTAATATGAAACCCATCTATTTAAATGAGAACGATTAAATTGACTTTAGATGAAACGGACACTAGTTATAAACTAATGAATAAATTTACAATTATATTTAGTTCCGATACTTATCGTTACATTCTCCTCCTTTTTATTCATTTATCATTTGTTGTGTGTAGATGAAGATGATGAATTATCATTTCGTGCCGAAGAACATATATTTGACATTGAACAAATTGATGAAGGTTGGTGGCTTGGTCGAAATGCTGATGGACAATATGGGTTGTTTCCAGCTAACTATGTTAAATTAATGATGTAAAAATCTGATGAGCAGCGGAAAATATGAATGTAGTTTTTTTTTATGACTTCGTTAAAAAAACAACAAATACTATATATGGTTGCACTTTTGTTTTTGTTTCATATGTATTCATGCGAGGTGAAAGGCATACAATTGTATTTTTCTCATATCAATTCAGAGTATAAAACATAGTCTTATTTTATTTTATGGAGTTATCATTTATACTACAATCAGTGATGTTACTTTGACTGTTATCATATGACTGATTTGTTATGGTTTCTCAATTCTTTTAATGCACATCAATGAAGGATTGTTACAACGAATACTAAAATAAAATTGATCATAGACATACATTTTTTTAAAAATTTCCTTATTGAATTTATTTCATTACTAACTTTTATATGATTTTTCATTGTTTATTCTTTATCTTCTATGAATGATTTGACTTTGTGATCACCATTTAGTTTATGCACAATTTCATTTCTAGGTATATTTCACTTGTGTAGATTTTTATATGTTTATATTCATATATATAGTCACACTTATTTTGGCGGTTTTTTGTTTCATACTTTAATCATTCATACTCACACTATAGGTGAATCATGAACGGATAACAAACAAAATCACTAGTGTTTTTCTTAAGTGACATTGAATTTTTTTTTAAAAGAAGAAGTCGTTTATGGTAATCTCATTTTTCGCATTGTTTGTTTTCCAGTTTTTATTTAATTGTTCTTCACTATCCACTTGTTGATACGACTATATTATGAAAAGAAGGCGAAAATGGTTTCTTCTTAGTTGCTATCCGTCTTCTTTTCTTGTTATCTAAATATATTTCTTTGTTGATGTAATGATCTCATTTATTGAACAATTTTCAAATCATAAATATCACTTACTCAGTATAAGATTGGAATCTCACTAATTATTATCTCAATAACCTCACACTCTCTCTCTCTGCATATAAATACATATATATTGCTTTTTTAATGATAATGTAATGCTTGGGTTTTTTTTGCTTTTTCTCAACATTTCTATGAATATAATATCATTGTGAATGATACGATCCTGGTGTTTTTGTTTCTTTTTATGTTGTTGTCACGTTTTCTTAATAAATTGTAATGTGAAATGTTCTAATTCTATACTTAGCTTCATTTGGTTCAGTAAATTATAAATAGCATTGTATTAGTTTAATTCTGAAATAATTCTTCAAATATTGGTTAAATGACTATTCACCATTTCTAAAAATTATGTAGGTTTAACAAAAAGAAATATTTGGTTTTTGTCGTGAATAATAAGCATTAAATATTGATATGTCTTGTGGATTGAGCGGTACTTGGTATATCTGATCTTCGCTAATTGTTGTGTCGGAAACGCTTATCATTTATACTCGAAACGAGGGACCTTTGTAATTCCCATGATGTGAAAGTAAGAACACAAAGACTGGTAAATATTTATAACGTCAATTATGTTTTAAGCGAAAATGAATAGTGGCTAGCAGTGGAATCCAGGATGCGCGTTTCGTTCTATGTGGGACTTGTCAGCTGAATTTACCGGCATCTCAGAGTTGATGTTCACTCTGTGACTCGATCCCAGTACCATTCGCTTCAAACGTCATCTCGTTATCTACTTAGCTATTGAGTCCTGATAGCCACTTGCTTGTGCACAATAGGGTGAAGTTTTTAAATTTACTTGATATTGTTTACTTGAATCTTCTCATTGATGTTTTGGACTGCAATTGATCAGTCTCTTATTGTTTTAATTAACTTGGTATTTCGGTATGTTGTTACCAATTTTTCCTTCCTAAACATTTGTCAACGTAGAATTCGTTTAATTGCTGTTCATAGTTTAATGCACACATCTCCGTCAATATTAATTGTAATCATCCAATACATTTACAAAGCGAATATTTCGACTGAATAGATTCTTATGAATAAATTTATTATTTCTACAGTACACATATTCGGAGTAACTATTGTGGAAAATAAATTTGTTTCAAAATATTCATACTGTTAACTTAATTAGTTAATTGAATAAATGGATAACCATAATTAAATGAGAAGCATCGAACAAGACAACTGGAAGTATACGAACAAAAAATATGAAGTGTATTTATTCAATAAGCTGATTCAAGCTTACAATAATGAAAACAATATAAATGCAAGAAATGACAACTTTTTAATTCGTTTGGAATGCTCCAGTAAAACAGATGGCATTGTTAATTTCATCAGTTAAACATCTGAAATATTAAATTATCGTATCTACATATGTAGTTGTAATCCGTCAGACATAGACTGTATATAATATGCTAGTTCTCAACTTATGGAAGCGTATATAAAGATTTCAGAGAGATGTGTTGCAAAAAATTTCTACTCTATAGACGTGTACACACGATAGATTGAGAGATTGCAGCCGATTTTATCGAATATCCTCACAGTTAAGACTCCAGATCTAGGATTTAAGTTTCGGATTCTGAAAACCACTTGAAATGTGAATGGATGAAGAAAGTCATACACAATATTGAAACTACCTGTTAAGAGTTTGAAATGTTATTTGAGTTCTCTGATGTGAGTCGCGAAAAAGTGAACATGGTGTGGATTTTCATCGAGTGGATATTTTACTGAGTATGATTATTTTTCGACAAGGTGAATGTGTGCATTGTATATTAAAACACGATTCTCAATATGAAATGAAACAACATTGAAGAAATAGCAACATAGAAAATCTCATATCAAGTGAGGTAGGTTGACAGAGTTTATTGATCCTAACATTTCACTCATTGAAATTACTGTCAAATGAGCACCGTTAAACAATTATTTGCAATGAACCTGATGTTTCAAAAATGCTGTAAGCATTCAACGAAGTTGAAATCCAAAGTGTTTCACAACAAGCAACTCCCTTGATTTTGAAAGATATCTAGTCTCTGTTATTATTTACTTTTGCTTAAATTTATTTCGCTTCACATTGCTTCTATCTGTATCGAAACCAATGTAAACACAGTTTTTGCGATAAACTACCTGGAAATGATAATCAAATAATCTAGTAACCCATGGAAATAGTTGAGCCAAACCGATTCAAAAGAATATATTGATATAATCTGATAAAGAACGGTGCATTTCTACGATTTCGCAGTAGGTTCGTACACGAAATATGTGAGTCGATGTTGACACTTAGTTGGAAAACTTAAAGTAATTTATTGAAACAGAATTGTGGTTGATAGAATTCTGTGCATTATGAACACCATCATATTATGTCCGAGGATTTCGACATTAAAAGTTTATGATGAAGTAATTCATGAAAAACAACTGCAAGAATTTTAAAGATATGTTGTTGATTCGCTTAAGATGAATATGATTGAAGAAAGCTGTTTGAAAGTGACGACATGAGAACGTCTGTCTTATTCAGTAAGACCTATTATCGAATGCCTAGGAAAAGAGAAAGGGGAACAGTGAATGATAACAAATAAAATAATTTACAAATCATGAAAGTAAATGTTGAATAATGCCGAAATAACATAACACCTTTACATAATATGTCGGTTGATAAATGTTCATGTATGGGAATACCAAGATAAATCAACAGTAAGTCCTTTAAAGAGATACATGACACTTAATATGGATTTCATAGCAGTTTTTTTTATTTACAAGGTCCGATATTTCGTTTGGTACTAAGCATTATGATGAATTAGGTGAAATGAAACTTATAGGGATATCAGTTTCATCAAAACATGCACGAAAAGTTTTTGAGAATGTAGGTAGATACCAAAACTAGCATCAGATTATCTACATAACAATGACATATACAAGTTATAAATGTCCATCTAAATGTCGTCAGTAATCAGTTCCCTACTTATTAGCCCTTCAAATAATTTCCAAATGTTTGAAGTTTTACAAAGTGAATATTTCTGACCAGATATGAACTTTAAGTGCTTGATTTCCCAGGATATTAAAATAATAAGTCAGAAAAACTCAATTGGGATTTTATAGTTGTATAATTCTTCTTTACACTTCTCAAGCCTTTTAAACCGTAATTAAGTAAATCTGCTAAAATGTGAAAAATTTATTTCACTACAATAACAAACAAATGAACGGAATTAAATAAAACAAGTGATAACATTGACTGTGTTGTACAATGTGTCATTTTTGAATAAAAATAAGTTTCTTCTACGAAACCTGATATTTCTGAGGGTAAATGAAATAATTCAGAATTTTGACTTTTTAAATAAAACTATGGTATGAATATCACGTACCTGAGCAAAATTATCGACGAACGAGGAGGATCTGATGTAGACGTATAGGCATGGATTGGCAAAGCAAGGACGGCGTTCCTACAATAGGAAAACAGATGAAACTGAAAACAACTGTCAACCAATATCAAATTCAGAATCTTCAGTAAGTATGTCAAGATAGTTCTGCCGTACGAAGCGGAAACTTAGAGAACTACCACAACCATAATAAAAAAGCACAAGTATTTATAACCAATTGTCTACGCAAGATACTCACTTTCCTTTGGCCGAATACCATCAGCAACAGCCTACTGTCGGAGACAACAACCCAACTTCCAGCTGAAGAGGAAATTAAGTTAAGACATTAGAAGTGGATAGGATATAAATTACAGAAACCACCAAACTGAATCACGAGTCAAGCCCTAACTTAAAATCCTGAAGGGAAACGGAAAAGAGGAAGGACGAAGAAAACATGGCGTCAAGAATTAGAAATAGACATGAATAGCAACTGGAAAGGATTGATCAGTATAGAGTTCGATGGCGAATGCTGGTAAGCAGCCTATGCTCTTTCACGAGGAGTGGAAGGCTTAAGTAAATAGACAATAGTATGAAAATCGGATCACAAAAGTTATGAGGGAATAAATTTTAAAATACGCCTAAACATAGTGATCAAAAAGTTGCTAAAATTAAGAAATGCTTACCTTTGTTTGATATTGACCGAAAATTGTATTCTTTTCATTTGAAAACAAGTTTTGAAATCTTAAAAGTATATGGTGTACATTGTAAGTGAATTACTAGCTTCATGAAAATTTCTGTTCATTACGACATGACATGGCACGCAATAAAAGCTATCGTGGAATTGGAAATGCTGCTCTTTTTTCCATCGACGTTGAGTGGCTTACTTCAAGGAGGTCATTTCACCCTTGAAGTACTTCATGTCAGTGGCGTGTCCGTAGGCTAGATTCAATTCATAATATGTAACGCCTTTAGCAGACCTGTTTATCTCAAAAAACGCCGAATGATATATGGATTTGTGTATCGTTTATGTCTGCTTTTTAGCTAAAGAAAACCTGTTTTGAACTCATTAATTGTTGACCTATAGGCAGTAGTAGGTGATTTTGTGTAGTTTGTCCTTTGAGATTTTTATACTCATTTTTCCATTCATTCAGTAGTAATACTATGTTAAATAATTCTGAAAGTGTTTCGACCGACGCAGCCGATGATTTTTGGCAGACAAACCTATCTCAAAGGTTCTTGGAATGGGATGAATTTGAAAATGTGTATAAAAGTAATAATCCGGATAATTGCAGATGATGTGTACTAACTACGTCCAAGTACAAAGTAAGCACTCCGTTTTCTTGCGATTTATCCTAGCAACAGTGTCGTTCAGCTGTCAACTCAAAGACAACATACTTGTGAAGGTAATTATTGCTACCAATAAATTTATGTCTACCTTATTTATACAGATACTCAGACAACTATCTGGGAATCTATATAATAACCGTAGTGTGGAAAATTCCCATGCTAATAATAAATAAATAAATGCCTAATCTAATGACAATCATTGAACCTGGGAATCTGCAGCACGAGGGCCTACAGTGCCATGTGAAATAGACATTATGCAAGAAAGGTATTATAGAAATATTTGCTGAATTAAAAACTTGCAATTACGTCGATAAGTACTTGCGAAGCCAGCTGGGGAAAAATACAGTAAATGGTAACATGAAGATAAAACTTTTACAAAAAGTAAGACATACACATACGGATATTCAATATTATATTTAAACTCAGTGAAATTTACCTTTTCTTTCAATCCCCATTCACGCCGACTTATGTTATCTTTTGTGTCGTGCAAAAAAGCCTGACTTGCAACATCCATCGCTTGTTTTATTCCATTTTTGTTAGAGGTTGCACTTATGAACCGTGAACACAGAAAATCTAACAAAACCTCGACTATAATTTTGACTCACTAATACTTTTTCTGCAGAATTGGTAGTTATTTCGTTTTAGTTCCATATAGGACATAAATGATAGTCAGGTCAGTCGTCAACACGTATGCTAAACCAGCGTTCGTAGACTTCAGAAAATCATCACGAATGATCTCCGACAGTTCCGTACCCTGAAATTTTATAGAAATCTATTTTGTGACCGGAGACCTGACTTCACATAGATTGTTTCTGATCGCTATTGAAATATACATGTCGTCAATCCTCGTATAGAATTATCTACTTAAATCGCGTTGGTGAATAACGAAATTAAATGAGTCAAATACGAGAATGGATTTTTGAATACGTATATTTTGTACAACCGTTGATCGTAAAGCGATGCAAAACAAGATGACACGCACTGAAGAATGCGAGTGAGTCAACTCATTTTAACCAAGAGTGAATTGATATTTATAGCCAGACAAAAATAAGTTAGACATGTGATGAATAGGATAAGATGTGCACACACATACGCTCATATATAAGCAATCAAGGTTGATAAGCGAATAATTGACAAGGCCAAAATGTGACTCACTAAGAATGAATAAACTGGTCTGTCCAGAAGCTAGAATAAGCTGTGTGTGATTAACACAGAAACCGATACTACGTAGCCCATTTATAAAAAAATAGCACATTCATTCGAAAAAAGTGGCGTCGAAGACAACACTGAATAGATATGTGGTTAACGCTAACATCTAGTGAAAAAATCGTACTATTACTAATAAAGTACAATGTAACATGAGGGCTGGTTGTATAATGTAGAGGTATCATACTTACGTAAAAAATACATGAATTTCGTAAAGATGCGGACAAAAATAGAACGTTAGCATGCAACTAAGAGCAAATTAATAAGCGTACAAAAAAATAGCATGCATTTGTGTCGTGCCTGTCTGTTTGATGAAATAACACGTTCATATGAGCGATTCGAAATGCCGTGAAAATAGATCAATAAATCGTTTATGGGTATGACAGCAAAATAAATCATGAAAATAAGTAATATAACGGAATATAAAGGAAATTGTTCTGTGGAGACGATGATTATGATAATAATGAATCGTGAAATATGAAGATGTTCTAATAAGCCGTAGTAGAGTAATTAGTGTCGATTAGCGATTAATAAATTCCAATTCACATACGTGGAGTTTATGTGGAATAAAAATAATCCAGCCGTAAGATGATAATTGCATTGATGGGTGATATTCGTTACTGTACTACAGTTAATAGTAGTCCTAAAATGCGAAGTCATTGTACGTTATTGTTCTCGGTAAAACTAGATGCATCGAGTTATCGTTAAATACGTATTAGTAGAATGATCAGAGAAGCAGATTAGTGACTGATGAGATGATATATGCGGAGTAGTATTCCCTTTTGGTTGTGAATTCTAGCGTGGTTAATGTCGCTAGAGGAATTGGCATTCGACCTCGTTTGTCACGAAACCGTACTAAAAATACCAATATATATATGGTCATCGATAACGATGAGTGAGACTGTCTTGGATGTGACAAACAAGAGTGTATCTTTGAAAAACTAGCTCTAAACTCTATGTTCTGATATACAGTGCAATTGGAACAGAATATTAATCACAGTAATCGCATAATGTTCATAGGTAATAAATGATGCAACATGCAATTATATGTGTGAACGAATAGATAAGATTAACATAACCCTTACTAATCGGTTGGTACTGTGGCGTTGAATAAGCACAGAAGAGGATAAAAGAGCATCAAATAACCTATTTACATAAACTGTTGTTACTGAAAATGTTGTATTTTAAAAATCATATTTTAGGAGTCTTTATCAGCAAAGATCTTCCGCATAAAACCAATATATTGGTTCATATTCATCAACAAATCATCTCTCTGGTAGTACTATCATTCTACCACTTAGTGCAATATTTTGCCTTCGAAGACGTTTAAATAACCTTTAATGCTATAAAAATACAAGTTTGTATACGATCACTAACTTTATTTTTAATGATTTCAAAAAGTCAGTCAGTCAGTTACAACATAAGACCAGGCACATACATGCATCGGTCCAAGTTGCCACACCTCATTAGCACAGCAAAACGAACACCAGATTCATAGAAGCAGTTAACTCAATGGTGTAATATATAAATGAAAAATTTTATGTAAGGATATAGTACAGAAAGGAATAATTAGTTCATAGAAAGAAAGATATGAAATAATTTTAATCTTATACTATAGGGGGAAGATAGAAAGTTTATACACCTACGCCATTGTGATCGACTCTGAGCCATCTCACTCAGAGTCTTCAAACACTGGTTACGATAGTCATGCAAACCCCAACCCCAACTCCCAAAGTACCATGATAATATATAAAAATCTATGGAAACGCCTTGAACTAGTTTATATAATATGTCCATTATACAAAATAACTAACATTCATTAAATTCTTCTATTTTTGTGATGATAAAATTGACATCATTTTGTTAACTTTATTTAATTGAACAAATACATAATCTGCATTCATTGTCTTGATTATCGGACAAAAGATATCATTGATTATTTCAAGAAATTTTTAGCTGAAACTCAACTACCCGGGTTAAAATAATCAAAATCCATCTGTTATCATAGATATTCTGTCACTGACTATTAATATAGACGATTTTGTTTTCATTGATTATATTACATCGTAACGAAGATATTTGACCTACAAACATCAATATTCGATATAAATGAGACTTCATCGTAAAATTTTGTTGTCTTGATGACACAAAACATTGAAGTATTTAACTAATACACATATTTTTCATAATTAAATTATATGATGGTAACCTTAACAGATTATGTGTGGTGAAATCCCTTGTGTGTTTTATTGTTGTACAGAGCAGATCACAAACCTACAGGCATACAAAGTGAATAAGAGCATAAATGCGAATGTAATTGGATGAGAGAGAATATCAGGGAGCGGATTATGGTGAATGAATTGATAAGATTTTAAAAGTACATATATTTATAGGAAAGTAAATGAGTTATAGAGCGATTTAAATGAATAGCATTTATGCTAGTCTGTAACACATGATCAAGCATACATGCTCATACAAACATAATAATAATAATATTAATACAGAGATATCTACAAATAATCTCAGAGATTGAAATTTAAATAATTCCAACGTTTCGTCCAGCTAACTTGTATGGACTTCTTCAGGGTAACAATCGAAATCATCAAAGAAATATATAGCTTTTTATCAGAAGGGGTTTATGGAGATTTTAGAAATTTCACTGATTGAAATCATGAGTCAATTGAAGCTAGACCACCATGAAAAACCTGGAAGCATTGGTTGGCCGTTTCATCCTAGTATGGGACTCCTCACCAGTGTGCACCTACGACCCTGCACCCCGCAAGATTCGAACCTAGGACCTATCAGTAATATCCCAATGAGTAGAAAAATTAGATGGTGTATGATGGTGCAATTCCATGGATTGGTTGGAGTTACACATTAACACCATTGGATGCCGGCTCAGTGGTCTAGTTGGTTAAGCGCCTGTTTCGAGGGTGATAGGTCCTGGGTTCGAGTCTCGCAGGGTGCGGTGTCGTGGATGCGCACTTCTGAGGAGTCCCATACTAAGGCGAAACGGATCTCCAGTGCTTCCAGGTTTTCCATGGTGGTCTAGCTTCGATTGCTCATGATCTCAATCTGTGATATAGTTTTTTAACAATCAAAACTACACTGAGTTAAACCAATCAAATTCGGATGTTGATTTTTGTAAAATAGGATAAAATGAGTCAGTTAACTACAAATCATGTGAAAAATGCAACTACATGGAAATATTATCAAAATGAGTTTTGTGGAGATTTTTAGAAATTTCACTGGAAATAATTAAATGAATAACAAATTGTATGTGTGTGAGTGTGAGGTTAATTATTGATATTCGGTGTTAATATGTTATATATGGAGGAATAAATAAAAGTTCAAGTTCAAGGTTGAAAAATTGTTAATGAATCATCGATGTGCATGTTAAATTTAGGAATCAAACAAATACATAATTATCAGAAGGGGTTTGTGGAGATTTTAGAAATTCTCACAGATTGAAATCATGAGTCGTGGATGCGCACTGCTGAGGAGTCTCATACTAGGAAGAAACGGCCGTCCAGTGCTTCCAGGTTTTCAACGGTGGTCTAGCTTCAACTGACTCATGATTTTAATCTGTGAAAATACATAATTGTATTGCTAAAAACTCATGGAATTCAGTCAAAAATAACGATGCTTGTGAAATAAACAGGTTGAATAAAGAGAAAGTTCAAATTACTCGCCAAACGAAAATTTGCCAGGTAGTTGCTAGTTGAATACCATCCTTCAGACTGTTCTTGTTCGCCCATATATACATCGCTTCTGCTGTCAATCTTCCTTTATGAGTGTTAAAACCTTTCTGAAGTATTTTGGTCCTTTCGAAATTAATCTTGAGTCCTGTTTCTAACGCATGTAACGCTGTTGCTGACTTATTCTCAAGTTTCTTCAAATCAACCGAGGATTTAGGAACATTTTTCAAACATTGTATGTGTTCCTTCAACCTTACATTTAATTGTCTGGATGTTTCGCCAACATAGGCTGCATTATAATCATGACAGTTGATCTCATACACAATATTATGTTGTTCTTCCTTCGGTAACCTGTCCTTAACTTTCACTAATGTCGATCTTAAGGCGTTACTCGCCTCAAAATACACTCTTATATCATATCTGTTTAGAATCTGCTTGATTGCTTCCGATGTTCCACTACGGTATGGGATGATTACGGTGTACTTCCAAACTTTTCGTATACATTCTAGTTTATTTTTTCTCTCATTTTTAACAATCTTCTTTAAAAGCTCTTTTGGGTAGTTGTTGTCCCTAAGAGTAGAAATTACTTTATTCAGTTCAATTCGTTGGTCTTCCGTATCCGTTAAAAGCTATATATTTCTTTGATGATTTTGATTTTGGCTATTACTCTGAAGAAGTCCAGACAAGTTAGCTGGAAAAAAACTGTAATTAGCAAGAGTTTGGAATTATTCGTTGTTAAATTCAATTGATCAATCTCTGTTATCATGTGCGTCATGAAGGGATTGCCTCGATACAAATAGTTTCGTGTCACAAGTTTTAGTATATTTGGTATGTGGTTAGCAACAAACTCTAAGACGTGTGTTTCGTCAGCTGGGTACCATTCTGTAATCATGTGTTCAGTTGAACTTATTTCGTAAATAGAGAGTATGTAATCATCGTTTACAAAACATATTTATTATTATTATTATTATTATTATTATTATTATTATTATTATTATATTTATCATTACATAATGCTCATTGAAATTTATCAACCAAACGAAATGCATAATCAATTTGTTCTTAAAAAATAATAAACATCTAACATTTATCAACGTTCACTCAATATTTTTGTTCTCAATATTACTGGAAAATAAAATAAATGAATAAAACTTTTGTTACATATTTTTTTCGATAAATTTAACTCATATTTAATTATTCACATATCAACTATTTCAAATTTTAATGACTTATGACACTACAATGAAATTTTTATCCATATTAACTAGCCTGAACTCTGCCTGTAGCTGTTCTAGAGTTACTGCCAATCCTGGCCTAAATTAAATACATCGAATTTCTTTCAGAAGTGTTAGTAATTTAAACTAAAACGTTTTAAATTTCATTTGACCTATTCAGTTATTTATTATATAACATATCCTAAAGGATTGTGTAAGTGTAATAGTGGACTGGCATGTGAGTAAACCAATTCATAATTGTCACCTTTAGAAAAATGAACAATATATTCGACTTTACATGATTTTTTTTTCGAAAAAGCTTTATGTAATGAGTTATTTACATGATGATTATTATTAATAATTCTATTATGATTACTATTACTATTATCAACAGAATTTAGCCACAGCAATGTAGTTAATTTGTTTGTCATTCAGTTATTGAATAGACTTTACTGTAATTATTTTCTTCAGTATCTATTAATTTAAAATTATAGAAATTTGAGTCAGTTGATGAGGTTTTGTATGGAGTTCTAAATCATCCTCTCTATACATTCTATTTTGGTTAACATTTAATCGATTTTCAGTTATCTAATTCTTATTCGGAGCATGTGTTTCTGACATCTTCGTTTCCGGAGTCTACACCTTTTAGACTAATAATGCCAGTGTAGGGAATTACCCTTACAGTGTAACCAGTATTATACATTTAAAATAGCGGATTTTACAAGAAGGTTGGATGTTAGTCTGAATTTTGTAATGTCATTCTAATGACTTCAATGTAATGCTGCTATGTTTGGAAACTGATTTCGTATTCAATATCAAATGAACGCTTTTACGGTAATATGTTCTCTACTATTTACTATGTAGGACAGGGTGTAGCAATGTATAAACGTAGTTTTACATATGTGTATATATCATACCATCATTTACAGTAACTTATCCTTGATTCATTATTGGCTTCACTAATTATTTAAGTTATGATCAGTGTGAAAACCACTATTTCTTAATTTTAACACCGACTAACTCAATCATATTATACCCGTCGACTTGTTATGAATACAGTTACCACATATTTACAAATCATGTTTGATGCCAAAGGTATTGATAAATGTTTTAGCTTCGAAATGGGTCGTAATACCTTTTCTTATTATTAGAATTATTGAATGATTAGATAACTTGGACATAGATTATAACAACTACTCTTGTCATTGTGATGAAATATATGGAGACAGTAATCGGATCGTGTAGATTGTTGAATCTCATTGAAATCATGAACCAATCTAAGTTGTTTCACTGCTGAACGCCCGATAGCACTGGACGGCTGTTTCGTTCTAGTACGGTACTTCTCAAAAGTGTGCATTCACGATCTAGCACTAGAGAATCGAACCCAGGACCTTCGATCTCACACGTGGACGGCTAACTTCTAAACCATTTAGTTACTTAAAAAATAACACTTGCTTTTTTCACCACACACTTCTATTTCAATTATATTTCGTTGCTAATTATAATATACTTATAAATTAAATGTATAATAAACGTCTAAATAGTATACTGGAGCATACATAACGAAAAATTTAATCAGCATTGATAAATTTTGATTCCTTTTACATATCGTCAAGCTCTTTGATAAAAATTGCATACTTATAATGTTAAACATTTTCTTTTGAAAACTCCCGCTATATATATATATATATATATATATATATATATATATTGACGACCATCAATATGGTTATAAACGACTCTTTTTAACTTGTTACCATAGTAAATATTTCATATTGATATTGGTAATCCTTGCGACAAAGATTTCTTTTGATTAGAATAACACTTAAATATTTACCGCTTTCCTTAATTGTTTAAGAGAAATATACAAATATGCTGAAATAACCTGATGGACGACATTATCCCATTTACTTAAATATTTGGATTTGTTAATTACACGGTGATACTTTTCCATTTTATAATGGACTAACATATACAAAATTAACCATAGATATCAGTGTACTGCTGAAGTAAAATGACATCATTGAAAAGAAAATTTTCTACAATGAAACATTAGTTTCTTTAATAATATTTAGTTATTTTCATATTTGAAGCAATTAGTCCCTCTGATAAATTTCGATAGTGTAAAAAGAAGACGAAGATTATCAAAACTATGTGATATATTAATGCAATACATTTCGAATAATCTGATCACAAATACACTTGTTAAGAACATTTATATATAAAAATTGCATGTCAACTAGACTAGAAGTGAAGGATAACAGGGTACAAGTAGAATAAAAAAATAAAAGGAAAACAATTTAAAACTTCATCATTCTGGATAACAAGCCAATATTACCAGGATAGATTTATTTATTTATTTATTTGAACACATAAATATTGATACATAGGGGCACCAAATACATATACGCAACACAAGTCACTTGATTTGTGTGTGGGATGTGATACTGCACAGGTGTATAAACCGAAGCAGGTGGTTTCCTTAAGTGGCCACACACACAACCTCCCACCTAAAGATCTGATCCAAAATGTAGTGGAGTGACGTCAGGAGGTGCAGTCCCATGGAAGCCAGTGATCAATATTTGGTTCATACACTATTCGTTTCTTTAGGATACTCGAGGCCATGTGCGTCATTGGTTTGGAATCAGGGTTTTCCAACTCTCCTAAGTGAACTCTCTGTGTCCACCAACCCGGTTAATGTGCCGATCATTCGCTTTTCGTCCTGTCAATTTCATAAACAACAGCGGTGCTGCGGGAAGGCAGTGAGTATGACTTCTCTGGTAGTGGCTGTATACAAGTGGCCATGTGAAAGCATTTTGATAGGGAGAGCTGACCCTCCTCACCCTCGACCGTACCAGAGCATTTTGGGGATAGATAGGTTTAAGGTGGGAACAAACTGTTTTTGAATACACAAGAGGTTTGAATTTCCGTATGGCTAATGCTTCAATAAACTCTAGTATACGCTTTTTTACACTGTTGTACAACACCACAAAAGTCGAGGTAAGATCAATCTTATGACTTGTTTCAGCTATGTGTTTTGCAAGATGTTATACATCTTCAGTGATGAAAGTGAATTTATGCCAGATTTTGAATTTCGAGGTATTAGCAAACGAGGGGGAAGAATCAGTTCAAACCTAGAAAAACTGCTACACATGAATATTATCGATAAAGTGGAATTTAATTTTCTAAAACCTATAGTTTCTAAGTATTTTCTTTTATATGAACTATCTAAAATTTCCAAATCAAACATTCTTTTACGCCTAATTTTATGAATGTGACGATCACCTACACATAACCTAGCTAAATGGCTGATAAAATTGCTGAAACCTATCCGACGAGGTTTATGTAAGTATTCTCTGAAGGATTCCTTTGATGATATTAATATCAAGGGAAAGACAATGTGTTCATCTGAAATGAATCCCCTTTTCACAATTGTACCTTTGAATTCTTGGAAAAAAGCTATTTAATAAACAAAAAAATTAAATAAGCTTTAATAAAAAACATTTTAATGCCAAACATCAAATAAATTGTATTATATCCAAGAACGCGTAGAGAAACCAAGATATGACATAGGATAAAAGAAAATTGTTTATTTACCTATTGTATGAGAGTGTTTTTAAATCAAATCTTAAATCAACACAACTTTCTGATACCATGTTAAAGATAAAATGTACCGATGGTCATGAATATTACTGCTTAGCAATATTAGAAACCAAAAAATATTCTAAACGAATTCAACCAGACATGAACGTGTTCTATCGATGGTGGTTTTATAAACTACTCATTAGTTATTTAGTTTTAGGTAATTGATATCAATAATAACAGAAATAAATTAATTCCATCTTGTTTACTCAGCTGTTAATTATTCTAATTTGCTTCGGGTAGTAATATTTTAGCATCAAAGCCAGACGAAGTAAGTATCAGGACTTTTGATAATTGAGGCTAGCTGAATAATATTTGACTATTAAGTAAGAATCTATTGGTCTATATGCATTACTTTAGTTTACTTATTATTAAAGGTAACCTCGAACTAGCGTCATCGTTCTTGAGCTATCTTGTCCCAATAATGGTGAGTCTGAAATATAATTCACTTTTAAATCAGTGTAAGTAAAGTATGTTTTTTAATTTTGTATTAACTATTAGAGATAACAAATATACTTTTTGTTTGTCATTTATTGATTTAAAATAATGACTCAATCTAGAACCACTGTTAAAGCGTTGGAAACAATGCTGTTGGTAGGTAGTTGGTAGGTAATGCTACAATTCTGTTCTCGAACTTTGTCTTGGTTGAGGTAATTTTCAGTGTAACAAGAACAAACAATATAACATAGACCTATTTTCTTTTGTGACTGATCGTCAATAATTGTTATGCCAGAATTGCTCATTAGTTATACTTGTAAAATGAGGAACACTGCAATGACCCTAGTCGAAAATAAATTGATTGTAAACCCATTTGATTATTAACTAGAATGAAATAACATATATAGAGAGTTAATTCGAGTTAAAACAAATCATATGCCGCGTTTCATGCTGTGCATAGTTCATGATGTTTTAAACCCATGAATATCGTATCTTAAATGAAAATCACACTACAATTATTGTTATAACGAATAAATTATTACAAAGGAAAAAGAAAACAAATACTACACTGAGTCATTATCACATTGAATTAAACAAACGGAAGTACTATTGAACAAAAATCACAATGACAAAAAGAATGTAATTTTGCTTTTTAATCTCATCATATCACTTTCTAGAGTCAAGGTTCAAAATTCAGTGAAATATAACCAAATCGTTGAATAAAGTTAATTTAACTTAATCGTGACTTTTGACAAGAACTCCTTAATTTAAAGCACTTTTGTAGCTATTAGTCTGTAACAGAAAAAAGGTCTTTTTTTAAATTTCACAAATCTTCATAAGCCATCCAACTACATAAAACCAGATCTATTAAACATTTATACTAATACTTGGATCTAACAAAATATATCCAGGAAATGATAACAACTATAATACTGAAACCAGTTGTTAGTTTTTATTCGTGATATTGTATGTTAAAAAATAATGTTGACTATTTTTTAATCAGGTAAGAAGTAAGAGACCCTTTTGCATCTATTAAAATGATCAGAATACTAGACGGCGAGACTCTAATTTATGGACGACCTTTGAACGAATCCTAAGCGACACTGAGAAATATTAACCAATCAGCACACAGTCAGTATAGAGTAAAAATATGTTATACAAAACCAAGGAAATAAAGTGGTTACACTTCTTATACGTGGTTCAAAAGCTTGTCAAGGTTAGAAAGAGGTTCACATGTTCTAAAATCGTAATGCATGCAGTAGAAGAAATCATCCATACGACAACAGAATAGTCAGCCTCTGGAGTCATGATTAAGTCTTAAAAACAATTTCAGCCTCGACCACATAGCTTCAATATTGTTTATGTGCACTCCGGTTGTTGAGTACACAAAATGCTACTTGTCGATAACGACACGATGCACATAACCAAGCTTATGTAGGAGTCTGTGCGCTTTCCAATCATCCATATATATTGTAGTACCTGGCTGCAGCCAGTGTTACTGGTGCTTTTATTATCCAGCTCGCGACAACTGTCATAATTTACCTTAGTTAGGAATTATAAATGGGGTTTTCATCACAAACTGACATCAGCTATAATGCCAGAAATTTATTTAGCCAAATGGATGGAAGGCTTTCAAGTTAAAATTCGAGATCTATTATCTTACACCACAAGTTATAGTCACGCCGTTTCATTTCTTATAGCCGCTCAATTATCACATTTTGTATAAAATTCCCTGTGAACCGATCATAAGTTAGCATTAAACAGTGAAGTTGGTGTCGTAACCTTGAAATCTGTAAAACGCTTCTGATTGGCTCGTCCATAAATTAGAGTCTCGCCATTATAATGTTTTCAGTATTAAACAATTTATTTAATATTAAACATTGTATAAATGAAGACATTACGTAATAGTATAATTTCTTTGTCAATTTTTAAATATTCCAGTTCAACATTTCAAAAAAATATTCAGTCACCAATTTTGTAACTTGATATTTCATTTTTCATATTATTAATATTAAAATGTAACAAAAGGTTTATCGGTAAAATAATTATACAAAACGGACATTATTTTAGTCATTAAACCGCAAGATAGAAGAGTAAAGGTAAGTAAACAAAGAGAATAATGAAGAAGAAATTAGCGGATATTGTGAAGGAAACTACTATAACAGATATAAATATATATACGCAGTTGACATGGTTACATGAGTATAAACTTAGTTTTTATAATATGCTTACTAAACAACTTAAATGTCTAGTCAATGAAGTTAAAAATGCAATACAATGAATGCAATAACTAATTAGAATATTATACTGTAAAACTGTATATAAATTTTAAGTTTCTATTATTTGTATTCGAATTATGCTGTATTATTAGAGAAATATAAATGATTAAATATTCATTTCACTTAGTTTCTTTACTGAAACTATATAAATGACGAATATAAGTTTCAATAAGTGAATATGAATTAAGACAAAAATGATCTTTTTGATCATTGTTGTGAAAACTTAGTTTTAGTCTGATTTCCTGATTATCCTATGATGTTTTCCGTTGCGTTTTTTTTTTGAAGATAGTTTAACAATGAATTAATTTTCTAATATATTTTGGGATCATCGAATTAGCAATTCTAAAGTTGAACGTAGAGTACCAGGTAAGTATGACAATTCTATCGACGAGTTGGTGAATCTTTGTCAACTGAGATGGCTAGGATATGTATTACTTATGCTGACCTACCGACTAAGTCGATGCTCAGTCACAGTTAACAGAAGAAAAGTAGAGGCGGTCAAACTAAGATATGACATTAGTCTATAACCATACAAACTGTTGGACTGAGCGATCTAGGTGAGTACAGAATACCTTTTTAGAGTCTGCGTGGTCAGTTTAACCAGTGATTCAAGACTTTGAATTACCTGGCTCAAAGTTTTTGGTGAAGTTTTGTTCTCTAGCACAAAATATATAACTCCATCAAAATCATCTACTTGAGCTACGAATCTTCTCCATCATTTCATGGCTCAAAGTCGTTAGCAATGACCTAAGTGAATTCACTGTCTATCTTTCCTTCGGTCCGATTTTTTTTAAAATTCCTCGCAACCTTCTTATTTTGCTAATTTGTAACTGAACATTGTATTTATTTGATTCTCTTCAAAACATATATTATTTCCATCAAGCTACCATCTATCTTAAAATCTATTCTGTGAAAAAAATTGTCATTCATAAGAATTTTTTGAGTTATTTAACTTGTCACAACATAATACGAGTTATTTTATACCTTATTATAATTCATACTTATTAAATATATGTTATATTACCTGAATTCAGAACCGATTTTTCACATAAAACAAGAATATATTGGTTCATTTTGTTTTAATAAAGATATTTTATTAAACATCTATATATTTGATTTTACTAGTTCAGATCATGAGTCCATTGAAGCTAGACCATAATGAACATTTGAATGATCTAATTTCATTATGAAATTGTAGTGATTTGAAAACTAAACATTTAAAAGTGTAAAATAGAAAATGATTAGTGACAAAATTTAAAATTATGTATTTAATAAACTAAATAATCAAATCTTTCTTTAATTATAACATTATTTATGAATTATATTCACTACAAAGTACAGTCGACGACTTTTAATTGTTAAAAAAACATGATTGCACAGTACACTGAATGAATGGATGATAAACACTGACAGTTACTAAGCCAATAACAAGCGTAATAATTTTAAAAATAATAAAAAATCATTTAATGACCTGCTTGAGCATCTGGGCTACCTGTTCCTGCCATCTAGATATTTCAACAAGTTATCTATTTTTGTTTGTTTTAATATATCATTATGTTTATTAATCGCATAACCTATTCTGCTGGGTTTCTGAAAAGTGTACGACCTTTCGTTGTCGAAGTTACAAAAAACTAAATAAGAGACAATGTGGTTGCTGGCAATATACAACGAAAAGAATGCACATTATTCAGATGTTCATTTAATGAACTGCTAACATCTAACTGGCGATCACTCAATATTTATCGCCAGGACCGACCAAGAAGAATGAAACGGAAACTTGTTGAAATAATTTGCGCTGAGAATTCTATATTGTACCAAAAATATAATATTTAATAAAGCTAATAATAATAATGTTGTTAACCAAGTTCGTGTTGTTCAATTTTCAATAACTACATATGTGGTGTTTCTCAGAGAATCTTGTTGATAATCTGTAATAATTCAATCTTTATTACATATTCTTTATATTTTATTGCGTATGACAGAAATCTATATTAATATCAATATTTTAATCGAGTTATTCAATTATGATATTTGTACTGACCTGTGTTCATGTGATCAATATTATTTATAAGAGATGTTTATGACAGGTATAGTAGATGATGGGTTTTATATAATAATATTTCTATATTCCATCTTACATAGATCATTTATACCTTTCTATTTGTGTCATCTATGCAAAAGAAATAGTCTCAAATCTTCTTAAAGGTCAGTTAAGGTCAGTTTTCGAGCCTTGAAATAATCACATCTGTTGCCAACAAATAAACGAAATAATGAAACAAAACGCAGTATTGTGAAATCTTTAAAAATATTGAGCATATCTTAACTGAAAATAAACATATCAAATGAAGTGAATACTGGTTATCTTGTTGCTACACTGACGAATAATATGACGATTACATTAAGAATTTTCTATATATTTAAGGAAGTTTTCATAGAAGAAGCCTGTTTACAATCAGTCATTATCAGGTGAATGTAAATTAATGTAACTTGTCTATCAAATGATTTTGTTTTGCTTAATGTATTACTCATTCAAGTTGAACCACAAATGATGACCAATACTTTTTGAGAGCAACAGTTATATTTCAGAACTATTTCATACATACTTCCATCTTCTAACAAAGACTAAACTTTATAGGTTTGTGTGTGATGTGAAATCTAATAAAAGATTGTCAGTTTCTACAGAGTTGTTAGCATTACCTATTATAACTAGAAGATTAATTTACGAACTTTGACAGTGTTCCACTATTTGTTATTTACATAAGTTTGTGTTTATGAAAATTCTTGAGCTGGTCTCCCATTTAAATAAAATATTTGGAATATACTTCAGCAGAAACAGTGAAACGTGTAAAATATGTACTCGTAAACGTTCGTTGATAACCATCTACATTTTTTTCTAACCACAGGGCTCTGATCATGAAATAAAAAATAACCCCTTGTTACGAGACCTCAATCTGGTGGCTTATTCAAATTTATTTACTTTTAAATGTTGAAAATAGTTTCAATTCTATTATCTAATCAGCATAAAGTTTCCAGTTTTGCAATATTCAATTTCAGTATGATTGGACTGAAGTCAAACATATTTGCTGAAATCATTGTCATCGAGAACTAGAGTCCAACAGGAATCACTGAATATCAGAGAGGACTGTTTCAACGATAATCTGGATGCTACAACAGACTTTTATTGATCGGATAGTTATTCCACGGTGAAACTATACATGTAAACATGAAAATTTACCAAAAGAATCAGTAGTCTCCAGTATGTTGTTTCTTGTGTTGTAATGTATGTTTTTTAAATGGATAGTTAGTGACTTCTGTAAAGTGTAACCCATTAAATTTTATTTCTTTAAAGTTTTGTTGTGTACGTAATTTAGTCTTTTGAAATTGTGAATGCAATAATAAGCCTCATCCTAAAATTTATCATCAAACAATTATAAAGTGGAAGTCGAAGTGTGACCTGAAAAATGAACTTTTAAAGCCATACGTAACTTAGTCAATTTTAGTTATGCTATACTGACTTTCAATAAACAATGACACGAATAACGCATTCTGATACTAAACAAACAAAAACTGAATAACTGGTGAACTATAAATCAATGTGTACAGATGTACGAGAAATATTCAATTTGTTTAAAGTGAACATCGACTGAAAATTTGCAAACACACACCTATTTCATTAAAATCAATTTACATCAATAAAACCCATCAAATACAAATGAATTAACCACTTAGAATCAATGTATTTTGTTTCCAAGTTAGATCGATTTTATCAATATGAGACTGGGAAATAAATGACAACAAACAATAGTTCACATGAGAATAAAAGTTTTCCAGATGCGAAATTGTAATATAATTAATGTTGTAAAGTTTTAAGAAAAATAATCCATACATTTATGTCTAAGAAGATCTTTTTGGATCATAGTGGTGTGAATATCTGCCCACCTAATAGAACAGAGGTGAAATAACATTTTTTTGAATGATAGAAGTCATATTTATAGTTTAAGTGAGCTCACTCGGTTAAAAAGTTAACTCAGTAACTCATATCTCAAACATACGAATAATGAAGAAATATCATTTATGTATTTCTACTGCAAGAATTATTACACAGTGGTGACTCACAAACATTTTAAATGTCAGTAATGGGGTCTATGGTGATTTCTGAGTTTGATTGCAATCACGAACCAACCTTAGTTAGATAGTCTGTGTAAACCATGAAATCTGTGAACCCACCGTGGATCGAATTCAGGAGATTCAGATCACTTGACTAGTGTCAAGTCTATATTCACTAACTCGTAGTCCAATAGTTGTATTGTTTAATTTCAGTCAATTCACGATATTACGCGCTGGTAGATGGTTTCTTTTAGCTCATTACTAACAACAGACATATTTTTCACTTTTGTTTAAAAGAACACTGATGTACCATTGTAATGAATTTAACCACGGGCTTTAGAACTTTTGAAAGGTATTTCTAAAACGAAATAAATGCAAAATAATTTTGAAGTATAAAATCTCACTTAATTAAATCATCTTTCAAATGTGTTTTAGTATGAATTTTACTTAAAAATTAAATTACTTCTCAAACATACTGAAATGTGTACTAGAAAATGAAATTATTGAGCATTTAATTAATTGAAGATACTCTTGAAGTAATTTAGCATGGTATAGATTATGATTAGCTTGGATATTTTAGAGGGATGGAAAGTTCTTATCCACAACAGTAATGTTATTCAAATTAATAGTACATTGAGTTCTTTCAAAAGGTTTTAATTCTATCTATCGACTTAAATTTATGTATCATTCTGACCATAATGATTATGATGTGCATTCCATTCATACAGATCAAATTTATAAGCGGAATCGAAGAAACATTCACAATTTTATTTTATTTTTAAAAAGAATGTCATTATAGTCATAATTTTGATTACAATATTTTCAGTTGTTGGATATGGTACGAAAAGAAATCTGGCATAGCACTCGCTTTTCACAATAAACAAAAAGTGCTCCCAAATGACTTGGTACTGTCGAGAGTGAGGAGGGTCAGCTCTCCCTATCAAAATGCTCTCACATGGCAACTTGTATACAGCCACTACCAGAGAAGTCATATTCACTGCCTTCTCGCGGCACAGCTGTTGTTTATGAAATTGAGAGGACGAAAAGTGAATGATCGGCACATTAACCGGGTTGGTGGAAACAGAGAGTTCACCTAGGGCAGTTGGAAAACCCTGATTCCAAACCAATGATGCACATGGACTCCAGTAACCTAAAGAAACGAATAGTCTATGAACCAAATATTGATCACTGGCTTCCATGGGACTGCATCTGCTGACGTCACTCCACTACATTTTGGATCAGATCATTAGGTGGAAGGTTGTGTGTGTGGCCACTTAAGGAAACCACCTGCTTCGGTTTGGACGACTGTGCAGTATCACATCCCACACACAATTCAAGTGACTTGTGTTGCGTATATGTATTTGGTGCCCCTTTGTATCAATATTTATGTTTTCAAATAAATAAATGAATATAAACACAAAGTGGTGAGACTATAATGTATGGATGTCCGTTGAGCGATGATAAAGTGACCTTGAAAGTGTTCACTTACTTACTAGGGCTGAAAGAGTGTTATAAATTAGTGCGGGTTATTAGGATTAAGACTTATAGTTGAACGTTAAGTTCCGGACTTTGTATCCAGTATTTTCAATAGGAACTGACTTCAGTCATAAATCCGAAATTCTGTTCATTCATATGAATGAGTGAATTTCGTGCTAATATCCAATATTTGTTATCTTGAATCTGATTGATTCGTCCACAAATAATAATCTCGTCCAAAAAGTTCGAAGTGATATTAGCTAAACATTTAATATGAATATATTTTTTTCTCATAACCGTTGTTTAGTTTAAAGGAATAGCAAATCTTTTGTCCAAGAATTCGTGTTAATTTGCTTATGGATTCTTTAATAGTAATTTATTTGGAGGTGATAAAATAAAGCGTTAATCTGTAAGGATAGTGAATATGAGAGATTAAATTATGGTTTTATTTACAGTAGGTTTTTCTCTACCAAAAATTTAATGCTGAAATGTTTGAATGCCGCATTATCTAGCTTTCCTTTTATCATCATTCATCTAAAAAAAGTATATACCAATATTATATACATCACTGATCAAAGTGTCTTCAAGTTAATTCATAACTATTTCTATAGTCTTCCAAACAACAAGCATTTCAAACGGACATATTGTTAAACTGACATGGTTCGAAGGTTTCATTATGTTACCATCATAACGAGTAGTTTTTGTGATAAGATTGAAAGTGAATAGTTTGGCCCAAATGAATGTATCACAACTTTTCTTTGAAAACTTTCGCAGTTGAGTAAAAAGAATCAAACCATTTTGCTCCTCCATAAAGGTGTGACAGGAATAAGTAAGTAAGTATGTAAGTAAGTAAGTAAGTAAGTAAGTAAGTAAGTAAGTAAGTAAGTAAGTAAGTATATCCAATGTTGTAATAGTTCAGCTGTATTTTCTTTGATTCAGGGCCTCATAAATCATAAAACAATTATGGTTATAATCATTAAATTTTATAACATCATGTTTTTCTCTCTCTTCACTAAAATGATTACCTCCCATAAGTACATACATATCAAACATTATACAGCGTAAGTAAACAGTGATTTTAATAAATAAATAAAAATATCACATTTATCTTAATTATAAATTTACTTTCAATAAAACATCAGATTTATGTTTACTTTTATAATCAGATTTTGTTAAGTAAATATTATTTCATAAAATATTAACGAAGTGTATACCCATTAGGTGCTTCACATGTTGTTTTTGTTTTATTCTTAAAATACAGTCAAACATAGTTGTTATGACTGATTGTGTTGACAAAAAAAGAGTAGTTTATTTTGTATTAAAGTAAGTGCTTATCATATGGGTCTTTTTTTTTTAAAGAAAAAAACAGTCGAGTTTTCCCTCTTACGATGATATAACAGATTTTTTAAAAATCAAATGTTAGTTACTTAAAAATGAAAGGGGGGGGGGAATTATCAAATTCAATATCTGAAATGTAATGATAGTTTAAGTAGTAAAAATATACAAATATTATACTATATTTATTGTCTTTTGTATGTATGCAGGTAAAATTATTTGCTTTTGAAGGAGAAATATTGCTTTACAAAGCAAATATCAAAAACATATGAATATATACATCCATGAAGTTACAACCAATGATGATATACGTATAGTCACAATAATGTTAGATTTTAGATAACTTTAAGATGATCAGAGGCAAAAGTTGATATCGAATTTAAAATTGGTATCGTTAATAATTGCTAATAGTGCATAAATGAGTACAAACTTTGAGTAAATTATTATTCGACAATCTACACAACTTCAAACTGAAAAGTATCATATGCGCCCTAGTGACTAGTATCGAGAGGATATTTCTTGAGTTGTAGTGAATAGCCACCACCAATGGAGTTCAGTCGTGTTGGCCATGAAGCAATTACCCATCGGAGACGAAGGAAGATGATCGCAAGATATGGTAAATTGATTGAAGTTGTAAATTAACACTGTTGGATCCCGGTCCAATGATCTGAAGTTTAAGCGCTCGCGCGTGGGACTAACTACTGAGTTAGATTCCTACGTGCAAGATTGTGGATGAGTACTGCTGAGTAGTACAATACCAAGACAAAACGACCTTCCAGTGGTTTCAGGTTTTCAGTAGTGGTCTAACATTGATAGGTTCAACTATCTCCACAACTTCAAACTGAAAATTGTTATTTTCGCTGGATGAATCAACTATAAAGTAAAGATATTTTATTTGCTGATCAGGATAATTTATTCACGATCTAGTGTAGATGGAATAGAAAATTTATAATGCACTACAGTACTATGATTTTTTACAAGTTAAGTTTTGGAACATTAGGGCAAAAGAAACGTGACAGTAATGCCTACAATCTTCATGATATATACGTTTTACAACCATGCTTTTCTTCAAACCATATTTCAATCCTTTTTACAAAGATGTGAAATGTTATGTACTTGAACATCAGACCATTACTGGTTGCTCACTAGTGACATTCTTATTTGGCTAATTCTGAGTGACTCACTACATCATGGTAAATATTACAAATTTTAATTTTAAAGAATGTTCTTATATGATGTATAAAACGTTTGGATTGTTTATTCACAGTTAGTCAGAAACACCTCAATTTCTGATAAACGGTAATCAATATATACAAAATTATTCTCGAATAAAATTTTCAGTTTCGAACTAAATTCAGTGAGTTCACCCGTTACTTATGCCTTGAATGACATGTATTCAGAAATCAAGAACACAATGGTTGCATTCACAATCGCTAGTAAGCTACACTAACTTAGCGACGACAATAAAATATAGGTTTTGGAGCTAAGTAGACAGCTTCTAACTGCATAACATGGAATAAAATGTTTACGCAAATAACTTCCAAGCAACTTATATAAAATTAATGTAATGACAAAAGAAGTATACTTCGACTAATACATAGTGAATTAACTTAACATAAAGTGACATGAATTTGAAATGAAGGAAAACTGAACATTTTTCTATGTGCAGCTGAACTTCGCATTGAACTTTTTATCGACATTCTGATCAGTTTAATGGCATATCTTAAAAAAGCATGTAAACTTGACAATTATAAAACAACGCTGTTCTCGTACCGTAACAAAAGGAATCAAGATTCTTTAAATTAGGGTATTTTTCGTTCGGTTGTTCGTTCACTCACTTTGGCATTTCTAAACTTCTAAGCTACTTAATCATCAACTTCTCAGATGTCCAAAGGAAATCTGAATTTAATCAAATTAGGTACTTTAACTCTGACCTTTAAGTATACATAAGCTATTGAAAAGCCGTTACAATTCAGCCAGAAACATATTACTGCTAAATTCAAGTAGAGTTATCAAAGTACTAAATGTATTTCTTTTCTCACTGCATTCTCTTTGCGAGAATGAGT
The DNA here is from genome assembly GCA_944470205.2 of Schistosoma margrebowiei. Lineage (NCBI taxonomy): Eukaryota > Metazoa > Platyhelminthes > Trematoda > Strigeidida > Schistosomatidae > Schistosoma > Schistosoma margrebowiei. Next base: position 31,567,731 of record OX104025.1, read on the forward strand.
AGTGGTTATGTAGGAATTAATTTACTGAAAAAATCGCAAGATAAAGAAAGATACCATAGGAATGAAACAAGCCAGCAAAGTATACAAATAAAAATTTAGTGCAACTTATCACTTTTGAAAACATGTTCTTCTGTACATTATTTATTTGTTTACCAACTACACAAAAATTTGGTACAAAGCTTTAATGACTTATAGCCTTCAAAGTTTATGTCTCAGCAAAAAGATTTAAAAATGGCACAATAGTAACAGACTATAATATTTTTTTCAGTATTTACTAGCATACAAATAAATTACAACTACATTATAGAAGGATGCTGAACTGATACATCAGATTGTCTTACAAAGGTTTATACATGTTTCAGACCGCCCTACTGCAAGTAGGAAGTTCGATCCCGCTTATACAAGTCTGTTAGTAAAACTTCAATAATCAAAATATTAACATAGAAAGTCATTATTTTAGCCATCTTAAGACCAAGTAAGACTCATGAAAATTGATGAAAGTTCATCTTTAGCACTGTACTAAGTAGTAAACAGAGTGTTGACATTATATTATTTTATAAGCAGAGTCGAACAGTATCTAGTAGTAGAACTTAGGATGTCCGTTTCGTCGTATTTGGGACCCATCATCTGGATGTACCAGCAATGTTCATAATCACATCAGAACAGAAAGATACTTTGTATGAAATCAACTATTCCAACTTCGAAAAATTAGAAATATGACAAAACAGTTAGTAAGAATCAAGCTTCAGTTTGTATTTACATTATGTGTTTATCACACATAGATGACTTACACATATTACTAGCTTTTCACAGTTTAAAAAAATCCTAATAGTTACATCCATGAGTCGGTTAAAGCTAGACCACAATTGTGGACCTGGTAGCACTGAACGGCTATTTCGTCTTAGTATGAGACTCATAAGCAATGAGCATTCACTAACTCGAACGCGAAACTCGAACCCAGAACTATCGGTCTCATGCGCAAACGCTTAACCTCTAGACTGCTGAGCCGGCAGCCATCGGTATTAATATATAGTTTCCATCGATCCACGAATGACTTTGTAAGCATTCATCGATTGTCAGACGTAAATATCTGTCTCTACTCGACACGGATTGGACTCCACTAGTTACAGCTTTCATTAGAACTCCTGTGCTTTCAAGTTTTCAACTATTAAAATACTACAATCTCCACAAACCTGATTCTGATCAAAAAATTAGAATCATCCATTCAAAAATCATTAAACTAATAAATTCCAACCTAACATTAATTTTGTAAAGCTATTAGTATTAAAATCACAAACATATAAGTTAAATCAACTAACTCATTATTAATTCATTGACAAATATGATTCTAAAGTCAATTTAGAAATGAAATTAATCATCAATTATTATTAAGTAGTAATGTAACAATTAAACAATTCAGATAAATATAAAAAAAAGTAATACAAATCACTAGATTTAATTGAAAACATAATTAGATAGATTGTTTTTATCCGAAAAGTTTATTTGAAATTAAATAAGCATGAATAAATATGAGTTTTGAACAACAAACATAGCGAATAAAATATCAAGTAGTTTGTAGTAGTTAGTAGTTTGTGTAATAATTGAAAAATTAAACTTCATAAACTTCGGTAATATTTATCAATTTACTTGCTCATGTGAAGCCAGATATAAAGGTCGTTCTATGAGTACATTATACAAAAGAATTCAAGAATATTATCCTGTGTAGTTAAGAAGAAGAGGAAACGACTCATTAAGAAGTTCAATAAACCAAAACATTGTGAACATAGGTTAGACTCTGTATTTAAAGTTATCTACAAGGTAAATAGAAATCTTCCAAAGACATTTATATTTCATCTTTTTAGCATTGTTGAAGCAATAGCTATACATCTGGAAAAACCAGAATTGTATGTCCGCAAGTGATCGGTACAACCTCTTCTTCTACCATGGTTTTAATGCCTTATTTTTTTTAAATTTTTCTTTATACTCTTCTTTCTCTATAGCCATCTGCTTCACCTTCCATCTTCTCCTTGAATCTTCTACATTCAACTAGTTTATTTCTGTTTCTACGATCCTCCTGATTAAATTTAATCTCAATTTCAACATTTTATTTTATCATGCTGATCCATCATTTCCCATTGATAATTTCCCTATCTATCTTTTTATGAATTATTAAGCCACTAGCAATCGAACGATTATTTTTCTAATACCTTTGTTTATTTTACCTCACTATCACTATGTCTAACAGACTTTTATTATCATAAGTATTGTAAGTAATATCATCCTGAAAAAAATTATTATACATATTTGTGATTGTACAGCTTTGAGAAGGAATTCGCCGAAAAGAGAACTCTTCGCTGAACCAATCTTTCTTAGTTAATATTCAAAAACACTGTTAACCATTTTAAGAATATGTTAACATCATTCTTTTTTGACGCTGATTACATTCTGGAATAAAAAAAAATTGGTAATACACAATAATCTTTACAAAAACAATAGTTGGCACTCATAAATGCTCGACAGTTCAACTTTTGTTTCACCAAAGATCATTGAAAAGCCTAGGGTGATCTTATATTCATCTGTAAAGAAACAATAAATTGCTAGAGAATCAATAAACCAAAGAAAAAATATCAGATTTAGTCACCGTGAATGTATGATTAATGAAGATTAGGCAAAGAATGTTCATTTCATGAAGTTTGATATTGTTAGTTACTGTCAAAAAGTTGAGAGAATATCATCTAACTTAAAAGTACCTGTTGATGTTAATTGCAATCTAAATGCAAGACGAAATATAATGAAACGATGTCAGTAATCAGTCTTAATACATTATTTTAAAATACCTAGTAAGCTTATGAAGTAAACTAAAAAAAATCATCTATACTGTTATAATATTAGTGGACGTTATAATGAACTCTATAGAACACTTCATATTTTTGATGATTAGATTTATTACTAACATTACTAAACATTAAGTAAACATAAATATTCTGTTTAATAGTAACGTGTTTTTACATTGGATCCGTTAATTACATGTGTTGTAGAAGCTTAGTTTGGAGATCGTAGTTTTTTAAAATACTCATCATTTTCAAAAATACATGATGCCATATATTTTGGGCATAACTTTTATTACATCTTTATAAACTTCCAAGATTCTGAATGTCCCCTTGTAAAAGGAATATAAAACAAGTGAACTTTAGAAAGTCTTTTCAGTTCAACATTCAAAGTAAGAATCTGAAAAAAAATAAATCTTAATTCGTGTGACAGAACTCAATAGACATTATGGAATAGTTGTACATACAAAGCAAACTTGAATTTGATATAATCAAAATGTTGAAAGTAACAACATAAATCTATTACGTTTATTGTTTTAACTAATTGACTAATAGATAATTTTGTAAATTGTGTCATTTAGAATAACATAAATTGTTTTGGTTGTTATCATAAGCTACTTTGTATATAATTAAGTATTATGTAACAATTCAAAGAGGAAGTTCATAAAATAGTTTATTTTGCAATTAACTTGAATAGTTACATAGTGTTTAGAAATATCATGTTTATTATTTACAGCTGTACGTGAAAAACATTTAATTTCACTTCATAAGTAGTTCCATAGGTATATAAACCAAAATTTCAATCACCATGACAGTGTTACAAGATCTCATCTATTTGTGTGACAATATTAATTATCATGATTCTGGAACAACACTATCAAGACATAAATCCTCATCAGACAGTGAAACAAATGGATTCTTTTTCTTATAAGAGAAGTAATATGTTAAGATGTATTAAATAAAGAGATGAAATTAGTCATTGTATTCGAAAAAATCTTATTTATTTTAATTAATAAAAATATTTGAATATAAGAAGGGGTTTTTATGGATATTGTAGTAATTTTAATAGTTGACGAGTGTAGTTCAACCAGGTCTGATAAGAGATAATAACTCATTAAAGACAATAGTGGACGTGTTGCTTGATTAGTTGAAGTTAGACATTAACACCGTTGGATACCGGCCAGCTCAGTGGTTTAGAGGTTAAGTGGTCCCTTGAGAGACTGATAGGTCCTAGATTTGAATCTCGCGATTCAGGATCATGGATACTCGCTGCTAAGTAGTCTCGCAATAGGACGAAATGGCCGTCCAGTACTTTTAGGTCTCCAATAGTGGTCTAGCTTCAATTGACGTATCATATCAACCATTAAAAATATTTTATTTTTGAAAGAAAACAAATAATTTATTTTTATTTATTATTAATTAGTTGTGAATGATTGATTGGAATCAACAAATATTCATACATTAGGTGTAGTTCATTTCATATATATATATATATATATATATATATATATATATATATATATATATATATATATATATATATATATATATATATATATATATATATAAACCGAAAACAACGATAGCAAGAACTGGAGTAAAGTTGTTTTCTTTCTAATTAAACTAACCATATCAGTTATGCTTCATTAAAGTAACTCCTTGTTGTTTATTTATTACACTTCAATAATATCCGCTTTTAAGAAATATCGGTCAACCAATGATTGATGATAAGTTGTGATATATATATGAACTAATAAAAAGAAACTACTATGAGAAATGTCAAAAGACGAATAATTAATTTAGTATAACTATGAATAAACTATTTTAGAATACAGAAAATGTTTGTTTGTATCAACTTATTGTTTTTTTTTCAATAATAATGTGATAGTAATTTCTTGTTACCACCCCGCTGCTGCACCTTCACCCTCATTATTCAATCTAAAAAAAAATAAAAATGAAGTGTACTAATCAAGATATACAATCTGAAACTAATAAAAAAGAAACTATTGCAACTATACTTACTTATTAACATATATAAACTTAAATAAAATACATCAGTAAACATTAGATGATCACATCCCACTCACTTTTCTTTTTTAGTCAACCAAATTAGTTAAGTAATAAAACAGAATGAAGTTAACTCAATTACATGAGTTAGTCTATCTGATCTTAAAATAAAATCTCATTGGTTAATCTATAGGTGATAATACTTAATTCCCATCTCAATTTTTTTTTAAATGTGGAAAAAAATAAATAAATAAAACCATTCAGTGCTTTCAACATTATTTGTAGATTCGTGACCAGTAAATTCAACATTGTTTAAACAAATTAACTCCATATATCTATATAAATAGGAAATTATTGTGTGATTTTAATTTATATTACACAAAAACAGTTTCATTTGATAACTACATCAAACTATTCATGTAAGTAGTATGAATAATAATGCAGCATTTTTTTTGTAAAGGTTTCATTGTTCACTGTTAATATTTGCTTAGTAACTAGTTTATTGGATTAATAATAATAAATTGTAATATAATTAAAATGAATTAATAATTGATATAAATTTACAATAAGAAAATATACAAATATAAAATAATTTATGATAAATATTCCCATATTACTTAATAATCGGTATTAGTAGAATTCTATTATTGAGTTTAACAAGATTGATTAAATGTCATCAAATTTATAGTAATTTTCATTTAAGAAATGAGTCCTCATATTGGGTATACTTCAATCAGTAAATTAAACAAGTTTATTTTAAATTAATTTTGAACTATATCAAACATTCAGTTATATAGAATTGACTTGTTTTATTAAACTACTTGAATAAACTTATGTTTATATGTATTCTAGTATCCTATGAGTTTTAACAACTCGAAAGTTAGGTTCTTTCACATAATGACCCTGTTGATAGTAAATAGCAGTAAACTGTCATTTTACAAAGATGTTTTTGCTTTTAAAGTTTGTATTAGGGTGATGTAGATTGAAATAACTATTTTAAATAAAACTTGTGAGTGAAATAAGTGATTATTTTAAACCATGTACCCATTGCTTGTTAAGCCAAAATAAATTAATTTCAAATGTAGTAAAATATTCCATTATACCTGTCAACTGGGTTTCATTCAGATTCTGTTTGTTTGGTCAGCCATGTTACAAATCATTTTTGATATCGTTTTGAAGTTGATTTATCTTCAGTTTTGTTGTTTATTCTACAATAATTAACTTTAGATATACTTACATAAGAAAAATACTTGGTTAGATATATGATTAGAATTTCTTTTCGTTTAGTATTTTGCGAAAATGTTTTGATAAATTTCTAAACCTCTTGAAATGAAAAACAATCGGTCTGTTACTAATCTTTGGTCCACATTACTTTTAATAATGAATAATTGATAAAACACATTACCAGCTCGTTTTTACTTCTTTCTAGTGAAATAGTTACTGATTTTACTTAAGAATCCTAGTCAATAAGTATAAGTATTAAAACTGGGCACTAAGATAACTGTTACCTAAATTCATGAAATTGAATTAAGAAGATGAGTTATGTCTAAGTACTGGTAGTGTAGTGAACGTGAACACAGAAGAGGAAAAAATCGAATGTATTTAAACGTAAAATTACAGAATTTCTTAGCAAAATATGGGAACCATGCAGTAAATACTTCATTTGCAAAATGTCAATCAATTGTCTTACACTTCACTGTTCCTTCATTTCCACAGCAATCAATCGCTGTTCTCATTCTATTTTTTTATCTTCTTAACCTTCTGCCACCAGGCATTTCACTTTCTTTTGTTGATACATACTACTTATATCCGTCGACATCAGTAGCACACACCATATTAACCACCAGTGAGTTGAATATGTCAAATACGTTTAGATGTTTATGTCATGTTTATCAATAAAGCTCTACTAACATTTTGTCTTCCTTTAGTTATGAGGATTTAGTATGCATTCATTTATAACCCTTTTGTATCCTATTCATAGTTTTAAAACTTCTTCATTAAAACTAATACTAAAACTGTTCTAAGCCCTTTAGAATTCATTTTTTCTAGTCAGTCTTGTTATACTAAGTTGACACATTGATGTTAGCTGACCAATATTTTAATTGCTATACATTGACTATGATTTGTTAACTTTTATTTAAATATTTATTGAGATAGAAATAATTAAAAAACTGTAATATATCTTAAAGTCAATTTTCCCTTTCATGGTAAACATTTAAATCGTAAGTCACATCAATATTTTTGAAAGTTTCAATTCGATCACAAAGACTGTTTCATTCGAAGTGTGCCTATATATCCCTTTGACTTTGGATCACTTCATTGGACGTATGGTAATTTGACTAGTACGACTTGATTTTCCATAAAACTGTTAAGTTATCAAAATTCATTGATCTTTTTGGACTTTGTCCTTAACAACATAGTTTCTAATAACACAAGTTATAGTGAATAGCTGTTTTGACAATTTTATAAGAAGAGATTATACATTATATATGATAAATAAATATCTTTTTAGGGGTCGTGAAGATCGTTAAGTTTCTGATTGAGATCATGAACCGATTCACAAAAAGGTATTCCAACACTTTTTCACATGTCAGTAGCAGTTTTCTGCAGTTTGAATAACTACTTATTTTTAATATTTAAGTAATAAGTTTTGTTTCAGAGTGTATAAAAATTTTTCAATGTTCAGTATTACTGTAATAATGAGTAAATGTTTTTATTTGACTGTATCTACATCTTCAAATGCTAGAATTGTTGTTTTACTACAGATATTTTACAGTGATGAGATTGAGCACAGATATTAGCTTAAAGTTGCCATAGATTAGGAGGAATTCTAACTTTTCTTGTAACAACTGATGAGACAAATAATAATTTTGATATCAGTAAAGGATTGTAAAAGTTGTTCATATTTACTAAAATCATGAACTGATCAATGTTAGACAACCATTGAAAACCTGAAGCAAATGGACAGCTGAATCCACCTAGTAAGGGAGTATTCAGCAGTGCACACCCACGATCCAGCACGCAGGACTAGAGGATGGTCATGCAGTATCATAGATTAGTTGAGGTTAGGTATTAAAATAGTTGTATGCCAGCTTAGTGATCTAAAGATTAAGCGTTCAAGCGCGCGACTGACGGTACTGGGTTAGATTCCTACGTGCAAGATCGTGAGTGCGTACTGCTGAGGAATCCCATACTAGAATGAAACAGCAACCCAGTATTTTCAAGTCTTCAATGTTGATCTAACATTTATCAGTTCATGATCTCTGATAAGTTAGACAATTAGATAAAACTATTTAAACAGAATTCACTCAGAAATGGTGATAATAATTCTTATGAGATGAAAATAGGAAGATTTTATGCAATCTAACTATATTGACAGGTCAAATGTTCTATAAATCCCCTTTCTATATGTTTTATAAAACTAACTACTCAAATCAAAGTTTTGATTTCGTATTTGTGAAATGCAAGTTTTTTTTTTAAAAATTCAATTATTTTTTATGAGAAATTCGTTCTTAATAAAATAACAAAAAAAAACAAGATTGATGGTTATTAAAAGTGCTTAGAGTGATAATATCACGGTTACTTATCACGCATAGGATAAGATTATTTCTAAACCTCATCATTTGATTTACAGATAAACTTAAACATGTTAAAATCAGACGTGACTTTTATTTTACAGAGTTTGTATATAAAGTAAAGAAAACAGTATTCAACTACTTGAGTACAATAAAAAAAAACATTTATATCTTATGAATATCAATTAGCTCTTTTACAATAAACTTACTTTGAAAACAATGGTGAATACTTAGAAATTACAGACCGATTTTTCTTGTATTCTTCATAGAGATCTTATATATATATGAAAAACGAAAAGTGACTTTACAAGCCTAATCACATTTGTATACTGACATTGTGTACCAGACAATTGTAATTTCGTGATTATACTGTAGAACTATGAGAATACAATATCGTATTATGTTTTAGGGAAAACCAGATTTCATTTATGCTTTACGTACATGAAAAATGTAAATTGTGACATTTCCTTAATACTATCTAGAATGTATATAATTCTGATGTAGATATCCTTAAATTCTTTCAGATAGTAGTAATAATTTATTCCAAATATCATACTAATTTAATGTTGTAATTTCACTAAAAGTATATTTTGAGCCTTCATAAAGTATCTGATGGATAAAATTTTGCATTCAATTCGAAATGGTTTGCTGATAAGAAATCTTCCAACTTAGTACATAGAATGAACTCATGAATATATTGATATGTAACATAAACAGATATTTTGATGGATGGTTTGGTCGTGGAGCTTTCATCTTTCTTCTGAACGACATCATCAGCACTTCACTTCTATCTGAAGTTTTGAGAATAAAACTCCATCAAAATCATCCAACTGAGCTACAAATCTTCTCCACCATCTCATAAACAGATATTTATAGTGTAAATTTAGTTAAATCTAAGTTTGATTTGTTGACTTGATTTAGCTAATATTTGTTATTATATATAATAAAAGTATATTCACTTTATTCAAATATCTTGAGTTATCAAAGTAAATACAAATAAATCAGCATAGATATGTAACGTAGTGTTTACCATTTGTTCTACGTTTTGATTTTATAACTGAGACAGTATTATTCTGGAGTTACATGATATAAGTTTAGATGTAAACTAGATCAATTACTCATATTATTAGCCTTAATATTTCAAATAAAACTGCATATAGCCATTTATAGATTATAGGCAAGTACATATATCTGAAAGTAATTCATTAAATAACAATGAAATTCTCCATATTCAAGAAAGATGAATGATTTTGTTAAATAATCTAAAAGTATTCATTGCAAACGAATAAATATAATTATAAAAGTCATTTTGAATCTTAATCTTTTCTTCATAGTTATTCTATATGATAGAAACCACAAATATTACCCATAAGTCGATCATCTCTATTTGCATAAACATCAGAAATCCAACAATGTATTTAACATTTTTTTAAGTATTACTGTCTTTATTCTTAATTGTACAAAAATATTCGTCTATTGAAATTTCTTCTCATTTACAAACGGGTGTATATGTCAATGTACCGTTATTTGTTGTCTACTTCAAAACTTTGATCAATTAAATCGTTATTCCATTTATGTCATTGACAGTGTTCCGTACATAGTTTAGGATGATAATTCTATTTCATATTACCAATTACCATTTTACAAACAAACCTTTTCTTCAAAAATGTCTGTTATTGTGTCAGTACCATAGTAGATAAGAGTTAAAAAGACCAACTCCTAAAAGTAAATGTTTATTTAAATTATCCGTATATTCTGTAGTCTTTTATTCTACAAAATGTCATGTAATATATATTTCACTATCTAGTTCTGAAAATGTAATTTCAGTGTATAACTGTCCTTGATATTTCTTATACACTTTATTTCCCCATCATAAAGTTGCTTCTTTCTATATACGGATTTAATTTAAGGTCACATATAATACAAATAATTTATATATTTTTTTTTGATTTATAATTAATTTTATGTAACGAAGTCAATATTCTATTCATTTACAAGTATTAATAGTATAAGATTATGAGAATTGTTGAATTTCAAGTGGTTTAAAGGTTAAGCATAAAAGGGTCATGAATGTTGACTGCTGAACAGTCCCACATTAGGACGGAACGTCCATTCAGTCCATTTAGGTTTTAACTCAGATTGGTTCGTGATTTTAATGAAATGTAAATATTATATCTAGCGGTAATGGTTCATTAAATTTTGTAATAAGTGAAATATTTTCAGAATAAATTTCAAAAATAACAATTTTGTTTAATAAATTATTCAATTGCTCAGAATATTCTCCTGTCCAATTGCGTAATCTAACGAACTTTCATAAAGAAGATTTAAGTTTTTGAAGTATTTTAAAAATAATTAAGTTTTAGTCCTTTATGAATTAAACCACACAAGTTATTGTCTTATATTACAGTAAACAAGACTATATTTGTTTAAAATCCGATACAAAAATACTATGACCCCGCTTTTGTTTTGTTTTACAACTTAAAACGAAGTCAGAACAAATTCAAAGAAAGAATAGTTCAGTGAAAAGTTCTCTTTTCGGCGAATTCATTTTCAAAGTTGTACAATCACAAATATATTCACTTATTCTTTGCAGGATGATAATAATACTGATAATAAACTTGTTATACATGGTGACAGTGAGGTTACATAAACAAAGGTATTACAATTTTTTTATATAAAACAAGGAAAGTTTAATAATCGTTTGGTTTCTAATGGCTTAAGTACTCATCAAAAGATAGATAGGGAAATTATCATTGGGAAATGATGGCTCAGTATGATAAAATAAAATGTTGAAACAGAGACGAAATGTAATCGGAATGATAGTGGAAATAAAAACAAACCAGTTGAATGTAGAAGATTTAAGGAGAAGATGGAAGGTGAAGCAGATGACTGTAAAGGAAGAAGAGTATGAAAAAGAGAGAAAATTTTTAATGAATTTTGACCATGGTGGAAGAAGAGGTTGTAGTAGTCTCTTTTCTTGCACACACAATTCTGGTTTTTCCAGATGTATAGCTATTGTTTCGGCAATGCAAAGAAATTGCAGTCTAATTGTCTTAGGAAAACTTCTACTTACCTTATAGATGACTTTGAACGCAGAGTCTGTCTTGATTGAATGACCTGTGTTCACAGAGTGTTCGATTATAAAACTTTTTATTGAGCCGTTACCTCCTCCTTTTAGCCATGCTGTAAAATGTTCTCGAAGTCTTTCGGATAAAGAACACATCGAACGACCTATATACCTAGCTCCACAAGAGCAGGTAAATTGGTAGATGTCTTAATGGGTGTATTCTGTTTATTAACAAATTCAAAGAATCTAAGAATCATAAATGAAACTAATAAAGCATCATATGAATATTATCGAGAAAGAAAAAAAACTTGAAATGTTTTCATAAAATACATTTTGAACTCTGAATATTAATTAAAACAATTAACAAATTATACTTCTCATAATCTTTTTCATTCATTAATTTATGTGTATAGATTGATGAAGATAACAATAGTTGGACAAAAGCGAGACAACAGGCTTGTACTTTTAAGATGTATTAATTATTAATTTATTCTTAAGATGATTATTTAAAATACTTTGTTATTAACTTCTTAAATAATCATGTTAGGCAATTAACTCATCATTAATTTCGGCAGATTATATCATTGTATTTGTTTGAAGATATTACTTCGGCATGAATATAAATTTAAAAGAAAAGAATACTTTATGCTTTCAATCTGTTATATTCCGACGAGAATTATGAATGGTAACTTTTGAGAACTTTTTATAGACCAATACGATGTATATATATATATTTTTTGTATAATTATTAAGTAGCTAAACTATGCATATTTATGTTCTTCATATTAAAAGCTTTATTTTGACTTATAGATCATTATTATACGATTTACCGTTCTTTAGTTATGACCAGTCTATTAATTACAGTCTCTCATATTCACAGACATTTTTGACTAGATCTTGTACAAATGTTATTTTCTATATTATGGTATGATGTGGTCTGTTTGATTTGTATACAAACCCAGTATATTTGAAATACATGATTCATATACGGTGAAGGGCGGCCTGCTTGAGCATTTGGGCTACCTGGTCCTGCCATCTAGATATTTCAACAAGTTATCGATTTTTGTTTGTTTTAATGTATCGTTATGTCTATTAATCTGCTGCGTTTCTGAAAAGTGTACAACCTTTCGTTGTCAAAGTTACAAAAAAACTCAATAAGAGACAATGTGGTTGCTGGCAATATACAGCGAAAAGAATACACATTATTCAGACGTTCATTTACTGGACTGTTAACATCTAACTGGCGATCACTCAATATTTATCGCCAGGACCGACCAAGAAGAAAGAAACGGAAACTTGTTGAAATACTTTACGCTGAGAATTCTATATTGTAACAAAAATATAATATTGAATAAAGCTAATAATAATAATATCGCAGAGGCTGAGATTAGTGTTCTGGACTCAACGAGCAAGGCTAGGCAGGAAGAAGGATCGATAAAGACTCTAGACTACTCATACGAGTTTATGCGTCATTGGTTCGGTCGTTAATCACTGTTCTCTAATAGGCGGTATCATTGCATTATATATTGATAGGGGCACAAGGTCATAAGTTAAAACACAACCTAAATTAGATCATACCTTTACAATGAAAACTTGTAGTTGAAGAGGAAAATCTTACGAATTATTGTTTATTGGATTAGATATATAATTATCGACCACTAGTTTGTTCTGGGTGGTAAAAGATTCACAATTACTTGTGCATAAAACCAACAATTTAGTTCATATAAATATTCTCTTCGTCTGGGAATTGAAACACTGTGGACAAAACTGAAAATAAATTATTCTACACAGATTTTCCTGAAAACGTGACCTGTTTTTAAAGTTTTTGAAAATACAAAAATGCAAAAGCTTCAAAATTAAGTCAAACTAATTATTTAGCGTCACTGAGGTCTTTTTGAATTCTAACTCAAAGAAAATTATTAACTGAAAAGATATACATTATGCATTTCGTAAATATACTAATTTGATTAGGTTGCATACTTGGATATCAGATGATAACAGTTGCTGAATAGATACTAGTTAATCTGAAAAAATGTGAACTACTGTTATAGTAAAGACATAGAGTGGGTTAATGCTGTAAATATCCACCAGTAACTAGTATCATTTACAATATACGATTATAAATATATTTTATTAACCGTTTCTCGTTTGTGTTTTAATCAAGTGAAATATATTCAGCAAATTGTAACACTTTTAAATTTAAATCATTGATACAAACATAATCTCTAGGATAATATTTAGGTATTTTTTTAAAGTATTCAATTCAAAATTTTAATCAAATAATTGAACATACAATGAAAGGTGAGATTTTAATTCTAAATACTACAATAGTTCACATACATAGAAGATCGGCTTGGTTGAATAAATTCAGCTTTAAGAAGTCAGTATAATTTTTACTGAACTTACAGGAAATTAGAAAGTTGTGTGAACATGATTCGATACAGTTTTCTTATAAATTCCAATGATGTTTTTGTTTCTGTAAACTTTGCGTTATACTTCAAGAACTCATTGTGTGCCTTCAACGCAATTGGTTGATCACAAGATTTTAATCGCTCAGTCAGTCAGTCATTATCAACGTAGAACTTCGTACGTACGTACATCAGTTCGAGTTGCCACACCACATTAGCACAGAGATGAAGTGGTCAATTCAAATCCCGCAGTGGTAGAGGTAATAAGAGTATAAGCAGTAATCGGGAAGATTAGTGTTGTGAGATGTTATTTAAAGAGTATAATACAGTGAAATAAATTTGGGAAGAGAAAAAAACGAGACAAGGAGGAATAAGGAGATCAAAATTTAGGAGAACACAAACTTTAATCGCTGGAAAATTCCCATTTCATACAATTGTGTTTTAATATAATGGGAATTTTCTAGCAATTAAAAAGTTATTTCTTATTTTGTTCAGATTTATTTAAACATGAGGATGTGATCAGTGTTTATTAAAAACTGGTATCAATACATGAAACATTTGAAAATCAAAGTATTTATTAAAACAGCTACTTTTTTTCTCTCTCTCTCCCTCTCTCGGATTTGATTCTACTTGTCATATATGAACACTGATGAAAAGTTCCGAATAAAGATGTAAAATATATTAGATATTTTCTTATCTTCACTAGTTTTCTAACTAATTTCAATGTAGGACGAATTATGTTTTATATAACAGACCATTTAACTAAAGAAAATGATACATGTAAATCATACTATATTTCTCTTTGAAACATTTTACGTGTTCTTCCACAATAAAGACTTTACTTAGATCAAATATATTAAACTACCGTTAAAGTATAAGCATAAAAAAAGCTGAACCATTTTTTGCGGTAAAATAATATTGGACACTTTAGAAAAGATAACTTTGATAAGCGTCAGTACATCAAGTATCTTTTTTTTATAAATGACTGGTTGTCAAGCCTTTTATTCAATAGAATAGCATTTAAAAAAATAGAACTAGAGTTATCAAAAGTTGAAACGTTTACTTATTAGTTGATTTTTACTTACAAACATTAGCTTTAATCATTTATGTACAAACAGACCATTTTTCTAGCGTAACAACTTGAAATTAAAACATTATACAAGCGGCACATTTCATAATTAAGTAAAAATAAAGAAATACTGATTGCTACATAGAATTATTGCATAGAACATTTATTCCATGCTCATTTGCCAACAATACCATATATATACCACATTTGAATGTCTATCGATATACAAAATTATGATGTATGTAGCTGACGGACTATTTTGCTGGCCAGTGAACTGTACAAAAAATATTTTAAAGCAATAGACAGAACTCACTTAGTATTACTTGGATTGTAGCTTCCAATTGAAGTTTAAGGCTGCAATTGATCAGTCTGTTATCGGTATATGTGCATATTCCGCGTATGCCTCGATATCGCGCGTTTCGTTCTATTTGAGGCTCGTCAGCTGGATCTCCCTGCATCTCAGAGTTGGTGTAGCTAAGTGGATAACGCGATGGCGTTTGAAGCGAATGGTACTGGGTTTTAGTCCAAGAGTAAACATCAATTCTCTGAGATGCAGGTACATCCAGCTGACGAGTCCCAAATAGAACGAACCGCGCGTCCTGGATTCCACTGCTAGCCACTATCCATCATTGCTTACAAAACAGACAGAACGTTTTAAATTTCCATATCTTCCTTCTAATTCTTTACAATACAATACGAATTCAATTCAGAATTGAGAAAGTTCGAGAAATTTTTATTTTTAAAATCTTCTACAAAAAATGGACAATAAATCTATTCATCTATACATATTTGTTACCGTTTATTTTACCTTAGTAAATAACTTCAGTTGCGTGACCAGAAGAAATTAGTATAAATTCTTTAACCCTAGTAAAATTTTAAAAAATCCTTTATATCTAGCTATGGATAACTATGAAAAGTAAAAGTCTATTTACTTGTAAATCATATATTTATCATTACTTTATACTATCAACAATTTGTTACCTTATATGTTATATCATCTACAGTTTTTATGATAACATTGGTTTTTAAACATTGTTGTAACGCATATTAAAGAACTAGTATGTTTGATGCTTTAGAGAAAAAAGCATACACATTTACTTTGCTTCATTTATTATCTGTTTTTAGATTTCTATGTTTAGGATGGATGAAATCCAACCACCTTAGTAACTATCGATAGATTCTATTCAAATTTAAACTTATGACAATTAGGTTGGAAAAATGTAGTTATTAATAAAATTGTTTATATAGTTGTAATAACCAAATTAGTAAAAAATTAGATTTTTGGCGTTTTGTAACTATGTAGCGGGCTTTTCAAAAACAAATTGTTATTTACAATCTATTCAATGTTCAATTTATTTCGAATTACGAAGTTGAATTCTAGTAATGATGCATTCAAACTCAATGAAGTGAAAAGTTTAACTTTGACGACTTATTCATGTTAATGTCTTTTGAAGCCTTTACAGTATATTTGAGAAGATATGAAGTTATTGTAGTCTTCTTTTGAAAAAAAAAACGATAGTTGGTTTACACCCAGTAAAATTTATATCAACAATACATCTTAAATTCACTGCGTATCTATGTCAAAAGCATATAGTGAACATTCCAAAATTAAGCTAAAAAATCAACTTAGTTAATTAATTACGGACTTACGCCTGTTACGGCTTATGCTCCATTGATAGTAACAGGCGTAAGTAAGTATCTAAGTTAAAATCTGTTAAAGCTCTTAAATTTTAAAAAGTACTCGCCAGAGCAAAAATATGTTTTGGCATAAAAAGCAGTTTACGAAACCAACGTACAAAATATAGCTTTGCCATGCTCTTTCAAATCGATGGAAACGAAAGATTTTTCATCTTTAACTTCGCATAGAGGGCTCTTCAGACAGGAGTATCTCATTGTTCGTTGAACGGATATGCTATCTACTACAATGATTCGTGACCCTTTTCTGTTTGACTGGTATCACAAAATTATTTCGTTATAGACACAATCAATGTCTTAAGATCAGTGACAAGTACTACGAATTATGTTGCATTTTTTGCTACAGTGTATTATATCATCAAAGTAAATCCTTTATTATCTGATTAGCACCGTAGCGTAGAAAACATTGCTTTGTTCAACCATCAAATTTCTATGTATTCCTCTTTTAAATGTCTTATCTGTTCTCTGATTCTTATAAATAATTACTTTGTTCATTACACCTACTATTTCGTTTTTCTAATCATTGAGTCAGTCCTTCGACATAGTTTTATAATCACTAATGAAATTATAAAACTACTGCGTGATATGTATTATTTTATTATTATCAATAACATATATATATCAGGAAAGAGCCATAATGAAAAACTAATTGGAAAGAACTGTTTCTTTGTTTCGTTCATTTCCTTTTACCAAATTCTGATCAAGAATTCAATTTTGTGCAATAACTGGATATTGACTAAGAATATCACCATCTACACAAAAAACTAGATATGCATAAAATATGAAGGAAAATATATCTTCAATAAGAAAAAAATATTTCTCAAACTAAGATATAAAGATAGTTATATTTTAAAAAGCCTATTACATCAATAAAGATATAACAAACTTGAACCAAAACGATTCTGTAGTAAAATATCTCTTAACATTATAACCTTTAATATGTCTAATGAGAAAAGATAAACCTACAAGAAGTTATAAACGTGTACAACGTACGTTTTAGAAGAAATATTTATTTCAAAAAGGGATTTTTATGGATATTATAGTAATTTTTCCTGGTAAGCGTTTTTATTCCAAGTAAGGACCGGAGTCAGACAAGGCTGTTTACTCTCTCCCTTCCTCTTTCTTCTGGTGGTCGACTGGATTATGAAGACCTCGACATCTGAAGGAAAACACGGAATTCAATGGACAGCTCGAAATCAATTAAACGATTTGGACTTCGCAGATGACCTAGCCCTCCTATCACGTACACACGAACAGATGCAGATGAAGACAGCCAGTGTAGCAGCAGTCTCTGGATCAGTAGGCCTCAGCATACACAAAGGGAAAACCAAAGTCCTCAAATTCAAAGCGGAAAACAACAATCCAATCACTCTTGATGGCGAAACTCTGGAAAATGTAGAGTCCTTCACATACCTAGGAAGCATCATCGATGAACAAGGAAGTTCTGATGCAGACGTAAAGGCAAGGATTAGCAAAGCAAGGACAGCATTCCTACAGTTAAAGAACATATGGAACTCAAAACAACTTTCAACCAATATCAAAGTGAGAATCTTCAATACCAACGTCAAGGCAGTTCTACTATATGGAGCTGAAACTTGGAGAACTACAACAACCACAATCAAGAAAGTACAAGTATTTATAAATAGCTGTCTACGCAAGATACTCAACGTCCATTGGCCGGATACCATCAGCAACAGCCTTTTGTGGGAGAGAACAAACCAACTTCCAGCTGAAGAAGAAATTAGGAAAAGACGATGGAAATGGATAGGACATACATTACGCAAATCGCCAAACTGCATCACGAGGCAAGCCCTAACTTGGAATCCTGAAGGGAAGCGAGAAAGAGGAAGGCCTAAGAACACATTGCGTCGGATAATAGAAGCAGATATGAAAACGATGAATTACAACTGGACGGAGCTAGAAAGGATTGCCCAGGACAGGGTTGGATGGAGAATGCTGGTGAGCGGCCTATGCTCCTTCACGAGGAGTAACAGGCGTAAGTAAGTATAGTAATTTCAATAGTAGAAATCATGATTCAGTTGAAGCTAGATCACCATGAAAAACAGTGAATGATTGGTGAGGAAACAAAAGAACAATGAAGTCTAAAACGATTGACTGATATTTTGCAAATGAAATATTTACCGTATGATTCTCAGATTTCACTAAGATAGCCTGTAATTTTGTATCCCAATACACTCGTTTGTTCCCACTTGTTTTATCATTCACCATAGTGAGATTTTCATTCATAGCTCATAAAGTGATAACCTTTCATTATTACAATACTTTGTTAATACTTAGTTGTTAAATATTATTAACAATGTAGTAAAGTTTTATCATATTCATTAGGAAAAAAGTAGGTAGTATTTGTATACAAAATGATTAACTACTTAAATATCGTGTTCATTTAAACGGTTAAAGTTTTCTTCATTTAATGACTTTTATGAGAAATAACAAGGTTTGTATCAATAGTTAATCATAATCATAATCATAATAATAATAACAGTAATGAGTAAATAGTCGTTTTCTTATATTCACTATTGCTGAATAAGTTTTTACATTACGTCTTAATAAACTTCTCATTTTTCCTGATTATTCCAGATCATGAAAACTCTGTTTACTTTAAATTATTTATTTTTATTCAATAAAACAAAACAACTATTTATTCGAAAATACGTGAATATTTCCCTTAAATATTCACAATCTTGTATACAATTATTTCGTTTTATGTAAACATTTAATAAAGATGTGATATGCTAAGAAATGAGAGTAAATATTAATCTAAATAATGATTAACTCAGACTGAATACATGCAATTGAAATAGTTTTGGGTGGAACTTTGTTCTCTGAACTGGATAGTTTTGTCGTAGAGCTTTCATCGTTATATTCTGAACGACATCATCAGTACAAACTTCAGGTAGAAGTGAAGTGTTCGAGAAATTTTTATGAAATAAAATGAAAGCTTCACAATCAAACCATCCAGATCAGAGAACAAAACTGTACTAAAATCATCTACCTGAGCTATAAATCTTCTCCACTATCTCAAAATTGAAATAGTAAAATGAATTGGAAGAATAGTTAAGTATATTTTATATTGATTCAAGATTTATCAACAACTTCCAAATTTTTATTCTAGTGATTATTACCTGTATAAAACAATTCAATTAATCTAAGAAAATGTCTTGTTATTAGAATTCAAGTATGTTATGAAAAAGTTGACATCAAGCATGCTAAGATGCCTTATACTGTTAAACCTATTTCCATACAAACTGAGTACTGATATGACAAATTTGTTTATGGTATTTAAATCTTTCTAAAGTGTGTGTGAAACGTTTTTCTACAAATACTGTTTAACATTGAACTTATTATTAATGCATCATAATAGTTCAATAGTGATTCTTAAACTGTTCGACTGATGCGATTTTGACTTATACAAGAAAACAAAAACTCCATTGTTAGAATATCCAGATGGTTAATACGCTTTATATTCATACATTTATGCTGATATTATGATAATCAAATAAAGTTTTCTTACATTTATAAGCGTAGTTAGTTTGTCAGTGAATTTACTTACAGTGTTCACCTTTAAGTTCTCAAATTCTGGATTGATTGTTAATTGCCTCAATTTTTCTATAGATGAACTAATTAAACACAATATTCGGATTTCTTGATTATATACCTACTCCATGTTAGATCGTAAGGCTGTGACCAATCGAATTCAATCGTGTTAGTTGTGAGGCAGTTGCCGATCGAAGATAATAGAAGAGGGACGCGTGACATTATGGATTGATTGAAGGTAGAAATTAACACTGTTGAGTCCTGATTCAGTGATCTGAAGATTAAGCGTTCTTGCGCGAGACCGACCGTACTGGGTTAGGTTCTCAAGAGTAGGATTGTGAATGCACACTGTTGCGTAGTCCAATACTTGGACGAAACGGCCATCAGTGCTTACAGGTCTTCAATAATGGTTTAACATTGATCAATTCACAAAAACTAAACAGCATTTTTAAATGACCAAATGGAGATCATATATTTAATAAACTTTTTGTTATTTGAGTGACAGCTTAAGTTATCAATAATTATCTATGGTATAACTTTCTCTTTTTTAGCCAATACCCCATTCAGTTAAATTCACTTTGAAATGTTTGGCAAAATACAAATTCTAATTTTTTTGCTTTCAACAATTATGCTTTATAGCATGCAAACAGGTGAGTAAGAACGAAAACTGAACTATAATTTTAATGATATGAAATTATATGAGTATTTGTTTGTTTTAAATAATTCAATGATACTGTTTACGTTTGAATAACCCTTATAGAAATTCTGACTAGTGATATATTGCAGGTAGTGATGATTACTTATATCATATATTACAACTTTTACTATACACTTTCCTGTATTTATTTTAAACTGAATGAGAAAGTAAAGGTTAACCGGAATGAAACTTTAATGGGATTTTCGGACACTCAGTTCAAATAGAATGGATCAATACGAACACAAGGTTACGGAAATATTAGATAATTTTTCTAATTAAAATAAAAACTGACAAGAAAAGAATCTATATGCTTTATTTTAAAACATATGGTTCACGCTTTGAATCAAAGTATTATTGTATATATTAGAATAAACATTACAGTATGCATAACCGCACTCAACATATTATTTATGGAACATGGGACAAAGTGAATCGAATAGCCAATCGGTTGCTAAATGATAAGAGTTTATGACCATGAAAAATATTTTATTTGATGCTGTTTCATTAACCTAATGTCCTGTCTGATAAAGACCGACGTTTCTGTTAGTTTATAGAAGCTGTATGCATGTACATAAATAATATGCTTTCATTGAGAAATAACGTATACAACACATATCACTAACTTCATAAGATTACATGAAGTTGAAGTTAAACGTTTGCAGTGAGTAGATAAAGAATGTTATTGACGAACTCAGATAATGAAATTATTTCACAAATAGAAATGCCATTTTAAATATAATGGAATACTTTTGTTTATATGAGTTTACAGTGTCATATATATCATGTAATCGGTAGTATAAACCTTATAACCATTCATATTGTTATAACGCTCGGTTTTACTTCGTCTAATGCTATAACGGTTGGGTTTCCACGTTTACACGTATGGGACGTTAATTTACCTTAAACGAATATCTAAACTAGATTCCCTCCCACTGTCTATTCTACACGACTTCAACACAATTCAGGTCAAGAACACGTGATTAGCCTGACTACAACGTAAAAATAGTTCCACACCAAAACCCGACACAATCCAACCACAATGAACAATCAATAATAAGTGAGTAGTATTACTAATAAGGATAGGGGAGTATATAACTCATCTGACACCTGTCAGACTATCTACATGTCTGACTAAGCAGACAACCAATTATTATCATTCTCGCCCACACATCACATATTTTCAATTAAACAATAAAACAGTAATAGATTGTATATTTATCCAACATTATATAGTATACCTTGTGAATAATACCAGCATTATTTTCATGTCATATTTTGTGGTACAATTTTACTTGTTGCTTAGGTCCGGCTTATATGCATTTGAGTCAAAAGAGTTATACTCAAGTGGTATTGGTTAAAAATCATACGCTTACAACGTCAATCATTTACAGCATATGTTTAGTTACTTACAACTACTAACTGCCTTAAATAGGCTTCTCTTCCTATCATGATAATTTTCTGTCCTGTAAAGTGTTAAGTATTTTTAAGTACGGCTAAAAAGCAAACCCATATTGTTCAGAACTATTCATAAAGTTACTTCGTAATTATTTTCTTCATAGTTATAACAAACTCTATGATTTCTCATCTTGTATTCGACATACTTGTTCCAGTAACAGAGTGTCATTTTGATTCATTGATTAGGTATGAGATATTTAACTGACATAATTTCCTTGGTATCTGATGTTCATTTTAACTAAAGACTGGGCTCATTTTGAAGAGCTGTGAATTTGATAGAATTCACGTGACACTATAAGGTTCTTCTCTAACACCCAAGGCTATGAACGTGATTGAACGGGGATCGATCAAGTCTCCTGAAAACTATAATACCTTCAATCCACTCAGTTAGACTGTCACTTCAGTGAATGTGCGATTCTTCATAATCATCAACCAACACCACAGGTGATAACTATTTCTTTCCTGACATAATGGAGTATTATAAATTATGTCTTTTCATTAGAATTTTAATGATATTTCTTCTAAGTAACAACTAGTGACTATATATTTGTTACTTAACTAGGTAACAGTTTTTGTCATTGAGTGATATGAAATTTAGTAGACTTTATAAATCATTTTTCATGATTTCCTTGACGGTGTTTTAAGTATAGACAGGTGTAACATTATAAAACTTCACGCTTATGGTATTTATTTATTAGATTTAACAAGATCCAATAAAGATTTATTATTGATATATAATCAATGAAAATGTTTACCGTTACATTTTATTTTATTATTGCTTTAGCTAATAAAATTAATGGAGAACCAATGCGTCGATGGTATCCTTTAGGAGTTGAAGCCCCTAGAAAACCTTCATTCAGTCAAGGTGATAGTGTTGCTGAATTAGAAATTCCTTATAATGGTGATCAATATGATTCAGAGGTTATGAAACGAGCTGTTCGGTTAATGAGACTTGGTTAATGAAAAGAAAAAAGAAAAAAAAGTTGACAGAATAATAATTCTAACTAATATAAATGTTCATTAAATAAGAATTTATAATACATTTATTCATTACTTTTTTTATTATTAAGTAAATTGTTTTATCATAACAATGAATTCTACATTATATGCTGATAGAAACATATATTTCATAGTGCAATGATTTCAGAGTTTTTCTTTAAAGAATATTATGGATCAGTCAGGGGATTTTTTTCGTTCAATAAATACATAAAAACTAATTCAACAATGAATCACTGTACAGTATTAAGTATTCAAAGTTCAAGAAGTTTCTCAGTTAGATTATGATTTCATCATTTAATAGTTATTAAATATATAAAGCATATAACAAGATCGATTAAACTATACTAAACTGAAAGCTAGAAACGTTTTTGGCGAGACTCTAATTTATGGACGAGCCAATCAGAAGCGTTTTACAGATTTCATGGTTACGGCACCAACTTCAGTGCTTAATGCTAACTTACGATCGGTTCACAGGTAATTTTGTACAAAATGTGATAATTGAGCGGCTATAAGGAATGAAACGGCGAGACTATAATTTATGGTATAAGATAATAGATCTCGGATTTTAACGTGAAAGCCTTTCACCCATTTGGCTAAATAAATTTCTGGCATTATAGCTGATGACAGTTTGCGATGAAAACCCCATATATAATTCCTAACTAAGGTAAATTATGACAATTATTGCGAGCTGGATAATAAAAGCACCAGTAACACTGGCTGCAGCCAGATACAACAATCTATACGGATGTTGGGGAGCGCACAAACTCCTACATAAGCTTGGTTATGTGCATCGTGTCGTTATCCACAAGTAGCATTTTGTGTACTCAACAACCGGAGTGCACATAAACAGTATTGAAGCTATGTGTTCGAGGCTGAAATTGTTTTTAAGACTTGATCATGACTCCAGAGGCCGACTATTCTGTAACCGTATGGATGATTTCCTCTACTGCATGCATTACGATTTTAGAACCTGTGAACCTCTTTCTAACTTTGACAAGTTTTTGAACCACGTATAATAAGTGTATCCACTTTATTTCCTTGGTTTTGTATAATATATTTTTCCTCTATACTGACTGTGTGCTGATTGGTTAATATTTCTTCAAGGTCGCTTAGGATTCTTTTAAAGGTCGTCCATGAATCAGAGTCTCGCCACTTTTTTTAAAAAAAGCTCTTTGATTTAAACGAATGGAACTAAAATAATCGTCAAAAAATTTTGATCAAACGAAGATGGAAATAATAATTAACAATAGACTAGATGTTGGTTACTCTCGTCATATGAATAAAAATAATATGCTTTGATAATCTGATTGTAAACTTATCCCCTGTTTTAGGGGAATTTGAAACACTTTTTCCATTAGTCACTCTTAAGGGATTTTTATTATGTACCATATACTACTTTTCCATCAGTGATTTGTTCAATAAACCAAGCTATCAACAACTAAAATATGCCTCGTCGCATGGCTTCAGCTTAAGAAATCTGTAACTTCTGATTTTAAGTATAGGTAATGATAATCATTTCCCTCCGATTGATATTTAAAGTAACATAGCTCTAAAGATGCATTCATTCATCATTATATCTTTCCAAATGTTAAGTCGTGTGTATATAAAATATGTTTCTTTATTCATTTCATTTGTTTTTCTCGAACTATGCTTTGCATATTTAGTAATTCGAAGATATTACTTTTTATTAAGTCAATATCTTACTGTTGTGAAGCATTAAGAATCCGAATTATATATGTTTGTGTCAGGTTCTAAGTTGCTTATGAATAGTTGACTAAATTTATGTGGAGTAGAACTACTAAGGCACTCAGATCATCATTGACTAGATGTATCGAAAAACGTAGATAGAAACGAATGAAGACTAGTTTTTCCGCTCTTCTGAAACCTTTATATCAGTGTACATATATGTTTTATTTGACATACTTTAAATTTTGTGAAAAACATCTACTGACCACTTTCTCAGATAGTGAAAATCGTTGCCAATTTAGAGGTAGGAATTTGTTTTTCGTAAGCACAATCTTTATCAACCACAGCAACAAAGCAACGCCTTATTTAATATATAAACTGATGTGAATTAGGTAAACTACTACAGCTTGTAACAGAAAATAAATATCATAAACAATGAATTACAAAACGTCGAGTGAGTGATCACTTAAACTTAAATGTTAACTACAACAGCGGCTTGTATGAAAATAACATAATATGACATTAGGAACTTCTAACGAAATTTCACAAACACATCTTCGTATTTCTTTTCAATCCTTTTCAATCAGTATACATTCTGTCAACTCTAAGATTATTTTATATAGCTTTTGACCGTTGTTACACTTTCTGTTCCGATCCGCAAAAAAAGAATTTCAGGCTTACTAACTGTTTTCAATAAATTCACATCACAGTTCTTTATACAAATGCATCATATTTTTGGAAACTGACAATCTGTATCTCACCAAACTTTTGATAAATATATCATCAAATAATATTTTTATAGGCTCCTCATAATTGTGCTTTGAACTGACGGTTTTAAACTTTAACAAAATAAAACTGTGTCTTCATAATTTCCAATCATAGTAGTTGTTTGAATTCAATATAAGATATTGTCATTAGTTACCAATACTTGCAAGTAAACACTATTATGTTCAGCGAATAAATAATCATAAAAACGTTCGGGTTGTTCAATAGTCTCATTTGAATGTCCTCTGGACAAATAAACATGTTTCGTATACTGATTTACATCGTCCACCAATTCAT
This sequence comes from Schistosoma margrebowiei, assembly GCA_944470205.2. NCBI lineage: Eukaryota > Metazoa > Platyhelminthes > Trematoda > Strigeidida > Schistosomatidae > Schistosoma > Schistosoma margrebowiei. The sequence continues at coordinate 31,593,834 of OX104025.1, forward strand.
TCCCAAAAACGCCAATTCTTTAAATAGTTCCGTATAAAACTATGAATAAAATTTCTGTAAAAAGTCAATCATTTAATTATCAAATCGGTAACAAATTCCATTTTATCTGATTAACAAAGCTTGCTTTATTAGAGGATTAGATAAACGTGTAATTATGGATTAAATGGAGATTTTCAAAGCTTTTGTGTAAAACAACTTTCTGATGCATAAAACATTGGTTTAATCTAGTCAATTTCTTAAATATGTATTTAAAAATAACTTTTAAAATAGATGTTAAATGTTTCCAAATCTTTAAATAATTATTCATTATGTTTTACTGAAAACATAGTTACTAAAATTTAATTGCCATACTAAAACATCTAATGTTGATGTCATATTTTAGTATCTTCGTTAATAAATTAGAACTGTATTTAATCTGTCAGTGACTCTGATATAGTGCTGGTTTTTTACTAAAATCAGGATTATCTATATATCTCAAAATCTTTAGTCAAACCCCCCTACAGTAGTAATTTAACTTTGTTGTATTTGTTGTCGGTGTGACTCACGAAGGACAGTTTTCATGAGGTTTAGCTGGTCTGCATGATAAGGCGTCTACATTTTCTTACTGTTTACCGGACTTATGGATGCATTTGTAGTCATGTTCTTGTAAGCACTTTTACTATCGAGCAATCTTTCCTTCGTACTCTCTAAAGTTATGTAATCATATCAAAGCTGTATGATCGGTTCTAATAACAAACTGACGTCCTAGTAAGTAATGTCGAAAGTAGCGCACAAATTAAACGACTGTTAACATCAATTTACGTATTGTACAATTATTTTATTCTGACTTATGTGACATTCTACTTCCGTATGCAATAATCTTTTCTTTTCCGTCTGAAGAAACGTCTTATAACACAGAACCGGTAACTTAGTTACTTGCATAGGTGTCTAAGATGAAACGTCCAGTAGTGGAAAAATATTCTGAATATGATAAATTGGTGTCAATTATAATAACTCTTTTAACTGGTCGAAAGATTGTTGTTACCTACCAGTCCGTTCGAAGTTAAAAATCACGGAAAATATTTGGGTAAACCTGTAGTAAGTTGATAAACCTAGGAAGTTGTGAAGTTCATCAGTTGTTTCGAATAAGATCGATGTTTTTTTGCTATTTGAAAGTAGTCCTTGATCATCAACTACATAACCTAGGAATTTAACTTGCTTCCTCAACAGGCAGCAGTTCGATGGTTGTACTTTGAAATAAAATTTCTGAAAGCGTTCTATTTATTTATTCATTTATTTTAACACATGGATATTGGTAAAAGAAGGCACCAAATACATATGCGCCAAACAAACCTCATTCGTTATGTGTGACGGCTGTGATACTGACCGGGTGCCCAAACCGAAGCAGGTGGTTTTCTTAGGGAGCCACACCCCGAGACTTTGACCTGAAGGTCTGATCCATAAGGCAGTGGAGCATCGTAAGGAGATGCAGTCCCATGGAAGCCGGTAACCAACAATTGGTTCATACGCCATTTGTTCCCTCAGAATACTGGAGCCCATGTGCATCATTGGTTTAGGGCCCGGTTAAAACGCCTGACATTCACTTTTCGTCCTCTCATTTTCGTAAACAACACCCCCGCCACGAGAAGGCAGTGAATAGGACTTCCCTGTCAGAGGCTATATACGCGTGGCCACGCGAGAGCATTTCGAGAGGGTGAGCGGACTCTCCCCACTCTCGGCCATACCAAGGCATTTTGGGGCAAAGCGTTCTAAAACTATTTGCAAATTTTCTAAATGTTCTTGAGTAGTTGCTCCGTGTACTATAATGTCATCCACCAAACAAGCATGTGGCACCAACTCAGACACTATTGTACGCATTAATCTCAGAAAAGTAGAAAGCATATTAGTTTAATCAAACAGCATGGCTTAAAATTCATGTAGACCCTGACGCAAACTAATGCCAGATTAATCAACGCATATATTCATATTATGCAAGTTATAGAGTTAAAATTCATTTCTAAGTCAATTCCGATATTTTCAATGTTGAAAAAATTGTGTTCTACATCGTTCAAGTTTATTCTAACTATAAACTAATTGTCTATTACCACCAACATCATGCAATTATGAAATAAACCATAATATCAAAGAACACAATAAGAAATGATATCCTTGAAAACCATAACTTCCGGTCAGCCAAACAGAATCTGTCATACTTGCTATTTTCAAAGACGAAAAGTAGTGTTAAATTTAAAACGACTTAGTTATTTTCTTTACTGCTAATGGCAAACTTTAGGGGTATGATCATAAAGTGATTTTTTAGGTGCTATCGAGATATATACTCAGTACGAGGACAGTTTTCCTATACTTCAGTCATGCGACGACTATGACTGATTACAATACGAATGTTAAATGATTTTCATCACATCGAAAATATTCCAATGTATATTTGTTATGTGAAACGAACGAACTGTCCCAAATATTAGTTCTAGACCATGTAAAGATTGCTTCTTACCACAAACTATATTCTAACAGTGAATTTTCTTCATTTTGGATTCATATACATGAAACAATCTAAACCCACAATTACTAACAAAAACAACAGTCTACGAAAATTTTAAATGAGTACAGTTTTTTCGTTTTTGTTTACAGAATAACAAATTTATTCATGACGATCAGATGCAATGGAAAATTTACTACGAGAATGATTACTAATTCATGTGTGTTGTAGTGTCAGTCATTATTTTAAGCCCATAATATATCTTATTCTAGTTTTTGGACTAACCAATCTATTCATTCTACTTGAGTCATATTTTGGCCCTGTTAATTATTCGCTTATTAGCCTTGACTGTTTTTTATATGAGCGTATATGTGTGTACACTTGATATCCCATGTCTTATCACATGTCTGTATTTTATTTTGTCTGCCTATAAATACTGAGTAACGCCTGGCTAAAAATGAGTTGGCATACCAGCCGTCTCTCCTGCGCGTCATTTTGCTTTGTTCTATCACATTCACTTTGCATACAAAATATATGTATCCAAAGGCCATTCTCGTTAATTGACTTATCTAAATTCCGTTATTGACTAACATGATTTAAGTCGATGATTGTATACGAGGATAGGTGATAACAAAATTTCATACGATCTAAATGGTGTCAGATCAACGGGCCAATAAAGTGTCACTCAAACCACAGAAAGATATCTTATTTTAAACAAAATTTGTAAGATTGTGGAACTCATTAGATTGTTTGAATAAATATCAGTAATTATGTGCTAAATACCATTTGATGACATTTTATCAGTTTGTTATGTAAAGAACCAGAAAAGCAAATTAAAGAATAGTAAATGTTGGTGGTACGTTACAATAAAAAGCTTATTTATTTACAGAAATGAGCTAGTAGTGTAAATTTTATTCTAACAAACCAGAAAAATTTTATATAATTTAATCTACCTTCTACCGATCAACTACAATACAGCATATATACTGGTCGTCTTCTGCATTTGTTGTTGCGCATGCGATAGAACAGCTAGATTGTCTGCGAAGTCTAGATCTACCAGCTGCATTCCAGCTGTCCACTGTATCCCGTGCTTCAGCCAGAATTTGACATCTTCATATTCCAGCCGATCACCAGAAGGAACAGATAGAGTGAGAGTAAACAAACTTGCCTGACACCGGTCTTTATCTCGAACTATTCTGTGAGCTGTCCTCCATGTATGACTTTGCAGATTAATTCATTATAAGAGTTTCGCATGATGTTGACTATCTTCTCAGGTACGCCGTAGTGTCGGAGAAACCTCCGTAGTGTTGTTCTGTCCGCGCTCTGAAATGATTTCTCGTAGTCAATGAAGTTGATGTGTAGTGGTGAATTCCACTCAACTGATCGCTCGATGATGATCCGTAGTGTTGCGAGTTCGTCGGTAGATGATCAATCCTTATGGAATCCAGCCTGCTGATCTCGAAGTTGGATGTCTATATCTGTTTAACAACACCCTGTTAAAGACTTTTCCTGTAATTCGGAGAAGAGCGATGCCTCAGTAGTTTTCACACTTTCTGAGATCACCTTTCATTGATATCTTGATCAGGTGTCCTAATTTACAATCTGTTGGTACTTGTTCTTCATCCCAAATCTTACGGAAGAGAATGTGAAGTATCTTAGTATTTACTGCTACGTCTGACTTCAGTGCTTCAGATGGTATATAGCCAGGTCCTGATGCTTTAGCACTCTCGATTCGTCCGACGGTCATCCTGATTTCTTTGGTCGTTGGTGGAGTTGTTAGGTATGCAGAGGAATATACCAATAATTATCGTGTTAAGTCGAGTAGTGTCCTTGGACGTTAAATGTACATTTCCTATTGATCGATGTTTATTTCACTTGTTAAATATTGTGTAAATGTTGTTTTCTATTTCATGTAACGATGTGGTTTGCTTGATTAGTATATAAACAGAGTATGTTTGAAATATAATGATTCATATCTCAGAGGTTGTGACTCGCCTTCTGGACTGAACTTGCTGGGCAAGACAGAGAAGCAGGACGAATCGGGACTCTAGGTCGTTCATTACGTGTTACTAATCCGATCGATATAAACGCTGTGCATCTAACCTGCAGTCCACACTTTACAACAGGAGTAACATCTATAGGAGGGTCTGTGTTTAATATTTCCTTTTCTTGAGGCTTTTACCGGTGTCTTTTCTGTTTCATGCATTTCTGCTTGTTGGTTCCTCTTCGCTTGGCTGTTTGCTTCTGCGTATTCATCTTGTGCCTATACTTTCTCCATTCTTCTTCGGCTGACATTGATTGCTGCTTTCCTGTTCGACCTTTCTTGAATCTTATCCAGTGTATCAACAATGGACTATTCCATGTGATGGTGCTTCTCGTGACCCAGAATCTCTTAACACGTTGTAGTTAGTGCTTCTTTTATCCCTTTTCATTTGAGTAAATTTTGTAAGTCTTGAAACCTGTTGTTGAGAATTATCTTGAATTAATTAGTATCTCGAAGAAAGGTTTTATTGAACATTTGAAAGGTTTTTTCCCCAATTATTCAGTTTTTCTTTCGCTTCATTTTCATCTTGTAAGCAACTAGATAGTGATGATCTCAAGCTATGCCAGCTCCTCTCCCAATTCTCACACCATCTATTCGTCTTCCGAATATTTTAGTAATGCAAACATGATAGATCTGGTTCTCCGTGGTCTGATCCGTCGAGACCCACCTAGCTTTGTGTATGTGTTCTTGTAGTAATATTATACAACCTATAACGGATTTGTTCGATGCATATTCTCGTTCTCCTCTCTCGGTCAGTTCATGTCGTCCCTATATACGTTGATGACGGTTGTTGTCCATTCCAACTTTGGCATTTCGATCTCTCATCAGGATAGTGAGATATTTTCTTGGGCACTTCTCTACAATTGATTGCAGCCTCATATTAAACTGGTCTTTATCGTCGTGATTGCTATCATTGATGGGTGCAAAACACTGGATAACATTCATTATGATCCCTTTCTGTTTTTTATAGATGCTTTGGTGATTGTGGATCCATTAGATTCTCATTCAATAAATGCTTTACGTGTGTCCCCAGACAGCATCGAAGCAACTCTTTGAGTGTGTGGAGCATCGTTCTCTTCGTGTCAGGAGTATGTCAACAGCTCTTCCGATTCTATTTTTTTCTATTCACCTTGCTGCCAAAGGATTTCATTTATTCCGAGCACCGTCAACTGAGTTTTCCTAATTTAGCAGCTATTTGATTTGTCTTCTCGGTCTCCTACACTATCCGAAAGTTCAATGTACTTATAAAAATCGTTGCTCTGTTTGCTAGAAGGGACATCGTCCTCGTGACTTCTGAATAATTTCGGTTTTCATCATGAAGTATCATAGTTCTTCAATCAACTGGGAAGGCAGAGTTTAAGTGGTTTATTCTGTATAAGTGGTCAGCGTTTCTTTAGCAAGATTTTTTATATGGCATGAGACTGTCATTTTCGTATCAAACCATCCTACGTCGTATGGACTTGAAGCTGTTAGTAACCGTAGAAGAGCCATAGGCGGAATTTCTACATTTTATATTGCATATAAGTCAACTACCAAGTATATTTGAGTCCCCAGTACTACTATACGCCGATGGTGCAAACAAGTGTTGCGAAACAACAGGGGACGCAGATGCATGTGCACTTCAGTCTTATCTAGATGTTTTAATTAGATGGTCCAAAAAGTGGATGATGTATATCATTGCGGCACTTTGTCTACATACGCTTTGTGGATACACAGTCATGTAGGTATAGTATGGGAGAAGTAAGTGTTCACGTAGTTCGATCTAATAAGGATCTAAGGGTGACAGTGAGCCACGATCTTAAGACTCCATTACACTGCTGCGACATAATAATCAAATGGTTTGGAACCCTTTAAAACAGACATTTATCAATTTAGTTACTAATACGTTCACCACAGTATGCACAACCTTCAAGATATCGAAACTTGAAAAGTGCATTCAAGCTTCAAGCCTCAAACTTAAAGGGGATTCCGATATTGTATAAAAAGTACAGATGAAATCTAGCTGTGCAATTCATGAATTTCGGGGTTTATTATACAAAGCGAGTCTTCTTTACTCTGTTCCATTGCCGATTAATAAGTGATCTGATTTTGACGTATATAATAATAAGTGATTTTGAACCTGACATATCCTCCCTTATTTTTCTACCGGGTTGAGACAACTCAGTGGACATAACAGGCGAGTAGAAAAGCCAAGAACGAATAGTATACCCGTGGCATACAGGTTTCCACACCGAGTAATCAATTCTGGGAACCTGATACTCGAAGAAGTGATGCCCAATTCTTCAAAAAACTCATTCAAGAGAAGAATGGACACTCTCAGAAGTTTACTAGAAAAGCATTAGCGCTGGCCGTAGTCCTGTGCTAACTTGGCAAAACTGGTTCTGAAATACAACAAATATGGGACATGATGTTCAAATAATGCTCTCAAAGAAATACCAAGCTTTTCCAAAAGATACCCAGATAATCGTTAGTACGGGAATATACAATTTTATGAAATAAAGTCCGACACTTTTTACTAAGCTGAAAGAAATTGTATACCAGACAGACTAGTTGTGTTTTCAAATCTTAGCGTTACCGGTAGGTATAATTGTCTTTTCATGCAATAGTTTTTAATATTAGTTAACAGAACTGATTTTTATCGGCAATTATTTCTGAATTTCAGTATTTAGCTGATATTTTACGGTTGATAACCAATGTCATAAGTAAGCTACCACAATGAGTGGCGAGAATGTCAGCTGATCTGTTATGTTAGCAAATTGATAGATATAGACAATGCAAGTTTTGGTGTGAGATCCAATCTTGTAGGAAGGCCTAGTATTTCACGTCAAAGGGATTATCATTTGTATGAGAGAATATGAGCAGATGCTAGTCATGTTACTACAGTAGTTGTCATGTACACTAGGTCGATTTTAAAGTGTTCAATAATCTTCAATTATGTAGACTTACCTAAACTTCCATTTACTATGAATTGAAGATGAAAATTAGTTTAGATCAGAAGTCTTATTAAGTATGAGAAATATTCAAGTACAGCAGAGAATTATAATCCTCGGCAGTTCTTGGTTGTTGTAAAATCCACATAAACCCAATGTACATGAACCAGTTTTGCTCATTCTCCAACCTTACCCTTGCGCTCCTCAGAATAACGCTATAGAGAGTTCGGTCCCACGGTAATAGGTGATCGATTCATGGTTTTTCATCACTTGATTCATGATTATGGTAATCGTATTCCTGGATAAACTTGAATCCGGTCTTCATTCTCTGTCTTCACATAAAGTTTGGCATATGTAGGGTTTGTGTTAAACAAGCTTGAAACAACTGAGATTTGATTCAGTTCATAGCCAATCAGAGAGAGGCTTTTTTAATCAGATTGTAGAGCGAACAATAGTATTACAAAATGTAAATAAATTTCGGACAGCTTATGGATTCACTGAAGCCTTCTACAAGTTACTCTACCCGTAAAACGCCTAAAAAACAATAGGTAAGGCCGCCTATGTTGAATATTTGTCTCCTTGAATTGTCATAATGACTGAATTTGATTTTATACGTCCTCAAATGCTTTTGAAGTTTTCGTCATCAAGTGATATCAACTATTATGCGAAAACTCCCTGTGACTATATGCATAAACGGATTCTACTTAAAGAAGGGGCACCAAATACATATGCGCAACACAAGTCACTTGGTTTGTGTGTGGGTTGTGATACTGCCCGGACTGAAGCAGGTGGTTTTATTAGAGGGTCACACCCAGAGCCTTCGACCTAAAGGTCTAATCCACAAGGCAGTGGAGCATCGCCAGCAGTTGCAGTCCCATAGAAGCCTATGACCAATAATTGGTTCACACGCCATTTGTTTCTTTAGGATCCTGCAGCCCATGTGTACCATTAGTTTGGAATCAGGGTTTTCCAAGTCCCCTAGGTGGGCCCTCTGCATCCATCTACCTGGTTAATGCTCCGGACATTCTCTTATCGTCCTCTCTATTTCGTAAACACCCCCCCGCCACAAAAAAGCAGTGGGTAGGACTTCCCTAGCAGTGGCTGTATACTTCTAGCCATGTGAGAGCATTTCGAAAGGGAGAGCTGAATCTCCCCACCATCGGCCGTATCCGGGTGAATGGATAAAATATAATCTCAAGAGGCTAAGTTTGGTTTCAAGATTGGGTGTTTACAGTCGAGATTCATATATAGTGTTCCTGTAGTATACACCCAGTCGATGGACAATTAAGGATTTGATTAGCTTAACACTCACTTTCGCCCAATGTTGGAAACACAGATTTTTGCTATGATCTCAAGCATTCTAGGCGTTATTCAGAAATATTCGCACTGCTTGTCATACCTGGGATTTCAATTTCGACATTCCCGACCAAAGCTGCTACCTTGACGCGGTGGTCGGGCTTGCCTATCGTGATGACCCAACCGAGCTATATTGGCTGGAACATATGTTCCTGTAGGTTCTATCATGCCAGGAAGGTCGATTGGAGAACGGTATGACTAAAAATAGCAACTCAAGGGCGAAGTCGTACTACTGACTGTAGAGGGGTGTGACAGCAGTAAGGTGTTTCCCTTGGACAACCAGCATCTGCAGCGATGCTGCCTTCCCACAAGGAGGGGTGGGGTTAGAAAAGGTCGACCCTAAAAATGTCACATCTCACCATACCTCACGGATTTCCGTCTCCGGTCGTAAGGCCCTTTGAAGAACGGAGCTAACTCATTAAAAACCTTCCACAAAAGGGCCGTGCGTGACCGGCCTCAAGCAGTTGTCCCTTGGGCTCTGTGGTCACGCTCCCAGGTCGTTAAGACCGACACTAATCTAATTTCATTTTCAGGTTCCTCAAGAAATACCCTTCCACGGTGTGGGCAGCCGGGAAGTGATATCAGCCCTCATACCCGTAACAGCGCACGAAACCAAGTTGGTCGCATTCAAATCCTTCCTACACCTTCTAATACCTCTCTTATTTCCATGACTAACCCACCTCACGTTTCTTTATCACCTCGCACCGGTAGGGCAAACGATTCGAGTACGTGGAACGCTATTCCTGGTCTCCTGAAACCACGCTCTAAACTACACGTAGGAGCTTTTAACGTACGAACACTGTGCCAAATAGGACAACAGGATTCCTTAGCTAGCACTTTAGAATCCCGCGCCATCGATGTGTGCTGCGTCTCCGAAACGCGCATACAGTGTCCGAGTAGCGTCATTCATCTGACCTCACCATGCCAAAATAAAGAACCGACTCGATTCACACTTCGTGTATCTGGAAGCCCTGATTCTGCTTCCCGTGGCCTCGCCGGCGTAGGTATAGCATTGAGTCCTAGGGAAGAACTAGCTCTCTTAGAGTGGATCCCAGTAGACAGTCGTTTGTGCGCTGTCCGACTGAAGGGAACAGTAAGGATCTGAAAAAGATAGGGACACTCTTCGTTGCCTATTCTCCCACTGACTGCAGCGCAAATGATGTAAAAGATGAGTTTTACAGAAAGCTCTCCGACCTTCTCCGAAAAGCTAGGCGCTCAGATGTAGTAATAATGGCCGGTGACTTTAATGCCCAAGTAGGTAAACTAAGCGATAGGGAAAGACACCTGGGTGGATCTTATAGCATCATGGCTCAAAGAACAGATAATGGTGACCGTCTGTTGCAGCTATGCTCAGATAACCGCCTCTTTCTTGCAAATACTAACTTTAGGCATAAGGAAAAATATCATTTTAACATGGAGACCCCCTAATTCGTCCCAGCGTTGGACCCAAATAGATCACATCACTATCAGCCACCGATGGAGGGGCTCGATAGAAGACTGTCGCTCATTCTAGAGCACATGCTTAGATTCAGATCACGCTCTAGTACGAGCGCGTATCTGTCTGCGTCTTACTGGACGTAGGAAAGACGCTGCAAGTAAACCTCTTAGTCAAGCTAAGAGTATATTTCAGGAACAACTAGGAAAACAGTTAGGCAGCCATGTATGTGATGCCCACCTGGAAGCAGTATGGAATGGTATCCGCAAAGCTGTGGAAACAGCAGTGATATTTGCTAGTACGGTAACCCGTAAGGTTAAGAAACGACACTGGATCTCAGCAGCATCTATCGCACTGATAGATGCTCGGAAACTTATTCCACCTGGCTCTGAACATAATGGAGAGCGGAGTCAGCTTAAGCGCAAGCTGACAAAAAGTCTACGCAATGATCGTGAACAGTGGTGGGTAGCGAAAACAAGAGATGGAAAAGGCAGCGGCAATAGGTAATAGCAGACAATTGTTCAGACTTGTTAAGGAAACCGGTATTAGGAAACCGACTGTTAGCGAAACACTCTCAGAGAAAGATGGACATATTATACACTCTCAATCCAGGAGATTGGATCGATGTCATTGACGTGCTTTTAGAGATGACCCTTTCCTCATCTAAATTTCCAGGGGTTGAACTTCTACCAGGAGGTCCACTTGTTGACTTAGAATATGCCGATGATATAGTTCTATTTGGCGAAGACGCTGACGAAATGCAGAGTCTTCTGACCACTCTAAGCAACAATGCAAGCATGTTCGGATGCAATTCTACCCCTCGAAATGCAAAATGTTGCTTCAGGATTGGGTTGCATCGACACCCGAACTAATGATAGGGAGTGAAGTAATTGAGCGTGTCGATCGCTTCATTTATCTTGGAAATCTCATCAGCCCTTGTGGTCTGGTATGTGACGAAATCTCAGCACGGATACAGAAGGCTCAACTAGCTTTTGCTAACTTGCGTCATTTATGGCGTAGGCGAGATATCCGTCTATCAACCAAAGGATGGGTTTACTGCGCAGCAGTTTGTTCCGTCCTACTTTATGGCAGTGAAACATGGCCGGTAAGAGTAGAGGATATCGTAGGTTACTAGTATTTGACCCTAGGTGTCTTCGAAGTATTGCTCGTATATCCTGGGACCATCGAGTTAGTAACGCAGTTTTTAGGAAACGGGTACTAGGTAAGAATGGCAAATCAATTGATGAAGTGGTGAAACTTGATCAGTTGAGATGGCTGGGACACGTGTTACGTATGCCCAACGATCGACTGCCTCGACGTGCGATGTTCAGTGGTATAGGAGTAGGTTGGAAGAAAGCTAGGGGCGGCCAGACCAAAACATGGTACAAATCCATGAAGTCACTGACAAGTGGACTGAGTCATGTTGGTAGGTGTAGACTACCTAGTTGGGAACCGCAAGATGATAGCTACCGATGGTTATAAACCCTGAATGATATGGCTCAAAATCGTTTGCAATGACACAGGTGCATACACTCTTTGTGTTCTCCCAAATTTTGATCTTCTGATTCCTCCTCGTCTCCTTTTTTCTCTTCTCAGATTTATTTCACTGTATTATAATCCTTGAATAACATCTTCAAACCCTAATCTTCCCGATTACTGCTTATACTCTTACTACCTCTACCACTACGGGATTTGAATGGACAACTGCATCTCTGTGCTAATGTGGTGTGGCAACTCGAACTGATTTACGTACGTACGAAGTTCTACGTTGTTACTGACTGACTGAATTTTGACATTAGCCCCCTGAGTAACATACCTTCAAAGTAAAATCCATTACAATTACATATTTGAACTCCCTTTTGTTGTAATTCATACTTCATTTTCAAAGCTGAGTGTTTATATATATACTTTTTGAACATTTTTGCTGTTCATATGTAATAATATGGTTTTATTACATCTGTAGTTGTGGTGTGTTCTCACTTTCAAACATTGGATTATGTGGTAATGGTATATTTCTTAACTAGTTCATTTTCAAAGGTGGAGATGTGTCACAGTGTTCAGTCACAAATATATTTTTGAGTTTCACAGTAATGTCAGATTTATTAGACATAAACCATGGGTGCCTAAATTCAGGCTTATGCGTCAGATGCAGCCGTTTGATTCACCAATTGATCTCAGAGATGATTACGCTAATGAGAATGAAAGCACATCAGATTTACGTAGAAGGTTACGTAGAAATGGAATGTTACCTCCCCTACTTTTTTATGATCGCCCAATAAATATTGGACATACAGGTAAACAGTCACTTTTGTCGTGAACTTAGGATTGTTTCCCTCTGTTAAGATTGGGAATAAATATCCTATGTGTGTTAACTTCTTTTAAATTCATTTGACTAATATTGCTTCATATATTTGAGTGTATAGTTGAATTTTCGTGGACTGTATAACAGCACAGTTGTAATGATAGGGTTTGACTTAAGGAATAGGATGACGAGGCTAGATGAGAATTTGGTTGGTGCCAAAAATGTTGAACACTATATTCAGGTGCACCGATCTTTGTATGTTTTATTATTGGTTAATAATCAGTTTTTGCATAAATTAGACTGAGCACCAGTTAAGACTTATCAGTCAGTAATTTACTGCATAAATACTACTCATATCACAAGATTAAACTGTTACAACCAACAAGTATAACTTATTCGCTGGGCAATGTAAGTTCTTTTTCCTAGTACCTAATCTACCGTCGATCATGTGAGGGATCGGTACACTTGGAGCATCCAAAGTATTTTCAATATACCAACTACCACTCTCTATATTCTTATCCTTAAGTTATGAATGTTTTAGTGTATTTGGGCATCGTTAGAATACAATGGGATAGTGATAGGTTCAAAGATTCACATTTCAGTGATTGGTATTTTTGGCTGTTTTATCTTTCTGACTTCAATGAATACTGAAATGATTTCAATTAGGTACTTTTATACAAAGATAACCTTTGTGTTTTTATTTCTATGAAAAAATCCGTATTATCCACTGCTAACCATTTGAAAAGTGTTTACTCACTGTCTTGTCTGAAGTAACTATTAGCATACTAAATAGACTTTCTCCCATTAAGAGCAAAATAATGCATGTAAACTACTGTTTGTTTGTCTGGTGTCTTCTTAGGAACTATACTTGATCCGTATATCCCTCCTGATGGTGATGGTCAAAGTTCATTGCTGTCAACAAAGGTAGTTATTACATTTCAATGACAATGTTTGCAATGTGCGTTGTTTTTGCTTTTAGAGACTGACCATTTTAAAAGATAATCTTCTTAATAAGGGAAAAAACTATAAGGATTCGTCGCTGTTAAAATCACATGAACCATCATTTAATTCCAAACAGTTTGCTATTGAAGCTGAAAATATTTATGTTGAAGCTCATAATTTGTTACAAAAGTAAGTTTATATCAATTTATAAACCATTATGTGTATCATATGAAAGTATATGTCATATATTTCGTATGTTGGGTACGTGTATTAGTTACAGTATTCCAAAAATAATTCAGGACCCCATTGTTTGTTGTTTATCAATTAAGGATAACCGGGATGCCTTCATTTAAATCTTGTATCGATTTCTAATGCTAAAAATACAGTTATCTTTATATCATGTAATCAAACAAAGTTTCATATACTCAGCTTCAAGTCATACTTTAGGATTATAAGTGTCAATACTCCAAAGATAAAAAAGCTAAATACTCAGTGCAGAATATATGTTGGAGACCCAATTGTCCTAAACCAACTTTTTACCACTAAGTCATAGCCTACGACTTCAATTTAAGTACCTGGGTAGTATCACTAACTCTCAAATTGAACGGCTAGATCAAACTCAAATGCACAATGGTTTGCTTAGTTACTTACATAGATTGAAATAATTAATTGTTAAAATTTTTACAGTATGATGTAACTTTTCTCGAAGTTTTCACTACAGTCGTACTGTTACCATAAGTGTCATTCTCATGGCTACTCTCCAAAATAAGTATAGATACCCCTGAACTGTCCAAGTAACACCTACTTACTACTTTGTGTCGACCTGTGAGTAATTTCCTATTTTGATTGTTTTAAGAGTAGATGAAAAACATGTCTCACTGCTATAGTCTACCATCAGTCAGTATCTGATATGGTGATGTTTGTAGGAGAAGCTTCATCGCAATAACATTAGCGAACCAATATGTAATGTCCACTAAAGTTTCTATGATATTATTTACTCATAATAGGTACATGTGTGAATGCTTGGCTTCGCCCAATACTCTAATTATGGAGGCTAGTTATACTATTCGGTCTCCCGAATCGAAATAGGTGTAGGGGGTTTCAAACTTGCGATTCGATGAACAAAAGTCGAAAGCCTTAGCCACTGTTCCGAAGTGTCATATAATTGGTATATAGCGTTTAGTTTGTGGCAAGTTTTACTATGGCATGAATATATATCTATGTTACCTCCGTTAGTCCTCGTGAGGAATAGGTCACTAACCGGGGATCTTCAACCAACTATCCTGGGCTCTCCTTTCCAGCTTTTCCCAAGTGTTTTTCATCCTTGATGTTTGCTTTTAGTTCCTGGCTCATATTATTTGACCTGACTCTTTTATTCTTGGATAGGAAATTCCAAGTTAGGAGTTCGTTTGTGGTCAAGTTTGTTGATTTCCGTGTGACTTATATATCTCCAGCGTCTTTCTGTAATTTTCTCTTCTGATGGAAGCAGGTTTATTCTCTGCTACAGTCGATGACTGCTGACTTTATCTTGTCAGGTTGTATATCCTCATTTCCTCAACTGTTCGATTCAGTCAGTCAGCTACGACGTAGGATCAAGCACATATATGCATAGGTCCAAATTACCACACCTCAATCGCACAACAAGATAAACACCAAATTCATAAAAGTAGTTCAATGGTAGTAATATATAAAAAAAGATTGCCTGTAATGATATGATACAGAGAAAAAGAATTAGTTCGTAGAAAGAAAGTTATAGAGCAATTCCACTTTTTAAGGGAAGACAGAGAGAGTGATCGATTCTTAGCCATGTAACCTAGAGTTTCCAACTGTTGTTACAATACTCGCACAGACCCTAACCAAGTAGTCCGCATCTGCCAACATAGCTGAGACTAGAAGTCCGTGGCTTTATGAGTTGATGCCACGTTTTGTTTTAGCTGCCTTTTCCATGTCTCAAACACTAGTCATTATTGCTCCTCATGGTAATCGGTGTTCAGGCATACGTAATACGTGGTCTTCTCGGACTCTCCTGTTGTGCGAAAATTTCATGTGCTCTGGTTATCAAAAGAAGTAACGGTCTTGTGACTTTCACGGAACCTCGGCTTTTATGACAAGCCGTTATCATTTTTCTAAGTAAAGATCCTTCAACTCTCAGAGCATAGTTTAAATGGCTGAAATGATTTTTTCCAGTTGGCATTTTCTAGCAAGTTTTTTTCTATGAAATGAGATTACTAACCCCATGCACAACCCCCCTCCTTTCTTTGAATTTGGAACCGGGAGTAACGCTAAAAGTGCTCCAGACATTAGGCATTACAGTTGCGATTAGCTATCTTATATTTATTTCGGTATATTGTTTTAACAAATTTAAATGCAAAACTTCATCCAGTGGGGGTCTTTAAATATAAACTATTGAGCATGTATATTCCGGATAGTTTGTTTTGTTTTCTATATAGAAAAATTGACTTACGGTCATGAAGTTATTTCATGTATTACTTATAATATGTCGTGCTTAATTGTTTGAATTAACTTTCAGTTATCGTCAAAATGAATCCCGATTATTTGAACTAGTTACGGAAAAAGCACTAGTAGTAAGTTATGCTTAACTGTTTCTGTGTTTCAACTCGATTTTCATCCTTTCATGATTGCTTATCGCTATTTTAGAAAAAAACCAAAATCACGTGTGATTGTCTTGCTGTGTATCTTATTCACTGTTTTTCATGACAGTGGACCATGAGAATCACTTTTGTAATTGGCACTTACCTAACTTCGAAAATGTTATTATTCATCGTTTTTGTCTGCGATGTGAAATTTTATGTAAATTAGTCATGAAACTGTCTTCGAGTATTGTTGAAAGGATTCGATTGAACTGATATTATTTGATTTAAAGAATTTAGTATTACACAACCTGAGGAATGTACCTTCTTTAATTGTACTAGATTTCCCTCTTTCGATTATTTAGGATCTGGCACAAAATTATACTTTCAGATATCACAGCTAGAATGAATCAGCAGCGATACTAAAAAATAATTAACCGGAATTAGGCATAAACTTGACAAATAAATAAACTGAAAATAGACAATTTCGGGAGCGAGAGCGAAATAAGGTTAGAAGCAATCTGCATTACTAAGATCGGTTATAAGTCATGTTGTGACAATTCACTTGCCCCTCTGCTCTTATAGAGAACATTGTACTACTTCTTACAGTTCGATCCAACATCAGTTTCTGGGTTGTTGTCATATTTTTATATGAACACTAATGTCTTTTTTTGCCGTAGTTGGGCCAGTGTAGCTAAAGGAATCAAAGTTTGCTATGAATGGTTGGTAAATCTTTGAAAAATGCCAGGCTTTTAAACGACCCACAGGATTTTTAGACTTTCGGTTCCCCCGTTTTTTGAAATGATTGTTATTGGATTGCTGGTGGTCGACTCGTTTGATCACTCTCACTAATTCTTGATAAGTATTTGGCGGACTGTTTTAATGGTTATTTAATCAACTTAATTCATTCGATTTTATCAACTGGTTGTCTGCCTGTTTAGCACCTCATTTACATAAAAATCATACTCTGGGAATATTGGTAACTAAGTACCAATAATCCTTATCTTATTAAATTATTTGTAAACACACCTTCTCTTCAGTTTGCCACTTGATAATGTTTTATTTCCATAATAATTCCTATCAAATAACATCAAAGTTTTGTAGACATTCTGATCTTCACTACTTTATGTTATCCCTATTTTATTAGGATATGACTGCTGACCTAAAACTTCGAACTCTGCAATGGAAGTTTGTAGGTAATATTGAGCCACCCAGAGTTGTACAAATACGCTGCAAGGAGCTTATATCTAAAGGCAATGTTTATGCTCAAGTTACAGTTCGTTTCTATACACAACAGGTAAATAGGTCAACTAATTACTAATGGATGACTTATCATTATACCATTGTTCCTTGATTTATGCATTTATAAATATTATTGATTAGTTGAATGTATAAAGTTTTAATTATGAATATGGCTCTTCGAACTATCATTCACACTATTTGTTTTAATGTTTGAGTCTAAGTTTAGTATCGTAAGTCTACATAAAAGTCAGTGAATTGCTGTGTCCTTGCTAGCATATATATATACTTATTTTTGTTCTTTCGTTTAGCTAACTCTATTTTACATGTGTGTACAGTTTGCTACTATGAAACTCCCTGAAATGAGTGTTCTGTAAATGTGCTATATGTTTAGCTGTGATTAGACTTTGTTATTGCTTTACGAACACGAAGTCTATGTTTAATGACATAAATAATCAACAATATCAGCTTAAAGTTGAGCTTCAGATAACACGGAAATAATTTGATTCTATCTACAACTGTTATATTTGCGTAAAGTAGTTTATTAGTCAATTGATTGTAATCCCATGTTTTCCCTTTGACATACATAGTTAAGATATTCATAAACATTAAACTAGTTTGGACTGAGATATGTCAATAGTTGTTCTTTAGATTGTACACAATGATCTATGTGTCCATTTAAGTGTAAGGTATTAAAACTACATTTGGCTGACTTTCACTGAAAACTTCTGACGTTACAGAATGCTTAGTTGTATACTAACCATTGACTGCTCGTATCCAGTTAGAAATGTTATTATGAGTGATTTTTGTATATCACTTTTTTTGTATAACTAACTAGTTTTAGAATTTTATTCTTTGTATATTTTTGTCAAATGTTATCACCTCTTCTGATATTCCTTTGAAATAATACAGATTTTATCCATTTATAATCGTTTTGGGCGCCTACTATATGGCAATCCGGATACTGCTGTCGATGTGCTCGATTATGTTGTATTTGAAAGACATGTTTCCGATGAATATGGTACATGGAGATTACACGGTAAAGTCTCTCATCCAAACTCTACTGTAAACTACACCTATATACCTACTCAACGGTTATTCTCAGTGAATTCATCAACAACATCGGAATCAAATAAATTGATCGCAAATAGTCGAAATAATATTGATAATCCAATATCAGTAAACAGTTCGAATAAAGATAGTGTGAATTAATTTTTTCTAAATTTTGTTCATTAACAGAAATTAATTAGGTAATAATCTTTTGTGAATGTTTCGTACTGATACTGTAACCATTTTTCACTTGGTTATGGGATTATAAGACTAACATCCGTCTACTGTTCAACCACTAATATAACAAAGCTATGGACTCATTCGTTATGATGTTAAGTGCCACCCTATCTTCTAACGTTTGACATCTTTCGTTACTTTCGAGTTCTAACCTATTTGTTTTAAGCTAATATTACAGAAAATAGGTGTGGATAATTTTAAGTATTATTATATTTCCTACTGGTAGTAGTAGTAGTAGTGTAGTGAACAAGAACACGGGTGGGGACAAATGGATATATTTAACACAACAATTACAGTCTATCTGGACAAAATCTGAATACCATATAATAAATCTTCAATTTGCAAAATATTCATGCATCAAACTAAACTGGACTGTTTCTGTTGCAAACACCACTCCATTGTCTCTCATTCCATTTTCCATGAGTTTTCTTACAAATTCCATTGTGTTCTCGCTCTAGCTTTCTTGATCTTCGCCATCTTCTGCTGCCAGACATTACGTTCTTTTAACGCATGTTATATACTACTTATATCAATATAAGTAGTTCACACCACAGTAGTATCACTGATATACTTCATTTCCAAGTAAGAAGTATAGCTCCCACTGGAATTGTTTCAATCCGCATAAGTTTATTTACATTTCAGCATTTTCGAGTTAAAAAAAGACTTCATATCTTACCTTAATTTTTTCTGCTATTTATAAATGGCATCTTAGATGGATTTGCTCATATTTTGGCAGTCAAATTTTCAGTTAAAATTATTAAAAAAAACGAGAACTCAAAATAATTATATATAGTTGTTTGAGAGGGTTTTAAGTCATTAACAATCATTAGGATCTCGATTTGAATAAAGCTGGAATTGTATATTACTGGATGCTACTTTAGTGGTCTAATGATTAATTAGTCACCTCGATCCTTCCTGAGGTCATGGATTCATACCCTTTGATACTCCATACTAGGATTTACATACATACATTATCACACTAAAAAGCAAATTTAAAAATTTATTGGTTCTTTGTATGATGTCGTTTGTGGAGTGGTGATTAATGATGGTTGTAATTTGTAGGTATCAAGAACACAATGCACATACAGTTTCAACATACCATAGAAACAAGCTACTATGTACATCCATTTGTTAGTGTATAAAATAATGATGTATTTAAAGATTTCCATCTAGTAACATCAAAAATATTAAAGTATTATTTCAGCTGTCAACATGTGATCTCTGAATTTCAACATGAGCACGAATGTTCGTCGGGAGAAATACCGAATATAAACTTATTTTGGGTGTTGGCTACACCAGCTAGTTCCATTTATTGATACGAACAGATTTTATTTTCTCAGTAAAATATTATTACAATATGCGTTTCTTAATGGTTTTTATGATATTGATGTTAAGTCTTACAAAAGAATAACATAGGTATTCCATACTACATTATAGAGTTAGGACTCTGCTCGGATGAAATCGTTTGAAAGACTCATAGTTTAAAGGAAATATGTAATCAAGTTATAATTAGGTGTTATTTAGTCTAAAAATTATTTTATACATTGTGCTGGGAACTAACTTAATTAACCTCATGATTTGCACCTCAGACATATCGTGTATTGAATCGACTGACTAATATCACATGTCAAGTCACCAATCAGAATCTTAATGCTAATTTTATCTGTTTGACGTCCACTAATCTATGGTCTAGCGCCCTAGGTTTGACCAGTGACACTCCTGGCCAGTAATGTTGATTCAGAACTTATATGATGGAAAGAAAAGTCAATTTTCGATTGATTTATTCATTATGAGTTTTGTTCAAGATTACTTCCGTTTTGATTCAATGTAATGATTACTGAATGTGGTATTTGTTTTTCTTTTCCCGTATGATATTTTATTCTGTATTCCATTGATATAAACTATGCTCAGTATGTGATTTGTTATAACTCTAAGTATTTTTCATATATGTGATTTCATCCTAATTATTAATCAAAATGGGTGTACAATTAATATATAAATGAGTTTATTTTCTACTAGAGTCGTTGTTGTCGTCGTCGACGTGTTTTGGGGTTAATAAATCGTCACTTATACTAGTCTTTGTGTTCTTACTTTCGCGTCGTGGGAATTGCAGAGGTCCCTCGTTCCGAGTATAAGTGATAGGCGTTTCCGGCATAATAATCAGCAACGACTAAATACAAAATGTAGCATTAAAAGAGCCAAGACAATAAGCATTCAAACGAACGGTTATAACAAGAACCGATTCGGGTTCCTATTGGCCCGTTATACTTAAGCTTTTCTCTATACCCTGATTTAAATCTAAAAGTCGGCAACCAGCCCCTACCATACTTATATTTTAGACAGACGTGGTCGGTAGGCATACTGGACCACTTCACATCGTAAAATGAAGAATAACAATTATACATAAACTAGCTAAAAAAAGGCTGTGAATAGAAGTTGTAAGTGAAAGACTGGCAACATTTTAGGACTTGCAAGTCGTATAACAGTAGTTAATGGAATATATAAACATAGCAATCCAATTACTCAGTAATTATACAATATGAATATGTTCAATATAAACCCACAAATTTGGGATTCACCAACCCTTTCATCCTCGTTGTAATATACGAAAACTAGCGAAATAGACATTCAAAGTCTGATAATTTATTCATTAAGAAGTCAAGCGATGTTTTTTTGGCTGTCATAAAATAAATGGACCGCAAATTTTTTAACATAACTGATTAAGTTATGATAATATATTATTAGTCTCTTAAAACACAATCAATTGATGCATTCGCGTACAATCATCTACATATTGAGAGGCAGTGGTACTCACTCATATCGATCGACAATATGTGTAGGGATTTTATGAAGTAGACAAAATAACTCACTAATTGGCATATACCAATAAGGTTGGTGTATCCTGACACTGATTCGACTTGCGTTAGCACCCAATTATGCACACCAGAAAACAATCGTACTAGATTGTTTCTTGTAATCTTTCATACTACATAAGCAGTTTGATTTAAGTCACAAATATCTTAACGGTGTGATGGTAATTTACTGACTAATTATTACATATAAAATGAAATTACTGAGGGTCATTGGTCACCTTGCATAGGATTTTTCGACAGTTTTTTCTTTATTTTCCTTGGTATTAAACATTTCTACATACATACTCAAGGGCAATCATTTACTACTATTTTAAAATAATCCCCATGTTTTCGATTTTCCTAAAAAAGACATCTACAATAAATAACTTATCAGGATAATATATCCATTTCAGCACAATTAAATAAGATAGTTTGTATTTCCAAACAGTGAATACAAATTTGAATGGTGCATGTGGTTTCGGAAAAACTGCTTCAATATTCGTATTTGGTGGTAGCATACAATTTTCAACCAGGCATTGACTCGAGAACGTCTAGACAGGACCGAGTTTCCACCATTGGCCAGCTGCTGTATAATTCGAAAAATAAGGATACATAAAATGGGAATAACAGAGAGAATAAATGACGTGAATAATAATATGAATCGTTTGATTGTTGATCGAAGGAAGACAAGTATTTTCCATCAGTATCGACGTTTCATCATATTTGTGTGTGGGCTGTGACACTGCCCGGGTGCCCAAACCGAAGCAGGTGGTTTTCTTAGGGGGCCACACCCCGAGCCTTTGACCTAAATGTCTGATCCACAAGGAGGTGTAGCATCGTGAGGAGATGAAGTCCCATGGTAGTCGGTGACCAACGATTGGTTCATACGCCATTTGTTTCCTCAGGATACTGGAGCCCATGTGCATTATTGGTTTGGGATCCAGTTAGAGTTCCGGACATTCACTTTTCGTCCTCTCATTTTCGTAAACAACCCCCCCTGTCGCAGTGAGTAGGACTTCCCTGTCAGACGCTGTATACGCATGGCCGTATGAGAGTATTTCGAGAGGGAGGGCGAGCCCACCCCACTCTCGGCCATACCAGGGCTTGGACTGGTCGGAAAAGGCGGAGAGGTGGTTAATGTATGACATGGTGTCGTAGTATGAAAGATAGCTGCGAAGGGCTGGCTTCTGTTGGCCCTTCACGACTCCCTGGCTGGAGTCTGAGAAGTGGTGTGACAGTGGCTAGAGGCGTTATTGGATATTGCTCAGAATAGAAGCCAGTGGCGATCCTTTTGTAACCTTCTTTTACTTTCTTCATAAAGTGGTTGTTTCTCTCTTAACTGAGAGATTTCTTCTGATTGTACCTTTCCTTTTCCCCCATTATTATTATTATTATTATTACACAACCTTAAACGAATCTGTTCGTTATTGTTCTTTTTTTAACGCTCCTTACCGTCTGTTTTCTCTTCGGATTCGTTGTTTTGTGTGGCGCATATATATTTGGTGCCTTCTTGTACCAATATTTTTGTGTTCAAAAATATAAATAAATAATAAGAATACAAATTGCTGCTTATCATTACGTGAAAATGATCATTATTTTTTGTGATTGTATGACTCATGTATATGTTAAAGGTGAATCAGAAAATAATCTCCAAGTGGCAGATACAAGTTGAACAGAGGAAAGAAGAATAAAGCACAGACAGTAATCGTTTTATTACATCCTACAGAAGCCAGCTAAAGCTGTGACCTACATTTTTTCACATTGATAAAGACCTATTTAGTGCGGATATTTTAAGAAATCAGTTCACTTTGATTATAAAAGTACGATCATGCATTGATTACATTTAAAAAGCGGCTTTGTTTAGATTTGGGAACAAATAATTGAATTGTTTTAAACTTGTATGATTATGAACAGAATAGATCAATAATTGAATTGAAAATTCTTTCAGCAAGACTATTTTGTAAAAAATGAACAGCATATTTAGTATTACTCTATAAACGACTCTTGACATTCGATTTACATTCACTGTTTAGTATAATAAATACTAGTTTGATGAATATCGCTAAACGAATTTGGTCGTAATAACAATTTGTAACAAATATTGCAGTTAACTTTGATTTCAAGATTGAACGAAATATAAATCGAGAACCAAATATTACTTTTAATAGTAACTATGCACATAGATATTTTCTAATTATTCATAGAAATTAAATTATGGTACTTGGTAAAACGCTTACCGCATGTCTATATGGGAATCTGAAACTCAGGAGTGATTAATTTTGTTCAAGACCAGATGGCTCGTATTCTTGAGAAAGATTTGTTTGTTATTGTAGTTAGTATTATTTGCAGTATTTGTTAAAATGATACTATTCGGTAACGTACACTTAGAGAAGTCAAACTCCTTCAACATAAACATCAATCTATTAGAATTTGAAATGATCCGAAAGTAATCAAATACAATGTCACCTGAATCACAAGTTCCTATGTCAGGCAAGCCCTGACGAACCACATGCTGTTCCAAGTTCAGGTGTAATCAGCCTAATGTTAATAAGTGAATTATTAATCTGTCAGTATAGGGTTGTGGAGATTGTTGATTTGATCGGTTCATCATCTAAATTATTTATCTGGCGAAGGTTGAATCCCGGTGTATCTATGTCAATCAGGGCAAATATCATAATGAAACGGCTGTACTGTTTTTCCGTCTGGTCATAAAGCATATAGCAGTTCGCATTTTCCCTCTCCACCGTAAGCAATAATTGCCGAGTCGGACTGTACAATACACTATCCATATTTTAAAAACAGGATATTCTACTTCATAATAATTTTCTTTCTCTTAAACGTTTGCAATTAACGTACTTGACGACCTCGTCAATAATCAAACGTGATTAAAGTCTTTAGTAAAATTCTCGCTAACATAAGGTCAAAGTACTTTAATTACAACAAATTTTGACAACCATTAGTTTCATAACAAAATAGGAGAAAAGTGAAACTCAAACATTAGAAATCAATATTACTATTATTATTGTTATTCTAAATTATAATAAATAAAATATAGTGGTTTGAGCTTATATCCCGTGATAAAATCTCGTCATTATGATATCTTCCTTTAACGTGACCATAAAACGTTTACTTTTACAATAAAAAATGTGATTCATAGTCATTCTTAATTTATTGAAATATCTGCCGCTGTAGGCATTGTGTAAAGAATTATAATGTGTAATAGAATTCAAATTACTGATTAATTATAAATTAGATATAAATGGTGCATCTTAGCGTTGTCTCGATTTGAAATTTTCCTTAATCCTTGATTGTTCTATCCAGTTACCATGTTTATTGTGAACAAACAAAAGTCTGTATCGGACAGAAATTTATTCAGTCAGATGCGTTTTAATTCACATCTATCTAATACATTTGTTCTTAATACCAAATTCATTAGTTCAATAACATGCTTATAGCAACCCAACCGAAACAAAAACCATATTTTCGATCATAGCTGTCCTCATGGAATACCTCACCTATCGTGAAGAAACAGAGTAAGCAGTGCTGAGGTATGAAAATGAATAATAGGCAAATACGCTAAATCGGCCCCTCGAGTTTAAGACTGGGGTTTATGACATGTAATACGTATGCTTGATCGTCGTCTGCCTTGACACGCATTGCTAATCGATATAAAATTAAGCTGGAAGAATACTGAAGCAGCAAAGATAAGCCAAATTATTAGTTCACCAAATGTTAATCTGAGCCATAATTTTGGATGCAAATTGGCTGGTTGGAAGATGCGCGACAACTCTAACTAGTGAAGTCGTTGGATGACATAACATCGAATTGGTCACAAAAGTTTAGATGGGCTCACTTTTTACGCTCGTTTAGATATTCATATCCAATATTCCTCTATACATACATTTTCATTCCTCATTCTCCAAATATTTTCTTATTGTTTATTCTTTCTTAGTATTATCGCTATCACATTATTTATACTCTTAATTATTTAATCTCATAGACCTAATGTGGTATACCAACTACAGATAACGTACATTTTTGTCAGACAGTACCTTGATTACTCTTGACTAATTAGCATAATAATGCCATAAAATAAGCATTATAAGGACAGATTTGACGATTTATGAAAGCTGATCTAATTGTTGGAACTTTACAATGCAAGTGTATAGTCGATTTGAAATTTCTTTGAACAATTTATTATTGAGACTTATTCATTTAATATCAAACATATATGATTTTCAATAAAATGAATATGATCATTATATACTTATTTGTATACCAAGTTTGATAAACAAAACAAAACAATTTATTCAACGCTACTGACAATCGTAACCAATGGTTTCAGATTCTTGGTGACATAGCTCAGAATCGATCACAATGGCGTCGGTGTATACACTCTCTGTCTTCCCTTAAATTGAGATTAAAATCGCTTCATATCTTTCTTTCTTTAAACTAATTCTTTCTTCCTATACTATATCCTTATTGCAATCTTTCTTTTATATATTACCACCTCTGAATTAACTACTTTTATGAATCCGGTGTCCATCTTGTTATGTTAATGAGGTATAGCAACTTGGACCGATGCATATATGTGCTTGATCCTACGTTGTAGCTGACTGACTGACTGACTGACTATTAAATATTAAACAATTTATATTATTATATAATGAATAAATCAAATAGTTTTACATTATAATCACAGATGAGAAATAACAATAAATAACAGGAGAAATATAAAGAATTTCAGATAATAGCAAGAATAAGATAGTTTAAAAACATTTATCCATTGTGGTTTGTGGTATACATAATGCAGAGGAGAATTGAATTTTAAAAGGAAAACAATGTTTTGGCACTCATCAATTTAATTGATTAAATTGAATGTTATCAAATTAAATGAAAAAACAAAAACAAAAAGAAAATAATAATAATAAAACAATAATTTTAACTGAACAAAAAATCTACATTTTTTTTCTCTCTCGAAGAATTAATGATTGCACAACACATTTCATTTTGAGCAGATGTGATATTGGCACATCAATTTGATGATGATCTGTGTAGATAAATTTTTATTTACACAACGTAAATAGAATAATAATAATAAATTACTGGTGAAATCTCGCTAATATAATTGAACAGTTAAAACAACCAAGAATAGGTTGATGATGATGATGATAGAAGTTAGTTCAAAGTAAACACACTTAATCATATAGGTGGTAATAATGAAATGAATAAATTTAAAATATGTTCAATTCATCTTTTCTAGGGGAAAAAAAAGTGAAACACTTCAAAAAGAAATCACATAGAAACGTGTTTATTAGGAATGTAGGCACAAAGTCTAGAATATAATACATCTCAAAAGAGACATTGTAATTAATTTTAAAAGGACAATTATGTACAGAAATAATATAGACATACATTGGGGAATGTATATACAAATATATATATGTTTGATAAATTGATTAAATTTCATTGTAAGAAATGCAATTCTTTCCTTTTGTAGCTTCCTTATTTCTTTTAATCATACACTTTTACAAAGTATCAAAAATGGAATTATTTGATATGAAAACATATTTGCACTAAATATAACATCTAAAATTATATATTACTCTGATAAACAAGGGAATAGACACGGTAACAGACAATAAATATACAGATAGAGAGGCAAACGAAACTTTAATATAAAACTCAATCGATATTCACGTTTAAGTAATAAAGGTAACGGAGAGAAATCTCAGATGAAAAAAAACAATGATTTTTCCCATCAGAAATAAAATTGAGTATTGAACATGAACTATTTATTTGTGAAAAAAATGAGTTGAATTTATTAATCGAAATGAACTAAGGAATGATAACTCCACAATTATTAGCGAAAATTATAGTTACGGAAGCTCCTATGCTTTGTGTCAATAATAAGAGCATTTTTCAAAACACATAGCGTATGTTGGGCGTGAATATGAAGACAGTCCAAAAACGTTTTCCTCTTTTATAATTTTTCGATTAAAAATTTATATTATGACAGTGTTGAATTCAGTAATTGGTAAAACAAATATTTCACAAACTAGCTATTTGTGACTATAATTCATTAGTGTTACTACTGACACCATTGTTATTGATTCCTTTATTATTATCAAGGCTATTAGTATAATTATCAATATGTGCCTTAACCTGAATTGCTTCATCATTGGATCCATTGGGTTTTACATTCATTTTATTGATAAAGTTGCTGGGAATGAAATTATCAATACTGCTACTGCTTACTATGTCGCTTATGTTACCAGAATTAACTTGAAAAGGAATGTTTCTATTATCATTACTATTATCATGGATGACAGGTGATACTCCCATCGTTGTATATGAAAACAAATGAGTTTCCGGCTGAGAGTTATTGATAATTTCATCATTTAAACAATCAAACCTATTTTCATCACGAAATCCATCTAAAACTGTGTTTGTTTCTGAAACTGTGCGCCTTTTGAATACTTTCTGCACATCTATTGATGTACCACAAAACACGGGTTTATAATTATAAGATGCAACGTCCGTATTTATTTTCATGAAATTACCATTGGTATAATGATTGATAACTGTACTATTAGACGATAAACGTTGAGTTAATCCACCAAAATTAATACGATAAGTGTAATTACCCCATTTAATGCGCCATGGATTAGATAGAGCAGTAATAAAAACAACATAAACTAATAATTCACGACTAATCCAAGCTAGTAGAAATTTCGCAAATGAAAATGGAAGTTTTGAATTCTGTTAGTGAAAAACAAAAAATAAAACAATGAAGAAAAACATATAGGCAGAAAGGGATAAAAAATAAAGGCAATGTACCACAACGTAACAGAGAAATCAGTTTTCTACAAAATACGAAATGACTAATATACAGAATAAATATATCCACTTCGAATGGACCACAAGGCGGATAATGATTAGTCACTTATAAACACTTACCGTATTCATTAACTCCGACTACAGCTCCTCTGGAGCTACGATTAGTCCTAAATTAGTTTAAGGGAGAGGATTATAAGTTGTGAGAAAGCAATTTCAACCTCGTTATAAAATTGCTAACAAGAGAACCGTGTTGATTATATTTTGCTTTAAACCGTTGGGTTTAAATGTTTTACATGGCAGAAAATAGAATATGAAATTAGAAACCCCAGCTTTAGAAATCCAACAATCTTTCAATCATAAAGTGGAACATGTACATGAACTGATCTCTATAGTTTTAAAATGTTAACTTATTTGATTTCATTACTCTTTTCAAATATTTAAAAATGAAAAATATTGATATAAATTTATCCTACTTGATGTGTGCCATTTCAATAAACAACTGTTTTGTCCTATTTTGAAGTCATAAAGTTGTGTGCAACAGCGACTGCATATGGAACCGAAAGAAGAATTTATAATTTTGCCAGTGATCAGTGAATTTCTAGATGGTGCCAATCCAGAATGAAACTCAACTGTCTAAATGATAACATTACGTTCATTACAGAATAGTTCTTAGATGAAATCCTCGATTTCTATTATTGTCAACCACAGTAACGGCGTTATATTGCGAAATGACTTATATCGGACACGTAAAACATTGAATTCTATGTATATATGTATAAATGTAGTGAGTTCCCATCGAAACTTGAAGGTTCTGTTTTAAAATCCTGTAGGTGTTGAATACGAGGACTGATGTAGATCCTTAGATTAAGACATAATAGGTGATCAATTTAACCTCTTGTCTAGTGGATCAACAAATAATATCAGTAAAGAATCAAAATTATCATAAAATAGAGTTAGTGTATCAGAATGGGTGAAATCAACAAACCATTCCAGATAATTAGTTTGTAATCTGTAAATTAAGTCAAATTTAGTTGTTGTTAACTTTAATAATATCGATATCGGACGAAGAACTATGATCATTTAGTCTACTGAAATACTATCAGTTCACTTTAGATAAAATCAATAGTAACTAGATTATTTAATTTAATTATGAGGATTAAAACTGTAGAGATAAATTTTTAAAAAAGCCCGTCGCTAAGTCATATTACTTTCCATACAAATCGAAAATATTAACATGCACTTATCTTAAAAGTTAATCCATGATAAAATCTTTTTCAAAAAGCTTTGTACATGCTTAACTACAACAAAGTGAAACGTTTTATTTTTTTGTTTTTAATTAGTTTTTAATCAAAAAGATGATCAAAGAACACAATGTAATAAACTATACTATAGAAGGGTGGAAGTGAAAATGAAACAAAATAAGCAGAGATGGATGATAACTAGCAGTGGAATCCAGGATGCGCGTTTCGTCCTATTTGGGACTAGTCAGCTAGATGTACAAATATCCCAGAGTTGATATTCACTCCAAGACTCTAATCCAGTACCATTCGTTTCAAACGCTACCACGTTATCCACTAAGCTGTTAAGTCCAGATAGCCACTAGCTTGTGCAATGGGCTGAAGTTTTAATTCATTTTTGTATTGTTTGAATCCATCTCTGCTTAAAATGCTTGTTATTTAAGACACTATCAAGGCGATCCGCACAGGATGCACATCTGCTAATTAGACACTAATCAATCGCAATCCTAAACATCAATGGGAAGATTTAAGCAACTAATACAGGAATGGAAATGAAATAGTTATTGAAAACAGATCATGAGACTTTTATGCTTAGCTAAACATGTACATAGTAGAATTATGTGAATAAAATGATTGTTATTTAAAGATTCCGTTCTGATATGTATTAAACAAAAATTTAAACAAGCTGAATACATTCCTGAAGAACTTATTTGAATTTCTGGTTCTTAAATGAGATCTTGCTTATGTGAAATGCACTTTTTGCAGTGAGAAATTATTTGGATAATAAAGATCGATATTATTTTGCCAATACATACAACTGACTAATTATGGACAATTTTAAATAAACCGGTATGATTTGAATATTTACTAACATGTAATTATTACTAAACTTTTAGTCATACATGATCTGTGAAAAATAAGGATACTGTGATGTACGCTACATATACTGACAGTTATAAGTAGTATATAGCCGCAATCGAAAATTTAATATCCGGGAGAAGATTGGATTGGAGCGAGCAGAAATGAAATCGGAGAGCAATCAAAATAACAATACAATTAGAGGAACAGTGGCGTAGGTAAAGTAAAACTCGGAAAATACTTACAAATGATGTAATTAATGTATGATTTTCATATTTTACTAAACAATAAATCGGTTTTCCACACAGAAGTCTAGTTTAATACAATCGATGTCGCAGCCAGTGTAATGTATTTTACTTGTGCTGACAGATGTAAGTAGAATACATCATAATTTTATCTAGTGTCTGCAACTATTGAAGCCTGTGGTAAAGTATCGAGTTATCAAACCTTTTAATAGTTGTCTCACGTGAACAATTAATCGAGAGCCGGATATAAACAGTGTTATTCAGTCTTAAATGCTGTTAAAGGAATGAGGGCAATTATCAATTCCCGGTTGCCTACATCGTGAAAGGGTTCTTTTAGAGGTAATAGAAAAAGAAGTTGGATCAGAGGTGATCTTAGTGACCTGGGAGCTCGACTGCAGTGCCTAAGAGACAACTGCTTGAGGTTGGTCACATACGACCTTTTCTGTGGGTAATTTTCGTGTTAGCTGCGTACTTGTTGAGACCTTACCGCCGGAGGCGGATATCCGTAGGATAAGGCGAGGTGTGCATTTTTTTGGTCGGCCATTTTTAACCCCAGCCCTCCTTGTGGGAAGACAGTATCGCTGTTATGTGCGTTGTCTGAAGGAAACACCTTACTGCTGTCACACCTCTGTACAGTCAGCAGTACGACTTCACCCTCAGAACTTGGAGTTTGCTGTTTTTTGTCTTACAGTTCTTCAACTGATCTGTCTGGCATGGTAGGACCTTGAAGAACGATTGTTCCAGCCAGTATAGCTCGATTGGTTTATCACGATAGGCAAACTCGACCACAACGTCAAGGTAGCAACAACAGTCGGGACAGTTATTAGAAATTAAACAAAATAATACAGAATTAAACATTTAATAGAGTCAATCCTTCACTAAGATAATAAAATATATTTCCACCTTCATATCAAATTCATATCATCGAATTCAATTCATTGGAAAATCAGTTAACTGTGTGTTTTTTTGAAGAAAATTTTACTGATGCCTCAATAATGAACAAAACTAAAGTACTGTGATTTCGTTGTTATACTGAAAGCATAAAAATTGTCTGAAAAAAAACGTGATTATCTACAAACATGGAAGGAAAACAAACAAACAAAATAAACCTTTTATGAAACAGGACTACAAAAATTCACAAAGAATAAAATTTTCGCTACAGCTGAAATTTTGAGATAAACAGTTGATTTTTATAGGGTAATAAATTAGGCTATGAATAATATCGAATGCAGACACGGCAGCCACAATCAAAGCAGTTATTGAATATTACCAAATTTATTCGAGAATCACAATAAACAAACTTAAAGAGCATCACTAATATCAATAAATATTGTGAAATGAAACTGGTATACGGATTATTTCAAATGCAAATGAGTGTGTCTTTATTCAAGCTGGTTTTAATGTTATGTAATTCAGTATAGAATATAAATCGGTGAAAAGACATACGTATTCACTATGTCATAGATTCTTTGAAAAGAGAATTGAAATACTTCAGTTTTGCATCGCTTTTTGGAGAACCGTATCATTAATTTTGTTTAAACAATTAAAAACACTGGTGATTTTCAAAATCAGTAGTCGCTGAGATTACTTGAAGATATATTTAGTTACTAAATACACATTTATGTACATACGTAAAGTGTTTTAGGATAAATAAGTAAAGATACGATTTTCAATCAAAGCTTCATAATGAAAGGATACATCATTCGATTACGGTGTATGCTACTTGTATTAAGAGACATAAGTAGTATGTAGCAGCAATCGAAAGTGGAATGTCTGCCAGTAGAAGATTTGTAAAGATTGAATTGAAGTGAACGGGAAGGGGAACACAGAGCTATTGTAATTACACCACAATTCAAAGAATCATGAAGTACATCAAAAACAAATGAAGGAAGATGTTCAAATAATGTATTTAATGTATGGTTTTCATATTTTATGAAAGCACTCTGTAATTTTTCACTAAACAGTAAATCGGTTTACCCCACCTGAGTTTACGTTTATTACACTATGAACAAATTGGTAGTGTTACAGAATAATAAAACGATATTTCACATGTTTCAGTCTGCAATTCATGTAGTAGGACATCAAAATATCACAATATTATAAACAATCTAAATCATCCTTCTTTCTAATATTGTTTTGAACTTAAGGAACTTAAAGACTTGTTTTAGGTCATAATCAAAAGTGTAATATTTCGAGTGCAAAATATTTCCGCACATTCATTATTCTTGTTCCTACATCTATAAAATTTGAATTTTTCACCATAAGGTGCACACTGCATACTTTCTTATTGAATTATATGCACATTGTATGCTGGAGCGTCGACTCAATAGTTAAGATACTCAACTTTCACCCTTTGAGTTCCAGATTTGAACCTCACTACATCAATGTCACCAGTCATCAAATTTAAAGTATGATACGAAGCTGAGTACATTACTATGTATCTGATAAATGAGTGTGATATGATGGAATTAAAAAGCAAAATTACATTCTTTTACTCATTGTAATTTTTGTTCAACATTACTTCCGTTTTAATTCCGTGTGATAATTACTTAGTGTAGTATTTGTTTTGTTTTTCAATATATGTGATTTCATCCTAATTAATAATCAAATAGATTTACAATCAATGTATAAACGAGTGCATTTTCGACTAGGGCCGTTGCAGTATTTTGAGGTTAATAAATCTTCAATTGTACCAGTCTTGTTGTTTTTACTTTGCGTCGTGGGAATTACAGTGGTTCCTCATTTTACAAGTACAAGTAATAAGTGATTCCGACATAAGAATTAGCGACGACCAGCTATAACAATTGGTGACTCAGTCATAACAGAGTGAAATAAAAGAAATACACATTATAACTCAACAATTTGTAGTTGAAATTCCAAACTTATATACGCATGACAGTTAAATATTGAAATCAAAAGCTTGTTAATTAAACCGTAGTATCCTTGCAAGAAATCTAGTTTTTAGAAAGTCTTCATCACTTACTTGTATACAACGTAATAATGTATAATCCAATAGTATCCAAAGTGTAAAATGCATCATAATTAAATAAATAATTTGAATATCAAATAAATAATGCATAGTTAATGCAAATAATAGACCAAGTGTAATTGATTCACATAATGGTTCCAATACACCTGAAACTAATGGCAACATATTCAATCGTAGCCGAAGCCAACGAACCATTCGCCTGATATAATTTACTAATGTACTATTACTAACATTTTGAATAACTGGATAGGATGACAATACTACCCGATAACCCCTAGAAAAAAAACACGAAATATAAAGGATAAATGTAAAAAAGCATTGAAAAACAATCAATCGTAAAACTATAATAGTACATTGATCAACATTATACATAATCATTATTTACGCTACTGAATCACGTAATAGACATTATGTTTTGTTTCTTTAGGCAACAGCATGTAAATTAAAACAAAAAAAAACGAATTAATTTAACAGGTTTCAAGTCAATGGATGATTGAAGGGCGAAACAGAAGTAGTTGAGTCTATGATGAAAAACCTGTATGACCTTAATTTTTACAGAAATGTTTAAATGGAACATGTTGTATGGCAATGATTTCCTAAGAATTATTAAGCCCAAGCAAAAACATGTATAAATAGATTAACAAACTATATGAAATATTTTGTTACTGATTAAAACAAATAAATACGTGATGAAATGTGAAGAGTTCTGTCAAAAAAACTGCGATCAAGTGGAGAGAAAAAACAATCGTCTAGAGCCTCCGGGAGCCCTGAAGAAACCCAATAAGGACCTGATAGAGCTTTCAAGAATATCAACGTGGACGGTAGCATAACTTGCCTGCTTGAGGATTGGCTGAATTATAATGATATTATAACCAACGCTAATAACTATACATACATGTGCTTTCTATACATTTTTGATTCCTACCCAACAATCACTTCACCTGCTTTCTTTTGCCTTCGGATTTGGGGTTCTATACGTTTCATTACTGTTAGTTGTATATCGTATTTTACTTTTATCAAGTAGAGGACGTAACAGCTATCTTGCATAAATTTGAAACAATTTACAGAAAATGGTTAACCTCATCAAAAGATGTAGTTTCTCAAATCTGTGTAGTAGTTTTTTTTTTAAATATCACTGTTATACACCATATTCTCTCTCTCTCTTTTTACAAACATTATGACTGTCTGAAATTTTCATTGCATAACGCATATTTGAAACGTTCCAACTTGATGAAATACTAAAGAGTTTCAATCAAATGCTAACAACGTTTCACTACCCTCTTAAACAATGTATTTGTGAATATTTCTTCATCACTTACAATGTTTTCTAGAATAGTTCATTAGATTATATAAAATTGAAAGTTTATCAATGTTTATCCATGATATTTCTAGCGTTCATTGAACTAGGAAGAATGAGTTAGCAGTCAGTGATATATATATTTTTACCAAGAATACATATCACTGTTGTTAGCGGTGTACCGTCATTTACATTTGCATCGACGTAAAGCGTTATTATATTTCAAAACAATGGAAAAATATTCCCTTTTAATTAATCAATACATGGTCATTTTTATTAACAGTTCATCAACTATAATTATTCCAAAACAATCAATAAAATTAATTTACAATTATATATTGTATTTGTTTCCTCACTATATTATCTTTATCAAACTAAGGGAATTCTTTATTTTTCCATTACAATAGCTAAGTATATAATGAATAGAATGTATTGCTTAATTTATTCAACAATACGTTTTGAATATTTTTATAATGACTTTTTAAATAACAATCTAATGATTTTGTTTTTAATTGTAAGAAACATTCAGTTTACAGTTTATTTTATAATATTATAATCTTAATATTTGAATTTATGAGTCAATCTAAGCTAGACCACCATCGAAAACCTGGAAGCACTGAATAGCCGAGTCGTCCCAGAATGAGACTCTTCAGCAGAGCGCATAAACGATTCCACACGCTGAAGTTGAACTCAGGACCTTCGGTTTCACAAGTGAACGCTTAACGTCTTGACAACTGAGCTGGCATCTGACAGTGTTAATATCTAACTGTAATCAATCCATATTCATTCTAATATTCTCCCAAATATTTATCAAATTATTCAGTATCTATTGAATTATACAATGACATTTATTTGGAAAATTATTACATTTTTAAATAAAACTGAAATTTGATCAAAACATTTTTCTTAGTTTTTTGATAATCCTGGTTTATGTGTATCGTATCAAGCATTTTATGATAAAATCATCTTGATGTAATGTAGTCATTACTATATTCTTTCAACATGAATGATGTGGTTCAAAGGAGATTGTTCCAAGAAACAAAAAGCAAGTTCAATCGTTCTATCAGTAGTAAAAACTCAAAAATCTAAATAGAATTTTCTGAATTATTCCAATTATAAGTTCAGTGATTAAACCTTAAACAAATGTAAGTATTTGATATTTTGTAATTATACCTCACTATCCAAAGTAACGTAAATGAAGTGAGATTCAAATTCTTATCTGCAACTGATTACATAATTTCCCATTAACATATTAACATTTTAATCATACCGCTTATGCAAAAACTAGTTATAATATGCAGTTACTTATCTCACTGTCTTGAAGCAAAATTAAGAGTTGTAGCATAAAATGTTAGAAGATGAATTCTTGACCTATTAAGTGACTATGAATATTTTGTTAAGTCAAACAACATGAAGAAATACGAAATAACTATAACTAAAACGAAATATATACACGTTTATTATTTACAGACAAACTATACTCAAATATAAGTTAGTGTATTCAAGATTAAAAGTTTCAGCTTATAAACCACATTCTTCAATTAATTATTTTAAGCATCTTTAAACAAATGTAAATAAGCAACCGGTAATTTTAGAAACAGAAAACACAACTTTCTGAACACCTTTTATTATTCCATGTGTGCAAGAGATCATTTTTAAGCAAACAATGCTAGAAACATATTTCACGCTATGAACATTTAGCATCAAAACAGATTTTGGCAATCATTTAACAAATGAATTAAAATACAAACTGTATTTAATTAAGCATACGCACATGCAATGTTTCAACACAATTTATGATATTTACAAGAATTAAGATACACAGTTGAATTGTAAAATCTAAGTATTCATGATTCGAAAACTCATCCATGAGAGGAACGATCCGTTTCCTTTGGAATTCCTTACGAGACGCAAACAGTTTTTAAAGGGCTCTATATTGTTACCACATTATTTGTAGTTGGAACCGTTGATACAGTGACCCAAATGAATCATCAGTAAGTTAAACACAATGTTTGTCCTCGATAAATGCTTATTAACCAAATTTCTTACATTTCATATCAATACATTGAGAGAGAAAGAGAGCCACGGAGATAGAACGGGAAAAAAAGAGGAAGAAGCTTATGAATTGGCAGATGCAGTTGAAACATGTTTTATACTTTCACAGGCACAGAGCAATAAATACCACACTAATGCACAGTATACTTACGATATGAAAGACTGATGGACTACAGTTCTTTTTAGTAAGTGTTATCACAGAATAAATATATCAATAATATGTGATAATGACCTGACATCAAGAAATAATGATAATAATATATTGAAATACTAGGAATTATATATTTTTTATGTGTAGAATAAAGTGATGTATATTGATGGATTTATGTTACGTACTGTTTATCAAAACAATGTATTCATATGGCTCTAAAGGATTATCCAACCATTATTAGTGCAAATCTTTTAGAGATAAACAGACTAAAGAATACATTCTTAAGATTTACATTTTTAAAAAATTCAGAATCCAGTGACAAGTTGTATTAGATTACTTTAAATCTTAGCATGACTTAACGCTTATTCATCATGTGTGGTAACAGTGAAAAAACCCTTTCATCCAAGATACAAAAGGGATAATAATAACGATAAGCTTCATCCACTGCATACACATTGATATAGTAAAGAAAATAATAGCAATATACTCAATGGAGTGAACTAATGGACTTAAAATAGCAAGTAAATGAACAGTTTATCTAAATAACAAGTACGTTTTGATGGCTTAAATGATTTAAATAGTTGAGATCGTGAGTCGATTGTAGCTAGACCACCATAGAAAATCTGGATGCACTGGACGCCCCTTTCGCCCTGTTGTGGGACTCCTCAGCGGCGCGCATCTACAACCGACTGGTCTCGCGCGCGAGCACTTAACCATTAGACCACTGAGCCGGCATCCAACGGTGTTAATGTTTAACTTCAACTAAATGGTTTCATTAATAAGACGACTAAGAAGACTGAACTTATAAATAGCTCGTGAACTGATGTCATCAAGTACATAATTATACAGCAACAGATTGGTCGACAAGTTAAGGTGAAAAGAGCTGAAGACTAATAAAGAAAAGATCTGAAAGATGAGTAGTACTGAACTAAATATTATCGAACTAAGGTCACCTCAGAACTTTAAAAGTTAAAGATATTATCAATTTGTGATCACAGATTCTATTTAGATCGTTCGATTACTGCTCTTTCAGCAAGGCATAGTAAATCTGATTTGGTCTACTTATTGATCAATTCGACAAGTTACGCAATGTTCAAGTTATTTCCCTTATCTATCAGGTGATGAAAAACGGAAATGTCGATATTCATTCTTAATTCACTTAAAACCAGAGAAAGATTAGTTCAACTCTTCAACCAATAAGTTGGGATTAAAAGTAACAAGTTATAAAGTAGTTCCCACCGATTAAACTAAAAGTTTACTTGCTTTTAAGACAGTAAATCATAGAATTAAAGAAGGTCATTATTAAATATTTCTAGGATTAAATAAAGAAATAGTTATTTCAACCAATTACGAATATTTATTAAAACGTTTCACTAAAAACATAAGCATTAATATTAAACTAATAAATATACGATAATAACGTGATTAATTATCGTTAATGAGTACATTGGATATATATATATACATACACCAACTACTCACTTCTGACACAATGCAGCACTCAAAAAATAATCTTCAGCCAAATACTTCCCAAAATAGGCTAATCCACCAACTTCATTCAACATTGATTTTTTGACAATATACGACATACCGGTAAAGCATGTCACGCCTAATTGATTCAAAGCAGTATAACTACGAGCCAAATAACACCCAAATGTAACCTAAAAGGTTAAAAAGAAATATTATTGATGAAAACATTTCGTGATCAGGATTTTAGATTGAACAGTGAATATTTTATAAAAATACACCGATCGTTTCGACAAAAACAACTAATTTCTATGCATAGGAATGGTGGAGAAGATTTGTAGCTCAGGTGGATGATTTGGGTGGAGTTTTGTTCTCTGAGCTGGATGGTTTGATCGTGAAGCTTTCATCGTTCTTCTGAACGACATCATCAGCACAAACTTCAGATAGAAGTAGAATTAGGATATATATATGCATACTGTGCAAGGTTAAAACGTTTAAGCATACTGAAAACAATAAATTTTTTATTGGTCTTGTTTGTAGAAACCTTGGAATTATCAACAGTTTAAAAAACGTATTACAAATGAATCGGGAAGCAATTTTACACGCTCTATATTGCTTTCGGTGTACAATAATAATTAGAGCAAAACGATTAACATCTTATACATGTCACTTTATATATATAAGCAAGAACTTAGACAGTAGTTCCCTTTAAATTCCCAGGGATTTCATAAAATTGACAAATGTCTTTCATACTACAGTCACATAACAAATAACAGTCCTGAAAACGTTTAAAATAATGCAAATATAAAAATACTTATCTCAATCGGCTACTATCAAATAAGACCTAAATTACCTCTAGAGCAAAAGAATAATCTAGTGTCTTTGTCATTTTTTAATCTTTAAAGTATATTTAACACAGATATAAACAAATTTCTTTCCAAAACGTTTCATCTTATTCAACATTCGAACAGTTATTTCTTCCTATTCTAAATAATCATAGTTTGGTCTAAAAGAAATTGAATGAAAGCATACACATTTCAATCATTATGTTCAAAGTTCAAATCTGTTATATAAGCTAACCAGTAAAATCACAAACTCTCATACACATGAAAGAATAGATTAACACTGAGCGTATTCAAACTAATATACGTTCCAGTTATTTGATAAATTGAATTTTTATCTTCAATAAAATGCAAATATTGAAAATTATTCTGGTCATATAAATAATTCTAAAATGTATTATGAATATTTAAAATATGTAACTTTAAATGATAAATTACATTTGAAGCATCAACAAACCAGTAAATAGATAATGTGTCAACCTATTTATTTTATATGTAAAGATAAACTATTCAATATCATTTATATTTTGTCATATAATTCAAAATTCTTCATTTAATCAAATTGAAACAAGAATAAATAATTTCATGTTGAATATAAATAAACTGAAGAAAATCTTCAAAAAAACAAGGACGAAACACATGCGTCGAGGATTTCATCACTATTAGCCATAATTCAATCTGACTAACATTATTGAAAACTAATGTTTATAAAAATTATTAATAAGAATTGTGTTATTGAATATTCTATATTGGATTACAGTAAACAACGAACAATGCGAAGCATGTCAATATTCAACAACAAAAAATTAGGTATAAAGAAAAGACTTTATATATTCATTTGATAATGTTTACAATCAGTCTTTGTTCTATGGCATTTCTTCTCACTTCATATCATGTTTAATGTAGGAAATAAACTGTAATGTTTTGAAGCTTCTTCAAACGACAAATGAAGAAAAGAAAAAACATCAGGCGTAATAGTAGTTCTTCATTTGTTTTTCCGTAATAAGATTGAAAACAATTAATGATAAAAGTTTCGAAAAGATGACAAGATAGTGTCTTTTATTGGCTTTCATTTTACATTTATCTCTAGGTTGATAGATAAGATAAACGAAGTTTTCGACTAGGTAAATGTTTGAACAAATTATTGATTTACACACAGAATAATATTCGTTGAATAAGACTTGTCAAATACTCTGTAATGAAAAGTATTAAAAGGTCACTTAATATTAGATGAACTTGGTTAGTTCTTATAATTTATTCCTTGTAAAAATAAAACAAAGTAGATTATGTTATAATTTTAAGATTTGTCAAGGTCACAAGTATGAATAGAGAACGATAGAAGAATAAGCAAATTAAAACGCAAATTACGTGTCCTTTACTAGTAAACAATTAACATGGATGAATGAATAAATGAGAAACACTTTAAGATTTAAAGTAAAACTGAAAAGATCAAATTATGTTAACATAAGGAAATATTGTTTCTAATCTCTTTTATAAATGAATTCTATTTAGAATTAGTGTATAGCAGTGTTATTGTTAAATATAACAAAATAAGATATTGACGAAAACAATGTTGTGGTATCCGTAACACTACGTTATGTGGCAGTCCATCCTAATCAAATCGATAATGCAATTAATTGATATCAATGTCCAAATCCTAAAGATAACAAACACTGCAGAGACAAAATGTAATTGCTATAACTAATCAATTGGGCAGATATCATCAATAAGGGCGGCTTGCTTGAGCATTTGAGCTACATGTTCCTGCCATCTACATATTTCAACAAGTTATCTATTTTTGTCTGTTTTAATGTATCATTATGTTTATTAATCGTATAACCTATTCTGCTGCGTTTCTGAAAAGTGTACAACCTTTCGTTGTCAAACTTACAAAAACTCAATAAGAGACAATGTGGTTGCTGGCAATATACAACGAAAAGAATGCACATTATTCAGATGTTCATTTAATGAACTGCTAACATCTAACTGGCGATCACTCAATATTTATCGCCAGGACCGACCAAGAAGAAAGAAACGGAAACTTGTTGAAATACTTTGCGCTGAGAATCCTACATTGTACCAAAAATATAATATTGAATAAAGCTGATAATAATAATAATAATAATAATATAATAATTTTTTTAGGGTAATAAATGTTAGGTTTTAGAAGTACTGGGGAAAAAGAAGACAGAAGTATAGGAACATTCGTAACGGAATTGTAAAATTTATTTATTTATTTATTTATTTCAACACATAGGTAATGGTACAAAGAGGCACCAAATACATATGCGCCACACAAATCTCATCCGATATGTGTGAGGGCTGTGATACTGCCCGGGTGCCCGAACCGAAGCAGGTGGTTTTCTTAGGGGGCCACACCCCGAGCCTTCGACCCAAAGGTCTGATCCACAAGGCAGTGGAACATCGTAAGGAGATGCAGTCCCATGGTAGCCGGTGACCAACAATTGGTTCATTCGCCATTTGTTCCCGCAGGATACTGGAGCCCATGTGCACCATTGGTTTGGAATCCGGTTAAAGCGCCGGTCATTCGCTTTTCGTCCTCTCATTTTCGTAAACAACACCCCCGCCACGAGAAGGCAGTGAGTAGGACTTCCCTGGCAGAGGCTATATACGCGTGGCCGTGTGAGAGTATTTCGAGAGGGAGAGCGGACTCTCCCCACTCTCGGCCGTACCAGGGCATTTGGGGTAATTCCGATGTAACCTCTTATTGTTCAATTAAGAAGAAAAGTGTTGCATTTTAGAGATTGTCTACTATCATGTAATAACTGAAAATAACAATAACTTAGACTGAATGAAACAATGCATATGAATTTTGTGAGATTTCTGTTAAACTGTAACGGAATAGGATTCACAAATGATTAGTCAATAACCAATTGCTTATTGTTTTAAGACTAACATTGTCATAAATAAAGACAGAACTTACTTTGTAAGTCACATGCTTTGTTAACAAATGTAAATGAGTAACTTCACAAAGTACTGGTCCACAAGTTGCACGTATTTCATTAAAATATAATGCAATACAATATTTGTCAGACAAAAATTAAAACCATTTAGTAATAAGATCAAACGACATTACTTAATTATTTAAACAGTGAACTTATGTCTAAATTTCAGTGCATGAAGGATCGATTGTGTTGTAATTACTGAAAAAATATTGAATAATCAAAGACATAATTTCCATTTCTATCATTCTACATATGTAGATAGATAGTTCCAAAGCTTTTAAGCTTTTTTCGACATTATCATACCGTTAGCTAAAAAGATCATATGATCTAAAAATAATCTTGAGTTCGATTCCTTAGGGAGAGGTTATCACCATGTACTACTGAAGAACCGCATATTAAGAAAAAATAGGTGTCCGATGCTCCGTGCTTCTCAATGGTGGTCTAGCTTTAATTATAAAATGATTTAAGCCATGAAGATTTAATAAAAATACAAAATTAAATTAAGATAATATAAAATGGCTGAAGATGGTCATTTCAGACAAAACGTAACTTAATTCTATTCAAATTTAAGAATACTGTAGAAACCATTAAAAATATGAACAATATACCAATTCCAGAACAACCACAAATCAAATGGAATAAAAGATTGATGGAAAATTTGAAATCATCCATTCTTACATTCATGAAAGTAAACGATTTAAAGTCTAACATTTT
Organism: Schistosoma margrebowiei; assembly: GCA_944470205.2. Taxonomy (NCBI): domain Eukaryota; kingdom Metazoa; phylum Platyhelminthes; class Trematoda; order Strigeidida; family Schistosomatidae; genus Schistosoma; species Schistosoma margrebowiei. The sequence goes on from OX104025.1 coordinate 31,636,950, forward strand.
TCATACATAGAATAAAATGTATTTATGATAAAAGTTAAAAACTTATCGAACTATCAATTTTACATTAAAGACGGTCTAGTTGACTTTCATTTAATTTATCATCTCATCTTATTGTTTCATTTACCTATAAGAATACGAATAAGAATGTTCACAAAAATAGATTAAAATTTCTGCATCGAAATAGGTAGTTATTTTTATCTAGTACAAAACTATTATCAAAATTAAAATTCATTCGACAGTGTAAATGCTTATATTTAAAAATCCTACCCAAAATATGGCCTCACCCATTAAAACAAGAATATATTTGAAATTATAACAAAAGGTATTAATTCAAACTAAACATATCTTAAACTACACTGGTTGGAATCATGAGTCAATTGAAGCTAGACCACCATGGAAAACCTGGAAGCACTGAACGGCCGTTTCGCCCCAGTATGGGACTCCTCAGCAGTGCACATCCAGGATCCCGCACCCTGCGAGATTCGAACACAGGACCTATTAGTCTCGCACCAGGCGCTTAACCAACTAAACCACTGAGGCGGCATCCGACGGTGTTAATGTCTAATTTCAACCAATCAACGAAATCGCGCCACCGCCTAGCGCGAGACTGATAGGTCCGGTGTTCGAATCTCGTGGGGTGCGGGATCCTGGATGCGCACTACTGAGGAGTTTCGTACCAGAACGAAATAGCCGTCCAGTGCTTCCAGGCTTTCCATGTTGGTTTAGTTTCAATTGACTCATGATTTCAATCAGTGAATTTTTTAAAATCTCCACAAAACCCCTTCTGATATCTTAAACTAACCAATTTAGAATCATAATACATAGACAAATAGTAAATCAGTATCTACTGAATAGAATAATTTAAATAAAGGGAGTATTTAAAAAGTTGAACCAAATCTGCACCATAATTATGTGTATACTCAAAGAGCTAATTGATTTCACTTCTCCATTCAGTATTTATTTACAACAGATTGTATGAGATGATGACGATTAAAAAGCATTACAAAGTAACATAATTATTTTTACAATAAAAAAGAAAATATAATCACACGAAATTTGTAGTCAACTATGATAACTGAAAGAAATTAAGGATTATGAAACATGATATTATAATTTTAATCTTTTGTACTTTGACCTAATTCATCATAGATATTAAATATAGTTAACATTTTACTCTACTATTTATTATGGATTATATTCAATAAGAAATTATACAAATAACCTGATTCTAATAATGATTTCTTTTAATAAGATTAACACGTTTGATAATAATTACTGTTGAACATTTAATTTGCAAAAACAAACAGACATGTTATGAAGATTATGGATTTAATTAATACAAAAAGTAAAATCAGTGTGTGTATGTATGTGATTTGTTACGCTCAAATTCACAAGATTTACAAGAAATGAATTATTTTTCTCTGGTTAGCATGAGAAAGAACAAACCAGCTTCTAGCTGAAGAGAAAATTAGGAAATGACGATGGAAATGGATAGGACACACATTATGCAACTCATCAAACTACGTCACGAGGCAAGCTCTAACGTGGAATCCTGAAGGGAAACAGAAAAGAGGAACGCCAAAGAACATATTACATCGGGAAATAGAAGCAGATATAAAAAGGATAAATAACAACTGGAAAGAGCTGAAAAGGATAGCCCAGGACAGAGTTGGATGGAGAGTGCAGGTTAGCGGCCTATGCTCCTTCACAAGGAGTATCAATAAATGGAATCATTTTAATGTAGGGACAATTTAAAGATGAACAGAAACGAAACATGCAACTGAAATCAAATGAATGCTAACTTTAAACTGAATTAATAATACTCTTTGCAAAAGAATAACACTGAAAAAAAAGTTAATAAAACTACAAAATTCTATTGTTAACCACAAGGAAAAAGGAAATAATACTTCATCAATGATACTGTGTTGTATTGACAATAAATTCAAAATAAATCCTTTTTTGTAGTACCGGTCATATGAACAAAAAACTTTTACAGTATAAAATTATACATAAAAGTGTTTTGTTCCAATCTACTTCAAATTGGTTAAGTATAGAAAAAGAAAATAGAAACAAATTTTGACCTATGGAAAAATTGTTCTTTTAATTACTTAGCTTATTGAAATCTAAATAGTGTTAACACATTATAGTCAGTTATATAATAAAACTAATATGCTATTCTAATCTAAGCGATGAGAAATACTTAATGCAATTAAAGGAGAAAGGTTTGTATGATGTAAGTTCTACGTGTATATTTCGGTCATAAACTAATCAAATTATGTTAAGAAAGATGGATAGTGATTGGCAGTGTTTCGTCCTATTCGAGACTCGCCAATTGGAATTACCCAGATCCCAGAGTTATTGATCACCAGAGGATTTGATCCCGACCCCGTACACCTCAAACGTCATCGTGATATCCGCTTAGTTACTGAGTTCACATTGTTAATGGTTTGTATATTGTTTTTATAATTCTTACGGCTGCAATTGCTCAATATAGCTTAAATCTGATTGTGATCATTTGAACCTACATTTCATGATAATTAACCCTGTCTTCGACTGACTGTTTATTTACTGTACAATAACATGTGATATTACATAAATCCAAATAGTGTATTTTTCGAAATACGCTAAAAAAACGTTTACACCATGTCCGTTATTTATTATATATTAATCAGATTTTGATATGATTTCCAATCACTGAATAGTTGCAGTGTAAAGATCAATAAGAAATTTCAAATACTTGAGTCACTTAGATCATTCGAAGATTTAAATCTAACCAGATGGGTCGAGTGTTAACAAATTTATGTTAATGGTACACTGATCTTGCAAATCTTCATCACTAACTTATTTTATATAATGTACAAATTCCTAGTACAAATGTTAATATATCATGGGTATGCTAGTTAAAAGTGATATGCACAGAAAAATATGCTTCATATTTATATTTTGGAATTATAAAACAGTGCGCTGAGTTCATTAACATCCAAGCAACTTCCTATGTATTTGAATCAACCAGATTCATTTTTAACATAACTAACTAACTTGCACGAATATTTGTCAATATTAGAACGAATAGTTTGACAAAAATTGGGCACCGAATATAGATATAACAATATTTGTAAGAATTGTACTTGAAATAATCGCAACGATTGGAATTTAAATAATTCTAACCTTTCGTCCAGCAAATGTGTCTGGACTTCTTCAGCGTAAAACTCAAAATCAAAATCACCAAAAAAATACATAATGTTTAACAGTAAAAATCTTTGCTTTGTTTATCCAATCATATTTTGACGTTAACATTAGTAAGTAGGATAACATGAGTCAGTTATATATGGATCATGTGAAAAGTCCATAATGTGATAATAAATAAATGAATTGTGTGTATATGTGTAAAATCGAGTTATTAATAGTTCTAATGGAAAACTATTCACGGAAAATATGGTTTTACAAGAAAGTAATTATATGAACAAAAATATTGAGTAACTACCACACTCAAAACTTAAGAAACTAAAGAATGAATAGATCTACTCAACTGAAATCGATCGTTAAAATTGCAACCAAATATTTTTCATGATATATTGCAGAACCATTTCCTTCCCCTGGTTCTTGTATTTATCGATTCAAACAAACTAAATATACCTAAATAAAAGTTTAGGTACTCAAGCATTCACTCAAAGAAAAGGTTAAGCAATGCGTAAATTGAATTGATTAAAAGTAAACGATTCCAGAGAGATAAATAATTTTGATAAAAAATGAATCTGATGGAATATAAAATAATCGCAACATACTGCTAAGGAAAAAATGATGTTTGACACTTTCACCTTTGTAAAATGAATTGCGATGAAGTTGTTTATTTTTAAACGTTCTAAAAGAAAACATTTGCATTACCTTTTCAATAGCGGCTACAAAACCAGAATGATCAGCGAAAAATGGCAATTGATGAACAATGGCAACTGATGGATCATGAGCTTTATAGACGAAATCCCAAATGACCTCTGCGGATGCTATGAGAATTTCATATTAAAACAAAAATAATCAACTTACAGTTATCTTAATATTTATCATAATCATCGTATTTACAATTCAAATAAAAGAAAGAAAATTTGAAACCGAAAAAATCATATTTAGTAATACGACATCATGTTCAAAAGATAGTATGTAAATCTAACATTATTATTATTGTTATTATTATTATTATTATTATTATTATTATTATCAGTATAGGCTTGTGGAGGTTGTTGAGCTTTGATTGAGATTATGAATCAATCAATGTTAGATTCGTTGAAGACAGTCATTAACACCGTTGGATGCTAGCTCAGTGGTCTTGATGTCAAGAGCTCGCGCGCGAGACCGAAGGTCCTGCGCGCGTTATTGCGCATGCGCACTGCCCATACTAGGACGAAACGATCGTCCAGTGCTTTCAGGTTTCTAATGGTGGTCTAACATTGATCGATTCATTATCTCAATCATTATTGTTATTCAAATGTCAGATTAAATTATTTCAATAATGCAAATATTAATAAACTAAGTTTGAAAATATGCATGCTAAAAGTACAAAAAGTATTATGTTTATGACAAAAGCTACCTTCACAAAATTAACCAATATACTGTTAATTAACACAATCCCAGTAGAATAAACGAATTTAAAGAACAATGAACATTATTGGAAGACAACTTTTGTTCCCACTTAAAGCATAATGGGATACATATCTATTGTGAAAAAATTCCCCTACTATCACAAAAATTTAGATTCGTATAGTTTATTTAAAAATCATGAAATAACTTGTTGTAGCGCAAGTTTACAGTAGGATGAATAGTAATGTACATGTTGAACATTTTTGCTAAATCTTGAGAAAACAAGTTATTCTATGGTTCCGAAATAGCATATCGTCCTGAGACGTGGATTCAGCTGTGATAAAATATTCGGACTGACTTTAGATTGAAGACATTGAACATACTTTTTAACGTCCGACAATAATTGTATTTACAGACCTTTAGATGACATTCAGCTTGGTTGATCGTGAGGTTCTGTAGCAAGGTCTGTCATCGAAATATTCACCAAAGAAGTGCATCTACTCAAATACTATAGGTCAAGTCAAAGCTTATGGTAAATTGTCTTTAGCATTGAGATATTTAAGTAGCCTTCGTTAAGGATGCATACTTTCTTCACTTTTATTAAACTATGTCACAGACATTCTTTCAAATATAAAGCTTTCACCGTCATATGTTTCAAGGATTGGTCTCCTACCGAACTATTCACTTGTTGACTTGGAATATGCAGATGATATAGTTCTATTTGGTGAAAACCCTGACAGTCAGTCAGTAACAACGTAGAACTTCGTACGTACGTACATCAGTTCGAGTTGCCATACCACATTATCACAGAGATGCAGTTGTCCATTCAAATCCCGTAGTGGTAGAGGAAATAACAGTATAAGCAGTAATCGGAAAGATTAGTGTTTGGAGATGTTATTTAAAGAGTATAATACAGTGAAACAAATTTGGAAAGAAAATAGAAGACATGAAGAATTCAGAAGATTAGAATTTGGGAGAACACAAAGAGTGTATGCACCTGCGCCATTGCAAACGCTTTAGAGCCATGTCATTCAAGGTCTCTAACCATCGGTTGCTATCATCTCGCGGTCCCCAACCTGGTAGTCTACACCTACCAACATGACTCAGTCCACTTGTCAATGACTTCATCGATTTGTACCATGTTTTGGTCTGGCCGCCCCTAGCTTTCTTCCAACCTACTCCTATACCACTGAACATCGCACGTCAAGGCAGTCGATCGTTAGGCATACGTAACACGTGTCCCAGCCATCTCAACTGATCAAGTTTCACCACTTCATCAATTGATTTGCCATCCTTACCTAGTACCCGTTTCCTAAAAACTGCGTTACTTACTCGATGGTCCCAGGATATACAAGCAATGTTTCGAAGACACCTATGATCGAATACTAGTAACCTACGAATATCCTCTACTCTTACCGGCCATGTTTCACTGCCATAAAGTAGGACGGGACGAACTGCTGCGCAGTAAACACGTCATTTGGTTGATAGACAGATATCTCGCCTACGCCATAAATGACGCAAGTTGGCAAAAGCTAGTCGAGCCTTCTGTATCCGTGCTGAGATTTCGTCACATACCAGACCACAAGGGCTGATGAGACTCCCGAGATAAGTGAAGCGGTGGACACACTCAACTACTTCACTCCCTATCACTAGTTCGGGTGTCGATGTAACCCAATCCTGAAGCAACATTTTGCACTTCGAGGGAGAGAATCGCACCCCGAACATGCTTGCATTGTTGCTTAGAGTGGTCAGAAGACTCTGCATTTCGTCAGCGTTTTTATTAAATAGAACTATATCATCGGCATATTCCAAGTCAACAAGTGAATATCCTGGTAGAAGTTCAACCCCTGGAAATTTAGATGAGGAAAGGGTCATCTCTAAAAGCACGTCAACGACAAAGTTAAACAAGAATGGAGAGAGTGGACAGCCCTGACGAACACCAATCAATTCTGATGACAGTTCGCCATAAGTTCTCACTCTACCAGTTGTGTTCGAGTAGAGAGCCTGAATAAGGTTAATGTACTTCTTTGGTACTCCTTTCAGTGACAAACACTGCCATAGAACCTTACGATCAACAGAGTCGAATGCCGCATTAAGGTCGAGAAATACTACCATTGTGAGGCGTCTGAATGTGTGTCTGTGTTCTAGAACCTGACGTAGTGTGGATATTTGGTCTATACAACCACGTCCAGGTCGAAAACCGGCCTGGTTTTCTCTAGTTTGCTCTTCACGAGCTTTGGTTAGGCGTCCAAGTATTACTGAGGCTAATATTTTAGACACTATATTAGTCAAACTGATTCCTCTGTGATTGTCACAAGAGGACTTTTGTCCTTTCTTAAAAACTGGCACAATCAGTGATTGAGACTAGTCAGATGGGATTACGTCCAGTTCCCAAATTCTACCTAAATCCTTAGTTAATCTCACTGCTAGTACTGAACCACCATCCTTAAAAATCTCAGGAGTAAATCTGTTAGGGCCTGTTGCTCTCCCTCGCTTCAGATTTCCTATGGCTTTTTCAACTTCGAAAAGAGACGGAGGACCTACATTAACTTGCCACTCAGGTTGACTAGAGATCGTGGGAAATCGAAGTGTGGCTGAAGGCCAGTTGAACTGATCCCTGAAGTGTTCTGCCCATCGATCCAATCTCCTGGATTGAGAGTGTATAATATGTCCATCTTTCTCTGAGAGTGTTTCGCTAACAGTCGCTTTCCTAATACCGGTTTCCTTAACAAGTCTGAACAATTGTCTGCTATTACCTATTGCCGCTGCCTTTTCCATCTCTCTTGCTTTCGCTACCCACCACTGTTCACGATCATTGCGTAGACTTCTTGTCAGCTTGCGCTTAAGCTGACTCCGCTCTCCATTATGTTCAGAGCCAGGTGGAATAAGTTTCCGAGCATCTATCAGTGCGATAGATGCTGCTGAGATCCAGTGTCGTTCCCTAACCTTACGGGTTACCGTACTAGCAGATATCACTGCTGTTTCCACAGCTTTACGGATATCATTCCATGCTGCCTCCAGGTGGGCACCACATACATGGCTGCCTAACTGTTTTCCTAGTTGTTCCTGAAATATACTCTTAGCTTGACTAAGAGGTTTACTTGCAGCGAATTTCCTACGTCCAGTAAGACGCAGACAGATACGCGCTCGTACTAGAGCGTGATCTGAATCTAAGCATGTGCTCCAGAATGAGCGACAGTCTTCTATCGAGCCCCTCCATCGGTGGCTGATAGCGATGTGATCTATTTGGGTCCAACGCTGGGACGAATTAGGGGGTCTCCATGTTAAAATATGTTTTTCCTTATGCCTAAAGTTAGCATTTGCAAGAAAGAGGCGGTTATCTGAGCATAGCTGCAACAGACGGTCACCATTATCTGTTCTTTGAGCCATGATGCTATAAGATCCACCCAGGTGTCTTTCCTCATCGCTTAGTTTACCTACTTTGGCAATAAAGTCACCGGTCATTATTACTACATCTGAGCGCTTAGCTTTTCGGAGGTCGGAGAGCTTTCTGTAAAACTCATCTTTTACATCATCTGCGCTGCAGTCAGCGGCAGAATAGGCAGAGACGACGAAGAGGCAACGACGAGTGTCCCTATCTTTTCGGATCCTTACTGTTCCCTTCAGTCGGACAGCTCACAAACGACTGTCTACTGGGATCCACTCTAAGAGAGCTAGTTCTGCCCTAGGACTCAATGCTATACCTACGCTAGCGAGGTCACGGGAAGCAGAATCAGGGCTTCCAGATACACGAAGTGTGAATCGAGTCGGTTCTTTATTTTGGCATGGTGAGGTCAGATGAATGACACTACTCGGACCCTGTATGCGCGTTTCGGGATTCTAGAGTTCTAGCTGAGGAAGCCTGTTGTCCTATTTGGCACAGTGTTCGGACGTTGAAATCTCCTACGTGTAGTTTAGAGCGTGGTTTCAGGAGACCAGGAATAGCGTTCCGCGTACTCGAATCGTTTGCCCTACCGGTGCGAAGTGATAAAGAAACGTGAAGAGGGTTAGTCATGGAAATAAAAGAGGTATTAGGAGGTGTAGGAAGGATTTGAATGCGACAAACTTGGTTTCGTGCGCTGTTACGGGTATGAGGGCTGATATCACTTCCCGGCTGCCCACACCGTGGAAGGGTATTTCGTGAGGAACCTGAAAATTAAATTGGATTAGTGTTGATCTTGACGACCTAGGAGCGTGACTGCAGAGCCCAAGGGACAACTGCTTGAGGTCGGTCGCGCACGGCCCTTTTGTGGAAGGTTTTTAATGAGTTAGATCCGTTCTTCAAAGGGCCTTACCGCCGGAGACGGAAATCCGTGGGATAAGGCGAGGTGTGACATTTTTAGGGTCGACCTTTTCTAACCCCACCCCTCCTTGTGGGAAGGCAGCATCGCTGCAGATGCTGATTGTCCGAGGGAAACACCTTACTGCTGTCACACCCCTCTACAGTCAGCAGTACGACTTCGCCCTCAGACCTTGGGTTGCTGTTTTTAGTCTTACCGTTCTCCAATCGACCTTCCTGGCATGGTAGAACCCACAGGAACATATGTTCCAGTCAATATAGCTCGGTTGGGTCATCACGATAGGCAAGCCCGACCACCGCGTCAAGGTGGCAGCTTCGGTCGGGAAAACCCTGACAAAATATAGAGTCTTCTGACCATCATAAGCAACAATCCAAACATGTTTGAAATCAGATTCTCTACCTCAAAACCCCATATTCTGCTTTAGGATTGGCTCGTGTCACCTCCTGAATTAATTATAGGAGGTGAAGTAGTTGAACGTATCGACAACTTCACTTATCTTGAGGATCTGATCAATCCTGATGGTCTGCTATGTGACGAAATCTCGGCATGGATTCGGAAGACTCGACTAACGTTTGCCAATATGCATCACTTGTGGCATAGGCAATATGTCAGTCTGCCAACCAAAGGATGAGTTACTGCGCAGAATTTCACCAAGGAAATATTCCAACCTGTATGATCAGGAAGCTTATGATTTTATAGAACTTGATAAATATCATTTTGATCACTGAAACAGTCTAGCACTAGTAAGCAGTCCTACATTAGGACGAAACAACTCTCCAGTGTTTTCTGATTTTCAATCTTTGTTTAGTAAAAGTTAGTCTGTGATGGAAAACTGCAAAACCCAATAATCTCCTTAATTCTCTATACTAAGACGAAGTAAATAATCATTCTTAATACATACATCAGAAATTAAAAATACAAACAAACATGCTTTGATCAATTCGATTATGCTACAATACGACTAGGCAAGACTTTTAAAGTAATTGACTACATGTATTCGAAAAAAATACTTAACGAAATAATTTCCAACCGACAGTCTGTAGAGCTGAACATAACTTTCAACATGAATTGAACGGTCATTTAACAAATGTCAAATAAATGACGGGAAACATGAAAAAAATAGGATGTACACGTCATACTACTCTTGAACTTCTATTTACCGATTTGATAAATGACACATTAGTAGTATTTTAAGTAATTCATATGCAGGTTCATTTCTAGGTAATTTTAAATGTTAATTAAAGAATATCTCACATAACTTACTTAAACCAGTTGAAAAACAGCAAAGATCACCAGTAGCTGTCCTAATGTTGTTAAATATGCATGTGGTTAATTTATAAACTTAATTAGTTATAAAACCATTAGAATTAATGAATGAGGTCGTTAATTTATTAAAATAAATTAAAACAATATCCTAAATTGACTTTCCAACAAATAAATCTCACTGTCCAGAATGTAAGAAATTACAGTGAATTTGCGGACATTGGTGAGTGTATGTACTTGACAGTTAATCGTTTGTAATTAACGATACAGTAATAGTATAAAAAGCATTTAAAAACCTGAAAGGTGTTAAACTACAGCCGATGAAAACGTTCAAATATGTAGTCGGTAAGCGAACGATTCGATACTAAATTCACAGCTCCTGGTTGTCAATTATAAGACTAAGAAATCAGTAGAAACTGGTAGTTTCTATTAGGCAACTGTATGATTGCAATAAGCTACCTAACTTATCCAAGGTGTTGTTTGAACTCCATAAGCTATCTTTTTAATCCGACCACCAATCTAAGCAACTCAATAATTGTTTTCTATTAAACTTCTACAGACAACCATTAAAAGTTCAAACGCTACGATTATTTTAGCTCTCACCCACATAAAAGTTTGCTGTAAGCTTTTTATGCGGATAGTTATAGGCAGTATGTAGCATGAATTGGGAGTAAACTGCCTACCAGCAGAAGATTGAAATAAAGAGAAAGAAAAAAAGAAGAGGAAGAAGGAAAAAAGAAGGAAAGGAAGAAGGAGAGGAAAGAAAATAGAGGGCGATCGGAATAACAATAGGATTGTAAGAATGATGAACTGCGTAAAGGACAACTTAAGGAGGATATGCGCATGATGTATTTAATGTGTGATGGTCATATTTTACAAAGGCACTGTGTAATTTTGCGTAAGATGATAAATTGACTTACATCACCTGATTTTCCAATCACAATAGTATTTACAAATTCTAAAACCATTTTTTCACTATGAGACACCAAACTAAATCAGTAAAACTACGATTAAATAAATATAAAAAAGCATCAAACCAAACGGGTTAAATGTAATGTAGTAAATTAAACACTACAAACTGTAAATCTACCTTTAACTCGACTAGTGCTCACCCAAACAAGATTATATTTTGCAGCCTCGTAAGCAGGTACCATATTGTGTACCATTGGATTTACTACTCCGTCTTTACCTCCTGAAGAATTAAAACAGAGATTTATTTTCAAAAATCAATTAAGATTATTTCTTAATGGCTGAATGATTAAATCGTTACATGAAAAATTGTCCACATAAAATTTCACAAACCTAATTATAAATTATTAAGTCAAATTATGTAACTCAGGAATTCTAGTTGTGTAAATAAACAATTAATATCAATGATGATACAAATGATATGTAGGATTTTAATTGTAGAATTTACAAACCGAATTTGTAATCCCCAATTTACGCACGATGCAACAACGCGAATTAGATGAAGCTCAAATAAGATCGTGTTTAAAATTATTCTAGTAGTTTATAGAGTTGATTAGATAGCTAATCATATACAAACATATAATTGAATCGTTACACAGTGACTGATTGTCGCGTAATTAGCAATATTTATAAAATAGCGAAGTTGTGAGACGTTTCATGTTAATGACAGTTTAACTTCGTTTCTCACTTCCTTTTGCGATGTGCGCTTGATTCAAGATTCTGTATCATGGTGTACGTTCGAACGACATTTAAGCAATTGGTTGGATAAATATACCATTAGTTTAAACACGTTGGTTAAGTCAACATTCAATGAGTATTTAAAGCACTATTTTTCTTAATTAACAGTTCCATCAAGATATAATGTTATTGTATATCTTTACAATCGATAGAAAAAACACTACTTCTTAACATACTTTCTCCTGTTTTCATAAAATAGCTACCTTTTATCATTAAAAAAATAGGATCTCAAGGAGCGGAGCATTTGGTGAATCGTCGACTTCACTCAGTACCCTGATAGAAACGTAAATTTTCAGAGCGGATACGAGAAACTAGTTAGCTTATTTATGAGCTCCAGATATACTGAAGTAAAAAAAACTAATCACAAATAAGTGTCTACCTTCAGCAGGAAGACTGATATTATCAATATGCTAGTTTTTATTTTAAAGATTAATGTGCGTGCACGAGCATCTAATAAACAAAATTCTTTAAAAATCTTATGAGTAGTAAAGTAACAAATACATTTTTTATAAGTAGTGTTGAGTTATTTTGATATGAGTGAAGCATAAAACGGATGAGCTTATCAGCATTATGAGAAAATAATGCTTTGTCAAATTCAGTCACTTTTAGTAACATGGATACAATTATGGTAGATCTTCTAACCATAAAAATAACTTTTCTAAGCTGAACCTATCGCATTATCACGATCAAGAAATAGATTCAACAAAAAACACTTTAGAAAATATCCACATATTAGTTCGAAGAACTGTGTTAATAGGAAACGTTTTATAAAAACAAAAAGTTATCCAGATCCTTTATAGTTATATACTACCAAAAAAACTGTACAGAGTAAATAAAAACTTTCATCTAAATTTGATCGAATAGTTTCACAGTATTTGGGCGCCGAGTTAATGTGAAACATTAAAGAGTTAGAATGTATTTGTAAAATCCTAGCGAAAGCATTTAAAGTATATCCAACGTTTCACTTGGCAGTCTGGTCCAAGCTTTTTCAAGGAAATATAAAAAAACATCAAAATTATCAAGTATAAATAGGTACATAATTCTCCAGTTTACTGTATACTGAATAAGTCATCTAATCAACATTAACAATGTTTAAAGTAGATATTTGTATTATTGTATAAGAGACATATGATGTAAAACAAAAAGTGTTAAGATAATAAAGCATTAATAAAACTATCTTGAATGAATTCATTTTGTATATTAAAAGTTAAGTATCAAAAGATTCTCATATTATTTAATAAATACCATTTAATACAGTCATTATTATTCTAGGAACATGAAGACATAAAATCACTTTACTTTCAGTAATCTAATTTATTTAAGACTAAATATTATAATTATAATGGAAATCATTTTGTTGTTAACTTTTCATTCTATTTTCTTCTTTTTTGTAGGGTGATTTCCTAAAAAGTAAATTCTTCTCATTATGTAATGTGTTTTAATCTTGTTGAATAATACATATGACCATAATAATAATAATAATAATAATAATAATAATAATAATAATAATAATAATAATATCACATTTTACAAACATTTTGGTAATTAAAATAAGTAAAGCAGATGATGTTAGTTTTCGATATCATTTCATTTTAATGAATTTTATACACACCTATTTCTTTGTTTTTATTAAATATTTACATGTGATTTATAATAAAAGTAAATTTGACTATTTCCTTAACGTTCAATAATATAGAATGATGAAGCAATATGCACAATATGTACATATGCCAATAACAGATTGATCAATTTCAGTCCTAAAACATCAATGGGAAGATTCAAGTAAAACAATACCAAATGATTAGTCCCTTTGATACACTTTGATAATGCAATGAGAAGACGAATTTTATCAGAAAATTTATAAATGTTCTTAACAAGTATATACGTGATCAGATTGTTCGAAATGTATTGCGCAAATATATTACATAATTCTGATAAACTTTGTCTTCTCATTGAATTATCGAAATATCAAATGAATTTAAACTTCACTCCATTGCACAAGCAAGTAGCTATCAGGACTCAGTAGCTAATTGAATAACGCGATGGCGTTTAAAGCGAATGGTAATGGATTCGAGTCCCAGAGTGAACACCAACTCTGAGAGGCAGGTACATCCAGCAGACGAGTCTCATATAGGACGAAACGCCTGTCCTGGATTCCACTTCTAGCCACTATCTATCTTTGCCTATAAAGCTTGTGAATTAAGGTAATATCGAGGCATACGCACAGTATGCACATAAGCCAACAACAGACTGATCAATTGCAGTCTTAAACCTCAATGGGAAGATTCAAGCAAAACAATACCAAGAGAATAATTCAATTTCATTAAATAGAGATAAAAATCTAGTAATTTCAAAACAATTTCAATTTGTAAGTTATTTACTAGATAATGTGTAAAAATGACAAATTTCCTTTCTTGATTAAAGGTTGATAACAAATTTCAGTACAAGAAAGATTAAGGAGGAAGAATGTATTTGTAAAATCTCAGCGAAAAGATTTAGGGTATATCCAACGTTTCGCCTAGCAATCTGGTTCAAGCTTTTTCAAGAAAATATAATATATATTCTTTACAGGATGATAATAATTATAATAATAATAATGATAATAAACTTCTGTTAGACATAGTGATAGGGAGGTCAAATAAACAAAGGTATTAAAAAAAATTTAAACAGGGAAAGTTTAATAATTGTTTGATTGTTAATGGCTTAAGTATTCATCACAAAGAAAGACAGGGAAATTATCAATGGGAAAGAATAGATCAGCATGATAAGATAAAATGTTGAAATTGAGATTAAATTGAATCAGGAGGATCATAGAAACAGAAATAAACCAGTTGGGTGTAGAAGATTTAAGGGGAAGATGGAAGGTGAGGCAGATGGCTGTAATGGAAGAAGAGTATGAAGAAAAGAAGACATAAAAAGATGAGAAAAGAAAAAAATTATAAGACATTAAGACCAAGGTAGAAGAAGAGGTTGTACAAATCTCCGGATGTATAGCTATTGCTTTGGCAATGGGTGTATTCCGTTTACTAGAAGATCTGAATATTTTGATAAACTTGTACTAGTGATTAATGTTTGCTCACAAATGTTTGAGAAAACACGTAAACGTTCACACTATTTTCATCACCTAACACTCCTTTCATTCAAAGTGATTAAATTTTATAAAAAAATATATATACCGTTTCATATATTTCAATTGCTATGATTGCTTCAATCAAGATACCATTTTACGAAATTTTTTGCTTATACTCATAACAGAAGTTGCAAGTCCTCACATGGAATCCTCAAGGTCGAAGGAAAAGAGGAAGACCAAAGAACATATTACGCAAGGAAATCGAGATAGACATGAGAAAAATGAACAAGAATTGGATGGAACTAGAAAAGAAGGCACAGGACAGAGTGAGTTGGAGAATGCTGGTCGGCGGCCTATGCTCCATTAGGAGTAACAGTCGTAAGTAAAGTAAAAGTAAGTAAGAATGACAGAATTGAACTAAAACTGTCTTATTTTGTGAGTCCAATTGGAGCACCTGGTATTTCTATCTTAAACACTAGCTAACTGTATACTTGAGCCATAGAAAACTACTCGTCAAATAAAATTATTTAGCAGCAATTCTTTCTCCTTGTTTAAAAGAATTTATTATTATCCTTTCAGCAAAACAGGGAGAATCATTAATTTTCAAAAATGATACTTGGTAATAACCTCACTACATAATGAACAGACGAGTTGAACAGGATGTTTAAATATCATATTATTACCGCTGCTTGACATCAACTAAAAAATTACAATAGACAAGGGACTGCGGACAGATATTTTACCGTGATTTAGAATTTCTTAGTATTGAGTACTCAAAACTTGGGAGCAGAACCCAAAACATTCGGGTCTTAAGTAGTATTGTACACGTTCACTAACATGTCGGAATCTAATGACCTACAATCCAAACTTGACTTAATTTATAGTATAAAGTGGCTGTCACCTGATGTTCATCAACGATGTTTATTTTACTTATGAAATGATTGACGTCGACCAGCCCCATATTTTCTCCCTTCAAATTTCCATGACATCATAAAAAAATGCAATTATTACTAAAAGAAAGGTTTTGTAGTAACATATCAATTATTCTGAATTGATATCAATTAAAAAACTGTTAGTCTAAGAATTATAGTTCTTACTATAAAACCTAAATGTTCCGAAACTAGTTCCTAATGCAGCTGTGGGTGCATACTTCTGAGAAGTCTAGTACTAGTACAACATTTTTGGACAGTGCCCAGTAATTTTCAGTAACTCTTAATTTACTACCAGTTTGTGATCAAAATCACCTTCAAATAGTCAAATAAATTTCTCTTTTAAAAAATATGGAACATTTTTGAAATAATATCAAATACACACTTACCAATAAATAATCTGCTATTTACATGAGGATATTGTTCACATAATGATTGTAATAAACTAATTACTGGATCATTTTCATTTTGTACACAAAATAACAGTTCGAACTAAAAACATATAGAAAAGAGAGTTATTTGAAAAGGTACAAATTAATCAGTACTATATTCCATGTACAATGTACTGTATAGTAATAATTTAATTACTAAATCGTAAATATTATCAGTCATCAGAAAAATTGCATTAAATTACAATCTGTTCGTTCTCCAATTCATAAAGTCCACTTGAATTGCAAGATGATGAAAGTACCTTTGATGAAACTATCAATCAAAATCAAATCACTATTTTTTATGTGAATTAATGGTGATATACAAATATTCCTCTAGAATGAAACGAATCAAAAAACCGGATGAGTAAGAATTCGATATGGTTTCGAGCCATTCGTATATCACAAGAATCTGAAACTATGATTTAATTACCAAACGAAAACAATCAGTTAATTACTCGTGGTAGCCGACTTTTAAATACATTAAATGCAATGATAAAGGTTTTAAGGAATGCTACATATACTAATAAATCTATTTGTTCCCCAAACTGTTAGTCTAAGGGTAAAGATTATTGAGGGATAATTAAAATCTAGCTTGTCAGTCATTGTGCTTATTTAGTTATTTAGTTGAGTGGTATACCGACTGCATAGTTTACATCATATGATAACGCAACAACCATTTAGTCAACAATGCAGTAAGGCAACTTTCATTACTGTCAAGTTTTAAAAAAAAAATAGTCTGACCAATAAAAAAGATATGTGTTATATTATTATCTTAATGTTTACAGTGTAACAATTACTGTAGATATTACAATAAAGATAGCATAGAATATACTACCGAACGGTATAAGTAGCTGGCATCTGGAACTCATTGACAAGGAGAGAGTTAAGTAGTGAATCAAGAATCTTACTAATTTCTGCACCTAACAGCGCACATTCACAGTATGTAACGGGAGAATTGATTGGTCAAAACTCTATTTCTTACAATAATTTACCTTGCATTCGTAGATACATCATATTGATAAGAGTTGGCAAGAACAATCTGGCTTGATGGATTATCGACTTTTGATATAAAAAAACAAGATTTTTATTTGATTCATGTAGACAACAAAACAAGTATATTCCAGTTACAGAATGTGTGAAACCTCCAAACTACTAAAGATGCGACTTAAGTAACCATTGGGCGAAAACTCAGTAACGTTTAACAGAATAAAACAAAACGACAAAACAAATATAACATAATTATGGACTTGATCGTTTCTTTGCATATTTGAAGAGAATAAGAGGTTATTAAACCAATAAAACGACAAGAAAACTACAAACAATGCTCAGAAAAGTGTCTCACAATGAGTGTAATTATATAAACTGCTATATCCTAGCGAAGATTAAATTACAAGTAACTCCTGAGACCTATTAATGGACTAATATTAAACATATATATATATTCTTGTGGTATAACTATTCAGTAATTAGATTATGTATATCTATATTCCCCTTATCTAAGCTTAATTAAGCTTATATCTATATTCCCTTTATCAGACCGGCATTTTCATAATCTATGAAATGACAATGTTTATAATAAAGACAATTAGGTTCATTTAATCGACTGTACGTTAAATAACATCATACAACATACTCATAATTTATTGAAGAAAAAAAAAGGCTGAAACGTAACTTATTTGCGAAAAAATAAATATATTTGATCAATCAATCAATCAGTCAATAACAACGTGGAACTTCGTACGTACATGCACCAGTTTCAGTTACCATACCACATTATCACAAAGATGCAGTTATCGATGCGAATTCTGTAGTGATAGAGGTGTTAAGAGTATAAGCAGTAATCGGAAACATTAGGGTTTGAAGATGTTATTTAAAGAGTATAAACCAGTGAAACAAATTTGGAAAGAAAATAAAAGATATGAAGAATTCAGAAGATTAGAATTTGGGAGAACACAAAGAGTGGATGCACCTGCGCCATTGCAAACGATTTTGAGCCATGTCATTCAAGGTCTCTAACCATCGGTTGCTATCATCTCGCGGATCCCAATCAGGTAGTCAACACCTACCAACATGGCTCAGTTCATTTGTCAGTGACTTCATGGATTTGTGCCATATTTTGTTCTGGCCGCCCCTAGCTTTCTTCCAACCTACTCCTACACCAGAAAACATCGCACATTGAGGCAGCCGGTGTTTGGGCATATGTAACACGTGTCCCAGCCATCTCAACTGAAGTTTCATTACTTCATCAATCGATCGATCACAACAATTTTATACGAAGTTTTCTATTGGAATTGAATGATTGAATTTAGCGTAGCTAGACAAATTGATATAATTAGGATGAACTTCACATTTTCTAAATAAAATTTGTAGTTTGTCAGGTTATTCAGAACTCTTTTTTAATCCAATGGTATTTTTGAAAATGAATTAAACTACCTAATGAAACATCGGAATATAATCTTGTACACAATGTGTATTTATAGTTACCCAAATATTTATAGTTTATTTAGGTACAATGATTTTTCTAAGAAACTATATCAGATAGCATCGAACAACTGACAAACTATATACAATGAAGCAATGGGCGTTTCTTAAATAAATCATTTTATGATAAACGTTCAAGCTACAAAATAAAAAATCTACCTGAAACTATTTTTTTTACATAGGAATGTGGTTTTAGTGAGATTTCCTGCAGTTGACATAATTTTGGGAAATACATTTTAGACCGACTAAAAGTCAGTTATGAAATTTTTATGTATTATGGTTATTAACTTAAACTCAAATAAATTTTGTTCGTTCAAGTCCTCAAATTTTACAAAACCGTATATAGCAAACAGGAACACAGGAAGAGAATAAAGACTAGGAAATGAAAAAAACAAAGGAGAGAATAGTCATGAAAAACTAACCATAAAAAAACAAAGGACAAAAAAATCAAAAACGTACTGGAGTCATAGAATTTGATCTTTTTAATAATTTTATCCCGTATCACAAACTACTAGGTTCTGGCATCTCGTTAACTACAGAAACAAATAAGGCTGAAAAGTGATAAACGCTGAAATCTAAAAACATCTATTGCATATGAATTGACTGTTAAACAGGGCCATACAGTTGATATGTTGTAGAAAAACACAAGAGATGAAGTAATTTAACTAAATAGATCAAGTAAGAAAAATCTGATTGACAGAATGTTTTGTGTATAAAGAAAAAATGTATAGGTTTGAAAGAAAAGTTGAATGGTGGTGGAGGGGACTTTAAATTACGGGTCATGTAAAAAAAAGTCAGTCTATATCATCCTGAGTTTCATCCCAACTAAATTGCAATATCATATGAACTTAACGAATAGATCTGTTTACAACTTATAACAGAACGTGCTCATCATCCCATATAGATTCAAACCTAATATCCATAAAATAAATTCAATTGCATACTGATATAAGGGATATAATCTATTTTCAATGTTTAAAAACCTTGAAATAACATACAGAGAACAATAGTGGTATGAGGAAATCTTTATATATTTCATATAATTTTTATTTACCGGTATTTAGAATAAACGAATACAACATAAATTATCAATTTTTCCCTAGCGTAAACAATGGAATGTACTGCAAACTGATGATGATATTGTCATTTCAATTCATTTGTACTAAAGATAGAAAACATTAGAAATCGATGTAATTAATCTCTGTAAAGCATAATGTGATACAATACACAATGAAGGACAACGTTGACTAACGTTTCATCAAAGTCAATACTTAAGTCTGACATTATAGATATATTAGTAACAATGTACAGCAAACTACAATAAGCAGGAAAGTTTTAGGATAAAAAAATAATCTCAACCATTTATTTTCAATGCATAAAATTGACAAAAAATGCATAATAACCTAAAACAACAAACATCAAGCAATTGATTATCAATTTGTTCCGTATTAAGATGTTAAACTCATTAAAATAAACGAATTATAACGTCAATAACCCAATAACCAAAGCAACTTTACAGTAATAGGCATCGGCATGTAATTCTTGTTTAACATCACATGACATTCAATGCTACATCATCTTAGTAGTGTTATCTACCCTTTTTTTTTCATACGCATATATTTCCTCTTTTTTTTTAAAAAAAAAGTTCTATCATTAAAAGAGAACAAACTTATTCGTAAGATAAAATGAACTGGTCCTAATAGGCAGTAATACTGATGATTCACCATTAAGCAATAAACAGTTTAATATATTTTTGTTTAAAAGCAGTTACATTTCAGGGGCGTTCACGTATATGAGATTAGAATTTAAAAAAAACAGTGTAGTTTATTATTTAAAAAAAAAGAATTAAAATTCATTTGTTAATTAAAATATAACTAAACTATCTGTTTCCATGATTATAAACTCATATATATTTCATAATAAAGTTGATAAAGATCTTAATATAATGATAATAATAAGCAACAACTAATACCAGTTTTTATAAAATGTCTACTAATTTCACCATAAACAGTACTAATCAAGTAAAATATGATCATATTGTTTACTTGATGTTTAAGTGATACAACTTCAAAAAGGAAAATAACCGGTACCATTAAGTTTGTATAATTTCAACAACAACAACAATAAAAAACGTTTACTATGTTGTTTACGAAATTGAGAGGATGAAAAGAGAATGTTCGTGTTAGTGGACACGGAGAGTTCACTTAAGAAAGTTGGTAAACCCCAGCAGTGCGCATCCACGATCCCGCTCGCGGGATTCAAACCCAGGGCCTTTGGTCTCGTGCGCGAACGCTTAACCTACTGGACCACTGAGTCGGCATCCAATGGTGATAGTGTCTAACATCAACCAATCCACGAAATTGCGCGACCATCCTCCATTGTACTGAGGTAGATACCTGTCTCTACCCGACATGGATTAGCTCCACTGGTCACGGCTTCTCACTAGAACTCCGAGAATTCCATCACGAAGCTAGTCACTAGTGAACACATGTTAATTACTAGTATAGGGGTTGTGGAGATAATTAAGTTTTTGATTGAGATCATGAACCGATGGATGCGCACCACTGAGGAGTCTCACAATATGACGAAACGGCCGTCCAGTGCTTCCAGGTTTCCAAAGGTGGTCTAACATCAATCGGTTCATGATCTTAATCAAAAACCTAATAATCTCCACAACTCTTATACTAGTAATAAATAATGAGAACTATTGTCATGTCATTTTAAATTATTCTATTTTCAGTAAAATAATTAATAAAGTGTTTAGATAACTTTTTAATCTGGTGAATAATGCAAATCAAATCCACTAGTTAATTGTTTTCATAGCACACTGACAGTAGATATATTTTATTTATGAGTACAGTGTAAAATTTGCTATATATAAGATTTCGATTTGTAACCTAGAATCCAATGATTTTACTTGAAGTCTCAGTCTTAAATACATTCCGTACACCAATACAAGAAAATATATGATTTTCTCTTTGGCTATGTTTAATTCATGAAGAATTCATGTTTTCCACGTAAGGAATTCTATCATGTTATAAAGCAGGATAAAGATCAATAGATTAATTTATAAGACTTGAGTGGATTAACTATGAAAGTGCTATAAAAAGAATACTGAGTTACACCTAAATAGGAATCTCCTAATGTCATGAATTCGATGCAAGTATCCAACAGTACAGAGAGATCACTTATATCTGATACGCTTACACCTTCGGCGAAACATAAATATAATTCCCCCAAAACCAAAACCTACGTAAAATGTGAGTAAATCATGATGATAAATTAACACCAGTAGCTGAAATAATTATACAGTGTCATTGCATCTTAAGTCTTCATTATGAAACCTAGTTGAGTGCTTTTGCTATGACTAGAATGAACGGTTAGTTTAGAACAAACGAGCTCTTTGTTCTACTAAATGTTGCAGAAGTTAACATTTTAAAGACTTCTGGTGTAAATATTTTTTTTGAAAAAACTGTTGTCTGTTATCTACATAAGAGCTGAATATATCATTAGTAACCTGAACAAAAACAAAACTTACTTAATAATCTAGTCTTGTAGAATTAAGTTGTTGATAGTTCACCCAGGTATTTGTAGAGGGAACTTTAAACATTAGTAACTTACTTGTTATATCAACAAACTACATAAAACGAAAAGTATATATGGATGACAGAGCTTCTAATTTACCTTAATTTACTGTAAATTGACAAACTTGAGTAGTAAAATTACATTTGTGTTGCATTTAACAGACATTCACAAACGATACTTCTACATTAATAACCGCTGGTTGGGATTAATTGGCCAGTACAAAATGACTAGTATGAACGTCTGTTTTAGTGAAAATTACGCGTTCCCAAATACTACGTACAAATAATACTAGTGATTTGATATGGGGTTAAAAAGACATAAAAACCACTTTATTTTGCTCACTATTTTTTCACTATTTTAGGAAGATAAGAACGAATCACTATAGGCTCATTAAAGCAATACAACTTTTGTGATTAAAAACTGTCACTCAAATTCAAGGCTTATTAAAAATATACACAGTTGTGAAAACACAATTATTGTCTTATTTGAAATTCGTATTTATACCATTCGGTTGAGATCTATGAGCCATAAATTGCCTCTAAAACTTTGATGAGATGGAAAATTGTTCTTTTCAAAATTAAGGCTAACAAGTTACTGCGAATATGGGAGTCACAGTTGTACGAAAATGTTATTAGTTTGCCAACTTTATATATATATATATATATATATATATATATATATATATATATATATATATATATATATATATATATATATATATATATATATATATATATATATATATATATATATATATATATATGTCACTAACAAAACGATGTGACTTTTCCAAGTTTCAAATTTTACAAGTTCAACAAGTGTCACAATAATCAAAATGATGGTACAGAAACTGACAGTTTTTGTTACAGTTAAAGATAAACATTTCGAAAGAGCGCATTTAAATTTTGCCTTCTTCAGAAAATCGTCATATACAAATCTAGGGTATTTTAAAACATAAGAAATACATCTGTAAACGTTGATTTGGAAAGCAGGACAATATGTTTTTGAAGTCAGAATATTTTGCTAAAAAGTCAAAATACAATACATCTGACCTGAACAACAACTTGAGAAAAGTGATATCAATACCTAAATCTTTTTTTAAACATTAATGAAACTATACCTTCAATTATAAATACTACTTGTTTGGTGTTTGTTTGTCTGAAATTCCCCCTTAGAAAGCACATTATTCCTTCAAACACATAATCTGAAACTGAAATGAGCAAAGTGCTTTGAAATCACTGTTTGGCTACAGGCTAGATGAGTGAGTAGCCGTCCAATAAAAGATCTGTGTTTTGTCCTATCCGAGAATATCCAACAACTCAGTGCTGATACACATACTAAAACTCGAACCCAGTGACAATCGCTTCAAATTTCAAAGCACGATTCACTAATATATTGAGCTCAAACGCTTATAAACATACCCATTTGTAAGGTTATCGGGCGTCTTGAGTTGATTAAACAAGAATCTGATGAGTAATTTCATAAAATTATCTCAATCAAAAATACCATCACTAAATAATCGTTATCCCACTAGCTTTCATTTCGTTAACAAACGGATACAAAGGTGGCCGTAATATTTTAAGCGATTTATCAAAGTGTTACATCAGCACAAATCTCTGATCAGTCATTTCAACGTGTAATCGTGAACAAATACGTGGTTGTTCGGTTTGCTCCAATTCAAGAGTGTATGTTTATCACAACAGAATCATATGTTAGAAGCTTTTCAGATTCCATATTATTTACGCTGATAAAAATGACATCGCTACTGACAAATAAAAATGAACTGGGTCTAAAAGTCATGACAAATTGTCATATTAAATTAAATGCTGTAAATAAAAGGATCACTCCTAACCCGCTTAAAGCGCATTGAGAACCTTTTGTCGAAAGCATTGACTGACCGAAATCCTTATAATTTGCGCTACCTTGCACATTACAAGTTTAGCCAGTTTAAAAACAAGTAACCATTTCGTTATGCTATTATGTTATGGAATCTTTAACTGATGTATACATGAGTCAGGTATACGTTGCGTGTGACTGGCTGATTGACATCAAAAGCACATTCGCTTGAAACCACTTTCTATAAAATATAATGTATATCAGTAAAAACTGCATCACTTTCTCCGCATCCAGTAATTCAGTTAAATAAACCACCAGCCTAAATTAATAAAATACGTAAACGTTTGTTGAGACGTGATTATTCGATTCAATATCGACATATATTTGAAAATACTTTTAAAAATTCCTTTATGAAATCTTGAATTTCATCATCACGTCTCAGGTCGCCACCCTTCTTCAGTCGTTTTAACCTAGTTGACTGCATAGTATCCCTAACCTCAAAATAAAACCAGTGAATCAACGTTGTGAGCCTGTACTTGCCAAATGCTGTGAATCAAAACTACCAAAAATAATGTTAGTTTAATCAGGTTAAAAAGTCTTTGGCCCATTGTTTCGTAGGGCCAGTGAAGTGTCACTAAGCCCCAGCCAAATCACCCGACAGTTGAGTCACTGAATATCGAACAGATCATCGATCCATGTCAAAGTCAAGGATGACCAATGCGCATCAGTTAATCGTACGCCATGGACTGGCCAATGCAGCAGTGGACTTACTTTTGCTTGTATCTACTTTAACTAACATATTTCTTTAATAACGTCCTCTGTGTTGAAGTCTTCAAAAGCATTTACAGTACATTGATACGTCAATGGGGTAGTCCACTTAAAAAGCTGACCACGAGGTGTGACCTCTACGTTAGCAGGTTCGTCACACCGTTCTCGTCCAACTCGAGTAGGCCTCCGATCATTCGACATAGATTATCTACAATGGTGGTCTACATTTTCCAAGTCAGATAATGCAGTAGCCGATCAAGCAATTATTAATTTGAAACAATTCAGTGTTATGCAAGAGATTCATTTTCAGTAGACATGCACATTTAAAAACATCTTATTTTATAAAATTATGGGAAGACAATAATAAAGAGAATGACAATGGAGGGAAAACAAATTTACGTACATGTTGTTCTATTACATTTTGCTTTTCTTTTCCTTCCGACTTCAGGATGCTTAATGTCAGGTTAACAATGCCCAAGTCTTTGTTATAATGAAAATGAGTCGAAAAAGCACATGAACGACCATGTGTAATTCTATACGCTTAACTACGACCTAGATATCCCGTCTGAGTGTCTATGATGCGATGAATAAATTTTTAGCATAGAAAAGATGTTGCATGAGTATGTAGTAATCAAAATACAAAAAACAGTCAGAAACTTACTCGAGGATAGTCCAAAGTGAAGTGACTTTTTAGGTTTTCGTGAAGACAATCATCTACTCCCATAAGAGGTTTGACAACTGACACTCCTGGGGTATCAGTCAATACGACAGATCTTTTCGGATAAAATAAACATCGACTACAGATGCAGAGTGTGAAAAATGAACTTACGCTGTGTATAGCGATATCAAAAAGAAGCAAATTTGATGAAAATATAAGAAAAGTACCAGTAATGACAGAACAAATATTCCCAATGAACACAGCTCTTCAACTTGGAACATCTCTAAATACAATCATATGGTTCAACATAAACTTGAAATGTTGAAGTTAGTTTAAGGTCGTAGTTAAGTTCATGTCCATTCAGAATTCAAACTTCAAGCTTTGTCCAAGAGATTTATATCTAGATTGTATGACAGTTTACATATTCACATGCAGTTCTTATCATGATTGAATCTTTATAAGTTTAAAAGTTGTATCAGTTAATAAATAGGCGTGATTGGAAAGCAACACAAGATCGTCCATCGACGACTATGCTTTGAAATACTCTTGTGGTTGAAAAACTTCATTGTAATTCTTTCTACTTGGCAATAAATTTGTTGAAATTTAATATCAAAATCTGTAACGATCGAATGAATGAACTGTGTTTCACATTATTAACACTACAATAGATCGAACACCATATTGCGAAACTAAACGTGAGACTTAGTGTAAGGACAAAGTAGTTCAGCAGACAGATATATGACGAGCCAAGCTACTTTAAGCGGAACAGTGAGAAAATATTGTTCAAGTCAGTTTGGATTACGCAACACAATATAGCGTTTTCTACGTCCATCCTCATTGACAGCTGCGAATGCTAATTACATAGACCATAAATTCAGGCTGAAACGAGTTTGTCAGAGAATTTCTGGAAAGTTTTTATCTTAAATCATAAAAATAAGTCCGATTCTTCAATCCAATCGAATGATGTTATTAGATTGCATAGACCGAGGTACAGCCGTCAAAAATAGCTTTCAAAAAAGAGCATGAATGATATTACAATGACTGAATTTTCTAAGACAGATCATCCAACAAACGAGATACAACACGAAAAACATTCAACTGAATTAAATTTCTCTTCCACAATTTGACAAGATAGTTACAATTTCTCCATTAAACACACAGAGGTGACATAAAAATGAATCATAATTTATCATTTTAAACCCAGTTACAGCCAGAAAAAATAGGATGATGTGATCTGCAAGTACGTTTGAGTTACGTCTCCATTTAACACAGTAATCTGAATCAAAGCTAACTAGTTATCGTTGAAAACGTATAATGAAACATATGAAAGTGCAATTTGATGTGGGTGCTTGACTGAGAGCTTCCAGATAGCCATATGACTAGTAAAATTAGCAAACTTAGCTTCGATGTAAGAAACTCCCAGACATGCTTAATTTCAGGATTTATTTATCACTACACTGTTTCTTATTCATCATGGGCTGCACCACTTGTGATTGTAAAAAATCCAATGGTTCCATACGCATCTGTGCAGACTTTTCCACAGGACTCAACGAGGCTCTACAACAGCATCACTATCCGCTATAGATCTCAGATGACTTATTTACTATTTTAAATGGTGGTACCCGCTTTGATAGACTGGATCTTCAAACTCCAGTCGCTCTCGAATCGAGAAGGTTGTTAACAATCAACACTCACCGAGGACTTTTTCAGTATGCCCGGTTACCCTTTCGTATCAAAACTGCTCCAGCGATCTTCCAGCAGATCATAGACACTATTCTGGCAGATGTTCCTTGTGTTGCTACATACCTTGACGATGTCCTCATTTTCGGCTGAACTGTTGATGAATTGCACACTAGAATCTATATGGTTCTACAACGCCTCCGGGATAATGGTTTTCGCCTTCGTCCAGAAAAATGCCAGTTTTCATATGTTTTGTTGAATACCTGGGGTTTATCTTTGATGCTTCCGGACGACACCCTGATCCTCAAAACACTTACGCAATCTAAAAAAAGGCCTGCCCCCACCGATGTCTCCTCACTGTGATCATTTCTGGGAATGATTAGCTACTATTCAGCATTTCTTCCATCACTGCATGACGTACGATTTCCATTAAACCGTCTGCTAGAAAAGAATGTTACTTGGAATTGGTCAACGCAATGTGAGTCAGCCCTTTCAAAACTTAAAGCCATGCTAAATTCCGATCTATTGCTAACCCACTACAATCCGAAACTACGCATTGTGGTTGGTGCTGACGCTTCAACACATGAACTGGGTGTCGTACTCTCGCATATCTTTCCTGACAGTTCAGAGAAAGCGGTGATGCACGCTTCGAGAACACTAACACTTGCTGAGAAACGTTACAGCCAGACCGAGAAGGAAGCGTCAGCCCTAATTTTTGCTGTCCGTCGATTCCACAAATTCATTTATGGAAGCCGTTTCACCTTGATCTCAGACTACAAGCCGTTGTTATCAATCTTTGGATCAAATAAAGCCATTCAAACCCATTCTGCTAATCGTCTTCAACGTTGGGCGTTATTGTGGTACGACTTCGACATCCAATATCGACGTTCCGAAGATTTCGGTCAAGCAGATGCACTGTTCAGTTTTATCAGTAACCATTCTACCACTGATTAGGACACTCACATGGCCATAATATCAACAGAATATGATTCCGTTGCTACAGCGAATGCCGTTTGAGCGATGCCTGTTACCACTGAAGATGTTCGGGAAGCTACCAGAGAAAACCCGATTATCCGAAAAGCGATCACTTATGTTCAGATCGCCTTAAACAATGCTCTTAATTCTCCAATCGTCTTGGGATTTTATTTATTCGTTTAGTATTTGCAATTAAATTGTAAGCTCCACATAAACTACCGATATTTTTTTCTTTTTCTTCTTTTATCTATTATATGTCTAATTCCCTACCTGGAGGCATCGGTGATTCACGGCTACTAGGTACGGAAGCCCGTTAAGTGACAGCTTCTTCTATTCTATCCAGAACCATTCGAAACAACTACTGGAGAGAGAAGGCTTGGTTAGGTTAACCAACTTTTTAATGCAAGATCACACAGTGGTTCGGTAAAATGTGAAAATCACACATCAAATATATCGTTGGCATGTCTTTGGAGTGTGTTTTACAAACCTCATCGTTCCTTCGTTCCTGTTATCATCTAGATTGCTTTTAAGTTTCTTCTCTATTCTCTTCATCTCAACCATTTCAACATTCTACTCACATGCATTCCACTACATATATCTGTCAACACAAGTGACATACACCACACCACTTACTGAGATAAGGGCTATAAATTAAAGGTAGACATTTGGAAAATTGACGAGCGACGGTAAAAATGCTGTCCGCAGATGAAAAATAATGTGGTCAATTATATTCGACAGCACGTGGTATGTGCGCGGGCACCTATAGCCTAACCTTTTTCGTGTCGTTGTTTGTTGTTTTGTTATCCGAAGTTCAAAATCTGACGATTGTACTTAAAGTCACCAAGGATCATGAACTATAATTTAAAGACATGATTGGTGCAATGTCGTTGTTCATACATGACAACCGCTGTTGGGTTCCGGAAATTAGTTCGACAACATAAATGGATAATATCTAAGAGAACACAGGCAGTGAAAGTGTATTTCGCTAGCCCCATGCCAATGAATTTGATGAGAAACGCTGTTTGTGTTAGAGTATTTTCAGCTGTATCATTTGCAATTTTCTTCAGTGTGTGTATTGCAGCTTCATGAGGACAATTGCTTCACCAAACCACCAAATGAAATGAACAGGTTATACATCGGAGTTCGTTGTAAATACCTTATATAATGCTGACCAGTCGTTGGTCCCTGAAAAACGAACGCTGCTATTCTAAACGTTTCGATCAATTTACGTCTTTATATGTTCTATGTAACAATTATGTCTGGTTGAAATCTTATCGTATACTGAACGATGACCTTAGTATTAATATGTCTTATCTTTTCCTTATATCTAGGACTGGTCATTTAAGAGGACATTCGAAGAAAGTTCAAAAACCCAGATCAAGTCGTCTACGTCTGGAGTTTCGCTTCTAGCACCGAGTAGCGAATTACTGGAATTCTCCACCAGAACACCTTCAGTTGATATATTCAAAACGAGATTGGACATCCACAGTGTTACAAACTGCAAGAATTAATATAGGACGACAGACATCTTATTCTTATTACTGAAGACTGTGGACAGAGAACGAAATGAATTTGATATACCTGCTATTTCATCCCGCACCATTTGACTTGTTGCGTTTCTTACCATTATGTAAGTTTTTACTATTCATTCTGCATTGCCTTCTCCTTATATAAGACCATTTCACAATTAGTGTAAAGTAAAACTCGTGTGAATATTAACTAAATGTGTTTCGAATTTCTGAAAGTATAAAAACCGTTTGGGAAGTAAATTATCCCAGATTTGAAACCAATTTCACGGTAAACGTTAGCCAATTTTCGTTGTTTTCCCATAACTTTGAAATCAACAATACACTGAAAATATTTCTTAAGGCAGTAAGTAGTTGTGATATCGGTCTGCTAATCTGAAATGTCTTCAGTACATAGGTGGTATGGTGACATCGGTTCATTGTACGATGAAATTCGCTGGGTTAATTTCATTTAACCACATGGGAACCGAAATTTCAAATTTTGAATCACTGACTACTCAATACAATATAATTCTATAGGATTAGTGAAAGCTGGTGCATATATCTACATTTGTCAATAAATCGTCGAAAATGTCCAAATGTGCTGATAACACTTCGACATCTTTATACTTTGCAATATAAAGAAACTTAGTGTCATGGATTCATTTCATGGGTTCTGGATACCTTATTTTTACTTCGTGCTAAACAATGTGAAGTTTGAACCTTAAACTGTTACGATCAGTGTCACTGACTTATTTCTTTGGTTTCATCGTTAATTTACGTTCCTGATGTAAACAAATTGTGCAGTACAAATATTTTTCAGGTTTTTCACCGACGATCTCTCGAGAAAATCAATCGTTTGTAAATCCGTTACCCATCTGGTTAAAGTGTACTTGAAAAGTACTCCATTATTTTACCCATTTAGTTGCGTACTTATCTTCTTAGATTTCTTAATAACTGTTTTGAAGGTGAAAATACTGATAACCACTGAGATATTCATAGATTAACTTATGGCATCTCAAGCTTGTCATTGGGAGCTGTAATTCCGGGAATTACAGTTGAGGAACTGGTCTGTTCCCTAATTTAGATTACTTAGTCCTCGATTTTAAGATGCAGTAAGTATTAGTGTACATCTTTCAATCACTAGGGCATAGATAACTTTCGCGGAGTCTTTTTGTCCTAGCAGTAGTTACTTTTCATAGCTATTCGATAGACGGGTGATGAAATATGTTTGACAAAATGTAGTCTGTTTTCTTTTTGACTCTTCATTTTTCGGCCACACACCAACTAGTTTTCGATCATTTGAATCATCATGCCATTTGCATGAACCAAACCCAGAAAACTTTGTTGAATTACCACTTGTTTCGTCGTATGATATCACAAGCCACTTAGCTGTACAATCCCTAACAACTTTTCTAAGATTTTGATGAAGTTTTCTTCTCTGAGCAGTATGGTTTGGTTGTGGAGCTGTCATCGTTATTCTAGACGACATCATCAGCACAAACTCTAGGTATAAACAAAATAAGGAACAACAGTGAAAGCCCCACGATCAAACCATCCAGCTCAGAGAACAAAACCACCAAAATCATCCAGCTGAGCTACAAATCTTCTGTACTACCTTTCCAAGAGATTATGATAAATCAACAAACACTGTCTCAACAGCTGTTCTTAGGTCAAACCATGTGTGACAAATTATAAATGCAAAACTAATAGTGTTAAGTATGGAATTAATGTCTTAAATGATTTATCCTTATTTTCACTGTCAGAAACATTAACTCATTCCTAAGCTTATAAGTTTTTATTTGTAACACTGAATTAGATTTTATTCTTTGGTGGAAACCCGTAGTTTTTTCAAATATTTAAAATCTAGTGAACTACTCGTCTAACCAAGCTATTCTTGAATTAGGCTATTTTGAACACTGGGTTGGAGTCATATAATACTCAATTAACACTAATACATTATTGTTACACTTTACAGAGACTATTTCAACATACCCACTTGTGGTTACTAATTCATGGGTCGAAAGGGTGTTCGTAATGCTCGCTATAAAGTTAAAAATCGTACAAGGGATATCGACCAGGTAAGATTATTTGATTTGATTTTGGGAATTCATACCAGATTCGACTTTTGTGAATGTTAGGTGTCAAGTGCTTTAAATCGTAGCACAGATCTCCAATGTTAGCCTAAATATATTTATTTGGAATAGAATTTCGCCATAAACAACTCACATAGCATGACCTGTCACTTTTAAGATTGCAATTCCTGCTTCCAGTTAGTTGTCAGCTTAGATCCTTGCCGTTCTGGGAAGCTAATTATGGTGTATTTTTGGATCACCGGTCATATGATCAATTAGCGTTTTGTAGATAGTATAATCCATATCCGATGTTACCTCTTTTAGTATAAAAATAGCAACTTTGGCGTAGTTGTTATAATACTAATCTCAATGATCAACTATCGATTCTTGTATTAAAACTAGAATCACATATTGCAGGAATGCTGTACATATTAACTTAGATGAAGTGAAATGTTAACTTACAACCCAATGTTTAAAACTCAAATGCTTAAACTACTGACCAACCGCTCTAAAGCGTGTAATGTCTTAGGTGTTTTGGGATATAAGTATTTGTTTAGACTGTAAATCTATGGCTAATAATGATTAACTCAAGGTACAGTCACTTATAATCCTACAGCACAACTTTCCAGTCAGACAGTACTAATTTGCTAGTTCATGGAATCATAGCAGTTGACAAATATCCATATAGCAGAGTGTAAAAGTCTTTTCTGCATATATCTCCGATTCATCTCCAGGATATAGTATCAGAAAAATTGCTGGATTTGCTACCAAATAAAATCTATTTTAAGGTTTAGCCTTTAGTAAATAGTCATAAAGAAACTCACCGAATTAATGTAACTTGTGAAAGTATTTATGAAACTAAATGAAAGTGTGCACAGATGTTTGTTAGCTATCAGTTAGTAAGATTGATTATATGTGGTTATACGTGCTCATCTGAATTTTTTAGATGAAGGAAATGAGGTGGATTTCAAATTTGTGGTCCAACGGTTTGAGTAGAGTATTATTATTACCCTTTCAATTTATTTGTTATTAACTAATGATTTATAATGCCGTTCTAATAATAGGCACCTGTTCCATTATTTTAGATATCTAGTGACCTCAAAGAGGAAAATTTTGCTAAACGAGTTAGTGAAGCTACAGAACCAGACGAAGATAAGCCTGGTCTTGGTCAATTCTTTTGTATCTTTTGTGACAAGTATTTTATTGATCAGATCACTCTTGATCTTCACAAAAAGCAGAAGCCTCATAAAAGAAGGTTAAAGTTTCTGGATGAACCTCCACATACACAAGTGAGTTCAGTAATTTGTCTAATTATATGCAACAGCTTTATTTTCCACTTTTCACCCCATTATTTGTATATATTTTTTATCAGTAGCTAATCAGCAATGTGAACAATATCTCAAAAGGAGCACATTTCATGTGAAATTAATTCTTTAATAGCAATTAATGTCCCATATTTCAGTGATAAACAAATGTTATTCCCTAATATAAACTGATGGTTCATTAAGAATCTTCCTGTATTGTGCATTTTATACATAAACCTGACCAATCTTGTCACATCACTCAAAACTATAAAGCAAAGTTTTCATATTGTTGTCACATTAATATAATGGTTACTGTATATGACAGCCTTTATACTGTATATGCCTCATACTTACTTAATATTCATACGACAATCATTTGACATTGATTCATACACGTAAATTCTATTTTATAAAGCCGCGGAATCATGTTAAACAATGACAGAAAGTAATGGATTCATCATACTGTCTCCATCAACACAGGTCCACCCATAACTTCGATGGTTTTTAACAGTTCATATATATGACTTTCAACTTTAAAAAATCGACTTCATAGGACCAAATGATTCAGCCTCCCAAAAACAAGTTATACATACAGAACTAGTGTATAGGACAGATTTCAACATGAATTGTCTAAAGACATGAGAAACTTTCTCACTAAAAAATCCAATTCATTCCAATGTGGCATCACTTAGCTTAGACTTCCATTGTTACTGGTCTATGAATGTTCCGTGGAGGTATAATGAGTTTCACATTGGTTGTCGTCGTGAAGATTTTTGAAAACCTAGTTATTTTAGATAATTTGCGTTTTAATTTAATATGAAAAAGTTTGTTAAAAACCTGAGAACTAAAAAGAAGAGGATATATGTATGGAGTTCCGCTGTATGATGGAAACTGTTATATCTATATTTATTTTATCAAACTAGCTTAAACAGGTATCACAGATTTTAAAACAGTAGTTTTTACTTAATAAACCACTTTCATTAACATATTTATAGAATCGTTTTGGCAATTATCAGGAGAATATTAGTGTTCAACTGCATAACTGCTAAAAATATAGGCATTATTAGTAGATCAAATGAAGCTTCAGATGTTCGGTAGCGCTGTTACTAACCGAGGACTAATTACAGGGTTGTAAATGAAGCTTTAAGTAACACAAACAGATCGTTTCATGAAGTTGTATACGTTAACTAAATATGCTGTTTAAAATGTCAGTCTTCGGTGAAAATATATGTATGTATTTTCTAACGTCATAGTGTGAAGAGCAGAAGTTGTCTCCTACTGACGCACTCCCATAAATCCGCTTTCCCTACCCCTACTTTTTATTCACATGTTATTCGCTAAGCTTCTTTTAAGTAGGATGACTCGCACAGATACTTATCGAGTTCTACGCTAGTCAGTCAGGTCAACTGTATAAAAAATTCCAAACATCACAAAGATGGGTTTGAATATGATTTTACTTTTAGGGTATATTATTTATTAGTAACAAAAATAAATATATTCACGCGTAGTATTGTTAATTTAAAGCAGTATTTTAATTATGGGGTTGTACCGATTGTTGAATTTCCTTGTTTTGCATCACGAAACAATTTTAGTTAGACAAAACTTAAAAACTAGGTACCACTGAACAGCTGATTTGTCTTAGTGTAGGACTTCTCGACCGAGCCCACTTATGATACAAAGAATATTACTTATGGGAATGGATGAGGGTCGCATGACCTAGAGAACCAGTTAAGGTTAGGAGTGTAAACGGTTAGACGCTCTCTGTGAGGTCTGGAGGTCTTGGGTTCAGTTGCCGGTGGGGCTGTTGGTTTATACTTCCAAGACGTCACCATAAAACGACGAAAGAGCCGTCTTAGTTCTTTCTGATTCTCAATGGTTTTCTATGATCAGTCGGTAAAGTTTTGTGTTTATAATTTCTTAACTTACGTTGGTTGGCCTCAATCAAAGCCAGTGAATGCTAAATTTCTCCTGAACCGATATTTATCTCATATATTATATCATAAAACAGCCTCATAACCAAAATTTATTGTTCATATGATGATCCCTTTCATAAATAAATATTGACACGTTTTTTGGTCCCATTTTTTTTATTCACAGGAAGATGCAGACTTTGCTGCTGGAATTCTTAAGGATGATTATAAAATATCTTCTAAAAAGCTATGTATATCACCTGATTTGTGTCAACAGAGCGTTCAATTAATACCACCTGTTTCATATACTTATGTGGAATAAAAATTCACATTTTCCAGTCATGATTCCCATTCTGTACAGTATCTTGATTTTACTGTAATTTTTCTTGCACAGTGGTTAAATTTTGAAATTTCATTTGAAATACAGAAATGCAAGTTTGAGCTTTAGTATTGTGATAAGCGATGCTATGTAGATAACTTTTCGACTTGTCTTGATCACTTGTAGCTTCCGTTTATGCGGTAAAAGTTATGAGCGGTTATTATATATAAAATGTGAAAGGAATTTTCTACGTAATCTGAGTCGAATGTTTATGCCTCAAAGTAGATGAAGGTTGAAGTCAACTTTCCCTCTTCACTTTACTGAATTCTTTATGCATCAAATAAAAGAAATATGTTATACGTACCATCGAGATACTATCATTCTCAGATATGTATGCTATAAGTGGTTACAGTTGCCAAACAGTTTGAATAAATCCTTTACTCGTTAACCATGAAATAGAATTTATATGGTGTTTATTTGCATTACGTTCAGAATAAGATAATTCGTAACAATTGATTATCGATAAAAGTCAAAGGCTGTTAAATTCACCCAGATATTCTCATATTAACTAAGTATGTATCGGTAATTCAAGACATCACTAAAGTTCAACTGCTTCATTATGTTCCTGAAAACGATCATGACATTACATTAGGACGATTATACTACTTACAAGTAGTTCAACAATACTTGCTAATAATATTGTTCAATATTGTGCATCACAATAAATATTTAATCACTTGCCCAATTAAGCATGATAATTGATACACAGTCGAAAAATGAGCTGTTTGTGTTGTTGCTGATAAAAGAACATACAAGGAGTAAATTTTTGACCCACTCTAACCTCATCAACGAAATAGGTGTTGTGTTTAAACGGCAAAGTTCAAACTTGTCATTAAACTACTTACACCTATTTTTATTCACACGATCATAGATAGACAAATCTAAAACGAACACATACTAGCCAACCAAACTATAAATATACTAACGTTTCTTATTGTGCTTTTTGCCTCCACTGTTATTTGAAACATAATTCGTTCCTGTTCAACCATATTTCTGATTTGGGGACTTGTCGAATGAATTGGTGTCCAAGGATGCAATAGAAATAGCTGGGTCATAATAAGAGAAATTATAAAAGCACCGATATTAATAATGATTATCAATCTTTTGTAGAAGAGTTAAGAATCTATATTTATTCCCTCAATTTGTTTACTAAATCGAAATTAAGGTCGCATACATTTTAACATCCATATATACAATTTCAGGACTGTCTAACCAGAAATAACTGGAGAATCTTTCCAGGTGAATGAAACAATAATACAAACTAAAAGACAATAGAAAGTAAATGTTAAATAAGGTAACGCCTAAAAATACAGAAAGAAACAATGTGTGTACTCCATTTGGCTACTATTTGTATCACGAAATCAAATAAAGTATTAACGATACAATTCAGATAACGTGAATTCATTCATTCATATAAGAGATTAGAATTCAAAATTTTAAATATTAATGGTCTATTTTTTTAGAAATTATTAACGAAAGAGACCGGTTACTGTATGAATAAATAATAAACTGTTCAATTCAACTTAAGAAAAGTGATACAACAGCAAGTAGCATTAGTTTCATTATATATCTATCTTTACGAATAGCTGCCACTTTCGAATTCACATGAAATTTACAAATATAACGTTAAGGATAAAACACGAAATAGTTATAGTACTGTAAACTATATGGTAAATTGGAATACAAAATCCGAAATTATAAACCACTTTCGAAGTATGGAGGTGACTTTGGAGTGAATGCTATGTTTGATTTCTTAAAATCCATGAATTTTCTTATATTCACCTAGATCGATCACTAGAGAAGATTCACCAATTTTAATCTTGATAATTCTCTACTCCAAGAATACTTTATTCGTACATGAATCGTCTTAAATAATTACATGCTTCCATTGATAACGATTAACCTTAAGCAGTCACCGGTTATTCTAAACGTCAATTGACCCGGATCTACATTCTCTTTTTATTCTAATACTGAGTTCAACAAAACAATGTAGTAGTGACCAAACGTTAAGCACTTAAATTATGTGCATGAAATATCGAACCCCAAACAGGAAGTCATAATTCATGCATAATCAAACCAGAAATGATATCAAGTGGATAATTGCTAAGCAATAATTAAAGAATAGTGAAATGTATGGCAACAGTTAGTGAGTTTAATAGATGCCTATAATACAAGGAAAATGGAAAAACAATAGTCTAGTTGGTTAGTTACAAAAGTTGTCACTTTCTTCATATTTCTTTAATCATTAAAATTTATTTGCGAAGCTGCTACCATATAACGAATTAAAGTTCACTCAATATGTTTGAATCTCTTAATCATTCAGTTTGCTTTAAAGTGGATATCGAACATAAACTAACTAATTGAGAAAAGAAATAAACAATGATTTTCAAAACATTGAATTGTTTAAATTTTATATGTCCCAAGTTAAATGTTTACACAAGTCAGCTTACAAATTATAAGTTTGTTTAAATAATAATATATTTTTGAAATTTCGTAAAAGAAAGCAAAACCTGTCAAAATGTCAGATCTGTTATATATTTGTACATGCCTACAAACCAACTAATTCATCTGATAGAAGTGAAGTGATTCTGAACTCAGATAGAACCTAATCAACGATTAATATCTCAAAGTATCGACCAACCAATTATATTATAGTGAAGTCCTGTGCAGGTACCTATCTGTCACTGAAATAAATCATTATCATAGTATTTCTTAGTGTATTCGAATAATGTAAGTTATCTTTTTTTTTAATGTGTATATTTCAATATGTCACTAGTTGGCAGAAATTTTGATGTTAAAACTGTCCAAGATCTTTAAATTTGGAATAGATTACGTACATATAGCTCATTAGTTGAAAGGTATATAAATTAAGTAATAATCTACAACACAATAAACTAAGAAAGTAAATTGCACAGATGAATAACTTAATTATATAACATATACACAAAATACATCCAAAAATATTTTTAAAAAAAACTGCAAAATTAACAATGAGCTAAAAAGATAAGTGTATGTTTAAAATAAAAAGCACTAAAGAGAATCTCCAACACCGATATATATGCATTTTCTTTGTACATATATAAAGATTGTGAGTACAATATGAAGAGCAACAATGAGAGATTAAAAGATATATATCTATCTATACAATAAATATTTTGAGATGATATTTAAATAAAGTATAAATTATGATTATTCTCTTTTTAGTGGATTAACGAAACGAATTCAATAATCTATTGATAATAATGAATGATATCTATATTTGTTATAAATAAAACTAATAAGCAGTATAAAAAAAATCGAATTGACTAGACAGAAATTATTGCGATAAATTGACTTTTTGTTTATTTTCTATCCTTCATCCTTTGTCCCCCTTCCGCGAAAGGTTATCCTTTTTATTTAGAACAGATTCATTGAGTATCTTGCACAATTCGGTAGACAGATGCATTTTATGAATAAGTTGTTCCCATGATGGATGCCTAATAAAGGGTTGGCGAAGAAAAATTAAGAAAAAAACAATAATCAGTTAGATATAAACTAACAAAAACACTTAAAACATAATGTACTACTACTGATAAGAGAAACGATATAAGTAACCTATGTTTAAATACATATTTATGCTAGTGATGATAAATTATAACTATTCTTTATTATTTATTAATTTGTTAAGAAGACTGTATGTTATCTAGTTTTTGTTAATAAATGTTAGATGTTTTCTGTAACGAGAATACTTTTTCTATTTCATATTTTTATATTGACCATTGTGTTAAGAACAATTTTCAAAATGTTGTGTTATCCACTCGATCCATTTAGTTCACATTGGATCCCGTTCACACCAGAGAGGATCTCAATCGTTTGTAATTAAGACTTATTACAGACTAATAATACAAACATTATCATAACCACAGCTTTATTTTTACCAATCTTTTAATGATTCCGTTTACTTTCTTCACATAGCTTTAGTAAAATATTGCAACTGGAAGGTAAATACCAATATATTTTGTTATATTCCAAAAGTTTATCTGTAATTCAATTAAAGTGAGAAAAATCAAGCAACAAGATGTGTAAACGGTTTAATTATAATTGTTTAATAGCAAACACTGTGTAATAAGTAGTTCAGAATTTCACTTTACCGATCAAGAAATAATTAAGTAATATTTATTTGAAGATTGTCTAAATTAATTATTCTGTAATATGTGACAATGTAGTGAATAAGAACACGAGTCGGAACAACCGAATGTATTTTAACACGAAATTATTGAATATCTCACTAAAATCTGAGAACCATACATTAAATACTTAGCTTCAAAATATCAATCCATTATCTCAAACTTGACCATTTCTTTTGCAAATATCAGTCCATCGTCTCAGATTTTATTGCATTTTCGTACAAATTACTTTTCGGTTCCGTTCTTCCCTCTCGATCTTCTACTGAAATACATTATATTCCTGACTGTCGTTATATACTACTTATGTAGATATAAGTAGCTCACACCACAACAACTTCAATGTCAACCTTTGAGTTGAAGACTTTAGTACCAACTATTTCAATCAAAAGTTTTATTTTACCAAGGTAAATCGATTGAGAAATATTCGAGAATTCTACAGAAACACATACACATAAATTATTCAAACTTAATTAAATTAAATTTATTCACTTACATTACTAAATTCACAGATAATGGACGAGGTAAACACGTGATGACACTTTCTAATGTATATAACGTAAGAGAACTTCTTTGAATTATAGGTATTTCATCAAATGAAATTAATGAGGATTTTTCGCGATTACACAAACCAATTGATTGCATATGATTTTCACTTTGATAGGTACAGACTACAAATTGGCTGATGAATTTCAATGTAACTGTATTCAATGTACACAACCAACTCCATAAACTTGATAATTCTTTTTTTGCACCAACCATAATCTTTAAACAAAATAAAAATATGAGTAATAATTTATACATAAAAAAAACGAGGAAGTAACCAAGTTTAGGTTCATGCAAAATTATACAAAAACGATGAATTAATTTAAGATAAACTCATATGTTAACGATATCGCAAATATGACCTCTAATTGAATAGGTTTATACTGCTATTAACGAAGATAATCAATAGTGGTGGGTTTGAAGTGTGCTCTCAGCCGTGAATAATCTTATTAACTGTATAGTTCGGCAAAATTGAATGATAGGATATCTGATCAAATACTTACTTACTCCTATTACCCTTCACGGAGGAGCATAGACCGCTCACCAGCATTCTCCATCCAACCCTGTCCTAGTGGTCAGTCTTTTCCAGTTGCAATTCATCCTTCTAATGTCTGCCTTCAATTCTCAACGCGGTGTGTTCTTTGGCCTTCCCCTTTTTCGTTTCGCCTCAGGATTCCAAGTTAGCGCTTGCCTCATGATACAGTTTGAAGATTTCCGCAATCTATGTCCTATCCACTTCCAGCGCCTTTTCCTAACTTCAGATAGAGCAGCTGATTTGATCTCTCCCACAGTAGACTGTTGATGATGGTATCCGGCAAACCGACATTGAGTATCTTGAGTAGATAGTTGTTTTTTAAATATTTGTACCACTTTGATTATGGTTGTAGTTCTTGAAGTTTCAACTCTTTGTAGTAGAACTATCTTGACGTTCGAATTGAAAATTCTCACTTTGATATTGGTTGAGTTTTGAGTTCTTCAACTGTAGGAATGCGGTCCTTGACTGACCGATCCTCTTCTGCATCAGATCCCCCACGTTCATTGATGGTGCTACACAGATACGTGAAACGTTTCACCTCTTTCAGAGCATTTCCACCAAGTGTGGTTGGATTGGTGTTCTCCCTGTTGTATTTAAGGATCTTGATTTCTCCATTGTGTACATTGAGGTCTATTGATGCAGAAACTGCCGCTATACTAGTTTTCTTCATCTGTTTTTATTTATGTGTATGGAATGCAAGGGCTGCTTCAAACCAAACGCCTCTCTCCAATATATTATATTATTTAACGATGACCCTAATTTTAATGCACATAGTGAATGTTAATGTTTAAAACAGTTAAGGCACACACTATTATTGTTATTATTTGAACACATAAATATTGGTGCAAGAGGTCACTGAATATTTATGCGCCAAACAAAACAATGAGAATTTGGAGAGAAGAAAGAAAAAAGGTATGAAAAAAAAGAACAATAACGAACAGATTAGTGTATGGTAGTGTAATAATAATAATAATGGGGGAAACAGAAACGCACAATCAGAAGAGATCTTTCAGTCAAGGAAGATAAAACCACTTTTTACGAAGAAAGTAAAAGAAGGTTACAGCAGGATTGTCACTGGCTTCTATTCTGAGCCATATCTGATAACGTCTCTAGCCACTTTGTCACACCATTTCTCGTACCCCAGCCTGTTATAACCCAGTGAAGATTAAGTTACAGGTGACTTCCGAGGACTGTTAATAGACTAATATTCTTATTGCATAATTATCCAATAATTATCATGTTAAGACTAATGGTGTCCTTGGACTTTAAATGGACATTTCCTATCGACCAATATTTATTTCACTTGTCAAATATTGTTTTCTATTTTATGGTACGATGTGGTTTGTTTGATTAATATATAAACAGAGTATGTCTGAAATAAACGATTCGATTCATATTACAGAAGCCGGTTTTGTGTTCTGGACTCAAGTGGAAGGGCTAGGAGGACATAGGACCAATCAGGACGCTAAACTACTCATATCGGTTGAACGATATTGGTTTGGCATAGTGCGAAATTGTATAAGTATTATTCTGACTGGTCGGTAAGTCGCGTGATAGAAAAGCCAGACATCAAGGTCATAACACAGCTAGGGAGTCATGAAGGGTCAACACAAGGCAGTCCTTTGCAGCTTTCTTTCATACCACGACACCATGTCAAACACTGACCACCTCTCCGCTTTTTTCAACCAGTCCCAGAGTCGGCAAATAATGCACGACGTGGAATTCTCTGGGACGACATTCGGAGAACATGTCCAAGCCACCGAAGTCGGTGTTTCAAGACGGTAACACCGATTGCATTATCGTCTCTGTGCCCGAAAACACGATGCCGGACCTCTGCATTACTAACATGGTGTATCCACTGGATGTCAGCAATCCTCCGGAGACAACGATGATCAGACACAGAGAGTCGTTTAACGTCCTCAACTCGGAGAGGCCAAGTTTCACAAGCATAGAGCAAAACTGCTCTCACCGACGCGTTGTAGATCCGACCTTTTACAGCCAGACTAACATCACGAAGGCGCCAAAGATGGCCAAGATTGGCATAAGCCGCTCTGGCTTTCACTATACGTGCATTTATTTCATCACTCACACCCCCACCAGCACTTATGCAGCTACCCAGATACACGAACTTCTCGACTGCTTCTATCTGCTCACCAACCAGGGTGAGTACAGGATTAGGATCCTGCCAGTCTTGTAGAAGTACTTTGCACTTCGAAGGTGCAAAGCACATAGCGTACCTACGGACATTGATTGCCAACTGATTAAGTGCGGATTGCACGTCTTGGGCATTATCTCATATTAAGACAATATCATCCGCTTACTCAAGGTCGAGAAGCCTTTCTCCAGGCAACAGATCCACACCACCATTACTTACATCCATCAGAGCTGTTTTCAGAATGTCGTCTATGGCAAAGTTGAAGAGGAATAGTGAGATTGGGCAATCCTGTCTAACCCCACTGCTCGAATGGAACAGAGTAGAGAGGTGGTTGTATGCCCTCACTCTGCCTGAGGTGTTTGCATAAAAGGTCTTTAGGATATTAATAAACTTCTCAGGCACACCCTTCTTCAATAGACAATCCCAGAGAACAATACTATCCAACGAATCGAAGGCAGCCCTGATGTCAAGAAACACTACGATTGTTGGCCTTTGATAAGTATGGCGGTGTTCTAACATTTGTCGAAGGGTGAAGATATGATCAATACATACTCGACCAGAACGAAAACCAGCCTGCTCCTCTCGAGTCAATCTTTCTCGGGTTTTGAACAACCTATGAAGTACGACGGAAGCCAATAGCTTGAACGCAATCGGAAGTAGACTTATCCCCTGATAGTTGTTACAGAAACCACGTGAACCCTTTAGAAAGATAGGGACAAATATCGACTCATTCCATGACGTTGGTAAACTCCCTAGTTCTCAGATCTTCGTTAACAACGTCGTCAGTTCCTTAGCCAGAAAATCACCACCATCTTTAAAAAGAGCCGGAGGTAAATAATCTTAGCCTGGTGATTTGTAGCGCTTCAAGAGTTGGAGTTCCTTGCGGACTTCCGCCTCATTTTGTGGATCATTCGTCACCGGTTATGGAGGGCAGGACAGTCTGACCGATGTTGCCGGGGCAGCAGGCCAGTTGAACTGCTCTTCGAATAATTCTGCTCATTGTCCAAGACGTCGATGGATGTTAGTGATAGGCATCCCGTCATCCTCACAGATTGTTTCGTTCACACCAGACTTCTTGCTGCTAGTAACTCGGATGAGTCGGAAGAGCTTCCGGTGGTTACCAGATACAGCTGCTGTTTCCAGCTCATTAGCACTCTTTAACCACCAGACTTATTTGTCCTTACGCAAGCTTTGCTCAATTTCATTACGTAACAGTCGTCGTTTGTGGTCAAACTC
Source organism: Schistosoma margrebowiei (assembly GCA_944470205.2). NCBI lineage: Eukaryota > Metazoa > Platyhelminthes > Trematoda > Strigeidida > Schistosomatidae > Schistosoma > Schistosoma margrebowiei. The sequence continues at coordinate 31,681,014 of OX104025.1, forward strand.
ACTGTCACCTGGAGTAGACCGAAGGTTTCGATGAGTTGTAAGGAACCAGATTGAACCCAGGGCTTATAAGCGGGACGTTTCACAAAGCCGCAAGCGGCATTACTTGCCATTTTGATGGCGTCATGAAGTATCAACCAATGCTCATATCTATGCTTTTCGGTGGAATTTTAGATAGTTCGGTTCGATACCTAGTTGCAACAGAAGTTGCAACCAGCTTGCTGACATCAATCCTTTGGTGGCGGTCACTTCGTTGGTCAATGAAAAGTAAGGTAAGATTGGCGCATACCAGAGCATGATCAGAGTCCAGATAGGTACTTCAAAAAGAGCGGCAGTCTTGTACACAATCACGCCAGCGGTAGCTGATCGTGATGTGATCAATCCGAGTCCATGCTTGAGGTGCAGAGGGAGAACGCCAGGTGGCACATCGGCAATGAGTGTACCGAAAGTTAATACTAGCCAGAAACAGGTTGTGGTCTGTGCGCAGTTGCAGTAGACGGTCCCCGTTATCTGTCCTGTGACCAATAATTTCCCATCGGCCACCTAAACGACTCTCTTTTGTGCCTAGACGCCCGACCTGAGCATTCAAGTTTCCGGCTAGTACTACAATATCTGTCGAACACACTTTCTGGAGAAGAACAGATAACTGGTGGTAGAACTCATTCTTGATCGCATCCGTGTTGCAATCTGTCGGACATAGGCGGGGATGACGAAAAGACATCGTTTCTCACGCTGATTTCTTCTCACTTTGATGGAACTCTTTAATCTAACAGCACATAACCGACTGTTAATGGGGATCCAGTCGATTAGTGTTGCCTCAGCTCTAGCGCTTAGTGCGACACCAACGCCAGCAAGATCAGACGAAGATGCCACGGGGTCCCCGGATAAACGCACGTAATACAAGCTTTTTGAAGCGATAGATGGAGAGCGAATTTGTAGTACTTCACCAGAGTTTTGAATACGGGTCTCGGATAGACAACAAACATCAATATTAAGACTTTCCAAAGACATAGCCAGCCCTATCTGTTGTCCGACCTGGATAAGTGTGCGAACGTTGAAGGCAACCAGTTTAAATGGTGCACGTGGTTTCAGAAAAACTGCTTCAACATTTGTATTTGGTGGTAGCATACAATTTTCAACCAGACAGTGACTCGAGAAAGTTTAGATAGAACTGAGTTTCCACCAAAGACCACAAAAATTCGTTATAATATGTCAAGTTATGATCATAATAGTAATAAAATAGATCATGTGAATGAAATCAATGAAAGAGTTTTGTTTCGTTAATGGAAACAACAATAATAATAACTTCATGTGAATAGAGTATGTAATAAGAGAGGTGCTGTATAAGGAATTATGCTAAGAAATTCATGCAAGTTGAGAAAGATAGATGTATAGATTAAGAAAGATATTAGCACAAGAGGAATTGAGGGGAGTAAGGGATTCATAATATCCAGTTTATGTATATCGTGATCTAGTCGTGCACCAAGGTAAACACAGAGGTCAAACACACTTCTTTTGGATACATAAGTTAGGTTTCTTGGAGTTCAGGAGTACGTAAGGATAAAACCCTCTGAATACGGCCTATATAACCAGCACCAAAGGAGCAGTTAACATAATAAACACGAATAGAGGATTCTATCATCGGTAACCTATCATTGATTTGTTGTGTAAGTACTGGTTTAATTGAGGAGATTACATGCAAATTCACGGTGTGAATTTTCTTTCCAACGGATCTTTTGAGTCAAAGTGTTAAAAAGTCACTCGCTGTGTCCCCCCATAAAGTCGAGTTTTAAGTGAAAGGTTGTCTCGCTGATCATGTCGGAATTTGTTCTTTTTGTCCCTCCTGAGAGATATATTTGACAAAATTATCTGAAAAGCCGTTATTTCGTAATGTATTCTTTAGTTTACCTTTTTCACCATCTACACTATCCTAAGGACATAATAGTTTGATTCTTTGGTTGAGAAATCTAACCAAATTTATTTTGTACTGAAGAGGTGTAAGCTATAAAAGTGGATATCCTAATCAGTTCATATATACTTTCAAAATAAATTTCTTTTTATGGAACCATCTAGCCATCTAGTAAATTGATCTCAGTCGAAATACAACCAAAATCTAAAGAGCAATAAATATCGGTTTCGTTCTAGCATTGAACTCTTTGGAAGTGAACAACTAGAAACCGCCAGAAATCGGACTCAAGGCATTCCGGTTTTGTGGAGAACGCCTTCCAATGGTAATTTCAACTCCCATCAATTTTCGATCAACCTCATGGATGGCAATTGTTTCATAATCCAAACGCTACCAGTTACAAATTCTCACTAGAACATTAGGGAGTATTAGAGTTTAGTAGAAACTTTTGTAGAGGTTTATTTAATTTGTTGGTTGTACTTGTCATACATGTTATGTACAGAAATTATATAAAACCGATTAATACAAACTGTTTACTCAAAACTACAGTAAATACACAAAAATTCAAACTCCAGGTCTTACAGTTAAATACTTCAACGAAAATAACTGAGCTACTAGGCTAAACAAAAAATGCAGGGTAATTATTTCACTGTAACAGAAACTCAATTTCTTCTTAAGAATAAAAATAGACTACCACTTACTGTCGGTTTATTTAATAAAACATTAATCATTGCATCCGAATATGAACAATAATTATCAAGATAATAAAATGCCATCCGATATCTATCTTTCCATTGATTAAAGACATTTATATTCTCATTTGAATTCAATGAAATTAATTCAATAGAAGGCTTTAAATAACAACAAGATGTACTAGATATCAATGATTGATTTGACCAGTATGATAACTGATTCGGATCATGTGTAGGTATAAAATGAAGCATTGAATTAATGAATTGATTGATGTCATTAATTAAATGATTTTGTTCAGTTAATGATAAATATGATAATTTATTATACACATCCTTTAATAATATAGTGTACTGCAATGTAATCAAGAAAAATAATAATTAACTGTTTTTAGGATGGTAATTTTTTCTCATTGAAGTTAAAGTGAATGCTTTTGAAGCACTTGAAATAACTATAACAAACAACAGCGACAACAAAGAAACAGCGTTACTTTTACTCCACTTTGGAAAGACCATTTACATCTCCACCATCTCAATACCTATATAACCTTTGTGTACAGAAGGAAAGTGGTTTTTAAACTAGCTACGACATGGTAAGAATGGTTGAGTCACATATTTTGATTCATTATACAAGTATATATTTTATCTAACACGTTCAATTTATTAAAATTATGTTGCGTAATTGTGTAATCTCAACTCCCTCACTAATCAAAATAAAGTCTGGTAGAAATGGGCATCTGTTATGGATACCATACCATATCAGGATGAAAATAACTTACATAAATTGATATCAAAATAGTCAGGATAATGTTAGTGTCAATGGTAATGAAAGGGTTTGAAAAATGATACTATGGTTCGAAAAGAAAGTATGCATGAAAGAATACTGAAACACAAGATTTAGGTGTAAAACAGAGAGAAAATTTATCTGCTCAATAGCGATCAATTCTCGGTCATGTTGGCCAACGTCTCCAAATACTGATCGGGATTTTCAGGCTAATTCCAATTAGGTAGTCTGCACTTATCAACAAGCTTTGATCTGAAAGTCAATAACGTCATGACCTGATGGCACGTATCAGATAGGCTGCTTCTGGTTTTCTTCCAACCTACTCATACCTCAGGTAGCATTGACTGTAAATCTTGTATAATCTACAGTACATCTGGACAAATAAGTTTGGATATTTCGTTACATATTTCAAATTGCAGTTTATTAGCAGAGTAGTGAGAACATTATTCACTCTCTATCATGAATTCTTTAAGGTCTGAAACGTGCTCTGAAATAGACTTCTGTCGAAATGTATCGTAATCGTCAAGAAATCTCAATCAGTAAAGTTTAATCTATGGTAGTAAGTTCTCGATTTTACAGTGTATCAATCATGAATGATAAACAGAATAACTGAGTTTCATAGTTTTTAACAGCTCACCAAATCAAAATTTACAAACACAGATCAAAAATATTATCGTTATGTTACGAACCATTGATGCTCTAAACTTCTACAGTACTTTTTTATATAGTCTAGTCTTGTTCAGTATGTCAATTGTAAACTGCTGAAACAAGCTACTGTTTAATAAAGCTTGAATGATAGAAACAATCGAAAGTCTGAGATCAGCATTTTCAAATTATTATTACTATCATTATTGCTGTGACTATTATTATTATTATCATTATTGCCATTACTATTATTATTAGCTTTATTCAATATTATATTTTTGGTACAATATATAATTCTCAGCATAAAGTATTTCAATAAGTTTCCATTTTTTACTTCTTGCTGGATCCTGATGATAAATATTGAATGATCTCCAGTTAGATGTTAGCAGTCTAGTTGATCGACATCTATACAATGTACGTTCTTTTCGCTGCGTATTGCCAGCAACCACGATATATCTGGTTGGGCCTTTTGTAACTCGTACAATGAAAGGTTGTACACTTTTCAGAAATGCACTTGAATCGGCTATACGATTAATAGCCGTAATGATGTATTAAAACAAATAAAATTAGATAATTTGTTGAGAAATCTAGATGGCATGAACAGTTAGCCCAGATGTTCAAGTAGGCCGGTAGTAATTCGTCCTAAGTAAAAAATATACATGGTATTATCCTAAAGAGTTATAGAAAAAGATAGGTCACTACTATAAACACAATATGAATATTTTTCATGATGAAGATTATTCGTATATTGAACCCGTTATGATCATCATCCATATCTGAAGCCCATCAGATGTAAGTTTCAACTCCCTGGTTTATGGATTAACAATAGAAATAACAGTTAATTAGACTAAATATATCAATACCACAAACAATTTCTGTATAAGCAACAATAAAATGGTCAATTTGGTTCGACAATAAGAATAAGATTTAAGAAAACTTATGAGTGATTGGTGCATGCATTGACATTGCGTCTGAGTCTTGATTACACAACGTATGGAACAATAACTTAATATCTAAAGACATCAGCTTCGATAGAACTTCACTAACTGTCTTCAGTTTGACTGCTTAAGTAGTATCACTAGCCCGAACATAGACAATGTGGATAAGTGTTGAGTGCTTAAACCTTTATTTGTCAGATGATTTACACGTTTTTTTCTGAATAAAAGACAACATAATCCAAAAGTTAGGCATTTTTGAAATTTCCGATTACAAGTAAAACAAACCTGATGAATTAATGAAGCTGGTATAACTGGAATGTGATTGTCATTACTATTATTATCTTTGTTATCAGCAATATGTTTATCGTTCTTATGTGAAGTTAAGTAGGCACTTTCCACTAGAGGTTCATATTTGCTGAAATCAACATTACTGTCATTCAATGAATTCATACGAATATAATCAATAAACCAATCAGACAAATCAGATGACGTGTTATTTATTTTTGTAATAGATTCAATAAAATAATTCATATCTATGTGTAATATGAATAGACTATCAATCCACACAGTACGTTTATTATGAAATAACGAAGTATGAGATGGTGATGATGATGCTGTTTTAGATAGTGTTGACTTGTCTGATTGAAAATACGATTCACGTGAAAACAAATAAATTAAATCCTTTGTCGAACGTTCATTTTCATCTTGGGATAAAATTGATTCGGCCATTACATCAATAATTTCTTCATATATAAAACTGCTAGCCACTGAACAAGATTGTCTTGGTATATGAATTTTTGACTGAAAAAAATTGAACAGACCATGTCACATAATACTTAATAGAGTAGTTTTTCATACTGGACTAAATCTAAGCCCACTAAGTGATAAAAATTAGTTGCTAGAAGCTAATTTGCATCATGGTCTGATAACAGAAAAATAGGGAGTGGGAACTTAAAAACTAAATATTTACTCTATTGAGTACGAAACCAAACACTTAACCTTCTGGTATCAAGGTGGGTCCAAAACCATACCAAAACTGATCATACATTCAAGCGATTACATTTTATAACTTGATACATTTCGAGACGGCGCGATTAGCATTTAGTTTTATAACTGAGCTATTAATAAACGTTTTAATTGTAATTGCCTTTAAAAGTCACGACTTCCTACTTAACATTTGAGAGACTTATCACGTGGAAAGTCACTTACTTACAATGAACTTGTAGGTTTAATTCTATTACAAGTATAAGAGGTGCATTTCTAAGGGGTTACAAAATGCACTATTTGTGATACTTCAAGTTTTAAATAATATATTATTGTAAAAGAACATATTATCATCACCAATCGACAGCACTTGTTACAATGAGAAATCTGTAATTCAATAACTAAGTACCGATTCACACAAGTAACAAGTAGATAAATTTAATAAGTGAAAGGTCTGACATTGTAGTGTTTATTCCACAATAAACATTAATAGCATATAGATGTGATCGCCGATTTGAAATCTAGCTAAACCAAATGTGTATATAGTTACATTTAAAAGAGATAATGATTGAAATTTGAATTCATGAATGAAAAACTTCATTTATTGATAATAACATCATAGGTTATTCTCATTTAGCGATCATTTATAGAATAATGTTTCGCAATAAATTTCTATGGAGTTGAATTAATATAGGATGGATCGATCACTGAGTAGTGTCCAGTGTTGTGTTTATTTACCATCTAGTACTGATCGAATTATACCATTTAAGTTGCAATCTGGGCGTAATGCACGAAATATAGTCACTTGAACTAGTGGCCACACCATAGATCGATTACTGGGATTCAATTAGTACTAAGGGCTAGACAAACATGACACAGGTCAAAACTCATTGATCAGTTAACGTGTCTCAGACATACAAGAAGTCAGTTACGGTGTGTACAGCCCATTGGATACGTCTCAAACTATCAAGATTGGTGACGCGTGTTCAAAGCTCGGGTGGATTACAAGTCCCCTCAAGATTACTGTTTTTAACCACCTAATACAGTGTAAGATTTGAATATACTAGACGAGAATATATCACACGTATTGATAGGTAAAGAAAAACGATGTCTATTAACTACGAACTGCTTCAAGTACTAATCGATAGTCTGTACCATTTTGTTTAGGAGTGATTGGACATACCATGAGAAATACATTGAAACACTAAATCAAATAAATCTGGGAATTATAAGAGTTATGGAGCAACTAGAGAATATAGGCAAATAATAATCTGTGCCGAATAAAAACTTGCCACAAGAAATTTAATTCTATACACGTGAATAACATACTGAGGATAACAACGGTAAACTACAAACGTTTCCAGCCGGATTACATAAACAAAAAGTTGTAATCCTTGATGGAAAATTAGATTGCAAATCATTATTACTATTAGTATTATTATTATAATCATCTTCCAGTAAGTTGATCTGAGCTAAACCAACATGAAATTGTGACTTCTTATAAAATTGATTGAAAGATGATTGTTTCCAAGATGGATAAATCCATATTAATCGGGTGATCAAGCCTAAAACAAACAAATTAACAACAACGGAAGCAATCATTCTATTATAATAATAATGATAAAATTTGATTTGAACCATTTCTATGAAAAACTCAACAACCACTAGAAAATACTGGGGAAAAAAACGAATGAAGTTGAAATATCGACAATCATTGATAAAATTTAGGAATAAAATCACGTTCCACTGTATAATCTGAGATCTGAAGTTATTGTATTGTTTAAACCTACAATTGTAAACAAAAGAATTTACCGCCATTTTTACTTTCAATCTTCATCAAAAAGAACTAATTAATCTTGCTTCACTTTGTATACAACTAATATGCGCACATATTTTGGTGATTACATATAGTGTTTGATCGGTCGTAACCATAGCGACACTGTGAGCGATTGGATTTATCGAGCTTCATTGATTAAATAATACCAATTTACCATTATTGGCAAAATTCACGAGGAATAAAGTTGAATAGAATACTTTTTAAGTAATAGTTATGATTATATTGTTAAAACATGAAGATAGTTCATAATGGGAATGCAAAATCCCCAGAAATCATTTGGTAAATTCATTTTTGTAATTTTATTATGGAAATTTGAATTTCGTAGTGTATTCACACACACAAGTGTGTACTTGTTGTTTGTTCGTTCTTCCGGGTTGCTCGTGAAATTATATATTTACTAGCTGAATCTGGTCTATTCCTTTTCGTAAGTAGGACTGGGGCGCAGTAGAATATCTTGGCTTTTCTTGGTACTATGTTGCTGACTTTCGTTCTGTTCACCGGTCCTAGGTGATGTAATTTCTCGAACTGAGCAGTTCAGTGAAGATTTTCTTTTTTGTTACAGAATCTTTACTGTCGTATTTACAATTATTTTTTACACATAATAGTTGACAATAATGTCAGTCAGAGAATAGAAAATGGTACGTATGTACATCAGCTTAAGTTGTCATAATCCAATAGCAAAGAGAGATAGATTATTGGAGCGAGTCCCAGAATTATAGAGGTAGTCATAGTATGAGTGGTAACAAAAAACATTAGGAATTGAAGATATGATTCGAGAGGAAAATATAAATTAATGAGATAAAAGAAAATTACCAGGGATTCAAAAGCTTAGAATATTGGGAAGGGATGCACCTGCACCACAGCAAACGAATCATGTTGCAATGTGGCCACCAGTCTAGGTGACTCGATACTGCGGGCACTATATATTGAGATTTAGATGGTGGTTGGAGGTAGTCAACAGGAAACCCTGGACCCGGGTTTCGTGCTACTTGGCACTCGTCAGCAAGGTGGCACGGCTCAGTGGTAACGTTTCTGACTGTGAAACTGGGCGACACGAGATCGAATCCGCCAGGGAGCACCAGTTTCCTCAAGATTACAGGTACACCTTGCTGACGAGTGCCAAGTAGCATGAAACCCGGGTCCAGGGTTTCCTGTTGACTACCTCCAACCACCATCTAAATCCCAATATATAGTGCCCGCAGTGTCGAGTCACCTAGACTGGTGGCCACATTGCAATATGATCGATAGCATTCGATCTGCACTAATAAGGACTAGACAAGCATGACATTGATCACCACCCAGTGATCAATTAATTGTGAAGAAAGTTGTCATATTTTTAGGCATCCAGTACAAACTATTTAATAGTTTATTATTTGATACTTAAAGTTTTTTATGACCTTTTCATTGATCACACTGGTCTTGTATATTGTTACAAACTACTATATGCAGAGGATAATAATAGAAAGTTAACAGATTTAAATGACATAATCATAGATGCTATCATACAGGTATTTCCACTTTATTCTTCTTGAATATGTCCAGCAGATTACCAACGGGCATCCATATTCTAGTTGTTTGACAATAAATTTATCGACAACTTGGCATTATTCGACTACGGCAATAGCACGCAATATAACCATAGTTACGACCGACAAAACAATTTATGTAGCCATTAGACTGTCTGTATCAGTTGTATATAAAACAAGTGATATAACGAGTGTTTAAAGTATTTTATATCAGTCTCAAGTATATTATGATAAAACATTAATGTGATAATAAAACTAGTCACATTATATCAGAACCAGGATTCACGACCTAGAATATAGAACCAGATTAACACCAGATAAGACTTTCTTTAATACAATTACAAGCAGCTCCTCTCAGTGCGTCTGGAGTAGAAATCAATGAAAAGAAAGGGAATCACATATCTGATAGTCCCTAGGCTAAGTGACTGTTTCTCCAAGCTCACTGCCCATTATTATTATTATTATTATTATTATTATTATTATTAGCTTTATTCAATATTATATTTTTGGTACAATATAGAATTCTCAGCGTAAAGTATTTCAACAAGTTTCCGTTTCTTTCTTCTTGGTCGGTCCTGGCGACAAATATTGAGTGATCGCCAGTTAGATGTTAGCAGTTCATTAAATGAACATCTGAATAATGTGCATTCTTTTCGTTGTATATTGCCAGCAACCACATTATCTCTTATTGAGTTTTTGTAAGTTTGACAACGAAAGGTTGTACACTTTTCAGAAACGCAGCAGAATAGGTTATGCGATTAATAAACATAATGATATTGTTGTAACGGGTGACTGCAGGTTTTGATAAGCGGCGCTTATATCGATCGATTCAGTGTGACGTAAACACGTACGAACGACCTAGAGTCCCGATTGGCTCTGCTTCGCTGTCTATCCCAGCCAGTTGAGTCCAGAACGCAAGTCACAGCCTCTGCGATATGAATCATTGTATTTCAGACATACTCTATTTATATAGTAACCAAACATACCACATCGTACCATAAAAATAAATTCCAAGGACACCATTGGACTTAACATGATAATTATTGGTCTATCCTTCCGCATCCACAACAGATATATTAAAACAAACAAAAATAGATAACTTGTTGAAATGTCTAGATGGCAGGAACAGGTAGCCCAGATGCTCAAGCAGGCTTACTTCCACCACCACACATCAATAAGAATAATCAGCTCTTAATTACTAAGATTTAATACAAAAGTAAAGATTAGAAAGAAAACCCAAATGGAAATACTAAGATATATGAGTGGCAAAAGTGACGAAAATAAATTAAGATAATTAACAATAAGGCTCAAAATACGATAAAAATCGGAAGCCATCAAAAACGCAATGACAGATATGATGGAGAGGAATAAAAATATCGCAACTAAAAACGAAGAGGTATGAAACGAAATGATGCTTGTTTTTTTTTTAAACATTTTGCAAAATAAACTTGTTTTACAAGTAATCAGTGAGAATGTACTAATGCAAACACTAAACAAAATGATTGAACAGTTTCTTAAGTATAGATATGATCCTTTTCACTCTTGTAGACTGATGGTGGATAATGATTGAGATACGTTAATTATTGGGCACAGACATATGCATCACAAAGACACTAAAACACGCAAACAAACGAATATATTTTCATTTTGCTGAGAACAAGGAACTTCAGAAAGAGAATATAAAGGTTGACAGACTTGAGATTTTAGCTTTGATAGGTTTCATTGAAATCATGAGCAGCACCAAGTTAGAACACCATTGAAAATTTGGAAACACAGGACGGGAGTTTTGTCCTAATATAGGACCACTCAGAAGTGCACGTCTACGATCCCACACGGAGAACCTTCCGTATCGCACGTGAACGCCTAACCCCTAGATCAATGAGTTGGCATCCAACGGTGTTAATGTCCAACTTCAATCAATACACGACCATCTTTATGTTATATCCCGATAAGAATAATGAATGGTAATTTTTGGGATCCATTATGGACCAAGACTATGAGTATATTTTTATCGTGTAATTTTATGTAACTAAACTGTTTACATTCATGTCCCTCTTCTTATGAGTTTTATTTCGACCTATGAACTATTATTATACGATTTACCATTCTTGAGTTATGGCCTGTCTATTAATTATTATCTCCCTCATTAACAGCCACATTTGGCTAATTCATGTACAAATGTTGTTTCATATTTTATGGCACGTTGTGGTCTGTCTGGTTGATATATAAACCCAGTATGTTTGAAATAAATGATTCATATTGCAGAGACTGAGATTGGTGTTGTGGACTCAACTGGCTGGGTTAGACAGGAAGCGAGACCAATAAGGACTCTAGGCTGCTCACACGTGTTTTATGCTTCACTGGTTCGATCGATAATTCGCTGCTCTCTGACTGGCGGTATCGTTGCATTATACAATAAACAGGGCACACAGGTTCACAAGTCATAACACTTCCAACGTCTTTGGTGCGTGACTTCTTTACACCCAAAGCAGGTTAGCTTCACTGGTCACGGCTTCTCACTAGAACTCCGGAACTTTTCTTTTGAAGCTAGTCACTAGTAAGTATATGATAATAGTCAGTATGGGGTTATGGAAATCGTTGGTGGATTTATTTATGTAAAATAAGCGAGTGCTCGGAAGAAAAAGAGGAGAGAGGAAAATTAGCAAATATTATTAGTGGAATATCACTTTTAATCTAACAACGTAAATCTGTATAGTGTATAATGAGGACTCAATTTGTATCAAGAATTGTGTAGAATTGTTTTACTGTATTACCGAATGGTGTCAGAAGAGACAAACATTGAACGTGTTATGACCCAAAAATAATGGGTCTATCAGTCTATCTGAAAACAACAAATTAAATACTAAAAAGTTAACATCTTTAACTCATGAAAACGTTTTAAATACTTTTCTGTCAATGAATTATTGACCACTCAAACCATTGAAACACGATAATGACTGTAGTTTTAATGTATATTACAAGAACCTTGAACTGGCGTTAAATCATAATAACTTTTTAGATTGTATTAATTATCGTTAATCCCTTCTTAACATGCGTCACAAAATGTTATTACTGAGTAATTATAGGCTTATTACATATAGAGTATTAAGCAGATATACATTCATGTATTGATTTGATTACGTTATATCTAGAACTTAGATTCTTAATATACCGCGTATAACTTAAGCACTCGAACAATAGAACCCATCAAGCCGCAAATGAGAAGACAGAAGACAAGAGAAAATAATGCTATTCCAAATAATGTCAATTGTGGTACAAAACCGTCAGGTATTTATAGTTTTTAGTAAAAACGAAATCATCATTATCATCCGCATACAGGGGGTTATTAGCATTTGTCCAATAGGGAAGCTACACGTAGGGATTCTGGAATATTCTTCCAAAAGATGATAACTTCAGCTCTTTCTGAGCTTCTTAGAGCTTCCTCGAGTTCACCTGTGGGTCATCCTCATAGATTATTACATATAATACGTGAAAGCTAACAAAAAACAATTTATTTAAACGAAAGGAAATGTACTAAATCCATCCAGAACAGACATTGAGGCAGAGTAATATGAATTCATCATATTTCACGGTTTCTGATCAACTGCTCACAACCATATATATAATGTAATGTGGGACAATTATATGAAACTGTACTAAACTCGATTTTCTATAGTTCATAGTTCAGCACAAAATGATTGATGGCATATATACTGAATAAGTAAAATAATAAAACCGATAAGTCAATACGTTTATGAAGAGAAACAATTTGTTACTCAAAAGAATTCGCTACAACTCACCGTAAGTCCAGATAGAAAAGTACTGTATATAATAAATTCAACATAAATATTAATTAAAACACGTGAGAAAATATACTTATTAATTTCAATAAACAGTCAATTAGACACAGAGAAAAAAAAGCATAGAATCGGCTTCTTCAAATTAAAGTAATTAAAACTTGATAACAATAGAATTATGAATAGTAATGCGGGACGTGAAAAACAATTTTTATCTAACTTAGAAAGAAATATTTTCGAATTTGAATACAATTGACAAATACAAAAAGAACCCGTGACAGATTATAACTACTGAATTTTAACATTCATATATAAACTTACCATGAAATATATTAGTTAATAATACTCGGTATTCTTCTCGTTTATCGAACTCTGTTACAGAATTTAACTGACTATCAAATGGAAACGGTGACTGACTACTGAAACTAATCTATGAAAATGGTGAAAAGAAAATAACAGAGCACAACTGATAAAACATTTAGCAGATTTAATGAATAAATTGTATTGTAAAATTAACTATCAGACAAAAGAAATTATACAAACACATAAGAAATGGACAATTTTGTTTCAAACCACCAAGTGGTAATCATCGTCGCATGAATTAATGAGTAAATATAAGATTATAGAGAAAATAATTTGGAAAATACTAACCAAATGTTTTTAACCCAGTAGGTTAGTAAAATATTTATTTGAATACGTATGCGCCACACAAGTCACTTGATTTGTGTGTACTACGATAGTGCTCGGGTGCCCAAGCCGAAGCAGGTGGTTTTCTAAGGGAGCCACACCAATAACCTTCGACTAAAGACCTGATCCACAAGACAGTGGAGCAACGTCAGAAGACGCAGTCCCATGGTAGCCGGTGACAAACGATTGGTTTATACACCATTCGTTCCCTCGATCCTGGAGCCCATATGCACCGTTGGTTTGGAATCACGGTTTTCCAACTCCCCTAGGTGGACCGTCATAATCCACCAACTCGGTCAAAGCACCAGACATTCGCTTTTCGTCCTCCCATTTCGTAAACAACATTTCTTTCTAAACATGATCTAATTGAAAAAGATTTTTCTATAGATTAAGAATTAGGGTTTTCCAACTCCCCTAGGGAAAATCAACGGTACATATTAACCCGGTTTAAGCGCTGGACATTCACTTTTCGTCATCTCAATTTCATAAACATCAACTTTTTCGAGAGAAGACAGTCAAACTTCCCTGGTAGTGTCTATATACGCGTATCCATATGAAAACTTCGGGAGGTAGAAAACTCTCCCCACCCTCAGCCTTACCATGGCATTAAGAGGCAATATAAGATAGAACTAGGATTACATGTTATACATATTTGCTACACAGCCAATACTGACTTGTCATAAAATTTACGTAATATCTCAAAAAATCTATTATATTACTCTCTACATTTGATGAATTTATAACTATGTATGGGGTATGAAAACCAACAATAGGATAAATATGTGGCACTTTTTCAAGATTTATGTAACTTCGATCGAAAATGATCTACACAGAACAGGATAAAAAGATCCATGAAGTATTAATAATAATAACTCATTAATCAAATACAAATTTATGCAGTTAACTTTGTGTTACTCGATTTCACCAGTGAAACTGATCGCTGGATGAACACTTTTGAATTGTTCTAGGAGTTTATCTTGACTGATGCTTTGATCTACGATAATGAAAGTGTCGTCAATTTAGCGGCAATATAAATCAAGCTTCTTAATGGTCTCATTAAGAGGTCCCTTTTCTAGCTTTTCCAGGAAGAGATCAGCTAAAATCGGGCCTAGAGGTGAACCCATGGCTATCCCGTCTATTTGTCTAAGTATTGTTGAAGGCAAAATGGACATTCAGCGTGCATCTTAAGAGCAGTTCCTTTAGACTATCGTCAGGCAAGCCAATGTTGATTTGTTTTTCTGATATTTGCTTGCATATAAACTCAATATTCTCCGTAAGTGGTACGTTGGTGAACAAAGATACTACATCCACTGAGATCATATTTTTCATACTAACATTAATATTTTCCACTTTGAAGGTGAATTCAAAGACATCTTTTACATTATTTCTAACAACTGATTCGTGTAAATGCTCTAAGATTCGTACTAGCCACTTTGCGATTTCGTGGTAAGAATAATTGTACATATCTAGAACTGGGCGTAGAGGAAGACCCGGTTTATGAACTTTAGGCAAACCGTACAGTCGTGGTGTATATGATCCAGTCGGCTTAATTGAATCATGAATCTCAGACGTAATTATTCCCTTTTTCTTTAGATCCTTAAGGCAATTAGACAATTGTCTTTCTACTTTATTATTGATGTCATAATTACTAGTAACTTAATGAAATTTATCTGGTTTTCTTATGATCAGGGTTTCATCTTTTCTTAGTTTCATTGAAGAGTCTCGGTGCAGCGTGGTTAGTAGGTGATTTGTGGTACCCTTACTATTCTTGTATTGTTGGCAGCTATCAACTAGATCAGCAAGATCCTCCGATGAAGTAGGAATCAAGTCAGCTGTTTGTGAAAACAAACTCTCAAATTGTACATCAGTATCTAATTGGTTGATTCTATGCCTACTATCACAGAACTCAGGCCCCAGAGATAAAGCTTCTAGCTGTATTACTGATAAGTCTTGTTAATTTGAACGCTTTATTCGGTTCTTAAGCAATTCTGGTTACCCGAAAGCTAAAACTACGCAGTGACCTGAACTCGAAAGGAAAGGCGCAAAATAAGCGAGAAGCACTTTACTCCAAAGGTTCAAGAGCTGGAAAGCAGCAGGACCCGACAATGTACCAGGTGAAGCACTGAATTCAGACATCGAAGCAACTACAAACATGCTTCACCTTCTATTCAAAAACATTTGGGAGGAAGAACAAGTGCCGATGGACTGAAAAGAAGAACAACTCGTCAAGATTTCAAAGGAAGGAGATTTGAACAAATGTGAAAACTACAGAGGCATCACACTACTGTCAATACTAGGGGAAGTCTTTAACAGAGTGTTGCTGAACCGGATGAAACACGCAGTAAACGCTCAAATTCGAGAACAACAAGCTGGATTCCGTAAGGATAGGTCGTGCACAGACCAAATTGCGACAATACGGATCATCGTCGAACAATCAATTGAGTGAAACTCGTCACTGTACATCAACTTCATTGATTATGAAAGGGCATTCGACAGTGTAGATAGAAGAATGTTATGAAAGCTTGTATGACACTACAGAGTCCCTGAGAAGATTGTCAATATTGTCCGGAACTCATACGACGGACTACAGCGCAAGGTCGTGCATGGAGGACAGCTGATAGACGCATTCCAAGTAAGGACCGGAGTCAGACAAGGCTGTCTAGTCTCTCCCTTCCTCTTTATTCTGGTGCTCGACTGGATTATGAAGACCTCGACATCTGAGGAAAAACACAGCATACAATGGACAGCTCAGAACCAATTAGACGATTAGGACTTCACAGATGACCTAGAACTCCTATCCAATAAACACGAACAAATGCAGATAAAGACAGCCAGTGAAGCAGCAGTCCCTCAATCAGTAGGCCTCAACATACACAAGGGAAAACCAAGGTCCTCAAATACAACACGAAGAACACCAACTCAATCACTCTTGATGGCGAAACTCTGAAAGATGTAGAATCCTTCACATACATGGGAAGCATAACCGATGAACAAGGAGGTTTAGATGCAGACGTAAAGGCAAGGATTGGCAAAGCAAGGGCCGCATTCCTACAATTGAAGAACATATGGAACTCAAAACAACTTTCAACCAATATCAAAGTGAGAATCTTCAATACCAACGTCAAGGTAGTTCTACTGTATGGATCTGGAACTTGGAGAACTACAACAACCACCATCAGGAAGGTACAAGTATTTACAAATGGTTGTCTACGCAAGATACTCATCATCCAGTGGCTGGATACCATCAGCAACAGCTTTCGCTGGGAGAGAACAAACCAGGTTCCAGTTGAAGAAGAAATTAAGAAAAGACGATGGGAATGGATAGGACATACATTACGCAAATCGACAAACTGCATCACGAGACAAGCCCTGACTTGGAATCCTGAAGGGAAGCGGAAAAGAGGAAGGCCAAAGAACACATTACGTCGGGAAATAGAAGCAGATATGAAAGGATGAACAACTGGAAAGAGCTGGATAGGATTGCCCAGGACAGAGTTGGATGGAGAATGGTAGTGAGCGGTCTATGCTCCTTCACAAGGAGTAACAGACGTAAGGAAGTAAAAAACCCAAAGGTTCATTTTTGTACAGAAAAACACGGGTATTTATAGATGTTAACATATGCTAAATGAACATCATATTTTGACCAATCCGCTAAAAGACATATTATGCTACTGACGTGAATTAAACTTCAGAAACTCATTGAGTGTCTTAAATGCAACAGGGTCCCCACGCGATTTTAGAATATTAAAGATTCCCAATGTGAAAATTAGAATAACTTACCAAAGTTATATCACTTGGTGGCAGAATACCTTTCGCAATATACACAGGCCATAAATTAAGCATTGCATCAGTTAGCCGTGAAACAGTATGAATAGTTGGTTTCCAACGCTTATCATAATTGTTTAAATTCGCATTATTACCATAACTTGATTGATTCCAAATTATATAGGATAGATTCCAAGTTGTGCGCAAGAATGCACCGATAAGTAATAACCATATAACACATGAGAATAAACTGTAAACTCGTAAATGACGCGATAAGAATGTGTTAATTTCTCTCACTTGACTTTGTATAAACTAAATACAAAATAGATGAGTTGTAAGTAGAATATTTTAGTTAGTAATTATAAAATATACTTATTTAAAACAATAGCTTAACTGAAAAGAACTTTGAAATAAATATCACGAAGTACAAAGATTAATATCACCAGGTCAATACGTCAACCGATATACATACAACGATAACTTACGTAAAAATGAAGTAGCATTATGCCTTTTACTTATTTTTGAAATTTCTTTTGGGTTCCCTTGAATTAAAATGCAATTAACTGAATACATAATGATATAACGTTAGTTCAATACTCAGTGCATTAAGTAAACACGCATATTTGTAGTAAAAGAATAACTCTAACAAGAGTTCAATAGTAACAAATGCTAAGAATAACTATTTTATTTTAA
The DNA here is from genome assembly GCA_944470205.2 of Schistosoma margrebowiei. Lineage (NCBI taxonomy): Eukaryota > Metazoa > Platyhelminthes > Trematoda > Strigeidida > Schistosomatidae > Schistosoma > Schistosoma margrebowiei. The sequence continues at coordinate 31,699,262 of OX104025.1, forward strand.
ATTTAGATTACGAGTATTTTAAGGATTAAAATAACTACCTAGTTTATTTTTTAAACAATTTGTCTTTTTTAAAGTAAGAAAAAATTCATGTGGTAACACATATACTGTATTATGACAGTAACTCCGGCCTAACAATCTCATCTAAGAACCTTTGAGGAAATAATCAGAAGTCTACATTAAAAGATCAGTAGCAATAGGCATGGGTCAATATGATTTTTAAGGGATTTACGAGTTAATAGATTTAGTAATTACTATAAAGCGTAATAATAATCTAACTATTAAGCAAAATCGTGCGAAACTTTATTATCGAGTTCAAAGTAACATTTTTCAAAACATGATATCAGTCAGGGACACACTGAAAACTAAAGAGCAATGGATAAATATTTCATTGTAATTTGTAACTCATCATCAGTGAACGTATTTTAACATCGGGTCTCACTCCAAGCACGATAGTTTTATATCACTGATATTTTCAGTTTCAATCAGCTTTTGAGATTGCGTGATAATTGTTGATTTCTGATAGTAAATTACCATTTTACTCTTGCAAGCTCTACGATTAACCAAATCAGTATGATTAAACAATAGAGAAAACAAAATAAATATTTACAAAAACTGAACCAGTTTCTAAATGAACATTTTAACACACTCATACATTGCATAACGTTATAATATTAAGTACTAATAAAAATGGAGACTAAGAAGCAGCAATTTGTCAAAAGATATGCTGTTAGTTGAGTGTATTTGTACCCCGGTAGGTGGTGAATTTCTTATTGATATATAGACCAAAATCTTGGTTTATTTCAATCAGTTAGCTTAATAATCAAACTTAAAGAGATGTACAACAACAAATAATATAGTTTAATAAGTAGAATAATGGTTAATACATATCATCTTAACCTACCAACAAAGTTGTATATATATATATATATATATTTAACGAGTTTTTAACACGTATCTTAAAATAGACCAAGCAGAAATTGTAGTTGGATACAAATGACCGGTTAATTACGAACAATTTAACTGATGTACTAACCTTCATGAAGTAGTTAGATCTGTATATCGAAATTCGATGAATATACACCATCCAATTTATTATTAGTATGGAAAACAATACAGTATCCTAATCCATAACAAGAGATATGATCTAAAAAGGTAATTACGGAAAAGAAGCTACGGAAAATGAATGTTAAAGAAAAATCACAGCAAATAAACCAAAAGTCATCATCTAGTAATGATCAATACCTAATCATAAGCGGAACACTTGAATAAGTTCGTACAAAACGATAGACATGTAAAAATTTGTTCGAAAAAGAAAGAAGTGTGGAGTAATGACTCGCTGGTTAAGGTGTTCGACTTTCAGTTAGTAATTTGCATGTTCAAATACCACTCCACCTACCTCGGTTTAGATAACCAGATATTATCGCTAGCCCTACACTTAAAGTGTGGCTCGAAGATAAGTATATGAAGTCACATCAGGTTGATGATTTCGTAATATTAATAATTAGATTGATATAACTGTAAATTTAATCAACAAATATTATGCACGACAAACAAGAGTTAATGAGAACATATAAAGAAGTTGATGTTAAATAAGCAATTGTTCAGATATATTTAGTTCATATACACTGAAGTAGGATACCGCATACGCATGTTAGATCAATGAAATTGTCTGACTAATGACAGTTTCTTAAATATCTGTTAAATACACCAAACGCTAAATGAAAAACGTTAAATTATGAATAAAGTCACTTGGGTTTTCTCTTCGTTAGTCTGTTAACTTTAAAAAAAAATAAAAGCAACAAGTTGTCAGAGAATTATATCTGAATCTAAATTCCCTTAAATTTTCTCTCAAAACTAATAGATAAAACTTATATAAGAAAACAGACACAAAAGACACCCAACTAAATTGATACAATCTCAAACTGTAAACTATAAACCGCATGATAGTCAAATATTTTATCGATCTGACATTGCAAACAAGCAAATTAATTAAGACTAATCACCTAGCAAATAATTTGTCACTGACATAGCAACTTTGTCAATACGACTGGTTGCATAATCAGATTATCGACACTTATAAACCTTTGAAAATTAATCTTAAATAAATAAAAAAATTTAGAGCATGAGCATACACAGACGATAAAATTGAGAAAATATTCTTATCAATAAATATATTACATATATTTTCAAAATATATAACACCGTTCAAAATCCTAAATATGAAATACATGAAATCAAACTACATTATTTAAACAAAAGCAAAAAAAGAAACTAAATAAAAGAATATTTTGGTATAAGTAATCATCATGACGTCCTGTATACCGGATAGTAATACTTTCAATGCTGAAACAATTAACATTGATAAGTTGATAAATGCAAATACCAGTCGACTGTTTCAAAAATGACAATTTACACTAGAAGAAAGTAATATATGAAAATGAATAAACAACTCTATGGAAGAATTGAATGTCAATAGCATTAATCATATTGATGATATATTGATGATAGAATTATTTCTGCCATTGTGCTCCTTATGAGAAAAAATTACCAAAAAAAGAAAAAAAATAAGGATACAAGTCATCACAGAAAATCTACATAATACATAAATAGAAATATAGAAAAATGATTATGACATTTTTTTAGTCTTAGTAAAATGATATGTTGTATTTATTTTGTTGTGTAGAATTCACCGTACAAATAAAACATATGCATCGTATCTTCCATTCAATAATTAATATCATCTTCATAAGTGCTTGATTCACACAACATTTGACGTAATTGTAAACCCTGAAAAAAAAATGAGGGGAAATTTTAATATATATTCATTTCTTTATACATAGTATTGATTAAATCAGTTAGGTATATCTGTAAACGTAATGTTTATTCATTCGATGAAAATAAAAGTATGAGATCGTTTTTCATATATTATTTTAGATAGTTTAGTTGTCGTTCAAAGTTGAAGGATGTTTAAATTCTGACAAATGACTTCTAGAAATTACTATTTTGTTACAACGTTTCTGTAAACGTATATTTGCACTTCGGTTCACCAAAATTTCTTATGACAACCATTTTGACAGAAAGAACCCATTGCTAGCTAAGAAATATCTTCCATACTGTCATAAGGGATCATAAATTTATTCATGTACAGCACTTGATGGCTTGATTCAATCAACCTTAAACTATACAGTGAATTTTCTGAACGAAGTGCCATCTTTGGATTAGTTGGGTACCATAAGAGGATAAAAAATTAGCCGTCTCTTTTAAAACAATCAAACCTAAGAGTATTTCACTATACAATCGATTTTTGTTTTTAAATTACGCAACAAAAAAAGCTGGTTATTATAACGTGATGTAATATCTAGACCTACGATACTCAGTTCAATATCTGAACTTTTAACATGATATAGCATATCATAAACATAATTAATAACGGGAAAGTGAAATCCTCTTTTTTATTCAGAACAACCAAGATTGAATTTGATAACTTCAAATAAATTGAACACAAGATATGTTTTCAGTAGTAACAAAATAACAATATAATTATAAGATTAATTCAAGTTCCTACTCATTAAGATATTGTAAATGATTTTATAAGTATTATATATCATCATTTCATTCAAATTTCCGAGATAACGTATGCAACTAATTACACAATTTGTACCTAACGTATATTATATATATATATATATATATATATATATATATATATATATATATATATATATATATATATATATATATATATATATATATATATATATATATATATATATATATGGCATCTTTTGCACTGTAGCTACCGAATATCAACATTCAGTAGTCTTGTGAATAGAGTGCTAGGTTGTGAAGTGAAGAGAACTGGGATGTAGATATGATTTGTAAACAGGAGGAAATGAATCTCAGATCCCACTGCTAATCACTATCTAAAAATAGGACTTCTAACTATGCACAATATTGAAACATTTCGACAATGAACTCATACTACAACAAAAACTTACCAAATTCAATTTTGAATATAAATAACAGGAAAATACAAACCAATACAAACAATAAATAAAATTCTCATCATTTAAATAAAGGTATATAAAATAAAACATTTCAATGGGATGAATACCCTACCTTACGAATTTCTGATAACTGTTGTAAAATAGTATCTTGTCGGGTAATTGAACGCTCATGTTTTGTATTCGAATTTCGAAGCAAATCCTGAAGTGAGATAGATAATGAATCAAATTAATAATTCACATTGAATCTATTTTACAGGGACTTATTTTGTTTAGTTATTCTTCGATTATAAATAAAACAATTTCAAACAAACTCTCACATCACAGGGAAATTGTAAGATGCTTATGTTTATAAAACTTAATACTGTGAGATTTAATACTATTGACCAATCATCTACCAAGTCCAAATTGTCTAGTTGCATCTAACCTGTCCATTGCATTCCGTGCTTCCTCGCAGATATCTAGGTCCTCATAATCCAGTCAACCACCAAAAGAAAGTGAAAGGAGGAGAGTAGGTAGCCTTGTCTGACTCTAGTTTACACTTGGAATGTGTCTGTCAGTTGTTCTCCATGCACGACTTTGCACTATAGTCCGTCGTATGAATCCCGTATGATGCTGACGATTTTCACAGTTACTCACTGCATATTGTCGAAGAAGTTTCCATAATGTTCTCCCATCTACACTATTAAATGCTTTCTCATAGGAAATTGATGTATAGTGACGAGTTCCATTCGATTGATTGTTCAACGATGATCCGTAGTGTCACAGTTGGGTCTGTGTACGACCCATCCTTACGGAATCCAATATGCTGATCTCGTAACTGGTCGTTTACTGAATCTTTCATCCGATTCAGCAAAACCCTGTTGAAAAATTTTCCTGGCACCGATAGTAGTGTGATGCGTCAGTGGTTCTCATACCTGCTCAGATCTACTTTCTTTGGTGTCTTGATGAGATATCCTTCTTTCCAGTCTGTCGGCACTTGTTCTTCCCCCCTCCCGAATCTTCCTGAATAGAACGTGGAGAATGTTTGCAGCTGCTTCTTTGTCAGAGTTTAGTGCTTCAGCTGGTATACTGTCATGCCCTACTGCTTTCCCACTCTTGATTTATCTGATAACCATCCTGATTTATTTGATGGTTGTTGGAGTGACATCTATAGGAGAGTATGTATGTGCTGCTACGATGTCCGGTGGATTTGTTAGAATATGAAAACCATACACTAAATACATTATAGCACATCTTCCTTCAGTTGCCCTTTACATACTACATGATTCTTACAATTCTATTGTTAGTACAATTGCTCTTTGTTTCGCCCTCTATTCTCTCCAATTCAATCTCTTCAGTTTCCTACTGGCAGGTATTCCACTTCCGATTGCTGCTACACACTACTTATATATGTCAGCATAAGTAGTATACATTACACTCGTCCCCTATTTAAACGGTCACTCCTGTAATTATTCTTTCTTTCTGTGTTAGTCTGTGCTACGCTACTCCGTTAAAATGTTGAGTACACCGATGCGCAGAACTAGCAGCTCTGTCGACCTGTCGGCCATCTAAATCCGATGTCTACCCAGCACCCTGTACGTTAAACACCTGCTGTCCAGAGACCCACTGAGCCATTTACATCCGATTTGCGCCCAGCATCTGAGGCATCCCACATCATCCCCCTGTCGACGATGACTGCTACGCTCAACGCCGTATATGTATAATGAGTAGTCAGAACAGTCTTCTGACTACTTTCGGCATCGAATTTGTCTATTTATATTAAGCTGATAATATGGAACTCGAAATCTGTCAGGGCAATTATCACAAAGAAGTATTCCATTATTTTTGAACTGATCATACACCGGTTTATCATCTAGGAACAATTCACTTTAAGTAGACTTAAACTAAGACGCGATTAAGTTCTAACAGGACAGATAAGAAATATAAGATTTATTTAGACAAACACATTTTAAACTACCGATAATTATGTCATAAGCCTAACTTCACTATCAAAACAATTTTGGTGGCATTGAAATTAAAATCTTTTTCACTCGTTAAATTTAGTAATAACCATGAATGGAAAGCTGAATGAGTAAAAAAGAATTATGTTTGCTGGTTTGTGAAAAAGGATTCTTAAAGTAAATGGAGCAAACTTTATTATACATAAGTAATAACTATCTAGTATAATGTCTATGTTAGTGTATTTTTATGTTTTATTGATATGATGGGCAATAAATATACTTAACAGTCAGATATTAAAGAAAGTTTATATAATGAAAATAGTTATTAATCACGTGGACGTGTCAGATGCTCAGAAAGCCCAACTTTATTTATTTATTTATTTATTTTAACACATAAATATTGGTACAAGAGAGCGCCAATATATATGCGCCACACAAAACAATGTAACTTCGAAGAGATAGAAAAAAAAAAAAAACTAAGGAGCACAAAAGAAAAAGAGAACGATAACGAAGAGATTGGTGTAATTTAGTGTGGTCGTAACAGTGGAAAGGAAAAGTACAATCAGAAGAAATCTTTCAAGCGAGGGAGACACAACCACTTTTTATGAAGAAAGTAAAAGAAGGTTACAGCAGGATCGCCACTGGCTTCTATTCTGAGCCATATCTGATAACGTCTCTAGCCACTGTGTAGCACTATCTCTCAGACCCCAACCAGGGAGTCGTGAAGGACCAACACAAGCCAGTCCTTTGCAGCTTTCTTTCATACCACGACACCATGTCATGCACTGACCACCTCTCCGCTTTTTCCAACCAGTCCCAGAGTCGGCAAATAATGCACGACGTGGAATTCTCTGGGACGACATTCGTAGAACATGTCCAAGCCACCGAAGTCAGTCAGTCAGCTACAACGTAGAACCATGCACTTATGTACATCGGTCCAGGTTGCCATACCGCATCAGCACAACAAGATGAACACCGGATTCATAACAGTGGTTAGGTAAAAGGTGGTAATATATAAGAGAAAGATTGCATATAGAGATATAGTACAAGAAGAAAGAATTGGTTAGTAGAAAGAAAGATATGAAGTGATTTTAATCTCTTAGTTTAAGGGAGGAAACCGAGTGTATACACCTACGCCATTGTGATCGATTCTGAGCCATGTCACCAAGAGTCTCCAACCATTGGTTACGATAGTTACGCGGACCCCAACCAAGTAGTCTGCATCTACCAACATGGCTCAGACTAGAAGTTAGTGACTTCAAGCACTGATGCCACGTTTTGGTTTGGCCGCCCCTAACTTTCTTCCAACCATCCCCAACACCGGATAGCATTGCACGTCGTGGTAATCGGTGTTCAGGCATACGTAACACGTGGCCCAACCATCTCAGTCGATGAAGATTCATAACCTCATCAACTGATTTACCATCCTTTCCTAATACCCTGCGTCTAACCTCACTATTACTTACCCGATTATCCCAGCAGACGCCAGCAATATTTCTAAGGCATCTGTGGTCAAATACTAGCAGCTTGCGAGTGTCTTCTACTCTTAATGGCCATGTTTCGCTACCGTAAAGTAAAACAGAACGGACTGCCGCGCAGTATACTCGTCCTTTTATTGATAGACGGATATCTCGCCTTCGCCATAGGTGACGTAAGTTGGCAAAAGCCAAACGAGCTTTTCGAATCCGTGCTGAGATTTCGTCCGATACCAACCCATTAGGGCTGATCAGACTTCCAAGATAAGTGAAGTTGTCAACGCGTTCGACTACTTCACTCCCTATCCTTAGTTCAGGTGTTAACGCAGACCAGTCCTGAAGCAACAACTTGCATTTCGAGGGAGAGAAGCGCATTCCAAACATTCTGGCATTGTTGCTCAGTGCTACCAGAAGACTTTGCATTTTGTCAGCGTCTTCACCAAACAGGACTATGTCATCTGCGTATTCTAAGTCGATAAGTGGCCCTCCTGGAAAGAGATCAATACCCGAGAACTCAGTCGACGAGAAAGTTATTTCCATCAGTAGATCTATGATGAAGTTAAACAAAAATGGGGAAAGTGGACATCCTTGACGGACACCACTTGAGGTTGCAAAAGTAGATGACAGTTCGCCATAAGCTCTCACTCGACTAGTAGTGTTCGAGTAAAGAGCCTTCACAAGGTTTATGTACTTCTGAGGTACGCCTTTCAATGACAGACACTGCCACAGAACCTCGCGGTCTACCGAGTCAAATGCTGCTTTTAAGTCAAGAAAAACCACCATCGTCGGACGCCGATAAGTGTGCCTGTGTTCTAGAACCTGACGAATGGTGAATATGTGGTCGATGCAGCCACGACCAGGTCTGAAACCAGCTTGGTTTTCTCGTGTTTGCAGTTCACGAGTCTTAGTTAGGCGTCTGATAATTATCGAGGCTAATATTTTAGATACTATATTAGTTAAACTAATCCCTCTGTGGTTGTCACAGGATGATTTTGACCCTTTCTTATATATTGGGACGATAAGTGATTGTGACCAGTCAGATGGAATAACGTCTAACTCCCAGATCTTAGCTAAAATATTAGTCAACCTAATCGCTAAAATTGGACCACCATCCTTAAAGACTTCTGGAACCAGTCCATCTGGTCCAGCTGCCCTTCCTCGTTTCAGATTATCTATAGCCTTTTGAACTTCAGCAAGAGTTGGGGGACCTACTTCAATGTTCCATTCACGCTGTCTGGGAATGGAGGGTAGTTGTAGAGTCGCTGAAGGCCAGCTGAACTGTTCCCTAAAGTGTTCCGCCCATCGTTCTAAACGTCTGGACTGAGAGCAGATGAGAGTATCGTCTTTTTCCGATATAATCTCACTTACACTTGACTTATTAATTCCAGTTTCTTTTATTAGTCTGTAAAGTTGTCTTGTGTTCCCTATAGTCGCCGCCTTTTCCATCTCTTTTGCTTTCGTTGCCCACCACTGCTCACGGTCGTTTCTTAAACTTTTTCTTAACCTAGATCTGATTTGTTGTCGCTCTTCATCATGTTCGGAACCTGATGGGACGAATTTGCGAGAATCCATCAGTGTAATAGACTTTGAAGAAATCCACTGGTTCTTGGAAACTCTGTGGTTTAAGTTGCTAATAGATGTCACTGCTGCTTCCACAGCTGCTTGTATGTCTTTCCAAGCAACATCTGGGTCAGCCTCGTGTTCAGAACTACTTAAGTGTGAACTCAGTTGTTCTTGGAACCTATTTTTGGTTTTCTCGTTACTCAATTCAGTTCTAATTGGTCTTTTTAATGTGGCTTTTTTGCGTCCGGTGAGGCGCAAGCAGATGCGTGCCCGTATTAGGGCATGATCGGAGTCCAAGCAGGTACTCCAGAATGAGCGACAATCTTCTACCGACCCTCTCCAACGATGACTGATGGCAATATGGTCTATTTGAGTCCATCGTTGGTTTGGTGTAGGGGGTCGCCATGTTAGACGATGTCTCTCCTTATGCTTAAAATTTGTGTTTGCTAAAAATAAGCAATTGTCTGAGCACAGTTGCAGCAGACGATCACCATTATCTGTTCGCTGTGCCGGAATGCTAAAATATCCACCTAAATGCCTTTCTGTTTGGTTTAAGCTACCTATCTGCGCATTAAAGTCACCCCCTACGAGTACTATGTCTGAGCGTTTAGCTTTCTGAAGAAGTTCAGAAAGCTTCCTGTAAAATTCATCCTTCACTTCATCGGAGCTGCAGTCAGTGGGAGCGTAGGCAGAAACGACAAAAAGGCAACGACGTGTGTCCCTATCCTTCCGAGTTCTTACGGAGCCGTTTAGCCGAACAGCACATAGACGACTGTTGATGGGGATCCACTCTAGCAGTGCTTGTTCGGCCCTCATGCTTAGTGCTATGCCTACACCTGCCAGTCCACGAGAACTGGCCATCGGGTCACCAGATACACGTAGGGTGTATCTCGTTGGCTCTCCGTTTTGCCGAGGTGAGGTCAAGTGAATGACCACACTGGAATCCTGTATGCGTGTTTCGGAGACACAGCATACATCGATGGAAAGAGACTCTAGGGTTTTAGCAAAGGAAGCCTGCTGACCGATTTGACATAAAGTGCGTACGTTGAAAGCTCCAATGTGTAGTTTGGAGCGAGGTTTCAGTAGACCTGGGACAGAGTTTTGAGCACTAGAATCGTTGGCTATGGTGACACTTGAGGAAGAAGCCGAAGGAGGAAGTTTAGGGTTGAAAGTCGATGTAGGAGGGATAATAGGAATTGAAGAGGAAGGTTGATTATGAATACAGTGGTCTTGGGTGCTGTTAGAGGTATGAGGGCGGTTATCACTTCCCGGTTGCCCACACCGTGGAAGGGTTCTTCTGGAGGTAGCTGAAAAGGAAATTGGATTAGAGGCGGTCTCGGCGACCTGAGAGCGTGACCGCAGTGCCCAAGGGACAACTGCTTGAGGCCGGTCGCGCACGGCCTTTCCGTGGAAGGTTTTTGACATGTTAGCTCCGTTCTTCAAAGTGCCTTACCGCCGGAGACGGAAATCCGTGAGGTAAGGTGAGGTGTGCATTTTTAGGGTCGACCTTTTCTAACCCCACCCCTCCTTGTGAGAAGGCAGCATCGCTGTCATGCTGGTTGTCTGAAGGAAACACCTTACTGCTGTCACACCTCTGTACAGTCAGCAGTACGACTTCGCCTTCGGACCTTAGGTTTGTTGCTTTTAGTCTTACCGCTCTTCAACCGACCTGTCTGACATGGTAGGACCTTGAGGAACGGTTGTTCCAGCCAGTATAGCTCGGTTGCTTCATCACGATAGGCAAGCCCGACCACCACGTCAAGGTAGCAACAACGGTCGGGGTTTCAAGATGGTGACACCAATTGAATTATCATCTCTGTGCCCAAACACATGATGCCGAACCTCTGCATTACTGACATGGTGTTGCCACTGAATATCAGCAATCCTTCGGAGACAGCGATGATCGAACACAGAGAGTCGTCTAACGTCCTCAACTCGGAGAGGCCAGGTTTCACAAGCATAGAGCAAAACTGCTCTCACCGACGCGTTGTAGATCCGACCTTTTACAGCCAGACTAACATCACGAAGGCGCCAAAGATGGCCCAGATTGGCATAAGCCACTCTGGCTTTCACTATACGTGCATTGATCTCATCACTCACACCCCCACCAGCACTTATGCAACTACCCAGATACACGAACTTCTCGACTACTTCTATCTGCTCACCATCCAAGGTGAGTACAGGATTGGAATCCTGCCAGTCTTGTAGAAGTACTTTGCACTTTGAAGGTGCAAAACACATACCATACCTACGGACACTGATTGCCAACTGATTAAGTGCGGATTGCATGCCTTGGGCATTATCGCACAGTAAGACAATATCGTCCGCATACTCAAGGTCGAGAAGCCTTTCTCCAGGTAACAGATCCACACCACCATTACTTACATTCGTCAGAGCTGTTTCCAGAATGTCATCGATGGCAAAGTTGAAGAGGAATGGTGAGATTGGGCAACCCTGCCTAACCCCACTACTCGAATGGAACAATGGAGAGAGGTGGTTGTATGCCCTCACTCTGCCTGAGGTGTTTTTATATAGGGCTTTTAGGATGTTAATAAACTTCTCAGGCACACCCTTCTTCAATAGACAATCCCAGAGAACAGTTCTGTCCAACGAATCGAAGGCAGCCCTGATGTCAAGAAACACTACGATTGTTGGCCTTTGATAAGTATGGCGATGTTCTAACATTTGGCGGAGGGTGAAGATATGATCAATACATCCTCGACCAGAACGAAACCCAGCCTGCTCCTCGCGAGTCAATCTTTCCCGAGTTTTGAACAACCTACGAAGTATGACGGAAGCCAATAGCTTGGACGCAATCGGAAGTAGACTTATCCCCCGATAGTTGTTACAGGAACGACGTGAACCCTTTTTAAAGATAGGGACAACTATCGACTCATTCCATGACGTTGGTACACACTCTAGTTCCCAAACCTTTGTAAACAACGTCGTCAATTCCTTAGTCAAAAAGTCACCACCATCTTTAAAAAGAGCCGGAGGTAAGTCATCTGGGCCAGGTGATTTGTAACGCTTCAAGAGTTGGAGTTCCTTGCGGACTTCCTCCTCGTTTGGTGGATCAGTCGTCACCGGCCATGGAGGGCAGGACAGCCTGACCGATGTTGCCGGAGCAGCAGGCCAGTTGAACTGCCCTTCGAAAAATTCTGCCCATCGTCCAAGACGTCGATGGATGTTAGTGATTGGCATCCCATCATCCTCGCAGATTGTTTCACTCACACCAGACTTCTTGCTGCCAGTGGCTCGGATGAGCTGGAAGAGCTTCCGGTAGTTACCAGATGCAGCTGCTGCTTCCAGCTCATTAGCACGCTCCGACCACCAGGCTTCTCGGTCCTTACGCAAGCTTTGCCCAATTTCCCTACGTAACATCCTTCGTTTATGGTCAAACTCACGGTCACCCGGAGTAGACCGACGGGCTTCAATGAGATGTAAGGAACCAGAAGAAACCCAGTGCTTAAAAGCGGGACGTTTCGCAAACCCACAACTGACTGTTCCCGCCATTTTCATGGCGTCAAGCAATTGCAACCAATGCTCATCTATACTTTTCGGTGGAGTGGTAGCTAGCCTAGAGGCTAACTCGGTTCGATACTTATTTGCAACAGAAGTTGCAACCAGCTTGCTAACATCAATCCGTTGGTGGCGGTCACTTCGTTGTCCACTGAAAAGTAAGGCAAGATTGGCGCAGACCAAGGCATGGTCAGAGTCCAGAGAGGTACTCCAAAAGGAGCGGCAGTCTTTTACACAACCACGCCAGCGGAAGCTGATCGCGATGTGATCAATCTGAGTCCAGGCTTGGGATGCAGAGGGAGGACGCCAGGTGGCACATCGGCGATGACTGTGCCGAAAGTTAGTGCTAGCCAGAAACAGGTTGTGGTCTGTGCACAGTTGCAGTAGACGGTCCCCGTTATCTGACCTGCGACCAACGAGTCCCCATCGGCCACCTAAACGACTCTCTTCTGTGCCTAGACGCCCGACCTGAGCATTCAAGTCTCCGGCTAGTACTACAATATCTGTCGAACGCACTTTCTGGAGAAGAACGGATAACTGGTGGTAAAACTCATCCTTGATTGCATCCGGGCTGCAATCTGTCGGGGCATAGGCGGAGATGACGAAAAGACATCGTTTCTCACGCCGATTTCTTCTCACTTTGATGGAACTTTCTAATCTAACAGCACATAGCCGACTGTTAATGGGGATCCAATCAACTAGTGCTGCCTCAGCTCTAGCGCTTAGTGCGACACCAACGCCAGCAAGACCAGACGAAGATGCCACAGGGTCCCCGGATAAGCGCACGTGAAACAAGCTTTTCGAAGCGACAGATGGAGATCGAATTTGTAGTACTTCGCCAGAGTCTTGAATACGGGTCTCGGATAGACAACAAACATCAATATTGAGACTTTCCAAAGACATAGCCAGCCCTATCTGTTGTCCGACCTGCACTAGTGTGCGAACGTTGAAGGCAGCCAGTTTGAATGGTGCACGTGGTTTCAGAAAAACTGCTTCAGTTCTCGTAGTCGGTGGTAACATACAATATTCAACCGGACAGTGACTCGAGAACGTTTAGATACAGTCGAATTTCCACCAAAGACGAGCCGCTGTATAAGTATAAAAGAGGGAGAACAATGTGGAAAATAATAATAATAATAATAATAGTGACAATAATGGTACTAATAATAATAATAATAATAATAATAATAATAATAATGATAATAATGACAATAATGGTAATAATAATAGTATTAATAATGACAATAATAGTAATAATTATTGGAATCGATTGATTATATATCGGAGCGAGAAAATTCGTTGCCATAGTCATAGGGTTCATCGTTTGTGTGTGGGCTGTGATACTGCCCGGGTGCCCAAACCGAAGCAGGTGGTTGTCATAGGGGGCCACACCCCGACCCTTTGACCAAATGGTCTAACCCACAAGGCAGTGGAGCATCGTAAGGAGATGCAATCCCATGGTAGCCGGTGACCAACGATTGGTTCATACGCCATTTGTTCCCGCAGGATACTGGAGCCCATGTGCACCATTGGTTTGTGATCCGGTTAAAGCGCCGGACGTTCGCTTTTCGTCCTCTCATTTTCGTAAACAACACCCCCGCCGCGAGAAGGCAATGAGTAGGACTTCCCTGGCAGAGGCTGTATACGCGCGGCCGTGTGAGAGTATTTCGAGAGGGAGAGCGGACTCTCCCCACTCTCGGCCGTACCAGGGCCGTACCAGGGCCTTATGTCTATTAGTCTAAGAGTTTACTGAGAAACTCAAATAAATAGGTATAGATATACATATATTGTTGAGTTGAGAGGTTAAAAAGATTGGTTAGAGAGCTCAGTGTTTGCTTATGATATATATCCTATGTTTAAATGAAACAGACAAAAACAAACAATTTTAAGATACCGAGTAAGTTACATGAATATGCTGTAAGCAAATAACTTGAATTTAACATGTCCCCAATCTTCCTTAGGAAAAGATTAATTAATATGTTATGTCATATTGTGTAAATTTAAGCTACAGAATAAATATATTAAATTTTTTAATAGTATGAGTAATAACACTTAAACTTGTAACACGAAAATTATCATGATTGTAATATGAATTCAACATGAAAAAAGGAGCTTAATTGACGAAATAAGTATATACATAATTTCACATTAATCACACTAGTATAAACATTAGTTTATTAGACTGAGGCAAAACCTCACAGAAATGAAGGTCAGCCTAAAACTATATATAGTCAGACATATATATATATATATATATATATATATATATATATACAAAATTAAGAGCGACTTTACCTTGCCTTCTGATTTTCTAGTATTCTCAACAACACCAGGTTCATGACTGACAGGCAATATTATATTTGCATCATTCGGAATCAATACATCATAAGTACGAATAAGATCCGCAGGCCCATAACGATTTTCATGATTAAGAAATGTAGTATTATTTGGAGACTCAGTGTTGACAGTTGAAACTTGATGTTTTGGCATTGAAGTTGACGATATACTGTGGGTTGTAGATACTTGAAACGATTTACAAATTTATTTTATTGAAAAAGAAATACAAGACACTATATTTTAAAAAAGAGTAATTAGTACACAAAAGTTGACTTTATTAAAAAAAGTGACAAATATCAACATTCAATCTTGAGAGTATTGTTCAATCTCTATATGGAGCCTATATATGATGATATGATACATCAAGTCTGCGCATTCCATTACAGAATAAAATGTAATAATTAATACCTACAGTGGGATATGTGAATTTTCATGGTGATTCATATACATTTCGAGAATCAGTTTCTACAGTCAAACATAGAGAAACCTTGGGGAACAAATTGAATAAGCCTTCGTATTGAACTGTCTTATGATCCATAGTTGACATAGCATCGAACACTATAAACAGATTGTGTTACACCACGAGTGCGAATCTATTGATGGGTTAAGAACGTAGCAGAGAGAATGAGGATATATTCTTTTTAGTTTATTTTGGAGAACATTGACGATGCTATTTTCAGAAACGAAAATGTTGTACACAATAAATCTAAATACAATCTAGTGCACTTAAGAATTTTTAGCAACTTGTTTAACCTCAAATTTGGACCCAGAAGTATACATTATATGTTAGTTAATTTTAACAAAACTGGGAAAGCTGTTATTCCCGTAACCAAATGAGCTCATTCCTAATGACAGTGCTTCAATTGGCTAAATAAAATATGATAAGAAAGTTAAAGCTCTCATTCAAGTGAAATGAAATCTGGAACACAGGAAGTTGTCGATTAAAAAAGATTAAAAAAATCATTTAACAGTATATTAGGTATCCAAATAATTTTATTTAAATTCTACTGATGAGTGGATTACTCGGAGGGTTTACTAAAATAGAATAAACAATGTGTGAAATGTTAGCTCCACTTAGTTGGGTAATAAGTAGTGGGAACCAGATAAATAAATCTTACTATCATTTATCAACCATAAACCACATTGGCCATGGTACTGGTTCAAGCTATCACATTATTGAAACGAAAATGTAATATATATAACTCAACTCGATAAACAAGTACATATTTATGTACTCGACTTTGATCTGTACATTTTGAAAGCTGAATATTTTATCCGTTCACCAGAACCAGTAGATAGAATGAAACCCAAGATTATGATACAATGGTTGAGAGTTAAACGCTCTAGCTGCTAAGCTACTACTCTATATTATGTAAAGAGTATATATTAAATATAAATTGTTATTAATTCTTAACAAAAAGAAAAGTATTTATGTAGCTCACTCGGTATGGGAATACGTGATTTCATACTACTTCCATCTTGGACAGATCTACTGTTAACGAAAAATATATGAATAATGAACACTTTATGTTGATTTATTATTGATTATAATAAAGAAAAATAGCATAGCCATCCAAGCCGTCATATTAACAACAGAACAGAAATCGATCAGATAAGAAGGATATGGAAAAATGAACAAGTCCGCTTTATGAGTAAAGGGGACAGGCCAATTTCCATAGAATCCGGATTGAGGTCTACGCCAATTATTGTGTTGCATCTTTTTGAGGAATTTCTTTAAAATACTAGTCGATATCTGATAGTATGGAGGATAGTTTTATTATGTAATTATGGAGATTTATGAATGTAATACCAGAAACTTTACCCAAACGACTCAGGATTGAGTCTTTATTTCTTACGAGTTCAAGAAGTTGTGAAATGGTTTAGTTACTAACTTTGTTTTGATATTGACAATAGCATTTTACAATACATATTTTGAGTTGATAAAATTCTTTATCTTGTGATACTCGAAATCTCAGGACACTTTATGATGTAATTTCTTTTTAGGATTTCACAGATTCATACATTTACCAAATCACTACAAATAAAGTTGTGAAGCTTAAGTAAACGATTTAGTCACAAGATTTTCTTCGCTGAATTAGTAGAATAAAATAGGAGTCAATCAGTTGTTTGATGTTTGAGGACAAATTTTTTTCTTTTACAGAACCCCAATTTCATTTAAACAAATATGAATCTTCTCTTCTCAAGACTTTATAGTATATAGACATTTCATGGTCAAACTGTGATATGCACGACGAGCTAACTAATAGTACTGGTAACTACTCAATTACTGAAAGGAAGTTTAGGTACTGACTTAACTTTACATTTGTTTGAAAACTAACGATACTAAGCGTCTGCCCGAACTAAAGTAGGTGGAACGGTATTTAAATCTGAGATTATAACACCTACATCACTTTTTTAGGATGTCCAGAAATCGTTAAAAACGACCGACAATAATGTAATAATTCAAAGGCTAATAAAATACGTTGAGGTAAAGATATTCTATGAGCGATTGATAATAACATAACATAATAACTTGCTTTTAATATTAGATTTTCATTTTAAAAAATTATGACACGATATCAATTTAAATTAACAAAATTACATATCCTTCTATTTTACTATAGACTACTATTTTTAGTGGATAAATTGGTTGTATATACGACTGTGCAGCTCTAATAAATGAAATCGTCGAAAATAATGTCTTCGCTGAAATGCCTTTATTCTTATTCAATAATACAATGGATGGTTTCTTGGTATAATACTTTATTATTACTAAGTGTATATCTATGATTTATCCATTCTCATCAGAGACGAGTTATTCTGTATAAGGCTTACCAGAGGTAAAATTGAAACATTCTTAAGTAATTAGTACGTAATAATATGAACAGTAATAACAAAAACAAAAAAACTATACCTTTCGAACTTATTCGTGCCGGTACATGAATTAATTGTTTGTGCGCTATTACTGCTTGATAATTTTGATTGTCCATTGGTTGATTTAGAAAAGTCATTATCATTATTATTATGATATGAATCAGAATTAAATGATTGAGATTTTGAAGTTTGTTTACCTTTTAATAGTTGTGATACTTTTGTTTTATTATTGACTAAATTATTATTAGTTGTAGGCTTATAATTTGAGGTTAATCGATTTGGTCGAGCTGTATTTTGATTATCATTGAGAGAAAAAGAAATACAACATTATAATATAATTATTTAAATACATTCATTGTTTAAAAAAAATAAGATGATGAAATAATTACTAAACATTACAAAGAGTGAATAACATATTACTAGGATTATGTGTATTGATACATAAGATTTCATTCGAAAGACCAGTCTTCCTCTTGTTACCAAGTGGATTCATCAGAAACGGTTGTAGTGTAATTACTGGTCATGTTTTATTAATTTGCCATTACCTCGGATAGTTTATGAAGTTGGTGATATAATGGGGCGAATAGTGCTGAAGTATACCTTTCCAGATTTTGATACGAAGGGTTATTATTTATATTTTTATCATATTATTAGTGGACCCTTTGATTGTTGTATTTTTACACCCTCCAATTTCTAACCTTTTGTTTGATCCATTATTCTTTGTCATGCATCTTATCATCAGTTGCCTTTTCCCCCTATTACTTGAATTTTGTATAACCTATGTCTAGGTTATGTACGCATTGTAATTTTTTTATAGTCTTGTTTTGTGGTTAGACATTTCAAGTATATTAGTGTATGAGTTCTGAGTTATATTTGCGTTGAGTACAATAAAGAACTGATCTGAATTCTATCTTCATCTTTCAATTAGTCAATGGGGTTAGAAGGAGCTCAAGGGTCGATAAGCATTGAAGTCTTGGTAGTTATTCATTAATCGGTGTGTCACTCTGGCACTTAGGTTACCGGTTCATATGCCAATACAAGTGAAGTAATCGACAACCGGATTGGACCGAGATCATACAACTGCGTTCCTATCATTACTACCCACATGGGTCCCAACACAACCTAAAGCATCTATTTTTCTCGACATAACAGATGGTATTGTGATCTTAATTTATTAACGAATAGTCACTTTGATGTGAAGATTTGTAGCTTGAGAAAATAATTTTAGTGAGACAGTATTAATTAAGCTGGCCGATTTAGTCGTGAAGCTTTCAACTGTCTTTTTACACTACATCGTCAGCATAAACAACCAGAATTTATAATTTAATGTATTTGGAAAAATTGTAGAAAATAAATTTAACACGAAAGAGTGAATTCACACAATACATAATATGTGTCAGTGGTGAAAGTAAGGCGTGATCGGCTATAGTAATCCTAAAGTGTAAAAAAGAAAAAAATATCATAAGCTAGTAATTCACTAACACTGTTGTTTTTGTTGATTTGACACAGATACAGACATTTTACTCAGATTATTCTTTACTGATTTGTTGTCACTGGGTTTTAGTTTGTGAGCAGAAGTGCCATTATTTCGATTTTTTGAATCTGGATTATTCGAAACTTGTTTGTCTTTCGAATTAGTCCATTCGAAGTTTTCTAAAATAGATTTGAAATGAGAACATTTCATTTTGCATATTGTCGACAACATAACTTGAAAACATTCTCAACGATATGAGTATACATAAAAGTATGGTTTCCCTGATAAGGATAGTGTTTACTGTTTGTTAAACATGATAAATAAACGTCATGCTTTTTTTATCAGTATGTGACAGTAAGTTAAAGTATCTGCATTACTTTGCCACACATTACTAATACCTAAAACATCTCCGAACTACCGACTATCAGGAGACAATTATATTGAATAAGCCAAAGAAACAGATATAAACAGTGTCAACTTGGTTCACTTCACCTAGCAAGTGAGTTCATAGACAAGTGCGGAAGATGTGAACACAACTAAGCATATTGGGATTTACATAGCTGTTGGGTTGATCATTAAAGTGGATAAAGTTTAAATTAGAAACGGAGGAATAATCAAGTCCTATTTTCTAAGTGGTTTGTTTAACTGATAAATAATAATTAATCGTTAGATGATGAGAAAAACCAATCATCCCAACAGAAGTAAGCAAATATTTTAACATTAGTTTGGACTTTTTCTGAAAACCAAAAGTACGTATGAAATATAACAATACAAAAGGATGTCATTTTAAGAACCAAAACCAGAAGCCCCAACATATTTTTTTTCCTTGTTATGAATCGCTAGTATCTTTTTAAAATGAACAGATGACTTAAAACGAATGACATCAAACATGTAGGACTATTAGAATACTTCAACATAAAATATGCAGTCAGGCTTATATCTCTGAATCAGTGTGAAGACTTCGAAAAAAAATCGAACACTTGATTTGAGTATCAAAGAACAAACACTACACAGCAGAAGTTGATCATACCCTATAGAACTTTATATGACACTATGCTACTTTAAAATTTGGCCAAAATTTACTTCAGAAATTTAGTTAGATAATATGATCTCTAAAACCCTCAACGTCTACTTAGGTCCACATAGTATGATTTCAGTACGAAATTTGCAAGCAACAGAGTGTGGATTAAGTTAATTATTAAAAAGTGCTATAAAATGCTTATATCAAAAGACTCAAAATATTACTCACACATAATGGCTAATTATGTTCATAACTTACAAGTTTACTATGTGGAATCGCTTAAACTGCAGTTAATAAACTAAACTACCTGGGTGGTAATTACTGACTTATGCGCGAAAAAAAAACGATAAAACCTAACTTTATTGCAGAAAGAATCTGTTTACCTGTTTGAATGCCGATATTTTCGGGAAACGAAGTTTGAACAGCCAATGAATTCTTAGGATATGCAACAGACTACAAATGAATATAATTAATACATTTCAACAGATACTGAGTAAGAAAATGTACAATCAAATGTAAACAATAATACTGGAAAATATCTTTAAATTACATAAGGATCTGTTAACAACTACTGTAATTTAAACATCGTATTCAACATATGACCAATATAACTAAGTAAATGGATTAGCGATAGAACTAACCACTACGAATCTGTATCAATTTGTCACACCTCTGGATATTAACTGTGAGTAATAAGTAACAAAAAAAACAAGATTTTTTAAAAATGGACTAAATATAATAGTAAAATGGAGCACGATTTGACCGTCAAATAATACACTTCAGCTCGATAAGGAACACAAGTATAACTGATGATATTAAAAGCTCATAAACAGTAATTTAGCAATACAAATAATCATGTCACTAAGTTTTCATCTATGTATAAAATTTAAGTCAATAGTTAGTCAACCTTTATTTAAAAGATTTTGCTTAATTCTTCATAGATTGACTAAATATAGGATTTTAGATTGGGATTAGTTAAAGACCAGAAAAAGTGAAGTGATAAACATATTCAGTGGAATCAGTTCATATTATCAGATTAAATGTTGAGGTGGAAATAATCATAGGACAGTGGACTTTATTGACATAACAATTGCATGTAGGAAATGAAATTTAGCTTCATAATTATGAATATTATTCAAATCAATTAGTAAAAGGTAATGATATTAGTAATAAACAATATCCAATACTGTTTCTTTTGATGAAGCACGAAAAAAATACAAATATCATTTCCATAAACACATACTTATAAAAATTCTATTTATCAAAATATTGATAATAATCGCAACATATTGACTTACATCTGGTGCATTACAACCTGAT
The DNA here is from genome assembly GCA_944470205.2 of Schistosoma margrebowiei. NCBI lineage: Eukaryota > Metazoa > Platyhelminthes > Trematoda > Strigeidida > Schistosomatidae > Schistosoma > Schistosoma margrebowiei. The sequence continues at coordinate 31,720,792 of OX104025.1, forward strand.
GAAGATAGGAAAGCATACAAAGGATTATTTTGGCTCGGTTTTTCAACCTCAGATGCAATAGACAAATATGGGACAAGTAATTCAGATTGTATGACGGCTTTTTGACTTAATGAATCCCTGTTTCGTTTTAATTCAGAGTAACATGGATGTTTTTGAATTTTAGTCAGCTTTGCTTCTTCTTGAGCGCGAACAAGTGATTCATATAAGTATTGTGTACGTTGAAATTCTTCCATCTGAAGAGAAACAAAAGTATGTGGTAGAATAAACAATATTTGGAATCAGTAGTCAGTTAGACTAGTCCTATTGTTTCGTACATGCTTAAACGGTTGACGGTAATTTTGAAAACAGACAACGGAAAAACTGGTCACATTTAATTTTAGTGTTGAGTATTCTACTGATAAGTTTAATTGTTTGAAATAATTCCAAATACTACTTACGTCAAATTATCTTTGGGTAATGACGTTATGATGTCCCGGTTGATTGATAAGTAAGCAAAGATAGATATTCAATTACGCTAAATGTGTGAAACGATACAATCTTGTCAAATGCCTATTGTTGATTTCACTAGTGATACACTCAAAATATTCATTTCAACTAAACTGTAATCGACTCCTTGTATTCGAGTAAATACATTACCTCTCTAAACTGCCCCTAAATCCTTGATCAGATATCGTGTATGTGAGTACAATGTAACCTCGTATCAGTCAGTCAGTAACAACGTAGAACTTCGTACGTACGTACATCAGTTCGAGCTGCCATACCACATTAGCACAGAGATGCAGTTGTCCATTCAAATCCCGTAGTGGTAGAGGTAAAAAGAGTATAAGCAGTAATCGGGAAGATTAGGGTTTGAAGATGTTATTCAAGGATTATAATACAGTGAAATAAATCTGAGAAGAGAAAAAAGGAGACAAGGAGGAATCAGAAGATCAAAATTTGGGAGAACACAAAGAGTGTATGCACCTGTGTCATTGCAAACGATTTTGAGCCATGTCATTCAGGGTTTCTAACCATCGGTAGCTATCATCTTGCGGTTCCCAACTAGGTAGTCTACACCTACCAACATGACTCAGTCCACTTGTCAGTGACTTCATGGATTTGTACCATGTTTTGGTCTGGCCGCCCCTAGCTTTCTTCCAACCTACTCCTATACCACTGAACATCGCACGTCGAGGCAGTCGATCGTTGGGCATACGTAACACGTGTCCCAGCCATCTCAACTGATCAAGTTTCACCACTTCATCAATTGATTTGCCATCCTTACCTAGTACCCCTTCCCTAAAAACTGCGTTACTTACTTGATGGTCCCAGGATATACGAGCAATATTTCGAAGACACCTAGGGTCAAATACTAGTAACCTACGGATATCCTCTACTCTTACCGGCCATGTTTCACTGCCATAAAGTAGGACGGAACAAACTGCTGCGCAGTAAACCCATCCTTTGGTTGATAGACGGATATCTCGCCTACGCCATAAATGACGCAAGTTAGCAAAAGCTAGTCGAGCCTTCTGTATCCGTGCTGGGATTTCGTCACACACCAGATCACAAGGGCTGATGAGACTTCCAAGATAAGTGAAGCGGTCGACACGCTCAATTACTTCACTCCCTATCATTAGTTCAGGTGTCGATGCAACCCAATCCTGAAGCAACATTTTGCATCTCAAGGAAAGAATCGCATGCCGAACATGTTTGCATTGTTGCTTAGAGTGGTCAGAAGACTCTGCATTTCGTCAGCGTTTTCATCAAATAGAACTATATCATCGGCATATTCCAAGTCAACAAGTGGAGACCGGGAAGACCAGTCAAATAGCAACGGAAATGAGGAGATACAACTGGACAGTACTGGGAATCAGCGAAACACATTGGACCCAAGCTGGACAACATAGGCTAAATACGGGAGAGATGCTGCTATACTCCGGCCACGAAGAGGAAAATGCTCCACACACTCAGAGAGTTGCTCTAATGCTGTCCAAAGTAGCACGAAATGCACTTGTAGGATGGGAATCTCACGGATCCAGAATCATCAAAGCATCATTCAAGACAAGGAAGGAGAGGATCACAATGAATGTTATCCAATGTTATGCACTCACCAATGATAGCAACGACGACATTAAAGACCAATTCTACGAGCGGCCGCAATCAATCATAGAGAAGTGCCCAAGAAACGACCTCACCATTCTGATGGGAGATCTAAACGCTAAAGTCGGAATAGATAACACCGAATATGAAGATACCATGGGACGACATGGAATGACTAGGAGAGAGAAACGAAAACGGAGAAAGATTTGCAGATCTGTGTGCATTCAAAAAATTGATCATAGGCGGCATAATATTTCCACACAAACGTATAGACAAAGCTAAATGGATCTCACCGGACCACACCATAGAGAACCAGGTAGATCATATCTGCATCAATAAAAAATTCCGAAGGACAATGGAAGATGTGAGAACCAGCAGAGGCGCTGACGTAGCTTCAGATCACTACCTAGTTGTGGCCAATTTAAAACTGAAGATAAAGCAGAACTGGACAGCTGGACAAACAGCATTACAAAGGTTCAATACAGCCTTCCATCGAGATACTGACAAACTCAATGAATTCATGATTGTTCTCAACAACAGGTTCCAAGCCTTACAGGATCTACTGAAGGAAGAAGAAACTACTATGAAGGACAACTGGAAAGGTATCAAAGAAGCATTAACTTCAAAGTGTCAAGAGGTTCTGGGTCTAAAGAAGCACCATCATAAGGAATGGATCTCTATAGAAACACTGGGCAATATCAAAGAAAGGAAGAACAAGAAGACAGCGATTAACAACAGCCGAACATAAACATAGAAATTCCAAGCACAAGCTGAATACATAGAAGCAAACACGCAAGTGAAGAAGAGCATTGGATGGAAATCAGAATCGTCATCAGACAAATCAAGAGCAGGTAAGCAGTAGGACCCGATAGCATACCAACTGAAGCACTGAATTCAGACATCGAAGTAACTACAAACATGCTTCACCTTCTATTCAAAAACATTTGGGAGGAGGAACAAGTGCCGATGGACTGAAAAGAAGGACACCTCATCAAGATTCCAAAGAAAGGAGATCTGAGCAGATGTGAAAACTACAGAGGCATTACACTACTGTCAGTACCAGGGGAAGTCTTTAACAGAGTGTTGCTGAACCGGATGAAACACGCAGTAAACGCTCAACTTCGAGATCAACAAGCTGGATTCCGTAAGGATAGGTCGTGCACAGACCAAATTGCGACACTACGGATCATCGTCGAACAATCAATTGAGCGAAACTCGTCACTGTACATCAACTTCATTGATTATGAAAGGGCATTCGACAGTGTAGATAGGAGGACGTTATGGAAACTTCTTCGACACTACGGAGTTCCTGAGAAGATTGTCAACATTATCCGGAACTCATACGACTTGGAATCCTGAAGGGAAGCGGAAAAAAGGAAGGCAAAAGAACACAATACGTTGGGAAATAGAAGCAGATATGAAAAGGATGAACAACTGGAAGGAGCTGAGGATTGCCCAGGACAGAGTTGGATGGACAGTGTAGGTGGGCGGCCTATGCTCCTAGACGAGGAGTAACAGCCGTAAATAAGTAAGTTGACTATCATTAAGTAGGACCCTAAGAGGTTTCCTTGTAGCGTCTTTCCTACGTCCAGTAAGACGTAGACAAATACGCACTCGCATTAGAGCAAGATTTGAGTCTGAGCATATGCTCCGGAATGAGCGACAATCTTCTATCGAGCCCCTCCATCAGTGACTGATAACGATGTGATCTAGTTGGGTTCAACGTTGGGACGAATTCGGGGGTCGTCATGTCAAAAGATGTTTTTCCTTATGCGTAAAGTTGATGTTTGCAAGAAACAGGCGGTTATCTGAGCATAGCTGCAACAGACGGTCGCCATTATCTGTTCTTTGAGCCACGACACCATAAGATCCACCCATGTGTCTTTCCTTTCTACTTAGTTTACTTACTTGAGCATTAGTCGCCAGCCACTAATAGTACATCAGAGCGCCTAACGTTTTGGAAGTCGGGAAGCTTTCTGTTAAACTCATCTTTGACATCATCTGAGCTGCAACCAATGGGAGAGTAGGAAGAGACGACGAAGAGGCAACGACGATTGTCCCTATATTTTCGAGTCCTTACTGTTCCGTTTAGTCGGACAGCGCACAAAAGGCTGTCTACTGGGATCCAGTCTAAGAGAGCTAGTTCTGCCCTATGACTCAATGCTATACCTATGCCAGCGAGGCCACGGGAAGCAGCATCAGGACTTCCAGATACACAAAGCGTGAATCGAGATGGTTCTCTACTTTGATATGGTGAGGTCAAGTGAATGACGCTACTCGGATCCTGTGTGCGCGTTTCGGAGACACAGCACACATCTATGGCGCGAGATTCTGAAGTCCTAGCTAAGGAAGCCTGTTGTCCTATTTGGCACAGTGTTCGGACGTTGAAAGCTCCTACGTGTAGTTTAGAGCGTGGTTTCAGGAGACCAGGAATAACGTTCCGCGTACTCGAACCGTTTGACCTGGTGGTGCGAGATGATAAAGAGATGTGAGGAGGGTTAGTCATGGAGATAAAAGAGGTATTAGGAGGTATAGGAAGGATTTGAATGTGACCAACTTGGTCTCGTGTGCTGTTACGGGTATGAGGGCTGATGTCAATTCCCGACTGCCCACACCGTGGAAGGGTATTTCTTGAAGAACCTGAGGAGGAAGTTGGATTAGTGTTGGTCTTAACGACCTGGGAGTGTGACCGTAGAGTTCAAGGGACAACTGCTTGAGGCCGGTCACGCACGGGATTTTTGTGGGAAGTTCTTAACGAGTTAGCTCCATTCTTCAAAGGGCCTTACTGCCAGAAACGGAAATCCGTGAGGTAAGGTGAGGTGTGACATTTTTAGGGTCGACCTTTTCTGACCCCTTCCTTCCTTGTAAGAAGGCAGTATCGCTGCAGATGCTGGTTGTCCGAGGGAAACACCTTACTGCCGTCACACCCCTCTAAAGTCAGCAGTACGACTTTGCTCTCAGACCTTGAGTTGCTGCTTTCAGTTTTACCGTTCTCCAATTGGCCTCCCTGGTATTGTAGAACCTGCAGGAACATATGTTCCAGCCAATATAGCTCGGTTGGGTCATCACGATAGGCAAGCCCGACCACCAGGTAGCAGCTACGGTCAGGGCAACCTCGTACAGTAATTTGTCAATTAGTGTCGTCATCGACGTAGAGCCTGTTACAGATGTGCATTAGCCCAAGTTGTTATACAAATTAGCACAATATGAAATCAACAAGGTGTATAGTAAAATAGATCAAAACAATAAAGTAACAACGGCAATAAAAAACGACTATGCAGAAATGTGTATATGAGGGGATTCAAAATCGATAGATAAAGAGCCGACGTATCTGAGACATCGTGAACGATTATGAGCCATATCATAAAAAGTTCCATGCTACTGATCGAAGATATCACGGTTATTGCGAAAACACTAACGAGGTAGTCCGAACCTACCAACGTGACTTAGACCAAGTCAATGATTTCAATGACTTATTCCATAAATTGGTTAGGCCTCCTCAAACTTTCCTCCGATCTACTCCTACAACAACTGGAATCCCCCAGAGGTCAATTAGCCAGTCTATTGTCAGAGTATTATCGTATTCTACTAAAATGGTAAATCACTTATTTTCGTATTATAACAATCCATTCTAACTAGAGTTAGCTTGGCAGCAAAACATTTTATTTGTAGAGATAAACAAGAACCCGACTGATTTGCCTATGTCGCAAGTAACAGCATTGAAAGTAGCATTACCAATAGGTGAAATTTCATAATGACGATTATTCTTCTAATAGTAATATGTTGAAACAACCAATTCAAGTGGTATAGCTCATATCTGTAACCATAAAAGTATCTAAAAAATAATTTCAACGATGTACTAACCTCCAGAAAATCAACACGTAGAAAATGCAAGAAAGAGTACGTGAAAGATGAAATTCGTATGAACTTAATTAAAATGTATTTGAATAACATTGGATGATAAAGATATTTAATATTAAAACTAATACTCGTACATCTTTTGCTATCTTTCGAGCATTTTCAACCTCCGCCATTTGTTGTAATCGAAGACGTTCACGTGAGATACGCTCTTCTTCCATTTTCTCTTCCATAAGGAGTCTTGCTTTCTCTTCTTCTTTTAGACGACGTTTTTCTTCAATTTGTTTCAAATTTATCAACTAAAGCATAGACAATAAACGAATCATAAAATTACTAACGAGTATTTCTAAATTTTTTTTCAAAATGTTTGATATTGATAGCCTAATAATATATTAGTGTTGATGAGCAAAGGAAATGAGGCATATCATAGAACTATATAATTTACTTCAGTTAAAGGTAATATTTTATTAGAATGAAAACCACCTATAGTAACTACAGAAATCAATCACAGCGATTATTTTAACAGGAATTTCGATTCCAGATGGAAAGCTTTTGAACAAAATGACTAGTATGAGATGATCATACTTCCAGTCTCCAACACTCCCAGTACATACATATGATTAAACTTGGAAATTATTATTGAACAAGTTTGTGAAGATAATGAAACCAACTTATACAATCAGCCTTTTATTACAAAAAACATGTGAGATTACTCTAAAAGTGTATATGCTGATGGATGAATGGTTCTTCAGGAAAATAACTACAAAACAATAATTAGCATGAAAATATCCCACGAATCCACTTTTAATACTAATTTCTTTATTTGATGAGTATAAACCAATAACATTAATTGTCAAATAATGTATCTTATAATGTAAAACTTTAGGTTCAACAATGTTCAAAACACCCTGAGATAACAATGTATTAACAGTTTACTGGATCATAGAAACCAACAAAGTTCAGATTGTACACTTTGTTTTAACTGAGACTTGTCACACTAAAACACAGATCAATATTTATGGCATAATAATGAGCTTTTTGACGTAATAACTTTGAAGATAAATTTTTAGAGCCTAAGATGGTGCTTTCCAGAGCACAGGCAGATCTAAATAATAGATTTAAAATAACAGAATGTATGCTCAACATTTTGTTTGTCCAATACATTCGGATTAAATTTATGATTGCATCTGGGCTTCACTAAAAAAGAGTGGAGAATTATGTCGGATGTTTACTTATTAACTTTCATTTAGTTAGTTGTAAATTCTTAACTTAGTATGTAAAATATTAGCATAACATCAATCGAAAAATTTTCATGTGACAGTAATTAAATACAAAAACAATAAAATAGTAGAAAGTATGTTCTAAAACTCACCTGTGCATACCACAAATGTACTATGATATACATTTTTTCCTACGCTAAATGATGATGACTAAATGAGCCAGTGTACTCATCATTACCTCTTCAATCCACTATAATTTACTATTCACAAGAACTCTGCATATTGACTTATCAAATAGCAGGTGCAAACTGACTGTACATTTATTTATGATGTACTACAATTATTCCTTTGCTTATAATCATATTAGGTTTCACAAACAACTAAAATGAGTTGTACTTAGAATAAATAAAACCGTAGACAGCGAATGAATTCGTAACTAAATTATGGGATGATAATCTGTTGGTAGACCCAGTTACTAATTAGCATCCAGATAACCACATAAACACCATGCACAAAACTGATAGTCTTGAAACAGAAACATTTATAAGTCTTAAAGATAAATGCATAGAGTTTTAAAGATAATCTTTACGATCATCTAAGACGAAAGTATACTCAACACTCATAAAAGACTAAACAGAAACACAAAAGTTATGAACTGTTGAATTGGCTATCTCTAAATACACAGCAGGAAGGATTTCTGGTACGTTTACATTCAATCAGTCAGAAACAAGACCATTGGCTATAAAAAATGATTTGGAAGTTTTATATTTATCTACTGTTGTGTGACAATTAGCTCCCGATCTGGATGATATAAGTAAGAAACCCCAGAAAATCTCAATTCCATACTTAGTTTGAAATTTTTTATTAATGAATAGTATTATATTCCGACTTAAGCTTTCTCTAATAATAATATATGTATTCCCAAAAATGTTTTGTGATTGGTAATTCATGACTTTATTTTAAGTGTGACGCTTCCCATTTAACCTTATTTTTCAACTATTCAAAAGAGCTTGTTAACCCAGTAGTCCATTTATAAGTCAGAAACCTATTTTGTTGTTCAAAAATATAAATAAAAATATACCCCGTTTATAATGCTAAATACATTAATGCGCTTTTACCTGTTTTGAATTACTTCTAGTCACCTAGTTTTGAAAAATATTGGTGAAGAGAATGAAATAACCAAGCTGCGATTACAATTATTTAGAAACTATGAGAGGAAAATAGTAATTTTGAAGATTATTTTATTTCAGTCATAACAAATTCAGTGGTTATGATTCACCGAAATTCATACCTTTGTTAACAAGACTCTCGGTCATAAATCGAAGCTGTCTACCACACATTTTATGACGAACATTATTGATTATATAAAATATTATTTAAAATCTATATTAATAGTATCTGACGTCATGTTTGAGTAAATAAAGTTAGATGATCACTGAAAACAAATGGTTAGTGGATGTAACTAGCCTTTGGTTTTCCAGAGATTATTGAAAGGTTGTGTATTTTGTGAGTTCGACTAGATTCCGGGTGTATTCAGTGCTTGTAAGACACAAACCGCAAAATCAAAAAACGAGTCGTTCATCGGAGAACAATCAGACGGAAAGAACAGAATTAAAGACCAAAAGATTGTTAATGTTTGATCACCGATATCATTACAGTGACGTGATAGTACTACTGCTAGATATGGAGCGTAACACAGATAGATATACAATCTTGTAAAACGTTAGAAGTTAAATGGTCCTTTAGCGATTGAAGCATTCTGTTTACAACCAGTAGGTCATAAGTTTAAACCATGCTTTAACTACTTCGGTCTAGCTGAGTAGTATTACAAACATTCATACAAACACACTCCAAGTCGAGTGCACGGACCTGTACAACATTTTTTTTCTAATATTTTATCTTGATTCAAGTAAGTTTTGAAGATTCCTTTTTCATCAGTTTTTTAAAATATCTACAGAAAGCTCACACTATAATGATAATTATTACGGATAGAGGTAAAGAACTTAATATATCTAATTTACAACTTACTCTAGTTTCGTGAGCAAGTCGCGCACGTTCAGCGGATTCCAAGGAATCTGTATACAGTTGTTGAGTAAAACCCCGAACACGATTAAAACCAACCTTCCAGGGTTGGTTAGGAGTATTCATTGTTCTAGATGATGTATGGAAATCGTTGGTAACAGTTGAATCAGGTAAAAAGAAACCTGATGACATAAAATGACTAGCCGAAGGATGTGATGCCAATGCGCTATTAGATGGATTGCTATTTCGAACAAAATTTTAAAATAGAAATAGACGTGCTTGTGTAATACTGAAAAGACAAAACAGGAAATTGTTTTGAAACACAGTAAAATCATGGTGTGAATAGAGGATAACATTGTGAATATATTACTTTTCAGAAATACCTTGTAATTATTTGAGAAAAGTTCATTCTTCCAATATCCAGCTAATACAAGCAAACATATTCCAGAAGACTCACTTCGATATACTTAATCCATGAAATGCATTTGAGTTGTCACAATGTCCCCAGTTATTTGAAGAAGATCCTGACTGAATTTTATCGAATTCGCACTCCTTTTGCAGTTCCTGAGGATTTTTGCCTCGCATAAGTTGTTGCTCTTTCAGTTGTTCATCTAATGCAGCCTTCCACTGCCGACGATTTTCTTCCTAAAACATAAGTTGACTTCTCAAATAAAATATGAAAATATACCCTAGGAGACTGGAAACTATTTTATTTGCTTTTGAAATTCCTTAAACGGCTCCACTAATTACATTAAATCCTCTTTTAAATACATTTTTTAATATATGTTCAACCTTGAGCTGAAATCGATGAGAACATTTCGTTGTGATTTTTTCTCATGCAGTAAGACACAAGCAAACAATATCACAAGAAAACATAACTGAAGTTTAGACATGTGCTTGGAAAAAATGAGTTTTCAATCAGCCCTCAAAAGTGGTGGATGGAAATTTTACCTTTGTACCCACAATTGGTTTGATCACAGAGAACCAGACAGTGTAGCTTTCTACATCTACCATCGGGACTTGCAGGAAACAAACGGTTAAACGAGCGTATTGAAAACAGTGTCAGAATCCCAAAATCTCCAACTTCATTCCTTGCTGGTAATCTGTCTGTCTGTGTTATAACTGGTCCCTGTCTGATGAAAAATGTGATGCTAATACTATCAGGAGCGCAGAAAAGCGTTAGAGTATGAGGAAAAAGATGTGAAATGCTATGTGACAATCTATAAAATTTGTGTACTGCTGTGAAACGAGTGAGGGAAAGTGTATTTTTATGATTACTGGTAGTTGAGTGGTTAATTTGTGACTAACTCATTCAAACTCAATCAACAGATAACAGGTTTAAGTCGCAAGTCATATACTTCGAGTCGAGCGTATAGGTATTATTACCCTTCGAAGCATGAATGCCTCAAGGTCAAGTACGTGAATCTATACTGGATAAATCAGTCACAGGTAAGGTTTATGAGACGGTATAAATTGGTATTTCATAACATAAAGTTTAAAGGTAGACCAGTAAGCTGATAATAAACATACATGAAAACAATGTTACCTGCTAGGTATTTATAAATCAGTGAAAAATAATACCTAGAGAGTGATAACATATGAAATATATTTTTACAGTCTTAAGTAATCTATGAAGAGAAGGTTACATACTTGTTTTGACAAATGAGCGTCTTGTCCAGAACCAAAAGCCATAGGAGTAAGAGCAGGAACATTATCTATTCGATTGTCGCTAATTGTGTTCGAATTAGACAGATTTTCTGTGGACTCGGGATTAGATTTACCGGTTGGGAAATTGACTTTAGTATCCGAAAGAACATTTGAAGCTTCTAGTTTCCGAAAATTAGGTGTGTCCAAGCAACCAGGTTGTTTATCCCATATGTCGTGAGTGATTTGAGTTGACAAGTTAGCTATGAATAAAACAGTAGTATGATTAAACACTAATCTGATACATATTTGGGACCTTATTATCGATAAACACTACTTACCTTCATCTTCACTCCACTGATGTTTGTTTTTGTCTGAGGCTGACATGTCGCATTGGCTTAGTTTGCTGTTTGGATCAGGTATCTTCGAATCTAAAGGACTTTTAGGAGCATTCTGGGAGATGCAAACCAAGCTCTTGAGATGAGAAAAAAGGATTTACATACCTGCTGTGTTGTACCCTGTGACACTAGAAAATAGTGAAGAAGGGAGCATAATCTTACCATTGGCTCCAAGCTTTGATTTAGCGTCTAGATATACTGAAGTGAGAACTTTTACCAAGGATGATTCCGGAAGCTTATCACGGTTCAAGTCGATGACATCCCTTAAGACGGAATCTATAGCGGCTTCATTATCTGAGGGCTTTGAATTTAACCCCAACTAAGTACAAAAACTGTTTTAGTCAAAGTTTAGTCTTACTGATCCCAATGCAGTCCCATTTTCATGCATTCCCTGTCTAATTCCATTTTGGCCTAACAATGATACTCAAACATATACACCACATACGTGCGAAATATCCTTGAATGTCCTTCAGTTGTTTCTGAGATATGGTAGAAATAACGTTTGATGTCTTTGACTTCTTCATTTATTATACGAATATTTGCAGTTTAGTGTTGATGATACTTTGTTTAAGTTTATATGGAAATTCCCCTTTATTTTCACGTTTATTTCATATATTATGAGGGAATCTACGAAGCCAGCCAGAAACACATCACTTCAAACAACAGCTATTACTGTCGTTACAAAAATCACTGAATATACATGTCACTATAGCTTTTACAGGAGGCGTTGGATACGATGAAGGTCAATAGTGTAACGCAAAATTATTCACTTGTCAGGTATCCCATTTTTCTTGAAAGATAGTATGTCGATTATCCGTGTTGAACCTTTATTTCAAGTAGATTTCTTTGTAAATTCAGTGTTTCCCATAGTTAACTAGTCGGAATATATAACCCATTTCAATAAGTCCATCAAATCCGAAATTAGATTCAGTTTAGGTTTTGAAAGAATAGGAAGCTAAGTGATCTGTGTTAGTTTTGGCAGTGATGATCTCTTAGTTGACCTAACTTTCTACCGAAAGAGTTGAAAGATGGAGCTCCAACCACGTGTTGAGGCATTGAATTCCATTTGTTGATGATTCTATGGGAAAGTCGATAATCAGCTGACAAGAAATTTGCTCTGGGCTTGTCAACTTTTTTGGAGTGCCTTCGCGAATTTCCTGTTTCGGAAGACAATGAAAATGGGAGAATACCAGGTGCAAATGTATCACCAAGTAATTTGAAAACTGTAGTCAAGTCGCCTCTGGTTCTTTGGTATGATAGTGGGAATAGGTGTAACGATAAATAAATCCCCAAAATCAATAGCTCATTAAGTCTTCAATATTCGATGCTGATCACATTAGTTTTAATGGACTCACCTGGCTGAAGGCGTTTGGTCACGCATGCGCACCAGATGACGAGTGGGAACGCCGTGCTTCACTTCTCCTGCAACCGCTAGCCAGTTTAGATCGGTCACTTCTCGATATATTGATAACCTATTAAATATATCTTCGAACCTCCTAGCTTATGACTTTTAATTTGAGTGGTTGGGCATAATTCGATTATAGGAGGTGTTGATGGTCAAACTGCTGTCAAACTACAAATACTTGTGGCATCATCATAGGTTTAGTTTGGCTAGTCGAGTATCATACAGGAGCTTCCCTATTCCGTGAATCACCGTGGTTACTGTTCTGTGAACCTTAACCAAAAGCTCACTGTCTTTTGTTAAGCAGAGGCTGGCCGCCTGTATGCAGTACTCGGGTTTAGTTCGCACGAATATTATGTACAAAGTCAAGAAAGTTTTAGCGTCGACATAACTAAATGTCTTAGGTATTAATCATAGGGTTCTCAAACCTTTGTAACCTATTGAACGGCAGTGTGCAATGGTTTTTAAGTCTTAGCTGACGATGACTCCTAAGTCCTTACGGGCCTGGACAGCAGATGGCTGAATGTTATTCATCGTGTATGCATCCGTACATTGATGACTAATATGCATCAAAATACGCTTGGAAGTACTCTTCGGCGAATGCCAAGTCTGAGACCACTCAGATAATTTCTACAGGTCATCTTGAAGTTTCAAGCCTTCACATTTGCTTCATATAGCTCTCCATGTCTTCACATCGTCAGCAAATAGCAAGACCGATGATGCTAGGAGACAAGCAAGGTCACTGACACACAAGAGGAATGACATTGGCTCACAAACTATGACTTGGGGCGCTCCGATAAGCACGATTTCCCAGCTAGACAACTTAGAGTTCATCCGTACTCTTTGTTGGCGCCCAACTAGGAAGCCTATCATCCACATTAGTAGATTGCCTCCAACCCTGACATTTCTTAACTTATATAGCAGTCGGTTGTGTGGAACATTGTCAAAATCTTTGCTGAAGTCAATATAGGCTACGTCTATAGGTAAATTTTAATTTTTTAGGAGCGCACCAACTATCACGAGCGATCAATAATTTAGTGAGACACGTGATATCTTATTCTAAGTCCAAACTGCTTTTCGAAAGAATCCAATTTTCAATAAAATACGTAAAAAGCTCATTCCCAATAATCTTTGCTAAAATTTTAACAACTACGTTGGTCATGCTGACGTGTCATGAGTCCTCAGGTTTATGTTTCGTACCTGTTTTGAAGACAGGAATTACTAAGGCTTTCTTTCATTCTTTTGGTAGTCGACTCTAGGTTACGAACAAATTAAAACATATACTTAAGGGGTTCGCGACGAAATTAGCTAATTTCATTAGTAACCTAGGATTCATCTAATTGGGTTCCGTGGATTTGCCTACATCATGATTATTTAGCAGATCAAAGACATTGTGTTCTTTAATCGTCACATTATCCAGTGTATGTGTGTTAGGTTTTGTACAAACTGACAGGAAGGATGTCTCTACGGTACAGACATTGATAAAGTAGTTTGAGCTTTACTATAGTCTCCCTCCACTAATGATGAAGCATTACTGTTTCCCCATAGTGCTTGTTACGGAAAAAGTGAAGACATGAAACTGATTAAAAACTGTTATACTGAATATTATTAATATCACTGTTTTTTGGTGTATTCAGTTTACTCAACTTCTGAACTTGTTTATCAATGTCTTTACCTTCGGACATTTTGATTACTCTTTTACTTGGGTTTGGTATTTGGAATTTTATGCTCCAGAAACCTAAGAAATTGAAGTTTTGTTTTGCAACTGGTATGATTGTTATTAGAACGGTATTTGGGTCGCTTATACGTGATTTGCGAATAAACTTTGGTTCCTGAAATGGTGTTCGGTTTAATTCTTATCTTGGGTTTGCAAGTTAAAAGCAGATCGACCTACCTACCGTGCTCCAATAACGGAAGAAAGTAAAACCTTGGACGTAACAGTGATAGAATACCTAATCCCTTAGTCCTTTGCTTTGTGTTCAAATACAAGCGTTTAGGGCATTCTATAGATTCACTAACATTTTTTTCTTCGTACAACCTTCTAGACTTACAGAGGCTTGAGGCACAAATATTTCGAGCTTCTCGACATTAAGATTTGTCTCATCAGTACCAAGTTAATTAAATATTTCCCACATTCCTACACTCTTATGGAGAAGGGTGTGAACCTTACTACTGAACCATGGTGGAGAGTTTCTCGGACCCCTTGGTGCATCCAAGGGATGTGTAGTGCAGTAACCTTTGATTGCGAATTTCGAAATACATCCCAAGCCGTTCCGATTGGAAACCTTGGACCTATTGTGCGATTTACTGACGATGCTGAGTGTATAATATCTTCTACACTTGCTTTCCATGAGTTAGGTCTGAGTTGGGCTCATTTTTGACAACTATATGAAAGTCAAAGATTGGAACTTCAAGATCACTTTTCCTAGGGGTGGCATGCAATCGAGTTTCGTGATGTCAACCTTCTAATTGGTCAATATAAGATCTGGTAAGGATGATTCAGAGTCCGAGTCGTATCTAGTGGCTTATTTCACATGTTTGACTAAGGCACACATAACCTGATTAGCTAGTTCCTGCTCGAAAGAGTTTTTCGACAATCCAGGTTTTTCCAGTATGCCGTAAATGCATGGAAGTCTCCTAGGATTAGACATTGACCACTTTGAGACCAAGTGTTGAAACCATCTGTCAAGACTTCATTTACATCACAACTTGGAACGCAGTAGACCAAATCAATCAGCAACTCTTGTTCCTGACATTTCAAGCGGCAACTAACTAATACACGCGTCACACTCTCGTGGAATACACCATCAATAATGGCAAGTGCGATAGTATTTCTAATGAATAAAGCCACTCCCACCTTTATGCTTCTGGATTCTGTCGGCTCTTACTAGTGTGAAACCTTCAAATTAAAGTATTATACTATCTATAGGCTATGTCCACCAAGATTCTGTGACTGCGATTACATCTGGCTTGGTAGAGTAAATCTGTACATCTAGTTCCGATCGCGTAATGAACAAACTTTGAACATTTTTGTGAAAGATCCGAAGACTATTTAAATGACTTCGTGCTGTACCCATAGTGGTTTTGGCGTCATTTTCTGTCGATGCCTCCCAACCTGAAAAATTACAATTTTTATGACCTTTTCGAAAGCACCCTATCTAAGTTTTAGTTCTTTTACAGATTCTCGTCCTTTTACATAGTCTTCGGGGCAGCATGTCCTTAAAGACAAAAAAACTTCTGAACCCTTCGGTTTGTGTACATCCTGTAACACTAAGTCCCGTTCCCTAGCAGATTTAAGTACTAATTTGAGCAGCCTTTTTTTATTTTTTAAAAGTTGGTTTGACTGCTTTTAACGTGGTGACTCTGGAGACATCCTGGGGCATGAGCTTTTTTAGTAACTGTTTTCTTAACCCGATGTCATGCTCAAACGAGTTTTAGGTTCTGAGCTTTCGCTTTCCTTGGGTCTAAAATAGATAACTGACCTGACGTTATGATCAGTTTGGGCCTTAAATACGCGAAACCGGAGACCTTTGTCCTATTATGCTACTGTATAAGTGCCTTCTTCCTTCTGAGTATTTGAAGGATCTATACATGAGTTTTATGTGTAGTTACTTCCAGGAAGAGCTTAACTTGAACTATTATCAAAATAACTCAAGTGATTTATTAAGGAGCTCAGCTACACGAACGGTTGAATGCAACTTCACTACTGCAGAAAACTCAAGGCAGTCAGCCTGTTCAAGACTACTTCATGATCCTACTTTCAGTATAACTTGTTATATCTTGAAAACTGATTTTCTCGATATACCGCGTATAACAGAGCACTAGAACACCAAAACCCTTCCAAGTCGCAATAAGAAGACAGAAGACTAATGAAAGGAATATTATTTCAAACAGTGTCAATCATAGTAAAAAATTGTCAGGTATTTATAGTTTTTAGTGAGAACAAAATCATCATTACAGTCTTCCAATCCGCATACAGGGGGTTATTAGCATTATCCAATCGGGAAGCTACACGTTAGAATTCTAGAACATTCTTCCGAAAGGTGATTTGATGAGAAGTCTTTGGCTCCTTCTAAGTCTCTTACAGCTTCCTCGAGTTCACCGGTGGTCTGTCGTCACATAACTTAATCTGTACCTGTGATAACAGTCGTAGATATATATATACAAATTATCTTGACTTCCTCGATCGTTGGTGGAGTGACTGCTGCGGAAAGGTCTGTGTGTGCTGCTTCGATAACCGTTGGATTCAATTTAGCTGGCTGATTCAATAGTTGAACAAAGTGTCCTACTTATCTGTTCCTTTTTTCTTGAATTTCAGTCATTGTCATGCTTTCTTTATCTTGACTGGTCGCTCTAGTTTATCATAATTCACTGTGTCACATAATTGCCTCACGTTTACTTCTCTTGTAGCCTTTTCCATTATCATTGCTAGTTCTTCCACGTATTTCTGCTTGTTGGTTTCAATGCTCTTCTTCACTTGCTTGATTGCTTCTGTGTATTTAGCTTCTGCCTTGACTTTTCCTGATCTTGTTCGGCTGCTATTAATTTCTGACTTTTCTTCGTTTCTTGATTCCTGTCCAGCGTTTCGATATCGATCCATCCCTTGTGATGGTGCTTCTTGTGTCCCAGCACTTTTTGACACATTGAAGTTAATGTTTCTTTGATTTCTTTCCAGTTATCCTCTATAGTACTTTCTTCTCTCAGCAGATCCTGTAAGTCTTAGAACCTGATGTTGAGAGTTATCTTGAATTTGTTGAGTTTGTTAGCATGTCAAAGGCCTTACTGAACCTTTGTAGTGCTGTTCTTCCATTTGTACAGTGTTTTATTAGCTTCATTTTAATCCTGGTAACCACCGTAAGATCCAAACTAAGGTTTGGACTGAATAATAGCTGTCTAGGTGGGTTAGGTACGCGCCTTTGTCCGGTTGAAACCAAGACTAAGTAACTGGGTAAAATGACTGTTTTAAAATTCATCATAAATTTAAATGTACATTATTACCCAAACAAATATGACCACCCAGCTGCTCAACCAATAATTGTTCAATTAATCAAGTCAGTCGCAGCAAATAAATGCTATTATATCCTGTCTGGATAGACCACGCACAGATTCGTCCAAAAGATAATATTTGGTTCCTTGTGCTTCTCATCTGCGACTCAGTCAACGATATCCTTTCTATCAGGACAAATAGTAGGATTGTCGTATGGTACAGTATTATGGATTACTGTGGATCCTCTCTCGTGAGCATACTTCACAGGCCATTTGGAACCCTGTCTACTTCCAGCACTTAGTTTTGCATAGCTATAAGAGGAACCGTACAAACGAATATATACCCTATATTTCTTCTAGTTAGCTTCATCATAGCTCTTTTTATTGATCAATAATCCTCAAATGATTACCGATACACTATGCTAGTTAGAAATTTTAAGCCCGTTTGATGAAATAAAACAGTCTATCCATTAATGGCTAAGTAGATAGACAGAAATAAATTTTCGAACATGCCTTATGGAAAAATCTCTAAAAACGTAGACAGAATTCTGTTATAGCTGACCATGAATGCATTTCACTACATTTGTAAAGTTGGTTACTTATTGGAAAGACGGGAATATAATCTCCATTTGAAAGAAGGTTTAGAATTTGTTAGGTGGATTTACAGTGATGAATAGGTCTTCTCAAGGAGGAGCAACTCATCAATACACCAAAATGAAGGAAATTTAATGAATGTTAGAACTATGTAGAGATTACAAGATCCTGATTTATAGTTGACGTTTTTCTGATACTGTACCAGTCAATCTGACATATTACGATTGAGTCGCCTTGATGCGGCTTTCTAATCCATATGATTGCAAATTGAACCCGCATCATTAACCTTGATTTCTATTGCGAAGGTCACGAGTGCAATATTACCAGCGAAGTAACGTTTAATTTTAAGGCAAAAGAGGTTCGGATTGATCGCGCTTGCATTGCCGAGACATGCAGCCCTACTGAACTTCCCTATTTTTCATCAAATGCTCAACATCCAATGCACATATTCTACGTTAAAGAACATTTACCCTCAAGTGTCGTATTATCAGGAACCAGTGTTACTCCACAGTCGCTTTTCTGTAACGTTGCTATTATTTCCAACCAAAGCTTTGACAGAGTGTTGTTAAAATGGATGGAAGTATCAGCAGACGTCCAAATTTGTGATCAGCAGACAAACTGCTGTAATTGCCTATCATGAACTGAATAAGTTTCGACAATACAAGTCGTATTAAGCCAATCAAATGAAATAAACTTATCGCTACACAACAAATTTCTTGACTACGAAAAAGTGGTCCTGTCATCAACGCACCTAAAATGTGTTCCTAATGAGCTTCGACAACTAGGGAGGAGGTATGAATTGCGTTTAGAAGCTTTAATCTAAAATTAGTTTATGTAGAGAAAGTTCAGAGGCATTTGTGGAGTTACAAATTTAGACTTCCGAAAACTTCCTGAACCATTCCGAATATAGTAGCTGTATATGTAAACATCCAATAAAAACCATGACACAATATTCTGAGGTTTTTAGACATTCCTGCAAAGATTCTGTTTCATGCCGGTTGAGCAAAGTACTTCATGTAGCCACTGGATCTGCGGAAACTTTGACAAGGGTAGCTTGGGACTCGCCTACTAGAAGGTGACAAACAGTGTGCGGTGTCCAAAATCTGTTACCGATACACGGTGCGCTACATGCTATCCCTACAACTGACTACTTGAGCGAGAACACCAGGGCAAGAGAGAACGATTATTGAGCTATTCAGTGAAATGCAAAAATACCCTTTCATATATACATATTCTACTCTAACCTTTGGGAAATTGATCCATTTCTTATTCATTGAAATGCACTTGTCCTTTAGGTCACTTCTAAGTGACATCGATTAACTTTCTCATAAGGCTACTTCTGATTGGCCCTCCGTATCAATAAGCAAATTAGAAGCAGTGGGCAAAAACAAGTTTCTTAAAGTATAAAACCAGACCTGTGGGAACTTTATAAGCTCCTCATTACGTGGTGAATCTGAAGACTTTGAAATGATTATTGAATAGGTTATTACACGAAACGCGAGTCAAGTAAAATAGGTGTTCGCTTCCTAAGAAAAGGAAACATTCCCTGGTTTGGTAAAGCAAAAATAATGTCTATACAAAAGAAAAAAGTAAATAGCCATCTTATTTTTAATGTTTATAATTACACCGGGAAGTTATCAAATGATTCTTAGTTATTCAATATTCACGGAAATCAGTAATCGTAAAACCCATTAGTTTATATGCTTTCAAACGGATTGGTGTTAATAGTTCAAAAAGTGTGAAAGAATCTGAGCAACTTAGACTAGGCTCTACGAAAGTTGCACGTTCACATACATATTTCCCACCTACTTAAAATGGAAGATACGGAATGCTGCTTTCCAAACTAATCTCAAGCACTGGAGTGAATTTCTTGATTTACACACTATTCTGTGACCTCGTTTGATCCCCCTTCTTGACGACTAGTGGAAACGAGCTCAAAGCCATTTAGAGATAGGAATCTTTCAATAAGTTAACACACACTACACATCAAAGAGACAACAGAACATTGTCAATTGTAAACTAACCGGTTACTGACACAAGAGCCTATTTCTTTCAGATTAAATGAAACGTTTGACAAATGTAAGAACAAGCTGTCAACCCGGTATTAACCATGATTTTAAGTGTGATTCATAGGAAACGTATGATGGAACTGTGAAATTTAAGTATTTATTACTTATTAAACCACTATGCTGTTACTACGTTGCGTTGCTGCGATCACCAAAGATAGAGAGCGGCACCAAATGCTCTCTTTCTTGGCTTCTCTAAAGTGTTCAATACTATTTTGTACAAAGTACCTATGGTGAAGGTTTCGTGCTACTACGTAACCCTCATTCCATTGATAGAAGAAACCAGACTAGTGGAGAATAGGTTTTTATCTAGTTTCAGGAAAAAGAAAATAGTAGAACGGGAGGTTACCTGCTCAAATACACAAAGCTTTTCAACATTTGAAATAAGTTGGTAGAAAATATAATGCCTATGCAAAATAAGGAAGTGAATGAGTACTTGGGCTCTATCGCTTTGAAATATAATTGATTGTTTGAGGCCAAATCTGAAATAACCGACCCAAGGTGTTACAAACGTACCATAGAAAAGTTCCATTGAATCACTTCTGTCCTTTGCATGAAAAAACCGGAATATCGGACATTCCGTGTCGAGGTCAATAGATGTTAACAGACCTAATATTTTTACTGACAGAAAACTAGACACCTGCACTGGTTACTCTGGAGACTTGGCATAATCATATACTACACTTTACTTCTGCTATAGACACATTGGCTCGGTCTCTCTTGAGGTGTTCTTAACTCTGTTCTAAACGTATATGAGAGATCACAGTAAAAACTGTAGTTCTGCTGCACTTTATGTTTGAAAAAATACAGAACGTTTGATGTACATCCAGAGAAACGCAACAGCAGGGCATATAAGGATAAAGAATAAAACCCACGAGAATCTTCTCTGAGAGCTGGTATCATCTGTGCTGTCGATTGGAGAAACAGAAGCGATTATATCGTGAGTGATACAAACCGGAGTATCTTGAAGGTATCACAAATATACAGTGCATGGTAAGGTTATTATCCGAGTTTTTTATTTTACGATCTTGAAGCCAGGTAAATTTGAACTCAGAATTGTAGTGGTTCGAACATACATTTCAAGCAGACTGGTTATTATAAGAGATGCTCAACACGTGCCTAAGCATGATCTTGAGCAAATGCTTGACCGGGGGCTTTAAGCTAAGAGCGTCTCTAGGCAAACTATTGAGTTAGTTACCAATACCGAATACTCATAAAACTTTAGTTTTGGAATTTATCTACATCTACAATCTTTACCACATTCAGACAGTTATTTTAAAAGTCTCAGTTTAACTCATCTTTATCGTCGTTTACATTTATTATTCTTAATCTTGGTCTTATCTCCATGTTAATCTTCGCTCGTTTTGTGTTAGCTCATCAAAATGACATTTGATATCGTAAAAGGACAGAAAACATTTAAGCGAAATAGGTGCTCACCAATGTTAGTTTCCATGACTCATTTATTTTGCATCGTACTAAACAGTTTAGATGCCCGTTGATCAGACTCCGATTAAATAGTATGATGATGTTAAAGAAGTATGCATACCGGCTACCCTTGCATATAGTTATAAGCTTAATTTAAGTTAGTGAATAGCCAAATAAAATAAGTCAAATAGATAGATGAACTTTTAATGCATACATTTACTAAACTTGTTCCCTCAGACAGACAATAAGAGAAGAGGAGAGCAGAAGGCAAACATACCAACTCCTTATATTACTCATTACAAGAGTTAACGTGGCTCAAAATAGGTAGTGGATAAAGTGACAAAGAGACAGGAACTGGATAAAGTAATGGGCGTTAGACACATAGGGTGCATAGACGTAGAAATACAAGAACGTAAAATTAAGCTGTTCATGTGTGCCAAAGATCACAATTTCTCATGAAAACAATAATTTTTATGAAAATAAAAACGATTCAATAGTAACATGGTTACTGAGTTATTATATTCTGTCCAAAAGTTAGGATTAATAACGTAAATAGCTATTAGACACTACGTACCAAGCATAATTTCCTGTTCAAATCAATTTACGTCAGGAAAAGGATGCCTTTTCATTGTTCCATCACCAAGTAACCATGACTTTTCAAAGGTGAAGTTCCTTGCTTATCAGCCTTGAAAAGTTCATCCATGCAATCCACAGAAAGACCTAAGTTAATTCAGCTGGCAATGTTAATGAACTACTTCAACCTCTTTTCAAAATCTTACGAATTCAAAGATTTCAAGTCTCTAAATATCAAGACATGTTTCTGTGTAGACTGTTGCGGTTTTTGTCAAGCTCACTTCTCTTACAACAGTATTCTTGTTTAAAGCAATCGCGGTTACGACGACCGGGAAATAGTATCATGTCCCCTCAATCGTCTTTGACTTTTTTCCACGATTCAAAGCTGCTTATTTTGGTAAGTCCCTTAAAAGTATGCGTTGCTATTTGATAAACATCGAACTGGCTAGAAATTTTCGACGTCTGACCATGTTTCATCAATCAGTTTTCAAAGGTTTATTTCTTGATTCATTTATGGTCGTACTGAGGTGCAGTTAATCTCTTATTCATATTCACGTACTTCCCATATATCCTGTATGATAAGTAACTGGTTTTTGGTAACCTGACTTCCGAAGATAGACCTAACTTGTATTGTGTATTCGCTAGTCATAACTCATCCTTATTCTCGCACTTTTGTGCAGTAAGAATTATGAAAAACTTACGGAGCGTTTCAACGCGGCTGAGTAGTGATTGTTCAGTCAGATTTAGTGATTTTTGAATTAAGGTTTTCAAATTTAATAAACAGAGCTAGTTAGATTGCTTTATGAGCGTTCGTGCACACGGCACAGCGCATGTACAGTGCAGTCATCCCAATTTTTTTGAAATTCTTTACACGGTTCTTAAAAATGACAAGTCGCTTTCAGAATAAGTAATAGCTACTCGTTCCTATATATAGTTTACATTCGGCAGTTTTACTGCTGGATGATTGCAACAGGTTTATGTTGGAAATGCGGTTTCAAATTTCGGTCTAAGATTCCAATCCAAACTATTTTATATTGCTTGTCAGACCTCTAATTCTGACTTTTTTTAGATTTGTTTTGTAACACCACAACTCAAAATCGCCTTTAAAATGCGCAGTGTTTTCTGTTGTGCCAGCTTTTCAAGTAACAAGCGAGTCGCAACTATAAGATTGAAATGCCTCCTTGTTTTCATTTTCTGCGTTATGATTATGAAAACTTCTTTGCATAAGATAGGCTGTCTTGTGCAAGTGTCGATAGTTCATCAACTACGTAAATCTCACGACAAAATTCCACCCCTGGTTATGTAACTAGCGAAATTCTTCAAGGTACGTTGTGTCTTCGGAGTAAATTGGTGACCGTTTAGTATGAGAACGTTTGAATAGTTTAAAGGCAAGCAGACAATAGTTCTTCGCGTTATTTTTTATTTTAACACAGGTATTGGTACAAGGAGGCACCAAATACATTTGCGCCACACAAATCTCATTTGATATGTGTGAGGGCTGTAATACTGCCCGGGTGCCCAAACCGAAGCAGGTGGTTTTCTTAGGAGGCCACACCCGAAACCTTCAACCTGAAGATCTGTTACACAGGGCAGTAGAGCATTGTGAGGAGATGCACTCCCATCGTAACCAGTGACCAACAATAAGTTCATATGTCTATTGTTTCCTCAGAATTCTGGAGACTATGTGCACCACTAGTTTGGAATCAGTCAGTCAGTCAGTCAGTAACAACGTAGAACTTAGTACGTACGTACATCAGTTCGAGTTGCCATACCACATTAGCACAGAGATGCAGTGGTCGATTCAAATCCCGTAGTAGTAGAGGTAAAAAGAGTATAAGCAGTAATCGGGAGGATTAGGGTTTGGAGATGTTATTTAACGAGTATAATCCAGTGAAATAAATTTGGAAAGAGGAAAAAAAGGGGCATGAAGAATTCAGATAATTAGAATTTGGGAGAACATAGAGAGTGGATGCACCTGCGCCATTGCAATCGATTTTGAGCCATGTCATTCAGGGTCTCTAACCATCGGTTGCTATCATCTCGCGGTCCCCAACCAGGTAGTCTACACCTACCAACATGACTCAGACCAATTGTCAGTGACTTCATGGATTTGTGCCATGTTTTGGTCTGGCCGCCCCTAGCTTTCTTCCAACCTACTCCTATACCACTGAACATCGCACGTCGAGGCAGTCGATCGTTGGGCATACGTAACACGTGTCCCAGCCATCTCAACTGATCAAGTTTCACCACTTCATCAATTGATTTGCCATCCTTACCTAGTACCCGTTTCCTAACAGCTGCGTTACTTACTCGGTGGTCCCAGGATATACGAGCAATACTTCGAAGACACCTATGATCAAAATCTAGTAACCTACGAATATCCTCTACTCTTACCGGCCATGTTTCACTACCATAAAGTAGGACGGAACGAACTGCTGCGCAGTAAACACGTCCTTTGGTTGGTAGACGGATATCTCGCCTACGCCATAAATGACGCAAGTTAGCAAAAGCTAGTCGAGCCTTCTGTATCCGTGCTGGGATTTCGTCACACACCAGATCACAAGGGCTGATGAGACTTCCAAGATAAGTGAAGCGGTCGACACGCTCAATTACTTCACTCCCTATCACTAGTTCGGGTGTCGATGTAACCCAATCCTGAAGCAACATTTTGCATTTCGAGGGAGAGAATCGCATCCCGAACATGCTTGCATTGTTGCTTAGAGTGGTCAGAAGACTCTGCATTTCGTCAGCGTCTTCACCAAATAAAACTATGTCATCTGCATATTCTAAGTCAACAAGTGAACCTCCTGGTAGAAGTTCAACCCCCGGAAATTTACATGAGGAGAGTGTTATCTCTAAAAGTACGTCGACCACAAAGTTGAACAAGAATGGGGAGAGTGGACAGCCCTGACGAACACCACTTGATGTAATCAATTCTGATGACAGTTCGCCATAAACTCTCACTCTGCCAGTCGTGTTCGAGTAGAGAGCCTTTATAAGGTTAATGTACTTCTTTGGTACTCCTTTCAGTGACAAACACTGCCATAGAACCTCACGGTCAACAGAGTCGAATGCCGCCTTAAGATCGAGAAATACTACTATTGTGGGGCGTCTGAATGTGTGTCTGTGTTCTAGAACCTGACGTAGTGTGAATATCTGATCTATACAACCACGTCCAGGTCGAAAACCGGCCTGGTTTTCTCTAGTTTGCTCTTCACGAGCTTTGATTAGGCGTCGAAGTATTATTGAAGCTAATATTTTAGACACTATATTAGTCAAACTGATTTCTCTGTGATTGTCACAAGAGGACTTTTGTCCTTTCTTAAAAACTGGTACAATCAGTGATTGAGACCAGTCAGATGGGATTACGTCCAGTTCCCAAATTCTACCTAAGACCTCGGTTAATCTCATTGCTAATACTGGACCACCATCCTTAAAAATCTCAGGAGTAAACCTGTCAGGGCCTGCTGCTCTCCCTCGTTTCATATTTCCTATGGCTTTTCCAATTTCATAAAGAGACGGAGGACTTACATTAACTTGCCATTCAGGTTGACTGGAGATCGTGGGAAACCGAAGTGTGGCTGAAGGCCAGTTGAACTGATCCCTAAAGTGTTCTGCCCATCGATCCAATCTCCTGGATTGAGAATGAATAATATGTCCATCTTTCTCTGCGATTGTTTCGCTAACGGTCGGGTTCCTAATTCCGGTTTCCTTAACAAGTCTGAACATTTGTCTGCTATTACCTATTGCCTCTGCTTTTCTTATCTCTCTTGCTTTCGCTACCCACCACTGTTCGCGATCATTGCGTAGACTTCTTGTCAGTTTGCGCTTAAGTTGACTCCGCTCTTCACTATGTTCAGAGCCAGGTGGAATGAGTTTCCGAGCATCTATCAGTGCGATAGATGCTGCTGAGATCCAGTGTTGCTCCCTAACCTTGTGGTTTACCTTACTAACAGATATCACTGCTGTTTCCACAGCTTTTCGGATATCATTCCATGCTGCCTCGGGGTGGGCATCACATACATGGCTGCCTAACTGTTTTCCTAGTTGTTCCTGAAATATACTCTTAGCTTGACTATCATTAAGTAGGCCCCTAAGAGGTTTCCTTGCAGCGTTTTTCCTACGTCCAGTAAGACGCAAGCAAATACGCGCTCGTACTAGAGCATGATCTGAATCTAGGCATGTGCTCCAGAATGAGCGACAGTCTTCTATCGAGCCCCTCCATCGGTGGCTGATAGCGATGTGATCTATTTGGGTCCAACGTTGGGACGAATTAGGGGGTTGCCATGTTAAAATATGTTTTTCCTTATGCTTAAAGTTAGTATTTGCAAGGAACAGGCGGTTATCTGAGCATAGCTGCAACAGACGGTCGCCGTTATCTGTTCTTTGAGCCACGACACCATAAGATCCACCTAGGTGTCTTTCCCTATCGCTTAGTTTACCTACTTGAGCATTAAAGTCACCGGCCACTATTACTACGTCCGAGCGCTTAGCTTTTCGGAGAAGGTCCGAAAGCTTTCTGTTAAACTCATCTTTTACATCATCTGAGCTGCAGTCAGTGGGGGAATAGGCAGAGACGACGAAGAGGCAACGACGAGTGTCCCTATCTTTCCGGATTCTTACTGTTCCGTTCAGTCGGACAGCGCACAAACGACTGTCTACTGGGATCCACTCTAAGAGAGCTAGTTCTGCCCTAGGACTCAATGCTATACCTACGCCGGCGAGGCCACGGGAAGCAGAATCAGGGCTTCCAGATACACGAAGCGTAAATCGAGTCGGTTCTTTATTTTGGCATGGTGAGGTCAAATGAATGATGCTACTTGGATCCTGTATGCGCGTTTCGGAGACGCAACACACATCGATGGCGTAAGAGTCTAAAGTCCTAGCTAAGGAAGCCTGCTGTCCTATTTGGCACAGTGTTCGGACGTTGAAAGCTCCTACGTGTAGTTTAGAGCGTGGTTTCAGGAGACCAGGAATAGCGTTCCACGTACTCGAATCGTTTGCCCTAGCGGTGCGAGGTGATAAAGAGACGTGAGGAGGGTTAGTCATGGAGATAAGAGAGTTATTAGGTGTAGGAAGGATTTGAATGTGACCAACTTGGTCTCGTGTGCTGTTACGGGTATGAGGACTGATGTCACTTCCCGGCTGCCCACACCGTGGAAGGGTATTTCTTGAGGAACCTGAAAAGGAAATTGGATTAGTGTTGGTCTTAATGACCTGGGAGCGTGACCGCAGAGCCCAAGGGACAACTGCTTGAGGCCGGTCGCGCACGGCCTTTTTGTAGAAGGTTTTTGACGTGTTAGCTCCGTTCTTCAGATGGCCTTACCGCCGGAGACGGAAATCCGTGAGGTAAGGTGAGGTGTGACATTTTTAGGGTCGACCTTTTCTAACCCCACCCCTCCTTGTGGGAAGGCAGCATCGCTGTCATGCTGATTGTCCGAAGGAAACACCTTACTGCTGTCACACCTCTGTACAGTCAGCAGTACGACTTCGCCCTCAGACTTTGAGTTGCTGCTTTTAGTCTTACCGTTCACCAATCGACCTGCCTGGCATGGTAGAACCTACAGGAACATATGTTCCAGCCAATATAGCTCGGATGGGTCATCACGATAGGCAAGCCCGACCACCACGTCAAGGTAGCAGCTTCGGTCGGGCTAGTTTGGAATCAGGGTTTTCCAACCCCCTAGGTGGACTCTTCATGTCCACCAACCCGGTTAAAGCGCCAAACACTCGCTTTTTGTCCTATCAATTTCATAAACAACACCCCCTCTACGAGAAGGCAGTGAGTAAAACTTCCCTGGCAGAGGCTATATACGCGTGGTTATGTGAGAGTATTTCGAGAGGGAGAGTTGGCTCTAAGTTCTTTGCGTCGGGTTATTTATTTATTTATTTTAACACATAAATATTGGTACAAGAGAGCGCCAATATATATGCGTCGGGTATTAGGCAAGCGCTATCGTATTTTTCAGACGACACGGTTCATATATACAGGTTTTCATTATAAAATTCCACATCTTGGGATGTTTGTAGTTATCCCACGTAGCAATCAAACTGTAGTGTGACCAAAATTTCAAAAACAGGAAAAAATCAAGTAGACGAGATCTTTAGATAGCTTCCATTCTAGTACTGACAGCATAGCTAAGTGGTTTTGTCATTAATGACATCCTATTCGTTCCTAGTGGTTAAGGAAACAAGTATTTTGTCTTAGCTCAGCTTCAGGTTCATATATTCTGCTCCATAGCATACGTTTTGTTAACGTATACTACTACTACTACTACTACTACTGCTGTGTGGCGCATATATATTGGCGCTCTCTTGTACCAATATTTATGTGTTCAAATAAATAAATAAATAAAACTACTACTGCTACCCGGTTCCTTTGACCGTGACAGGTTTAACTAAATTCAAACCTGTGACACTTTAAGGTTTAAGTAAGTCTGGAACTGCAAATGTTTTAACTTACATTAGAACACATAATTCTAGTTGTTGAAATACCCTGTGCCGAGAATTCTATATTGTATCAATATATAATATTGAATAAAGCCATTAATAATAATAATCACATAACTTCACTCAGCACGGTGTTTCAGCCACTTAAGGCTGGTCAGGCCTCATTTAGTGAAGCCGATATGGCTGTTCTGGAATAAGGTTCCGTGTTTTAAAGACTCAAAAACCCACCGTGTGGATGTACTTGGGTAGAGAAATCGTTATCCCCGGGACTTGGCGCACTAGAGGGCAGGTGTAGTCATCATGCATACTATTAACAACCGGTTTCACTGGGGATACATATAGGTATACTTACCTTGTGAGCAAATATACATCACATGCGCACCGGTTACACAAGTTTTCACTCATACACCCCATAGCATACACATGAGTATGTTCACCAATTTGAATATAGATTGCCGCCCCTCCATTCGAGCGTATTCGCTTTAAGTGTGTGTATCTTACGCATCACATGAATACCGTTGGTACGAAGACTCTCGTCCGTGCACTTCATGACATGCACATAAGCATAAGCATTCTCAGGAAAGGTTAGTGGTCACCTCTCCCTAGTAATCGCTACCATATCTTTTTGTTGTCTTCGACCGTTATATCTTGTGACCCAATTGCCCTGTTAGTGGATAACGTAATAATACCGCCAATCAGAGAGCAGTGAATTATCGACCGAACCAAGGACGCGTAAACACGTACGAGCAGCCTAGGGTCCTAATTGGTCCTGCTTTCCGCCTAGCCCTGCCAGTTAAGTCCAGAACGCCAATCTCAGCCTCTGCAATATGAATCATATTTCAAACATACTGAGTTTAGATACCAATCAAACAGACCACAACGTACCAGAAAACAGAAAACAACATTTGTACAAAATTTAAACAGGTGGATGTGAATGTGGGATGTAGTGACTAATAGACAGGACACAATTCAAGAATGGTAAAATGTATAGGCCAAAATAAAGCTTATAATAAGAGGAATATGAATAGTTTAGTTATTTAACAATTATACGGTAAAAATATACGTTTAGTATTGGTCCATAAGTGGATCCTAAAGTTACCATTCATTATGCATATCGGGACCTAACATCGACCACTTATGTTAGGCTTCTGGTTTTTTAAGACGGTGCAGATATTTCAGCTTACGTCCCTGTATCCACCTCACGCGCGTACCCCTTGCATATATCTATGTACACAAATTACACAAGTTGGTACTCATTTAATTTATATACATAAGCGTATATATATGGCAACCCACAAGATTTTGCAGACCCCGAGTTCATTCGGTCAGTCAGCAACGACTTAGAACATCGCACTGCTCCCACTGCCAAGGTACGGCCGAGTGCAGGCAGAGTCAACTCTCCCTCTCGAAATGCTCTCACATGACCACGTGCATACAACCACTGCCAGGGAATTCCTACTCCCTGCCTTCTCGTGGAGGGGGTGTTTATGAAATTGATAGGACGAAAAGCGAATGTCCAGCACTTTAGCCGGACTGGTGAACATGGAGAGTCCACCTAGGGGGGTTGGAAAACCCTGATTCCGAACCAATGGTGCACATGGGCTCCAGGACTTCGAGAGAACGAATGGCGTTGGTCACCGGTTACCATGGGACTGCATCTTCTGACGTTGCTTCACTGCCTTGTGGATTAGATTTTTAGGTCAAAGGCTCCGAGTGTGGCTCCCTAAGAAAGCCACCTGCTTCGGTTTGAACACACGGGCACTATCATAGCCCTCACACAAATCGAATGTTTTATATGGCGTATATCTATTTGGTACCTTCTTGTACCTATGCTTATGTGTTTAATTAAATAAATCCAGCGTCCTCACCAAATAGAACTATGTCATCGGCATATTCTTAGTCAGCGAGTGAATCTTCTGGTAAAAGTCTGGCTCTATTGTGGGGCATCTGAATGTGTGTCTATGACCTGGCGTATTGTGAATATCTGGTTTATACAACAACGTCCAGGTCGAAAACCAGCCTGATTTTCTCTAGTCTGTTCCTCACGAGCTTTGGTTAGGCGTCGAAGAATTATTGAAGCTAATATTTTAGACACTGTATTGGTCAAAGTGATTCTTCTGTGGTCGTCACTAGAGGACCCGTCCTTTCTTATAGACTATCACAATCAGTGATTGAGACCAGTCAGATGGGATTACGTCCAGTTCCCAGATTCTACCTAAGACCTCAGTCAATCTCATTGCTAATACTGGACCACCATCCTTAAAAATCTCAGGAGTAAACCTGTCAGGGCCTGCTGTTCTCCCTCGCTTCAGATTTCCTATAACTTTTTCAACTTCGTAAAGAGTTGGAGGACTTACATTAAATTACCATTCAGGTAGATTAGAGATCGTGGGAAACCAAAGTGTGGCTGAAGGCCAGTTGAACTGACACCTAAAGTGTTCTGCTCATCGATCCATTCTCACGAATTGAGAATGAATAATATGTCCATCTTTTTCGGAGATAGTTTTACTAACAGTCGGGTTCCTAATTCCGGTTTCCTTAATAAGTCTGAACATTTGTCTGCTGTTGCCTATTGCCTCTGCTTTTCTTATCTCTCTTGCTTTCGCTACCCACCACTATTCGCGATCATTGCGTAGACTTCTTATCAGCCTGCGCTTAAGCCGACTCCGCTCTTCGTTATGCTCAGAGCCAGATGGAATGAGTTTTCGAGCATCTAGCAGTGCGGTAGATGCTTCTGAGATCCAGTGTTGCTCCCTAACCTTATGGTTTGCCGTACTTGCAGAAATCACTGCTGTTCCTACAGCTTTTCAGATATCATTCCATGCTGCCTCGGGGTGGGCATCACTTGCATGACTGCCTAACTGTTTTTTTTAGTTGTTCCTCAAAAATACTCTTACCTTGGTTATCATTAAGTAGGACCCTAAGAGGTTTCCTTGTAGCGTCTTTCCTACGTCCAGTAAGACGTAGACAAATACGCACTCGCATTAGAGCAAGATTTGAGTCTGAGCATATGCTCCGGAATGAGCGACAATCTTCTATCGAGCCCCTCCATCAGTGACTGATAACGATGTGATCTAGTTGGGTTCAACGTTGGGACGAATTCGGGGGTCGTCATGTCAAAAGATGTTTTTCCTTATGCGTAAAGTTGATGTTTGCAAGAAACAGGCGGTTATCTGAGCATAGCTGCAACAGACGGTCGCCATTATCTGTTCTTTGAGCCACGACACCATAAGATCCACCCATGTGTCTTTCCTTTCTACTTAGTTTACTTACTTGAGCATTAATCGCCAGCCACTAATAGTACATCAGAGCGCCTAACGTTTTGGAAGTCGGGAAGCTTTCTGTTAAACTCATCTTTGACATCATCTGAGCTGCAACCAATGGGAGAGTAGGAAGAGACGACGAAGAGGCAACGACGATTGTCCCTATATTTTCGAGTCCTTACTGTTCCGTTTAGTCGGACAGCGCACAAAAGGCTGTCTACTGGGATCCAGTCTAAGAGAGCTAGTTCTGCCCTATGACTCAATGCTATACCTATGCCAGCGAGGCCACGGGAAGCAGCATCAGGACTTCCAGATACACAAAGCGTGAATCGAGATGGTTCTCTACTTTGATATGGTGAGGTCAAGTGAATGACGCTACTCGGATCCTGTGTGCGCGTTTCGGAGACACAGCACACATCTATGGCGCGAGATTCTGAAGTCCTAGCTAAGGAAGCCTGTTGTCCTATTTGGCACAGTGTTCGGACGTTGAAAGCTCCTACGTGTAGTTTAGAGCGTGGTTTCAGGAGACCAGGAATAGCGTTCCGCGTACTCGAATCGTTTGACCTGGTGGTGCGAGATGATAAAGAGATGTGAGGAGGGTTAGTCATGGAGATAAAAGAGGTATTAGGAGGTATAGGAAGGATTTGAATGTGACCAACTTGGTCTCGTGTGCTGTTACGGGTATGAGGGCTGATGTCAATTCCCGACTGCCCACACCGTGGAAGGGTATTTCTTGAAGAACCTGAGGAGGAAGTTGGATTAGTGTTGGTCTTAACGACCTGGGAGTGTGACCGTAGAGTTCAAGGGACAACTGCTTGAGGCCGGTCACGCACGGGATTTTTGTGGGAAGTTCTTAACGAGTTAGCTCCATTCTTCAAAGGGCCTTACTGCCAGAAACGGAAATCCGTGAGGTAAGGTGAGGTGTGACATTTTTAGGGTCGACCTTTTCTGACCCCTTCCTTCCTTGTAAGAAGGCAGTATCGCTGCAGATGCTGGTTGTCCGAGGGAAACACCTTACTGCCGTCACACCCCTCTAAAGTCAGCAGTACGACTTTGCTCTCAGACCTTGAGTTGCTGCTTTCAGTTTTACCGTTCTCCAATTGACCTCCCTGGTATTGTAGAACCTGCAGGAACATATGTTCCAGCCAATATAGCTCGGTTGGGTCATCACGATAGGCAAGCCCGACCACCAGGTAGCAGCTACGGTCTGCGTCAACACCTGAATTAAGGATAATGAATAAAGTAGTCGAACGCGTCGACAACTTCACTGATCTTGGAAGTCTGATCAGCCCTAATGAATTGGTGTCCGACGAAATCTCAGCAAGAATTCGAAAAGCTCGTTTGGCTTTTGCCAACTTACGTCACCTATGGCGAAGGCGAGATATCCGTCTATCAATAAAAGGACGAGCATATTGCTCAGCAGTCCGTTCTGTTTTACTTTACGGTAACGAAACATGGCCTTTAAGAGTAGAAGACACCCGTAAGCTACTAGTATTTGACCACAGATGCCTTAGAAATATTGTTGGCCTCTGTTGGGATCACTGGGTAAGTAATAGTGAGGTTAGACGCAGGGTATTAGGAAATGATGGTAAATCAGTTGATGAAGTTGTTAATCTTCATCGACTGAGATGGTTCGGCTACGTGTTACGTATGCCTGAACACCGATTACCACGATGTGCAATGCTAACCGGTGTTGGAGATGGTTGGAAGAAAGTAAGGGGCGGCCAAACCAAAACGTGGCATCAGTGCTTGAAGTCACTAAGTTGTAGTGTGAGCCATGTTGGGAGATGCAGACTACTTGGGGTCCACGTGACTTTCGTAACCAATGGTTGGAGACTGTGGGTGACATGACTCAGAATCGATCACAATGGCGTCGGTGTATACACTCTCTGTCTACCCTTAAACTAAGAGATTAAAATCGCTTCATATCTTTCTACGAACTAATTCTTTCTCCCTACCATTGAAGTAACTGCTTCTATGAATTTGATGTTGATCTTATGCTTATGAAGTATGACAACTTGGACTGATGCATATATGTGCATGGTCCCTCTCGAAATACTCTCACACGGCCGCGCGTATACAGCCTCTGCCAGGGTAGTCCTACTCATTGCCTTCTCGTGGCGGGGGTGTTGTTTACGAAAATGAGAGGACGAAAAGCGAACGTCCGGCGCTTTAACCGGATCACAAACCAATGGTGCACATGGGCTCCTGAGGGAACAAATGGCGTATGAACCAATCGTTGGTCACCGGCTGCCATGGGATTGCATCTCCTTACGATGCTCCACTGCCTTGTGGGTTAGACCATTTGGTCAAAGGCTCGGGGTGTGGCCCCCTAAGATAACCACCTGCTTGGGTTTGGGCACCCGGGCAGTATCACAGCCCACACACAAACGATGAACTCTATGACTATGGCAACTACTTTTCTCGCTCCGGTCCTACTTTGTAGCTGACTGACTGAAAAGTTTTTGTTAAAAGCCTCGAGTAGTTTAAATACTGATAACTGTGTCGTAGGTAGATCACTTTATCTTGTGAAGTTTATGTTTGTACTCCGACAGTTTTTTGTGTATATTGTGTTAAGGTTCAGTATGGATTTTGCATGACTTATTTGAAAAGTTTTATAAGCTCTTGATATGGGACGTTGATCACTAATATATAGTAACATATTAGAACTCAGTTTTTAGGCTTACGCTACAATATAATGTCAGTCATCTACAACGTCACACAATACTGCGTAATTCCAAGTAGACTATGCCGTAACTTTTTCTGTTTTATGAATATCACTTCCAAAGATGGAGAGCACGGAATTAGAATATTTAAGTCAATTTTATTGGTTTGGGCAGCACCATCTACATTTACACAAGTGATTCCCTATAATGCATTGTAGCGTTATTTAGTTTATTCAACCGAATTTTCATTAGACTGATTAGGGTCGAGGTTTTGATAGACTTAAACAAAAAGACTTAAAACAAAAAAGGTTCGCTTATCTGGTTGTATTACTTGGTTTAAGTGTTTCTCGACTGTATCCAGTGAAATGTTATGTGACATATTCCAAGATTACTATGATAGCAATTTGCGATTCGAGGGGTAAAATGTTAAAACCTATTAATACAATTACAACCTTAAGTCTAGAGCTAAATATGTCTGACTTATCGCTACTCGTGAAGAGCAGACTAGAGAAAACCAGACTGGTTTTCGACCTGGACGTGGTTGTATAGACCAGATATTCACACTACGTCAGGTTCTAGAACACAGACACACATTCAGACGCCCCATTATGGTAGTATTTCTCGACCTTAAAGTAGCATTTGACTGTTGATCGTGAGGTTCTATGGTAGTGTTTGTCACTTAAAGGAGTACCAAAGAAGTACATCAACATTATAAAAGCTCTCTACTCGAACACAACTGGTCGAGTGAGAGCTTGTGGCGAACTGTCATGAGAATTGATTACCTCAAGTGGTGTTCGTCAGGGCTGCCCACTCTCTCCATTCTTGTTTAACTTTGTCATTGACGTACTTTTAGAGATAACATTTTCCTCATCTAAATTTCCAAGGGTTGAACTTCTACCAGGAGGTTCACTTGTTGACTTGGAATATGCCGATGATATAGTTCTATTTGGTGAAAACGCTGACAAAATGCAGTCTTCTGACCACTCTAAGCAACAATGCAAACATGTTCGGCATGCGATTCTTTCCTTGAGATGCAAAATGTTGCTTCAGGATTGGGTTGCATCGACACCTGAACTAATGATAGGGAGTGAAGTAATTGAGCGTGTCAACCGCTTCACTTATCTTGGAAGTCTCATCAGCCCTTGTGATCTGGTGTGTGACGAAATCCCAGCACGGATACAGAAGGCTCGACTAGCTTTTGCTAACTTGCGTCATTTATGGAGTAGGCGAGATATCCGTCTATCAACCAAAGGATGGGTTTACTGCGCAGCAGTTTGTTCCGTCCTACTTTATGGCAGTGAAACATGGCCGGTAAGAGTAGAGGATATCCGTAGGTTACTAGTATTTGACCCTAGGTGTCTTCGAAATATTGCTCGTATATCCTGGGACCATCAAGTAAGTAACGCAGTTTTTAGGGAAGGGGTACTAGGTAAGGATGGCAAATCAATTGATGAAGTGGTGAAACTTGATCAGTTGAGATGGCTGGGACACGTGTTACGTATGCCCAACGATCGACTGTCTCGACGTGCGATGTTCAGTGGTATAGGAGTAGGTTGGAAGAAAGCTAGGGGCGGCCAGACCAAAACATGGCACAAATCCATGAAGTCACTGACAATTGGTCTGAGTCATGTTGGTAGGTGTAGACTACCTAGTTGGGAACCGCAAGATGATAGCTACCGATGGTTAGAAACCCTGAATGACATGGCTCAAAATCATTTGCAATGACACAGGTGCATACACTCTTTGTGTTCTCCCAAATTTTGATCTTCTGATTCCTCCTTGTCTCCTTTTTTCTCTTCTCAGATTTATTTCACTGTATTATAATCCTTGAATAACATCTTCAAACCCTAATCTTCCCGATTACTGCTTATACTCTTTTTACCTCTACCACTACGGGATTTGAATGGACAACTGCATCTCTGTGCTAATGTGGTATGGCAGCTCGAACTGATGTACGTACGTACGAAGTTCTACGTTGTTACTGACTGACTGACTTAGTTTATTTATTTATTTAAACACAAATATTGGTACAAGAGGGCACCAAATATATATGCACCACACAAAACAATGAGAATGGGAAGAGAAAAAAGGGTAAGGAGCGTAAAAGAAAAAAAGAACAATAACGACCAGATTAGTGTAAGGTAGTGTAATAATAATAACAATAATAATAATAATAATAATAATAATAATAATTAATAATAATAATAATAATAATGGGGGAACGGAAAGGTAAAATCAGAAGAAATCTTTCAGTTAGGGAAGAAACAACCACTTTTTACGAAGATAGTAAACGAAGGTTACAGCAAGATCGCCACTGGCTTCTATTCTGAGCCATATCTGATAACGTCTTTAGCCACTTTGTCACACCATTTCTCGGAACCGAGCTAGGGAGTCATGAAGGGCCAACTTAAGGCAGTCCTTTGCAGCTTTCTTTCATACCACGACATAATGTCATACACTGACCACCTCTCCGCTTTTTCCAACCAGTCCTAGAGTCGGCAAATAATGCACGACGTGGAATTCTCTGGGACGACATTCGTAGAACATGTCCAAGCTACCGAAGTTGGTGTTTCAAGACGGTAACACCGATTGCATTATCGTCTCTGTGCCCGAACACACGGTGCCGGACCTCTGCATTACTAACATGGTGTTGCCACTGGATGTCAGCAATCCTCCGGAGACAACGATGATCAGACACAGAGAGTCGTCTAACATCCTCAACTCGTAGAGGTCACGTTTCACAAGAATAGAGCAGAATTGCTCCCATCGACGCGTTATAGATAAGACCTTTTACAGCCAGACTAACATCACGAAGGCGCCGCTCTGGCTTTTACTATATGTTCATTGATCTCATCATTCACGCCACCACCAGCACTTATGCATTTATAGGTACACGGACTTCTCCACTACTTCTATCTGCTCAGCATCCAGTCTTGTAGAAGTACTTCGCACTTCGAAAGTGCAAAGCACATAGCGTACCTACGGACATTGATTGCCAACTGATTAAGTGCGGATTGCATGTCTTGGGCATTATCTCATATTAAGACAATATCATCCGCATACTCAAGGTCGAGAAGCCTTTCTCCAGGCAACAGATCCACACCGCCATTACTTATATCCATCAGAGCTGTTTCCAGAATGTAATCGGAGGCAAAGTTGAAGAGAAATGGTAAGATTGGGCAACCCTGTCTAACCCCATTGCTCGAATGGAACAATGGAGAGAGGTGGTTGTATGCACTCACTCTACCTGAGATGTTTGTTTATAGGGCCTTTAAGATGTTAGTAAACTTCTCAGGCACACCCTTCTTCAATAGACAATCCCAGAGAACAGTCCTGTCCAGCGAATCGAATGCAGCCCGGATGTCAAGAAACACTACGATTGTTGGCCTTTGATAAGTATGACGGTGTACTAACATTTGTCGAAGGGTGAAGATTCGATCAATACATCCTTGACCAGAACGAAAGCCGGCCTGCTCCTCTCGAGTCAATCTTTCTCGGGTTTTGAACAACCTATGAAATATGACGGAAGGCAATAGCTTGAACGCAATCGGAAGTAGACTTATCCCCTGATAGTTGTTACAGAAACGACGTGAACCCTTTAGAAAGATAGGGACAACTATCGACTCATTCCATGACGTTGGTAAACTCTTCAGCTCTCAGATCTTCGTAAACAACGTCGTCAGTTCCTTAGCCAGAAAATCACCACCATTTTTAGAAAGAGCCGGAGGTAAACAATCATAGCCTGGTGATTTGTAGCGCTTCAAGAGTTGGAGTTCCTTGCGGACTTCCGCCTCATTTTGTGGATCAGTCGTCACTGGCCACGGAGGGCAGGACAATCCGATCGATGTTGCCGGAGCAGCAGGCCAGTTGAACTGCTCTTCGAATAATTCTGCTCATTGTCCAAGACGTCGATGGATGTTAGTGATAGGCATCCCGTCATCCTCGCAGATTGTTTCGCTCACACCAGACTTCTTGCTGCCAGTAACTCGGATGAGTCGGGAGAGCTTCCGGTGGTTACCAGATGCGGTTGCTGTTTCCAGCTCATCACGCTCCGACCACCAGACTTATTTGTCCTTACGCAAGCTTTGCTCAATTTCATTACGTAACAGTCGTCGTTTGTGGTCAAACTTTCGGTCACCCGGAGTAGACCGATGGGTTTCGATGAGTTGTAAGGAACTAGAAGAAACGCAGTGCTTATAAGCGGGACGTTTTGCGAACACACAACTGACTGTACCCGCCATTTTAATGTCGTCATGAAGTATCAATCAATGTTCATATCTATGCTTTTCGGTGGAATTTTAGCTAGCTCGGTTCGATACCTAGTTGCAACAGAAGTTGCATCCAGCTTGCTGACATCAATCCTTTGGTAGCGGTCACTTCGTTGGTCACTGAATAGTAAGGTAAGATTGGCGCAGACCAGGGCGTGATCAGAGTCCAGATAGGTACTCCAAAAGGAGCGGCAGTCTTTTACACAACCACGCCAGCGGAAGCTGATCGCGATGTGATCAATCTGAGTTCAGGCTTGGGATGCAGAGGGAGGACGCCAGGTGGCACATCGGCGATGACTATGCCGAAAGTTAGTGCTAGCCAGAAACATGTTATGGTCTGTGCACAGTTGCAGTAGACGGTCCCTGTTATCTGTCCTGTGACCAACAATTTCCCATCGGCCACCTAAACGACTCTCTTTTGTGCCTAGACGCCCGACCTGAGCATTCAAGTTTCCGGCTAGTACTACAATATCTGTCGAAGGCACTTTCTGGAGAAGAACAGATAACTGATGGTAGAACTCATTCTTGATCGCATCCGGGTTGCATTCTGTCGGAGCATAGGCGGAGTTGACGAAAAGACATCGTTTCTCACGCCGATTTCTTCTCACTTTGATGGAACTCTCTAATCTAACAGCACATAACCGATTGTTAGTGGGAATCCAGTCGATTAGTGCTGCCTCAGCTCTAGCGCTTAGTGTGACACCAACGCCAGCAAGACCAGACGAAGATGCCACAGGTTCCCCGGATAAACGCACGTAAAACAAGCTTTTTGAAGCGATAGATGGAGAGCGAATTTGTAGTACTTGACCAGAGTCTTGAATATGGCTTTCGGATAGACAACAGACGTCTATATTAAGCCTTATCTGTTGTCCGACCTGGATAAGTGTCCGAACGTTGAAGGCAACCAGTTTAAATGGTGCACGTGGTTTCAGAAAAACTGCTTCAGTATTTATATTTGGTGGTAGCATACAATTTTCAACCAGACAGTGACTCGAGAAAGCTTAGATGGAACCGAGTTTCCACCATAGGCGAGCTGCTGTATAAGTCGAAAAATAAGGATACATCAAAAGGGGAATAAAAGAGTGAATAAATGACGTAGTAGATAGGACTACCTCAAAACCTAATCTACAAAAATTAACACCATTATTCTCTGGAGTTATTGTGCTCCAACCATTACAACATATTTTGGTAGGGATGTTGTTACTAGCTCTAAATGTATTTGAGCGAATTCGAGACTTTTTATGAATACAATTTAAGTGATGGTAGCACCATTATTTTGAGATAATTGGGTATAAGTCTGTCAGCCACAATCATCCTCGAGCCTGGGACGAGTATATATTAGCTCATTATCATACCACATCACAACAAACTGAAGTTAATAAAATTAACAAAGGAGTCGAAACAATGCAGTAGTGATGATAATAAGAAAAAACAGCATTAGATCGATATAAAGGAATGAAACGGTATGTTTGAAGGAACTCAGAAACTCAAAATCTAAGGGAAGATAAAGGGGAAATCCGTCTTTTACACTGACCGATTCCAAGACATTTCACTCAACGTCTACCACTGGCCATGCGGACCCTATCCAAGCTGTTTGGGCTTACCAATATAGTTCAGATTAGCAGTCAGTGATTTCATGAGCTGATATCTCGTCTTAATTTAGATACCCCTGGATTTTTACAGTTTATTCTAGCCACTGTTGGATATACCCCTATGTCTTAACATTTCGAGAAAAGATCATAGTAACCGTAATAAACTAGTATCATAATATCCTTTTATAAGCTTTAACATTTTTCTAAATTCAGGCCACATCTCAAAAATAGGTAAAATGATACATCTGGTCAATGTCACCAGATTCATATCAGACTATGTAATCACGGTTTTGTATTTGGGAGGTCTTCCCTCTGACGTGGGTCAAATAGTCTTCTAGAGGTTCACACAGAAACAACTCAGCGTCGACCATCGAAAAGCATTGACTGACTGAACGTTTCCAACAGCATAATCCTCTTGCCACTTTACCATCTTTAAAGTAACATTCACTAGCTAAATGTCATGTGGGTCGGAAACCAAATTGTTACAAAACTCAACGCTCTACATGGTGTAAAGATAATCATCAGCGACTCATACGGGTGTTGTGAATTGAAATTCTGTTTTGTATTTCCGATTACGAAGGCTTGGAAACTTCTAATGCGGAACGAAATCTATTCTAACTGGACAAACCAGAGAACTAATATACAATACTTCAATGATAATCCTTGCTCAATGGGTGGGAGAAGTTTTGTATTGGCGACGATTCTGGGGAACTTATTATTTACACTCAAGGTAATCATTCGTATTCAGTTACAATGATTATAGTCTATAAACTGAATTATTGTCGCTGAATACAAATCATAGTGATAAAATGCATCAAAAAATCAAGTAACTAATTACAACAGAATTACATTTGAAGTTAATGG
Organism: Schistosoma margrebowiei; assembly: GCA_944470205.2. Classification (NCBI taxonomy): domain Eukaryota; kingdom Metazoa; phylum Platyhelminthes; class Trematoda; order Strigeidida; family Schistosomatidae; genus Schistosoma; species Schistosoma margrebowiei. The sequence continues at coordinate 31,762,165 of OX104025.1, forward strand.
ACAGGATTTGTTAGCAGGATATAGATTGAATTGAAGCATGTTCTGTGCAAAATTTTGATTGCGCGCTGATTGGCTATTCCCTAGCCAATCAATGCTAGCGTATACTTTGGAAGACTCTAGAATCTTTTTATGTAAAAATTATAAATATACTAGCACTTATTTTATTGTAATTCCTACTTCCATCCACCCTTATTATTTGGAATATAATTTCATTCCTGTTCATCCGTCTTCTGATTTGGGGACTTGTCGAATGAAGTAGCGCCCAAGGTTACTAAGCAACATGAGTAGCCTCGTGCTAATAAGAGAAATTATAGCAGAAGTCATTCTGAATAATTTGCAAAACCAAATGCGTAAAAAATTGACTGAACGAAAATGTTATTGATATGCGAAAGTAAGATTGACCTTCTTTCGTTTACATTGTATTTAGGAATTTATTTTTTATTATTACTGGCTTTATTCAGTCGTATAGTCTCAGCAACACGAATCACCGAATGCAGCTTTTTTTCCACCTATTGATTCATAATCGACCTGTTAGACCTCAGTACTTAAATACAGTATTTGTTTTCAAAATTTTATCAAAAGAATACACTGATCACTTTGTTCATAACTAAACACCAACTTCACTATCAAATACTCCTTTTTCCACCATTCACCTTCATGGCTTTTCGACTTCCACATATACCACCAGTGTTAATTATTCAAATTCATCAAATATTATCCCAGGTACCCCGAAACCTCTCCTCAAGATACGTGTTGAAGTTCTCGATGTCCTAAATGTCAAACTGAGGAAAAGCAATCTGGTTTCAGACTTTGACATGAATGTACCGAATCTTCGTCAAATTTCAGAATACGGGCATATTTATCGCCGTCCGACTATGGTTGTATTCCTCGACCTTAAGGCAGCGTTCGATTCTGTAAATCAACAGGTTCTATAGAAGTTTGTTATTTGAAGGGCTTACCAAAAATGTGCATCAACCTTGTGAAGGCTGTTCACATTAACTCTATCGGTTGAGTCATGGCTTATGACAAATCGTCATCGGAATTTAGAACTCCAAGTGATTTTCGTCAAGGTTGTCTACTTTCTTCACTTTTACCTAACTCTCATTGCTGACTTTTCACAAGTCGATCTCCTACCGAAGGATTTACTCGGTGACTTGGAATATGCAAGTGATATAGTCCTGTTTGGTAAAAACACAGACAAAATGCAGAGTCTTTTGACCACCTTAAGCAACAGTGCAATACTTCGGATGCATTTTTCTCTCTAAATGCAAAATTTTGCTTCAGGACCGGTTTACGTTGGCACTTGGACTATTGATAAGTAGTGCAGTTGTCGATCATGTTGATCACTTCACTTTGAATTCCCATCAACTTTGGTGGGTTGGTGTCTAATAAAATCTCTGTCCTAATTCAGAAAGCTCGATTAATCTTCGCCAACTTACATAACTTGTGGCGTAGGGGAGATGTTCTTCCGCCAACCAAAGAACCGTGTATGCTGCGAAGCGGTTCGTGCTGTATTACTTTACAGATGTGAAACGTTACTCCTAAAAATACAGGATAATCTTAGATTACTAGTACTTGATCAGAGGTATCATGAAACCATATATATTGGCGCTCTCTTGTACCAATATTTATGTGTTCAAATAAATAAATAAGATTGAGACTTGGTGTCAGTTCATGAAGTCATTGACTGTTGGTCTTAGTCATGTAGGCAGATTCAGGCTACTTGGTTAGTGTCCTTTAGGTAACCATAATGTCCGTGACCAATTGTTAATGATCTTTCGTGACACGGCTCATAATCGTTTGCAATGGCTCAGGTAATTCTACTCTCTATCTTCCTCTGGATCTTAAATTCCTTCATACTGTTTTACTCTATCCCATGGTTTATTCTTTCTGTTTATCATCAATACTGCATTATCTCGATGGCTTTCGCTTTTCGTTTTGTTGATTTCTTGTCATGCTATTATGGCATGACAAATTGAGCCAACACAAATCTGTGCCAGGCTCTATGTTGATGATGATCGACTGACAATTAGTGAAACATGAAATTTAACTCAGTTGACCATTCCCTGATTCTAAAGTTCATAATCATTCTTCATTAAGTGCCTGATCATATTTTTAGAATTCTATGATAAACTGGAAACTTCTCTGGCGTAATAAAATACGTAAGTTGCCTTGTTCAAAAGACGATACTTCATGTATGCTTTCAGTTTTTTTTCTCATCAAATATACTTAATGGTGTCGAATCGGGAAAACTAGTCTATACAAAGTGTGTGTTAGCTTAAAGTAAAAAAATATTTTTGTTAGTTCCTTATCTTCACTCTGTCTGTTATGTACCTGAAAACCATTTTTTTTGATATCACGGTTGTCTTAAGTTCATCAAAACCATTGTGTTATGTGATTATCTTTAAAAGCACTGAAAGTACACCTCAAGATCCTCCAAATGGATAAGGAGATTTCAACAAAATTGTTTCAATTAGCAGAGCAACTGATGTTCGCACTTATTCCTTAAAAGCAAGAACATTACATTTTTGTCTCACAGTCGACATCTATTCGTTGTGATGACATCGACTAACTAAATGTTTCTTCGCTTCTCAATAATATATAGCTCTTTTTTCGGCGCTTTTTGGTACTGTAATGTATTGTTCTAAAACAGAATGTAATATAAATCTGCGCTTTTATTTACGAGTTAATAAACATAATCTAGAATATTGTACATCTAGTTAGTTGTAAGTAAAGTGAAGATTGGCGAAATTAGTTCGCTTGGTTATAAGGCAAATAACGTATAACACAATGTCACAACTTGTATTTGGTTGTAAAAGCCTGGGATCGCAACACGGAAACCGTCTTCAATTCATATCCATCAAACCTCCAATTTATGTTCCATGATCCTGTTTTCAAAAATTCATTTCTCATATACTTATATATATAACGAAAATATTATGCATTTTATTTCTTTTTGTAATTGCCTTAATTTTCTTGTGAACATCCATTTTTCATTTCAGCGCTATCCACTCTTTGATTCCTATTTTCATCTTGATAAATGCTCTTGATTCGTTTCAAGTTGTCGAGATATGACGACCGTTGTGGATATTTTTGGGTCTTCAAATAATAGTTCTACTGTTTCAACAAATGAGGTTTGCCAGTTTTCACTTATTTCGTGCTCACCTAATTGTGACGAAGATCATTTATGCAATAAAAATGGTTTATTTATATCTGAATCCGTTCACGATGAATCGTTTCAAAGATCACCATCGTCTTTCAAAACACCAAGTAAAGAAGTTTCTTCTCCTGGATCATTTGAACTTCCATCAATGCCGAGTGATAAAAGTAGCTCTCGTGATTGTTCAGATGGACATTGTTCAGTAAACTTTTTAATCTCTTCAGATTTAACTGATACTGATCATTCAAACAGTGCATGCTCTCTCTCTCCATGTCCGCAATCTGTTGGACATTGTTCAAATGCTAATGATGAATGTTCTATCTTGTATTCAGATCGAATGCTAGAAAGTGCCTTCTATAGGTCTGTACGTACAGACATCAGTCTTGATAACCGCACCAATTCACATACATTTCACCCGGGTTTCACAGATACTCGAGTGTCACAAGATACACCATTTAAAACTTCATATTCATGTAACAAAACTTCTGCATTTACGTCTTTTGGTTGCAACAATTTGGATAATGCTCATTCTTTTCAGTACAAAAACCACAATAAGTCTCGTGGATCTGATTTTCAGCACTTGTGTGAAACTTGTATTTCCTCCGACAAAATAACTACGTCAAACAGCTCACCTTTAAAAGTTTGTTTTTCTGAAGCTGACCATTGTTTTACTGAAGTCATTGGGTGCTCTGCTATCCTTGGTCACTCAAATGCTTATCCAACAAGCTCTACAAATTGCATAAGAACATCTAACTCTATAGTATGCTTTGAATCTCAGGATTTAAAGAGTGTTTACCAAAATTCGCAAAATATGTATAATCATATTCAACGTCGAAAAAGTGCATGCGTCTCTGATGCTTCTGTGCCTTCCAATGATGGACGTGAATTCGTATATGACAGAACCGAAGTCCAATGCTCAAAGGTAACAAATATCACTGTACTAAAAGAAGTCGATTCATCCATGTCTGGAATTATTCACAATATTGTAAGAGACAAGTTTTCTAACGATTATACGTGTGACCCAGAACCAATAATTATGGGGTCAGGAAAAATATCAACCACTTCCTCCTTGGGAAAAAGATCTTTGAATGTTTGCTCCAGTCCTACTGATTTGGAGAATTCTATTCATCCCATTGAACCAAAACAGTTATCACCTAACTATAACTATTATTTACACAAAACTCCAGTAATTTCTATAGCTTATCCTGCAAATGACCGTAATAAGAATCCAGTGTTACTTCAAGAATCAATCAAAAATACCGATAGGAAAATCTCATCACAAAATTTGGACCTGAGACATCACTGGAAAAGTAATGCAACAAATTCAACGACTAAAACTAATTGTTTTCCAGTGGTTGAATGTCAAGATTCTTTTGGGTCGAAATGTAAGCGGAAGGGTTCAAAAATTCTTGAGCGTGGTGGTAAGCGTCATAGATCATTAAATGATAAAATCCGTGAAAATATTTCAAATCACTCACCTGCAGATGCATTAATGGGTCCTGTTTTTTTACAAAATGCCAATCGTTATCTGCAAGATCCTCCACTCCATCATTCATTCGACTTATATCCACCGATTCCTTCACCAAAGTTTCCTCAAAATCGTTTTTCGGGAAACTACACTAATGATGTAAATATACGAGGCCGGAAGTACTTTCGTTTTCCTTTGTCTTTATGTAAACCTGCATGTAGACCTATTCCGGATGACATTATTTTGCGATTCTTAGCTCGTCCTGATACCGAAGAAAAAATGAATAGTTTAAATCATGAAAATTTTTTATCAGATGCATATAAACGCACTTTAAGTCGAAACTCCTATTCTAATTATATTTCTCCTTCTCCTCTAAACCAAGTATCTCCCCTCGACCTCTTAACATCAAACCAGCCCTGTGACATGTATACTAATGGTTGCATAACACCTCCTCTTTATCACACAGTCAGCGACAAACATTCTCGTGGATCCGGGTTCATAACCGGTCACAACTCTAATCAAAAGTATTGTGAGGAAGTTATTTTATGTAATCGACTTAATGGCGAAGCACATGCAACCTGCTCGTATTGTAAAATGCAAATAATGTTACCTCAGAGGACATTCAAATGGAAGTCTCACGATAAGGAAAGCTACTTACCATTTTGCAGTTCTAGCTGTTTAGCAAGGTTGAAACGACAGGGACCTAACTGTATGACGTCATTTGTTCCTGATGCCAGCAATTTCGATATTCCCTTTACAGTTACTTCAACAATCGAATCTCAGCCACTTATAATCTTTTTAGTTAAAAGTAGTCATCCTAAACGTATGAAGCAATCTTCTAAACGTCTTTCTTCTCAAGATTTACAAGTTAATTTCAAAAGAAGTCCCAACGAAACATCTAATCGTATGTTATTTGGGGTTAGCTCTACTGTGAAACGATGGCGTAATATTCGATGGCGAAGACTTATCGGTAGCCCACCAGTATGTACATTCAATGTTTTGCGAACCTCTTCTGATTTACCCATGTCCCAGAAAAGTTTTCTATCTAAAAAATTTTCATGTATCGACACTCGCGTATGCCAGTTATGCCATCAAATAGGTGATGGATCAAATGATGTAACCAGTAGATTGCTTAACTACAATACCGATAAATGGTTACATCTAAATTGTATACTTTGGTGTTACGAAACGTATGAAACAGTTAGTGGCTCGTTAATGGATGTACCTTGTTCTTCGGAAAAGGCCTCGAAAACTCCTTGCACCTATTGTAAAAATCTGGGGGCTGGCTTACCATGTTTTGATTCGGATTGCCAAGCCGTATATCACCTACCATGTGCCTATCAAATCAATTGTTCTTTTCACCCTGATCGAGGAATGTATTGTCCGTTACATCTTAAAAGTGCAAGTAATCTACCCCACCTTGATAGCTTAGCTGTTGAAAGAAAGGTTTACGTTTCCAGAGATGAACATTCACAGGTCGAAAAAGTCATATCAGATGAAGACCATTTCACTTCAATGCAAAATGTTAAGGAACCAAAACTTAAATTACGCATAGGAACATTAATATTGCATCGAATAGGCCAGTTGCTACCTGAACAATTAGCTAGTGGAGTTTTCCATACATCGAATTTCATATATCCTGTCGGTTACTGGACCTCTCGAATTTATTGGTCTTTTCGTCACGTGGGTCAGCGTTGCCGTTATGATTGCCGAATAGAAGATTCAGTACGACCAGATGGTGTAAATCAGTCCCTCGTTGATCCTATTTTAGTAAAGTTTACTGTAGAAGTAATAGAACCAAATGAAGAAAAAATCTTCTTTGAAGATACGACCTGCGATGGTGTTTGGCGGAAAATAATAAATCGTATAAATTCGTCACGCAAATGTTCGTCGTTTTTCCGAATTTTGCAGGATAACATACAAGGTGAGGTGTTATATGGTCTTACAGAGCCTCATATTATTCGAGCGATCGAATCTTTACCTGGTGTAGATCGTCTGAGCAATTACCTTTTCAAATTTGGTAAACTTCAGTTAATTCAGGAAATGCCTTTAGCAATAAATCCTACAGGCTCTGCTCGATCTGAACCAAAGCTTCGGACTTATATCCGGCGCAAGTCTACTGGAGATGTTAACACTTGTCCGTATATTGCCCATAACCACGTTTTTCTTGAAGCTCCTGGTCATCCTTACAGTTCAGATATCGGAAGTCCCACTTACCTGAATTCTCTGTCTCCGAGCATGACCAGCAAATCTCAACAGTATCGTCGACTACGTTGGGATTGGAAAACAAATGTCGTCTTAGCGCGATCTCGAATACAAGGCCTGGGATTGTATGCTGCTCGTGACATAAGTAAAAGTACCTTCATTATTGAATATCTGGGAGAGGTCATTCGTAACGAAGTAGCTAATCGAAGAGAACGTTTATATGAGTCTCAAAATCGAGGAATATACATGTTTCGAGTCGATGACGATTGGATTGTGGATGCAACTATGTCTGGTGGTTTAGCTCGTTATATTAATCATTCTTGTGACCCTAACTGTACTGCAGAGATACTCAACTGTGATAATTCTAACCACATAGTGATAATTGCTAGTAAAAACATCGAAAAAGGTGATGAGTTGACATATGATTACAAATTTGACCTAGAAGAAGATCGTTGGGATAGGATTCCATGTCTTTGTGGTTCAATTAATTGTCGAAAATGGATGAACTGATAGTTATTTGCTTTAATTTCAAATATTTCGTACATATGTTCTGAGGTTGTGTTGTTGATGCCGTTTTCACATTTCTGTAAATTATCAAACTGCGCCTATATATCTTCTCTTACCTGAAATACTTCCTGTACTTTTCAAACGTTTATTTACTACTTTCAAAATCAAACTTTCAGATATTTTTGAGTTAATTTTGTTTTTCTTCAACGTAGTTCTCGTTCTCTATAAGTATGGTCGCATTTTCCTTTTAACCTATGTGATATTATTTCCGTCATATAATCGCCAAATTCATTTAGTTTAATCAAATTTCAGATTTTCTTTATGTACATATTGATCCTTTGAGTTTATGTATAAAACATCTTATTGGCTGTGGGTTTTGTTTATTTAAACTTATGTTATTAATTTCTGTATTATAATTTCGAAAGTTATAATAAAATTGTCTATCAATTATAAATTCTTGAATGGCTTTTTCTAAGTTTGTTACTGTTTGAATATGTGCTGATTGGTTTGCATTTTGATATTCCATTTAACTTTGACTATAAAATGCAGATTCCTATACTCATATACTCAGTTTATCAAATATCCTCTTGTTTTTTATATTATATATGATCCTTGACGTTTGATTTAACCTGAATTAAAATAAATATTCTTGCATTCAACTCAAATAGAGCCCGCAGAAATAGTAATGTATTGCAACACTAGTGTGAAATTTTTATCTCTTAGTGTTACCGTAATTAATTGTTACGTAGGGCTCAATACATAAAACTGGTCATGTTATTGAACTTTGTAAGAATTTAGTAATGGCTGTGTGATTATTTCATTGTGGCTCAGTAAATTGGTTTTCTTCAAATTGTAAACAAAATATATCCTATCCTTGTTTTGTATCTAAAGTTATTGAGGAATAACAGCAACATGACCACCTTGAGTATCATGATGATAACTTATATTATTATGAAAATCTGGTACAAAGCATGATTTTTGTGATTACATTCCAATGTCGCACTGATTCCCGTAACTCTGAAAGTAATTAGTCACTATTTATCATAAGTAACCATTACCATTTTTTTCATATGATGGGGGGTGATCTACAGTAATCTGTTTTTGATTGTAAATTGCATTTACTTACGTTAGCTTTACCTCAAAATAATCGCATTGACTTCTTTATTAATTATTCCTTGTTTAATATTCCGTTTTAATCAGCTATTTTGTAAACTATTAATCTCACTGATCCCCACAAACGTATTTCACTTTGATATTTAGCATTTTATATCTAAAGTTCTATGTAAAGACGACTGCTTATAGTGATGTTTGGACTATGTAGAATATTAAGTTTAATGGTTAGTCGTTTAAAACTAATATGTCTTGATAATAATTCTCATTGTTTTTGATACGCGAGAATAAATCATAATTATCTTACATACTTTGTCGGGCAAATATCTAGTCAGAAACTGTTTTCTGTTAATTGACTATAAATAATGTATAGTATCATTACTGACAACATAACTTTTTTAGAGATGTCATCGAATCAAACGATCATGTACGAAAACAGTCATCAGCTTATTGTAAACCATAGTACAATTTTATGAGAAACTGTTCTTGTTCATACTTGGTGAAATCGATTTCTGTTTCTATTCAACTGGTTATATTAATCCAGTTAATCTTTTGGCAAATAATTAAGGTTATCCTGTTTCATAAGACTTATTGTGGTGGGATGAAAAAACAGAGTATAACAGCACTTAACTTTCAGAGAACAGAGTTTTTAACTCTATCGCATTGATATAAAAGTAAAAACAATAGTAGTAAAGTATAGATTACTTTTTTGTCACTGTTAAGACCGATGAACTATTGGTTTTCGGATTTGACGATGTTACCTTACGTTACATGGTTTTATATTCATATAATCATGATCTTACGCGACTTTTGTTTACTTGTGTATCTGTCGTTAATTTCATATTCTGTTATACATTATAGTTGACAAGATGCCAGATTTGAGCACCAGTAAGAGTTCAACAAAGACTTTGATATCTGCAAAAAAGAACCCTCTCAAAAGTACAGACAAGGTTAGCCACTCTTCAAGTTCCAGACAGCACGACAGGAAATATTCCCATTCTAAGATTACTCGAAGTCCACCTAGGCGACGTGCTAGACGAAGTCGTACGTCAACATCCAGTTCCTCAGATTCGAATTCGTCATCATCTGATTCTGACTCAAATGACTCTTCGGCATCGGACTCCTCAAATTCATCGAAGGGATCCAAAAAATCTAATCTTGTCCCAGGTTTGCGTGTAGCTGCATTGCTTTTTGCATATTGTTCATAAACCTGTTACTCAACCCCAGCAGTATTTTTATATACTATTTAAGATTGTATCTCTCGAATCCTAGAAATTTTTATCCCGTTTTATCAAGGTTTGTTAGTTGGTTGCTTGTTAACTAACACAATAGTAGTTTTGTGTCCTTTCATTAGATATTTTGACTGCATACCATAGTTAAATGAATTTACGGTACAACTAAAGAGAGTAAACGTTTGTCTATGGATAAATAAACAAGGTATAAACTCCAGTGCATTCAGAAAATTAATCAGGAAATTTTTCACATCGCTGTAGTGAAATGTACCATCTCAATAACTCTTGTATGCTACCTGTTAAAGCGATTAGAGAGAGCGGATTTTGTTGGGAGCTCGAGAACTAATTCATCTATATGACATTCAGTAGTTCTAATGCTTTAATTACAAAGGGTTTCTGTTTTTCTACATTTCCACATCAATTATTGAATCATCTGATACATTACATCGACTCGTTTTTTCGAGTTTTCTTAAAATATCACTGTTCAGAATGTAGTCTACGTACTGAGTTATATTTGGGTCTAATCTTTCATTACTGAGAATAATTTTTTTGACTGTATATTGCTTCATCACTTATTGATACACACAAATAACTCAATTACGTTATCAAAGTATAATAATTTGTTATTTACAGCACATCTATTAAAAATGTGTTACTTATGGAGGTCAATATAGTTAAATATACCGATCGGATAGACATTTAGTCTCTGATGCTTCAAGTCCCGTTGAATCTCCCGCAAATTATGCATTAAAATTAAGCATAAGAATATTTGTTAATTGTATGTTCCTAATCTTCCCTACTCATTAGTTAACGAAAAGTATAGGAATATGCCGTCTGTCACCCAGTTAGGAGATATTTCTGCACATATATTAAACTTAAGGCTGCTTGCTCAATATTTTGTTCCATTTATGTTTCTTGGTCTGTTTGCTAAACAAAGTTCCTTTCTGCAGTACTAAATGCCCAAATAATTATTCATTTCAAATTTAGCTTCGGATACAAAAAACCTTAGTGAACGTCCTCATCCAGCCGGTCAGTCAAGTTCTATGCATTCTAAAGTAAGCGATAAAACACAACAGATGTCTTATAAATCATCGGAACCTGGTGATTCAAAGAAAAAAGTAGTCAGTGCATTAACGTCTAAGGATGAACTAAGCAAACCTGAGGGTAACCCAAAATCAAATTCATCAGATCACTTATTAAAAGTTCCAGACACTTCAGCTGTTACTGGGTCGACACTTTCGTCTTCAGTGCAGGATTCTGATGATAAGGTTGCAGAGACATCGAAAAATAAGAATCGGGATAAAGCATCACATAATATTGTATCAAAGCCAAACAAGGAGAACAATGCAGAAAAATCCCTTCCTAATAACAATGCTGCATCCGATAGTCGGTTTACTCGTGTACTTATTGAGAAGTTGACTAAAAATATAACAAAGGTAATAGTCGATTTTTTAATTTTCTATTTCCTTCAACAATTTTAAGAAACACGATTTAGGAAATCTGTTAAATCCCTCTGATACTTCAAGCCAATTTGCAAAACCATAATTATTATGTACACTTCTAAAATTATATACAGTTTTTCAACATTTAATCACTAAAATTTACATAGTTCTGATTTACCTCAAGATCTCTATTATCATTTTTTCGTATCAGTCTAATACTAGTCACGTTTTAGTAAACTGTTTTGACAGCGTTGTCGTTTCTTGGAAACCCAAAATATATAGATTAGAAATAATATACTGAACATAAGGGATATATTTTGGAGGTCGGCGTATGTAAATGTAACTTTCAGTTTTGTCTTTTCAGTATAAACATTTCTTTTTCAAATTTTTCCTATTTATTACATTCTAGGTTCATATTCAGGAAATATTCTCCGTATGGGGAGAAATCCATTCAGTTGATCTTCCACCTGATCGTATTCACCCGGAATTTAACAGGGGGTATGGTTATGTTGAGTATGTCGATTCCAAGTCAGCCAGTGATGCAGTTAATTTCATGAATGGAGGACAAATAGATGGACAAGAAGTAAGAGTTTCTGAAGTTCATTCTCGAACGGCACACCTAAGTGATCGTGCAGGCCGTTCAGATGAACGAACAGGCTACAGGTAAGTAACTTTATATATTGTACCTAACATTGACCGGTTTTCATTACTGGATATGTAAAACGGTTTAAAGGTTTTTTTTTCATTTGACCACTTTCAGTAGCACCCAGAACTACGATGCTTTAGATTGTATCTATAAGAAACTAGATTCACTTGAGAGATTGCTTATAAATTTTTTACTGATTTTATACATTCATCAAAATTGCATGGAAGTACTAAGTCTCATATAACATAATTGAATATGATTTGTTTTCATCCTTACTTAGAGCTGTGATTAATTCTTTGCCTTGTTAACAAAGTGATGAATAAAATCAGTCATACAAGGCAATGGCTTTAAAAAAGTAACAATTCGCTCTTGTCTTTATCACTTACCTTATATTGATACTTCCGTAACTGCTTCTTTAATGCTTTTTAGAAAAAGAGGCCATGATTCATCAAAGCATGATCGTGAAAGGTCACATAATCGCGAAGGTCATAATTCAAAAACATTTAATGATTCCACAGAACATAATCGTGTAAAAGAAGATTCTGGTAAAAAACATGCTTCTCACAATCATTTTCGAACTCATGATAGACAAGAGCATTCTCGAATTCGAGAACGCATTAGGGATCGTGAACGTGAAAGAACACGTGGCAGTCGTCTAGATAATGAACTCAAAAGAAACCGACGAGGAAGCAGTGGCAGTCCATTTGCAAGTCATTCAACTAATCGACCTCGTTCTCCTCTTACGGGATCACGTTACCGCAGACCTAGTAAGTTCATTGTTTTATTTCTTTCATTAAGATATTGAGTAACGCATCTCGTTATGTAATATATTGTCGAACACCAAATATTTAAACATAGGATAACTCTTTTGCTGACGCTAATAGGGGCTGTTTTATTTATCTTTTTAAGTAATATAGTTAATTATGTGAGCTTTTAGATTTCTTTTTTCATGATCATATTTTAATTAATCAGGTCATTATAATATTGTCTTAAGTACTAGGTTTTTTGATTTCTTAATGCGTTTTTAAAATGTTATTGTGTTTTGTAGGTCCTCCAAGCTCTCGAACTGGCCCTAAACGACCTAGGTCCCATAGTCCTAAAGCAAAATTACAATCAACTTCTGGTCGAGGTGATAAAAAACCTGGAGATGTTAACCGTCGTGATAAGAAAGCATCTTCCCGTTCATCGTCTTCGTCTTCTTCCAATTCAGGATCATCTTCTTCCTCCTCATCAAGTTCGAATTCCGGTTCTAGTTCATCCTCTAGTTCAAGTTCTTCTCGCTCACATTCTTAAAGGGCTCGCCGTTCTTAAATTTCGCCATAGATCCTATGATGAAATGAACATGTTTTTTTAGGATGTCTGCATTTCTCTGTTTGCACATAACTGTCAAGTGTATTTTAATACTTTTAATCTTGTCGAAATTACACTTGTTTTGAATTTACATTTACTTCATGAAGTCATTTATTAGTTTATTAGACGGATGCTTATGAAGCACGACTTACGTCTTATAAGCAGATTTACATGGTGGCTAGCAGTGGAATCCAGGATGCGTGTTTTGTCCTATTTGGGCCTCGCTATTTGGATGTGCCTTCATCACAAAGTTGGTGTTCACTCTGGGACTCAAACCCAATAGCGTTTGCTTCAAACATCACGTTATCCAATTGGCTACTTATATCAGAGAACCATTTGCTTATGCGATAGAGTGGCGCTTAATTCATGTATATTGGTTGTTTGAATCATCCCATTGATGCTCAGGGCTACAATTGACCAGTCTCTAATGCACTTTATATACATATTGTAGTAAAATTTTACGCCAATTTACGTGTTTATTGCTTATGTGATTTCACAGTTTTGTTTGTGGTGCGTTGACCTTATTTACCTACGCCTATTTACCCCTTTCAAAGGAGCATAGGCTGCCCATTCGGGTTCTCCATCGAACTCTGTCCTAAACAGGCCTTTATAGTTGCTATTCATTCTTTTGATTCGTGCTTCCAATTTCCGACGCAATGGTTTTCCTCTTTTCCTTTCCCCTTCAAGATTCCAAATTAGGGTTTTACTCTTGATGCAGTTTGATGATTTTTGCAATTAATGTACTATTAGTGACTTCATCAAGTTTCCAAAGAAAGGAGATCTGAGCAAAAGTGAAAACTACAGAGGCATTACACTACTGTCAGTACGAGGGAAAGTCTTTGATAGAGAGTTGCTGAACCGGATGAAAGACGCAGTAGAGCATTAGCCAACAAATCCTACCCACCCCCAGCATCTTTTCGTAATTTTCAGTTCAACTGAAAGTCGGCTGGTTCTTAGCCATTTCCGGTTGTTGCTGATGGTATCTAGCCCAAGGACATTGAGTATCTCGTGTAGACAATTGTTTATACATACTTGTACCTTTAAGATGGTGGTCGTAGTTCTCCACGTATCTACTTCTTACAGTAGAACTGTCTTTACGTTCGTATTGACTTGTGGCTCTGGTTTAGAATATTTCACTGCCAGTTGCTTTGTTGTGTCATATAGTAGTTGTCTCATATTTCCTTGTGTTGCAGTTTTTTCCACTGTCATTGCTGAGTGTTCCACGTATTTCTGCTTGTTGGCTGTAATGCTCCTGTTCACTCTCTTGTCTGGTTCTGTGTATTCAGTCTATGCCCTGAATTTTTCTGTTGTTGCTAATTGTTATCTCCTTGTTCTTCCTTTCTTGAATCCTGTCCAAGGTATCAATAAAGATCTGTTCCTTATGATGATGCTTGTTGCGGCCTAGAACCTGTTTGAACTCTGGAGTGAGTGCATCTTTGATCCGTTTCCAGTTGTTGTCCATCGTAGTCTGATGTTGTTTGAGTAGATGCTTTAGTACTTGTAACCTGTTGTTGAGTTTGTCAGTACGTCGAAGGAAGGCTGTATTGAACCTTTGTAATGCTGTTTCTCCAGTTGTCCAGTAGTTCTTTAGCTTGAGTTTCATCTTGGTAACCACCAGGTAGATGGTGATCTGAAGGTATGCAGCTCGTTTCTTTGCTCTCAAGTCTTTCATTGATCTGAACTGTTTATTGACGCAAATATGATCGATCTGGTTCTGTGTATTGTGATTCTCCGGCTAGACCCATGTAGGTTTGTGTATACGTTTGTGGAGGAATACAGTAGCACGTACAACCATTCAATTGAATGCAGATAAATTTGCAAAGATCTCACCATTTCAACCCCTTTCTCTCAGTCAGTCCATGTCGTTGCATAATATCTTCATAGTGAGTTTAGTTCGATCCGACTTTGCATCTAAGTATCCAATCAGGATGGTTAGGTTCTTTCGCAGTCACTTCTCTACGATCGACTGAAACCTCGTGAAGCTGATGTTTATCGCCTTTATTGCTATCATTGGTGAGTGCACATTACTGGATAACATTGATTGTGGTCACCTCGTTCTATGTTTCGAAGAATGCTTTGGTGATTCTGGATCATGAGATACTCATTGTATGAGTGCTTTTCGTGCTTCTTTGAAGGGCATCAGTGCAACTCCTGTGTGCAATTCATACGGAAAATACAAGAACATCTCTTTCAAACCTAATTCCTTCAGTTTTTTTGCGTACGATGGGTTCATTACCACAGCTATTTGATTGACCTTTACAGTCCCCCACATTGTCCGGACATTCCATGTGCCTACATTGGTTGTCGCTCTGGACGTTATAAATGGCATTGGCTTTCACCATGAAGCGTCATAATCCTTATGAAGGAAGATCCTCCAACTCACACGTCACAGTGTAGATGGTTGATATTATTTTTCTTGTTAGCATATTGTAGCAAGTTTGTTTCCCATGGGATGGGGTTTCGGACCACATGCCCAAGTTTCCTCTCTTATGCGGGCTTGCGACTAGCGGTAACCCTGAAAGAGCTACAGGCGGAGTTGTGGTGCATATAGGTAGGATGAAAAATTTATTGAAAGCATTTTAGAGAATGTACTATACTTAAGTGCTACATTGATT
Source organism: Schistosoma margrebowiei (assembly GCA_944470205.2). Lineage (NCBI taxonomy): Eukaryota > Metazoa > Platyhelminthes > Trematoda > Strigeidida > Schistosomatidae > Schistosoma > Schistosoma margrebowiei. Next base: position 31,777,900 of record OX104025.1, read on the forward strand.
AGTGGTGTATAAGTGTTTTTTATGAGAATGAAGTCTGGTAGTAAGTAAACGATGAACTGAGAAGATAAACTACTGAAATAAAATATTTATTACTGCACTTCTAATTATCAACTTCATTGTAAACACAGAAAAAGTACAAGTGTAGTAAGCTAAGGATTTATTTTCATTTTACGCTGTTTTTTTAGGTCATCAGTTTATAAATTGGTGGTACAAAATACTCGTCGCATTTCTCAAATAAGTAACCGTGAACAAACTCAGGATGAGTAGGAGTTTTGAATGTGGTATTTCAAGCAGAAGTTTCCCAAACTTCAATATCGTGAACGCATGTAAAGTTATCATATTTTGTTTAGAATGAAGCGAGCAGCGATTTACAAAGCAATTATAATTCTACATGAACATCACCGCTTGAATGAAGATCTGACTCAAACTCCATTCCGACAGAACATGATGTTATTTCCTTCCTCTAAAATTATAGTTTGCTCATCAGGTCTGTGATGATTGCAGTTAATTCACCCACAACGCCGAATCACCGTGTTCAAGTATCTACCACAAATATATAACCGTAAATCAGCCACTATTAGGATGCTCCAGTGCACGGGTTCTTGTCGGCTGCTTCTGACAGTTCTCATGTCACTCAAGAGTTTAGTCGTTTTCTCGCATTATCAACGTTTTGTTTAGGCTACTGATTCTGTTTGAAGTAACTGCAGCCATTCATAAAAGAAACGTGCATCTATTACGTGTTTTGCGAAATCTCGTGAAGTAACATTCAAGTATCGTGTACGATGTTGCGTGCGTGGTAGATATATCCATTTTGTAGAGGGTTATTCAGTTGATTTACGTATCATATCAGTTAGTTTTCACATTTTGAAACGAAAGTCATCCTTAAGCGTTAAACTAAATGAATTTTAGCGGATTTAGTGTATCAGTAGATGTGATATTGAAACACCGCAGGTCTGTCATTAATTTAAACATATGTTAAGCTATCGCTAATTTAATTTGTAAGTTTAATAGTCACTGGTAAATTAGTGAAGTATCTAGACCATGTGTATGTGCAGAAATTTCTTCAGGAAAGACTAGTAAACAATCTTTTTCAGGATAACGATACCTAGAAGATGATGGTAGTGTGCATTTTTCGCTAGTTTGTCAACATTATTTTCTTTTGCCTTAAATCCTTTTCACGTTTTTTCTGAAGTGGGTTTTACATCAGCCACTTGAAATTATTGTCTCAGGACAGCATTCTATCTAGATGCATCCCGTTAAAATCATGAAGAAAGTTGTGTCTACAACTTCATAACGAAACATATCTATTCTGAGAATCTAAGTCATCTAGGTAATTCATGAAACAGAATATATCGTTGTGTTTTGAAATTCTTAGACGATTGGATTTTATAATATGACTACTAATCTAATCAGCAAAGCAACTAAGCACACCTTCCAGCTCAATCAATAGTCCATGTGCTCTTCACTTATTGTTCATACTTCTCTTAAAAGCTCAGTAACTTACACGGAATAAGTGAAAAATATTAGATAGAAATTAAGCCCATTCGAAATTAAAATCAAGATTTTCAGTACAGATATTTATTGATAGTCCTTGAGCAATCTTAACAACTTTACGAAATTTAATAAGACTATAAGTTATTTACACAAAATAACACCTGTCATACAATAAATTATAAAAATAAAAACTTGTACGAAGTGTTACCCTGAAAAACAGGAAACAGATAAGAGAAGAAACATTCAAACAAAATTTACTAAACTCAGTTACATAATTTGTTCATTCTGTAATAGTAATATAATTTAAGGCCATAAGTCCGCCTCTTTCATTTTATTGATGAAATAACGTTCTAAAGTATTAGCACTTCTATAAAGATAAGAGTCTTGTTGATTATAAGTACGACAATTATGAAACATTCGCATCATATCAGCAATAAACAAGGATTTCGTAACGTAATAATTCGATTTTAAACGTTCCCACATTGTGCCTAAATCTGTAAAAAAAAAGATATGAGTAAAAAGTTAGATTATTTTTCTAAAAGTACCTGACACATTTTTATTTTAGTTTAAGTTAAAAATCACCAGTGATTAGTTGCATTATAATCTCATTTTTCAGAACTTTTCCAATTTAAATTGGCTGTTAAAACAAAACCATGTGACAATTAAAAGTATGTAGAAGTAACCATGATATCTCAATAAAAATCAGGTATTTAAGAAAGTTTACCAAGAAATGAGTTTGCATAGTAGAAGTAGGCCGTATTCATATTTTAGTCATATAGTTTGTATAAAGCCTACTAATACTATCCGGTTGCCTAATACCAAACAGAGGGGAACAGGGTTTGAAGCTACAATCTACTAGTTAATAAGCGTGTTTTATTTACTAAATAACCAGTTACTTGATCACTTTGTAAAAATGAATTAAATTGAAAACTTAATTGTAAGAGTAGTCAGATGATATATCATATATATCGAAATCTGATTGAAATTTCTCAGAGTAAGGTCAAAATTTTCCTTCAACAAATGATGATCAGTTGTAGTCTATATTAAAAGGCAAAAGAATATAACGGTAGCTAATCTTATGTCAACTAGTAACAATAACTGTATTTTATGTTGATGATATCTTTAATTGTAGCCTAGAGAAACATCTGTTTTCATTGTACAAACAGGGCTAATGTTTTCCAGGCTTCTAAATTCAAAATATAATAGAGAACCTTTAAAATGAATATGACAATATCCAAAAACACAAACGATAACAATAGAACTGTTTTACTCAAAATATCAACCATTATTTTTTTCATGTCATGTAACATGACAATATTGGATATGTTAGTTATCGAACGTGACTTGAAATGATAGATACAAATAGTTATTCATAAAAGGTAAGTATATATACAATAAATTTCTATTGAAAATCTAACAAACTGTAAGTACAGATAGACTATGCGCCTAGATTTAGTTATTGAAGAATGACAATGGAGCGACTTCTTTATTTTCAAGTACCTACAAATATGTCGAATCGGTAACATGCCATACAGATAGGTTGTTCTCCTCCAGTGTAATAAAAAAAATTCGATCAAGTGAGACAATTTGAATAGAAATTTTCAGATTGAAATCATGAGTCAGTTGAAGCTAGACCATTATTGAAAACCTGGATGCTGGCTCAGTGGTCTAGTTGGTTAAGCGCCTGGCGCAAGACCGATAGGTCCTGAGCTCGAATCTCGCGGGGTGCGGGATCGTGGATGCGCACTGCTGAGGAGTCCCATACTAGGACGAAACGGTAGTCCAGTGCTTCCAGGTTTTCCATAGTGGTCTAGCTTCAACTGACTCATGATTTCAATCTGTGAAAATTTCTAAAATCTCCACAAACCCCTTCTGATAATTTGAATAGAGTTAAGAAATTATTCTCGTTAAAATGGTTAATAAAACGAGAATAATAACTCAAATTGAATAATGTGAATTCATTACAGTTCATGGATTTCTACTAAATAGTTACAATCTTAGCAGGATCTACGCTGTATAGAATTAAATAATCTACATATAAAAGTGCAAATGTTTGAACTATTATTAAGTTTGCATAAAAAATATTTTAGAAAACATAGAATGAGAATAAAACAAGAACATATGTTACTTATCACTACTAGTTTAGTAAACATAATGAGATGAATAAATTGAAATTTGTTTACCTATTGGAAAAACAATAATATCATAATAATCTGGTGCTTCATCTACTGTAACAGGTTTTTGAAAAGGACCAGCCAATATATGACTACGTAATGCATTTAGGATAGGACGAATTTTTTCTGCTAATTGTTTAGCTTCTTGTATCCAAACAGGTTCCAATGAATCTGATCTAAATAAATTATAATTAATAATTGGTTAACTAAAAATAAGTGTGATTTAAATGTAATTCAAAAAGTTAAGATTGTTTTCTTGAAGGAAAAATTGACGGCTGACTAGGAGAAGATAATATATAACTGAACTATTAAACCACTAAATAAATGATTGGCTAAGATTTTTTTAAAAAAAACCTTTAAACTTGATTAGGTTTCTTGAATTATTTTAGTGTTATTGGGTTCTCTGAGCTAGATCCCTTATTTGTGGGACTTTTACTGTTGTTCCAAATATCATTAACGTTTTTCTTATGTAGCTGACTTTGATTTTTATTTTAAACAAGTAGAAAACATCCATGTTCATGAAAAAATGAGGTATCTTGATTAACTGATTTTTTTAACGTCTATACAACTGTTATAGTGTCAAGTAGGGATTTGAAATTCACTCATTTTGAATCACAACTGTTGCAAAACTGAACAATCAGCTAACCGACAATAATATCAAGCTAATCCCACTTAGTTATCTCTAGCAGAAGCTTAAGTAACGAGAGTTCAGTTGTATCAATAAACAACTAATTTAATAGAAAACACATGAAAACTGTGAAGACGATTCGTAAACTTAACTGTGGTCATGATTTTGATTACAAGAGTAAAATATTCTTGTAATCAATATTTTCTTTATCGATAGTACTTATTTTAAGACTAAGTACTACAGTAATATGAACAGTTGTATCTATATTTTTTTGTTCTCTTTTTAGTCTAAGACATTGCCTTATTCCATGTTTATAATCCTTTGTTCCGTCATCTTTTTTATTAGGATTCTCTATTAGTTCTGGCCTTATGATTCACACTTCTTTACTATTTATTGTGTTGATCTTATTTTTCTACGCTAAAACGAAATATGACGGAATAAATCACCATAAGATAAATTTAACCTTTCAAGTTTTGTCTACCGAGCAATCTGAAGATTAAATGATATCTTAACAATTTTAGGAATTTAATTATTATAGTGAGAAAATATGAAGTCACCACTCTTGTCTGTAATAAACTTGGCAACTAATTATTTGAGGAAAGGATTCTGAGATGACAAGAATTTTTACTGAGATTGAACATACTTATTACTTGGAAAAAAAACATTGTTACATTGGGAATTTTGTGGAATTTTTTTCACTTTTATGGTAGTGCATTAACGATAAAAATCATCTAAATATCTGAAATTCTAATATATTAGTAAATATAGCCATTTTATAAGCCGAGACGATAAAATGGTTTTAATAATTTAAATTAAAAAACGAAACGTTGTAATCGTTTGTAATTCCTATAAGTCAGCAAATTAAATTTACATTTTTACTGAGCTATTATAACGCGTTGACCTTGAACTGATTCTTGCTTTCATCTGTGGCTTTGTAGTCAACGGACTGGGACTTGGCAAAGGATCAAGTAAACGTTTGCGTAGTTTTCTCGGAGGTTCGTGTAATTTATCAGCACATTTATCAAACGTTTCTGATGATTTTCGTTTTACTGAAACATGATTATTTATGGAAGTTTGATTTGTTTCGGATAATTCTGTCTTGGGAATTTTATGAAATAAATCAGAAAATTTGTTTGAAGTTAGATCGATCTCAGTTAGACCGGGGATTTGATCTGGTCTTAAAGGTCCATTACGAAATAGTTTGGCAGGTATTCCTGGGTAGATTTGATTAACAGACTCACGACGTTTTTCTATCAACCGGGTAATAACCTATCAAATATCAAATAATTTACAATATATTATCATTCAAGTGAAATTATCAAACTCGTGTCACAAATGATGTTTTACAGATTTACAGTTCACAAGAAAATATTCACAAAACAAAATGTTTAAAGATACGGTAGCACTTCATGATAAAATCACGAAACGTAAGTTTCTTTCCTATGATACTCTTTATCAAATAATTAAGAAGGAATCATGAAAGGAAACTGCTAAATTAATGTTACAATCATATCAATTAGTTAGTGTCTCAGAAAATTGTCTTCCAAAAATACAATCATATTATACTTATACAATAACATCATACGAAAAAAAACTATTATTCTTAAAATTAGTACCATCGAATATCACAAAATAGAACACTTTCCTAAACTGAACACAGAACCTTACAAGTATTGAAATAAATAAACACGTAGAAATGACAGGTGAAAAATAAACAACCCCTTACAAACAGAATAAAAATAAACTTTTTCATTAACATAATTACAATAACTCATACAATTAAAACACTAATCGTGCATACTCAATAGTCTGTGTTAGTTAATACATGAAAGCGTAAATCTAAATTGATTTATGTATCCAGTGAATGATACACAAGAAAGCATGTTTGCAGTGCGAGTGAGCGCTTCAAATGTGGTCATTGTGGAAATGTTTCAATGTGGATGATGATTGGTGAGAGGAAGAGAAATTGTGTGCGAATCAGCACAGAACATAAACCGAAATGCAGTAGATGGTAAACTAATCGTATATGATTAATGGTTTGCTTTTTTCAAACAGACCAGTACAATTCAACAATATTCTATACATATATTCAAGTATTTAATAATGAGCCAAAATTATTATCTGAATTCTAAATGTATTTTTACAGATAATAATGAAATATTAAGTAAATGTCTTATTATTATCTTTTATAAGGTGTACCCTAGGTAATAAATACAGCTATATGACTTTCGAAAGTCTAAAGTTAACCATTCAGTAGTTTCTTTTGAATAATAGCAAATGAGATTTGATTTACACTATTTCAAAATTTACTAGGAATATGCGATGTTCAGTGGTATAGGAGTAGATTGGAAGAAAGCTAGGGGCGGCCAGACCAAAACATGTCACAAGTCCATGAAGTCACCGACAAGTGGACTGAGTCATGTTGATAGGTGTAGACTACCTGGTTAGGGACCGCGAGATGATAGCAACCGATGGTTAGAGACCCTAAATGACATGACTCAAAATCGTTTGCAATGACGCAGGTGCATACACTCTTTGTGTTCTCCCAAATTTTGATCTCCTTATTTCTCCTTGTCTCTTTTTTTTCTCTTCCCAAATTTATTTCACTGTATTATACTCTTTAAATAGCATTTCCAAACACTAATCTTCCCGATTACTGCTTATACTCTTATTACCTCTACCACTACGGGGTTTGAATTGACCACTGCATCTCTGTGGTAATGTGGTGTGGCAACTTGAACTGATGTACGTACGTATGAAGTTCTACGTTGATACTGACTGACTGACTAGGAATATGTCACTTTCATTCAATTTGGAAAACAAGTTACAATTTATATAGACTCAAGAAAAAAATGAATCAAACGGTAACAACAACAACAACAACAATAAATACCTGTTTTTGTTTTGCAATTAATTCAGAAAATCTAGTATAAATAATATTTGGATATAATTCACAACCCATTAATGTGGCACCTTCATACTCTTTAATATAACCTAAATAAGCTTGTCGAGCTAAGCGTATTTCACGTGAAAATCCTTGTTTTCTAAAATAACCAGTGGCAAATGAATCAGCATATGTAAGAAAATGAAATATTTTATGCTGTAAATGATAATCTTTTAAATGATTCATCATTTGTGTTCCATAACCCTTGAAAAAGAAAAGAGAAAATATTGTCAATAAATATAAATAAATACAATATTAGTATTATTTATTGAAATATGAAAATTATGATACTAAATAATTAAATTTCTATCAATAATAAATGAATATTGAACAGTTGAATTGCAAATATAGAGGTTTATGTTACTTATTATACAATCTAAGATTTTATAGGTAAAATATTTCTGACAAAAAAAATATACATTTTTCAATTATTGTATGATTTATTGCCACAAGTCACAAAAAATTGATTTTTGATAAATTAATTCAATTGATGTGTTTAAATTCTTTAATCAGTAATTCTATATTAATCAAGTGTTTTAGTTGATTACTATTTTTATGTTATTAACATATGACAATTAACGTCACTGGTACCAATTGCCAACATATTACCAAATTTTATGATTTACTATGATCTAATAAGATGGATATTGTATAAATGCTGTAGGTTAGTCAGTGTTGTAACAAAACAAGCTATCTATAACCTCCTTATTATATATTACGCTGAGTTTTGCTTTGTATTTAACTTTAACAATAGATAATCAATGAGCATGCCAAAAAATTTACATGCAGTACAATGTATTTGCATGAAATATTCATTGTATATCGACGGTCTCTTTAAAACTGAATTCTTGATAACACTCTCCCGAATCATAAAAATTCAGATACACGTTTCACTAGTTCGAGAATAGGCCTTATAGCACAGGTTTAGTGAAACTCGAAGATATGAAATACGCACTACTTATTGGTAGAATAGGAACAGAGTCAATAAAAAACGGAAGGAAATAATGAACATTATAAATAGAAATTAAGGAAAGAAATAAGTAGATGAATGATAATGATGTATTGGAGATCTAAAACAAGATACGGATTAAATATTACCTGTGATATATATGATCGGTTTTGGGTATTAAATTAAGTGTCTACAACTATTGACTGATTTATAACCTAGATGACAGTTAAGTAAGGAATAATTTATTACGCAGATAACATCAACTGTGATAGGATTCGCGATTCATTTAAATTAAATCCTACTCAGGCCAGTACAGCAGATTATGCTAGGTCGTTGGGCATATAGACCACATTCTATACTGAATTAATATTGGCACTACTCATTTGGAAATTCTACGGTTTTAACATAAATGATCAATGCGAAGTTATCAATGAGATTTTGGGGAAATGTCTAAATCTCCCACAAAATCATTTACCATTCTACTTTGAACTAATTACTTCTTTGTACTAGTTATCGCTTCTTTTATCATCGTTATGAAACTTGTTTATGTTACTGGTTACGACGAAGCATAAATAAGCAAATTTTCACATTCTATAGTTTAGAAACAATACTACTTAGAAGCTGATAAGTAAATAATGTACTGAATTTCAATTTATATATATATATATATATATATATATATATATATATATATATATATATATATATATATATATATATATATATATATATATATATATATATATATATATATATATGACTTACTTTTACTTGTTCATTGAAAATTACTGCACAAAACACTATTTCCGTAAATCCCTGAGATGGGAACATGCGAAAGCAGATCCCGCCGATAGCATGTTTTTCACATGAATCCGAAACTTTTAACAAAATAAGATTTTTGTGTTTTCTGTATATACATGTGAAATAAATGAAACAAAAGACTAAACATAAATGAAAGTCACCAGTAATAACGATTTGTATGCACCGAACATATTATACATCGAAGTGGAAAGTCACGATATGGTAATATATATACTAATAACTTGGTTGATAATTAATCACATGCTTGATCATAGATGTCTTCGAAACATTGCTCGTATATCCTGACACCATCGAGTAAGTAAGGCAGTTGTTAGGAAACGGGTACTAGGTAAGGATGGCAAATCAATTGATGAAGTGGTGAAACTTGATCAGTTGAGATGGCTGGGACGTGTTACGTGTTACGTATGCCCAACCACCGACTGCCTCGACGTGCGATGCTCAATGGTATAGCAGTGTGGTGCGTGCTACTTATATTGATATAAGTAGTATATAACGTGCGTCAAAAGAACGTAATGTCTGGCAGCGGAAGATGGCGAAGATCAAGAAAGGTAGAACGAGAACACAATGGAATTTGTAAGAAATCGCATGAACAATGAATTGTGAGACAATAGATTGATGTTTGCAACAGCAACAGTCCGGTTTTATATGATGAAATGGTATTTTGCAAATTAACGGTTTACTATATGGTTTTTCTATTTTACCAAGTAACTCTGTAATTTGTGCTAAATACAATTTGGTTGTCCTCACCTGTGTTCTCCTTCACTACAGCAGTAGGTTGGAAGAAAGCTAAGGGCAACCAGACCAAAACATGGTACAAGTCCATGAAATCACTGACAAGTGGACTGAGTCATGTCGGTAGGTGTAGACTACCTGGTTGGGGACCGCGAGATGATAGCAACCGATGGTTAGAAACCCTGAATGACATGGCTCAAAATCGTTTGCAATGACACAGGTGTATACACTCTTTGTGCTCTCCTAAATTTTGATCTTCTGATTCCTCCTTGTCTCTTTTTTTCTCTTTCCAAATTTATTTCACTGTATTATAATCCTTGAATAACATCTTCAAACCCTAATCTTTCTGATTACTGCTTATACTCTTACTACCTCTACCACTACGGGATTTGAATGTACAACTGCATCTCTGTGCTAATGTGGTGTGGCAACTCGAGCTGATGTATGTACGTACTAAGTTCTACGTTGTTACTGACTGACTGAATCACATACTGATTGACAAGTTTTACATGATAATTCATGTAAACAAAACAATAACATTCCTACTTAAATATCTTTTTATACCGTCGTAAGAGGTTAATTGAGCGAATTGTTTAGAGTATAATAATTAAACATATGATTATAACAGAACCTTTACGACTTCTGATTACACATTTCACTCTTGTCACATTGGAAGACTACAATTTTGCTAGTTGGAAGAGTAATCGCAAATATAAAATAACATTTGACTATATCAAACTCCGACTAAAAAAAGACTTGCTGTATGAGAAATAGTACTACGAATAGACTGTCTTAACTCTAAACAATGACGCTGGATTGTGATCCAATAGTTGAAAGAAGAATCTTTAAACCACTTAGATACCTCTAGAAAATTATTTTAAGAAGTACATAAAATTATAAGACATTTCAGTTAAATCATTCAATATTGGAATTTATGAATAATAGTTTAGTTGACAAAAAAGATTATATCTTTTAAAATAGTTGAGTCGGGAAAACAACCCATCATAAAAAGTAAAAAAAAACAATAATTGTGAATATCACGTATACAAACTTACGGGTCAAAAATAAGTCGTGCAATGTATTCCTTCGGCATACGAGGTAATTGCAAAGCAAATACATTTAATAACTCCAAAAGCCAAATATATGTTTGCGGAGGTTGATTAGGATTTAAACTATTATTAACTATATGAAATTCAATATTCCCAGCTGATTCTTCTTGACGTGCAGCGGCATCTCTTGTTGCATTTAACGAATGAAGCTAACAGGTTATCAAGAAAGAAAGAAACAATCTACAATTGAATAAATAAACCAATTAAGCATTTCACCACTATAACAAAACAGATGAGCAATTTATTTCTACAAGAGGTTGTTATTATTTACAATACACAATACAAGCAAATAAAATATTTCTGTATGCTGAATTCATGAAAGTGGATATTCAACACCATTTCGAAGTTATGATTTTTCACTGAGTATCTGAGTTTGAGTGATTGATTTTAAAAAAAAACTAGTACATGTGTGCTTTTACACAATCATTAACGAGAGAGGTGTGTAAATATCAATTAATTTGTAAAATACTAACATTGTCCAACAATATATGAATTTTAGTGCTGACTTCTTTTAAGATATAAATGAGTAATATTTTTGGATGATGACTAATGATACTAGTTATATAGTTAGTGAATGGAATGTGTTTGAAAGCAAGACTCCAGTCAGTCAGTCAACAACGTAGAACTTTGTACGTACGTACATGACTCGATTAAATATTTATGCACTAAGAACACAAATATAATCATAATTTATTGTGCACGATATTATCAAGTATGGCTGTAACAGGAAATCAAAAAATGAACACAGTATATGAAAGATTTGATCATTCATGTTTTCTTTGAGTTTATTCATTACTGTTAACTCTGTAGAGTTCCCTTACAAATAAAACATTAAAATAGTATTTGTGTATAGATGAGGAGAAAAAAAGATATGAATACCCAGAACAAATTTTAAAAAGAACAATATAAGAATAAAGTTTGAAGTTTACCGTTTGAAAAGGATAAAATCCTTTACAAGGGCTTTCACTGTTTTTCATTTCTTGTAGAATTTGTTCTAATTCTGTACTACTAACATCTGAAATATTTAACTTATCATTCAATGACTTTTTAGTATTGCTATCGGTGACCACAGTTTTGTCTTCTGATTTACAGTTCGATTTTTCTGAATCACTCACGGAAGATTGTGTATTAATCGATAATTGACTTCGAAGACGTACGCCTAAATGTTTATTTTATGATTAAAAATAGAAAAGAAATAACAATTAGCCTGGATGCAGTACAGAACAAAAACTTTCAGCAGCTCACATAATAACGTTTTCATTAACAGTTACAGAATGAGATATATCTATATTTCACAATAGTTTTTTTTAAAATCCAAGACAAAGTGAGAGTTTCCATCCATATCAACAAGTAACGTTGAATTCCACCAAAAACGACTGTATATGAAAAGAGAAAATACTTGTTTATAATCGAACTAGGTACACAAAAAAACTACAGAAATTCAAACATGTATTCAAATAAGTTCAGTGATGCAGTGTACTTTGTTCATGAAGAAGAAAATGCATTGCACACACAAGGAGTTGCACTGATGCTCTTCAAAGAAACACGAAAAGCACTCATACAATGGGTATCTCATGATCCAGAATCACCAAAGCATTCTTCGAAACATAGAACGAGGTGACCACAATCAATGTTATCCAGTAATCTGCACCCACCAATGACAGCAATAAAGGCGATAAACATCAGCTTCACGAGGTTTCAGTCGGTCGTAGAGAAGTGACTGCGAAAGAACCTAACCATCCTGATTGGATACTTAGATGCAAAGTCGGATCGAACTACACTCACTATGAAGATATTATGCAACGACATGGACTGACTGAGAGAAAGGGGTTAAAATGGTGAAATCTTTGCAAATTTATCTGCATTCAATTGAATGGTTGTACGTGCTACTGTATTCCTCCACAAACGTATACACAAACCTACATGGGTCTAGCCGGAGAATCATAATACACAGAACCAGATCGATCATATTTGCGTCAATAAACAGTTCAGATCAATGAAAGACTTGAGAGCAAAGAAACGAGCTGCATACCTTCAGATCACCATCTACCTGGAGGTTGCCAAGATGAGACTCAAGCTAAAGAACTACTGGACAACTGGAGAAACAGCATTACAAAGGTTCAATACAGCCTTCTTTCGACGTACTGACAAACTCAACAACAGGTTACAAGTACTACAGCATCTACTCAAACAACATCAGACTACGATGGACAACAACTGGAAACGGATCAAAGATGCACTCACTCCAGAGTTCAAACAGGTTCTAGGCCGCAACAAGCATCATCATAAGGAACAGATCTTTATTGATACCTTGGACAGGATTCAAGAAAGGAAGAACAAGGAGATAACAATTAGCAACAACAGAAAAATTCAGGGCATAGACTGAATACACAGAACCAGACAAGAGAGTGAACAGGAGCATTACAGCCAACAAGCAGAAATACGTGGAACACTCAGCAATGACAGTGGAAAAGGCTGCAATACAAGGAAATATGAGACAACTACTATATGACACAACAAAGCAACTAGCAGTGAAACATTGTAAACCAGAGCCACAAGTCAATACGAACATAAAGACGGTTCTACCGTAAGGAGTAGATACGTGGAGAACTACGACCACCATCTTAAAGGTACAAGTATTTATAAACAATTGTCTACAAGAGATACTCAATGTCCTTGGGCTAGATACCATCAGCAAAAGAGGGAGACCAAATAACATAGTGTATCGGGAATCGGAGGCAGACATCAAAAGAATGAATAGCACTTGGAAAAAACTGGAAAGGATATCACGGGACATAGTTGGTTGGATAGTCTTGGTCAGTGGCCTGTGCTCCACACTATGGGTAACAGGTGTTATGTTTTTTTCAATATGTCACGATCTGAGTAGAATACATACTTCATCTACATAATTAACCATTATAATGAGCGTTAATTTTCTGTCATACGACAAAATACTCGTAAGCGCTGAAATCCAGAAGCTTGTACGCGCCGATCTAAGGTCGAAATAAAGGAGGGTGTCTACTGAAACGTCTATACATCTACCAGTTAAACTACATCGTGCAGCTAACGAGTATACTAATTTGCTGTCAGTTTCCTAATTTATTTCAGCAGACTTTTAAACGAGAAGGTTAGAGAAAATGTGGTACGCCATACTGACACTAAGGGACGCCCTTTTTTTAACGTCCAAGACCCCTAGATTTTAAACGTTGTGTTATAGCAAAAGAAGAAACTGACAAGGTGAGCGGGTGGGGCATGGTACAACCTTCAATCATCCCATGTGGATAGATACGCTATACCGCACATTCATAATTACAACAAAAACATGGTTGGTAATATTATTTTCACCAAAACTGACTTAGTCCGAAATATCACTACATCTCTGTAGCGCCAAAACAAGTTCCAAAAATAGCGATTACAACACTGCTTGGTTTATTCAAACTTGTAAGAATTCTGTTTGGATTATCTAACGCAGAAAACTTCTAGGTGGTTTATAGGTATCAATGCCAAGGATGGACTTGATTGCTTCAAATAAATTGAGCATTGGTAGAAGGGTAATAATAAATGTATTTTTTGTTATAACCCAATGAGTAGAAAAATTGTATTCCTGACTATTTAAACTTGTGTTGATTTATTTCGGTTATTTATTTACTCTGAAGAAGCGGCTTATGTTAAGTCACGAAACGTCAGAAATATAATTTTTCTACTCATTGGTTCACAACAGAAAAATATATTTACTATTTTGAAAGGTATATTGACCAAGTACATCATGGACTGTCATTCGCACAAGCCTATATTAGCTATAGACTACAAGACTCAATCCAAGATAAACACCCTATAGTATGTTTAGTCGGGAATTGTTGATAATCTATCTATCAAACATTTTTGATACATAATAGAAAACATACAGTTCATGGTTTGTACCGATTATAGGCAGTAGTAAATAGTCATACCAATTATTCTCCAAGAAAATTAAAACAACTCGATTTCATTGCAGTTTACTACCCACATATAATATGTAAAAGGGAAAGAAAACAACTGTGTAGATGGATTATCAAGTACAGATATAAACGTTTTCACAATCCCTGACACAAGTTATCAAGAAACGATAAAACCTCAAAAGCTCAATAATGAGTTAAATAGACTTTTGGAACCTAAGAAAACAACGTTAACATTTCGAAACTTTCCTGCGAATTAAAATAAAGCAATGACTTATGATATTTCGACAGGTAAAACTCGCCCCCTTGTACCCTACAGTATGAAATGAACTATTTTTGAAAAATTAAACTTATCTTACTCAGGTATTAGAGCAACAGTAAAGCTTATTACAGATTAATTTGTATGGTCAAATACAAATAGAGACTCACGAAAATGAGAGGGAGAATATATATAGTGCCAAAAACTCAAGATCCACAGGTACACCATGTTGTCTACAGGAGTCTTTCCCTCACCAAAAGCAAGGTTTGATCATACTCATATTCAGGTTGTGGGATCGCTACCACTTTTGAGAGGGTATACACACTTGCTAACGTATATCGACAGATTTACTAGATGACCCGTAGCTATTCACTGAAGAACATGACAGTAGCAACAGTGGTAAGAAAACTGATGCACTGGATAGCAAACTTTGAGGTCTCATCAACGATTACGACTGGCAGTGGTGCGCAAGTTAACTATGACTTTTGTCCATTCTACTCGTGTAATAACCGGCCTTAGACATCAGG
This sequence comes from Schistosoma margrebowiei, assembly GCA_944470205.2. NCBI lineage: Eukaryota > Metazoa > Platyhelminthes > Trematoda > Strigeidida > Schistosomatidae > Schistosoma > Schistosoma margrebowiei. The sequence goes on from OX104025.1 coordinate 31,793,473, forward strand.
GTGTCACACTAAGCTTAAATTCAGCAATGATAATTCCATGACTTGAATAGACATGATCAACAGTTGACACAAAGACTTCGAATGGCAGTTTGTTTGATTTATGGCAAGTGAATTATAATTTTCAGTCATTTAGGAAGCCTTTATAGAAACATAAATGTTGAAGTGTTTTGTTTGGTACTGATCAAAAAGAAGTATTGTAATGAACGAGAACTCAGGCGAGGAAAACCAATTTATTGTTTAATGAAAAAACCACACAGTGGCTTAGTAAAATGTGAAAATCATACATTAAATACATCATTTACACATCTCTGCGTTGTCCTTTACATGTTCCATTATTTCTCTAGTCCCGTTATTATTTTGATTGCTCTCCGATTATCGTCCTGTTCACTTCATTTCAACTTTCTGCTTCCAGGCATTTCCACTTATGACTATTACTAAATACTACTCATATCTGTCAGTATAAGTAGCACAAACCATAGTATGCTTACAAGTAAAAACATATCAAGAGACCATTCTTTTCAATTGTATCCCGAAATACTGCTTGGCATCGCACAACTTTGCTTTACAAGTGAGTCCAAGGGTTTAACGGATAAATTGTGTTCTTTAGGTCTCTATAGAACTATTTGCTAATGATCCGGCAATACCAACAATAGGAATATTAAGAATAAAGATATTTAAACCCACTAAAACTACACAATCTCCAAACAGGAAATAAGATGAATGAAAATCACAGACTAGAGATTGGGCTTAAAGTCAGATCAGGCATAAAGATTCCAATAAAAAAGTGACTGTCTTCAATGAAAATTTACAAACACTTACTTGTTCTTCGGTGCGTTGTATGATCAGTCATTTTGGCAGGTTTTGTAAGTGACTCTTCAGGTTCAGACTTAATAGGTGTATTAACTACCATATCCTTATCACCATTCACCAAATCTGAATTACTAAACAGTTTCTCTGATTTTAGATCAGTGAGAGCCGGTGTAACAACTGAATCACTTTTCAGTTCACTTGAACTACTGATGATTATATTACGTTGATGTGTAGAGAAATCGACCACGTGGTCAATAGAAATCGACTGTAATAATCCGCTTGGTGTAATTACATTGTCGGGACGCAATGGTGGTTGGAAATACGGATCCCAGACGGAAGTTGTTTTGTCCTCAACATTATCTTCCAGCAAATTACACAATCTGAATAGAAAATAATTAGAACGGGAATGAAGTACCAATGAGTAGGATAACACTAAAAATTTAAGAACAACAAATGATTACTAGTTACCGTGTTAAAGGTTGTATTAAATGTATCTTTGCATCTAGCATAGATGGGATTATAGAATCTTGTTTGAAAAATTCCATTAGTCTTCTTTTAATTTCAGGCAAAACGGCTAACAAGAAATTCTTTCCAAATGCACATGTAGCCTCAGTATATGGTAAGGCATTACAGAACTTTGGTACATAACAGTGGCATATCCACCTGAAAGGAGTCAAATAAGTATATATACATACAATACAAAATACCTCATATATATTAATTTGTATCCTGTTTTATTTTCATACTTCTGAATCCTTTGACTTGGATATGTGATCTTATATGAATTCACATATGCTAGGAATAATTTACACAGTTCAATTGTTATTTCTGGATTTTGAGGATTGGTGACAGCACAAAATAATAACGCGTTTCGTACAGCCTTTTAAAAGTTGGAGAATCAAGTGGAATTCACATTTTGTATACTTACCGTATTGATATCAGGTCGCTCAAAAGGAGGTTTGTCATCAAAAACGGGTTGTACTTTATTCATTAACGCCTTGCGAAGGCGCTAGAAATGAGATTGGAATGATGATTGTAAGATGTCTTACCTTTAAAATACAGAAATATATATTTCTTGTTTCATAATCTTCTTCCTTGGTACATAAAATATACATTCGTTCCACATCGTCAACCATTTGCATTGCGCTATTAAGCCATGTGTTGTCGTTTGGATCAGACAAGCTATAATGAACATGACAGCAATTTTCACATATAGCTTCAACAAGTTTTTCATCTATCGCACTGTCTGAGAGCTTCCATGTACTACATTTGCAACCTTCATTCTGCGATCATATATTTCTAAAAGATTACTCATGTACTTACTCCGCATTTAGAATAAGGTAGATATCTTGACAACTTTTGGTATAAAGTCGAATTATCCATGCTCAGATTATTGCTTTCTATAGGATCAACATTTGTCCGCCATCACTAATTGTCAAATGTACTATCCAAAGTTCATGGACATTTGGAATAGAGAACTTCGAGCTGTAAAATAAAGTCTTCTTATTCAACATAGACAAAATACTTGAATAGTGACAAGAAAACTATCAAAACCTAACAAACCCAGTAAAGAAACAACTTTACAGAAACCTTCCGACACAATTAAGTGCAAATAATCGCGAATACTCACCATATTATGCATTTCTAGGATGGAAACAACATGGAATCGATTGCAAAGTTGACAAACACTAGTACTGAAGAGTACTGGTTTCTGAATTACCTTTAAATAACTAGTCATCAAAATGAATGTCAATAACTTCAAAAAGACACTGTAGTGCCTTTTGCACCACACTGAGAACGCAGGCGTACTACATGAGATAATTTGTTGCTGACTGAATTTAGAACTGGGCGGCAAAATAAACTACAATGAATTTGAGAGGAGCGACGATGCGTCCTAAAATAAGCCACAATTATTGACTTGTGTACATTCGTAGGACACTTCTAGTGCTCCTTGGTAAATCCGGTACAAGATCTCAGAAAGCATTTATAATGCGACCAGCATCTCTAGTGGTCTAACAGCTATTTGTCCTCGCATCGTTGCCCCTAAGTTTAGTGACGTGTTCATTATAGGTATCTATGGAGGGAATACTAGGCTGGCTGAATTTAACGAAGTATCTATGGACAGCATTCTGAAGTAAAGGAAATGAGCGACGTAGGTTGTGTAGTTTTAAGTTCAATAAATACATAGCTGTTAAACTGATCGCTGTAATCTGTGACACCTGCTCGTTCGGATGCTACATACAGTTAATTACAATGGGAAAGCAAGTTGTGACATGTGTGTTGTAATTGGTCGGTGCCTTGACGGAAGGATGATGTTTCCAAATAGTGAACGTACGTTGCGAACTGATGATAGCTTTTGTCAGAGGCTTGAATCAATTTACGATCAAGGGCATTCTAATTTCGAAACACGTGCCATTAATATGATTTTAACATTCTCTTTAGATCCAATGCACATGGTATAATTAAGTGTAACGGAGCAACTAGTCATTCTATGGATAGATTTCTCTCACAAAGGACTTAGAAACATGAAAAAGTCTGTAACTGTGAATATAAATAAGTTAATATCAAGTTGTGTGGCATATAGTCCTTCAGACTTTCAGCGTAAATGTCGGACATTAGAGTTCGTCTCAGTATGGAAAGCGATAGTGTCGATTGTCTCTTCTGTGTTTAAGCCTCGTAATTCTTAAACATTGTTTACCACAACCATTGTACCTGAATTTCAAGCGTTCAGTATTGGCGAAGTATTTGTTAGCGCATTCTAGATTACATAGCAGCGCAAACAGATTCGGTCAGAAATGATTTATTTAATTTTCTTAAGAAATATGAATGGTATTGTGGACCTGGAAACTTAGTTTATAACGTGCATTTCTTGAAGCACCTCCTTGATGACGATCATGCACATATAGATTTAAACCCTTTTTCCTCCTTCCCATTTGAGTCTTATATGAGGAAGATTAGGAAGTCAGTGCATAGCAGTTATGCTGTAGCAAAGCAAACTGCTCAGATGTATGCCGAGATATCTTTCTGTGGTAGGCTGCAAGCTAGTATATTCGCCACTAATTTACAAACAGTCGTTAAGTCTGACCCCGGAAACCAAACAATTATCTGTAAGAAAACTAAAATAAATTCATTTAGGCCGCATAATGTAATAATAGTACACGAAAAACCTGTGCTAGTCACTGATATAAGGAAAAATGGACTAATTAGATTTAGACTATTCAACGACCCATGCGATTATTTCGACGAACCATCCCCTTCTAATAATATAGGAATATCTATGCGCTCCATAGTTAGTCATGAGCAAACATAAGTTTCCATTAATGATATCGACTGTAAATGTATCACCATTAAATATGTTAATAATGTGGTAATTATTCCATTGGTACATAGGTTCATGTGAATAATTTTTTCAAGTTCCTGTTGATAGTATTACTTTAAACTATTTCCTTACCTTTTATATACTGTTTAGCCTGCTAATAAGCAGTTTGTACATATGGACGCACCAAGCTGAAAGCAGGTTCTAACTGTAGCTAAAAAGTGGATTGTGTGTAATCAACTTTGTTTGTAGATATGCACCTGCAGGAGAGTGCCCGAACAGATGACCATTGGCGAGTCTTGAAGTGCAAGGTCATCCGCTACTGTAGTAATTTACAAACATAGAAACGATCATTTCCTATAGATAGTTTCCAGAATGCGAAGGACGTATTGGTTTTGTCCAACAACTTTGCTGGTTACTGTGTCAGCAGTTTTACAGACAAAAACATTGCCACTAAACGAAGAGAAGCCGAAAAGGTCAGTACAGTAATCTCATTAATATTTCGTAGAGGTGCATTGAAATGGAAAGAAATGTTTCTGTACAATCCCATTGACATGGATGTGGCCAAACGTTTTTTAAACCATTATGCACACTAGCATATCGCTTTTTGTCTTCGTCCGTCGACGAAAAACAACTTGGTAAACTGCATGACATCGGAACGCAATGGTATTTTCACGACATGATGGACAAAATGTGTGTCGTCGAAGGAAACAAGAACATGTATGTACTAAGTTTAAGTTATGACTGCTCATTTCTGTTCTGTAGGTGGAGCGTTCAGTATTAGAGAACATAACCTTAAATCACACTTCGGGTTAACCGTTATTTAACAAATTACGGCAGTTTGACATCATTGTAAATTTTAGTGTTTATTACACTTCAGAATTTACATGGAGATTATTTTCGGTTCGGAATAGTAACGCCACAGTTTGAGAAAGACGTTATTATCGAAATGCTTTTCTTTTTATCTCTAACTTATTTTTTAATAAGGCTTTTTCTTACCGTGTGCAAAATTCACGACTTGCATTTGAAACCCGTAAACAAATGAAGTTTACGTTGCGTAAGCCTGCTTGGTTTTACATGCACTTATCAATAGCGACACATTCTTCACTAATAACCTATTACCTGTAGTTTATTTAGCAGATCTTCGTAAATGATATTAGCACTTGGCATTTACGATGAAAATACAAAACGATCGTTGCTCGTGTGTCTGTCACTAATATCCTTCTACAGTATAGTGTTTTTTCTTGTCAATAAGTGTCTTCAACCATGTGTCACTTTTTAACGTAGTGGATTGCAGTCAACACATGGTTTATTAAGGGAATAAAGGTGAACAGAAAACATTTGAGGTTAGGCAAAAGGTGGCCAACGAAGCATGTAATCAAGTATGCAGTTAAAAAATAGGCGAGTATTTAGGGGGAATGAGGCAAGTCAGTATGGATCGAAGTAAAAATTAAACAATTCAGAGACGTTTCAAACAGAGCGATAAAAAAGGGAAATTTTGGATTATTTTCCCGTGACAAGAGAACAAGGAATTTCGACGTTTTCTTGCTAGTTCTCTTTACTTCTGATGGAATGTTTACTTAAATTACTCCTTGTTAGTCTTTACTTTTCTCCGTTTCACAATATAAGTTATTTCCACCTAATGGGTGTCCATAGGCACAGAAATTACGGCTTTTATTGACAGGAATGAACAACTCAAGTTTACTATCTTGGGGAAATTTTGAGGGAAAACCCCAGTGTTATAAGATTCCTCCGGAAATATTGCGGAAAACACTAACTTTCCCAAAACCTTTGAAGATCTTCCCTAAACCTGGGAATATCTTGTGAGCTTTGAGCCATTTTCAAAGCTTTTTACAGCAATTTCTCCAAAATTTAATCAAACCGGAAAAAATTTACCCCAAAATGGGGAGATCGGGAATAGTCGAGACCGAGAAACAGGGGGAACAATAATTAACTGCACTGGATAAAGTTGCAGTGTCAAAGCCTAATAATAGTGAATCAAGATTAAAAATCTGATGGAATCCACTGAGACTAAATATCTCCAACATTTAGTAATGCCTAACCTCTTTTAGTTTTCCTGGCACTCGACCTTAAACATTAAAAAAGCCGCTACATCTTTAAATCCCCCAATATTATTTGACATGAGCTTGAATGAACCGATTGATTCAGCGTTTTTTTATTCTCGTTGCTTTGGTACAGTTTCAGGTAATTGGTAATTACCAACAGGTGGTAGTCTAGCCACACATCTACACTGAAGACGCCACTATTTGGAGTTTGACAACACTTTGTAGTCGTAAATAAATCCCCAAAATAAATAGCTCTGTAGGTTTTCGACGTTGGATGTTGACCACATATTTTCATGGACTCACCTAGCTGAAGGCGCTCGGTCATGCATCCGCACGAGATCACGAGTATGAACGCTCAACATCTACTGCGATCGCTAGCCAGATTAGATAAGACGATTCTCGATATATTGATAGTCATCAAATATATCTTCTAATCTCCTCGATTCCGTCTTTTGATTTCTTTTGGTGGGTACGAATTGTATTAGAAGGTGTTACTGGTTAAACCGTTGTCAAACTCTGAATACTTGTGGCATCTTCAACTTTAACCAGCAAAACCTTCTATAATGGAATCATGTTTGCTGCAAAACCAACTGTAGTCAGTTTGGTAGTTATTTGTGGATTTTTATATCTTGTAGCATAAGCGAGTGCGTTTGTCTCGTGCAGTTGGGTACGTGGCACATTAATTTGAATGCTGGGGATCTGCTAGGCAACATCACCATTCTCTTGACAGGTCTGCGAAAATATTGTCATCAACCCAGAAAATAGGAAGTTCTGAGACGAACGAACAAATAAAGACGCTCAGGAAGGTAAAGAGAGTCTTCAACAACTTACTGTCGATGGAACATGCATCGAAACTAGTGAAGATATGCAGAAACTCAAAGCCGCCATAACATCGACAGTGTTCGACTCTCTGATAAAACTTATGTTCCCTAGATACAGGCTTCCTAACTGCACCTGAAGTCTCAAAACTGATCGAATATTACAGCTGAAAATGCTAAACGTACCGGCCTTTGTAAGAAAATTAGTCAGCAAATTGATCGTGCAGTCTACTCTTAACATTGTACAACTAGTCAGCAGATGACACAGTAATCAAGAATACAATCAAACCGCGAAAAATAGAGGATACCAACTTAAAATTACTCAAAAACCTGGGAAAACGATCACGCTTTGAGAATGTTTTTTCGTAATCTTGAACCTTGGAGATATCTCTGACCTTTCTGTCAATTAGTCTTCAGTCTTCAGTAATAAGTATATGAGGTCTATCGACCTATATTAATCTTTGCAGTTTGTAATACAGTGGAGGTCCAATCTCGTTTTGAATATATTAACAGATGGTGCTGATATTACGTGTTCCGGTAGAGAATTCCAGTAATTCACTACTCGATACGAGAAGCAAAACTTCAGACGTAAACGACTTGATCTCGGTTCTTGAACTTTCTTCGAATGTCCTGTCAAGTGATCAGTCCTGGACGGAAGTAAAAGATAAGACATATTAATACCAAGGTCATCGTTCGGTATACGATAAGCCAGTATTGGATCACCCCGTATTCTACGGTAAGATAACGGAAGTAAGTTGAGGTATCGGAGTCTGTCTTCATAAGATAGGCCAGATAGACCTTGTACCATCGTAGTATCTCATCGCTGGACTCTTTCCAGCATCTCTGCTTCATACTTGAAACAAGGACTAGCTGCTTGAAGCCCATATTCTAAATGTGGTCGCACATAAATCGAGTTTAATAATCCAAATATTTTATCTAAGTCCAAAATACTTTATAGCCTTTCGCAGCAGCAGAATTAGAGTGACTAGTGGTTTTGAGATCACTGATTAATATGACTCCTAAATCTTTGTAGTTTCCAACTTTGGGTAGCACGAGTCTACCTATTGTGTAGTGATACAATTCATAATAGTTATTTATTTGCATCACTACACTCTTATTAGAATTTACTTCCAGTAACCACCAGTCCAACCATGCCACCAACGAGTAATACTATCCTATCCGACATACTGTGTATGGGTCTCCAAATCTTTATGTCATCAGCGAAGAGGAGAACGGGTGATTTCGCTATAGTTGGTAATTCATTTACATAAAGTAAAAAGAGAAGAGGACCAAGGGTTTTACTTTGGGGGACTCCACTTTTCACAGGTACTCACGAGGAGAGAGTCCTATTTACCCTTACCCTTTGTCTCCTGTCATGCAGAAAGTTACTTATCTAATCTACGACTGTATAATGGATTTCAAAACGTTCCAGAGTGGGAGAGTTTATCGAAGGCCTTACTTGTGTCAATGAAGATCACATTCACAGGAATATTCTGATATTTTGCAGCAGCCCAATTTTCTCTTGCAATCAGAAGATTTGTCAAGAATGATAGGCCTCTCCGAAAAACATGTTGCTCCCAGGAGAAAAGATTATGCCCTTCAACACACCTTATGACAGATATCCGAATGATTTTTTCCATCAGTTTTACAACTGCACTAGTGAAGCTAACGGTATAAAGTTGCTAACTAAATCCCTACTCCCAGCCTTACACACTGGACTTATTGTAGCGTCTTTCCAGTCTCTGGGCAGTCTTGACTGTCTCAGAGACATGTTAAACAGTATCTCTAATGGTTCAGCAATTACATCTGATATGGCTTTCATAATCCTAGGATGAATATCATCAGGACCACTGGACTTATCGGGCTTGAGATGCCTTAAAACATTACCTTTCTCAATGACTACAGGGTTCATCAACAGGCCGCCGCGATCACAAAGAATCGTTTGTCGTTCCTCATTGCTAACAGAAGACACTTTACTGAAATAAATCGATAAAGCTTCACCTTTTTGTCATCATCTCTTGCCAATATTAACAAATTTTCTTGTATCAAATGTGATGGAATTTCACTTTTCTGGGTTCGCGTTTTTATATACGAGAACAACCGTTTTCTTATATTTTTACAATCCCTAAACAATTGTTTCTCATACGATTATCTAGTTTTATTTATTAACGCTTCACAAGCATTCCTAATCGCACGGTAACTGGATCTGTAGTGTTTTAAGCCAGTAGAGATGATCATGTTTCAGTGCTTCTTCTTTTTTCTAAGAAGTTTCCTGACTGTTTTAGTTACCCACGGTGGACTGTTATTCGGTCTTCGCTGTACCAAGTATGGTGTGAACGAGGACGTAACTAAACCAAACTTATCTTTAAATACAGACCGAGCTTCTTCACTTGATAAGCTAGTATCTAAAAACCAATCTGTCTCATCAGCGCATTCCTGAATGACTGATATGCTAGCTTTCTATGCATTTGTGTGGGGTGTTATTTGATCGTATAAAATGTCCCTAGTTCTAAACGTGAATGACAAAACAGCGTGATTGCTGTTCACTAACGGTGGAAGAATATTTAGGTCGACAATATCGTCGGTGTCATGAGTGATTACCAAGTCCAACAGAAAAGAACCTTGGTTAGCACCAAAACGTGTCGATTTGGGTACATGCTTCACTAGTGCATGCTCCATTATTGTTAACAGGAACCTACTATCAAAGGAGTTTATAGATCCTTCCGTTGTCATCTCAGCCCAACTAATATCAGGTGCATTAAAGTATCCTATTATCAAGCATCTGGTATTTGCACTCCAAAGATGAACGTGCTTTAAATAAAAACATCAGCTATGCAGATCTGGCTGCGATAGATGACACCGAGCATAAATGTAACAAATCCGATAGCCAATTTACATTTAATGACTCCACAAGTACCGCTATCATGGGATTCGCAGAGTAGCGGATATTTATATTATTGGCTATATATAACAGGAAGCCACCTTCTTTTCGACGTCTGTGTCTATCACTCCTGAGGTAATGGTATCCGGATAATTCTGGAGTAATGTCTAAGTCATGAACTAACCGAGTTTCTGTCACTGCTACAATGAGTGGCTTTAATTTGTCCACTAATGCTTTTAGTTCATAGAACTTCTTTTTTAGACTACGAGCATTGGCATATAAAACTCCTAATTAGAACGGTCTATCCACACAGTCCTTGTTGGCATTCGCTTCCAAGACCTGGCTATCCGAAAACCCACTAGCCGGGAATTTTCCTCACCGTTTTGACGACGGGTTCCTAGTTCAGCTAGTGCTCTCTTCCTTTTTATTCTACCTTAGAGAGACATATCAAGTCTAACTCGGATGTCAGAATTGTCGTGATAACGAGCGCTACTTAACAGGAGACCCCGTTGCATCTCCGATCCTAGGATTACCTTAAAGAGTCTGAATGGTCGTGGTTCAACATTGTCCTCAGTCCTCTTGCCTATTCTAAACAGTTTTTTACCTGAACTCCTTTAGAGTTATCTGGTAAGATGCTACAAACATATTCTCCCAGCTTCTCTTAATCATGCGCGTGTCTAATTTTGGGATCAGGGTTGTTTGACTCCAGCAATTCGTTCACTATGATATTCGATGATATTAGATCCTTCTTCTCAGTCACTTCAGGGTGGGTTTCTCTCTTACTACCAGATTTCGGTAGTGCATTTTTTGACTCACGATGGGAGTCCACCAGTGACTTGCTAACCACCTGAGTACTGCCTACAGCTTTGTTCTCTTCGTTTCGTCTCCTTCGTACTACACTAACACATTCATCACTGTCAGTGCTCGTGTTATCAGCGCATGCGCCATCGTTTTCGTTACAGGCCAAAGCCAATGGACTCATAGCCTCCTGTATTAGTAACGTCATATTCGCACACAAAACCATGCAAAGCCAATGTGAATTAGGCTTCGAACATCTTTTGTATGCTGTGGGACTCAAACGTGTACACATCTTATGGAGCCACTTTTTGCATTCATCACACTGCATTCCTTCATCCACAGGAACAAGCAGTTTGGTTGTTCACATTTGTGAGTACTAATAACCATTCTAGTTAGATTAAGGTGTAAAACCCAATATGAACAGTGTTAGTCAACGAGTAAAAGGGTACCACAAGACAAGCTTTAGCAAGATTTCGAAACTTAACTAAAGTACTTTGATTTAGACCAAGGATGCTCTCAAAGCAATAATTACACAAAAACAAGGATAATCACAACAAGTACAAAATCATTACACTTTCAAAACACTGACGACAAACGAATTTGGAAACAGAAACGATACTCTAGTCAAATACTTTAATTAAGATAAATTTAATCAGAATGAAAACAGCAGTCTTGATACGTAATAAACGATCAAAACAGTAGAATTTACTCAGCGAGGAAAAATATCGCTGTCCTTTTAAATAGCGCGTACAAGTATGGCAGGATAATCTGTGAGCGATTACAGTCGCCAAAACCATCCAAAACTCCTTCAAATGACATTCACGAACACTGCTAATATGGAGCATAGTCTACTGGCCAGTCACCTGCTGAAATCAGAAAGTGGTGAGAAGAAACTGACTGACAAACCATTTTGTGGACGCAAACTCATCCACAACATCCATAAAGAATCTCTTGATATTTTCTTTTTCGGAAGAAATAGCGTTGTACAATGTGTTCCAGAAAACATACCTTGATTATACAGAGTATGATATTGTAGAGTGAAAATTCGTAGAGCAGTCCCTGGGGCTCAGGAACGTATCAACACGACAAGTCTTGAGATCGACCAGGAAGGACAGGGATTATAGATCTTGTCTTATGAAGATAAATTTCGCATCCTCCTGAATAGTGAGTGCCACTCTCGAAGTATTACGTGCCAAGAGACGCCGGCTACAAAGTTAAGTTCACATGCATCCAGATAAGCCACATGATTCATGGACTAAGCGCGAAATCAAGTTGGAACTGATTATTTAACTCATGAAATGTCAAGAACAGAAAACTTGGAAGAGTCAGGCACTACCAACTCAAAAGTACCCCATGTAGGTGTGCTGTTTCTCAACTCGCTCATTCAGATAAACAGGATGAGAAAGCTCACGCGTTTTTAACGCATACGATAAACTGCCTACATACGTATGACGCTAGTTTAGCGAACAAAATGGATGAGTCATACGAACTAAGCAAAGCAAATAACATTCATCTGACAGGAAAATCTGAAGCATGGGTATATTCTAAAAATTACGTATGCCTTTGGTTCGCAGGAATGGAGGACGGAAGAGCCCACTACCTATTATCTTACTTGAATGCATGTGTTGGGGAAGTTAGATCCCAAGAATTCACTTGGAAAAGACTTAATTTTGTAGTTTCATTTAGAAAATTTAAATTTCTTTGTTTTCGCGTTAAAAGCGTTTTCTCACCTTCATGTTGTTTTTCACACTTGGGAGAATCTTAAATGCTATTGGTCTGTTTTTTCTTTCAGTATGCTATTTCATAACTCTCCCCCAAAGACGATTTTGTGATGTCTTTGATCACCGAATCTTTGTGCCGTTCGCAGTCAAAGTGAACTCGTAACCACTTATAACTTGGCAACATGCTAGAGAAATCATCCTGCTGTATTCGTCTCGGATACACCAATATCTCGATCCTTAGATGATTCAATTTTCCTGAAGTCGTTTTCGCTGAACACATGTTCATTGGAGATGACAACTCTACCAAAGCTTGGTTTTTCGACCTCTGGGATTACTCGGAAATGTGAAGTTAGCCACTCGTTGTAGAAATAGTCACACGTTTTTTCGTTTGGACTACATATTTACAGATGAAGAATTCCTAACTGATGGCCTCTTAATCCTGACTTCTCTGAATAAAAGTGGTCATGCCATCATAGCCTACAATTTTACCAGAGACTCCGAGCTTAAACACCCCACCAACAACAGGCGTTAGAATTTCAGACGGTTGGATGTGCCATCTTTACTGGCAAATTTACAGCAGGCGGACTGGAAACTTTACCCTCGACTTGATATGGACGATCATTAAGACTACTTGCTGAATACAAGCTTGTGTGTTACAAAATAGTCTGCCCCTCAAGTGGCCCCTGAAAACTATAAGGAGCGTACAGTCATCAAGGATCTCATCCTTTAGAAGTTAAGGCACAAGATGTGCTACTGTGCAGAATACAATCAAATCAGTGACAACAGCATATGCAGGGAGTTCAAACAACCGAGGAATTAATGCACAAAGGCGACGAGGGAAAATAAACTTCAAGGTCGGAAAAAGCTAATCGATAAACTTGCCTCCGATCCATCAACTTTATTTCTCAGTGCATTCTTCAACAAGTTGAAACCAGACTTCCCAGTTGTTGGGTCGTAATGGCCCGACCGGCGACGATGGCGACACTGCCGACCTTCTGGTAGGACCGTGCATAAGAAACTGCAGTATCTAGAAAATGACATTTATGTCCCAGATATAGTCCATTCTGTTATACTAAGAGAATTGTCTTTAATCTTGGCAACGCTGCTTAGCTTGCTATTCTCACATTCGCCAAACCGAGTCACCGTATCAGAAAATTGAGAGAATTCAACGCAGCAAAACTTCAAGCTATCGTCTGGCAGCAAATCTCTCAATATCCTCAAAAGTTATTGATTCCCCTGATGTGAGATGTTCTTCATGACTTCTTACTTTCTATAAACGTGTTTTCACACCAGCATTACGGTTTCAGTAAGTGCCAATCTTATATAACCAACTAATGGACCGCTGTGAACAGATGGACAGTCATCCATGACCGCAAAAGAGAGGGTGACATCACTGACCTTGACTTCTCAAAGGCTTTTGATAAAGCTAACCTTATATGTTTATCAGCAAGTCCGAACGATTAGGTAGGTCACCGTCAATTGATCGGCTTGCTTCGTATCTAAATAATTAGTCTTCTAAGGTTACAGTTAACTTACTTTTTCTCAAATGTAGGGATGTTCCCGTGTACCCCTCTAGATTCTATATTAGAACCTCTTCTTTTCTTTATTGATGTGGAAGATCTTCCACACCAGGAATCGTCAGAGTTATTACTTATTACCAGTGATGTGAAACCCTGGAGAGTTTGCAACAGAGAGGATAGCCTGGCACTTCAGACGGATCTGACTCGACATCAAAGTTGGGAGGATAACGAGGGACGTACTCTAAACATGTAAGTTTGGAGCAGAAGTTTTGAAAAGTAGCCCTTGTAGTTATTTCTATGGGGAAAATTTTCGGCACTATTCGGTGATAGTGTTTTGCTTTATTGAGAAGCGCGAGATCCAGCATTGTACATTCATGGTGAACCTCCCTACTGTAGGGCATCACTATACGTCTGCCGAGCAACGGAGTTATGTGAGACTCACATATGACCCAACTTGTTGAACTTCTACGTGAATACGTCAACTCCGTTGGAATGTCTAACCCTACTAGACGGGAGATATCCTAATATCCCTACCAATTATCCGGAACCTATTCTCAAGAACAGTAAGCCTAAAAACCCCATGGTTGCAGTCGAATTATAATGCATGAAACATCATTTATCTCCCATCCCGACCCGACTCTTTCAATAGATTAAATAAGTTCAGGCTACATGATGGTAAAAAGGATTTATGGAATTTATAAGGGCTTTAAGTTTTCCGGGACATGACGGATGGGTTTATCCAGTGTGTTTAGAGGTAAGTGGGCTTGAAGCCACTAGGCGTGAAATTCTTACGATGACTAAGAAGGAGTTTATGGAGAAATGCCGAAAAGATTCAGTCTTAACAAGATGTCGATTGAATGTAATGATTTGTTAAAATTCAAAAGGTTCAAATGGTTGTGGACGGAATACAAGAAGCTTTTGCTTATCAGGCTTCCGTGTCTAGTAAAAATGGATCACCAATACCCGCAGGCAGGAACCTAGGTATATTAACGATAAAAAAAGTGAAAAGAAATTGGTAAATCATAGTAAGATACTATCCTTAGTCCTTAGGAATAAGCCAAGGTACGTCTTACAGGACTCCTGAGAAGTCGCTTGGACCAGCTCAGCCGAAAGCGAATTTCAGCATTTGACGACTCTTAAGGAGTAGAAGTTGTGTTTACAGTTCGTTCTTCTGTGTTGTGTCTCTGCTTTCTGAGTGTTACCCCTTAGGTTAGTATTGAGACCAAACTTAAGTAAGTGTCCAAGGGGATGTTCAGAAATATTTAGGATGCTTTAGGTCATTGAATGTAACCTCTAAGACGCTAGTACTGTAATGGGTGAATGTTTGGTGACTGGAGGAACTCTTCATAAGGCTTGAATGTAAGTCCCGGAACTGATTTCATGGCTCGCCGTTGGATACGCTCCAGCGTGTCCTTATCATTTTGGAGTGAGGGAGGAAATACTATGTTTCCGTATTATAAATGGGGACGAATAAAACTGTTTAAGATTATGTGGAAAGTTTTACCGTCAAACTAGTCAAAAATGTGATTCAATGTAACCAATGCAATGTTTGCTCGAAAGGCATTTTTTTCACAGTTAGCATAAGTCTTCAAATCATAGGGCACCAGCACTCTTAAATCTTTTTCAACTTGGGATACTTCAAGAGAGGAGTTTCATAAGTTTTTAACTGTAGTCTACATCATGTCTCAGATGGACTACTTTACACTTAGAAGTGGTAAAGGTAAGTCCATTGCAAAACTGCCCAACTTTTAATAATAATAATATAATATATTTCTGCATGTGCAGGTACGCACCGTTTTTACAGGCATGATCTATAAATTACAACATTTGTTGGTTCACAAAATGTTTCCCAACATAAATAAGTTTATAGTTGTTATAAAATGAAATCGTAAAGCGCTTGCTGTAAACTATGACCTTGAGAGGACGCGTACATCAAGTTTGTTTCAAACGTCAAATGTTTCATAGCTGTGCTCTCAGAGCAAGATTCTGAAGAAAAAAAGAGAAACAGAAGAGCAGCAAGGCACTTGGATATGAACGCCAAACGTTGCTTAACATAGTGTAGTAGAACGGACAGAGGTATAATAAATTAGAATAAATTCATATTATGTCTTGTTAGTGAAATGAAGTCAGAGGCTCCATATTAAAGAATGTACTAATAAAGAACAATGAGTTGTGATTTTAAACAAGTTGGAGTAAGCTCACATGAAGGAAGGGAAGTCAGGGTTGGTACAAGAGAGGCGGTTTATTAGAAGGGTGTGTATATAATAATAATAATAATAATAATAATAATTTATTCTCAAATAACAGTTTGTTACATGAGGCATGCCAGTTTACAGGCAAGATCAAATTGATACAAATGATACAATATACACTGCAATAAATTACATAGCTGGGTTGATAATTTATAAGATATGAATGTCGATGGTTTAAATCAGTACTACAGTTGGCGCGCTTCATGAAAGTCGCGTTGCGAATGTGCGACTGATGGTCAACAATAGGTCCATTGAAGGTATGGGCTTCTAAAAATCGCAACCTTATTTCCTTCTGGGATATCCAAGGCTTTAAGGATGGTGCAGGATGAAGTCACCAGTTCCATATCTCAAGGGGGCTGAAAGAGGGAGCAAGTAAAAGAAAACACGAGAGGCAAAGTAGTCAATATTCATGAAAGAATGCTTAAGGTATGATTACTCAGTCTAATTTTCCTTCATTAAGGTATATGTTAAGAAAGAGCATTTTAATATGTTAAAGAAAATAAGTGTTGACAAGGTGTGAGTGGACATACAACTGACAAATGGGGGCGATTCGGAAAAGAGCTGAGTATAAGATTATGTGTGATTATAAAATAAAATATAGTGCTAGAAGCAGTATTGTGATATACATTTGGCTGTCTTCCCTTTAATATCGAAGCTATTAGAGCCTCTTTCGTTTTTTTTTTTAAATATTTTCCCTCCAGTTATTATAGGGTCTTGATTAGGCTTCGTATATTAGCGAATTGTCTAGTTTGCTTGTAATAGGATTTCTAGGTAGGAAGTGAAACCAATTCAACGTTCGTAACACGACTTAAAGAGGTATTTTGCGTGAATAGATCAGCTTCAATACCATAAGTTCGTGGCATCCCACTAAACCATAAGGAGCCGTAATTAAACAAAATGTTCTGCCCTACAGACATGGGTGGATTGAAGTTATCTCCCCACCTTCATGTTTGCTGGTCAGTAACGCCACCCTCCCTCCTTTTGTGATGTTAGGCTCTCTTACGTTTGTGGTAAGTATGAATACTGCTTCAATCAAAGCCCATAGTTGGAATACACTGTCTCTACTAGGTCCATGTTTCAAGCAAATCAGATAGTTAAAAAAATTTGTTTTATGGGTTAGATGTCCACATAGTATATCACACTGCTATGAAAATAACTAATGGTTTAAAGAAGTAAGGACTAATAGCAAATCAAAAGATATGAGAGGGTATAAAATCGTAGAAAAAAAAATTTTCAGGGTAAGACAAATAAAACATTGAGAAACTCACAAGACGTTGTGGCCAAATTTTGAACTTTGAATGGTCGGCCTTAGTAGATCAGCATTCATAAGATTGAGCTATCTGTCTACTTGCAGTGGAATAAAAAAAAAAAGACATGACTTTTAGGAAGAATAATGTACATTTAACCTGTAGAGATTTGGGAACTGAAAGCTAGGGTTAGGAGCATGAAGTCATGATTAATAAACAATTAATAATAGGAAAGGATAAGCCATATGTTCTGTGATTTGGTTATATTCATATTAGTAACAGTCGGACTTGTTATAATTTTGTTCTTTCTAGATACTAGGCGGTCCGTAATAAAGTGCCTCATTGGTGGGCGGGAGTTCAAGGAAATGTTGAAGCTCTTTGGAGTCTAGAAATAGGGTTATTAGCCTTTTGAATCTGATAAACGTATCACAATTACGGATAGGCATTGGCAGCCTGTTCCACAATAAACTGTACCGTACTGTAAAGAACTTACAACGCATTTGTTTTTGGTGTTTTACGGTAAGTAATGTATATGCGTTGTTTCTAAGTCTATAGGCTGGGTCGTGGGTAATAGTCGGGCAGGAGGTTAGAAAGGAGAGCCCATATATCGCTTTGTAGAGAAATATTAAATTGTTTTTTAGCCTACGGTGCCATAAAGGTTCTAAAGATAGATGCTTACATCTGTCTGTGTAATCAAGATTCGAGTTGCATCCTAGTAGTTGACGTGTGAAACGTCTTTGAACATCTTCTACTCTTATCTTGTCTGTGATATTCATATTAGAGAATACAAAAGAGCAGTATTCAAGGGAGGGTCTTACACATATTTTGTAGAGAGTAAGTTTACCCTCTGTTGTGAAAAAGTTTTTCATTATAAAGCCAAGTGGGTGAAGTGTTAAGAACACTAATGGCTATGTCTTTTGTTATCTAATTTTTTTCTTTTTCTTTTTGCCTATTCGATGCCAGCCACACAATCCTAGTGTAAAAGTCCGAGTTAGCATGTTATAGGTTGTCTTAGTAGAATAGCTAATCCATCGTAATATTGGAAACATGAGTTTGAGTGGTAAGCGTAGGAAAACAATCTGTGTCACAGACTGATTGACTTATTCTCAATCATAAAGAGCATGATACATATTAACTTCTTTATTTATTGTAATTTAGATTTGATTGATTGAACGATTATTGGTTGAATAGCCGGGTGGTAATATTTGTCTAGGTAAGGATGTACATTTAAATTTATGACGAATTATAGAACCGTCATTTAGCCGATTACTTGTTTTGATTTTGACGAGTAAGGGTGCCTGTATAACCTACCTGAACGGCTATTCTTCGGTCCGAACCGTAGTTTGGACTGTACACTTATAATGATTTCTGAAGTATGGACTAACAGTAATATTTCCGACCTCAGTATATCTTTTGATAATTATTTCCTATATAGATGTGAAAGATTGAAAGGGCGAGGCGGAGGGTGCCTTATTTACGCTCACTCTAGCATAAACTCACTACTATGTGGTGTGCCTGAACTAAACAAACTGAGGGATTCAGTGTGGAGATGTTGTGGAGATATGACTGACAAGCTTATTTTGTAAATAGTCAATACTGGAGCAGAAATCAGCATCATCCCACTCCATCTCTCCCGCAGACAACAGATAAGAAGCATTAAACTGTCTCTAATATCGGTTAACGAATCAATTATCAAGACGTACAGTGAACAATCACTTATATTAGACCTCAAACTCCGCAGAAGATTTACATGGGTTTTCATAGTTGCCCATGTCAAACGTCACATCCTCGGAGCCGATTTCCTCAGTGTGTACAATTTGTTTGTAGATATGACCAAGAAGAGGCTAACTGACCCAAATACACGTTTACAGGTAGATGGTACACCTTCCAACGACTATGAAATCCATGTTGTACGAATAATGAAACCTGCGAACAACAATTTCAACGACATACTGATAGAATACGAATGCATCACGAAAATAGACTATCAAAAAGAATGCAATCCACACCATGTGCAGCACCACATCACTACTACCGGACCACCCATTCGCGCCAGAGCGAGGAGACTACCACCAACAAAGTTGCGGACTGCTAAGAAAGAATTTGAACACATGATCCAACTTGGTGTCATCAGACCATCTAATAGTCCTTGGGCCTCGCCGTTACACTTAGTACCAATGAAAGACCAAGATTGGCGTCCGTGTGACGACTATCGCCGTCTGAATAATCAAACTATCCCTGATAGGTACCCTATGCCACATATACATGACTTCTCGTTAAACTTACACGGTAAATGCATTTTCTCGAAACCTGACCTTGTGGGCGCATACTAGCAAATTCTGAAGGCACCAGCAGACGTCGAGAAAACAGCCATCATCACACCCATTGGTCTGTTTGTGTTTCTAAGAATGCCATTCGGATTGAAAAATGCCACCCAGACATTCCAACGATTCATAGATGATGTTACAAGAGGCTTAGATTTCGTATTCGCCTACATATACGACGTTTTGATAGCAAGCACATCAATAGAAGAGCACGCTCAACATGTTCAGATCCACTTTGAACGTTTTAAGAAAAATGGCGTTGTTATCAATCCTACTAAATGTATATTCGCCGTCCCAGCCTTCGAGTTCCTGGGACATCACATTGATTCCCAAAGAATTAAACTGCTTGGAGATAAAGTCGAAGTCATAGTCAGCTTTCCCGAATACAAAACAATAAAAGCATTACGCCGGTTCCTGGGGATGTGCGATTTTTGCCGACATTTTCTCCCTAGCTACGCGACCATTTTGCAACCTTAGATGGATTTACTGAAGATGGATAAAACCGCAGCTCAGACCAGAAAAGAGAATATCTTCGCGGTAACGCCCGAGGCCAGAGAGGCTTTCGCTAAAGCAAAATTGTTCATATCCAATGCTATCATGCTACAGCATCTAAACACCGACCCCACAAAGCACCTTATCCTCTGCACTGACGCCTCCCAGAAAGCAGTAGGAGCAGTATTACAGCAGTGCGTGAACGACAAGATTACTCCTATAGCGTTCTTTTACAAACGATTATTGCCGCACCGAGAGCGTTATAGCACCTTCGGACGTGACTTTCAGGCTATGTATTTAGCTGTAAAACATTTCAACTTCCTGCTACAAGGCTGTGATTTAATATACGTAATACACGCTCAAATCAAGGTTGCGATTATATCAGAATCCCTTTGAAGTCTGTACAACAATTGTAAACCCATCAAATTATTCTATCACACAAATTGATTTAACGCTCTGTGAAAATTCTGTTTTATAATCTTGCCCATTTTTGTTCTTTTCAATAGTACTGCGACGCCATCATCTCATTTTTCAATAGATGTTGTAAAATTAGTGGTTATGCCTGAAAAATAGCATGAGTGCACTGTATAAAAGATGGGTTTTTATGAGTAGAAAGAATGCTCTGTGTTACTGATGATGACTAGCGAGTAAATTTTATATAGGTAAACTTTGACTAGTTATCAAGTGGAATTGAAAACCAGGTTAGATAAATACCTCTTATCTCCAGCTGCATAGGATGTGATAACTGGCTAGCCTTTTATCTAAACAGTTTGCCATTACCAAGAGGTGCTGAAATTACGAAAGAATACAGTAGTAGCGATAAATATGTAGGCACTACAGTTAAATTATTAATACTTCGCGGATACAATTAAGACAAGATGGGTAAGAGGATACTTACCACTCATAAAAAACCGTTAAAACATTCGGTGAGGCGTCGCGGCCAACAAAAAGGTACAAGTATGCTATGAAGGAGCGAATGTTGTGAGTTTTTGCAAGACATTAGAAGAATTGTTTGTCTTTATTTCATCGCCTAAGTGCTAGATACTTGGATTACTGTGTATATATGTTTTCTTGTAAACTTTTGTCGGATGTCTATAAAGTCACTCTGTATAACTGTCCTTGCGTCACGACTAATTTTGTGTTCAATCTTTCTATACTTATGGTGTATTTATATCCACGTTATATTCACCATTTGTGCTGCCTGTGATGTCAGGTAATTAGTTTTTGTTATCACACGAATTTCTTATCATGGACTAAACAGAATGGCAGAAGTTTATTTCATTATTATACCCTTGTTTTATCATGGCTATCTGGTGAGTGACAGTACGAGTTAGATTAATAGCGAAAGGGACTTACTAACTAATCTCTGTCGTTATCCCATTTTCATAAAGTTATTAGTCAGATGAAGGCTAATATGCCATTGGTTAGCGGAAAGTCATTGGCTTTGTACGAGTACTGTGTGTGAATTTAAAGCCATGACCTTCAAGCCAAATCAGTTTTGCTTGAGGAATGACTGTTTAGGCTCTATAACCCGATCGAAACGAAAACAAAATATTCGGGAAAATGACGACTATTAATTTTGTTATAAATTTGGATGTACATTATTACCTTGTAGAATCACAGAAAATTTCAGTATCAGTACATTTATGTCTGCTATCATAATGGTAAACTCAATCTCAAAGTCGGTGATTTGTGATGATGTGAATACCTCATCTATAGGATTTCGTGTGAAAGTCAAATCAATATCTATACTGATTCATCCTACGCGACAGTCAGAAATGTGATGTTAAGCAAATCTTATGAGCACATTTCAGCAAGGGATAAATCAATATATTTAATATGGAAAATTATGGGTTATACAGAATGACCCACGCCCCGATCAACTGCACAGACTGAACCAATTTTGATAACAGAATTTAAAATGTTTAGGGTTGAAGATATACTGCATGAAATGGATTCAGATAATAACGGTTCGCAAGTATGTTCAAACAGTTTACTCCGAAAACAAGCAGGGATGAAGGCATTGATTAGTGAAAATATGCATATTTGATGTTAAAAAGATGTAATATTAATGGTGGCTGTCTGGAATAGGCAGGTGGTTCGAGTATGATTGTATGGTGCCGATGCTTGATTGAATACCTTCAGATAGTGGTCATAATCAAGAATTTTCCTCTTATGCTTCATCAATCCAATTTAACCGGGCTGAAAAATAAACAAACAAATGTATGAGTTTTATATAAAGCGACTTCCGCATGAACTTTGAAAGCTAATTGAGGGTCAAAAAGACATTGTAGTGTAGGGGTAAATAAATCCTCAAAATCAATAGCTATGTAAGTCTTCGACATTTGATGCTGTATGTATTATTTTTAATGGACTCACTTAGATAAAGGCACGTGATCACGCATCCATACCAAGTCACGAGTGGGTACGCCGTTTTACACATCCCTTTTAACTGCCAGCTAGCTCAGACCAAACATACCGATAGCCTTCCATACATATCTCAAAACAATTTCATTTCTCACTTGACTGGGTTGGCATACTGCGATCATAAAAGAGGCCACGGTTAAGATGTTGTCTAACTTCAAATACACTTGACATCTTCAGTAGTCCACCATTTTATGTTGACCCATTAATTCAGTGGCCCATTGATCTGACCCCGATTTACATGAATGAATGAATATTTCGCGAGTATAAATCCTCCGTTTACTTCCTGTTTACTACATCCCGACTAAACCAGTTCGAAATAGCGAATGATATTAAGCGAAATACGGATTTAGCAGGATGAATTTAATTCAGACATTCGTTTACTTAAACAGACACTGAAATAGGAAGAGGAAAAGGGAGAGAAGCAGGTAAGACAGGAGTTTGGCTCCGTTTGATGAAATGAAACAAACTTCTATGGTTAGAAAAATCAGCTAACGACTTTAGAAAGATTTCTCTTTCGTCTTTTCGGATTCGTCCCTTGATCATAGGTTTGAGGCCATAGAAAGTTCTCTATAAGCCCCCTGGAGGAATTCAGACTGCAAAATTTGAAGCGTACGTCGCAAAATATTGAGATGATATAGACTGACCAGGGTATGAACTAGTTTTGATTGCTATTGAACTTAAGAACACGGGTTATTTTAGAAATCTAAATCCATGGTCAATACCACCATAATTTTTGAAAGCATCATCCGTCCCTCTTCCAGAATTATCTTTTGTGACTGTTGCACACAAGTCTTTGGAGTTCTAGCGGCTAGTGTTGCCAAATGGTTTATTTTTCACAAAGATAAATAAATAAGATCTACTGTCGTGTAATTTCATCCACCTAGAGTATCAGAAAGAGAAATATCTTAAGTGTCACAAAATGTATAATAAACACTGTAAACCTTTGAGCTCTTCATCATCTAAAATTACGTAATCACTGGTTAGGACAACTTTTATTTCAAGTTGTTCAAATTAACCAATTGTTTAACGTTCTGTAGATTCAGCTCCAATCAATGAGAAGGTCACATCGTCTCTTGTTTTATTCGTTCCTAGTATACTAAAAATCCCATTAGTGAAGAAATGAACTAAAGCTATGCTTGTGATTAATATTATGATTCACGAAATTTACAATGGAATATATATTCCTATCTTACCCACCGAACCTTACTCGTTCTCTTCAAATTTATAAAATATGCTCACTTGTTTGTATAATTTTCATCACTGTCAGGCTTTGTTGTTGCGTTACAAACAATCAAACTATATCAAAACAAAATGTTCCGATCACACCTGAGCTATCTGACTTATCTCATAACAAAAGAAAAGCACTATATACTCCATATTGGGCTGTAGAAATCAAAGGAGGTGAAAAGGCTGCGCGTGCTATAGCCGAAAAATACGGATTTCTATATCTTGGAGAGGTAAGTGGTAATCACGTTATCGGCTATGGACACCGGGAAAAATCGTGCTATTTATTTTAATTTGTAGGCAAAAAATTTTTTTCATGGGAATATGATTAACATCCGGTAGCTTTTGTACGATATAAAAGAGTAGATTTATGTTACAGGTGAAGAAATGTCCATGGGCTCGACAAATTTCTATTCAGAATCTTGGTTATCCATACATCCAGGCTTTTTTATGAATACGAAATGACTTCGTAATGTGTTCATGGGAAAGGTTTTCAGTCAACTAAAAAAATTATAATCTCTTTTGGGAAAACCGGCTTTTAATTGTAGGTTGGATTTTTCACTACCTATCCCACTCAGGTCATACTTAATGGGCCTGTTTTGTTTTACGTATAAGAGTTTAATCGTGAATCCACTATATCGTCTTAAAACATAGTCCTTCATATAAAGCTCTATGTAAAGACTTCTTTATTTGACGTAGTTTGGAAAATATGAAACTTCTTATACTGGGTTTAGAAACGGTAGGGAGGTGTTGGAAAGATGTTAGTAAACCAAGAACTGAATTCTATTGAAACCCCAACAACATACCCAATAAATTCCGGTAGCTTTTCTCTTATCAGTCAAAATGGGAATGACAGACGAGTGTAAATCAAGATTTTTTTCATTCCGTCTCCTTGGGACAAGCATTAGTTGTCTAGTAGATCGTTTACATTTTTATTATTAATTTATTTTTGTTTGTAAAATCAATGTATTCAAGTTATATCAGTATATATATTAATTTCACAAAACGTGGTTATCTTCTGAAAACGGCGTATTCATTATAATCATGAGGAATTTTTCACGAAATTAATCCTTGAATTTTAGGAAGTCTTACAAACTGCTGTTTGTAAGTGCATTTTGGTTACAATAGTTGGCGCTTATTTTATTAGTGCTATGATCCAGCAGCATATTAACAAGGATTTTAGTATTTAAATTTCATTTTTTATTTTATTTAATGTACTCGTTCTTAATTTTAAAATTTATCATCATGGTGCTTCGACCTCATTTCTTGCTGAAATTCATCAATAGTTTGGGTCTAAGGAAGCAAGTATTGTTTTATGTGTCAATTAATGGTTGCAAATATGTTTGAACATGAGTTTTCGTTTGCTGTAATTCTGCCGCAGTGATGACGAACAATTACTCAAGCTTATTTGTTCGAAAACCTCCTAACCCAAAAAGTTTGTTAAGTGTATCTCGTCGAATCACCCAGTCCAGAGCATATCACCCTTCGTTGTATCCCTGCTGCATGATGCTAAGTCATAGGTAGAGATTATGAAAAGACACAGCTACTTCAGTTAGTTACGTCCTAGTGTAATTGAGGTTTTCCAAATATCTAATAAATGGTGCCTAGTGTAAATCGATTAGTGAAGGTTTGACTCATAGGCTTAGGATAGTGCTGTCAGCGTTATGTTTCGGTATTAGCGTCACAGGATGCCAGGATAAACACATACAGAACTTCAGATTACTTACTCTGATGGTAGTAGGCTACCAAGTCGCACATAAATCGCTTACGTCTTCGAAGTCCTGAAGTTAATGTGCATCACTGGTTTTTAATCAGTGTTTATCAGTTCTCTTAGGTAGATTCTCTCCTAATGACTCGAACACTGAAGACTTGTGTTATGTCTCACTATTTTATAACATGTCACTGCCAAGTGGAGACAGTGTTAAAGACTAAAGTTAAGTTGATCATTTAAGGTGTCAGACTTGTGTTCTGATCACGGGAATGGTCGATAATTTCCAGATCTTCACATAATATGACATGCACACACATGCCCACCGTTATATTTATTCCTTCTTTATTTTTAGGCATTAAGAGAATCAATCTGACCAGATTGCTCAGCTATCAATTTCAAGGTCCCTTACCCGAAACAGGTGTAATATAATAAGTTAATGTCAAAACGAAAAGATTAGAGGGACAAAATAAAGTATTAGGCCAGTGGAACTTCGTATACACTTTTAGTAAATTGTTCATGATAAAATCTAGTTTTACATAATCTAAAATTGAACATTTAGAAGTGAAATGAGTAACATTTTATTCCCTATTATAGTCTTTTAAGCTCTTGAATGTTGTCTTGTATTATCCTAGCGAAATCAAAAACTAGCTTTAATAGTTCAGACAAATAGCGGTAGTATTACATAAATTAGTTTTCTTTCCTTTGGCTCATGCTGTCTAATCCGATTAGATATTTGTCTAGCGATGTAGTGACTTAGTGATCAAAGCAGTCATCTTTCAACCACCAGATTCCGAGTTCACGCCGTACTCAACTTACATTGGTTTTGGGATCTCAGTAACCAGGTCTTGTAGATAACTGTTTCAAAGCTCAATGCACAAACTTATTATTAGTCGTCTAATTACATATAATCAAAGCTGTCGTCAATTAGCCTAATTTCTGGATAGGATAATTCTACTATTTTACTTACATATTTGCAATATGAATTGTATTCTATGTAGTGATATTTGGCCATATCATTTGGAAAGCTGTAAATGTTATCATATACTTTGGTTCAATTTTTAATCGTCTTCTAAATTTATTCTTATAAAGCAACATCTATCATTATATTTTATGTAGCAACTATTGATTGTGGTCATTTATTTTTTGTCTATATTTTTATTTTAGATTTTACCTGGGATTTATCATTTCAAGCATAATCGTATTTCCAAAAGATCTTTGCGACAAAACAATTATTATCATGATCAATTAGCTAATGATGAACAGGTAGGTTTAATTTTAGTGTTCTAGATTGATGAAACTATTTTTGTTGTGTTCATTTGTCTGTCCATATGAATGCTTACTTTTCCGATATGGCAAAAATTATCGATCGAATTTAAATCATTATTCATCGGAATCTTTTGATGCTATAAATATTTAGTACTAAGAAATAAATAAAATATATCGTTCTCTAAGACGTGAAGTTTATTGAGAATTCATAATTAACTCCATAGGAAGTAAATTTTGGAGTGGATTATCACTGAAGACGTCAACTAGAGAAAGATTAAACAGGTTTCGTCATAATTTGGCTCGATATTGCACATTACTAGAAAGTTTCGAAATGTGACTAAACACCAGTCTAGTGCTACTCGGTATTTTCTATCTGAATTCATCTACTAGTGAAAATAAACCCCACAAATTTCCAGAATTTGAAAAAATAATTAACTTAATATCATCAGAGAATGAGAACTGCTGAGCATAATTTTTTTTATTAAACTGTAGTAACAATTATTAAAACTTAAGACATAAATGGGTTTTTCTTACTTTTTATTAGTCGTTTAGGAATTAAATTACAATGACTTCAGAATAATACATTTCTGTCTTCATAGTTTAACAAATATGAACACAAATTGTTCGTATTGAGATATTTCTTCATAATTATGTGATCAAGGCTAATAATTGTGAACCAGATTTAAGGCCTATACAGGTGGGGAAATACCCATAAAATTAAAAAAAAACTCGTTAAAGTTTTTTGTCACATGTCGCGAAATCTTACCTAGAAGAGTGTATTCCAGAAAGAGTTTCTTCTGTACATACTGTGCCTCTTGAAATTTCACAACTCTTGAATTGTGTACAAACTGCGCAGATAATAAAAACAATAATTTAAAAAGATAAGTGCCACCTCATAAAACTTTGAGGTATTTGTCATATAAATAGACCTAATAAGGTACAATCAAGACAAAAATTATCTTTCATTTTTAGAAATGATAAAGTATATGAATTTATTATATTTAGTGTTCTACTGAGAAACACGGATGTCCTGGTAGGATAAGACTTTCAGTTAGTTAAAAATGAGCCATATAGCTTATGTCATATTATTGATCTACTTGTGGCCTACTTGTGTCGTTAATAATAGTTACTTTATTTGTAATTATATTACTGAAGCTGATTTACTAATTATAGATTCCGATCATATATAACTTGATACCAAATGGGAAGTGATAGTTCTGTTAAGTTTTTAATTTACTTTAGATGAAGCACTATGTATTATGATTAGAGTATGCAATATTATTTATTTCTGTTTAACGATATCAAAGATTCAGTTAGAAATATTGAACGATATATATCAGATGAATTTACACCTTACTTTATTTTGTACCAAAACTTATCCATTCTTTCTGACAATTTAACGCTTGTCTTCACAAAGTGTTGTAAATTTAAAGTCTACTCTTTCTTCCCTCCTATAAACTCCATCTGCATACCTATGAGGACTTGCTAAGTACAGAAGTACTAGTATAAATACAGTTGTTGCTATGAGTATATATGACACTTGACTTGGTGGCTTTGCATATACTAGTTAATGAGCATCAATTATGAGCTCAACATTTCTCACTGGTATCTTTGGACTTTTCTGCACTATAGGTATGGCTTTTTAATGTAACTTTAACTATGCTCACTGGTAGATTTGCATATTATTTGCAAATAGCACTATCCATTTTAATATTTCTCATAGGTGATTCGTCTTTATGTAGTCCGTCTTTAATATTTATATTTCGGTAGGAAGTTTACTAATTCTGCAGGTTTAATTTCTTATTAAATTGCATATATAATTGTGTTGGATATGCTCAGTGATTTTAAATCTGTTCGCAAGTATTACTAATTGTTTAAAATTTATGGCAGCTTTAAATGGGGAAAATGTCCTTTGTTTATAGTAAGTCAATACGACAAACCTTTGCTAGTTACAAAATAAGGGTTTCGCCTTATGAATCATGTTAACATAATAGATGTGTTGTGTCTTTGGCATTATTTTTTAATAGGTGATTTATAATTATCTTTGTGGGTAAATTATACAAATTGTGAATCCATCTGGTATTGGGATATCGGAAAAACACTAACCATCGTTATTCACAAAATGTATAAGTCGTGTTAGTAATGCATATTCAACGTAGAAATGATACAGTTTCAATTTTTTATAGCCAATAAGAATCATTTTTTAGTATACAACACTCATTGAGAAGTCTTGTTTTAATGGTGTTCATCATAATAGACTTGTTCATTCTGGTTGGCGATTTTTAGCAAGGTTGTTTTCTACAGAATGGGGTTGCTGACCCTCTTCCTTTACCCGGGCTTGGGACCGGCAGTAGCCGTAGATGAGCTACACGTAGAGTTAGAGCTACAGGACAGAGTTCATTGGAGAATACTGGTGGGTAGTTTATGGTCCTCCACGAGGGTAACAGGCTTAACTAAGTAAGTATAATAGACTTGTCATTCTGATCAACATTCGAATCAGCACAAGACGCTGAACTTAGCATATATTATCAACTACTTCATGAAATATATAAACTAATATATAGTATTTTATAAATCACATAGGGATTTAAGTGCACAGTTTTGAAGTACACTCGTAGCTTGTCCATTAATACTGTTCATCTTCACCAACCGAAGTGAACGGGGTGGGGTTCGAAATTGTGTTTTAAAAGTTGGAACACAGGTACTTTAACCACTAATAAATCTCTCCACAAGACTATATTAAGGAATATTTGTCTGTGTTTTGTTCTGATACATCTTGTTCTTTGTACGCGTAGATACCAAATTCCTAACCATTTCTTAGTCCTCAGAAGCACTTTAATCGTGAACAGAAAACCGTGATAAGTTTAGAGGAAGTTTACAGTATTACGTAGTCTATGGATTTTATAAGATTCTGGAACCCATTGAAACTGCCGACAACTCCAGCAGCTAGCCAATCAGGATAAAGAAAACACGATTAACCAGTTTCTAGATTTCTTTGATAGTTTCAAAAGCCCCCTGATTGGTCGACGTATTTTCTCCGTTCCTCCTGGCTTTTGAAGGCTTTTCCGACCGATTCTCAGGTAGTTACAGAAGGTATCTTTGAGTGGTCTTAGTATACTATTTAGGACTCCGAACTAATTTGATCTCACGTATTTTATGATTAATTTGACTGATATTGCTCTGTTCTACAGTATCTCTTTGCAATACTTTTAGATTCTGACTTTTATACTGCAAATTTATCTGATTGTAAGAAGTTCACTTAGATTATTTATAATTAATGCTACACTACAATCTGTTCTTCTTCAGTAGTATAAAATATCGTTTTATTTTTTATTCCTTAATCATGTTGGTTTCGTTTTTACTGATCAATATTTTTTAGTTAACATCTCAGAGTAGTGAGAATTTTCATATTCAGCTTTGTTGTTTTTATTTACAGTAAGCTCATAGCAAAAAGTAGCCTCTGTTTAAATAAGATTGATATATACATTTCTTTGAAAATAGTGTAAAACCAACCAATGATAAGATATTGAAAGTTGTAAAATAATAATGCGAATTGAACGTTTGCAATTACACATACTGACGCTAACAATACTAATAACTAGGATTAAAAGTAAGCATTGTATTGTTAACCTATTCGTATATATATATATATATATATATATATATATATATATATATATATATATATATATATATATATATATATTACAGTCTGTTTTTAGAATAAGTTGTTAAATGATAAGTTTTAATTTATTTAACTTACTGCTGTGTTACCATTGTCTTCTTTCACCTACTTATTAAGAAATGTTGTTACATATTTTTTTGAAATTGCCGCCAATTTTTGGGTTTTATTTACAGTATCGAAAAAGGATAATGTCCTTTATTATTTATGTAGTGAAAGAAAATAGAAACAAAGACTATATGAAGTGTTACCGGTTGTTATTAATATACTTTTTAAGTTATTTCTGACATAAATGTATAAATAAACATTCATTTCCGTAATAATTTTACAACTTTTAATCCATAGTCTTTTAATAATCTCAATTCAAACTCAGAAGAATTGAACAAATGTTGACATATATTTAAACAACAGTGATATCTCCAAACACTAATCTTCCCGATTACTGCTTATACTCTTATTACCTCTACCACTACGGGATTTGAATTGACCACTGCATCTCTGTGCTAATGTGGTGTGGCAACTCGAACTGATGTACGTACGTACGTACGAAGTTCTACGTTGTTACTAACTGACTGACTGATATCAAGTCTATTTCTTATAGAATGTGTTTTTTTTATTAATATTAATATGATTATAATTATAATCCTCTTTTTATACATTGTATTTGAGTATATAATTAATTGGTTATATTTGTCAGTTATTGTTATTATTTTCCTTTCAATGTTTCATTATTAGTCATTTCTAAAGAAACGCTATGTAGAAATTGTTAATTCTGATTGATTTTCATTGACCAGTTAGCCAACCAGTTAACTAAATAGTCACTACATCATATATTTTATGCACAACTTAATTGATTAATGAAACGAAATATAAAGTTAACCAAAACAGGATAAAACTAAGAGGGTAAACCTGAGAGAGAGAGAGAGAGAGAAAGGTAGAGAAAAGATGGAGTAGATATGTATCTACAATACCATTTACAACCAGATAAAAAATTCATATATTTTACTACTGATATAAAGTATTAGTCTTAATGTCCAAATTGATGTTGTTCTAGAGTCTAATAACCTTTTTTCTACTTATTCCATGAATAGGTTTGACAATCCATAAGTTTCTTTTGCTCTGTTCTTAAATCAGTTAAAGTTCATGCAAGAGACTTCTGTTGAGATTTGAAAAAAAAAGATAATTAATGCCAACTAATAACAAGTAGATAGAGATAAAATAGTAAAGCATTGCAATAGAAACAGCATTTTATACTGCGAAATAATTCATAACACAGTATGTAAAAAAAAATTTCACATTGAAATTAACAAGTGGTACAAAATGATTAGGCAAGTATTCACATTTCACTAACTGTTTGAATGAACATAAAATTTTAAGGCTAATTAATTACAGAACTGTCCAAATCTGGTTACTTCTTAAAATGTAAAATCTATATAATCAAATTGTGGTATTATTAATTACTGTTCATGTCATTATAATTTCATAATGTTATTGATCAAATATTTATTTGTAATATATGTCAATATAGAAAGAGAATTCAGTTTGATTGTCAGAAATTGTAGTGAACAAGGAATCATTAATTATAAACTGATTATGGATGACCTGAATTATGTTGTAAAATGACAGGACAATGTGAAAGTATTTGAAATGGGAAATGTTGAACAAAAATTGTGCCCTTATTCATTAATGTCAAGATACGGAGAGTTGTCATATATGGAACAAAGTTTGTGTTCTTTGAAAAAGATCACACATACATTCAACTTTCTTTTTGTGCAATTACAAAATAGGTCTTTTGTATTTTTTTCAACTTCTAACAACAATGATGCTTATCCAGAAAGTACTGTTTAGTGAAAATCGCATACTGTTAATTATCTTTTAAATCTCATTAGAAAGTTCTTGTATAAATTTAAGAGATATATCGTATCATAGCTATTCCTCAATCATTAGTTCCTATTATCCTATTAACTGATAGCTATTTAATTCACAAATTATTTTCAAGCTGTTGGTGTTGGATTTTCTGAGCTGAATGATTTAGTTTTGTGGTTTTTCATGTTCCTCCTGGGCAACATCGTAAGTACATACTTTAAAAAAGTGAATATCTTCAACATTCATTAGCGTCTTTACCTGTTGACCTGCTACTTAGTTTTTCATAACTATGTGGTCGTTGTTTGTATGTTCGTTTTGATTGTTTGTTTATCGTTTTTCTTACTAGTTAATAGATGTCTATGGACTGATGTTTGATCGGAGCACCAGGCTTATAAGGATTCTCTGATTTAGGTTTACGGCAGTTACTTTGTTTGTCGTTGTGTCTTTTGGTTTACGTAATACTTACTGCAACGATTTCATAGGATTGCGGGCTACACCTATTCCTCGGGGCCTTAACAACCTGTTTGTGACCTCGGGTTCGCTATTCATGCAGATTGATGTTGTCTGTTTGCTGACTTTTGCTGTTGATTTTGTGTATGATGGTCGTCTTAATAAACGTTTGGTCGATTTTTGTGGACATCCATTTTTCAGAAAAACGTCCATTAGGTAGTTCCTTTTACTTCTCTAAGTAAAAGTGGTGTTGCAGTGTGTATTCACTTCATGTTAACCAGATAATCAATTAATTATTTGTATTATGCATAGTTATTTATGTTTTTTTTACAAAAAAATTTTATGTGTGAGTTATCTTAGAAAGTATACCTTAAATCGATTAATTTTATTTTACGATATTTCCCCATAGAAACATACCTACTACAGTTGTACATACTGAGAAAATTAATTGTTAGTTAAATACAGTTTCTTAGTCTTTACAATTAATTGATCACTTGGTAGTGACCAGTGTCATGTGTTTTAGGTCCCTTAAGATTTTAGGCACACTTTGCTGATGAGTACCAAATAGCACAAAACCTAGGTCCAGGGTTTCCTGTCGGCTACCTCCAATAACCACCTAACGTTTCTTAGTCTGAATTTCTGATTAAATTTATTATATTGGTGTTGCATATATTAATTGGATGTTGTAATTTGAACAAGTGAAATGATAAATCGTTTAAAATTTGTTGCTGTAACCACTATGATCTGAAGCTTCTTACTCTTAGACAGATGAAAAAAGACACCGAGAAAGAAAATGAAAACTATGAGGAAAGATTTCCTCGCCTTTTATCATTTTTTTTCATTTCTTATTTATGTTATCTACGAAATATTCTATCGAGAATAGTTTTAATTAAATTCGGCTTATGCTTTTTCTTCCACTTTTGTCTCATTCAGAATTTTCTAGAAAGTTAAAAATGGTGTTTCTGAAATCACACAATCATTTTGTCTTTGTATGCTTTATTTCTGCTAATTGAATGCAGTGTATATTTGATCACAGCGATAATTATTGTATAAATGTGAGGTAGATTTGTATTTCACTAGTAAGGTGTTTTTTCAAAATGTGATTACACTGTTTCTTATCATTATGTTGGTTGGTTTAATCAATGAAATTTCGTCGCCATATTAGACAAGATCATCAGCGTAAACCTTGTCTCTTCTAATATTAAAAAAATCCGATCTACTAATCAATTAATATGTTGAGGTTGTACAAGTTTTATCAACCATATACGGAATAACGAATACGTGATTAGAGAATGGATTTTCTCTTTGGAATTGTTTTATTTTTCAAAGGAAAACATATTGGTCGACCGATCATGCATTCTTTCTTTAAAAAAATGAAACTTATAAAAACATACATAAATCGGATAAGTATGAAACAAAATTTAAAAATCCCTCTCAAATTAAGTTGATGTTAGGCTAAAATGAAGTAATTGAACAAAATTCTTATTGGTTTGGTGAGCCATGCTATTTGTTTATGGATTCATTCGTTTCCCAGGTTATTTAATAATATCATTATTCATATTATTAAGTATAGTAAGTTTTTGGAGATTTTCAAAAATTTGAAGGTAGCTTATCAACAACTGATATTAGATTTCTACCTGGGCGTTCATTCATCAGGTAGGGTCGTTAATACGTGCTACTGAGAGATCTCGTGCAGAAAAAATACGATCATTCAATGCCCTTTGGTTTTCCGTGATTCTCTAGCTTGCTTCAGTTCATGATATGACATTGATTTGTTCAGACCTGTTTTTTTTATTGGTCACATAATATTCTTGTTGTTCCATTGTACTATTTAAACTTGGATTAATTTTGATTTGGTTATTTATTCTCTGAAGAATTGACTTACACTGAGTCACGAAACGTCAGAAAATTTAATTTTTCTATTCATTGGGATATTACAAATATATTAATTAATTTATAACAATCTACCCAATGCTCAGTTTATTAGAAATTATCAGGTCAAACCGTGATAATGATACTTACGTGATAAGAATAGTTTCTAAAGTATTATCATATTCATCAAATACTTTAAATAAATATTTTGAATTGCAACAAAAGGCAGGTGACGTTTGTGATTCATTTAAAAACTGAGTGATTTGACAACATAATACATACTGTATATTCGAGACGGAATGGTTGTAGATGATAATCAGCAGGGTTTGAATCTAGGTTTCAAGCTTTTTAACATTCATCAGAAAAGGATATCCACTGTCTTAAAGTAGATAATGCTGTCTCGGATATCAATACTATCAGTAAATTGAAAAGTGTCATGAACACATTTAGATACGTGCCTTCTAACTGGTTTCAATTTTTCCGTCAACCGTTAGGCGATTCTGTGGTATGGCGAATTCGACATATCCAAAGTAGATCGTAACGGTAAACCAGGTTAATGTACTTTCGGTAATCCATATAAGTGCGAGATGATAGGACCAATTGAACATATATGATCATATAAGTCTGGGGTTATTATCCTTGTGTCCTTCAGATTTTTAACATTAGCTATTTTTCAATTTGCGGTGTTTTGTCTACTTTAGTTTTGGAAAATTTATTACTAAATATACTGTTCATGATACTTTTCAATTTATTGAAAGTATTAAAGACTCTAGTACTTCCGGAAAATTCATATTCTCGCTTAACGTTAGCTCTCTGTTCATAAGTGTATATTTAACCGAGACTATATGTCATATATGTGGGTATATTGATCCGAATGTTATAGATCTGGGTCTGCCGATTGATCACTTGAAAGAACTATTGTTACGCTGTACCTTTAATGTTCATTTCAGTTTCAACAATGAAGAGATGGGATCGCAATGGGGTATTCATTGGGTTCAATCTTAGCAGACTGTTTTATGGCAAAACTGGAAAACAACCAACTTCGATTATCAATCGATTTAATCTATACGTAGGATATACAGATGACATATTTGTCATTTGTGACGCTAATTGGATTAGTAGATGTTTTACTTTCCTTCAACACATGTAACCCTTCCATAGACTTAATTTTAGAAAGTGAGCTAGGTCAGTCAATCTCTTTTCTCGATGTGCGTCTGACGACGAGGAGTGATGATTCCTTAAAAAGATCCATTTTTTAGAAAACAAAAATGGGGTGGCCAGCTGACCAACTTTTGTATCAGGGTTCCTTTAAACAGCAAGAGGAATCTTATTCACTCTTTACATTACTAAATATATTTGATATGTATTACAGAATGCATTGGCGAAGAACCCGCATTCCTCAGGAAAACTCGCGTAGAACGACTATCTAAGCCGCTTCATAGAGAAGAATATGAAAGGATGTTGTGACAAGGAATCCAGTTTTTCGTTTCGAAGAGATACCTTTATATAAATCAAAGGTGACCGAACACCTGATGTAACTAAAAATCGGTTAACAGCAGCAATAAAACGAACATTCTACGCCGCACAACTGCGAATAACGTTCACTAGTAGGAACTTATTTTCTGCATTCATAAACGATAAGCTTCCCCGTCTGACCGCTTCCATGTGCACCTACTAGCTCACCTGCTGTTGTGGAGCAAGGCACACTGGCCGTAACCAGCACTCTCTTTCAACTGTGATTCGGCAATAAGTTCAAGTGTGATTCTACAATAGTGATAGGATAGCAGTTAGAAGTTCTGTTATTGGGCATCTAATCGACTGTTATCATTCCGCTGATCCACAGGTTGATTTTAATGTTGTGTATACTATTTGTCCAAATTTGCCTCGATTTCTTCGTATCCCACTCCTTAAAATAGCAGAAGCTCTTACCATCCATGAGCTCAATCCCGAATCGCACGTACAATGAAATACGTCCTATCGTTATCGTCACCTTCACCTTAATCTATTATTATTATCATCATCACATTTCTCTCTTTACTTATACCTCAGATTCTCATGATTTTATTCATGATATCACTTCATTTATTTTCTTCACATCTATTACCTGTAATTACTTTTAATTACCCTCATTTATTGTAACAAAAACGTTTTAATCATCTTACTGCATTCACATTATAATTCGTTACTAACTTATTATTTGTATTGTTATTATTCATGTTACATAATCTAGT
Organism: Schistosoma margrebowiei; assembly: GCA_944470205.2. Lineage (NCBI taxonomy): Eukaryota > Metazoa > Platyhelminthes > Trematoda > Strigeidida > Schistosomatidae > Schistosoma > Schistosoma margrebowiei. Next base: position 31,830,447 of record OX104025.1, read on the forward strand.
ATCACAATCTTTCGATTGCATAGCCATGTTTTATCCTTGTTCATATTTGCTCACGAAACTAGTACTTTAACTTAAAAAATTCATATATATACGATTGTACAACTTGATAATAAATTCGTTGAAAACAGATCCCTTCTCTGAACATTGTGTTTTTAATGTTTAAATAGGAATCATATGTCAATTATTTAGAACTTCATAAAATTTGATTTCCGAAACTATTCACAAGTAGTAAAGGTTTTGGATGCTTATTATTCTTAGGTTTTAATATTGAAAAAAGTAAAAAAAAGAGCATTGAATTTAAGTTTCTTTCCTGTAATTGTTTTTTTTAAAGGCTTGAAGTGAGGTAATTGTGAAAGCATGATTATTGGTTAAAGTTATGTAAATTAGTTTCTAGATAATCATTGTATATTGCCTATTTCCTGTGTTGATGTATATGATTAAATTAACTGATTCAGTTTGTCCTTTAAAATAATCCGGGATAAAAGGGAAAAAATGTATAGTACTGGACACTATGTACCAATTATCATTTATCCATCTAACCTGCAATTATTGATTATTTCAATTTCAATGCAACATACTTCCTATTATTTAATTTGGTAACCTTGAAAATATGATTACAGTAAAATGAATTCGTTGAATGAATAGAATTTTCAAAGTTTTAGTTATTAATTCTGTTACTTGTTTATAAGGCGAAATAAAAGGTAACATTGTATAATTCTAATCGTTCGACAAATTCGAAGAATTTTTCTTATTACAAAATCAACGTTTAATGTATATTACGATATCTTGTAAGATCATTTGCCTTGTTAACAATTTCTAGATTGCTTAGTCTTAATTTATTTTTTTTAAAAATGAATAAATAAGAACATGCATAAAAATAATCCATGTCCTAAAATCAGGATATGTGTATAAATAACGTTCAATCTAGATTACATCATTCCAACACTTTACTTATAGTCTATCAAGTTGGTAAAATGCGTGATATCTGTTAGCTGCTGGATACAGATGATAAACTAACTGTCACGTACGTCTCCATTGTTTAAGTATTTTTTTGTAGTTTATATATATTGTATCTGCTAAAGGGTATTTCTACATCATGTTGAAGAATATGATTGCTATCATATGAGTTACATTTCCAACTTATCCTTTTTTATAACCTCTATAAATTCAAAACAGCTATAGTCATGAAATATTCAAGAATACAGAATTTGTTGTTATAATTACCGATTCATTGCTTTATAGTGTTATTCTTTACCAAAATAATCCTTATGTATCTTTGAGAAAATTGAGAAACAACAGTCAGTAACGTTACAATTTTCTCATTTGTTAACAGTCACATCAATTACGATAAAGTTGGTCAATTGATTCTACTTTCTATTCATTGAACAACTTCCGTGCACTAACATCTATCCGTCATGAAGATGATATTGATAATAATAATTATTTTTATTCTTATTATCTATAGTTGTCAGTTTTCTCTGTTTCTTTCTAATACCACAGAAATTTTATTTCTTTCTAAACTAAGTAAAATATGAAAACAATGTGACTACATATGTATGTTTGCAGTGTTGATTGTTTCTTTTTAAGTTAAATACATATTACTGTACCACACACCCATCATATACGTATATATACATGGTATGACCGAAAGAGTTTACAGTAATGGTTGTTATGACTCTGAAGAATTAAAAACTTGTTCATTACACAATCCACATCTCATAAATGTTTGTTTTACAGATGCTTTAAGTTTATGAATAACGTTTGATAATAAGATGTAAATAATTCATTAGTATGTTAGGCTAGTATTTATTTTTGTAAGCCAGCGTGGAACCTGGCACATATATATATCGGTTCAAGTTGCCATACCACATCAACAGAGCTTGATAGGTAGTAAAAGGGAAAAGAATTAAAGGTCTATTTGATAGATATTTGAATATTTAATTATTGTGGATACAACTAGTTAGTAAACTTTTTATTCTGAAAATCGATTGTTTGTTCTCAAACCATGCGTAATCTTTTCTACATTTACTACTACTAACACTGTTATTGTTATTGCTTTTACTATCCTGACATTTGTCTTGATAATTTCTTTTTGCAGTGATGAAGGTGGTATGGGAGCCATCGCATATATTTGCCAGATTTTACGTCACTTATGATTAACTGACTGAGACTGGATCTGTATGAGGGATTTAATACATACATTGAAAATATATTCTTTATACTTTTATTAGCTGTAGTACCAACTGACGTATTCCATAAAATATAGATTCGTTATATCTTTGTCTTCTTTTAAGCTGTAAATTAACTTTTCGTACATTTACATTAAAATGTCTTAAGCTAAATACATCAGCCCTTAAAGTTTCTTAGACTGATATACAATTTATTAAACTAGTTCTAATGTTTGTAATAATCTGTAAAACAAATTTATTGTTAACCAGAGATGATGATGTATCTTATCTTTCCGCTTAAATCGTAATGAATGAAATAAGATTCAAATCTGAAGCATTCAAATTGCTTAATGTTCACCTTTGTCAAATCTAACATTAAATTAATAAATTCCATTTGTTTTCAAAAAATTTCATCAAGAGTCGATATCAATTGAATATCCGAATCAAAGTTGCTTACCAGAAGTTATTTTATTTTATCGGATTATAATTCTGTACAAAACTACAATTTATTTCTACCATACAATAATCCCTTCAAAGTTCTTCTGAGAAAATTAGACTTTCATTTATTCCTGTGGCTTTATCAACTAACACTTATTGAATTCATTCAATAGTATGTGAGAAAAAAAATTTTATATTAATTTGGTTTCAGTGGATCATTCTGCAATGGAATAATACACGTCTAATTATTTTCCTGTATTTATACAATATAGTTGGATTAGTAGAAAAAAGTACCTACAATGTTTGATACTTCTAATGCACATTTGTGTATTCTTTTAATTCTTAGTCAGTAATAAGCTCAAATTTTCTGATAAAGCTTGGAGTGATGATACCAAGACATGGTATCAGACCATGAAGACAATGACTGCTTGATTGGGCCATATAGGTAGGTGCAGACTTCCTGGATAGGGTTCACATGATTATCATAACCATTGGTTTGAGACTATGGTTGACGAAGCTTAAGATCTTTTGCCAGAGAGCAAGTGAATTCACTCACTGTCTTTTTTCTGGATCCTGAACTTCTAAGTTTCCTTTCGAACCGTATTCTTGATCCCTAATCTTTTCTTCCACCACTAATACTGTTACTACATCTACTACCCTGGGATATATCTTAATAATTTCATTTCGTGGTGTTAAGGATTTTTGGCAACCTGAATTGATATACGCATGTGCCAGGTTCTACGATGCGTATGACAGATTGGCTTATTATTATTATTATTATTATTATTATTATTATTATTATTATTATTATTATTATTATTACCAATTATATTTTCATACAGGGTTCAGCATAATAAAATTATCATCTGAAATTCTTTATATTATGAGTTAATTAGTAAATTATTACAACTTATTCATAACGTTTATGAATTCAATTATTGTTTTCCATTCAATTTCCGTAGTGTTTGATTTTGTAAGCTAACTGATAAGTATAATAATGATGATTAAATTAAGTTTTCTTTCCATTACTCTAATAACCGGAATAAATTTTTTCTCTAGATATTTCTTGATGGGATTATTATTATTGTTATTATTATCATTATTATTGAATAGGTTAAATGCAAATTAGTTCATGGTTGATTACCCTAATTTCTTAGTTGACTGACTATTATTATTATTATTGTTATTACTACTATCATTATTTAAATGGTACCAACTTAATTCTTTTAACTTCGGATTAAAAATTTATTTACTGAAAATTTTTTTTGTTTGATTAAAAATGGAAGTAATTTATTATCTCCATAGGTCGATAAATTTTTGATATGTGTCAGGTATTTTAGTCAATTCTCTTGATATCGATTAGATATCACATGAGAACTACAATAAATTTGTTATTTTAGGTGATGACAGTTATGGTATATCATGAGTTGGCGAATATGAGAAATGTTTATTATTGTAATTAGGCTAAACAGTTAAAAAGCTTGTATGTTCGATCGAATGACTGAAGGTTCTGCTGTCAATTTTTTTTTCAAATGACGTGATCTACTTTCTTAATAAAAGAGGAATTTTGAGAATAGAATAAACCATCCATCTTATATTTCCCTCTTGTTCAATGATTTTTGGCAAATGCTATTTTGATAATGTTAATTGTATATAAATTATTTAGTTATTTAGAATATCCCAGTAGACATCAACATGGACATACTTTACAATAATGAAAGTTAAATGAGTATAAGGAATTACCTACGTAACTGATGTCGATAAATCACTGGAAGTTGTGTCAACAATTCTATTGAATTATATTGGCAGGTCTAAATCACCTGATTGTGGTCTGCTTAATAACCTCGCTCAGTAGTTAGAGAACTTGGATACTATGCTTCTGAATTAGTTTCAGTGATGAATTTGTATTCACTCGTAATCATTCTCAAGATCTTGAACTTCAGTACTCCTTCGTACACACCTTTTTATTTCCTCTTCTCGAACTATACTATCAATGTTTAGTTTTTCTTATTATCTATTTATTGAATTCCTTTTGCTATCCATTCTTTTAATCTCTACATCACCATAATTCTATGATATATCGAATTGAACCTACTCACATATCTTGCTGGTTATACGTCAGTTGTAACTAATTATTCACTAAATCATAATCAAATTAATTCTAACTTCAATTTAACAAATGTAACTTATGTCTAATTTATTAAATTTAAGAAATGAAAATAAAACATAGTGAAATAGTTAAAAAAAATTCTAAAAAAATATATCATATAAAGCCAATTTTTATTATTTTTATAATAATATATCTGTATTGATCAAAGTAGTTGTTAAGCATTTTCTTTCTTTTTCTCAAAAGAAAAATTTAATTTAATTTGTCAGTCAACGTATAAAAAACAATAAAATCGTCAATTTTGAAAGAGAAAATTATTCCAAGAGGAAATAGTTGAAAGTGGAAAAAAATTTGTATTTTGTTGATCAATGGGATTGTCTTCTTTGGGTAGGATGAAAATTTCAATAGAATTTAAAAGGTGGTGTTTATATGTTTGTTGTTTCTCCTCCTCCTCCTCTCTCTCTCTCTCTCTCTCTTTCTCTCCATCTTTACTGATTTTGTGTCCTTTTTTCTTTAAAAAAAACTTCGTTTATTTGGAAGAATTTCATTAGTTTAGAGCACCGTTTGACACCAAGCGAAAGGAGCGAGGAAGTAAGAGGTAGAACTACTGATTATTAGTAAACAGTTGTTTCTTTGTATTTATTTGGAGAATATAATAATAATAATAATAATGACTATTATCACTACTATGTTCCATAGAAAAAGAATAAAAGCTGAATCATAGAAAGTGATTCATCACTAACTACTTGTTATTATTGTTAAATATGTTGTTTATTTATACCTTAGATTAATGTTCGTTAAGCATAATAATGTTTATTATAAGTATTATTGTTTCATACAACCCATCTCAACTACTTTGATTGATAGGTAAATATTCATGGAAAATGTTTATATTAGTATACTTAAATTCATAATGATACATATTAAATTATAAAACATTTAATTTATATCCTGTTTTGTATATTTAACATTTTAAAGCATAATTTTATTGTTATTTTCAGTATTACTCATAATTGTATATTTTTAAAACAAAAAAGAAAATAATTTAACGATTAACATATTTTTTAGACAGTTACATGTTTTATGTCATTTATTTATTGTACTTGTCTCGTCAAAATATTCATGTAGACTGTTATTTCTATATAAAGCATTATTGAAAGTGTTCAATTCGATCTTTTTATTAGATTGTATTATGTACTGTTAATATGTCAAGATGTTACAATTATCTTATTGTTTCTAGTTTTGTTCGTTGTTAGAGTAAGTTTGAATTCGAAACGTCAAATTAGAAACTAGAAATATATTATTTTTTTAAAGAGAATTTCAGTATCATATTAACTGTTTTATATTACTATTTAGGACGTTAGATCCCTAGAAAGGTTCTAATTTTGTAATTTTATTCTGAAAATTTAAATTTAATGTTTTCGCGCCAAGAGACGCTTAGTTGACCTACAGTTCGCATTTCTGACTCGGAAATCCCTGACTGTCATTGGTTGAAGAATTTTTAGTACGCTATTTTGTGGTTCTATCATTATATAAATAAGCTTGATTTGTGTGCTTAGTGACCTCGTATTTTCTGGGTGTTTGTAGAATATATTCTCTACGTCTCATCATGACTTCTTGATCTAGTTAGTAGGGCCTGGGAAAACGGATTAGAATAGCCTATCGTGTCACTGTATCTTTGACCTTCGTTCCGTTTACCGAGTAAGGTGAACACGTAATAGCATTCAAGTATATCAACTACAATGTTTATGTTTATTTAATTGTTAACTTATGAATGGTTAGTTTCATATTTCCTTGGTAAATAAAGTTGTCTTCTGTAAAGAACTGTCTAAAAATGAAATAAAATCTATTTCATTCTATTTGATTAGGTCGTGTAAATTTTCTTTGTTAAGTTACATCAACTTGTGCTATAAATTGGTTTTCATATGACTGGAAATACTGGGATCACTTTTTGTTGACAGAACTGATAATTTTCTCATAGGATCAACCAATCTTCAAGTCACAGACAGATTTCAATAGAGGGAATGATTATTTTAACTGAATGAATTCTTATTGAAGAAATAAAGCTATCGTCTATAATGCAGTGTTCGATCAATGATATTGTTACTTGTTAAATTACAATTGACTAATCAATGACACAAAATGAAAGTCCTAAAGCTATTGATGTTGAGTTTTGCGTTTTTTACTTTAACTTTTATGCTAATTTCTTTTCAAGTTTCCAATGCTTTTTATATTCTACCTTCCTTTTGATTTATTTTATTTTGTTTGTTACGTTTCCTCCCCATTCACCCTCTTTTTCTCTTTGTTGTTTATCGCGATTGAGATTTTATGGTTTATTGAATTATTGTAAAACGTTTCAACTTGGGATATTGGGTTTCATTTCTTTGAAGAATAATAAAATTGATGTTTTTTTCATCATGGTAATCTTTTGCAGATTTCTTTTGGTTTTCGTTTATTTTGATTATTCTTTGTGATTATTTTTAGTCAATCCATTTTACTGTTATGTTACAACGAACACTTTTTCATCCACTAAGTTGCTCAAATAATATATTTTTATATGTATAGAATATGAAAAGAAGGCTACTGATAATTAAAATCATAAAAGTTACTTTAGCTGCTGAGAAATTCAGTTCGTTAGTTTGATTAGATCTACTAATAGCCAGTTGTTAATAATATTTAACTACTCATACCTACCAAGTAGTATGTTTTATTGGAATTTACGTAAACCTGCAGAGCATCACCCTTATTTACTCTTGAATAATTTTCAAGCCATATTTTGTTGAAATCACGGCTCACCAGTTAAAAATATACTCGAATTTGAGAAATTCTTTTGGGAATTATAACTGGAACAGCTCCTAATGTAATCAGTTTATTCATACCACGCATCTGATTTCTATCTAATGTGTTTGTATCAATTACTAATCTTACTCTGGAAAACATGAACATCAGTTCCACTTCGCAATCTCTTGTGACATACTCACTGGTCTATCATAGCTTTAGCAATATCATATACTGAGGCTTTTCTCTCTTTAGATTGTTATCCAATTAGGTATACATTACTTACTTACGCCTGTTACTCCTAATAGAGCATAGGCCGCCGACCAGCATTCTCCAACCCACTCTGTCCTGGGCCTTCCTTTCTAATTCCATCCAATTCTTGTTCATTTTTCTCATGTCTATCTCCATTTCCCGGCGTAATGTGTTCTTTGGTCTTCCTCTTTTCCTTTGACCTTGAGGATTCCATGTGAGGGCTTGTCTTGTGACGCAGTTGGTTGCTTTCCTCAATGTGTGTCCTATCCACTTCCAGCGCTTTTTCCTAATTCCTTCCTCCGCTGGGATCTGGTTTGTTCTCTCCCACAGTTGGTTGTTGCTAACAGTGTCCGGCCAACGGATTCGAAGTATTTTGCATAGACAACTGTTAATAAACACTTGTATCTTCTGGATGATGGATTCCGTAGTTCTCCATGTTTCCGCCCCATACAGTAGAACTGTCTTGACATTTGTATTGAAAATCCTGACCTTGGTGTTAGTTGACAGTTGTTTTGAGTTCCAGATGTTCTTCAATTGTAAATATGCTGCTCTTGCTTAACCGATCAGCGCTTTCTCATCTGCATCAGATCGACCGTGTTCATCAATGATGCTGCCCAAATATGTAAAGGTTTTTACATCTTCCAAATCTTCTCCGTCAATTGTGACTGAATTGATGTATGCTGTTTTGTATCGGAGAACCTTGCTTTTCCCTTTGTGTATATTGAGACCTGCTGCTGCTACACTGGTCGTTTTCTCCTACATTGAGCATTCTCATTTATTATTTCACTAACTTATTAAAAATCAGTTGAATTCTTCTAGCTGTTTCGTTTGAAAACCTCTATTCCGTATATTTCTCAAGGTTATCAAGCAATTCATTAGTTATTATCAAAAATATTTAATTCCAGTCTTTTGCTTTCAACCTTACTCAAATGTATAACATCAATACTGAAGAGTTTGTGAAAGTGAAAGTCATAAGTCAACTAACAATAAGTCATATAACTAGAGTATAGTGTCTACTAACATATTGATTATGTTTTAAAATATACAAATTCATCGGTGATTACTTCTCAGTAAGTCTATAAATAGATACTTTAAATTGAAAATGTCATTAGATTGCATTGTTTTGGCAATCCCTCCACATAGTTCGTCACAACCATATTAAGTTGTACAAGTTTTATTCCTAACAGACTATTTCAAATGGATTTTTTGATGTCCTTAATATTTCGTGAATATTTAGCCTTGGAAATTAGTAAATTGTAAATACATGTGTTGAATCTTCATGTATTGTTTAGACAATTTTTAATCATCATCGTCAGCATAATGTTGTATTTTATTCTTTAGAGGTTAAATTTTAATGTTTGTAGTTCTTAACAACACAAGTAGTTAACTACTTCAATTCTTTTTATTTCGATATTATTAGTCGCATACGCAAGTTAATAAAAAGGGGTACTGACTTGTTTTCTTCCTCCAGTTATGTCACTTTGTTATTGCCATTACACGATCAACACTAAACCTTCTCTTTCTCTCACTCATGCTCGGATGACCAACTTCATTTATGAACACACAAGCATAAAAATATTTTTTTGTTTTCATTTCGATCTATTCATCATTAACTTTGATCATTTCGTTCTATTCTGTTCTCCTCCTCCTCTACATGTTTGTATACATCAGTAATACTTTTCCAAAAGCCAATTTTGTTGTGTTTTTGGTTTAGTTTTTCATCTCATTAAATTATTTAACAAAATCAAAATCTGTTCATTTCCAGCCTCTTTTATTTCTCTCTTCTCCCTTCTCTCTGTGAGTAGACTACATACGCGCACAAACGTCGAAATATAGAAAAACATGAAATTTTTTGTCTCCAATGATCGAGTGTTGTTGTTGATGTCGTTCCCTCTGTTTTGTTTTGTCACTTTTTTGCTTTGAAAAACATGTTAACAGAAAAAATCAATGACAATAATAGTTGAAAAAAAAACAAGTTGAAAAGCAGTTGTTTTTGTCTATTGGGGTTTTTATTTTTTTTTTTTTTGTATTTCACTATATTGTCACTTTGTCAGTGTTTTGTGTTCAATGCATATATTCGTGTGTATCATTCCATTACTGATTATCGTGTGTAAGAAATTTAGAAGGATTTCTTTTTAATATCATGTTCATGTATAGTGTTTTCAGTATTTTGTTCATCACTCATTATTTCCGTTTGTGATTATGTAATTTATTCCTTTTATAAACTATTCATTGGTGGAATTATTATTTGTAATAAAACTAAGTGTCATATCACCTAATCATACCACTTATGTATAAATAATCATGTATTGCATAATAATTTGTCCTTGTCATATGTTGCTGATATGAAAATGTTATTACTTGTGTTTATATATACTACTTATCTACAAAAAAATCATGTCAACTGTTTTTCTTCCATTTATTAATTTCTAAATTTGATCATGAAAAATCTCTTGTTTTAATTTTATTTTTCTAATAAAATCACTTTCACATTTACTGACATTCTCCATCATAATAAATAAAATTTAACATTTATTCTACTGACGATTTTATTTTTATTTATTTATTCTTAAAACAATAAATACTTCATTATTGAAATTGTCATGTATTGATCAGGTAATTTTGTGGTTCCTTCTTTTTCTTGAAAAAAAATCTGATATTTCGTTCATTTGTAATTATTAAAATAAAAACCTTGAAAAGTGTATCTCAGTTTTGTTAAATGAATAATTTGCATCATCGAATTCATGTATATTTGCATGTAGTAAGAATGGTGTTTTATTTAGAACTCAATGGTTTATACTAATACTCAGGTTGTATCTCCGGTAGTGTAGGCTAATTTCACGGGTTTTCAAAATATTTAGATATCGTCCAAAAAATATGTCAAATATGTATTTTATGTGTCGGTGGAATTAATGTTCTCGATTTATTATGTAAGTTTTACAGTTTTAAATCGCAAATTGAGTTTAACTTTAAAAAAAACCCTACTAAAACCAGGGAGTACTGAGCAACCATTTTGTTCATTTGTTATTTTTCTTAGCAGTAAATCCCAACAGTCTTGATAGGAGTTTAACTTAAGACCCTCGTGCTCTGTAATGTCCGCATTAACTGAGCTGGCACACAGCGACTTACATTTCTTAATTCACTCACTTTATACTGTTGTGCTCCACTTTTCCAGTGCCATCGATGTTACTTGTCTCAAGCATAAATTCCGTCACACTCCAACGATCATGGCTTTTTCATTACAACTTCAGTAAAGTTTCAACTGGAGTTCAGCTATGTTCCGTTCGTGTTGTAAACCTAAAAGAAAACCCGTACAATTCACACTAACTTTTAGGTTGTATTCGCCACAAACTAATTCATCCTGGTTGAAGTACTTCTGAAAACCAAGGACGGCTGTATAACTATTTCGTCCTAGTGTATGACTCGATTCCTAATGGAGTTATCTGTGCATTATTGCGATTACAACCTGCAATTTATATCAACTACAAAAACCTCTTCAACTATTATTTGTTCATCTTCAGTACTGAAAATATATAAATTAATTTTTGATTTCAATTTATGATATACTTGCATATATACATATATGACCTAAATAATTTTTAAATTATACTTTTACACTGTATCAAAATATAATAAATTTCTATTGTATGTTTATTATCTTGTATCATCATTTTCATCATGTATTGTTTTTTATCGCATATCATGTTATAATTTTCCTCTTTTTTTAATCCTTTTTACATCCCAATTGGTCTATAATAATTTTTGTTGTTGTTGATATTATTTACTGTTGATAATAAATTGTTGCTTAAAATGATTTAAGATTATATAATATTCAGTGTTGTTTTTCCTCTGTCACGTTTCTCTTTACTGTTAACGTTATAACTAGCTAGTAGTAATAACGTTTGTGGTGTGTGTAAGTATTCGTATTTGTATTTCTGTTCTACACGATGAATGACAAAGGGTGAACATGAAGTTTTATGCATGAACTGGAATGTTATTCTTGTGATATTCAAGCATTTATTCAAAGCATAAATAAATTTAGTAAATTTTTATCTGGTTCATTTAATATGACTAACGTATTAGATAAATTCTATATACATAAAAACATCAAAGTGTGTGTTTAAAATATTTGGTTTTATCAATCGGATTCTGAATACTTTTCTCTTATCTGTTAAACATAGTTACAGTTAACTACAACTTTTCACCAAACAGTAAAAATCATTATAAACGAAAGTCAACACTGAGTTGGTGTTCAGTTCAGTTTTGGAACATTCTATCATTTATAACCTTAGATATAAAGCTCTTGTAATAAATATGGTATGATACAAACAATTATTCAGTATTCAAAATTGGACTCTTTGTTTAGTGGTCCCTGCTTTTTGTAGTTGTTTTTTGTGACTGTTTGGTATCATCCAGAGAATCAATGAAGATTATAGAGCTGATAGTTGTTTAATGCCTGTATATGACTCCCATGGATTACATGACATTAGTTTGTGTGGATAAAACTTCTGATCTTAAGTTCTTACAGCGAGGTAAACATTTTTTGCTCATTAAGTCAGTATATGTTTGCTCAGAAATTTCAATATCATTTGTTTTCAAATGATTCTCTTCCCAATAATATTGGGTTAGAATTACGTCGTATCACAAACGATCTAATGTTGAAAAAAGTAAACTATTGAATTACGAGTTATTATTCAAGTGGTATCGTGTTCACTACAAAAACTGAAGGTTTTATGTGTGATTAGTCAACTGCTTAATGTTTCTCGACCTTCAATAGTTTTCCAGTTGATATTAATCCATAATGAATGCGATCTTCAAACCGACTGCATTCTAAACCTTCTTATTTAATGTAAATTTTGGACTACTCTCAGTTGTAGTATCCTAAAATCGTGCAGAAAAACACATTTCCTTTTATATAGGCATCTATTATGAAATAACCTTTATCTAATGCCAAATAAACTTGTACTTCTGTTTATTGCTGTTTTCCTAATTACTAGTTCAATGTTAAATATATGAACGGGGTATATTGTGATCATGTTTATCATGTTATTAATTCTTATAATGTCAATTTGCAAATCTACGAAATAAACATAAACTAAACAGTAGGGCACCATATTGCATATGCATGAAATCTTGATGATTGTGGGTCATATTCTTTTTTTCTCTTCATAATACTACATTAATAACCGAGGGCAAAATAATTATTACTTCGATGTACTATTAAATTATTGAAGGGTTAAAAAACTGAACTTTTACGTTAAGGATCAATTTTTCCTTTTCTTCATATTATCCAAAGAAAGCTTTTGTAAAAGCAATAAATTTAATAGCATAGGGATTGTATAGATAATTGAATTTCGTTGTTTTACTTGACGGATTGGCTTTAGTTGGATAACCGTTGACAACCATGAAACATTAGACAGATGACTTATTATACTGTTGGATTCCTCAGCAGTTCATCTCCTTGACTCCTGTAGAGATCGATCCCAAGACCTCCTGACCTTGTGGTGGGCACTTACACTACAAATGCTGAATTGTCATCCAATGGTTTGCATTTTGAATTCAATCTATTTCTCAGTAGGACGAAACAGGTGTCCAGTACCTCCTGATTTTCAATGGCGTTTTAACTAACGTCTGTCTTTAAAGTAAAACTACAAAATACATTTCATGCTTCGGTAGCATAGGATAATGAAATCTAAAGTTAGATGTCGATTATATGTAATTTCTTTATGACCGTTTGTTTTAAATTACAATAGTAACCTAATAATTATCGTTTCTCTTACCAGGGATGTCAAGGATAGTGATGTAAATTTTTTCTGAGTAATTTGATGTAAATAAAGTCATGTTAGCAAAATGTAAAGAAAAGTTTGTTCTCTGGAATGTATGTGTATATGTGTAATTCATATTATAAATATAAATATTTTTTAAACTTAACTGGTTAAGATCTATTTCAATACACTTTATTATATGCTTATTTTCGCTTTTTTCCTTTTACTTCTAACTAATTACAGTGGACTATCGATGGAGAGTCATAGGCGTACATATATATATTGTTGAAACTCATTTATTTATTTATTTTATAGTATTAATATTATTGTGTTAAGTAAGCTAATTTAAACGCCCCTTTTATAGGTGTGGCACATTTATTGGTTTATTTAGATAAACACTTCGTTCGATATATTGAAATATCATAGTCAATATATACATAACATTCACTTTCAATGTTTCATAAATTAAATTAAACTTTTTCAACTAAATGAGTAATATTATTTCTAATATATTCTCATTAGATTCTACCGTTATAAATGAGAATTTATTTGGGAAAAAAAATATATTCTTCGTTCAGTTTATAATATATCTGTTCCGATAAAAATGGGATATTGTCTTTTTAAGCAATAACATAAATACTATGTAGGATAATGTAGGGTAGTAATAAATAAATATTTCTCATATATTAATAAAAATGTTTATAGTGTAAGGTTATTCACATAAAATATATGGAACAGTTGTTTCATTGAATTTTATTAAAATAAAGCAAAGAAAATGAATAATTTGACTATATTAACATAAAAAATGAAATGGGGCTAAAAGTTCAAATGTTCATTTTATTTATGACAGTGAAATATAACAGTTTTTTTTTTAAAGAACTTCTTTCGCCAATTTGTATCTATACTCCATATCAATGTCATGGTAATTAATTATAATAGTTGAGATCATGAGTCAATTGAAGCTAGACCACCATGGAAAATTTGGAAGCACTGGACGACCGTTCTTTCCTAGATTAGTACTCCTTCAGCCTTAATTATAGAATAAGTTCAATTTGATAAATGTGCATATAACCTTTTTTAGTCATATATTATGTTTTCCTAAGTAAAGATGGATAGTGAATAGCAGTGGAATCCAGGACGCGCGTTTCGTCCTATTTGGGATTCGTCATTTGGATGTATCTGCATCTCAGTGTTGATGTTCACTGTGGGACTCGATACACGTACAGGTGGAGATTGTATTCTAGAGCTTAAATGTTTGCGCGCCAGCCCTTAGATTTTAGGTTTGAGTCCCGCGTATGGGATCGTGGATGTGCACTGTTGAGGAGTTCGACAGTACGACGAAACGACTGTCTACTGCTTCCAGGTTTTCAATGGTGGTCTAGCTTGGATAGACTCATCAATTTTAACTGTTGAAATTACTACAACCTCCACAAATCCCCATTCTGAGAATACTAACTTATTGAAATATGTGAATCAGTTCATTGTTCCTGATGTCAAAATTAGTAGATAATTTCATCATAAATTTATAGTAATCGAAGAAATGTCGAAATAAAAATAATTGCTGCTTAATTATGTCACTTGTCACTTGAATCTATCAGCAGTATGTCCTTTGAAGACTCGACTCTTGTTCAAGTGAAATCTCACAATATCAGGATTATAATCAATTGATCGAGTTCTATTGGATTTATATTTTCAATATTCATTGACTTGTGAAGTGTATTGTTCAAATGATCACCATTCTATATCATTCATGTTATTGCTAACACTTAAAATTGACTCTTCTAGAAATCACTTGATTCAAAAGCAGATATTCTTCAAAAAACCATACTTATTATCTCTGTAAATGTTTCATTTTAATTGCATTTTCCTCTGGTAACGATAATTAGTTTTTAAAAAAAATCCAATTTGTTAGCTTTCTTTCTCTAAAATCTATTTTAAGAAAACTGTATAATAGTGTGGAATGTTTAAAATATTTTGTTTGTTATATTTCGGTATATTATGTAACGAAGATGAACAGTTAAAACAAATTTGTTATCAGATTGATGGATTTAGTTAGAGAAATAAATTATGAGTCGAAAATTCAAAATTTACCACCATGAATTAATGTGTTATAAATAAATTTATTGTTCATTATGATGATCATTTACATTTTACCAAATTGAAGAGTGTAAACTAGCAGTTAAAACACTTGAATTCAAACTAAATGTTATCAAGTTCAAACTCTCTTGTAAATTGCATACATCAGTGATACAGTGATTGCTAACATTGATATTATATTCAGCTTTGTTCAACAGCCGTTACGAAATCCATCCGTTTCCAATCCTCAAATCAGGAATTACCACATCACGAAGGTCATAATAATATGGAGATGAGATAAGCTACTGTAATAATTATTATGGTAACCCTAACATTGTCATAATAACATTGGTCAATCCTAACAAACTTTCTGGATATAACTCGGTCTGTACAACTGGATAATGTTACTATACTTAAGTCTAAGTATATAATCTTGTACATGATTATGGAGCTGGGATAAATAACATGAAATAAATTAGAAAATGTGTTGTAATTTTAGGTTGCCAAATTATATTTAAAGTAGTTTATTTTTTACGTGAATTTTAATCAGAAAATACATTACCTTTTTCTCTATATGTAACATCGAGTAGTTAAAGCTAATCATCTTCACAATGTGTTTATTAAACGTCCTTCAATCGGATTCTATCAATGGTGTTATAGTTACCATTTTGAAAACATAGTTTGATCTTAAATTTGTATCACCAGTGAAGTACCGTGCTCAATTTATGTGTACAACACTACAGTTGTAGTATACATTAATAGGTTGTTAAAGTTAACAACTACTTTATTACCAGTAATGATGATACACCCAAGTTCGCACTTTCCAAGGACATTTTAAACGTTTTTTAATATCCCTGATTATTTCATATTTCTGTCAATAATTGTTGAGTGTTCTGATCATTTTTTAAATTTTCGATTTATGCCGTTGATCTCAAGAAAATATATTGCAAGAACTGACAGGAAGTTTTTGTCAACTGCTAAACTACATATTGCCTTTACAAGTTATTAATATTTCCCTGTCTTTAATCAAATCCAAAAATAAGCGTAGATGTGTCTAAATCTGTATTTTTAGTGATTACAAGCCAAATAGTTCGATAATTGAGGCACCGCTTTACAAAAACTGCTTGTTTATTGTCATTGAATTATGCTGTAGTATTCAGTAATCCTTCTTTTATTATACATTTAATTGACTTTCATTATTTCCATGTCTATCTTTATTTTGTTATCTATAGGTAGTGTGGTTAGAACAACAAGTTGCTAAGGTTCGAGTTAAACGAGATGTGCACATTCCAGTTAAAGATCCGAAATGGCCTCAGATGTGGTATTTAGTAAGTTTTTTTTTGTGTGTTAATGAATCTTTAGCATTTTATTCAATAATCAATTGTGGATAAATAGTGTTTATCTTGTTTATATTCATGTTTTTTTTCTTTACTTGGCTATTCATTTAATCGTTTGGCTTTTTCCGAGTTTAATTTGTAATTCACTTCAAAATGTCCTTATGACTGAGTGATATGATAACACATTTCTATAATTTTCACTACGAGGTTAGTAAGAACTGATCCAGCCAAAGTTAAATACTATAATCAGAGTAACGTGAGCAGTCATATAGTGTTCATATGGATTATCAGGTTTGATCTTGAGTCAACCCCTGGATTAATGATAGGGAGTGAAGTAGCTGAGCATTTCGATGGCTTCATTTATCTTGCGAGTCTCATCAGTCCTGATGTTCTAGCGTCTGGCGAAATCTCAGGATGAATTCGGAATGCTCAATTAACTTTTGTCGACTTGCGTCATATGTGGCGTTGGTGATATATCCGTCTGCCAACCAAAGAACGAGTTATATGCACAGCAGTCCTCCCTACCCTATTTTATGGCTGTGAAGTATAACCATTAAGAATACAGGATATTCGTAGGTTACTTCGAAGTTTTGCTTATATATTTTTGGACCACCGAGTAAGCAATGCCAGTGTTAGGAATAGGGTACTAGTTAAGGGTGGGATTTTAATTGATGAGGTAGAAAATCTTCATCATTTAAGATGGCTGGGACATGTGTTAGGTATGCCCAACCACCACTATTCTTGGATTTCGCCTGACAATTTCGTTTCTCTGTAATAATGGGGTGTAAAACTTTGAACTGATGTACATACGTACCAGGTTCTACGTTGTGGCTGATTGACTGACTGGAATACCTTAAACCATGAAAGCATTTTGAGTTATATCCAGTCTGTCTGAAGATACTTATTTCATAATGACTGACAAGATGCTCCATTTAGGGTGATTCCTGACTACTGTTTATAACTTCATGATATTTCTCAACAATCATATCTTTATACAAAAGAACTAGTTGATTCGTGTCTTTGATGACTTCTTATTTGTAGGAATCGCATTCCACTTAGACTGAATTATTATTTCTGATGTCTTAATTTTGTGATAATATTATATGTAGTCTTCAGCTTTTTCCTAGTTACTACCAAACAATTATTTAATATCCTCTTGACTGTTAACTGTAAATTAAATATCTTCATGTTTATTATATATTAATGTAGTGGGGATTTGTGGAATTTATAGAATTTTCATAGTTTAACTACTTCGTCATTAAAGAAACATGTAAGCATTGGATTTCTATCTAATCAATATGGGAATCCTTAGGAGTGCATATTCGCTACCCATATACAGGAGTCGAATCCGGGACCTTAGGTCTCGCATACGAATGCCTAACCTCTAGATCACTAAGTCGCCATTCATTGGGGTACAGGTCTTAATTCCAACAACTCACAATATTGCACAACCCTTATTTTCTAACATTTTCTCAGTTAACGTCAATTCGTAATGAAAATAACACTCATCGTATAGTGTTTTATAATCATTGTAGTGTTGAATTTTCTGAGCTGAACCGTTTGATTGTAAGTTTTTCGTTATCGTTCTAAGTGAAACACTATCCAGTCTAGTTACAAGTCTCCTCGATCATTCTACTATAGACTTTGTATCTGATGGTGTGAATTCAATATTTCCTTGTTCATAGTGATTTATTGGTCAATGGAAGCTAATTTTTTGAACTTACTTATATTGTTTCCGACAATATACACCAATTATTTTAAATTGATTTAATTTTGTTTTTAAAATTTGATATTTTCCCAATTGGATTATTATCATTAGGTTTCTAATTTAAAGTACTTACTTTATAAGTTTTAAAGAAGCCATTTTAAAAATTACTTCCTTATTCTACTGACTTTTTTCAATACAAAATATTTCGTGTAACCATTCTTTTTTCTACATTGAGATCTAACGAATTATCTTATTATTGTATATTGTTTTTTTTTTAACACTAAAGTTACAGTATATAACTAACTTAGATTAAATCTGAATTTAACTTATTTAAAAAAATATTGAAACTCGGTGTATTTTAATTGATGAGATATCCCCATTTTCACTATATTAACGATTAAATGGAAAAGTTCTTTAGTTTGTGTGTATATATAGTAATCGTATTTGATATTCTTCTATATCTTTAATTGCTTCATTCTTACTTTACTAATGACTGACATTAATGCGGTTCAATTTTGGATAATTTTCATTTTTTTTTCAAACACCATAGTAATGATGAACTCCTCTGTAAAACGCATAAAATCTGTAAAAGCGTATGAATAAATTGACCAGAAATTAATATAATATTTTTTAGATTTCGTGCAAATACACGCATTATCCCATCACTTTTATTAGAAGATAAAGACAGACGTTTCATTAAGTTTTCGAAGAGCTTAATTTTGTTGCATGTTCAAAACTGTATTTTCAAAATTTGCAAGGTATGGAATCATCGTGAACTGACATAAGTGAGTCATTGGTCATTGAATAACCATTTCATTCTCGTAAAAACATCTTTTGGAGTGCGCACTCGTAATTCGGTCGTGGACTGAGTATAAGGTTATCAAGCCTTGCTCGGATCTAGATACCCTCAAACCACTGAGTTGTCACTCAGTGGTTCAATTTTATGAATTAAATATTGAGTGACCCTCATTAATTGGGATCAGTAAAAAATGTCTTACTCTGGGAGTGCTTGAACTCTACCGGTCGAAATTTTCTTACTACCACTTCAAAAATTATTAACGAAGCCAGTAACTAGTAAGTTAATGATTTTTATCAAGATGGGGAGTGTACTGAAATTATTCAGTTTAAAGATAGTTTCACACTATGAATTAGTTGTGGAGCTTCACAACAGTATGAGACAGCTATCCAAAGATTCCTGGTTTTCAATAATTCATCCGACAGTATTCAATGTGGTAAAAAATATCTTAAGACTAGATAATATTCACAAATTAACTATCTTAAACATAGAATTGTGTTTGAACACAGACTATTCATTTATGGATCATCTTTTCAACTTTTTTTACTGGTTCTTTTTTGTTTAACACATCTGCAAAAAATTGAAAAGTTTATGTTAAAAAAAACTCGTCGAATTTCTGTTTTTCCTTTCCACTGTGTTCGTTTACTTCCAAATCATTGAAATTATTAGTTCATTCTTTAATAATAGAACTTTTTTTATTTGTATGTTTTATCTATCGATGAAGGAAAACAAAACAGTTTGATAGTATCATGCTCATGTCAATCATTTAACCTACCCTGATATTCTTTTTTGAAAAGAAAGGTATTGTTTTTATAATACAGATAGCTTTATTTCTGCACGATTAGCTTATTATGTAAAAGGAAATTAAATAAATTGTTGATTTTATTTGTTTGTTGTAGTGTAATTCGTAAGAGAAATTATTCAGGTGAATTAATTTTATAGCTAAATATGGTAACTTGTTTTGTTTAGTTTTAGTTATACAAAGTTTATAACATAACCCGTAAAACTGATTCAATCAAATGTTCACTTTGTTAGTATGCATCAAATCAGTTATCTTGAGGACAACTTCACTTATCTTGGAAGTCTCATCTGCCCTAATGGGTTGGTATCGGACGAAATTTCAGCACGGATTCGAAAAGCTCGTTTGGCTTTTGCCAACTTACGTCACCTTTGGCGAAGGCGAGATATCCGTCTATCAATAAAAGGACGAGTATACTGCGCGGCAGTTCGTTCTGTTTTACTTTACGGCAACGAAACATGGCGCTTAAGAGTAGAAGACACCCGTAAGCTACTAGTACTACCTACTAGTACTACCCGTAGCTACTAGTACCACAGATGCCTTAGAAATATTGCTGGCGTCTGTTGGGATCACCGGGTAAGTAATAGTGAGGTTAAACGCAGGGTATTAGGGAATGATGGTAAATCAGTTGATGAGGTTGTGAATCATCATCGACTGAGATGGTTGCGCCACGTGTTACGTATGCCTGAACACCGATTACCGCGACGTGCAATGTTAACCGGTGTAGGGGATAGTTGGAAGAAAGTTAGGGGCGACCAAACCAAAACGTGGCATCAGTGCTTGAAGTCACTAACTTCTAGTCTGAGCCATGTTGGTAGATGCAGACTACTTGGTTGGGGTCCGCGTGACTATCGTAACCAATGGTTGGAGACTCTTGGTGACATGGCTCAGAATCAGTCACAATGGCGTCGGTGTGTACACTCCCTGTCTTCCCTGAAACTAAGAGATTAAAATCACTTCATATCTTTCTTTTTTTCTACTAACTAATTTTTTCTTCCTATACTATATCCTTGTTGCAATCTTTCTCCTATATATTAACACTTTTGACATAACCACTCCTATGAATCAGGTGTTCATCTTGCTGTGCTAATGAGGTATGGCAACTTGGACCGATGCACATATGTGCCTGGTCCTACGTTGTAGCTAACTGACTGACTGACTTGAGGGCTCTTCGCATTAAATTGAAATGAGTTGCTACTACATGGACGTGGTGGTCGGGCTTGCCTATCGTGATGAATTAGTCAGGCTATACTGGCTGGAACAACCGTCTTTCAAGGTTTACCATGCCAGGTAGGTAAGAATAAAAGCAACAAACTCAATGTCCGAGGGCGAAGTCATACTGTTGGCTGTACAGAGGTGTGACGGGAGTAAGGTGTTTCCTTCAGACAAGCAGTATAACAGCGATGCTGCTTTCGCACAAGGAAGAGTGGAGTTAGAAGAGATCCACCCTAAAATTGCACACCGCCTTATCCCATAGATTTCCGTCTCCAGTTGTAAGGTGCTAACAAGTACGGAGCTAACACGAAAATTACTGACAAAAAGGTCGTGTGTGCCCGGCCTCAATCAGTTGTTCTATGGGCACTGCGGTCACGCTCTCAGGTTATTAAAATCGCCTCTTACTCAATTTCCTTTTCAGGTACCTCCAAAAGAACCCTTCCACGGTGTAGGCAACCGGGAAGTGATAACCGCCCTAATACCTCTAACAGTACTCAAGACTGAAATGAGTCGAAGAACTATTGAATAACTTGTTACATCAGTATTTCGAAGACTTTACAAACCGTGATCACTTTCGATTTATTACATGTCTTAATCGTTGTTTTACTACTGAACACCCTATCGTTTACTTTTTATGTAAAGGATACATTAGATTATGTATTTATGGAACCATTTCTCAATGTTATTTGTTTATATGAAGTTTTCTGTTAGACTTTCAAAGATGTCATCTCCTGCTCAGTAGGAGTTGTACGTTAAACATTCTACAGTTGAGCATCTATCCCTTAATGGAAAATATACATACACGAACTCATGAGAAAAATTATTTTAAGCATTGTATTTGTTTCATTAGTCTAACAATTATTCAATGTCTAGTTGCTGTTTTTGATAAATAATTTATGCTAATCTTTAGGGAATTCTAAATTTTGACAAATTGTTTTTTTGACTTTTTCCTTTAATGATAAATAATTTTTACGCAGTTATTGTTTTTCATTTTAGTATTCTATAGTGTATCCATAAATATAATTCAATGAGTAGATATTTACATACATTTACATGTGTATGTGGAAGTTTCAAACCTTATAATTTATAATTATGATTATTAGTTTCCACTAGTTTTGATGTTGTCTCTCATTTCTGTACATTTATTTTCATTAGGATTTTTTCAGTCTTCTTGTTTTTCTTTAGAAATCTAACGGACAATAATCATACTACATTGTTTACAATATTTTTTTGCTAGACAAACAAAAATATATTGGCAAACTTCATTTTTAAAAAGTATTTCTGAATTCATTACAAAAAGAGGTGACTTTATGAATCGGTCCCATGCTGTTTCAGCTTATCAGTCATAAATCGAAATTAACATTGAGGTGCGCTAATCTAAAAAGTTTGATTAAACGTTGTAAATGAAGAACTGAAGTGAAGGATGGATGTTGATGACTTGACCTTAGATAATTGATGAAGCTAAAGCTTAAGAAGAATATAGGCTACTTTCAGATACAATTCTTTTTCACCAATTGTTTGTAAATTCTCATCATGATTACAACGTTCTATGGAAATTAGAAGTTTCTAAACAACGTATTCTTTTGATGATTAGCTTATTTTTCTAAATTTAATTTTTTTGAAATAAAGCACTACGGAATGTCTTTATTTCTAATTCTTTTCGCCAGAATTTGAATTTTCATAGAATCACCACGCTTAATTTTATGACTATAAATACGTTTGAAACCAACCAAATGTTAGACTATTAAAAGAATAATTTCGATAATATTGGTCTGTTTATTTCTCCGATATAATAGGAGATTATATAATCTGATACACATTTCCATTCTTTACATATTCACAAGTTATATGTTATTGTGAATTCATATTATTAGGGCTATTATTTACTTCTATAGGCAATATTCTCCGTCAAACAAAACCATTCGTTGTTAATTTTACTCACAGATTTGGCTAGTTCACTACTGACCAGATGGTACTACATATCTATAATGATGCTTTTTTATCAACCTGACTCCGATTTTTACAAAACAACTATTCGTTTTAGTGACTACTGTCCTAATTACAGGTTAAACTTAAAGGTGAAAACATGTGGCGACACCATTTTCAAAGATCTGTACTAAACCAAGAAATAATTGAAGAATTCCTACATTTTATTCATTGAACATAAAAGATATGTACAAAACCGAATTTTTTTTTAACATCCTAAACAAAAATTTTGATCAAATTACATGGCGTCACAAAGCAAGCTTTTGAATAATTTTCTGTATTTAAAGAACATTTTTATCATCTTAGTTTTAACATCATTTTCATTTCTGAATTGTCTCCTTCGACAAAATTGATATCATGATTCATTCAAGAGAATGTGTCAGTATTTTATGATACCTTTAGTACCTATCTAAGTTTTATTGAATTACATCTGATCGTATTCATGTTAGTGAATTTATTTGAAGATTTTCAATACTTACATTATGAGCATTTTTATTTAAAGAATTTATTAGAAGACTACTTAGATAATTATTTCTTATTTACTATCTTCCCGTTTGCTTTAAATCCTAAATTCAGTGGAATTTGTTTAGTTTATTTAACGTACTCTATACCCACCTTCAACAGTGTGTCTCTTTGATACACAGTGTATCAGTGATTATATCATTTTCAAAGTGTTTAATGACTGCCAATGATGAATACATTTTATTTCTGAATATTTCGTTTTTCTACTCTATATTTGAGGTTATCACTTATTTAAAAATTTCCTCTCATAGTCTATGGTTAATCAGTAATATTAATAAAACTATGCTCATTTTAAGAACATTCAACCAAAGTATTTTATACAATTCTGTATATTAGACTACAATCGTATGATTAGATAACCATAGAATGGCCAATAGAGTTTGGTTATCTTATATAGAGATGTACAATATGATTATGAACACTTTACTGGTAGGGATACATATTATCTTTTTGCACAATACCTTTAGTTTTTCACAAGTTGAAATCATGAGTCAGTTGAAGCTAGACCACCATTAGTTTTGTTTACTTTTAACAAATATTAATTACAGTCAAGTTACTAAGACGTTTTCAGTTCTCTACAGTCTGTTGTTCAATTAGTATATTGAGTATGGAACGGTGACTCACAAGTTAAGGCTTTCGATTTGCAGCCACTAGGTCGCAGATTCAAATTCAGGCCTATCTTCTTGGGTTTGAAAAACTGGGTAGTATACGAATCTGTACCTTGTTAATGAGTTAGTAATTAGTATCCAATTATTTTATTTTCCGTTATAATTTATTCAATACTATTCTGGGAATCGAATAAATCACAGTTTTGTTTCGTTTGTATCACTACTTGTTTCTACAGACTGACATTGTAATATGAACCATTGAAGACTGTTTACGTTTTTCTTTTGTAAATCCAATCATCATTCAAGATATATAATGATGTTCAAGATTTAATACAGTTCATAAAACGTATTCATTTGAACTATTTGTTAAATTTGATTTGGATCATTTGATAAATCATTAGGTTCAGTGAATCTGTTTGCAATTGTATGTAGTCGGAAACGAAAATCATTTCCTTAATATTTTATAAAAACATTTTTTAACTTCTGAGAAATTTTTCTGTCTATAAAACGTTTAATCTTGGCACTGTCTTACTGTTGTAATCTCAAATTTTTTGGACTCTGTCATTACATATGATGTGATATTATAGTAACGATTTCGCGTAACATCACTACATTAAGGTAAATATTAATGATGCAAGTTAGATGCTTTATAGGTAAATTTTTACACTTACTCAAACAAGCTACAAATACTCATCTAAAATTCTTAATTACTTTTGATTTCCGTTGGAATAGACTCTATGGACACAAAGTTTTATCGCTATTACCATAATCTTTGAATCATTGTTTTGATCTCTGATATTTGCTATTATTCGATGAAATTTCAGTACTCTGTAGGTTAATTGTCATTAGTAGATTGTACAAACTATCTTTACCCTCTAATTTATTTCTTGAGAATGTAACTATATTTTGAGAGGAAAAAACTGAATAAATGGTTTTTAGTCATTTAAGTGGTATTGTCTTATGTTTATATAATGTGTAATGTCATGTAAATCTAACTTTCAAAGAATCTTCCTTACCATTTATCTTGTTATATTTTCAGCTCACAAACTAGTGGTTAAATGATTTATTTCCTAAAATATTTGCGGTAGATCTATTGCTTTTTCATGTTAACATTATAAAACAAGACAATAGACAAATGTGTCTGTTACGAAATATTTACGTAATGCAAATACACAGCTTTCAATCGTCCGTTTGCATCTTCCGGTGTATTCTCCAATCTAAACTGTCTTCTCATTTGGTCTCCAAGTGTTCTGCGAAAGCCGTGCTTTTGATTCACTGAAACTCTTCACTGTGTCTGACAATTGTTGGAGTTTCGATACCACGTTCCGCTACTACAAATATTCTTATGAGTAGCGTCCATTACACCATTGTAATTATGTAGTATATGTTGTGAAGGAAAACCATCCTCCGAGAACTTCATACTATAAGTACAATTATCTCTCTTCTATCGTTTAAGTTATCTATTGTCGATTTATGCTTCGTTGGTCTTTTCTAAATGTTCAGTTATGTTATCCTTTAAATTTTATTAAAGAGCAAACTAATAAATTTGTTTATTAGTATGTAACGGCTTTGTCATATTGTTTATTCTTCCGGTTCGTTGGTGTTTTTCTTTATTTGTATTTCATTTTCACAGTCTACAATTAAATTTTTTCTATTTATAAGTTCAAAGTGAACAAAATTATGAGATGATGTATATAAACCGAAATTAATACGCTTTCCAATTCATATCGAATTCATAAATATCTATTTTTGTTTCCTCACATTGTCATCAGATTAAATTTCTGATTTTAACGATGAATTGTTAAGTCTAATTCAAAGTTGGTTAAAATGAATTTATACAGTGTCAAGTAGAATATAAGAGGTGAGGATTGGAAAGATTCATTTTTCTTCTTCTTTTTTTAAGATTTGTTATTATTCATATTTTATTGTTCAATGTCATGGGAATTCTTAATAACCCAAATTTAAGTGATAGAGGATATAACTAATATAACTGGAAAATTGAAAGTAATAAAATGTTTAGAATTGTATACTATCTAAATATCTCATGTATAGTAACAATAAAGCATTTAAACTATAGATTAATTTTACTATAATTATCGTTTTAATTTAGGTTTTTCAATTTTCTCGAAAAGATTTTAAAAACGTAGTGTGATTTCACTAGCTATTCATTTATGTAATGCAACCTATTAAATATGTTAAAGGTATATTAAGTAGAGTTTTGAGTAACACTTTTAATGTCAGAACTATTGATAACATAAGTACTTAAGCCATAATACGAAAGTGGGGTTCTAATTTCAAGTGTAATGATTGAAAACTAAGTTATTTAGCTACATTAAATGGTGTACCCGCATGTAGATACATAAATATGTATTTGACTAGTCTCTGTTCTTTATTTGAAGGTTATTTCTTAATTAGAATCTTGTGTACTTGAGGATATTTTAATTCTGAAACAGATTTTCTGGGTAAATTCATCCATCAATTTAGTCTGTATAGATCGAATACAATTTATATATATATATATATATATATATATATATATATATATATATATATATATATATATATATATATATATATATATATATATATATATATATATATATATATATATATATATATATATATATATATAATTCATGCCAGTTTACAGGCATGATCATTTTGACATAAATAATAACATTAAATGTAGAGAACAAACGTGATATAAGTTTACTAGTTCAAGAATTGTTTATTTAGTACATTTATGACATGTTTTACAACAATGAAATGCATCGTCTGGGAACTTTTAACTCTTCTTAAGTGGACATCCTATTGATTTATAAACGGTGCATTTAAGATCATTTCTTGCGCCATAACGAATTAATTATAATAATGTACAACTAGGGGAAGTAAAATGGAAGCAATGAGCATGAAACAACAAGGCAATAATCACTAAAATGTTTCAGTCATGTTTACCATAACGTATGTGTCTTGTGACTCGGTGATATACTGTTCATATTAGATATTATTCAAATTAGTTAGGGTTGCCAGGAACGGTGTTGACGTAAAGTAACAGCAGGTAGGTGATGTTACTTAGGGAATTCAGTAATACGAATGGCTAAACATTTAAAATTCCTATAATCTCACTTGTGGAGTATGTTATGCTTAGAACATTTAATGCATTTTCAGAGGAGCAGTATGCATCATTACAGCGAACAAAGGGTAAGAGTGATTTTAGTTTACGGCTAGATTGTGTTAGATTATTCTAGAGTCTGGAAAATCTGCAGGTAAAGTAATTCATATAGAGAGATGATTTATAATAGGTTTGCTTCATTAAGGAAAAGGAGTTATGATTAGTAGTATACTTTCGGCGTTTCAAGTTTCCATTGTTCCATTTGTCTCTGTTTTCTGCATTTATGGTTATCAAAAACATAAATGTTAATCTTATTTGTCTCTGTTTACTCCCATTGATCCTGATAAGTTTCGTAACCTAGCAATAGCTAATTATTATCAAAATATGTACTTGATTAATACACGTGTCAATTACATAATACACTCATTATATCTTCAATCTCTTAGTTCAGATACAGGTGATCATGTTTAACCGGTCTACTTAGTGTTTTCAATGAGGGTAATACGTGTTGAGTGAGTTAGAGAGGTCTGGAGCTATTAATAATCCGGCCAGTCATCGGGACTATTATGTAATTGACCTCGGCAGTACATGTCTTCGTGTTGTGTTATTGTTTAACATGCAATTGAAGAAAGACTATTATTTTAGATTAAATGGTTTATATTATGATTACACTGCGTAAGTAGTACCAATACTGAGTGTAAAATCCTAGTTTAAGTAAATGAAACAAATTTTGTCCTAAACATGTAGTAATTGAAATACTGAAATATATTTTGCACATTTTGAATTACTATTTTTATTCGCACTAGATATGGGACAAGAATAGTTGTTCATCCCCTTTGATGTTAAAATATTTCCACTCTTCCAACACATACACATTATTTGGCTACAACTCTAAGTACATTCTTGTTTTTCAGAAAATCTTTGTATCTTTAACACTATGATATATCAGACTTAGATCATCTAATAAGGGAATCATTGGAAATCCTGTCATAGTCATGATATTGACGTAATCTGAGTTATTTTTTAATAAATCCGTTCATTAGACGCTAGAGTAAGTCTCAGATGTTACTTTATGTATGGAAAAATTCACTAATTCCTTTGTTTTGTCATATGTACAAACCTGTCATTTGACGTTATCTAATATCGTTTATAGTTTTAGATATATATACCTGAGTAGAGTTATACTTGTTTGTTGCAATGAGTTATATTTTTTTAGTGAATGTTTTCATTTTTCCACTTAGTACTTCCGAAAATACATATGATTTGTAACAAATTTATACGTAAAACATAATTGTTATGATTTTTCAGCCATAAATATTTGGAATTTAGTGAAGGATTAACTGCTGACGTAAACTGACCATTTTTTTAGTGTTCAAATTTTATCATTCTAATATCCTCATTGCTTTCCTGTGAATCTCTCATATGTGTTGTATACGATAGCTGATAAGCAACTAACATTTTCAGCTTAATGTTCAAGTTTTAACCTTATTAGATTATATACTAAGTCCAACAGGAAAGTTAAGTAGGTGATTTGACTTTCCATGGTTAGCTGGATGTCAGTCGTAAGCCGTGAGTAGTCAACCTATAAACAGCGAACGAAAAGCCTCTTTAAAATACAACAGTAACACCCAGTATTTGTCGTTTTCTTCGTTTTACTAAGTTTTTGTTAATTAAGTCTTTGAGTAGGTATCGGTCTTGTTCTTTCCTAATTACTATTTCACTGAAATATATCTTATCTGCTTATTAATTTAGATTCTGTTGGGCAAGACTATAATTTATGGACGAACAAATCAGATTTAAGATTACCAGGTCTTGAGTTTTGGCGCGAAATCTATTCATTTATTTGGTTAAATATAGTTATGGCATTTTAGCTTATGTCAGTTCTTGATGAAAATCGTAAATCTAATTTATCACCCTAACCACCAATTTTAAATCATAACCTTTATTCTTCACGCAGGTTTATAACTCATTTAGCTTTAGTAAGTTGGTGGACATTCTTAAGGTCACTTTGGCTCCGCTCAAAGGTCGTCCATGAATTATAGTCTCACCGATCCTGTTGCCAGGATATTATTTTGGGGACCTTGGGAGACTTGTCAACCAATCTGGAAACTCTTTCTAGTTGTAGAGCTATTAACAAGATTAGGCGATAAAATAACAGTAGAATAATAGCTTAGATTTGAACAATTAACTTTCACATGTCAAATTTTCTTTTATAGTAACGGAAAAAGGTCAAATGTACTTATTAGGAGCCTGGTTAGTGTTGCGTGTTAGGGTTATTACCTCATGGACACAAGTTATAATGTAAAAAGACTAGGATTAACTATTTAGAGTTACGCTGGAGTTTATAGTTAAGTTTACAAATTTGGGTTGGGGTTTTCATCACGAACTGACATCAGCTATAATTTAATGATTTCTCACCCTTATTTTTTACGAACTTAAGAAACTTAGCGTTGAGATTTAGAGTAAGTGTTATAAAAGGGGAATATTACACAGCCTCACTCAACACTTAACTGCGCGTTGAATCACATCAAGAACTTTAGCACACTATCTGGGTTAGGAGCAAGTATGTTTTGTAACTTTGCATCATATTAACTTCACTTTTTAGCTGCATACCGGATATTTTCATTGATTGCCAGTATTTTAATAATTTATTATTGCCATTTTTTACTTAGTTGATAAGAACATACAAGTTATCTATCATTGTAATTTAAATTTCGCGTGAAATACGTGAAGGTTTATCTTACTTCTGGTTTGTTAACTCAAGGCTATCAGTATACTGTACTTTAGCAGAGACAACTGAACTCAGTATTTAATTAACTGTGTTTTTGTTTTCTCACTATATACTCAACAATAATCAACGTTAATTGGGCTTTTATAGGTGTGGGAAATATTTCCCCATAGCTAGATGAAAATTGGTTATACCTTCATGCTATGATATACGTTATCTATCGCTAGAATGAACTTTTAAAGAGACCAGTGAAAAAAATTGTCGAGAATAACCATAAATATATCTCAGAATCATTGTTACTATTGGAATTTTCTTTGTTGATGATATTTATCTTCTGATAAGTAAACTTTCATGATTACAACTCGTTTTACTTACTCCATGTGTTGCATCATTTGATGGCTTATGAAAGTGATTTACTGTATGTGTTTACCACATGATTATTTACTTACGCCTGTTACTCCTAATGGAGCATAGGCCGCCGACCAGTATTCTCCAACCACATGATTAACTAAATAAATTGTTCTAACGAATCATTTATGTTATAACAGTTTAATCAGGTTAGTCTAAACATCATGTCAAGTTATTCCATATTCTAGTTAGATTATTGAAGAAGTGACATTCTGTTAGTTTAGTTTTTAATTTCAGGATTTTCGAAATAAATTCTACTTAGACTTTCATTTGTTCGTTATTATACAAGTTCCTTATTATATTATTTTTACAACTAGAATCGTGGAGGTCCTGGTGGTCTTGATATGAATGTTCAATCAGTTTGGGCACGTGGTTATGCAGGTCAAAGTGTCGTGGTTACTATTCTAGACGATGGTTTAGAAACAGATCATCCAGATTTGAAAGATAATTACGTAAGTTATATTCTTTCTTGTGAGACATTTTCTTGATTATACTTTTCTATTTCTTGAAATGAAAATATAAAGAAAAATATCTTTTCTGACACAATACTGTTTTGCTTTTGATGATGTAACTATAACCTACATGATTTTTAATTATTCTTAAATTGTAATAATAGGTAGAAAATCACTGCTTATAAAGAAATATTCTTAAACGTCTAATGTTTTGTAACACGTCGTAGTGTTAGGTACTGATTTTCTAAACATTATTTCATTGAATCATTTCTGTTTAAATTCACTGTTGATTGTTTGTTCCATTGGCATAAATAATTTCACGAATACACTTACCTTAGTTATCTACTTCTCTAACAACTATGCTTTTAAATATATCTAGTTTCTAGCCTTTATTAAGCAGTCTCCACTTGATTGAATTACTTCATTTCAATTACTGAAGTTTGTTATTCATCAATATTTTATATGAATTCGATACCCAAAATTATTTGCGTTTGTTTTTTTGCAGAATAACTGACAATCATATGGATTTTTCTCTCAATTTCAGACAGTAGTAATTACTCACTTTGTTCAAATAGTGTCTTAATTAAAAGACTATGTGTTCTATGCGTAGTTTGGTTTTATTGTCAAAAAGCATTTCCTTTATATTTAAGAAAAGTCGGATCAATGACTGTGGATAATATCTTATACACTTCTCATATTATAATCAAATATATGCCTATAGTTGATTGGAGTTATAGATCTATTCAAAATCACTTCATATGATACATGATCGAGTATAACTAATGGATATTAAAACTATCAGTCTCTATATTTCTTGTTAAAAAAGTTTATATTCTCGACAAACCAATCATTAAAAACTCAACTGGTTTACTGGAATACATACTGCTTCTTGATTTGATTTAAGTAGATTCAAAAAAATTCAGTTGAAGTATTATTCTAACTGTTGTATTTATATCTGACATTTAGTTATTATGTGTTTAATGATTTTTATCAGAATGGGTTTTGTGGAGAGTTTTAGAAATTTCACAGGTTGAAATCATGAGTCAGTTGAAGCTAGACCACCATTGAAAACCTGGAAGCACTGGATAGCCGTTTCGTCCTAGTATGGGACTCCTCAGCAATGCGCATCCACGATTCCGCACCACGTGGGGCTCGACTACAAGACCTACTGTCTTTGCGCGCTAGCACTTAACCACTAGACCACTGAGTCGGCATCCAACGGTGTTAATGTCTAACTTCAACCAATCCACGAAGTTGCGACACCGTACACCGCGTGGTGCGGGATCGTGGATGCGCACTGCTGAGGAGTCCCATACCAGGATGAAACGGCTGTCCAGTGCTTCCAGGTTTTCAATGGTGGTCTAGCTTCAACTGACTCATGATTTCAACCTGTTTAATGATTTGTTAATTTTTAATGTTTAGTAAGAGATATAAGTTACTTTTAATGGTTGATTCCTAAAACAAGACATTTAGATATGGTGGAAAGAATTCTGAAAATAACCTTTTAATTGATGTTTTCGCTACGAAACACGATACAGCGTGTTTAATTTGAGTGGTAGTTTAGATTATAAGTAGTTTATTATTAGTATACTGAATACAGGTATTAGTAATAATGATAATTGCTTCATTCAGTAACCTATATTTGATTACAATAAACAAACTTCAACATAAAATGTAAAATATTTTAATGAGTTCCCATTTTATATTCATTTAATTTGTAATTTTAAAAAGAGATTTCTATAAAAAGATGCTTTTCGACAATAATTGGCTTCTATTAATATTCATCCGTAAATGTTTACAAGTAATTCCGCTTCCATGATACCTCTTTTCTTCGCGTTATATATTTAACACGTGAATTACATTGAAATCATCTTTAATTTCTCCAAAGGACAGATAAGAAGAAAAGTATATGATCCAATTTGATGATTTCTTTTTAATTTTTCAGCAATCGAACTCGCGATAATTTTAAAACATTTGATGATATTACGCAAATACATGCGGTTATCATACTTAATTAGCCAGCTAAAACAAATATAAAACAAAAAAATTCGGCAATAAATTCATGTCGAAAAATAGGTGACACAGAATTTTCAACAGACCGCTGGTGCATTAATCGTATGTCAGTTTAAGACAGAACCTTACGTTCGGTCAATACAAAATCTCTCCAGAGTCTCCATAGTGTTTAACAAGTTGATTATTTTTATGCATTGTTCTAACTTGATATTTTATTTAAAATGTCTGGCAGAAACAAAGTTGGCTTTTAGAATAACATCAAAACAACTGTGCTTCTATTTTATAATTCAAATCCATCCCTAAACTAATGATCAAATTTCCACGCCTTTCCTCATTGTTCTACTCAAACCTGTAGCCCAATGATATTAAGAATTGTAAAAATGATATAATCTGTTATCTTAGTAAGATAATGATTTGTCCAATGATTAACTTTTTACAGTAATATGCTCTAGTAATCAGTAGTTTAGATTCAAGTGTAATTGCAGTCAGATATAATTTGCTGCTCGGACGAGAAATGTATACGCCTAAACTTATTGAACAATAAAGCTCAAACTTATTACTATTTTTAAATATTTTTCATACTCTCAAAATTTGTCGTTAGATATGATGAAAAATACCTGCAACATCCTAAGATCTCTGATCAGCTTTGATATTTTTTGTATTCACTTACATGTAGGCATTTTTATGTAATCAAGTACTGGTCTACCCACTCTATTTGAACCACATTATTTTATTAAAGGGTTTAAGTAAGAAATTCAAACATTCCACTTCTATCCGACGTTTGTGCTAATGTTGTTGTTCAGAGGAACGATGAAAGCTTCATAACCAAACCATTTAACTCAGAGAACAAAACCTCACCTAAACTTGTTTTTTTTTTAAAACTTTGAATCTTAATCTTATTTCCTCATACTAGTTTATTATAATCCTCTTGTAACCCTAGTAAATGGTCGAATTTTTTATAGGTCACTTTAATATTACTCAAAGGTCATTAATAAATTATAATCTTGCTCAAAATTCAATTTCGTCTACATGGTTTAAAAGTTGTATGATGTTTGTTTAATAAGCCACTTTTACTTTCAATTTTATCATAAAAGTAAATAAAAATAAGTAATTTCTAGTATAATAACTATAAAGAATAAATTTATGAAGCATCACTTTTAAGTCTATAAAATCATTAATTTACATTTATGGTTTGTTATTTGTTTTGAAATGAAGAATTTCAAATAAAATATGAAAGAATATTTATGTAAGCTTAATTTTTATTTATACTAAAGTGATTTATTAGGTTAGTTAATATATGGGTATATTTAATTCTTTTTAGTGACATTAACATGTTTGTTGAGTTAGTGAACATTTTATAGAAATTCATTCAACCAATGTTTTGCTCTTCTTTTTGTTTTTAGTTTTGAAACTAAATGTTTAAACTTATCAGTTTATTGTTTCTTTTTTTTTTAACATTCCAACGAGAATTTTCTTTTATCATCCATGAACACTCACACACACACACTCATATTTGATAATGAATGATATTTAGGAATTTATGTGTAATACATATTCTTGTGTCTGATGTAAAAGAGTTGAAATAAAATGGTGGGAATAATATTTTGAAAGTCATAATTGATCATAACTACTTGACAAATCTTAATAATAATAATTAGTTTAATACGTTGAGGAGTTGTTTTAAAATTCAGAATTTTTCTCAATACACTAGGTCAATACGATGAGATGAATTTATTAAATCAAGTGCTCGTTTATTTAATCGGTATTAAGTCATACTTTTTGTCTGAAGGCCCATTAAATTTTTGGCTTGCCAAGTAGCTGTTGATACATTCAATTCAGTGTTTAATAATGGTATATCCGAGCGAAGATTAAATCACGAGTAACTTCTGAGACATATTAATCGACTAATATTATCTATACATTCTTATGGTATAAATATTCAATAATTAGATTATGTATATTTATATTCCTCTTATTCTAAGCTTTATTTTGACCTATAATTTATTATTGTACGATTTACTGTTCGTAAGCTATGTTCAGTTTATTGACTACTGCTTCCCACGTTCACAGCCACTTTTTGACTTTATTGTGTATAAATGTTATTTCCTATTTTATGGTGCATTGCGGTCTGTTTGATTGATATATAAACCCAGTATGTCTGAAATGAATGACTGGGTTCGATTCGCATATTGGAAGCTGATATTGGTGTTCTGGACTCAAGTGGACGGGCTGGGCGGACGTAGGACTAATAAGGACGCTTGGCTGCCCATACCGGTCGAACGTCATTGGTTTGGCACAGTGCTAAGATTTTATAAGTCGTATTTTGATTGGTGGATAAATCACGTAAGGAAAGACCGGACATAAAGTCACAATAGATAGTCAAGTGCTATAAACACTAGGCCACCACTACTTATACGACTGGGAATAGTTTTTTAAAGTACAGAAATACTGTTAATCTCTCTCAGTTTATTTCGTTATCTTTCAAGAAAAATCTAAATCTTCTGTAGACTAACTCTGAACTTTAACTCTACTTAATAACCATGTTACTGATTTAAATAACTAAGTCTGTGAATAATTAACATTATCAGCTTGAATTAAGTTATTGCCAATTTTTAATTTTTAATATGTATTTTTGTATACAAGTCATACCGTCGTTCCTTTTGGGTTCATATAACTGTTTTAAAAACTGATCAATCGCTTATGTTGCACTATATCCCACTTTTTGTCTAATCCCCTTTGGACTATAAAATACTTGGTAATTTACAGCTTCTACTACATCTCAAAATCTCATCAACTGTGATCTAAGTAGTTTTGTATTGCATACTATTATCTACATAACAAATTCATTGCTTTGTATATTTGCTTGCAAAAAAACTCATTTCAGTTTCATTTCACTTTTCATTTATTTATTAAAATCTCATTAAAATAGTTTAAGCAATATGTTGTGTAGTTACAGAATTAAACACCTTATTTAACATTATATAACAGTGTTTTTACAAATTATTTTGATGATAAACTCTATAACACTTTACTCAGTCAGTCAGTAACAACGTAGAACTTCGTACGTACGTACATCAGTTTGAGTTGCCACACCACATTAGCACAGATATGCAGTGGTCGATTCAAATCCCGTAGTGGTAGAGGTAATAAGAGTATAAGCAGTAATCGGGAAGATTAGTGTTTGGAGATGTTACTTAACATTTTACTATGAAAGTTAGTTAGAACTTTATTTAACATTTTTATTCTCTATAAAAAATTTTGTTGATTTATAACAATTTCTAGACCACTGAACCGGCATCCAACGGTGTTAATGTCTAACTTCAACTAATCAACGAAATTGAGCCACCGTTCACCATTGTTTTTTGTGAAGTTAGAAATCAACACGGTTGGATGCCAACTCAGTGGTTTAGAGGCTAAGCGTTCACACGCAAGACTGATAGGTCCTGGGTTTGAATCTCGCGTGGCCGGATCGTAGATGCGCACTGCTGAGGAGTCCCATACTAAGATAAAACGACCGTCCAGTGCATCCAGGTTTTCCATGGTGGCCTAGCTTCGGTCGACTTATGAATTCAACTATAAAATGACTGAAATCTCCACAAAACCACTTCTGGTTATAACAATTTTTTAAAAATTTCTCACTGAACAAAAAAGGTAGCCCCGATGATTTCAGCATTACTTCTAATATCTAGATCTATACTCTTGAAAATAAATTTCATAACATCCATTAAATTTTTCAAATCATTATTTAATCGAATAAAAAAAGAGAAATGTTAATAAATTTATTTGACATTAGCTAAAGGCAAAATAGAATGACCCCAGAATAAAAGTTTGTTACTGACAATTAAGTTAATTTTCCAATAATTTATTATTGATAAATGAAGTGAAGGAAAAGCCAAACAAAAAAAATATATGGAAGCAATCTTATGAACTTTGTTAAACATAAGAGAATTCAACTTCGTGTAAAAGAAAAGAACCATTTTGCGAAAATTGTTCATTGAATTGTTAGATTCTGTATATATTTAAAGTTTTATTTATTAGTCAAAATATACTTTCATTTTAGTCTAATAATTCAACTGTTTCATTGATCATATTTGTTATGTTTTTTGTTTTTAAATACGAGAATATTTTTATTTTTCCCTCTTGTTAACTTATATTCTGTAAGTAGTATATAAACAGATACTTGAAATGAATTTATATAGTTTCTTACTTACGGTCATTTCATTTTACCTACTTTAAGTTACTGTTTAAGTGTTGTTATTTTCATAAGTCATTAAACATTTTAAGTTATCGCAAAATATAAAAAAGTATAAAATGAAACACTTCATCATTTATTATTTATTTTACAAAGTTAAAAAAGAGACGAATAACATAATAAGAGAGAATATTGTTTGTTCGATTGACTTTTCCATTTCTACCTTTTTAATTATGTATTTGTTTTTCTTTTAAAACAAATTGTTTTTTAAATATACTTAAAGATAATTCATTATCGATGATCATAGAATAAATTAATATTGAATAAATTATGAACTCGGCTGTTACTACTACCTTGACGTGGTGATCGTGCTTACTTATATTGATGAACCAGTCGAGCTATACTGGTTGGAACAGTCGTTCCTCAAGGTCCTACCATGCTAGACAGGTCGGTTGAAGAGCGCTAAGACTAAAAGCAACAAACCCAAGGTGTGACGACAGTAAGGTGTTTCCTTCAGACAAGCAGTATAACAGCGATGTTGCTTTCGCACAAGGAAGAGTGAAGTTAGAAGAGATCCACCCTAAAATTGCACACCGCCTTATCCCATGGATTTCCGTCTCCAATTGTAAGGTGCTAACAAGTATGGAGCTAACACGAAAATTACTGACAAAAAGTTCGTGTGTGCTCGGCCGCAATCAGTTGTTTCATGAGCACTGCGGTCACGCTCTTATGTCACTAAGTTCACCTCTGATTCAATTTACTTTTCAGGTACCTCCTGACTGAGTAGATTATGAAAGCATAAATCAAAATTGAATATTTATTGATTGTTTTTTAGAAAAAAATATAAAACTATGGTGTATCAGCATTTTTGGTTGTAATATTTTATTTATTCAATAATATTGCATCCATCGGAGTCAACAATTTAATTACGATGCCAACATAGTACTTCTGGATGCCATCATCACCACTCGCTGTAAATAAATGTTGTTTGCTATTTGTTTTCCGCGGACACATTTTCGTTTCCATGACTTAACCTTGATATTTCTGTTGGAAGACTTAAGGGACTACAGTCTCTCTCCTCATGCTTGGACTGAATAACTGTCGAACACTATATGCTTTTCATTCGTCTTTTGACTGATTTGAATAACCTTTAAGCTACTTCGTCTTTTCATAACTGTCATACATTTCATCATCTATTTATTTCATAGTTTTTACTCTACTTATTATTATGATTTTGTCCGACTTTAGGATCCATTTGCATCATATGATGTGAACAGTAATGATGATAATCCAGAACCTCGTTATTTAACAAGAGATAAAAGTAATACCAAGTAAGTCTGTTGTAAATTTATTTCTATATATTTAATACAATTGTAGTTCTAATAATTTCTATACAAATTTCTTTCTAAATAATGTGTGGACCTTGGAGATGACTTTGTTTAGAATAATCTACTATAATAAAACCACTTAAATTTTGGTTACAGTATAGTATATTGACACCCTTGAGTTAACTAATCAGAATTACGATGAAGCCTCGTGTATTTTGAACGATATTTAAAGTGCAGTGATAGATAACTTAGATGCTATTACAAGCGAATTAAATATTGGCAATGTTTGGTTCCTAAAATGTATGAAATCAACGGAAAGTGAATCTAAAATAGTGCTTAAACTAGATTACAAAACATGCCTGCTCCTAAAGCAGATTATGTGGTAAAGTACTTGATGTGATTCAATACGTATTCATGAGTGCTTCGTTAGGCTAGATAGTATTTCCCCACTCTAAACCATACTTTAAATTCCAGTCACAAATCTTATAAGTGTGTAAAAAAAGTGACAAAAATTTGCATCATAGCTTATGTAAGTTTGTGATGAAAACCTTAACCTTTATTTGTAGATCCACCTCAGAACTCCAGTTTAACTATTAATACCTTGACCTAAGCTTTTTGTGTTATCGCTAGTGATAGTCACTGACAAAAACTTTAAGGATTGATAATTCTAACATACAACAGTATCCCAACTATTAATCTACAAAACTTAATCCTTTTGTTTTGCTGCAAAAAATAATCGAAATACGATGGTCAAATATTGAGTTATTATTCCACTGTTATAATATTAACTGTTTAACTCAAATTCTTTTGTAACAAGGTTCTGTTTCCTAATTGGCTGATAGATCCTTCAAGGTCATCTGTAGGATTTTGCTTTTGCCTCAATTATATTTTTCTCGTTTATAGAAATTCTGTATTATATAGAGATAAAATAATCTAAGCTTTTTCATAGATGTTTATCTGTGTAGGTTACTTGTATAATTGACAAATAATTTAGGAGGTAAATTACAGAAAAAAAATGATGGAATGAATGTGATAATAACAACAATGCTAAGAAAAAATTGAATACGAAAGTTTGTAAGAGAAATAGTGTTAATAATTTAAAAGAAGGTAATATTTGTTTCAGTATCAATAATTTCTGATCACCTAAACTATCTAATGATAATAAATCTCGAGATTAATTTTTCAAGCGTTAGTAATATCTATTTTACTTATATAAAAACCTATTGTCTATAATTCTATAAACTTGGTAAGTGTATTTTGTTTTTCCGTTAATTACAATCTATTTGATTAAAATAACAGAGTTGGCATAAATTTGTTGTATAGTTTATTTGCAGTAAAATTATTGTTAGTAGTCATTGTTTGTTGTTCGTATAAAACATCTTTATGGTTCTATTCGATTTATTAGTAATGTTGAATTGTTTCCAACTCAGGATAGCTATAATTGGCTTTCTCTTTTGTTTAAACTAATATTTTTCTGAATAGCTTGTGTATGGTTTCACATTTAGTTAGATAATTTGTGTACTAGGGGAGCATACAGAATAACGTGAGGGAGGATAGATGAAAAAGGAAAAAGTGTGCCGACGACTTAGGTACCTAGGTAGCGCTTACTGTGATTACGTTTAATGAGGGAAGCAACAGACAACAGTCGGCAACAATATAAGTCTTAGATTACAACAATTGGAGAATTGAAGCTAAAAGCAGTTAGTTTAAACCACTTCACTCGTTACTGTTTGCCTTATTTTTAAATTAAAATATTGACTAAATTCAACGTAGATGTTGATGATTATTTTATTGTGTTATCATGCCTGTTTATGTATGGATTACCTATTTTGTCTCAATCATTGATTATTCAATTTAAGTATCATGCAATATCTGTTTAACAATATTTGTGATATTTCAATCTTTAGTAAGCTTTTCGCTTAAGATAATTATGTCCGAATTTCATTCGAAACGAGATCAAATGGTTGAAAAATTCCTAGAGTAACAAGCTATGAAATAAATAAGCGTCAGGAATTTGTGAATTTTATGGTATACTTGTTGATATTTCAGCTGCGTTTTTGCCATAACGACATATTCTGTGAGTCCAAACCCAGAATGAATGGGAGATTCTTAAGTAAACTGGATCTAATACAATTGGATCAACGGGACGACTAATACATAACAACAACTCAACGGATACAATCTCACACAAATATAAATGGTGGTGACTGAATTTTTAGGAAAGCTTTAACATTAGTCAATATTACAAATTATGTAATATTTTACATCCTGTAATAATCAATAGGAATGAGTATATATTACCTGTCGGCGTCGCGTCACAGTGGTTTCAATATTAATGTAGTGTGAAAGTGTATGAAAGTAATTCTTATTTTGGTAACTTCAGCAGGTTAGATTATTATTTATTTGAGTTAACTTCAACAATTTATTTTCAACAACTGAGTTCTCCTTGATTGCAGTATTGAATAGGGCAATGCGTCCGAAGGTCTCTTGGTTTAAAAGTTTATTCTAAGAAAGGCTAAACTTTATTTTGAAATCATAACGTTTCTAAAATTTTGAAGTGTTGAATAAAATATTCTTACCGTTACTTTGTATTGACATTCGAGTCTCATTTTTACTCATTTATTTTACCAGTTGTCTTCAATTCTATATATATGGAGAGAGAGAGAGAGAGTACCAGTATTCACTATGTTGTGAAAATGTTTGCTCACCATTTTACTTGTCGTCACCACACTATTTCCCTTTTCCTATAAAAACAATTTTTCTCTACCCATAGTTTGATGTTGCCATAAGTCTATATATCGTAAAATATTCAAGCAATAAAATCAATGCAACATACTTTCTACCTACTTTTTTTATATCTCAGTTCAACGATTTTTTTCTTTCTAAATCGTTTTTATTTTGTATTCTCTTTATTTGCCTTTTTCATTTACGATGACATTCATTTCTAATCATATAATATTATTTTTACAGGATTTTTGTTAGTATGCCATATACACTGATGATGATGGTAATCTGTGATAATGAAATTTAAATGTATTCCTATGTTTTTCAAATAAATAGTTGGGTTTTAAGAGAAATTCAATGTTTCATTAGTTCTTTAAACAAAATTATCAGTTGGCTATATTTGAAGTTGTCTTTTTTTTTCCCAAAAAGAACCTTCATTTGTGGTCGAAATTATAATGTCAATATTTACACACCAAATCTATAAGAATTTACGGTCGTGTCTGATGAATTAGTCTGGAATTTATGATTAAATATTTTAGGGCGGCTTATCAACTTACCTTCTTTGTCAATCTCAGTGGAAAGTAACTAATTCGTTTATATCGTATACAACTTATTGGTACTCATTATCTATCTAAACTAACGTTAGTAATTTTTCAATACGTAATGAACGTATTATCGGATTGAGTTTCATCATCACAACTGAATTATTTTATTCACTTTACATGTGGTCAGTATTTGTTATGCATTAGGATTCATTCTTTTGGTGAAACCGGTATGTTAAACAACTGTAACCGGTAAATTCCAAGTATATCTAGAATAAGATGTATCTCACTGATCTTAACACAATATTAACAATTGATTGGTGCTAGAAATGTGGATTATTAGACTATGAATTGCATATCTGAAGTTATCATAGATGGCAGAGGACCTAAAGATCTTCAGCCTAACTTTGTGTATTGAATCTGTCAGTACATTTTTCTATGATGTTCCTAATCGAAGCGGTCAACTTATCTATCAGTATACTGGTAATTATGATATTCTCAGCAGTGACAGAATCGCAGTCATAATTTTTACTATGTGGCTGCCATGATATATGTCTGGGCATTACAGTGTAAAATAATTGATGGGTATCAGTAAGGAGCCCTGAATTATTTTCTGTTCATCAATGTTTTGTATGGTCAACCTCCAAAAGTCAAGCTTTTTTAATGCAGAGATCTGGATCACCCACCACACCAGTTAGGAACATTACTAAGTGATTATTCACGATGCGGCCAATATTTTTTATAAATTGGTCATTTGCACTATCTAATCACTTATTTAAAATTTTATTTTGATGGAGTACCCGATACTGATTGAATTTAATTGTATATTTAATAAAACGAAATTTACGATATCACTTTTTCCCATCGGATCGTTGGGGAAATCCTAAGAATATCCCTCTTTATACTTCCTAGGGGCCCAGAAATTCCTAGAAACGTTTTATCCAATCAGTATTGAGTAGAACCTTTGCGTAAACATTTCAAAGAATGTAGAGTCACGTGCTACAGTTTTTATTGGATATTTATCGGTACTGATACTATATTTAGTATGGTTCCAGAAGATTAAGGTCATGTGTAACTACATAAATACCATCGTTTATCCGTACATAAAAGCGTTCTCTCCGCACATCGAGCCTTTTCTCTTGTGTTCAACTTGCCATTATGATTAAACTTGGAGTTGCTAGAAGCAGCTAGGAAATCTAATCGAACGTTCATTTAGCAAACATCGCGGATAAACTCCTCTCTAATGAATATCGAATGGGGATGAAATCTGAATCCAGACCTTTTATATCTACATTGAATAATTTTAGTAATTTCCCTTTGATTTCCTCTTCCTTTGACCATTGTATTATAAAATTAACTGATATTATACAAAAATTTCCCAGTCAACTTTTAATCACTCATACTAATAAAGAATTATAAACGAGTCAACACGTAAAAAACAAAATTGTGAATTCTGTTAAAATCTAAATTAAAATGATGTCCATTATTATAGGATATTATAGTTCTAAAAGATACTTGTTTATTCCACTACTTACACATGGTTTTCAACAAAACGTGTTAGACATACACTTAATAGAAAATAAGGAAAAATCTAAAGACCAGAGAAGTATGTAGAAGTAAATAAATACTATGTATCGATGGTGACGCACAAAGAAATGACCTTGGTTCTTTTCCATCAAATTTGTTTTTGTATAAATTTCTCCTTAAAATGTAATATTTTTCGAATTAGTTTTTCTGTGCTACATGTTTGTTTATTTACATTCAATGTGAACACAGAGAATGTCATGTTCAAACAACTGCTTATTCATTTATATTTTTAAACTTATGTGTAAAATTGCATTTCATTACTATTGGTATTATTATTTCAACTCGCTTAATAAAGTGGACTAAGTACTGTCTGGTTCTAGAGTGTTTATGACTAGCTGGTTGATCTCATTTGAAGTCATCTCATCAAGGAAACTTATGCAATGTCTAAATGACCTATCATAAATATCGAAAACTGTCTAATCTCAATTTTTCAATTTAT
Organism: Schistosoma margrebowiei; assembly: GCA_944470205.2. Taxonomy (NCBI): domain Eukaryota; kingdom Metazoa; phylum Platyhelminthes; class Trematoda; order Strigeidida; family Schistosomatidae; genus Schistosoma; species Schistosoma margrebowiei. Next base: position 31,874,527 of record OX104025.1, read on the forward strand.
TGCTACTTTTAATGTAAACTGGAAGTCTTTGATTAAATTAATGATTTACTGTTTAATTTGTTATTTGTTGAGTCAACATTTCAATTCCTCTGAGTTATTTATTCAACTACTGTAGAGGTTATCAATTTTCGTTATAAAGTATAATTGATTTTAATTCAATGTAGATACTTGGTGGTTGGGCCTTTTTTCTAGTTAGAGATTTATTTACTTTTTTTACATATTCAATCAGTTTGAATAATAACTGCGCGTATAACTAATGATAGATAGGTTAGTATGAAGAATGAAACATAATGTTTTCCTTATGGTGTTCGATCTCGTCTCTTACACATAGCAGAAGCTATAGGAATCCGAACCAACAAGCCAAGTCTTTGTGTTCAGAAGAAATTTGTAACTCCCTTATCTCTCCCTTGGCCTTAATTAATAAATGAATTTATTTATTATTCCTTTTCTAACTTTCTCTTCGTTTATTATTTTTCTTCACACCCTCCTACCACTTTATTTTCTCTCAACTATACGTTTCATGGTCCAATTATCTGAACATTTCTTATTACGTCATCTTATAATTTTATAATTGTTATCGCAGTTTCTATATTTTTCTAATCATTGACCTATTTCAGATTATGTAACATTGATTTGAACCTTTATTATTATTGCTTATCAAAAAACTAATGCACCTGTTGTCACACCATCAATTTGTACTTTTCACATCTTACTTATTATGTAATCTTTTCCATTGTTATCATTGACTTATAAACTACCTTGATTGGTTTAATTCATTTCGTATATGCATATAAATATTACTGTATATTAGAGTAAAGCCTGATGAGGATCTAATCGAAAACAATATTGTTCGCTTATATATGTTGTTCATAATGTATCTAACAATTAAGATTTATTTTTTGGATAAATCTCTGATGTATATAAGCGAACAATGTAATTTTCACCAGTCTCTACCCTAATATATTATAATGTTTATATGAAAATATTTAACTAACCAAGCCAGTTTATGAGTCAGTCGAATGGATTACATAAATAAACAATAAGTAAAAAGTACAAATTGATGGTGTGAGGAAAAGTGTACTAATTGTGATAAGAATAATAAATGCTTGGATCAATGTTTTATAGTAGTAAATAGGTCGAGGACTCGAAAACTATAGACACTGAAACAACATTCATTAGAAATTATAGTCTTACGTAATAAGAAATGAGGTGTTGGTTGGAGGTAGTAGACAAAACACCATAGACCTAGGTTTCGTGTTATTTTGCACTCGTCCGCGAGATGTACCTGTACCTGCACTATGAAGGACTTGATATACATGACATTGGTCACTGACACATTAGCTCAATTGTTTGGCTGTGCGCCCGATAGAGGTTTCTCAGCAGAAGCATCTGAATTCATAGATGGATGTGGATATGGAATAGCCGGCTAACTCAGCCTTTATCGGAAGAGTAACTGCAAGTCGGCTAGAAAACAAGCAACAGATATTAGGTGCACGAAACGCCCTTTTTGCTGTTTTATTCTATCTCGTAGTGAATCACTAGTTTTATCTACGTTGAATTTAAGCTTACTAGCCGTCAGTGTCACTACTTTCTTGTTCATTATATACAAGTGTTTCTTCAGAAAACCTTAAGAATAACCCATTTTAATCAACATGTTATGAATAAACTCTTGTTTCTGGTTTATAGAGTCGTATGAACATGTCAATAGTTTTTCTGCTTTCATATTTATACCCTTTACATTGCTAAGTTCCTGAAATTTAGTCTATTCATCGAAAACTAAATTCATTTGATCGATGTGATGTGCTTCGTTCATTAGAATTAGCCTTCAACCTTTGCCTCGCTTTCTTATGATTAGAGTCATATCTTTTCTAGGCTTATGTAAAACATCTCGTTCCTGTTTGGTAAGTGGGGGATTTTATGGTATATTTACAATATTTGTACTGTTGGCAGATGTCAACCAATATGGTTTTAAATCTATTAATTCCTTCGAGTGAGATTAGTACCATATCTGTTCTTTGTGAAAATAAACAAATTCCACATCTGTATCCAGTTGATTTATTCTATGTCCATAGTAAAAAAATAATTGTTTGAACACTTCATATTACATAATTTCAGTAATTTTAATTAATGTTGTTTCAGTGTCTATGGTTTTCAAGTCCTTGACCTATTTACTATTATAAAGCATTGACCCAAGCATTTATTATTATTATTATTATTATTATTATTATTATTATTAATGGCTTTATTCGATATTATATTTCGGTACAATACAGAAATCCTCAGCACAGGGTATTTCAACAAGTTTCTTACACAAAAGAAAACAGGAACAAAGACAAAAAATGGAAAAGGGTTTATAAAAAATCTGAAAAAAAACTGTACAACTTTTCAAATTAGAGACGTTTTAAGAATGCATGTTATTGACTAGGTTAACTCTAACAATCTGTTCGTCACAGAGTTTATTTGCTAGGTAAGGTATTATAGAACTTTTATACTTTTGCTTGCGTGCATGGATTTTAATGAAATTACGTCTCGTTCTACCAGAACATATACAAGGAGAAAGATAAGAGTGAAGGGGATGGTTAGTATCTGATAAAATAACACCTGACAGGAGTTTGCATGATTTTAAATGTCTATTCACAACCATACTAATTATGACCTCGAAAGATTCACCACACATCTTGCTGACTGCCTTCAGCACTCTCCGCAATACAGCAAATTCTTTTCTCGAAAGCCCGGGAAAGAATAATGGGAAACAGTGAAGAATAATAAGTAATATGCAAGAATTGACAAATTGTAAGAGTAAATGACGAGTAATCCCAAGAGCATGCAATCTCTTTATGTAGTAAGTCAGACGGAAAACCTTCTTCGATAACAATAAAATGTGAGAAGACCAAGAGAGATCAGAGGGAAAGGTAACACCAAGACAATTGACCTTCAATGGCACAAGCATTATGGGATCTCAACATGGTGTTTAGATGCCGTTCATGTCTCATGTTAAAGTTAACAGCTTGACATTTAGACGGATTAAGTATAAGACCATTACCAACAGACGAACAATCAATACGAGACAAAAACTCATTCATTTCTATGGGATTTAAAGAGGAAGAGATAAGCATACATACAGTGAGATCATCCACATATTTCACAGAAGTGTTTTCTGTGGAAGATCGCAGATCATGCAGAAAAAAAGAGAAAAGAAGAGTTGAAAGAGAAGCTCCTTGTGGTACACCTTCGTGAGACAGTAGAGACTCTGAACACTTTCTTCCAAACACAGTGTACTGTTCCCTTCCAGAGAGGTAGGAACATGGTCAGTCGGTTTTCCAGTTGTCAATGTTGACGCTGATTAACTTGTTAATTAAACATTGTTTTGGTATAGAATCAAAAGCTGAAGTATAGTTCAGAAAAGCTCATCGAACATACTTCTTACCCTTTTCTAAGTTGAACATTATATTGTGATGCAGAACAGCAACATTATCTAAGGTGCTTCTTTTGCATCTGTAAGCAAATTGATACGGATCAATATACTCTTTTATCGCAGGCTGTAGTGGAAGTATTAGTAGTTTTTTCATTGTTTTGAGGAAGGGTGAAGTTATTACAATAAGTCTAAATTTCACATTTTTATCACCAGATACTTTCTTGGGTACAGGGATTATCTTCATCTTTCTCCACATTTTTCGGTATGAGATTAGATGAGAAGGATTTATTAAAGATAGCCGTGAATGGATAACATAGGACATCAGCACACATCAGCTATTGAATGCAAAAACCATCCCAATCGGTAAAATAAGGTAATGATATATAAAATCCCAAAAAGGAACAGACTCACAGTTTGCCATTTGATGTACCAGGTCACGTTAGGCTCACCAATGAAGATGCTACAGGTATTCGGAGTTTGACAACGCTTTAGCCAATAACACTTTCTAATATGAGTCGTACTCACCAAGTGAAATCAAAAGGCAGAAGCGAGGAAGTTTGAAGATATATTTGATAGACTATCAATATATCAAGGATCGTCTGATCTAATCTGGCTAGCTATTTCAGGGGTTGCTGAGCACGGCGTTCCCACTCATGATCTGGTGCGGATGCATGACAGAGCGCCTTCAGCTAGATGAGTCCATTAAAACCAATGTGGTCAGCATCCAATAACGAAGACTTACAGAGTTATTTATTTTGGGGATTTATTTACCGCTGCAACATCAAGTCAAAATAAATAATGAATTTCCAAAGTCAAGCTTAATTTTAGATATATATTTTACCCCGCTATTTTGAATCGACTTTTTTTTTACATTTCGTAATTAGTTTCATTTTGCATTATCTGATCCTTGCAATATCAACATAAAAATGTACACGTGTATGCAGATAGATGTTTTTTAACACACATTAACTTTGTGTTATTGCTTTGTTCTCGTTTAATACTCTGTTTATATTTCATTACATTTTACAGCTGTTTTATGTAACATTTATTGTTACCTATACATATAACGTATCTTGTGATTTAATTAACAAATGTATTTATCTATGTGTTTTCATGATGAGAGCATTGCAACAATAGAAAAAAGTTACATAGTTTTAAACATGAATTATTAATTAGCCAATTCACATCACTTCAGTTTATGTCACTAATTTTTATTTTAATATTGAAACAATGACTATGTCAAATTGTCTGATTATTTGAAATATTGAAATTTATTAGTTTATGTTAATTAAAATAGAAGATGACTATATGTGAAATATTATCTTTACAATGTTTACAATGATAATATATTTATTGTATTCAATCATTTTTAAAGAGTTGATTGAATAATCATACCTTAATACTATACATTGACATTGAATGTTGAATATGATTGTGAGTATATCAATTGAATTGGAAATATGTATTTTATCAAAGATATGTAAACGAAGCAATTGAATTACAATAGATTTTACATATACTAGTTCAATGTAAAATAGATTTGTGAATTTTCAATCAAAAATGAATGTTTATTAATAAGGCATAACTGTAGGATTGTTTGGAAATGTTGAGATGAGAAATCGTCATTTGTAAGATATTGTGAAAGTTTTTAAATTTTATAATCGGTTTCTATTGTTTCATCTACCATATACTTTGTTTAAAGGGAAGAAACATACTGTTACGATTTTCTATTGATTACCTTCAGGAATTTAGCAAATAATAGTTTATGGAAAACTGATTAGAAACAACGTATAGTTCTGGCTCTACTTAACTAGTCTTTATTTCTTAAGTTCGAAACTAGCTGCTCACCCCCAAGGAGCTACAAGCAGTGATGAAATAGCTTTTCGGTACTCTTTGAGTTTTCATTTATTGAATTAAGGTTAGTGTGTGGTGTGAACTGTACTTGGATTGAACAATCTTCACGAATCTCCCGTGCTAACGATGTTGTTTACTCATTTAGAGCCTTTTGTCGAATAACTTAAGTTTATCCCTATATAATTTTATTAATATATCTGTATGTTTACAAATAATGTTATTGATTTGTTTTATAAAGGTCACTTGTGTGGTAGTTCTTTATGTATTTGTTTATATACGGTGTACATTACATTACAAGCATCAACTTTTTCGACTGCACATAATAAGGAGAATTATACTGTCCCAGTCTGAAATATAAGGTTTATTTAGAGTAAAATTAACATTTTTATAAGGTGGTGGTCTTCATCATGTACAAAATAACATACTTGATTGATTCAGACAATATTCACTTATTCAGGTTTATAAGAAATGTAATAGCTACTTTCAACGCAATTTATGCTTCATATTGTTCATGTCTGAAAGGCGAAAAAAATTTGAGATTACGTCCACAAATGAAATTTGCCACATCATATACTAGAATTCTTTTTTTTTCGTTTTGTATGCTTGTAATTAGTTCGAAAACTATCCATTAATCTTTCTCAACTTTGGAGCTAAAATTCATAGGCGAATAATCAGTGATTTCGTGTTTGTTTGTTTGTTTTATTTTCGTCTTGATCTATAACCATTGTGCATAGTTAATGTTCAATATTTCTAATGCACACCACGGATAAACGTTTATACAGGTACAATTCAGTGTTTACAGTAACTAAAATATAACAAACCACTACTTTAGTAATTTGAGATTATGAAATAAAACATGAAATTGATCTGATACTGCTTTCATCTTCGTTATTGTCTCAAAATAACTCATGCACAGGAGACTTAACAGATTATCAAAGGAGTATCAGAAGACTTTCAGATAAATCACAATCTTTTTGGTGCTCACTCTTTCCTCTCAACTTTAAGCATGTAATCTTCATTTCACTTTGCAAGCCAGTATAAGTTAGTCTTTTCTATATATTAGAATGAGTTTTGTGGAGAATTTAGGGAATTTCACAGGTTGAAATCATGAGTCAATTGAAGTTAGACATTAACACTGTTGGATGCCGGCTCAGTGGTCTAATGGTTAAGTGCTCGCGCGCGAAACCAGTAGGTCCTGGGTTCGAGCCCCGCGTTGTGTGAGATCGTGGATGCGCACTGCTGAGGAGTCCCATACTAGGACGAAACGGCCGTCCAGTGCTTCCAGGTTTTCCATGGTGGTCTAGCTTCAATTGACTCATAATTTCAACCTGTGAAATTTTTTATATATGGTAAAATTTATCGTACACGAATGAATCGATTTCTGATATAAGTGTAAAAATGTTGCATATTTTGGTGTTACCTTCATATGATGAAATGTATCTCTGTGATTTGAAATACGTTGTATTGTGCCTAATCAGTAATCAATCTGCGTACAGTCAACAACACTAAATAATCTTTTATATTGATAATGTTGTTTAGATAGTCACCTTTCTTTTAGATATTTGTTTATCACCTATTTCCATTTCTCCAATAGCTTTTAACGGTTTATTGATATGTTCCACTGACTATAAAAGTAATTGAAGTATGCCTATTAACTATTTGATACATCTTTTTGGAAACGTAAGGGCGATTAACATAGATTAAGAGGATGGATTAGAAGTAGATTCTGTGAATCATTCTTTTTTTCAAAGTTGAGTTGTTCGATTTATGAATGGAGGAAATTTTAAAGTAAATAAAAGATTCTAAATAAATTTTTCTTGACCAATAGCACTTTTTCTACTTCGAGTAATAGTAAATTATTGTCTAGCATTTTTCCGTTAAACAAAGAGGGAGAGTTTCAATCAGTTGATCGAACTTTTCATCTGACTGTAATCCAACTGTAGAATTTTCTTTTTTCGATCACATAGGCAAAAAGAAATACCATTGTAATTGTTGCTCGTATTTCCTTATTGAATAACAAACAAGTCAAATAAATACTTCTTACATAATCACTTTCTTATTTTCTATTACTTCAGCCGTCATGGTACTCGTTGCGCTGGTGAAGTGGCTGCTGCCGCAAATAATAGTGTATGTGGATTAGGTATAGCTTATAAAGCTCGTATAGGTGGCGTACGTATGTTAGATGGTGATGTGACTGACGCAATGGAGTCACGTTCATTAAGTCATCAGCTACAACATATTGATGTATATTCTGCATCATGGGGTCCGGAAGATGACGGTAAAACAGTTGATGGTCCAGGCAAACTTGCTCAAATGGCATTTCGTAATGGAATACAAATGGTAAGTAGTTTGAATGCTGTTTTGTTTGTAATTTAATTTCTAAATACCTGTTTACTCAGTTAGATTAAACACTACATATTTCCTTTTTTTTTTAGAAAACATTAGATCATAGTCAACATTATCATTCTTTTTTGAAGATAACATAATGTTGGAAGTTTTCTATTTTTAATACATATCAAAGCTATTTAGTTTTTTTAATTCTATCCATCTCTATTAACTTCATATTAGTAATATGTTTATTGTGGATTAAAAATTAGTTTTATATTTTTCAGTTAACGCTATGGAACATGATCAATATATTTTGACAATTACATGGACTCTTACAATACCACTTTTATATTGTCTTATTCTATTGATTATTTATCCAAATACCAATATATAATTACATGATTAGTGAAATTGTGACAACGGTTTCATACTTCGGAGGTATCGATTTGAGATTATTGATTGATCATATGCGTAAAAGTATTAAGTGAGAAATGACACAATGAAATCAGTTACATTAATGTTCGGTATCCTACAGATTTAATGGACATATCAATTGTAAGAACATTCTCTAATGATCAATGTAATGGTATATTACGTTTGTTAAAATCAGCAAGTAGTATATATATATAAACTCCAGTGGCTTTTTTAAAAGTTAAAACTAAAACAAAACATGATTATTTCGTACCGTTCAGTTCTGTACCACTTAAAAATGAAATAGATCTTTTCCTGTTCAGGATTCATGATCCATCAACCTTTTGGTTATTGAATGATTTTGATATTTAGAAATTAATCAGACACTGATATAAAGTACCATTTATTACTGCATCTGAAATAGATCTACAACTCATCCGATTTTGACCAATCATGCATAAATCGTTTTGTTTACTGTTAATATCTTTACGGGTATTTGAAATTTCACAAGATTACTTCAGATTATTATTCTTCATACTAGTTTTAACCCAATTCATCAGATTGATTATCTCATTACTTAATAAATTACAATATTTCATGTTAGTGTATCCATAAACCAACAATAAATTTTAGAGTTTTTATTGATTATCAAAAAAAGTATGATATCTATTTTTTGAAATCTTATTTCCCAAAACAATTGATTTCCATAAAGAGATAAAATATCTAGAATATACATTTATTTCGTCTCAATTATTTATTGTCAACTGTTTTTAAGTATGTATTGAATTAACATTTTATGTTTACAGGGTCGACGTGGTTTGGGATCAATTTTTGTATGGGCCAGTGGGAATGGTGGTACAAGTCATGATAATTGCAATTGTGATGGGTATACAAATAGCATTTATACACTAGGTGTTGGATCAGTTTCAGAGCATGGATCTGTTCCATGGTATGCAGAATTATGCTCTTCAACGTTAGCTGTTACGTATAGCAGTGGAGGACGTGGTGAACGTGGTGTTGTAAGTTTTAATGATCATAATCATTTTCATTTGAGAAAAACGCTTAGCTTCAATTTGATATTATGTAATTCGTTTATTTTTTAATTGCAACTTTTTAAATGACACAATCCCCTAACATTTTATGTAGTCCGTTTTACTGAACCATTTCTTTATGTTTGTCATTCATCACCACAGTTATAATTGTACAGAGGATCATGGTAAAAGTTATGTTTTCAAGCAAACAAATAGTGTTTATAATTTGTATAGGATCAAAACAATCTTAATAATATAAAAGTGAGAGTAAACGTTTGACCTAATGAACAATCTATTTATTTATGAATTCATGTTCTTGCAGTTTTAATGCGTTTTATGATGAGAAAGGTTTGCCACATCATTCATTTAGTTAGTCCTCATTTAATCTATGTTGAGTAGTATGAAAGTTCTACTTTTGATATCAATACCTTTAAGTGTATTGGAAGTGCTTATTAGCCTATAATTTGATACTATAATTTGTTAACTTTAGCGTTGAATGTTCTTTGAAGGTACTTTTCAAGGCTCTTTTTCAATTTGATAAGTGTAAGAAATAAAAAGAAAACGCCGAAAAACTGTTCTCTCTTGGTTTCACCTATTCCGTTCTAACCACTGTTTTAATTGAAGGATGGTTTCACTATAGGATTAATGGTCTGTTTAAAGTAGATTGTCGTCAGGACTGAAATCCAGTATTCACATTTCGTCCTATTTAGGACTAGTAATACGAGTATACCTTCATTTAATGTTGACATTCTTTTTGAGACCCTAACTTTTTACCTTTCCCTTCGAACTCTCAAAGCTTCATCTATCCATTGAGCTATTGAGTCTAGATATATTCTATATTTTTCAACAGGTTTGATGATTATGTCATTCATAGTAAGGGTTTTTACTGTCTCGTTGTTATTCCGAACTGAATTTTGATCACTTTATTGGCATATATGCATTATGTGTATATCCTTTGATATAGTTATTGAATTACAGATTATTCAGAATTCTATTCATGTTTGAAAAAACCAGAAATTTGTTTCGTGACCCAGTTGTTGAAATGCAACAAGTATGTTTCGAATTCAAATAAAAATCCTACAGTATAGGGTTGCGGAGATTGCTGAGTCTTGATTAAGATCATGAATCGATCAATGTTAGACCACCATTTAAAACCTCGAAGCCCCGTACTGCCGTTTCTTTTTAGTATGGTACTCCTCAACAGCGCGCACCTACGCTCCCGCACCCAGGTTCCTAGGTTTCGCGTACGAACGCAGTTGCTCACTGAAAACAGTTGAAGATAGTCGTACACTATCGTGTATTCGTTAATGTTAGACATCAACACTATTGGATTCCAGCTCGCTGGTCTAGAGGTTAAACGTTCGTGCTGAGAACCATAGGTCCTGTGTTCGAATACTGCGCATAGGGTTATGGATGTGCACTCTTGAGATGTGCCATACTAATGCGAAACAGAGATCAAGTGCTCTCAGGTTTTCAATGATGATCTAACGTTGGTCGATTCATGTTCTCACTCAAAACATTCTACAATTTATCGTATACATCAAATTTACTGAGAGGAGTAGTAAATCAAAGTAATAAACTTGTTTAGTGCTTTTTTTCCATTGAATTCTGCTATGTTTTTATCGAAAAGCTTTTAGAATCTGTTGAGAAACATACAAACGAATCTCAGTGATAAGAAATTTATCCATCTGATATTTATATGATTGACGAAGTTCAGATCAACATAAATTCCGTTTATTTAAATCTAAATTAGGATAAAATATTGAATAAAGTCTTTTTGTTATGGGAAAATAAAAAAATACACTAACATAGTAGCCAAAAACGATTGTTTTTAACCAAACAATATGCAAAATATCATTATTAGTAATTGTACTATAGTTCTTTTCTAAAAATGATTATAATATTTCAATATAATTCTCAATTCCCTTATTCAGATTTCTAGTCAGAAAGAATTTTGTTTCTTTATGTACTTTCTATTTTCCATTTCAACTAAAAGAAATTCAGTGAATGTTTATATATAGAGAGTGGACAATAGATTTTTGTTCGCTTTCAATTTCCTGAAAAGTTTTTTTTTGATATTTTGAAATTGTTGGATATAAGGAAGCCCTAAATATCTCGTTCTCTAGATATTTAACTTTGACTATTTATAACTTTAAAGGATTTTCGCTTCCTGTTTGTCGGTGTTGTTAACATGACATGAGTATAAAAATGTTGCTTGTTTTATTTCATGTAAAAAAAGTAGTAGATTTTCACCTGATTTGTTTCGAATTCATTCCAAAAATTCTACTACCCTTCTGAGTTCATGTGAATCTCTGTCTAGTAATATTCTGCCTTTAAAAAAGACGTTACAATTATGGTAAGGCCATCTCCACTGATGTTATTGAATTATACCTTCTATATGTTGGTAATTAAATGAAGTCGGGAAGACATACTTTTAGATTACAAATTATTTATCTAAAAGAGTAACATGCTTCCTAGGAAACCTGAAAGATATAACTTCCATCTCTAGTTCGTAGGTACAAACTGTTAATAAGTCACATAAGAAAACACAATCACTTTACAGTGATTCGGTACTTTTTATGGTGTTCTGACGAGTATCAATCATTAATTAGTTCCACTTATTTATTGCTTTTCAAAAAGTTCTTTTTTATGAGGAAACAGTTCGTTGTAGTTAATACTAAGAGGTATTTGTAGATAATGCCATAATCCAAATATCTTTTTTAAGTTAAAGTGGAATATTGGTTTCAAATGGTTCAGAAACGAATTACCCTTAGTTTATTAATTCTCGGTTATTAGGTTCCATAATTTTTAATTATATAGTCTGTCTTGGAAAAATTTATACTCTATCTAATTATTCCTTGTATAAAAAATATCAAAAGAATCATCAATTGAATGTTTATTTATAATGTTTCGAACATTAGTCTGTAATATTTACTATTTCCGGTTTTCTCTTTTAATAGAGTTTAAAAATTAAACATTTCTCTAGATAATCGTACATTTGAAATATTCCCATATTGTAAATTTAGAACAATATATATAAGCGAACAATATTGTTTTCGATTAGATCCTCATCAGGCTTTACTCCAATATACAGTAATATTTATATCTCACGGATTGAAGTCATGAGTCAATTGAAGCTAGACCACCATGGAAAACCTGGAAGCACTGGACGACCGTTTCGTCCTAACATGGGACTCCTCAGCAGTGTGCATCCACGATCCAATGGTGTTAATGTCTAACTTCAACCAATCCACGAAGTCGCGCCACCGTACACCATTGTTTTTAGTGAACTGATATCTCACAACAGACCTGGTTGGATGCTGGCTCAGTGGTCTAGTTAGTTAAGCGCCTGGCGCAAGACCGATAGGTCCCGAGCTCGAATCTCGCGGGGTGCAGGTTCCTGAGGAGTCCCATACTAGGACGAAACGGTTGTCCAGTGCTTCCAGGTCTTCCATGGTGATCTAGCTTCAGTTGACTCATGATTTCAATCTGTGAAAATTTCTAAGATCTCCACAAACCCCTTCTGATAATATTTATTTGTATACACGAAATTATTAAACCAATCAAGGTAGTTTATGAATCAATGATAACAATGGGAAAGATCACATAAGTCAAAAGTACAAATTGATAGTGTGGTGACAGGTTTACTTGTTTTGATAAGAATAATAAAGGCTTAAATCAATGTTACATAATCAGAAATAGGTCAACTCTTAGAAAAATATACAGTGAGATAACATTTATTAAAATGATAAGATTACGTAATACGAAGTGTCACCATGCTATCAATTTGTACTTTTCACTTATTGTGTAATCTTTTCCATTGTTATCATTGATTCATAAACTACCTTGATTGATTTAATAATTTCGTATATATATATATATATATATATATATATATATATATATATATATATATTGTTGTAAATGGTACATATCTCAAATGTTCTTGGATTTTCGATTCCACATATTTAAAACAATCTTTTAGCCAGCTTTCGTTGAACTCTTTGATTGGTGTAACAATTGATCTGTCATTCATATAAAGCGGTTTTGATGTATGAGACAAAATATATCTATGAACAGGTCTCTTTTCAAATTGACTAATATTACGCTATTTGTTTTATGTGATCCCTGATTATTTTGTATTACCGTTTTGCCTAAATTGTTTATTACTGATCTGTAAATAACACCTTATTTTATCTATAAAATATCTATCTTGTTTTTGTTTTTTTACATTGTTTATCAAAAGTCCAGAATAATTGATAATTCATACTCCTGATACACTAATCGATATGAATAAATAAAACTTGTTTTCTCTAAGATACATTAACTTGAAAGCCAATAAATATTTAAACATAAATATGAGTATATGCAACTTGATAATCACTTGTAAATTTTTAAACCAAACTTCGTTTCATTCATCTTTTAGAAAGCAATGGTGATACTCAATTGACCACAGTATAAAATATAGAGTGTATATATTTATTCGATTAGACTATTTTAATAACAAAGTTAGAATTACTAGGTCATTTGTAGCACAAAGCACTGGTTTAACGACATCCTTTTCATATATTTGTTTATTGATTTAAACACATAAACATTAGTACAAAGAGACACCAGATATATATGTGCCACACAAGTCATTCGGTTCGTGTGAGAGCTGGATACTGCCCAGATATCCAAACCGAAGCAGATGGTTTCCTTAGGGTGCCACACACCGAGCGTTTGGAGTAGAGTTCAAATCCACAAGGCAGTGGGTCAACGTTAGGTGATGCAGTCCCATGGTAGTCAGTGAACAACAATGGGTTCATACGCTATTTGCTCCTTCGGTATACTGGGGCCCATGTACACCAGTGGTTTGGAATCAAGGTTTTCCAACTCCCGTAGGTGGATTCTCCATGTCCACTTATCCAGTTAAAGCGCCGGACGTTCGCTTTTCGTCCTCTCAGTTTCGTAAACAACAGCGGTGACGTGGGAAGGCAATGAGTAGGACTTCCCTGGCAGTGTTTGTATGCACGTGACCATGAGAGAGTATTTCGAGAGGGAGAGTAGACTCTCCCCACTCTCAGCTGTATAAAATTTGCTTCCTATTTATAAGCGAAGTCAAAACCTTAGTGTGAGTACAAGAATTATGTTAAAAATAAAACACTAATTCCTATCATTATAGTTCACATATGGAGTTTAGTGTTAGATAGAAAAAAAAGCAGTGAGAGGTGAGAACCTGAGTTTTAATAAACTGAATAAAAGTCCGATGTTCATATTCCAGAAGCCTACTGTGGATATGATAAATTCGAGCACTTCTATTATCTGGAACAAATGACAATCGAAAATTCCTTTCATCTTTCGAGTCATCATGTAATACGTAGTCTCGCTCTCATTTCAAAATGCTTTTCATGATATTCATTCTGCCTTGGCTATTACTTAGGTCTGGTGTAGCCGTTCTGATTAGAGACAGTGGCTGGTATTCTTTAATAGAACATTGAGAAATATTCCTGTCTGTAATAAAATGCTAATAAATTATAGGGTTTTTTTAAAGCATTTTATTTTTATAAGGTTGCTTGTTGTGTAAGGAATTATCATTCTGACTAACCATTGTATTTAGTAATAAGATCTAAATTCAGATCCATTAATTTGATATCTTTAAGTTATTCAAGAAGTAAATATCAAAGTATCTCTGTCTGATATCTGATGTAGACAAATGAGAAGGTCAGTGGATACCAATCATAAGTGAATTGAAGGACAAGTGAATTTCGTTGACTGAAAAATAGATTGATTTCCTAAGAGGTAGAGTTGTACATATATATAAATGAGTATTTGTGCATTTGATTTGGTAGCCCAATATACTCACTCTTGTGTTATCGCCCAAGTAGTTAGTTGGAAGTTAGCGCATAGCATGTCTTTTTCAGTATCAGATTTTGGACACTGCCTGTCATAACATTTAGATAGTGCTTTTTCGCATACTTACTCTATTTAAAGCTACTATGGAAAATATAGATGATCGTCTTAAATTCATATTTTGATGTCACTCAACATACTCATTTATTCGTTTTTTTTCTGCAATGATTTTTATGGTACCGTGATAACATAATTAGAAATCGACAGTGTAGACTTATATTTATTCATAAAATATATTTTTATAAATTTTCCTTCTATTTTCTTCATTTTTTGTTGGAATAAAAACACAAATTAGAACAGACAATGGAGAAATTTGGCGGCAAGTTTTGGAATTTTGTTTTGTTTAAACATTTTGTTTGTGTGTCTATGTTTCATTGGCTCTATTGCGTTAAACTTTTGATATATATTTTTCTTACTGAATAATAAACTAATATATAAAGTTTCTGTTATATATACATGTTTTGTTTGTGTTTCAAAAACGTGTATTTTGTATATTGGTTTGATGAGTTAATTAAATTTATCTCACTTCAATAACAACAAATCCTGGGCATCTTTTGTTTATGTTCGTGCACATAATTTTCTGTGTGTTTTGAGTGGGGTTTTTTTTACGTTTACTGATGGGAAATTAATTTTTATTCGATTTATGCCTCGTTTTTATTTTGTGGGGATTTTATGTATCGGTTTTTACGTACAATGTTTTTTTTGACGTTTTTTTGGTGTATACTGAAGATCTTAAAGTGTTTTTTTTATTTGTGTATATTACTTTATTTAATCGGATAAGTTTTATAAAATATTTAAAGAAAACGTTATTCTTGTGTGAACTTTTCATTTGTCTGAAGACGAGAATACCTGTATTTCTAACCAAGTTAAACAAGAAGTTAAATGAGTAATCTTAATGATTTTGAGTTCAAGTGCTCTCAGTGAATATTGACGGTTATATGTTTCATTTCTAGTGGGATTATGGATGTGTACCGCTGAGGAGTCCCATACTTTCTCTATACAACTGTTTAATGATCCTTGGTTCTCAGTTGTACTGTAGTCAAGTTCGTTAATATAAACCACAGATCAAATAATATTTGGGAAAACTCATATATTCAGACTGAAATGATTAATTTCATACTAATGTGGTTTATTTGATCTGTGAGTTACACATTTATTTGACACATGTGTCCATTCAGAGACATAGTTAAACTAATTTGAATTTCAAACGCAACCGAAAATTTATACTTCTGTGAAAAGTATAACATACTTTGATGTTCTAATGGGACGAGATTGATAGTTTCTTTATGTTATTATGGAATGCTTAAGAAAAACTAATATTTCTAGGGTATATCAACTAGTTCCTTTTCACAGGTTATTAAGGTGATCAATAAAATTGATTAACAAGCTTATACTTCGCAGAGTGGATTGATCGTAAGATTTATATAAGTTTGCTTTTCCATAAATAGTCTTCATTCTGAAATAAATATAGAACATGCTATTCCAATAGCTATCTTCAATTATAAAAACAGTGGACTTTGCCTTTCATAGTAGATTATCAAATATTTCAAAACGGATTACAATAATTTAAAACTGCTCAAAAAATTATACAATCGTTGTTCGAGTTGTCTAAAACTTTTGAATTTTTTAAAGTCTAATTTATAATGCTATCGACGCTTTAGTTGAGGTAATCAGTTAAAAGTACGAACTGTGTGGTCTGTTTGATTATTAAGGGGTACGTTTACTTTCGTTGAAAAGAAAATCAGTATAATAGTTTGTTCAATAAATACACAAACTAGGATTCAGTGTTATTTTTTTAGTGTAATGGTCCATCGTCCTTATCTCCTTCAAAGTAGTGTCCCTGTTTGGTTGGTAATTTGTGGAATCTTCATTTTCAGTGTTTAAAAGATTCTTGGAAATTCTCAGAAGTCCGTCTCGTCATCTGCTTTGTTTCAAGATTTTCTAGAATTACGTGCACTGATAGTTTTCACAGGATACCACACTTATTCTATGTTTCCATCACCACAAGTGGTCGACAGTTTTTCTGTTGTTGAATCATCCTTACAGTCTGTACGGTTGTCAATATAACGTTTGATCCACTCTCACTCAAAGGAAGTAAACAGTCTCTTACTTATAACACCCACCACTGATATCAAATTTAATTCTTCTTCTATATTTAATGACATTAAAGTGTAGGCCATCCAGATATATAATAAGGTTTCTGGAATTATCATTTAACTGTGTGCAGTCCCCCATCACTGTCTCAAACCCCCTACTTGCCCCCTGTAATAGTCTGTCAGACCTCTACGGGAGTATCTTCTTTTACCTCAGTATAACCATTGGGTGGTGATAAAAATTCACAACATTTAATTACACTAGTATCTACATCAACTCACCTTTTCATCTGCATAAACTTAATTTATTCGAATGGCAATACCTCTAACTCTCTAATGGCGTTTGGGTAATCGATAGGATCCTCATTGAATCATTTAAGAATATGTTCAGGAAGTTCAAAAAGTGATCTATCAAACTAACTACCGAATTCAATCTACTCCATTCTTATTAAGGAAAACTTTAGGGATACCAGCACTAACATTATAAACATTATCCTGGCACACTGAAGTTGCGTGTATTCACCCATTTGCCGTAACAGACCTGGTATTCGGTTTAATAATATCCAAATTTAGCAAAATAGATAATTTGCTTCAATGCTGAAACTGTGGTCGTTAATTAACCTAAACCTAGGTTTAAATGTGCAATATTGATCACACATTATGGAGACGATTAACCAGTGCATGGAGATCATATAATTTACCAACAAGCCTTTTTTTCTACTTATGATAACCATCTAATTGTTGTAGATTTGTTAGAAAAGTAGTTTCTCTTAAATTTTAAGCACATCATTCCTTAATCATATATCTACTATTCTGTAACATTATGTTACCTATGTTTCTTTATTCTGGTAATCAATTTTTTGCTTGTCATTATTACTCAATATTAAAGCATTACATGTAGTAATTATTTCCGTCTTTTGGAAAGAATTGATGTCTTATACATTTTTAATGCGAAAAAATTTCAATGACAACTGTGGTTGGAAGGAGTGACTTACTGAAATAATCTATTTTTTATAACCTACAAAAAGCTATCTATTATGTTATGAATTGACAATTGACTTACTTATTCGTATATTCAATATAATTTGATGTTTCTTACTAAAACTATCGACAATGTACTTTCTTGTCTTTTTATCTTCAGTTTTCTACTTCTCCTTTTACGTACTTTGACCACTGAAAATTTGCTAATGATTTTCTAACGTATTTTCTGTTTCTGTTGTTTTTCACTTTTCATCAGTATTTTAATTGTACTTCTGTGGTGTTTTTTTAGTGTTAATAACTGCTACTTTCTAACAGAGTATCATTTACTTTTTAAGGTGCCCTTTCAATGAACTGATATATGTTGGATAACTAAATAAAACTGTGAAGTATTGGTTTACTTTTTCACTCTAGTTTCGTAACTTCTCAATAGTTCTTACGCACGATATTTCATTTGTGTGGTCTTATGATGAGTCTGTCATTCATGAATCAATTTATTGGAATTGTTGCAGTAAATCAGCCAACCAGTGGTTTCGGATTTTTAATAATTTTTGACGAAAACTACTTATAACTTGCTTTCACGAAAAGTTACTTATAATTCAATGGATGAACAATACTCCATAGCTGTCTTCATTATTATCATATTTATTATAAGGCAATTTGTCGTAAATAATTTGAGTATTTAATGTACACAGAATGAGTGATCCATTCTTTGTTACTGATGTTTATGCAAATAAAAGAAAGGGTTTACAGAAAAAGAATTTTTAGCTGCCATTATCATTTTGGTTTGTTTTTTAAGCTTGAAATACCCGGTTGTTCTCTTCACTTTTCACAAGTGTTTACTAAATTGATCTTAGATTATAGCTAACTATTATCATGAAGATTACGCTTTAATTCTTTAAGGGATTTTTTTCAACGTATTTTCATTCTATAGTCATTCGAATTAACTTAATTACTTGATAAATCTGTTTCTTCATTCATTTATTTATTTTGTCTTGTTTCTTCTCATTTCTGAATGATAGATTACAACAGATTTAAATCACACTTGTACTGATAATCATTCTGGTACATCGGCTAGTGCACCATTAGCTGCTGGTATATGCGCTCTCACCTTGTCAGCCAATCCTAATTTAACTTGGAGAGATTTACAATACTTAGTTGTTTATACAGCACGTCCAGATGGTTTATATGCAGATGATTGGCATGTGAATGGTGTTGGTCGACGTGTATCACATGCATTCGGGTAAATATTTTCTTTCAATTTCTATTTTCTCGATGATTAACTCGATACGAAATTCTCTTTGTTTTATTTACTTTTTATTATTACTACTTTATCATCAGTAGTGATTGTTTTCTTTTAGCAATATTATATTGGCTAGTAATTTGAATCTATCTACTTCTAAAAAGAATCTATTTCAAATTGATTAGCTCAATGCGGTCGTATTCTAATTAGGCAGAAAATATTAAAAACTGGCAAGACAGTGTATTGTCATTAATTGCGCTTAGAAATTTATGTAGGGAAGGAAATTATGATAACATTAAGAGTATACTGTAAGTGTATAACGAAAATAGACTTAGGTAACTCGGAAAAGCATAAATAAAGTAGGGTGTTTACTTACAATAGGACGTACGTATTTAATTATCTATTAGTAAACCAATATACATCATTAGGTGACTTGACTTCTCAATTTGGTAAGTTAAATTGAAAACAAATTATTAATAGCAACTTAGATTACTCACAACTACCAATAGATAACTAAGTTTCCTCTGACTAAAAGCGATACAACTTATTTTCTTGAACATCGAAGACTGGAAAATGTAAATTTCTTGCCATCTAAAAACAGATAACTTGTACTGACATAATATTTCACCTTTATAAACTGCTTTTACACTGTTAGTTGGTCAGAATTGGTCAAATTCTTACTACTGTTTTGACCAATCAACTATATATCGTAAGGTCAAAATGTCGCAGTTAAATAATATTTTCTAATGAGTCACACAATTGACCTCTTTCTTAACACTAGGAATACCTAAAATATTTCTAGAGCTTATTCATAATTCCTAAATAATAAACTTTCAACTATAAAACCTTATTTGATTTTTGAACATTGACTTTTTTTGTGTTTAACCCTGCACGTTAAAAGTAATAGTTCCCATGAATATTTCTCAGTAATATTCGGGATTTTAACCAGCAATATAGACTAGACTTCAACTGATATTATTTTCGATAATAATTCAATATTATTCTTTTACTTAAACGTCTGTAGATCTAAATGCATGATTTGTTTATTAATCTTGGGGATTGTATATAACAGTTTCCTGTAGTTATTATTGAATAGCTAACAGGATGATATTCTTCCATGTCATAACAACCATTAAATATAAAATTTTATTATATTATGATTCCTTGCCACAATATCAAATATGACAAATATGCACTGTATCTTTTTGCACTCTGTACGTGTATGTCTACATTCATTAACAAGACATTTTCTATATGGATTTTCCTAGAATTTTTTTCTTATGTAAGGTGGTACAGTTAACAATGAAAACGATAGAAAAATAGATAAACACAAAACTGCAGATTACAAATCAAAAATAATTGTTACTACGATAAAGCTAAAAAAAATAATTTTTCAAATTCAGTTCATGGAATGCTATTTTGATTTAGAGTGAAGATTATCATTTATTCATTTTTTTATCATACGTACTATCATAGTTTCAGTTTTAATGATGAGGTAGGTTTTGTTGATTATTTCTGTTGGGCTCACTAGCTTATCCAACTCCAATTATTCTAAATCTTATTTTAATATATTTTCTAGACCCAACCCATTGTGTAATCAGATTAACTTGATAATGCGATCTTAAAATTCGATTGAGAAAAGATAATTCCAGACAAATTAACCCAATAGACCACATGTTTAGACTACACAGGTTGAGGGACTGTGAATTGGATGCGGTGGATTGATGTAGTGATCAACTGTTGTATAATTTGTTGTGATAATTTATGTAACCCAAGATATAATATGGTCATAATGACACAGAAGCGGTCACACCTATATGTAAGAGTGGATATAGGTAAAAGTTAATAATTAGTCAAATGCTAAATAAATAATGAGATTAAAATGACACTAACCACTTGTTGTTCGACTTTAAACGAATTCAAAAAACAATAAGCCTGAGTGATTATATGATCTAGGTGAATAATATGAGACTGCAAAACCTTGAAAAGTTTGTTTCATCACTACAAATCAAATACATTTTCTTACCAAATACAAAAATTAAAATGTTTTACCAGGCTAGGAGAAAAAGGAATTTGGTTTTCCTTGTTAATAGGGGGGTCTTTTTATTTAAAAGATTATTTACATATCTATGGCTTTCACTTAAAATCCTCTATTAGTTGAAATTGTGAAGTTCATGGTGTTGTTTCTCCTAATTTCTATGCAATGTTATTTTCCACTGAAGTATATACATTTTCCGATAAAACATCTTTTCAATATATATATATATATATATATATATATATATATATATATATATATGAATGTAACGTCAGCCAAAGCTCAAACAGAATAGCTCAAGATAAACCAATTCACTGTGTTGCAATTCTTTCGTACTTTGTAAGAATGAACCAATAAATGATATGATATAACAAGAGAAAACAATTGTATCAGAACAGGGTTTCTTATTGGAGAAATAGGACAGCGGAAATAACGTACGGACTTAAATTTCTGACACTAATTTTCAATTTCCTGTAAACCTCTTCTAGAAAGCCTATGGTGTATGATCTGACTATAGACATTAACGCCTCATGCTTGTAAAGAGGTTTTGCCATAATTCATAACAAACGCTAGTTGAATACCCTGGAAAATCAAGTTTCACATAGCACAAAGTAAATTTACCTTCATTTAAATTGGTTTAGATGATATCAATTAACAGCATTTTCATAAGATTTTAATCACCTCAGTTGGTTTCCATTTTAATATACTCTAGGCAAATTGACTCTGCCATTTATTTATTATATTCTGTTATGAAAATAGCTTTTATTATAGTTGTGTATGTTTATACGTGTTTGTTTGCATGCATCTTTAAATTTCTATGTTATTCACAGTATTGTTTAAATATTTAGTCATATAATTCTTCGTTTTCTTTCTCTCGGTTGTCATTTTTTTTTATTATTTCTGTTCTTTTTTGTTCCCTATTGTTTATCTCTTCATTATTAAAATTATTACATACATTTTTTTCTTGTACTGATTTATCTCTGATCTGTTTGGTTCTATTTCTTTCATGTAAAATAAGGAAATAATCATGTTTATGTATTATGTAACTTATCACATTATATAAATATATGAATTATAATTTCTATTTCTAGATAAACGAATAAATATCAATATTAATGTTGCAAATGTATTCGATATTACTAACATGTCTCTCCTTAAATCTTTACTTATACATGTATACTAAATAAGGTAATATATATGGAACCGCCAATTCATTACTGACAGTGTTCGCTCACATCGTAATAAAGGAATATAATATCGATCGACTATTTAGTTGAAATTGAATATCTTATATTTGATTTTAGTATATCTACGTTATATTGCATACGATATCCAATTTTGTCAGCGAGTTATTCGTTGAATTGGTTAACTCTGCTGATTCTTCTAACTAGAATTTTGAATCATTCATAATAATCAACACAATTGGACAAACAAATAATAGTAAACCTTCATAGAACTGGATAACCTATTCACTTCAGTAGTTAGAATTAACATTTTTTATATTTAAATATATATGGGAGAATAGAATAATGGAGTTTTATGAAGTATGAAACTACATGACAAAATATATAATTAAATGTATGTTGACTCCAATAAATCATTCGCAAAGGGTTCATATTACCCCGTTACTTATAGTTATGACTAAATTTTGACCAGTTTTTGTTGACATATGTGTATCTTTAGTTGATTGTCTGTATATGAACTATCTGCCATAAACTCGACCTTCGGGGATCACTGGCTTAATGAAAAACGGACATGCTTCTGAAGTGATAGATACTAGGCTGAATTCTCGGAATGAATATCAACACTTGGATATAGGATAAGTACAGGTACTAAATCCCGAATCGGTCAAAATTTACTGCTTGAATTCCTTTGCTAGCTACGACCTAAAAATGTACTGAATTAAGTTAACGCTAATTTTCAGTTTATAACTTTGCAGACACCTTATGTTTTGCGAAAATCTGTTGTGTAATATATCAATAGAATGAATACTGTTGATTTTCCTCATTAATTTTTTTAGGTTATGTCACAATTGTCTTGTCATTAGACATGTTATAAATGGTAATTCTCCTACGATATCTTGCTTGTTTCTTCACTAACTATTCAACTGACACACTTAGCTAATTTTTAGATATCTACATAAACTATTAAGCTGAACAGTGCTAGTTTAAAAAGAAAAACCTACTTAGGAATATCTGTGTGTCGAATGATATTTTAATTAATGTATATTTACAATTATTCGGCATTGTTCAAATGGTGTATATGTGGACAATGATCTTCCGCTAGGTCAAAACACCTACCATACATTATGTCTTGTTCACCCTAAAGTCGTATCTTGCAACCTAGCCACATTATATAACTTGATAATTTGTTTCTGATTCAGACTGTATTATTTAACGAAAGAAATGAGTTCGGATAACATTAGTGAAGTTTTGGTACAAAAAGCTGTGAAACATTTTCACCATAGGTCAATAATAATGCAGAGGAATGTTAACCTAGATGTAATCATCAATAACCCTTTATTAAACCGTAAGTTGTTAAAACGCAGGGAATTTATAGAGAGGTATTGCTGTCTACTTTCGAAAGTCCTCACCTGTATATTTAAGATAGAACTGATAGTGTGCAGACTGCATATGAAACTCAATACTACTTAGTCACTTTTTAGATAATAGGAAATTGTTTTTCAGTGCTTACTGTTCTTCAACAGTTCTCTAGTTGACGTCAGTGTACAAGGACGATTCCTCAGAAACATTACTTTCACCCATTTTCTCTTGAACAAAGCATTTAGGTGTGATTTTAAGCTTGGTGTGGTACTGTATCATTTGCATAGTGACATGTTTAGGTTACACGTGTGTTATTTCATTTTATTTTACTTTACCTTCACAATTATCATCAACTAATAATTGTTCCCATAAAGTGAACGAGAGTTACAAAAAGGTAAATAGAAGATTGCATTCAAGCTACAAACAGCTAAGATAATTTTTTTATTACTCGGCAGGTATTTGTTAAGCAGTGACTAGTGATGAAATCCAAATCGTCAGTTGAACAGGACTATGTCGAACATTGTATTTAATCGACAGACTTGATCTCATGGTGCACTCCTTGGAAATACTTTGAGGAAAGTATTACCAAAATGTTATTTCTTTGAATTATTGTATCATACTTGACCTTAAATTTGTAACCCTGGATAAAGAATTCATTTCTGTCATCACTATCCTTTTCCAATTAGTCAAAAATGTACAGTGAACACATTCAATTATTTCTTAAATAGTTTCTCATCTTTGTTGTTTTTTCATTGTTTTTTTTCTTAAAAATGCTAACAATTTGTCCACAGTGAATTTTATCTTGTCACTATACTGTCTACTTTTTTGTTTTAACTTTCCGTTAACTTATTTTCCTCATTCACTTTCGTTTTCATACCCTCAGATTGACATCAGGCATTAAATCGGTTGAAAATATAAATTAATTTTTCTTGCTAATTATTCATGAACAATTCTGGTAAGAGATGTTCGCTTAAATCAGATGCTTTTCTTCTCCTACACATTAATTTTCTTCTCTTTCAATTATTACTTAATATAAAAATTTATGGCTTTTTTTAAACTTCGTTTAGTATTAACATAAACTTATTTATTACCTCATTTGTTTCTGTCTTCTTCCATCCACCGTATTTTCATATCTTTTTAATTTCAACATTTTGTAACTCGTTCTATGTATTGTTTATTGTCGAAAGATACTTGTTTACATAATTTTTCCTGGAGGTTATATGCTCCTGTGTTATGTCCAAAGTGTACGCGGGTTTTTTTACCTTGAAGTTAGACATTTTCTTATGAGAACTGGGAATATCGACCAACTCATTGAGTACTAGTATATGAAATCCAGTATGCACCAAAATTTCTAACTAATAAATAAATGTATCTAAACCATCACATCATATCTTTATATTTTTATAAATGATTCCTTAGTTCACTATTTTCTCATGTGTTCTTTTGTGATACAATTTAGTTAGCTGGGCTAGATCTTTCATTCTGTATATCAGTTTATACCATGATAATAGTTATCAACATATCTCACTATCCTTCCTTTATTGTTAAGTATTCATTCATGCAGAAATATTTAGTTATGTGTTATTGAATTCCATAATCTTGTTTATTCATCCAAGTATATGCATTTTAATACACAAGGTGATAGTACTTAGCCTACCCGAATTGAAATATATAGTGCTATTGGTTGATTAAATAGAATTTCGACATTTTGTGGTAAAATGTAGTCTTATTATTATTATTATTATAATCAATGATTTTATGTTAAACAGATGCTGGTAATAAGATTTTGATTGTGGAAACAAACAGACAAAAAGAAGAACCTGAAAAGGGAAGATAAATATTAAGATATCATTTCTCAATTCTTTTTATCTTCTCTATCATTTAACTGGTAAAATCTATTCTTTTGTGTTTAATTTTATGTATAAATAACAAGACAATTTACTCTTCTATGAAATAAAAACAATAAACGACACAATATTGCCTTGTATGATCTCAAACATTGTCAGACATACTTATTTGGTGTTAATTAGTTGATAATTAGCAATATTTATGAAGATGTTTTGTTAGTTATTTTTACAAAAAGTAACTAACTTGTTAGTTTTTTTTTCAAATGATTTTATGATAAACTCATGAATACCTTTATCATTTTAATAAAAATTGTATCGAACATTCTATAATCTAATTATGTATTCACTCAATTATTTTCTATGTCCTATTGTATGAGTTAATAGTTTTCACTAAATCATCTTTCATAATGAAAATGAACGAAGAATTTCTCCCGGTTAAACTCTTAGACTTTACAATATCATCGTCTATTGGCGTCTGTTTATTTAGAAGGAAAAAAAAAGTTGTTTTTCATAGTATAAAATGTTTAATTAGTTGAATCCCTATTTTTTTTTCTACTTATGTGTTTGATTTTTAGGCGACAATTTTATTTCTATTCTCTTCCAATTGTATAATTTTTATTACTTGCTAAATGTCTTTATGTAAGAAGAAAAAAACTGGAATTGAAGAAACTGTTCATCAATTATCTAATAATAAACAGTATACTAACAACGATAACAAGAAAGTATTAAATAGATTGTTTCTTAGTTGAGTTGTATAAGAAGAATATGAAATAGCATTGTTATTATGTCATAATGGCGACGTGTTTTTTTTGTGTATGAATAAATGAAATTAGAATAATTGGAAAATTAAAATCAATGTTTTTGTATTTATTAGAAAGATACAACAGTCATAAACCAGTACTGTTATTCAATATTCATAGTGGTTAGAAGTAATAAATTGAATAATTTCGTTTTGTAGAGGGATTTCATTTATTTCATCATAAATGATGGTGTTATAAGAATTGAAAATCCTGAGTTCGAACACATGCTTAATCATTGTAAAAGTAGTCACAGACTAAAAGAATGTCTAATATTTTCTAGTTCTCAATAGGCTCACCAGGCGATATCATCCAGCAATGGGAACCACTCCTAAAATATTCAATATTGAATGGTATGCTTGAACGTTTATTATAGCACACAAAGTGAAACCTAGGGAGAATACGTATCTGTCTTCTCCATCATCTCAAAATCTATCATAAATATAATCTGTGATTAAATTACTTCTAAATATCAAAGTTAGCCTTGAGTTTGTTCATATTAGTTTATTTATTTAAACACATAAACATTGTTAATACAAGGAGGAACCAAATCTATCTGCGCCACGCTTCATTATTCGATTTGTATGAAAGCTGAAATATCGTCCGGGCTCCCAAACCGAAGTAGGTGGTTTTCTTATGAGGCCACTCCCCTGGCCTTTGACCTAGAGGTCCAGTCCGCAGGGCGGTAAAGCAACGTTAGTAGATGCAGTCCCATGGTAGCAGGTGACCGATAATTAGTTCATACGCCATTTGTTCCTTCAGGATCTTTGAGCCTATGTTCACCATTTGTTTGTAATCAGGGGTTTATAACTCTTCTAGTTATTTCCTCTATATCCACCAATCGAGTTAAAGTGCTGGAAATTTATTTTTTGTCCTCTCAATTTCGTAAACAACAGAGGTGCTGCGAGAATTCAGTGAGTAGGACTTCCTTGACAGTAGATGTATACACGTAGCCGAGTGAGTACATTTCGAGAGGGAAAGCGGACTCCCCCCCTAGGTTGCATTAGGGCGTTTGGGGGCGTTTGTTCACAAGTTACGCGCGAATTATTTAAATACAACTGAAATTGTGATTTTCATAAGGAGAACATTTTGTAACTTCTTGGTAATATATTGTATTGGAACATTCAACATTGACTTCATTATCGTTCTAGTCCCAAAAATATCTGTACTTGAACCTCACGTCGAAGTCTAAAGGCTGTAATTCTAAAATAAAACCTTACTTCCATCGTTATTTCCGGTGCGGAAAAAGAGAATAACTGTATATCTATGTATTGTCTAGATATTCTAGAAGCACCGAACAAATAATCTATTGTCCTTTTAAAACTCTGAGAAGCTTCTATTGATCATTATTTGAATTCTACATCGTGGCTTATTTTCCGTTTCTGAGGCTGGTTAAAAAAAGTGGGGAGGCGGTCAGCGTATGACATAATGTCGTGGCATAAAAGAACTCTATACGGAACTGGCTCTTGTTGGACCTTCATGACTCCTTGGTTGGGGTCCTGGAGGTAGTACAACACTGGCTTGAGCCGTTATCAAACATGGCTCAGAATAGAAATCAATGGCTATCGTGATGTAACTTTCTCTTACTTTCTTCATCAAAATGAACGTAACCTCTTTAACCGGAAGAATTCTTTCTGGTTGTATTCTTCCTAACTGAACTACTATCACCATTATTTCTTCTACTCTTATTTGGTTATTTTGAATCGTTTATTATTTTTTGTTATATTCGCCTTTCGTTCTCCATCCCTTAAGAATCGCATTTTCTTATTGTGTGGCGCATATGCATTTCGATAACCCTTTGTACTAATATTTATGTATATAAGTGACAGAAACCAGTTGGTTAATGCATCTGAAAATTTTTCATTGAATCTTAACGGTATAACTTTCCTAGTTCAATTTTTCCATATACTACTGATATTCTTTTCAATCTACTTTTTGTAGTCATAAGTTGTATTAATTATACTTTTTTTTAAATTTTCAATTATCAATCATTATTAGTTATGGTTTAATGGATGCTGCCGCTATGGTTGATTTAGCTTTGAATTGGACAAATGTACCACCACAACGGGTATGTGAAGCTCAAGCTCCAATGACCGGTGATCCAATTACTATTAGACAAATGTCTAAAGAAAATTTAGCTTTAACTACTGATGGTTGTGAATCAGCCGCAGCTCTTGCAGGTGATCTATCACATCGTGTTGTACATTTGGAACATGTACAAGCTAAAGTAAGTATTAACTGATTTTGTGTTATTTAGCTTCATCTTTTTAATTATATTAATTATAATTACTCATTTTATCCAACAATATACTTAATTGGGTTTTTGATATTGTGTAATAAAATAATCCTAGTTGAGTTATGTTTTACAGTGACTATACATCTTTGTCAGTTGACTGATGTTTAATCAAATTAACTACGATTAGTGTATTACATTAGGTTATGAAATTCGGAAATAATCTGTTTAGATGTGTTACCACTTTACTGCCTTTCTGATTACTGTAAATATTTATAAAATGTTTTTGAATTCAATGTTCGTTTACATCTCACATTTGACTGATTCGTAATGAGGTCATGGGTCTTAACTACTGACGAGGAAGTTGTAAACTAGGATTAAGTAGCTTCATCAGTCCGGCACAGTTTTCAGTATATTGTAACTCAAGCTGACATCCCACTACACAATAAAAAAACCAACTCTAAGTCAAATAATCTTTGTAAACTTCCCCTCGTGACTAAATATTTTCCAGCTACTAAATTAATTGATGAACACAAAAAAATGGAGAGATTTGTTAATCACTTTACTGAAACTACAGTGCACCGTTGTTTTTTCCCAACATATTATTCATGAAATCCTCTTGTTAAAATCACTGTCATCTACTAATCTTTTTTACCTTATACTTTTTAATAGTTGTTAATAACTGTTATAACTTTTCACTGATTCAGGTTCTTGAACTTGTTATATGCAATTTTTTACATTCGACTCTGTTGATCGTAAGGTTCTATGGCAGTGTTTGTCACTGAAAGGAGTACCAAACAAGTACATTAACCTTATTCAGGCTCTCTACTCGAACACAACTGGTCGAGTGAGAGCTTATGGCGAACTGTCATCAGAATCGATTACCTCAAGTGGTGTTCGTCAGGGCTGTCCACTCTCTCCTTTCTTGTTCAACTTTGTCATTGGCGTACTTTTAGAGATGACACTTTACTCAGCTAAATTTCCAGGGGTTGAACTTCTACCAGGAGGTTCACTTGTTGACTTAGAATATGCTGATGACATAGTTTTATTTGATGAAGACGCTGACAAAATGCAGAGTCTTCTGACCACTCTAAGCAACAATGCAAGCATGTTCGGGATGCGATTCACTCCCTCGAAATGCAAAATGTTGCTTCAGGATTGGGTTGCATCGACACCCGAACTAATGATAGGGAGTGAAGTAATTGAGCGTGTCGATCACTTCACTTATCTTGGAAGTCTCATCAGCCCTTGTGGTCTGGTGTGTGACGAAATCTCAGCACGGATACAGAAGGCTCGACTAGCTTTTGCTAATTTGCGTCATTTATGGCGTAGGCGAGATATCCGTCTGTCAAACAAAGGACGTGTTTACTGTGCAGCAGTTTGTTCCGTCCTACTTTATGGCAGTGAAACATGACTGGTAAGAGTAGAAGATATTCGTAGACTACTAGTATTTGATCATAGGTGTCTTCGAAAGATTGCTCGTATATCCTGGGATCATCGAGTAAGTAATGCAGTTGTTAGGAAACGGGTACTAGGTAAGGATGGCAAATCAATTGATGAAGTGGTGAAACTTGATCAGATGAGATGGCTGGGACACGTGTTACGTATGCCCAACGACCGTTTGCCCCGACGAGCGATGTTCAGCGGTATGGGAGTAGATTGGAAGAAAGTTAGGGGCGGCCAGACCAAAACATGGCACAAGTCCATGAAGTCACTGACAAGTGAACTGAGTCATGTTGATAGGTGTAGACTACCTGGTTGGGGACCGTGAGATGATAGCAACCGATGGTTAGAGACTTTGAATGACATGGCTCAAAATCGTTTGCAATGACGCAGGTGCATCTACTCTTTGTGTTCTCCCAAATTTTGATCTCCTGATCCTTCCTTGTCTCTTTTTTTCTCTTCCCATGTTTATTTCACTGTATTCTACCCTTTAAATAACATCTCCAAACACTAATCTTTCCGATTACTGCTTATACTCTTATTACCTCTACCACTACGGGATTTGAATCGACCACTGCATCTCTGTGCTAGTGTGATGTGGCAACTCGAACTGATGTACGTACGTACGAAGTTCTACGTTGTTACTGACTGACTGACTATGAACATTACTAATTTAGGAAATGTTGACCTGTATCCTTTTCGTACTTTGTAAATAGAGCATTTTTGTCTTTTGGCTAAGCAAAGGTCTAGTGAGGAAAGTGGACGTCTCGGTATTGACTTATTTCGTGCAAACTATCCGCAGCCAATTTTTCTGAATTATTTATCGAGTCAGTAATTTTTTTTCCAAAGTCTTTCAGGCGGCATAGGTAATAACCATTCGGATTGAAAAACCGGAGTTTCGTGTACGAAAGGAATATTTTCAAGCGCTTTTCTTACCTTGACCAAACTCAAAGCCAATTAATCAATAATACTATTAACTTTCACAGATTGAAATCATGAGTCAATTGAAACTAGACCACCATGGAAAACCTGGGAGCATGGGACGCCCGCTTCGTCCTAGTATGGGACTCCTCAGCAGTGCGCATCTACGAACCCGCACCCCGCGGGATTCAAACCCAGGACCTACTGACTCATAATTTCAATCTGTGAAAATTTCTAAAATCTCCACAAACCCCTTCTGATAATACTATTAACTACTTAATGACTTAATATGACAAATGTACTTACAACCTATATTAGTCAAATATCAATATCTTTATTACCTTTATTTACTTATCTTCGTATTACTTAAAGCAATTAGTCCCTTTTGATAAATGTCGGTAGTATAATAATAAGATGAAGATTATTATGATTAGTTTAATATCACCAATAATCTCCCGAATACATGATGTATCTACTTAGCACTCACCTGATTTTATTATTTCTTACTAATTTCATCTAAATTTCTACACAAAAATTTGATTTAATTTACAATTACACTATTATTTCTCTCACCCTATCTGACCCATATTTATTCTGACCGAGACTCTCATAATTTCATTTAACTGATTCAAGTTAACATACCATATAAGTCATATCAACATTAACAATTTTATTTTATTTCACTATACTAAATTCACATGTTATGACTCTAAATGATGCAGTTTGCCCTAAACATGACCGCTTTTTGGATGATTAATTTGGATACATAATTGTAGAACTTCGTATTGTATGTTTGTTTGAATCGTCCCATTGATGTTTAGGCTTGTAATCGATCAGTCTGTTATTGTTATATGTGTATACTGTTAAGATCTATGTATATATAAAAGCTTTCACTTTAAAATAATTCTATGTATGACATTTCTTGTGTTTTCCTTCTTTCATAACTGGATTTAAAGATTAATCTCAAAGCCTATGAAATAAATAGATTTACTTGAAAAATAAGTCAGTCAGTCAGTAACAACGTAGAACTTCGTACGTACGTACATCAGTTCGAGTTGCCACATCACACTAGCACAGAGATGCAGTGGTCGATTCAAATCCCGTAGTGGTAGAGGTAATAAGAGTATAAGCAGTAATCGGAAAGATTAGTGTTTGGAGATGTTATTTAAAGGGTAGAATACAGTGAAATAAACATGGGAAGAGAAAAAAAGAGACAAGGAAGGATCAGGAGATCAAAATTTGGGAGAACACAAAGAGTAGATGCACCTGCGTCATTGCAAACGATTTTGAGCCATGTCATTCAAAGTCTCTAACCATCGGTTGCTATCATCTCACGGTCCCCAACCAGGTAGTCTACACCTATCAACATGACTCAGTTCACTTGTCAGTGACTTCATGGACTTGTGCCATGTTTTGGTCTGGCCGCCCCTAACTTTCTTCCAATCTACTCCCATACCGCTGAACATCGCTCGTCGGGGCAAACGGTCGTTGGGCATACGTAACACGTGTCCCAGCCATCTCATCTGATCAAGTTTCACCACTTCATCAATTGATTTGCCATCCTTACCTAGTACCCGTTTCCTAACAACTGCATTACTTACTCGATGATCCCAGGATATACGAGCAATCTTTCGAAGACACCTATGATCAAATACTAGTAGTCTACGAATATCTTCTACTCTTACCAGTCATGTTTCACTGCCATAAAGTAGGACGGAACAAACTGCTGCACAGTAAACACGTCCTTTGTTTGACAGACGGATATCTCGCCTACGCCATAAATGACGCAAATTAGCAAAAGCTAGTCGAGCCTTCTGTATCCGTGCTGAGATTTCGTCACACACCAGACCACAAGGGCTGATGAGACTTCCAAGATAAGTGAAGTGATCGACACGCTCAATTACTTCACTCCCTATCATTAGTTCGGGTGTCGATGCAACCCAATCCTGAAGCAACATTTTGCATTTCGAGGGAGTGAATCGCATCCCGAACATGCTTGCATTGTTGCTTAGAGTGGTCAGAAGACTCTGCATTTTGTCAGCGTCTTCATCAAATAAAACTATGTCATCAGCATATTCTAAGTCAACAAGTGAACCTCCTGGTAGAAGTTCAACCCCTGGAAATTTAGCTGAGTAAAGTGTCATCTCTAAAAGTACGCCAATGACAAAGTTGAACAAGAAAGGAGAGAGTGGACAGCCCTGACGAACACCACTTGAGGTAATCGATTCTGATGACAGTTCGCCATAAGCTCTCACTCGACCAGTTGTGTTCGAGTAGAGAGCCTGAATAAGGTTAATGTACTTGTTTGGTACTCCTTTCAGTGACAAACACTGCCATAGAACCTTACGATCAACAGAGTCGAATGCCGCCTTAAGGTCGAGAAATACTACGAATGTGGTGCGTCTAAACGTGTGTCTGTGTTCTAGAACCTGACGTAGTGTGAATATTTGGTCTATACAACCACGTCCAGGTCGAAAACCGGCCTGTTTTTCTCTAGTCTGTTCTTCACGTGCTTTGGTTAGGCATTGAAGTATTATTGAAGCTAATATTTTAGACTCTATATTAGTCAAACTGATTCCTCTGTGATTGTCACTAGAGGACTTTTGTCCTTTCTTAAAAACTGGCACAATCAGTGATTGTGACCAGTCAGTTGGGATTACGTCCAGTCCCCAAATTCTACCTAAGACCTCAGTTAATCTCACTGCTAATACTGGACCACAATCCTTAAAAATCTCAGGAGTGAACCTGTCAGGGCCTGCTACTCTGCCTCGCTTCAGATTTCCTATGGCTTTTTCAACTTTGTAAAGAGACGGAGGACCTACATTAACTTGCCACTCAGGTTGACTGGAGGTCGTGGGAAACCGAAGTGTGGCTGAAGGCCAGTTGAACTGATCCGTAAAGTGTTCTGCCCATCGATCCAATCTCCTGGATTGAGAATGAATAATATATCCATCTTTCTCTGAAAGTGTTTCGCTAACAGTCGGTTTCCTAATACCGGTTTCCCTAACAAGTTTGAAGAATTGTCTGCTATTACCTATTGCCGATGCCTTTTCCATCTCTCTTGCTCTCGCTACCTACCACTGTTCACGATCTTTACGGAGACCTCTTGTCAGCTTGCGCTTAAGCTGACTCTGCTCTTCATTATGTTCAGAGCCAGGTGGAATGAGTTTCCGAGCATCTATCAATGCGATAGATGCTGCTGAGATCCAGTGTTGCTCCCTAACCTTCTGGTTTACCTTACTAGCAGATATCACTTCTGTTTCCACAGCTTTTCGGATATCATTCCATGCTGCATCGGGATGGGCAGCACATACATGGCTGCCTAACTGTTTTCCTAGTTGTTCCTGAAATACTCTTAGCTTGACTATCATTAAGTAGGGCCCTAAGAGGTTTACGTGCAGCGTCTTTCCTACGTCCAGTAAGACGCAGACAGATACGCGCTCGTACTAGAGCATGATCTGAATCTAAGCATGTGCTCCAGAATGAGCGACAGTCTTCTATCGAGCCCCTCCATCGGTGGCTGATAGCGATGTGATCTATTTGGGTCCAACGCTGGGACGAATTAGGGAGTCTACACGTTAAAAGATATTTTTCCTTATGCTTAAAGTTAGTATTTGCAAGAAAGAGGCGGTTATCTGAGCATAGCTGCAACAGACGGTCGCCATTATCTGTTCTTTGTGCCATGATGCTATAAGATCCACCCAGGTGTCTTTCCCTTTCGCTTAGTTTACCTACTTGGGCATTAAAGTCACCGGTCATTATTACTACATCTGAGCGCCTAGCTTTTCGGAGAAGGTCGGAGAGCTTTCTGTAAAACTCATCTTTTACATCATCTGCGCTGCAGTCAGTGGGAGAGTAGGCAGAGACGACGAAGAGGCAACGACGAGTGTCCCTATCTTTTCGGATCCTTACTGTTCCCTTCAGTCGGACTGCGCACAAACGACTGTCTAGTGGGATCCACTATAAGAGAGCTAATTCTGCTATGCCTACGCCGGCG
This sequence comes from Schistosoma margrebowiei, assembly GCA_944470205.2. Taxonomy (NCBI): domain Eukaryota; kingdom Metazoa; phylum Platyhelminthes; class Trematoda; order Strigeidida; family Schistosomatidae; genus Schistosoma; species Schistosoma margrebowiei. The sequence continues at coordinate 31,909,591 of OX104025.1, forward strand.
AGGCCACGGGAAGCAGAATCAGGGCTTCCAGATACACGAAGTGTGAGTCGAGTCGGTTCTTTATTTTGGCATGGTGAGGTCAGATGAATGACGCTACTCGGATCCTGTATGCGCGTTTCGGAGACGCAGCACACATCTATGGCGCGAGATTCTGAAGTCCTAGCTAAGGAAGCCTGCTGTCTTATTTGGCAGTGTTCGGACGTTGAAAGCTCCTACGTGTAGTTTAGAGCGTGATTTCAGGAGACCAGGAATAGCGTTCCGCGTACTCGAATCGTTTGCCCTACCGGTGCGAGATGATAAAGAAACGCAAGAAGGTTTAGTCATGGAAATAAGAGAGGTGTTAGGAGGCGTAGGAAGGATTTGAATATGTCCAACTTGGTTTCGTGCGCTGTTACGGGTATGAGGGCTGATATCACTTCCCGGCTGCCCACACCGTGGAAGGGTATTTCTTGAGGAACCTGAAAATTAAATTGGATTAGTGTTGGTCTTAACGACCTAGGAGCGTGACCACAGAGCCCAAGGGACAACTGCTTGAGGTCGGTCGCGCACGGCCTTTTCGTGGAAGGTTTTTAATGAGTTAGCTCCGTTCTTCAAATGGCCTTACCACCGGAGACGGAAATCCGAGGACGACACCTTACTGCTGTCACACCCGTCTACAGTCAGCAGTACGACTTCACCCTCAGACCTTGAGTTGCTGCTTTTAGTCTTACCGTTCTCCAATCGACCTTCCTGGCATGGTAGAACCTGCAGGAACATATTTTCCAGCCAATATAGCTCGGTTGGGTCATCACGATAGGCAAGCCCGACCACCGCGTCAAGGTAGCAGATTCGATGGGGCTTGAAAAATAAGGATTTTCTTGGAACAACTTAAAATTAAGAATCCTATTTTGATTGATCTAATTGAAATATTTTATTTCAGATTGTTTCTCTATGTTTTTAATGCTATTGAATAATTATATCTCTCCATACTGTTGTCTAATCTTGTGGTTCTATTGACTGTTAGCAATTTTAATTTTATATTCTATGTTGACATGTACTTTTCAAGGAATTTATGTAATTGTAACTATTCAATATTGTTAAAATTATTTAGATAGCCTAAACTTGTCTATCATTATTTACTTATTGGAGATTAGTGTTAATTCATACAAGTGAGGTTTTTGTTTTCTTATACACAAAATATCTAAACAAAACATATTCAGTAATAATCAGTAAAATGTTCAAAATTTATAAAAAGTTATAAAATTGTATAAATTTGTCTGTTTAGTAACTTTAATTTGTTTTTAAGTAATATTGCGTAAATACAAAAGTTTTGGGATGTACTAATGTTTAACACTATTTACTTGAATTATTCTTCATGTTATTCTGTAAAAATAAAAATTTATTTCAACTTATATAACCCTCTTTTTCTTTGCAATAAAATAATAAGTGAAAACACAGACTACTAGTTAACAGCTGTTTCATTTTATTTACAAGTTTCTTTTCTCGAAATATTAAACACTAGATAACTTGATGTAATGTTATGTTATAATGCATATGTTACAAAAGGATGAATCTATGTAATCTTAAAATTTATGAACTAATAGGAATCAGATTTTGAGTTAAACTAGTTTGTAAACAGAAGAGGTTTGTGGAGATTTTAGAAATTTTCACAGATTGAAATCATGAGTCAATTGAAGCTAGACCACCATGGAAAACCTGGAAGTACTGGACAGCTTCAATTGACTCATGATTTCAATCTGTGAACATTTGTAAAATCTTCACAAAGGGTTTCTGATAATAATCATCTGCTCACTAGTGACTGACTTCAAGAGATACTCCTGGAGTTCTAGTGAGAAGCCGTTACCAGTGGAGTTCAACCAGGTCTGTTGTGAGATATCAGCTCATTGAAGACAATGGTATACGGTGGCGCAACTTCGTGGATTGGTTGAAGTTAGACATTAACACCGTTGGGTGCCGGCTCAGTGGTCTAGTTGGTTAAGCACCTGGCGCGCGACTGATAGGTCCTAGGTTCGAATCTCGCGGGATGCGGGATCGTGGATGCGCACTGCTGGGGAGTCCCATACTAGGACGGAGCGGGCGTCCAGTGCTCACAGGTTTTCCATGGTGGTCTAGCTTCAATTGACTCATGATTTCAATCTGTGTAGTTTATAAACTATAAGAAAAAGTAATATATATATAATTTTATTCTATACTAATATACATAAGATATTTTTATTTTTCAATGTCTTTTAGAATGACAAATTTTATCCAAAAGTTTATTCATAGAAATGTACGTTCTTATCTAGACAAATACATAGAACTATTAATTATATATATTGTTAGTATTTATATGTAATCAGTAGATTAATGCAAATTCTGAGCATTACCTCAATACAGCATGAAATCTTTTTAAGAAGCAAGACATGAAAAGAAAAAACGAAAATTCTATAAATTTTTGTAATTTGTTTTTGCTTTGTTTCATGTTTATCTCTTGAGTAATAATATTTATAAATATGTTTAAAGCCCGTCTCATCGATTTTTGTAAATTATGGATGACCTTTGAGCGGAGCTAAAGTGACCTTACGAATATCCATCTACTTACTAGGGTTAAGTGTGGGTTATAAAACAGTGTGAAGAATAAAGGTTATGATTTACAATTGGTGGTTAGGGTTATAAATTAGATTTATGACTTTCGTCACGAACTGACATCAGCTAAAATGTCAAAACGCTGTTTAAACAAATACGTGAATAAATGTCACTTCAAAATCCAAGATCTGGTAACCCTAAATCTGATTGGTTCGTCCATATATTATAGTCTAACCTCAAATTCTGTTTCACTTTTTCATTTAGCTTCCTTAAAATCTCTGCAGATTCAACTTATTCATGGAATTTCTATTTATCAAATTAATTGATTTCTGTGAAGTTTTATTCATCAGTATCGATATCATCTTGATAGGAAAGTAAAATATTGAGCATTTATTTCAGTACAATACAACTGTATGGTGAAATCTAATCATATTGAAGTTGTATGTCGAAATTAAACTATAAATGATAACATATAATGCGTATTAGTTTCTAATCTACTGTAATCCTTGTATATTTTAATTTTTTTTCAAGTAATCTCAAATAATCTGGTAACAATCATTATTATGTTCCATTCTGATGTTGATATACCTACCAAGATAGGTTTATAACATAGATTGATTTTAATTCATACATTTGTAGTCTATGAATATAAAATATTCATGAATCGTCATTTTGAATCTATTTCTTGTCCTTTTTTTTTAAAAAAAAAACTTTGAATTATAAATTCATTCAATCTGATGGAGATGAATAATGATGAATATGCTAATGATAAGTAAGTGAATGAATGGTTAAGTATTTAATGGGTAGACTTTTGTTTGTCAAAAAAACATCAAACGTTTTACAATTTAGTAAATAGAATTACACTTGGAATGATTTAATTAAGATTTTTCTAATGAATATAGTTAAATTTGTTTTTTTCTTTTTAATATTTATTTACTAATCATGTTTCATGTGAAGCATATTAAATTAAATGTTTGTTTAAAATACACAGTAACTGGCACAATCAAAATTATATATTGATCTTAAGAAAAATCACGTTTTGTTTTGTGATTTCATGCTAAAATGGGAAAAGTTTGAATTTGTTGGATAATTTGCAAATCGTAAAGATTTCTATGGGTTATGATTGTTAACCTCGTGCTTTATTAGGGCTTGGAACTGGCAATAACCCTAGAATGGCTACATGTGGAGTTATGGAGACTATAAGGTCTTTGATTTTTATTTAATATTTGTACTTCGAGATTTTTATTTGTCAATGATCTTAAACTGCTTGCCTTCACTGATTTAATATATGAAATTATAGGCAAGATAGAAGAAATCTTACTATAGATCCTACAATTTCAACATTTAACGGTTGATATTTTCTAAATCTTTTCAATCCACATTGTTAAATGATATTATAAAGATGAATTCGTACTGATTGCCAGTTTCATACCTGTTTATTAGAAATTTATGAGCTCATCTTAAGTCATAAACAGTAGCAAGCATGAACTTGCATTTTGAATTATTTTTAATAATCAACATATGTTTAATTTAATTGTTGAAATCATGAGTCAATTAGAGCTAGACCACCAGGGAAAACCTCGAAGAACTGGACAGCTGTTTCGTCCTAACGTGGAACTCCTCAGCAGTGCGCATTCACGATCTCGGCATCCAACAATCTTAATGTATAGCTTCAACCATTCCGACTCAGTGGTCTAGAGGTTAAGCGTTCTCGTGAATGACCGATAGGCCTTGGGTTCGAATCTCACGAGCGGGATCGTAGATGCGCATTGTTGAATAGTCACATACTAAGACGAAATGGCCGTCCAGTGCTTCCAGTTTTTCCATGGTGGCCCAGGTTTAATTGACTCATGATTTAAACTATTAAATTATGAAAAATCTCCACAAAACCCCTTCCGATATGTTTAATTATTGACAATAGTAATTAAGATAAATCTATCATAACAGACAATTATTCTATAATTACTTTATATATAAATCATCTTTGTTGTTTATAAAAACTGAATAGAATGATTAATTACCATTATGTTAAATGTTTAATTAGTAATATATAATTACTAGTCAGAATAAACAATAAGTAAAGATTTGAAAAAAAAAACGAGAATAATTATTATTGTCTTTCAGTAGAAGTATGAGTATTAGTAGTATTCTTGATTGATAACAACATATGATATGGTAAAAATATATACTGATGTTATTTTTATCACAGAAATCTAATCTATTGATATGCTTTTAATTATTGATGTCTTCTACTAAACTTCCTAGTATATAATTATGGTAGGTTTCGTATGTAAGATCAAAATAGAAATGTATGTATAGCAAAAGGACATGTTAATACTTATGTATGATTAGATTTAGAATCCCTACTTTATGTAATGAGATACAATTGTTGTTAAGCTGCAATATTAATCTGATGGCATTCAAACTTATAGTAGGGAGTGAATGTATAATCAACCCATACATAACTTGAAAGGAAAGATCATTATCGTTAATTTAATTCAATTTATTCTCTGTATGTTTTATTTCGTATAAGTACAACTCTTTATATTTATTTTGTTCTATTGAATTAATCAAATGTCACGTATATTGGTGTTTTAATCTAAAATGACTTTGTTGTTTTAATCTTAGATACACTTTAAAATAAAAGATTAGTTCTTTATCAATGTGCTGTGAAACATAAAGACATTGATGATATTGTGTGATGAACATACTATGTTACAAACTGACTTTGATTGAGAATGAAATATGTTCGATTCCACCTCAGAGGGAATCCCTAAAGTCGTAGATTCGGTCTTATGTGAAGTTATGTTTATATACTGTTAGAAAGTTTCAAATTAAAATGTATCAGCTGTGTTATTGTCCACTAACATTCAATAGTTCGCTAACTGGTGTTAGTTCATGACACAAACTATCTTTAAACTAGACATTATTATAAATACTGAAAACTACGACTGAATATTATATTGAGTAACATTAATGGTTGGGCATTGTTTGTATCGATCTAAAGATATCCAAATAATTTTTGAAATACTGAATAACCATTTGTTTCATTCGTGATTACGTTTCACAAAAATGTACCATGAGAAATCTGGTGTAGATAATTATTTAAATCACTTGAATGTAAGTGATTTCGACAAACCGGTGCATATATACTTATATATATATCTTAGGCTTTAGTTACTGAAGTCTTTTCTCTTATAGAAATACTTTTAAATTTGTTACTTACATAATATATACTAACTTTTGTTCTTCTTTTTAAAAAAATGAATTAAAGTGGTCTTATTGTCTATTCAGTTTCATCACTCATATTCATGCTAACATTATGCACTAATCACAAGTTGTATTATTTGATAAGGCGTACTTAATCGCGAAAGCAACTAGTATGTGTATACATCTATCCGTGATTATGTATTCTTGGGTGTTATATACGAGCGAAGATTAAATCACGAGTAACTTCTGAGACATATTAATTGACTAATATTATCTATACATTCTTATGGTATAAATATTCAATAATTAGATTATATATATTTATATTCCTCTTATTCTAAGCTTCATTTTGACTTATAATTTATTATTGTACGATTTACTGTTCGTAAGCTATGTTCAGTTTATTGACTACTGCCTCCCACGTTCACAGCCACTTTTTGGCTTTATTGTGTATAAATGTTATTTCCTAATTTATAGTGCATTGCAGTTTGTTTGATTGATATATAAACCCAGTATATCTGAAATAAATGACTGGGTTCGATTCGCATATTGGAAGCTGATATTGGTGTTCTGGACTCTAGTGAACGGGCTAGGCGGACGTAGGACCAATAAGGACGCTCGGTTGCCCATATCGATCGAAAGTCATTGGTTTGGTACAGTGCTAACATTGTGTCGTATTTTGATTGGTGGATAAATCACATAAGAAAAAGCCGGACATAAAGTCATAACATTGGGTTTCTGAATGTATTTATATGTTCACATTCGGTAATTTATCAAAACTATGATCGAAGAATAAATAAATGTAAAAATTTGAAGTTTACATTTTCATTACATTAACTGATAAATTTTTCTATTTAAATTCCCTGTTTTCCGTATCTTTATTTATGCTTCTATGAAAATCATTCAGTATTTAAGATATATCTCTATTCTGATGAAAAATTTTTTTTTCATTTTTTTTTCCTTTAGTGTCTAATTTAATTCAATAGTATTATTGACTAAATTGAAATTTATCGAAGTATACATATTTCTTTATACACTAGTTGAATAAGTATCTCTTAATTATAAGTATGAAATTAATTAAGTGGTTTGGATAATTTTGTCTGGTAAGCGTTAGTGTTCTATGGGATGGGTTTACTAACCCCATCTCCAACGCTTTTCTTTTATCCGAGCTTGGGACCGGCAGTAGCCCCAGAGGAGCTCGAGGCGGAGATATTATTATTATTATTATTATTGCGTGAAAATGTGACGACTTAACTTCGTAGATAAGAATTTAATACTTACATTGTTCATTCATTTGTTTGACTATCAAATAGTATTCAAGTTTCCAGTCTTCTTATTTGACTTACTGAATTTAATAAGCCACAAACCAGAAGATAATTGCTTTCGGTTTTTGAAGTTGCAACACATATTCATGAAATGGCAACGATCAATAAACGCTAAAGTATACAGAATAGCATCCTCATTTTTGTTTCAATTTTTCTTCATTAATTTATACGTTATACCATTTTATATATCACAGTGATCATGTTGTGAACGAACATTCACGTGGAGAAAACCGATTGTGTCTTTAATACAAAATTACAAATATCTTGTTAAAATATGATAACCATACACTGAATACTTCATTAGTAAATTTCCATCATTTGTCCTTCACATTCTGTATGTGTCTTCCAGTTCACAATTCCCTTCTATTTTCACTTCTATTCTCTTCAACTCGATCATCTTAGCCTTCTGCTGCCAGTTTTTCCACTTCCGACCATACTATCATCAAAGTCATCCATATATTTCTGGACTGTAGTGTACAATTTCATGACATAGTTTGTATTCTATCTACCTTGTTTTCTCTCTTCCATCACTTTGGATGTATCAGGTTTTTCTTTCGAGAATTAACTGTTTCAACTGATGTACTTGTTTGTTGGATTCTATTTCGTTGAATATCTTGCGTCTAGGAGATAACTTTCCCATGGGTTGGTAGTCATGACTTATAATTCATGAATGCACAGCTGTATCTCCGATAAAGAAAAGTCACATCGTTTTCGTTTATTACCTGTAACTATCAGTCAAACTGTATCATCATTTAACATTATTATGCTAGCTTCGTTTATGAAAATATTCTTAAGTATCTGAATTAATACATAAGGAATTGCAACCTATTTCATAAATACTGAATTCCCCTATGATCATTCTATGATTCTCATATGATGGAAAGAAAAGTCAATTTTCAATTGATTTACTCATTATGAGTTTTGTTCAAGATTACTTCCGTTTTAATTCAATGCAATGATTACTCAATGTAGCATTTGTTTTCTTTTCTCGTATTATATTTTATTCTGTATAGTATGTGATATTCTTGTATTCCATTGACATGGAACTATGCTCAGTATGTGATTTGTTATAACTCTAAGTATTTTTCATATATGTGACTACATTCTAATTATTAATAAAAATGGGTGGACAGTCAATAAATGAGTGTATTTTCTACTAGAGTCGTTGTCGTCTTCGTATATTGAAGTTAATAAATCATCACTTATGGCAGTCTTTGTGTTTTTACTTTCGCGTCGTGGGAATTGCAGAGATCCCTCGTTCCGAGTATAAGTGATAAGCGTTTCCGACATAACAATCAGCAACGACCAAATACAAAATGTAGCATTAAAAGAGCCAAGACAATAAGTATTCAAACGACAAGTTATAACAGATTCTCTTTTTATTTACAAGCTTATAAATAATGCTGCAAAACATACATAAAACAAACCACTGTCTTGATGACATGTTATAATGACAGTCTTTTTTTAAAATGCTCAACATAAGTAATCATTTCTTATAATTCACCCTAATTGTATACAGTTGTCAGTATACAACAGAAGTGATTTAACTCCATATATTTCAATAAACACTAGATATATATTTCTGAACGATAACTACTCAGTGTTTTACCCCTTTACTTACTAAGTATTGAATCATAAGTTCAAATTTTATCTTTTCTGTCTGAGCAGCTGAGAAATCTCTCGAGTTCAAATACAGTAAATTTGGATCAAATCCAAGTACTCAAACGTATATTTTTGTTATTGAATTACACTAATTCATATTAGTTCATTTAATTTATTCCCCTAACATCTGCATAATCATTTTTTTAAGCTTCATAAATGAATAAAGGAAAAATATAATTTTTATCATTCGATAATCTAAGTGTTACAGTTGAACAACACTGAATTGACTGTGTCGACTATGACATTACCAAAACTAATTTGATACGATGTCAGAAAGAAAGCAAAGACTATATATATATATATATGGATTTATTAAACATCGGAAAATATATCACAACTGTATTTGAATACAATTATTTTTGCAGTTTTTATTTTCTTTGATTATTAGTTACATTTTGAATAACACACTTGCCACTGATTAATAACTAGTTTACTGTATGAGTATCATTTGCAATGTATCATAAGGTTGAAATAGTACAAATAACATATAAAACTGATTTAGTGAATAACATGTTTGCTCCTATTTATAAAATACTGATGAGCCTTAGGCTAGAATCAAAAAAGGTACCCGATGTCCCTTAGTATTCTGTGGTCTCAACCATACTGATAATTGTTGTTGACTTCAATATGAAATAGGATTTTGTCAACAATCTAAAGCAAGTAAACTAGTGTAAGAATACCGAGCAGTCTTCCAAAATAAATTGTTGTTAAACGACGACAGATATAGAGGTTGAGGATAATTGCATTGTACAATTATTTCATGATACACTAAATTCTATTACCGCAAATTTTATGATCTATTAGTTCACTTATTTTGATCAGTATTTTCCTACTTTGATTTTCATTCTTGTCTTTTGTTCTTAAATCGGATTGTTTTACGATAGTTTCAGATAATTAAATACCTCTAAACTACATTCAATAGTATTCTGCTTATTCTACTTACATCATCTATCATTGCAAACTACAATTAAAACTGGTTATACTTCAGAGATATGGTTTCTTTTTCATGAACACCAAGTCAATATACGATTTCTTATCATGTACATTCTAGAATAAAATAGTCAATTGTGTAAAATTATGGTTTGTTAACCATGCATCTATTAAAGAAAATACATATTTACATTTTTGAAACAAAAATTATCTAAACAATTTCAATAATTTTTTTTTAAAAATTCCCCATTTCCTTTAATGAGTTCACATTTTTCTTTGTTGCTTGATTTGATTTCTATTTTGTTTGTTGTTTTTTTCGGATGGAAAATTGTACTACACATCTGTGCTTAGTTGGTTATTTAAATAAATTATGAATAAAAGGGAAATGAGATAGTGATATACTGTAACAAGAATTTAATAAAAACCACATATTCGAAGAGATATACCGTATACATATATAGGGTATAACGATTTTTAAAATTATGTTGTAAATTGTTTTTACAGATGTAATCACTTAACCATATTTCCACTTTTATCATCATGAAAGAAATAGTACATTTGATATAACTGTTAATTTTATAAAACAATTAGTCCCTTTGATAAATTTCGATAATGCAATGAGAAGACGAAGATTATCAGAACTATGTGATATATTTGCGCAATACATTTCGAACAATCTGATCACACATATACTATATATGTTAATTTTATATTTAATGTATATTATTAAACATTCAATATCTATGTCATGATGTTATAGGGGTTTGCTTGAATATCTGAGTTACCTGTTCCTACCATCTAGATATTTGTTTTAATATATCATTATGTCTATTCATCGCATAATTTATTTAGGAGTACTTATGAAAAGTTCACTACTTTACAAGTAACAAAAAATTACAATTAGAAATATCATGGTGACTAGTAATATATGCATTGAAAAGAATGAACATTATTCAAATGTCGATTGTTGGACTCTTAACATCTAACTGATGATCTTTCAGTATTTATTGTCAGGATCGATTAAGAAATAAGAAAAGGGAATACTATGTTAAGAATTCTATATTGTACCAAAAATTAAATATTGAATAAAGCCATTAATAATGATGATATTATATTTATATGAGATCGAAGTATAAATGGAATTATAATTGACATAATTAGGTAATCAAAAAAGATATTAACTGTTGTGTTCGACTATATTTTTTTCTTTCTAGGCAACGTATATTGTCACTGTTCATAATAGATAAAATTTTCCTATTCCATTTTAATTCAAATATAGTATATGATATTGAGTATTTCAAGTATACTTTCATGAATGCAGGTAAATGAAAGTATAATCAAATATCTTTCTATTGAATTAGCTGCTAAAGTACTTCGTGTAAAACTTGGAGTTGACTGGTTGGAGCATCTACTAAAGATTAGGCGTAATTTCATACGAGTATAATATTTTAAAAAATCTTTACAACCTACCTTTTATAAAGTTAAGCATCTTATGCATTGACTAGTGTCAAAGGGGATTGGTATTATTCATATATACTGTTTGTCGCTTATGTAAAAAAAAAGAACTTTTTCACTTTGTTCAGCATAATTTTAAAATAGTTTTCCATTGTAAACTGAAATCAGTTAGAGAATGATTGAAAATCACACAACATTTGGAATTTATTCCATCCTATTTTCTTGTTATTCAGCAGATTTTTCATGAGAGATTTATACTTCAACAAATTATAGGAATCTTATTACTTACTTACTTACGCCTGTTACTCCCAATGGAGCATAGGCCGCCGACCAGCATTCTCCAACCCACCCTGTCCTGGGCCTTCTTTTCTAATTCCATCCAGTTCTTGTTCATTTTTCTCATGTCCATCTCCATTTCCCGGCGTAATGTGTTATTTGGTCTTCCTCTTTTCCTTTGGCCTTGAGGATTCCATATGAGGGTTTGTCTTGTGACGCAGTTGGTTACTTTCCTCAACGTGTGTTCTATCCACTTCCAGCGCTTCTTCCTAATTCCTTCTTCCGCTGGGATCTGGTCTGTTCTCTCCCACAGTTGGTTGTTGCTAACAGTGTCCGGCCAACGGATTCGAAGTATTTTGCATAGACAACTGTTAATAAACACTTGTATCTTCTGGATGATGGATTCCGTAGTTCTCCATGTTTCCGCCCCATACAATAGGAATCTTATAGTTTTCATTATTTTCTGTTACTGATAAGCATCTATTTAGAATGACAGTTAATTTTAATCTATCATCGAAGTGATGTTTAACATTAATTGTTTCTATATAAACTGATTAGTTAACATTAATGATCATAACCAGGTGTTAATTGACTTAGTCATTGTTTTGGGACCTTTCATTGTCTTGTATTTTCTTTGTTTGTACATCATAACAATTTATCAACTATATTTCTATAAATTTGGCTACGATTATGTAATAGTAGAGAGAGTATGCTTTAATTTGTTTTTGAGACATATTCCCAAATAGAAAACATGATTGTTTGTTATGTTTATATGGTTGACATTAAAATAGTTGTATTACTAATATCAGTTTTTTCTTCAAAATTAATCGTTTATTCAAGCATTGAACAAGTTCATTGGTTTTTAGTGGCTCGTGGATCTGATTCTATTTAGATCGTACGAATGTTTGTTATCGCCTATTCTCGTATATCATCGTCGACTTTAATCACGTTAGTCAATAACGGAATTAAATAAGTCAAATAACGAGAATGGGATTTTGAATACATACACTTTGTATATGAGGTGAATGGAATAGAAGGAAGAGAAGCGACGTAGAGTGGAGATGGCTGGTGAGCCAACTCATTTTTAGTCAAGCGTTACTCAATATTTATAGTCAGACAAAATAAACTACAGACATGTGGTGAGTCATGGGATATGAAGTGTGCACGCATTTACATGCGCTCATATAAAAACAATCAAGACTTGACAAGCGAATAATTGACAAGATCAAAATATAACTCAAGTAGGATAAATAGATTGGTTTGTCCAAAAACTAGAATAAGGTATATGAGCTTAAGATAATGACTGACACTACAAGTTTTTCTTTTTTGTATTTCCATCAAATATAGAATCTTAATGGAAAGTAGTCAATTAATACTTACCGATATTTAAGAAATTAATTTTTTCAAAGTGTATTTACAATACGTTTCAAAATGACTATTTACATTTTTAAGGTAAATGGAGCCATTCATTAGTTGATATAAATATTTTCACTCTTTATTTCTTGTTTCATCCATCATTTTTATGTTCAACATTGTAATATTATTCGTTGTATTATGTTGTGTTTTAACAAACCTCTTTTCTTACCGTCGCCAATTCTCATAACCACGTACTAATTTTATTTATTTCTTCTTAAAGTGAGATTTTTTTTAAAAACAATATTTTTGCTAATTGTAACCACTACCTTTATTTTACTGCATCTTATCATTGTGTTTTACTATTTAGATTAGTTTAATAGTAAATAGTATCCATCCTGAATTCTGCCAGCAAATACCAACCACAAAAAAAACTGAATACATTTTGTTTATTCATATTCATTGAACACCTCATTCGTTTTCATATCTGTATTCACTTTGTTTCATGTGAGAAAAGGAGAGGACACAATAATAAAACCCCACTACTTTGTTTAAAATTTCTGTTTTCCATTTCTGTCCACGTCAAATGATAATTTATCATTCGCAATTCCTTTTACTCGGTTTTTTTTCTAATTTTTTAATGTATATATGTATATATAAAGTTATCTATCCAGGATTTCCGCTGTTACACTAGTCGTTAGTAAACGAAAGATTCTACGTCTGTTATTTTCTGATATTTTGTTTTATCCTATTTTTATTTCTCTATTTCGTTCATCTTGTCTAGCATAAATTTTCTTTTCATTAGACGGAAAATATTGTGATGTAATGGCCTCTTCTTTTGTGTTAAGTTCATGTGAAATCTTATAAATCAGAATATTCACTTTTTACCATTTTAATGTAGAATACTTTCGAAAGCCATGATCTTGCTAATTATTCACCTGGATGTACACTCTACTTATAAGTAATATAAATCAGTAAACAAAATTATCGTTTGATGTCTATGTGTAGTCAATTCCCGAACGAAATATTATAACTGGTTCCCACTAAGCTTGATAGGATTGGAAATAAAGAAGAGTTCCATGATTGCTCATACAAATGAAATAAAAACTTTGAAATCCGAAATAGCATATAAACAGTTGTGTCACATCTTATTGTTTATCAATTTACATTTGTTTGAATGCATCTATAGAGATAAGTAATCGGGGTTTACAAATCGGAGTGGCTGAACATGTGCTCAAACGGTTACTAAAACAAACAAATTCGGGTTTGCAACCTGATTTGATAAATGGGAACATATCTTATATATATATATATATAACATATCTATTATACAGTATGATGCGAACGTGTATCCCACAATGGTATATGGAATCCATCAAATTTAATAATAATCCTGTGTGACAACAGCCATCTGTTATAAAATTTCTTTCCAGTAATTTCCCATCCTTTTAACTTACAATCACATAGCACTAAACAAGTTTCATAATGGTATCGGTTCACTGGGACCGGATTTCACTGCTAGCCACCATCTATCTCTGCTTAAAAATGCTTGTGACTTAGCGGCAATATCGAGGCAATCCGCACAGGAAGCATATATACCAAAAGACACTGACCAACTTTAGTCATAAACATCAGGGGGAAGATTCAAACAACCAATACATATAAACTTATAATAATAGTTTTGTCATAAACCGATTAATGGAATTCAATAGAAGCATAAATGACTTCACATAGTACTGATATAAGTGTTGATGATATTGTCCAGATCAATAATGAATAGTTCAAAATGAAAGTATTCAGATTAGGGAATAAATCTTCACCATCACCACCAAAATTGAAGTAATGAATTCAATATTTAGAAATTTCACAGGTTGAAATCATGAGTCAGTTGAAGCTAGACCACCATTGAAAACCCGGAAGCACTGGACGGCCGTTTCGTCCTGGTATGGGACTCCTCAGCAGTGCGCATCCACGATCCTGACTCATGATTTCAACCTGTGAAATTTCTAATAAAAAAACTCTCCACAAAACCCATTCTGAATTCAATATTTATTGATAATCTTTAAGTATATTATTTGGCAACAATAAAAATAGTAATTATAGAAGGTTTCTTTAATTTCCTTGGTTAATTAGATTATCATACATAAAACGATGTATTCATCTTGGTTATATCTGATCATTTTACTACTGTTCTGTATTCTTTCTATTTAACATTATAATCAGTTCTTAATACAAATAAATAAAATAGTTAAACAACAGTCTTTAAATGAATAAAAATTACATTTTCAAAAATCAGCTATAGGTCAAAAGAAAGAAAAAGAAGGTTGATAAGAATGCAAAAATCATATTTCTATCTGAAGAGTTCAAGAATCATATGTTATAATCTCTTAAGTGTGATAAAAATATTAAAAAAAACTTGCATTTTCATATTATTATTATTATTATTATTATTATTATTATTATTATTATTATTATAAACTATATATATTGTTCATGTCTGTCAAAGTGGTGCATGGTCTAAAGTAAAAAATATCAAGAATAAATTGATTATGTTATATTTTCGACTGAAATCAAATTTGCCAAAAATATTTGGATGAAACTAAATAGATAAGTTACCGTTACCTTACATTTTGTCCGTAATATGTTCCATATATATATACTATTCTGTAACATTATGTTACCTATGTTTCTTTATTCTGGTAATCAATTTTTTCGCTTGTCATTATTACTCAATATTAAAGCATTACATGTAGTACTTATTTCTGTCTTTTGGAAAGAATTGATGTCTTATACATTTTTAATGCGAAAAAATCTCAATGACAACTGTAGTTGGAAGGAGTGACTTACTGAAATAATCTATTTTTTATAACTTACAAAAAACCTATCTGTTATGTTATGAATTGACAATTGACTTACTTATTCGTATATTCAATATAATTTGATTTTTTCTTAATAAAACTACTGCATAGTCATCTCTACATGTTCGTTCATCGTAGTAAAAAGTAATTGTGAGAGAATTTTTTTCAGGATTTATATGGATTATTCACCACTTGTTCTTATAAAACTATACATTGTCCATAAAATTAATACAGTAATTGATGATGTAAAGTGAAAAGAATAAAATGGGTTCACTTGATTTAACCATAAGAAGTATTTGTCACTTTTTGCTTATTTATTTCAATAACTGATTACATCATTTTATATCGTATTATTATTTAATCATAAAATATGTGAAAAGTTAAATAGTAAAGTATGTATAGATATACATTGCCATATTTAATGTCAAAGCGTTTATAATTTTACATTTCACAGGTAACTCTAAGTAGTGTACAACGAGGTGAAATTGAATTGTGGTTAACATCTCCAGCTGGAACTATTTCACAACTTTTAAGCAAAAGGCCAAAAGATATTGATGTCGCTGGATTTCATGCATGGCCATTTATGTCTGTACACTATTGGGGTGAATTAGCCAATGGTACTTGGAAATTAACAGTTAAATCGGGAAATGCTGTCGGTAAGCTTTATGTTATTTTTTTAGAAAAGAGCGTTATTTTCAGATTTTAGAATGCATTTAGTTTAGCTAACCAAATTGGCCAAAGCCTATATAAATGTATCAGTATGATATGCCAAAATCTACATGAAATTTTTAACTACTGCGCAGTTCACTATCTCTGTCGTAGACATTACTGCTGAGTTATGCACATAACAACTGACCTAATTCTAAAGCGTATACAACGTCAGAATTAAATGTACTGGATCGGTTGCAAAACTATACCTTTTAAAAAATTGTCTCATCTCTGTCAACGCATATGTAGCATATCTCATTATGGACATGAACAGTATAAGACAGAAACCTCGATAAACAATTGTTTTCTCTGATTTTACAATAAATCCTAAGCAACACGAAGCCTAAATATAGAATATTTCTTGTCTATTATTTTGAAGCGTCCAATATTGGCATACACAATAAACCATAATGCTATATGACATTTGAAAATTATCCTGTCTCACTTTGTAACCTAAGCGTTTCTACTATAATTCGAAACTATAAAATTACCTAAATATCGCTTGAAAGTACAATTTTCTCTTAATTATATATTTATAGTTTGAATTGATATGGCGATTTTTATCAACTTGGAAAATATTCTGAAAACAGATTATTCTGGAATCCGCTTTTTTTTTGAAAATGATTCCTCAGAATTCTGACTCCTTTAAAAATCATTGCAAACATTTTCATCATAACCTAATGTAGTTTTATCAGATTACGATATTATATGTCATCAGTATATAATTATTTAACTGATATGAAATGAAAATTGAGTTGCAATTGTATTTTGATCGTTTAGCCAACGATCGGACAACACTTAGCCGATAATGTAAATATCAATGATTTTATTTCAACTGTTACCTAGTTTGTTGTTTAAGCATCAATTATTCTTTCAGTTATCACAAAAGTATATCAACAAATACAATTCTGTATAATTTAACTACTACCTAATTATTTGAATCATAACAACGTTTCACTTGACAATCTTGTCGAAGCTTTTCCATGATGATATTCCCTTGAAAAAGATGAGACCAGATTACTAAGTGAAACGTTGAAGGTAATTAAAATTCGATTGCTGAGATCTTTACAAATATTATTTTTCTCCTTTATGTTTTACATTAATTCGATGCCCAACTACTGTGAAACTATTCGTTCAAAGTTGGAAAAAGGTTTTTATAATTATCTGAAAGTTATTTGTTATATTTTATTTCTTTTTGCTCAGTTTTGATTCATGATTGGAGCTTAATTTTATATGGAACAAATACTCCACCACCATCTGTACCAAGTTCTTCTCATAGACGAGGTGTCAGACAACTTCCCAGGAACCAAGAGTCTAATCCTTCTGCAAAATCTCAAAAAACATGGATTGATCCACAGAAAGACAAATTTCATTCATCTAAAACTTCACAACAGCCTCAACAAAAATCCATTGAAACATCAAAGCACTATTCCTTAGATTCTGTTTTAAATCCTATTAATCAAGAAAATGGTGATCATAGCTCTATTGGTTCATCGGAAAATCAAAACTCTTATCCTTATCCACCATTTTACTATTTAAACAATCAAAACTCTTATCGATATTGGCCTACTTGGAATAGTGAATACCAGAGTTTGTCACCTGTTCAAGTTCCACCTCCACCTCCTCCTCCACCGCCACCTATACCAAAGATCTCTGTTCTGTCATTACCACCGCCTCCAGCACCACTATCTTCCTCCTCCTCATCATCCTCCTCTTCTGCCGCTTCACATCCTTTATCCTCTTCTTCTTCTTCATCATCATCTCATGAATTCTACCCTAATTATTTTCCACAATCTTCTATTCCATTCTCTTCTACCGATCATTCTTCATCAAATCATGGTTTAGACGAATCAAATCCTTCAATTGAATTTGATCTACCATCATTAGTTGTACAGTCGAATGACTTTGCGCATATTGAAACATCTAATACACTCGATCGAAATGGTTATTCCGAACACGAACTTAGTTTATCTCAAAATCATGGACAATTATTAGTTAATCATGATGAGTCAATACAACGTAGCAATCATAAAATTGAGAATAATAACAATTATATTAATATTAATAATAAAAACACATTGAATAATTCTGTTTATTTTATTAATGTAAATTTCCTTTATTTGTTATCTTCTCTCATTTTATTTATTTTATTTGTCTACTAAATAGAAATTACTGTTATACATATATGCAGCATTTCTCCTTAGAAAACGAAAATAATAATTCAATTTTTGTCTGTTTTGTCAAGTCGTTTCATTGTTGTCGCTGTTGTCGTCGCCGTCGTTGTTGGTTTTTCTCTCTATTTACCTATCTTCATTTTATAGATTGTTCTGTATTTGAAAGTGCCAATTGTGAACATTCAATTTCAAATTAATTAATATCAAATATTGTTTTAGGGATTTTATTTTTTGAAATATGAAACTATCAAAAATTGAATTGATTTCTGTCAGTAGAAAATTTTTTAATCTTTCTTTCTTTGACTAATCTTAATTAGGAACTGTTTCATGAAAATATTTATCTTCTATTTGTCTTCAAACATACTTGTTAGATTTTGCTTCAAATTTTTGATGATGATGATGATAATGATGAAGCAGATGAAGAAATGTGTTTTAGCATGTAATGAATAGTACAATTTGATTTTCTATCAGCGCTATACATCTTAAATTTGAAAAGTGTGAAATTATTTTATTTCTTTGTTTGCATTCCCTTTAGTGATATGGATATATATTCAAGTTTGTTTACTTATAGTCACTCATCTATTTATCTCTATGAATGTATATTTTTATGTATAAAAGTAAATGAAACATTGAAAATTCTTCAATATTCTATAAAAAGGGGTTTTTATCTTTATTTTAAAATGTTTAGTTCTTAAACATCTATACGCACATTGATTGATTCATTATTATTACTAAAGGAATAAATTTCATTCACAAAATTAAATATCGTTTTTTTTGTCTTATAATCTATTTGATTATTTTTTAGCAATTTTACAAATTATTCTAATTTCAATTTTATCTGTATGTTTATAACTAGATGTGTAATTGTTTTACACATTTGTCAAACATTTTTTTGGTTGTTCTTGTTGTTGTTGTTGGTCATTTTCGAAACTTCTACTTATTTTTTAATATGCTAATTCAAGTTTATCTTCTTTCTGTACTTTCTTGAATCGTTCGGGGTTTTTTTTACTTCTACATTATAAAATATCTTTATTTTGTTTTAAATCTTTATTCTCTGTACTGTAATTACTTTCAGAAGCCACGTATACACACATACACACACATACATGCAATGAATGATACACTTATCTAGAGTTGTTCTTTCACTGATCACTTAAAGTTAACAATTTACTTTTTCTATTCACTAGTTATTATTATTTGGTAATACTCGGTCTTCGCCATGCACACACACACTTTCGGCTTCATCTCTTATAATATCTACAGAAAGGCTATGTTAATGTGTGCAATGTCTACTGTTCAATTATTTTCTTCTAAATTGAATACCAAAGTGAAAATACTCGAAATATTCTGATATAAATATATATCCCTTTGTTGTCTCTCTAGATCATGAAAATATTGTCATATTTCGCTGAATCCACTGTTGCAAAATGTTTTTATGATTGTAAAGCTTGTATTTTTTTAAAAGTGTAATTTGATAAAAATGATGGGAGAGAGTAAGAATCAAATATCTGAACATCTCTATACAGCAATGGAAGCTTTTATGTTGTATCTTTTTTTTTAAACAAAATATTGTGTTGACGCTAAAATGGATGGTTTGTTGGATTTGGTTCATTATATTCAGAGCAGTCTGTTTGTATGAGTATCTGTGTATTGATTTGTGCATTTATTTTTATTTTGCACAAACATAAAATTCTACCTCACCTTATTCAAGTCTTTGTTATCTCTATTTGTTGTTACCATTATCATAACTGTTTTATTTTTTGTCTTCTGTTTTGTTATTGAAAATTCTGTACTACAGAGTTTATCCAATTATTGTCACTTATCTGTAATAAAATATAATAAATATTCAATTTAATTTGGTTCACAAACTTTTTTGGTAGTAATTACCATTTATCCTACTGTTCTTTAGAAGCTTATATTGTTTTGTATAATTTGCATACTCATAAATAACAGAACCAGATGTATTATACGGTTTGGAATATTTACAATATCATTAGTTGACTTACCTTCATACTGTTGAGTTTATTAAGAGATGACTGGTTATTTGGGATAATTGACTAACAGTTGATATACTTCAATTTAAATATCTGATAATGCTATCTCTTACACATTAGATATTAGGCACAGATTAACTATTCATGTACACAACTAAAAGGTTTATTTGTACTTTTGTAAAAAATGCATAGCTCTACTACAATATCCACGAACCCCCACTCTGATAATAATAATCATGTCTTCACTAGTGACTGGCTTCAAGAGGTATTTCTTGGTGTTCTAGTGAGAAGCCGTGGCCAGTGGAGCTCAGCCGTGTCTGTTGTAGAGGTGGTTACTCACTGAAGACAATAGTGGACGGTAGCGCGATATCGTTGGTTGGTTGAAGTTAGACATCAACACTGTTGGATGTCGGCTCAGTGGTTTATAGGTTAAGCGTTCCCTCGCGAGACCGAAGGTTTTGGATTTGAGTCCCGTGAGCGGAGTCGTGGATGAGAACTGCTGAAGAGTCCTGCTCTGGGACGAAACGGCCGTTCAGGCTTCCAGATTTTCTATGGTGGTCTAGCGTAGATCAACTCATGGATTCAACCACCAAATATTACAATATCCACGAACCCCCATTCTGATAATATTTATGTTAAAGTGGATATTTGCTTTTTTATTTTTATGTTTCTTAAAATAAAAAGTAGTCTAATAAATGTTAAAGAGATGACTTGTTATAAGATACAATAATTAAGAAGAAATGCTGTATAAAATTTTTAACAGAAATGGTCTGAAAGAACAACTAAATGTTAAAAAGGCAATAGTATCATCAAAGTTAGTAGTTTTTTTCAGTGGCCTGACATTTGACTCCAGTTTGATCGTTTGTGAATGCTATTGAAATGTACATATCATCAATTCTCGTATATAATCATCGAATTAAATCGCGTTAGTGAATAATGGAATCAAATAAGTCAAATACGAGAATGGATTTTTGAATGCGTACATTTTGTACACTCGTTAATTTGAACAGACATTCAGAGTATCACAGCTAATGAAGTAGAGAGAGCAAAACGAAACGAAAGGACGCGCAGTGGAGAAAGCGTGTTAGTTAACTCCATTTTATCAAGCATTAAACGATATTTATAGTCACACAAAAAGAAGTTACAGACATGTGATGAATAGGATAAGAAGTGTACACACACATATGCTCATATAAAAACAGTCAAGGTTGATAAGTGAATAATTAACAAGGTCAAAATGTGACTAAAGAAGAATAAATAAATTGGCTTGTTAAGAAGCTAGAATATGGTATATGAGCTTAACATAGTAAGCGATCCTACAGTTTTACGAAGCGTTTTGGTAAATAATTCTAGGTTTTACTAGGTAGAATTCAACTGAATCTTGTTTCTGAAGTGACTTTTTAATGAACTATCACAGAAATCTGCTCTTAGAGATTAAATGAAAGAAGTTCGCTAAAAAAAACCCTGATTATTTTCTCCACTAAACATTTTCTGCTTTTCATGGTCAAAGTGCATGAATCACATTGTTGATTTGTTGTTAATTTATGAGTGCAATTCACGGTTTCATTGATTTGACGGAATTTCTCGTGATATATTATTAAATACTGAAAAGAAACATCGATTGTAGTCAAAATAATCTAAACCGTTAACTTCGATCGTCACATAGAATGACGAAAAAATAAAGCGTGTTTCTCTGTCAGTCAATTATTTATTAGCTTAATTGTTAAATGCTCATAAAAACTAACTAATTGACCCAATGCACCCTTTGGAAAGATATAGAAACAGAAAAAGTGCTTTATGGCAAGACGATAGAAGAAATTTTTAAAAAAAGGGGAAAAAACGAAAAAATGATTGCGAGTAAATTATAGCGAGCGTGAGGGTAGAATAAAGATTAATTTAATAACTACCAAGAAAATAAAAGCAAGCGAAAACTTATACGATAACAAAATGCTCATCATAAACAAAGAATAAACAAAAAACGAAAAAAAATAATCAAAAGTAACTATAAAACGATCAATATACAAGACATAAAAATAGAGATAAACGTGAAAAATGAATAAAGAACGTACACGAATAAAATAAAAAGAGAAAAAACGCAAACACAAAATGAAAAGAAAAAGTAAAAAATTTAGAAGCAAATGAAAAGAACCCGCAACCCAAATATTATCACTACTAATTCCTACACTCTCTCACATCCTACTCTCCTCATTACCCATCATCCATCAACAACTACATCCACATTCTCATTGAATCATCCTTGAATTATCACAACACCATTCCCACCAACAACAACTAACTATTTATCAACATTCACATCGTGCACGCTATTCATTGGTCGAAGTGAAACACAACACATTTATTGCACTCTACACGTTCACCAGTCACCAGTATCAACAACATCTACACTGCACACACACTATCATATACCACTCGTCACAGTATCAACACACTACAAGCCAGATTCATTGAACCGATCGAATTGGGGCACATTCACATAATAACATCAACAACACTACAAACACCATGAGCATCGTCAACTTCATCTTCGTCAACACCATCATTATTAGCAACAGCATCAACAGCAGTAGTAGTAGTAATAATAATAATAATACTACTAATAATAATACTAATAATAATACTAGAACCACTACTACTACTACTACTACTACTACTACTACTAATACTAATACTACTAATAATAGTAATAATAATAATAAGAAGAAGAAAAGTACTGGTATTAGTAGTACTAGTAGTAACGGAAGCGGCAGCAGCAGCACCACTACTCGATTGTTCCTTGCAACCGATCGAAAAGACTGAGATTACTTCTTCTCCACCTGACTACCCACACATAATTCACAATCACATTGACAACCGCCGATTGGTGGACATCATTTCTCTTTGAGTTGTTGACGTTGCATATCAGTGCAGTTGAATGTAGCCGATCAGTCAGACTAAGGTTACTGTGATGTTGCCTGACGTACTCGTGACCACTTGAACAACCGTCTATTCAACTCTATGTTGCACCCGACGATGCTGCTTCTACCACTGGTGCAGTCGGTGCCGATGCTGATGCTTCTACTAATACCAGTGCTTGTCATGTTCACTTGATTGCGCAGTGATCTGCACGACAACTGACTGATTGATGACTGGTGTTTCGACTCGTCTGAACTTGTGTCTAATCATCGATGGGTGAATTGTTCCGTGTTGGACATTGAATAAGTTACTGAACCGATTCCATTGTGCTCAGCTATTATTCTCGTGTGCAATCTTCGAAGCTATCACTTGGACTGATTGTCCCAGTAATGAGCACGTCGTGACTCCTTACACAAATCAGGTCGCGGCAAGTATGGTGATCTTGACCGACCGTTGACGAAGCGGACTGAATATCGAATGGTGATTGGAAGTGGTGTGTTGACAGGTGAATCACAATGGCAAAGCTCACTGTGGTTATCGTGATCATGAACTGGTCAGCCATGTCTACCCATGATAAATGCGAATTGGTCGTCAACGAGTGAATGAATGTTAATCGATGGTGATCAGCGTGTTGTTGACTCGGACTCCCTAGAGAATGTGTGTTCATAGGGCATGTGGATGAGAATAGTATTCTGAATGCGAATGACTGTTAGCGTTGGTCACATGCAGCCAGTATAGTTGGTAGTGTTTGTCGTGGGAGTTGAACGGTGCGGATGAGTTTGTGCGTGCACGTCTCCCGACGGGAATGATGTTGCAGTGATATCTGCCTATATGCAGATGGGATGATGAGTGATAGTGTTATTGTGATTGTGTAGAGCATGTACTGTGACGAATTAAAAGGCAATTTGCGTCGGCCGGGAATCGAACCCGGGCCGCCCGCGTGGCAGGCGAGCATTCTACCACTGAACCACCGACGCCCGACTATTTATTCCGCAACGACACACACACACACAAATACACATGAGATACACACACACACAAACACACCCACAATACCAATGATTATCACTACTAATTCCTACACTCTCTCACATCCTACTCTCCTCATTACCCATCATCCATCAACAACTACATCCACATTCTCATTGAATCATCCTTGAATTATCACAACACCATTCCCACCAACAACAACTAACTATTTATCAACATTCACATCGTGCACGCTATTCATTGGTCGAAGTGAAACACAACACATTTATTGCACTCTACACGTTCACCAGTCACCAGTATCAACAACATCTACACTGCACACACACTATCATATACCACTCGTCACAGTATCAACACACTACAAGCCAGATTCATTGAACCGATCGAATTGGGGCACATTCACATAATAACATCAACAACACTACAAACACCATGAGCATCATCAACTTCATCTTCGTCAACACCATCATTATTAGCAACAGCATCAACAGCAGTAGTAGTAGTAATAATAATAATAATAATACTAATAATAATAATACTAATAATAATACTAGAACCACTACTACTACTACTACTAATACTACTAATAATAGTAATAATAATAATAAGAAGAAGAAAAGTACTGGTATTAGTAGTACTAGTAGTAACGGAAGCGGCAGCAGCAGCACCACTACTCGATTGTTCCTTGCAACCGATCGAAAAGACTGAGATTACTTCTTCTCCACCTGACTACCCACACATAATTCACAATCACATTGACAACCACCGATTGGTGGACATCATTTCTCTTTGAGTTGTTGACGTTGCATATCAGTGCAGTTGAATGTAGCCGATCAGTCAGACTAAGGTTACTGTGATGTTGCCTGACGTACTCGTGACCACTTGAACAACCGTCTATTCAACTCTATGTTGCACCCGACGATGCTGCTTCTACCACTGGTGCAGTCGGTGCCGATGCTGATGCTTCTACTAATACCAGTGCTTGTCATGTTCACTTGATTGCGCAGTGATCTGCACGACAACTGACTGATTGATGACTGGTGTTTCGACTCGTCTGAACTTGTGTCTAATCATCGATGGGTGAATTGTTCCGTGTTGGACATTGAATAAGTTACTGAACCGATTCCATTGTGCTCAGCTATTATTCTCGTGTGCAATCTTCGAAGCTATCACTTGGACTGATTGTCCCAGTAATGAGCACGTCGTGACTCCTTACACAAATCAGGTCGCGGCAAGTATGGTGATCTTGACCGACCGTTGACGAAGCGGACTGAATATCGAATGGTGATTGGAAGTGGTGTGTTGACAGGTGAATCACAATGGCAAAGCTCACTGTGGTTATCGTGATCATGAACTGGTCAGCCATGTCTACCCATGATAAATGCGAATTGGTCGTCAACGAGTGAATGAATGTTAATCGATGGTGATCAGCGTGTTGTTGACTCGGACTCCCTAGAGAATGTGTGTTCATAGGGCATGTGGATGAGAATAGTATTCTGAATGCGAATGACTGTTAGCGTTGGTCACATGCAGCCAGTATAGTTGGTAGTGTTTGTCGTGGGAGTTGAACGGTGCGGATGAGTTTGTGCGTGCACGTCTCCCGACGGGAATGATGTTGCAGTGATATCTGCCTATATGCAGATGGGATGATGAGTGATAGTGTTATTGTGATTGTGTAGAGCATGTACTGTGACGAATTAAAAGGCAATTTGCGTCGGCCGGGAATCGAACCCGGGCCGCCCGCGTGGCAGGCGAGCATTCTACCACTGAACCACCGACGCCCGACTATTTATTCCGCAACGACACACACACACACATAAAAGAACAAAAACTACTACACTCGCTCACGCTCACGATCACACACACACACACATAAAAGAACAAAAACTACTACACTCGCTCACGCTCACGATCACACACACACACACACAAATACACATGAGATACACACACACACACAAACACACCCACAATACCAATGATTATCACTACTAATTCCTACACTCTCTCACATCCTACTCTCCTCATTACCCATCATCCATCAACAACTACATCCACATTCTCATTGAATCATCCTTGAATTATCACAACACCATTCCCACCAACAACAACTAACTATTTATCAACATTCACATCGTGCACGCTATTCATTGGTCGAAGTGAAACACAACACATTTATTGCACTCTACACGTTCACCAGTCACCAGTATCAACAACATCTACACTGCACACACACTATCATATACCACTCGTCACAGTATCAACACACTACAAGCCAGATTCATTGAACCGATCGAATTGGGGCACATTCACATAATAACATCAACAACACTACAAACACCATGAGCATCGTCAACTTCATCTTCGTCAACACCATCATTATTAGCAACAGCATCAACAGCAGTAGTAGTAATAATAATAATAATACTAATAATAATAATACTAATAATAATACTAGAACCACTGATACTACTACTACTAATACTACTAATAATAGTAACAATAATAATAAGAAGAAGAAAAGTACTGGTATTAGTAGTACTAGTAGTAACGGAAGCGGCAGCAGCAGCACCACTACTCGATTGTTCCTTGCAACCGATCGAAAAGACTGAGATTACTTCTTCTCCACCTGACTACCCACACATAATTCACAATCACATTGACAACCACCGATTGGTGGACATCATTTCTCTTTGAGTTGTTGACGTTGCATATCAGTGCAGTTGAATGTAGCCGATCAGTCAGACTAAGGTTACTGTGATGTTGCCTGACGTACTCGTGACCACTTGAACAACCGTCTATTCAACTCTATGTTGCACCCGACGATGCTGCTTCTACCACTGGTGCAGTCGGTGCCGATGCTGATGCTTCTACTAATACCAGTGCTTGTCATGTTCACTTGATTGCGCAGTGATCTGCACGACAACTGACTGATTGATGACTGGTGTTTCGACTCGTCTGAACTTGTGTCTAATCATCGATGGGTGAATTGTTCCGTGTTGGACATTGAATAAGTTACTGAACCGATTCCATTGTGCTCAGCTATTATTCTCGTGTGCAATCTTCGAAGCTATCACTTGGACTGATTGTCCCAGTAATGAGCACGTCGTGACTCCTTACACAAATCAGGTCGCGGCAAGTATGGTGATCTTGACCGACCGTTGACGAAGCGGACTGAATATCGAATGGTGATTGGAAGTGGTGTGTTGACAGGTGAATCACAATTGCAAAGCTCACTGTGGTTATCGTGATCATGAACTGGTCAGCCATGTCTACCCATGATAAATGCGAATTGGTCGTCAACGAGTGAATGAATGTTAATCGATGGTGATCAGCGTGTTGTTGACTCGGACTCCCTAGAGAATGTGTGTTCATAGGGCATGTGGATGAGAATAGTATTCTGAATGCGAATGACTGTTAGCGTTGGTCACATGCAGCCAGTATAGTTGGTAGTGTTTGTCGTGGGAGTTGAACGGTGCGGATGAGTTTGTGCGTGCACGTCTCCCGACGGGAATGATGTTGCAGTGATATCTGCCTATATGCAGATGGGATGATGAGTGATAGTGTTATTGTGATTGTGTAGAGCATGTACTGTGACGAATTAAAAGGCAATTTGCGTCGGCCGGGAATCGAACCCGGGCCGCCCGCGTGGCAGGCGAGCATTCTACCACTGAACCACCGACGCCCGACTATTTATTCCGCAACGACACACACACACACACAAAAGAACAAAAACTACTACACTCGCTCACGCTCACGATCACACACACACACACACAAATACACATGAGATACACACACACACACAAACACACCCACAATACCAATGATTATCACTACTAATTCCTACACTCTCTCACATCCTACTCTCCTCATTACCCATCATCCATCAACAACTACATCCACATTCTCATTGAATCATCCTTGAATTATCACAACACCATTCCCACCAACAACAACTAACTATTTATCAACATTCACATCGTGCACGCTATTCATTGGTCGAAGTGAAACACAACACATTTATTGCACTCTACACGTTCACCAGTCACCAGTATCAACAACATCTACACTGCACACACACTATCATATACCACTCGTCACAGTATCAACACACTACAAGCCAGATTCATTGAACCGATCGAATTGGGGCACATTCACATAATAACATCAACAACACTACAAACACCATGAGCATCGTCAACTTCATCTTCGTCAACACCATCATTATTAGCAACAGCATCAACAGCAGTAGTAGTAATAATAATAATAATAATACTAATAATAATAATACTAATAATAATACTAGAACCACTACTACTACTACTACTAATACTACTAATAATAGTAACAATAATAATAAGAAGAAGAAAAGTACTGGTATTAGTAGTACTAGTAGTAACGGAAGCGGCAGCAGCAGCACCACTACTCGATTGTTCCTTGCAACCGATCGAACAGACTGAGATTACTTCTTCTCCACCTGACTACCCACACATAATTCACAATCACATTGACAACCACCGATTGGTGGACATCATTTCTCTTTGAGTTGTTGACGTTGCATATCAGTGCAGTTGAATGTAGCCGATCAGTCAGACTAAGGTTACTGTGATGTTGCCTGACGTACTCGTGACCACTTGAACAACCGTCTATTCAACTCTATGTTGCACCCGACGATGCTGCTTCTACCACTGGTGCAGTCGGTGCCGATGCTGATGCTTCTACTAATACCAGTGCTTGTCATGTTCACTTGATTGCGCAGTGATCTGCACGACAACTGACTGATTGATGACTGGTGTTTCGACTCGTCTGAACTTGTGTCTAATCATCGATGGGTGAATTGTTCCGTGTTGGACATTGAATAAGTTACTGAACCGATTCCATTGTGCTCAGCTATTATTCTCGTGTGCAATCTTCGAAGCTATCACTTGGACTGATTGTCCCAGTAATGAGCACGTCGTGACTCCTTACACAAATCAGGTCGCGGCAAGTATGGTGATCTTGACCGACCGTTGACGAAGCGGACTGAATATCGAATGGTGATTGGAAGTGGTGTGTTGACAGGTGAATCACAATGGCAAAGCTCACTGTGGTTATCGTGATCATGAACTGGTCAGCCATGTCTACCCATGATAAATGCGAATTGGTCGTCAACGAGTGAATGAATGTTAATCGATGGTGATCAGCGTGTTGTTGACTCGGACTCCCTAGAGAATGTGTGTTCATAGGGCATGTGGATGAGAATAGTATTCTGAATGCGAATGACTGTTAGCGTTGGTCACATGCAGCCAGTATAGTTGGTAGTGTTTGTCGTGGGAGTTGAACGGTGCGGATGAGTTTGTGCGTGCACGTCTCCCGACGGGAATGATGTTGCAGTGATATCTGCCTATATGCAGATGGGATGATGAGTGATAGTGTTATTGTGATTGTGTAGAGCATGTACTGTGACGAATTAAAAGGCAATTTGCGTCGGCCGGGAATCGAACCCGGGCCGCCCGCGTGGCAGGCGAGCATTCTACCACTGAACCACCGACGCCCGACTATTTATTCCGCAACGACACACACACACACACAAAAGAACAAAAACTACTACACTCGCTCACGCTCACGATCACACACACACACACACAAATACACATGAGATACACACACACGCAAACACATCCACAATACCAATGATTATCACTACTAATTCCTACACTCTCTCACATCCTACTCTCCTCATTACCCATCATCCATCAACAACTACATCCACATTCTCATTGAATCATCCTTGAATTATCACAACACCATTCCCACCAACAACAACTAACTATTTATCAACATTCACATCGTGCACGCTATTCATTGGTCGAAGTGAAACACAACACATTTATTGCACTCTACACGTTCACCAGTCACCAGTATCAACAACATCTACACTGCACACACACTATCATATACCACTCGTCACAGTATCAACACACTACAAGCCAGATTCATTGAACCGATCGAATTGGGGCACATTCACATAATAACATCAACAACACTACAAACACCATGAGCATCGTCAACTTCATCTTCGTCAACACCATCATTATTAGCAACAGCATCAACAGCAGTAGTAGTAATAATAATAATAATACTAATAATAATAATACTAATAATAATACTAGAACCACTGATACTACTACTACTAATACTACTAATAATAGTAACAATAATAATAAGAAGAAGAAAAGTACTGGTATTAGTAGTACTAGTAGTAACGGAAGCGGCAGCAGCAGCACCACTACTCGATTGTTCCTTGCAACCGATCGAACAGACTGAGATTACTTCTTCTCCACCTGACTACCCACACATAATTCACAATCACATTGACAACCACCGATTGGTGGACATCATTTCTCTTTGAGTTGTTGACGTTGCATATCAGTGCAGTTGAATGTAGCCGATCAGTCAGACTAAGGTTACTGTGATGTTGCCTGACGTACTCGTGACCACTTGAACAACCGTCTATTCAACTCTATGTTGCACCCGACGATGCTGCTTCTACCACTGGTGCAGTCGGTGCCGATGCTGATGCTTCTACTAATACCAGTGCTTGTCATGTTCACTTGATTGCGCAGTGATCTGCACGACAACTGACTGATTGATGACTGGTGTTTCGACTCGTCTGAACTTGTGTCTAATCATCGATGGGTGAATTGTTCCGTGTTGGACATTGAATAAGTTACTGAACCGATTCCATTGTGCTCAGCTATTATTCTCGTGTGCAATCTTCGAAGCTATCACTTGGACTGATTGTCCCAGTAATGAGCACGTCGTGACTCCTTACACAAATCAGGTCGCGGCAAGTATGGTGATCTTGACCGACCGTTGACGAAGCGGACTGAATATCGAATGGTGATTGGAAGTGGTGTGTTGACAGGTGAATCACAATTGCAAAGCTCACTGTGGTTATCGTGATCATGAACTGGTCAGCCATGTCTACCCATGATAAATGCGAATTGGTCGTCAACGAGTGAATGAATGTTAATCGATGGTGATCAGCGTGTTGTTGACTCGGACTCCCTAGAGAATGTGTGTTCATAGGGCATGTGGATGAGAATAGTATTCTGAATGCGAATGACTGTTAGCGTTGGTCACATGCAGCCAGTATAGTTGGTAGTGTTTGTCGTGGGAGTTGAACGGTGCGGATGAGTTTGTGCGTGCACGTCTCCCGACGGGAATGATGTTGCAGTGATATCTGCCTATATGCAGATGGGATGATGAGTGATAGTGTTATTGTGATTGTGTAGAGCATGTACTGTGACGAATTAAAAGGCAATTTGCGTCGGCCGGGAATCGAACCCGGGCCGCCCGCGTGGCAGGCGAGCATTCTACCACTGAACCACCGACGCCCGACTATTTATTCCGCAACGACACACACACACACATAAAAGAACAAAAACTACTACACTCGCTCACGCTCATGATCACACACACACACACAAATACACATGAGATACACACACACACACAAACACACCCACAATACCAATGATTATCACTACTAATTCCTACACTCTCTCACATCCTACTCTCCTCATTACCCATCATCCATCAACAACTACATCCACATTCTCATTGAATCATCCTTGAATTATCACAACACCATTCCCACCAACAACAACTAACTATTTATCAACATTCACATCGTGCACGCTATTCATTGGTCGAAGTGAAACACAACACATTTATTGCACTCTACACGTTCACCAGTCACCAGTATCAACAACATCTACACTGCACACACACTATCATATACCACTCGTCACAGTATCAACACACTACAAGCCAGATTCATTGAACCGATCGAATTGGGGCACATTCACATAATAACATCAACAACACTACAAACACCATGAGCATCGTCAACTTCATCTTCGTCAACACCATCATTATTAGCAACAGCATCAACAGCAGTAGTAGTAATAATAATAATACTAATAATAATAATACTAATAATAATACTAGAACCACTACTACTACTACTACTACTACTAATACTAATACTACTAATAATAGTAATAATAATAATAAGAAGAAGAAAAGTACTGGTATTAGTAGTACTAGTAGTAACGGAAGCGGCAGCAGCAGCACCACTACTCGATTGTTCCTTGCAACCGATCGAAAAGACTGAGATTACTTCTTCTCCACCTGACTACCCACACATAATTCACAATCACATTGACAACCACCGATTGGTGGACATCATTTCTCTTTGAGTTGTTGACGTTGCATATCAGTGCAGTTGAATGTAGCCGATCAGTCAGACTAAGGTTACTGTGATGTTGCCTGACGTACTCGTGACCACTTGAACAACCGTCTATTCAACTCTATGTTGCACCCGACGATGCTGCTTCTACCACTGGTGCAGTCGGTGCCGATGCTGATGCTTCTACTAATACCAGTGCTTGTCATGTTCACTTGATTGCGCAGTGATCTGCACGACAACTGACTGATTGATGACTGGTGTTTCGACTCGTCTGAACTTGTGTCTAATCATCGATGGGTGAATTGTTCCGTGTTGGACATTGAATAAGTTACTGAACCGATTCCATTGTGCTCAGCTATTATTCTCGTGTGCAATCTTCGAAGCTATCACTTGGACTGATTGTCCCAGTAATGAGCACGTCGTGACTCCTTACACAAATCAGGTCGCGGCAAGTATGGTGATCTTGACCGACCGTTGACGAAGCGGACTGAATATCGAATGGTGATTGGAAGTGGTGTGTTGACAGGTGAATCACAATTGCAAAGCTCACTGTGGTTATCGTGATCATGAACTGGTCAGCCATGTCTACCCATGATAAATGCGAATTGGTCGTCAACGAGTGAATGAATGTTAATCGATGGTGATCAGCGTGTTGTTGACTCGGACTCCCTAGAGAATGTGTGTTCATAGGGCATGTGGATGAGAATAGTATTCTGAATGCGAATGACTGTTAGCGTTGGTCACATGCAGCCAGTATAGTTGGTAGTGTTTGTCGTGGGAGTTGAACGGTGCGGATGAGTTTGTGCGTGCACGTCTCCCGACGGGAATGATGTTGCAGTGATATCTGCCTATATGCAGATGGGATGATGAGTGATAGTGTTATTGTGATTGTGTAGAGCATGTACTGTGACGAATTAAAAGGCAATTTGCGTCGGCCGGGAATCGAACCCGGGCCGCCCGCGTGGCAGGCGAGCATTCTACCACTGAACCACCGACGCCCGACTATTTATTCCGCAACGACACACACACACACACACAAAAGAACAAAAACTACTACACTCGCTCACGCTCACGATCACACACACACACACAAATACACATGAGATACACACACACACACAAACACACCCACAATACCAATGATTATCACTACTAATTCCTACACTCTCTCACATCCTACTCTCCTCATTACCCATCATCCATCAACAACTACATCCACATTCTCATTGAATCATCCTTGAATTATCACAACACCATTCCCACCAACAACAACTAACTATTTATCAACATTCACATCGTGCACGCTATTCATTGGTCGAAGTGAAACACAACACATTTATTGCACTCTACACGTTCACCAGTCACCAGTATCAACAACATCTACACTGCACACACACTATCATATACCACTCGTCACAGTATCAACACACTACAAGCCAGATTCATTGAACCGATCGAATTGGGGCACATTCACATAATAACATCAACAACACTACAAACACCATGAGCATCGTCAACTTCATCTTCGTCAACACCATCATTATTAGCAACAGCATCAACAGCAGTAGTAGTAATAATAATAATACTAATAATAATAATACTAATAATAATACTAGAACCACTACTACTACTACTACTACTACTACTACTAATACTACTAATAATAGTAATAATAATAATAAGAAGAAGAAAAGTACTGGTATTAGTAGTACTAGTAGTAACGGAAGCGGCAGCAGCAGCACCACTACTCGATTGTTCCTTGCAACCGATCGAACAGACTGAGATTACTTCTTCTCCACCTGACTACCCACACATAATTCACAATCACATTGACAACCACCGATTGGTGGACATCATTTCTCTTTGAGTTGTTCACGTTGCATATCAGTGCAGTTGAATGTAGCCGATCAGTCAGACTAAGGTTACTGTGATGTTGCCTGACGTACTCGTGACCACTTGAACAACCGTCTATTCAACTTTATTTTGCACCTAACGATGCACTTTTGTTTTCAAATAACTTTTGATTTTTTTTTTTTTTGGTTTTCGAATGTCTGATTTCGTGCTTTTTTTTATTTTCTCGTTTTTTTGAAGTTTTTTAACTTAACTTCTTTTTTTTGTTTATTTTTCGATAATGTTTATATTCTTTTTAATGTGTTTATATTTTACTTTTTTTAATCTGTTCATTTTTATTTAAATCATTCTTCCTATATCAATGTAGTTTTTTCCAACTGCATGTTAATTGTTTTCTGAATTGTTTACTACTCATTTATTATTCAGTAGGCAAATGTTTACTTCTTCGTAGTCGGAAATTTATTTTCGTCATTAAATGTACTTTGTTCGCATTTACTTTTTGATTTTCTCTTTATAACATTTTTTGTATATACAACATATTCAGTAATGATGTAATCTTAAGAAACGAAAGCGTGTTTACCAAATAAATAATTTTTCATTGTTTTTCCTAATTTCTAGTAATCGGTATCAAAAAATTCTACTTGGAAATGAGTGTGGTATTTTTTGTTATATTATGATTGGTGCCGTTTTTTGAAAGTAGGGTGTTGACTTAAAATACAAAAGTAAACATTTTATCTTGGATTTACCGGTCTTTTTTCCTATTTTTTTGTCGTGGGAATTTCGGAGGTCCCTCGTTTCGAGTGTACGTTATAAGCGTTTCTGATACAACAATCAGCGACGACCAGACATAACTAGTACCATTCAAACAACAAAACATATCACTTAGTTCACTTATGATTATTTTTATTTTAGTCAGGATTCTTTAAGAACTTTTTAGGTATAGTGAATATAATTGAAATCTAGTAGATTTGTTTGGAAAGAGCCAATATTTGAAACATTTTG
Organism: Schistosoma margrebowiei; assembly: GCA_944470205.2. Taxonomy (NCBI): domain Eukaryota; kingdom Metazoa; phylum Platyhelminthes; class Trematoda; order Strigeidida; family Schistosomatidae; genus Schistosoma; species Schistosoma margrebowiei. The sequence continues at coordinate 31,945,096 of OX104025.1, forward strand.
ATATGTTGATATTGCAGATTGTTTATATGCATTTAATTATTAGTTAATTTATAACAAATGCCATTTATTTCTGTGCATCTAATTATGAATTTTATCAGATAAGTAAGTAATATACAAATTAATGTTATCTGTTCATAGTTATCTAATCTGTTGTGGATTCATCGTTTGTGCACAATAGAATCATCATTTACCACCTTGCCTTTTTCTCTACATTGATATATACCAGTTTTTGTTCACTTACAATAAGTAACAATTAGTTCTTCATCAGTTACAACCAGTAGCTATGCCTATATTTGCTTCTAGATATTAAAAGACAAAAATAAAATTTAATTAAGAATAAAGAGAATTCAGCGAAGAAAATTTCTTTTTCTTCTGTTTAAGATGTACATTCATATTTATAGTTGTATGGTAAGTATAAATCTATAGAAGGATAGAAGAGGTCGCATCAATAGGTGATTCGAGACTCCAAATATCAAAGGGATTTGCATGATAATCAGATGTTCAGAGAAGAATACTGACTTATGTCTGCCTATCAGCCTTCTTCATCGAACTCTGTCCCAGACAGTTTTTTTCCAATCACTATTCATCCCTTTCATGTCTGCTTCCAATTCTCAGTGTAGTGTGTTCCTTGATCTTCCTCTTCTCCGTTTACCTTTATGATTCCAAGTTAGCGCTTGCTTCATGGTGCATTTTGACGATTTTTGCAATGTATTTCCTGTAACTTTCTAGGGTTACTGCCGGTCCCAAGTCCGGGTCAAGGAGGAGGATTGAACGTAGGGTCAGTAACCCCGTCCTGCAGAAAACAACTTTGCTAAAAATATCTCAACCAGAGAAGAATAGAAGGATGAAAATAATTTTCTGGTCAGAATTATGAAAGGTGATTGTCCGCTTGACAGATATGAAGGAAAATAAACATAAAGGTCATAATAATAACTGAATAAAAAACATGAAAAAATCGCTAAAATATAATAATAACGGATCAGGGTTTAGAATTTCAAAACACTAATTTAAAAAACAAAGATGACTTAAACATATTGCAGAAAGGAATTAAGGCCAAGGAGGGTTTGACATATCGTCACTGCACGCAAAGTTCGGGCTTAAATTGGTGTATCATCAACACGTCAACAGTGCGTAGTTTTTTATTCTAACCCCCTTCAATTCAGTTTCTTTGATTGTGTAGATTATTTGAAAGGAAGACTCCTTCGGAGTCACATGTGCAGAGTTGATTAGATGTTCCTGTATTGAACTAGTGACTGTTTTTCATTCTCGTTCTAAAAGTCACATTAGGTGATGTTCGGAGACGCGTTTGAAAAGTGATCGCTTTGTGTGGCCAATGTAACCCCGTAATATTTAATTAGTATTCCCGAAAAAAAATTGAATAAAAAAGCTTCAAAGAGAAAAATTAAATTGAATATGATTTTAAATATTCTGTTAACTTAGGTTAGGTCTCTAAGTTAACTTGAATAATTTATTTTGCCAACGTTCTTTGCATTGTTCTTCAGTCACTGTAAAACTGTTTTTGGAAATTATAGATAACATTCTTTTAATAAAACATAATCACACATTAATCACGTTATATGATTCATTTTAAAGTTGAGCTAATTCAGGAGTAACGTTGTTATTGGTAACAAAACATGTGACAAGTAATTCTTTAGCTTATAGAACAATGTAATTTTAAAATTTACATTAAGAATTACAAGTGTCAGTTGAATAGAATGGTTAGTTGTAAACTGAATGTAGTTCATCCAATGGAAAACCCATTCAATTTTGATTGATTGATTGATTAATTAAGATATTTTACATTGTGTTCATTATCAATTACCTTAAACTATAATATTATTGTGATATCTAAGAATTTTTCGAATACCCATAATTTCATCAAATAAACTTCATACAATAAGGTATGAAACAATATCATTTTTCAATAGAAATAACAATTTTGAATTTAACGAAGAACGCAAACAATTCCCTTTTTCTAAACTTAATGTTTTACGGTTAGCTTTCATAAAATTATAATAGTAGTACTATACTATAGTGAGACTATACTTCGACTTTTGATTCTATACCAAGACAACGTTTAATTTACAAGTTAATCAGCGTCAACACTGACAGCTGGAAAACCAACTAACCAAGTTCCTACCTCTCTGGAAGGGAACAATACACTGTATTTGGAGGAATGGGTTCAGAGTCTCTACTGTCTCATGAAGGTGTACCACAAGGAGCTGCTCTTTCACCTCTTCGTTTCTCTTTTTTTCTGCATGATCTGTGATCTTCCACAGAAAACACTTCTGTGAAATATGCGGATGATCTCACTGTATGTATGCTTATCTCTTTCTTTTTACATCCCATAGAAATAAATGAGTTTTTTTCTCGTATTGATTGTTGGTCCGTTGGTAATGGTCTTATACTTAATCCGTCTAAATGTCAAGCTGTTAACTTTAGCATGAGACATGAACAGAATCTAAACACCATTTTAAGATTCCATAATGCTTGTGCCATTGGAGACTCTTTGATAAACACAATGTTGAAGGTCAATTGTCTTGGTGTTACCCTTTCCTCTGATCTCTCTTGGTTTTCTCACGTTTTATTGTTATCGAAGAATGTTTTCCGTCTGATTTACTACATAAAGAGATTGTATGCTCTTGGGATTACTCGTCATTTACTCTTACAATTTGTCAATTCTTGCATATTACTTATTATTCTTTACTGTTTCCCATTATTCTTTCCCGGGCTTTTGAGAAAAGACTTTGCTGTATTGCGGAGAGTGCTGAAGGCAGTTAGCAAGATGTGTGGTGAGTCTTTCGAAGTCATAATTAGTATGATTGTGGATAGACATTTAAAATCATGCAAACTCCTGTCAGGTGTTATTTTATCAGATACTAGCCATCCCCTTCACTTTCATCTTTCTCTTTGTGTATCTTCTGGTAGAACGAGACGTAATTACATTAAAGTCCATGCACGCAAGCAAAAGTATAAAAGTTCTATAATACCTTACCTAGAAAATATACTCTATGACGAACAGATTGTTAGAGTTAACCTAGTCAATAACCTGCATTCTTAACATGTCTCTAATTTGAAACCTTTTTCCCCTTTGTTTGTCTTTGTTCCTGTTTTTTTTGTGTGTAAGAAACTTGTTGAAATACCCTGTACTGAGAATTTCTGTATTGTACCGAAATATAATATTGAATAAAGCCATTAATAATAATAATGATTATTATTACTATGCTTTCCATAAATATTTTTGAATGCCTAATATAACCATTAGATTAGTTACTATATTGACTTTTGTTAAAAGTGACTTGAAAAAATCATTGAATTATTTGTCATTATATATATAACTGCAAAATGCAATATTGACGCATTTCGCTTTAACTAAACATATTCAACACTGATTTCAGTGGTGTTTAACCGATTTGTGTTGAAGTGTGTATTCGTAAGTATATCTATATGTTTGGAAAACTATTAGCTGTCAGTTGTTATTACTGTCATAGCGATTTTCTCATTATTTTTTTAAAGCTATTGAGTTTAGCATATTAATAAAGAATATTTCTGTGCAAATTTCATGTCTTTATAATAATTGATAAGTTGGCGCAACTGTTCTGACTAATTGAAAAAAAAAAGGATATTGCGGGGGGGAGAGGATAAGTGGAAGAAGAAGTAAACGAAGACTAACGCCATCATAGAATACTAAGTTATTAGCTTTCCAATTATCTACTTTCTATTCTATATATTGGTTTGTCTTAAAATAAAATAAATTATGTGTTACTATCTAAAATCTGTGAGGTAGAATAAAGAATGGATTCTTTTCAATGATCGTATAACATAAAGGCTAATCGAACATTTTGAAAGTTAATTTAAATATTTTGCAGTTTCATAACAAATTTTCAAAAAAAAAACAGGACCATCAGGTATTTGGCTATAACATGAATGTAATTTAGGACGATGTACTACTTTCATGTATGTGCGTATTCTTGTATACTTATGTTGAAGAAAATAGTATAATTTATTGCATATTTAATTTTTCATAAGTTTCATATTTCTTTAAACAGATATTTATACCATTGTCATAGAGAATTGTCTTATGAACACAATGTCATAAATGATAATATTAGAATGAAAATTGATTAACATGTCATATGACTTTCTTTAAAGAAATTTTTATACAAATAGCTTACATTATATCCTGTTTATTCTGATTACATAAGCAAATTATAATGGTTACGAAGCAATAAATGATTCTCAATATTTATTTTAAAATCATGGTCGATAACATGTTATTGTTTCATATGTTATTATAAGTCATCCCTGGAGCTACATTTCATTAGTTAGGTATGACTGTAATCTTGAGGGATCTAATGCCTTCCTGTGTGGTAGAAACCAAAGTCACCTAGTGGTATCTCATTCCAATACATCATTCGTGGGTTATCAATTCACTTATAATAATGGCCGTGATACAGTTTGATAGATGGAATTCGGTTGGTACTTAGTGCCAAAACAGAGAGCGCACACTAGTGATAATAAAAATTATTGTGGTAGGTCTGTCGACATAAATGTACTTGGTTGCTCTGTAACTTACCAATTTGTACAAATTTTATTTAAATTGATCATATTAACTCTGGACATTGCAAGGATATAATATTGGCAAGAAGGAAAGTTTAGCAAGTATATTCAGTAATAACAGTTATGAAACATCTAACGCTCCCATAGTTTCAACATAAGAGTGCTACACAATCTCTGATGTACGCTGGCACACTTTGCTGACAAGTAGCGAACAGCTCGACGCTCAGATTGAAGGTATCACGATGACTACTTCCAATCACCTAAAAAACTAAATATACTGCGTGTAATTTCTGGTCACTTGGAATATTGGCCACATTGCAACTTATTCGATAGAACTTGATCAGTACAAAATCATATAGAACACTATTCAGTGATATGTCAACTGTAAATTGTTAAGACAGTATCAAAGGAGAGATATTTATAGCAATCAGTCTTTTTGATAAATTTAAAAAGTGTAATGAGAAGATGAAGATTATCAGAAGCATGTGATATATTAGAGCAATACATTCCGAACAGTCTGATCATACAATATACTTGTTAAGAACATTTATATATAGAAATAAAAGGTCAACTAGACTAGAAATGGAGGGTGAGAGGAGACAAGGATAAGAATGAAATAATGTGAAAACAATTTGAAACCTCATCACTCTGGATAACAAGGTAATATTACCAGAGTAGGTTTAAGCTGAGAACAAACTATTTTTTAATACACAGAGGGTGTTTGAATTTTCGTATGGCTAAGGATTTAATAGACCTTGGTAAACGCCCTTTTGCACTTTTGTGCAACACCCCAAAAGCCGATTTAAGATCAATCTTATGACCTGTTTCAATTATCTGTTTGATAATAGAGGATGATGGATGTTTATCTTCTACTGTTAGTTGGTCATCTGTTTTGGAACCATTAGGGTACATGATCAAACCTTATTCGGTTGATTCAGAAAAATTGGTTTTGACAGAATGTATATTGGTTGTAGGTTTTGGTGACTTGGCATATTTCTGACTCGACCACTTTAATTAGTGGAGCCTCATATACTCACTTACGATTGAAGAGGTCAGAAGTGTTGGTGGAATGTCCATTTTTTCACGGAGCCTTAAAAACATATTTAACAGTGTTTTGAAATTTAGTAGTTTTTTTAGGTGTACTCTTATCTTGGATTCTTAAAATGACTTCCAACAGCTATACAGAAAGGACGACATGTTTAAGTTAACATCTTTATTATTCTGTTGGAAGACATAATATGGAAAGCCATAAGATCTATCTTTATGTTTGGCATCCAGTAGTTTTCGAAAGTTAGTTCAGAATTCTATGAAGTTTGTATCATACTCGTGTCTTTTTTCATTATGAATTAGGGCTTGGACTAGCGGGAAATGTTTGTCACATAAATAGGTGCTATTTAAAAACATGAGACGATGGTGGTCGTATCTGTAAGACTAATTTTGTTTCAAATATCCTATTTTATAAGTGTTTGGTTGAGTTTTATCGGCAACTATATGAGTATTTTAATTTCAGCAGACTCAATTATGAAGTGCTTTGACAGTTGCGCAACAACTAAATGGTAATCAAATTAAGGCGGACTAGTACGAGGTTATTATCAGTGTTTGTTTAGTTGAGATTGATACACTGGCACGAGCTATCTAGAAGATATGTTATTTTCAACATAGATTACCTGAACAACTCAAGTGCTATTTTACTAGGTGCATTGTAGATAGTAACATTATTCCAGAGTGTGTTTGTTTGATAACTTCACTAGCGGTAAAATCAGCAACGAATTCAACTTTAAAAGTATAACCGAGACAGTAAAACAGTTACTTGGTACAGATCCGTGCGTCCATTAGTAATTGTATGAAACCATTCAAAACATTATTTGTTATTTTAGGATTCACTGGATTTTCAGTTGGCATATGAGCTGCTATTAACAGATGTATTAGGAATGCTTTAAAAGCGAGACTTGAACCCAAGGTCTTAGGTCTCACGTGCGGATGCTTAACATGAGTGAGGAGTCCCATACTAGGACTAAATGGCTATCCAGTGCTTCCAGGTTTCCAATGGTAGCCTAGCGTAAATTGACTTGAGAATTCGACTGTGGAAATATTATGATCTCCACAGATCCCCATACCATTATTTTTTTATTTTATTAAATTGGTTCAACTAGTATCAAGTTATAGTTGAAAATAATGTTTCCACCGAAAGAAGTTAAGTCGAAAATGATAATGAAACAAAAAGTGAGAATATTGTTTCGAGTTAATAAATATCTTTAAAATAATTAAAATGTACATTTAACCCATTTATAAGTGAACATCAACTCTGAGATGCAGGTATATCCAGCTGACGAGTCCCAAACAGGACGAAACGCGCGTCCTGGATTCCACTGCTAGCCACTATCCATCTCTGCTTATAATGCTTGTAAATTAAGGCAATATCGAGGCATACGCACAGTATGCACATATGCCAATAAGAGACTGATCAACTTCAGTCCTAAAACATCAATGGGAAGATTCAAATAAAACAATATCAAGTGAATTAAACTTCACCCCGTTGCACAAGCAAGTGGCTATCAGGACTCAGTAGCTAAGTGGATAACGCGATGGCGTTTGAAGCGAACGGTACTGAGTTCGAGTCTCAGAGTGAACATCAACTCTGAGATGCAGGTACATCCAGCTGACGAGTCCCAAACAGGACGAAACGCGCGTCCTGGATTCCACTGCTAGCCACTATCCATCTCTGCTTATGATTTATAAATGTTCTTAACAAGTATATGTGTGATCAGATTGTTCGAAATGTATTGCGCAAATATATCACAATTCTGATAAACTTAATCTTCTCATTGCATTATCGAAATACCAAATGAATTTAAACTTCACCCCGTTGCACAAGCAAGTGGCTATCAGAACTCATTAGCTAAGTAGATAACGCGATGGCATTTGAAGCGAACGGTTTTGAGTCCGAGTCTCGGAGTGCACATCAGCTTTGGGATCCAGCTGACGAGTCTTCAAGTAGGACGAAGCGCGCGTCCTCGATTTCTACCCATCTTTGGTTGAGAAATAGTCACTAAAATTTTTTTTTATAAACATCATTTATTATTTACAATGACCAGGTATATTAATAATAAACATAAAGAAAAATCAATAACAACAATTAAAACTGCACATTGTTTGAGAGATTATCATCCACAAAGTTTACAATATTTAAGATATTAACAGATAATTGATTATTTTGTGAGAAAAGAAACCCAGTCAGTTCGTCATTCCTTTCTTCTTTAAGGTGTAATACAATTTATAAGTGAACATTTGTATATAGATACAATTCATGTTAATTTATGTGGGAGAAAAATAGAGTTTCATACAAAACTAGATTCTCTTAAAGCTGCTGACATATATTTTCCAGAATCAGCCAGTTTTGGTTGTCTTTCTATATGGGGAAAATGATTTTCACATACCATATTGGTATTATTTTTAACGTTTTTATCAGAAGAATTTGTTATATCGATGACTGTATTGCTAGTAGCAGTAATAGTATTGTTACTATTCATAGTGGATGGAACAGTAATAGTAAAAGAGTTGTTATTATGATTTTGATTGTTCTGCTCCGATAATTTTACCCATTTCTCTAATGGTGTATTTGATTCCTCTGGTGTCCAAATACCTGTTTCATTCCACGATCTTGTAAAGTCTGGTTTTACAACAGAATTATTATTAATATTATCGATACTTGCTTCATCAATATTCTCTGTTGTATGAGAGAAATGTTTTTTATTTTTCCAAATTTTTGAAGATTCCATAAAACCATCATCTTTAATTTGATTATTATTATTATTATTTGGTATATGATATTTAATAGCAGTTGATAATTGTTGAGATTTTGATTTATATATCATTGGTATATTAGGCTTAAAATCAGGTTGTCTAATATCATAATATGTATGTGACTGTGTTGGATATTTACCAGTTTTATTAGGATAATGTATATGATTTAAATTCATGTTACTTGTACTCATCACTAAGTAAGGTAACATTATGTTACTATTTTTATTAGTATTAGTCATATTGTTAGGATGTTGATTGGAAGTAGGAATAAATGTTGAATTTAAATCACAAATTGTTTGATTATTATTATTTGAAAATGTTGGTAATGTTGTATATCTATTACTGATTGATTGTGGCTGTGATTGAGTATGAAAATGAGTGATCTGATATGATGAATTATCCGAGTTAGGATTATAATGAATTGATGTAAATAATTGTTTATTTTCAGTATGTATTGCATTATGATGATTGAATGTTGTTAATCCTCCAGATGGTAATGATATTAATTTAGGCATATTCATAATATGTGGACTATATGTTACTAATCCAAGATTTTTATGATAAACTGATTGTTTATTTAATATTGTAGGACTAACTAAACCTAAATAATCCAGTGTTTGATAATCATCTAAAAAAAAAAGATAAAACATTTATAACATTAAACATGAACTTTAAGCATTACGTTTTCATATAGAGACATTGGCTCATGACAGATGAACTCATCTCTTTATACGAATTACTTCACCTGTAAATTTTCTAGAATATTAAATAACCTACCACAATCTATCCGCACGATAAAATCACTCCCATTATTTGTTCGCTGCATCGATGCATACTGCTCTTCTGAAAATGTACTGAATGGTCTAGCACCTGCAAGTGTATCTCATTCCACAAGTGATATTTTAGGAACTTTAAATGTTTAGCCATCTTTATTAGTGAATCCCCTAAGTAAAACTACGTACTTGCTGTCACTTTATGTTAACACCGTCCCCAGCAATTTTAACTAATTTGAATAGCATCAACAGTATATCACTGTGTCACATCACACACTCATTTTGGTAGACCTGATTGACATATTTTGGTAATTACTGCTATGTTGTTCCATGCTTTCTGTTTTCGTTTTAATTTCTCTAGTTGTAGATAATTATCATTAATTCGATCTGGCACACGAATTGACCTTAATTACTCCGTTAATAAATCAACAGGCTGTTCATTTAAGAAATATTAAAAATTCCCGGCTGATGCATTGGATCACTGTAATACATGTACTACCTAAACAATTACTGAACTTGTATACTTAAAACGTTCTTCTATCACATGTTTGTTTTGTACATCTAATGTTCCTCTTTATATCAAATTGATCATGCCTATAAACTGGCGTGAATTCTGTAATTATTATTTTCAGAATATAAATAAAATTAAATAACAGTCGCGTCTGTATGCTTACAAGAACCAATAATATTACTTTAGTAATATCGATAAATTACTCCTTAGATAAACTGCTAAACTCCATTGTAACAAACTAGAATGGACTGTATTACCGGGGTTGATGCACATTTATTCTAATGAGCTTGTCAAAGACTTCAAAGTAATATTCATTACAAATAAATACAACTGATTACTTTCTGAAAACTAAGTTTCTATGCGTTTGACCAATACAGGTCATATATGATGAGTTGATTACTAGCGTATTTCACACTTATAACTGGTTGTTTTATTTAAATGACTAAATATAGCCTCTTCAGTTTTATAAAACTTGAGCTTAGAGTCAACAGTCAATGTGAAAAGATGTTGATAAATTGAACCTAAAGATTCAAAATAAAGAAACCGTATACTAGAAATAAGTTTCAAATTATATCTTTCAGGTAAACATGTTGATTATTTGATTATCAACAAATGAGTGAGGATAAATGTTGTGATTGAATTGAAAAAACGTAATGGACCATGAAATGTACTCACAGAAAATGTATAGGATAGTTTACAGTTCAATAAACATAATATAAAACGTCAATTGGTTATTTGATTGAAAAACTCATAAATAACAAAACATTGTATAATCATTTTGAGTCTGTTATAAATAACTTAACATCTTGTATATTACCATTTATATAATGAATAAAATGAATTTCATTAAATATCTAGTAAAAATGTTTATCTTCCCTTGAGGACAGATAACCAAGTCATTTTTATCTTTTGAAAGAAAAGAAATTATCTTTAGTTTTTGTTATTGGGTTTTTTTATTTATTTTCGAACTATTTTCTTTGTACACTATAAGAATTGTACTGATTATGATAATGATAAAACAAATATAACTTATCCTGAAAATATTGTACATACTTATGTATATACATGATTATAATAATGAATATGTATGTGTATTTGTGTATAAGTTTACATAATTAATCAGGCTAGTAAATAAATAAGTAGGTAATAGTGCATAGTAACATTGATAACCAAAAAAAAATGGTTATGACAAATTAGAAGAAAACAAGGATATAGAGACTTACAAAATGACGAAGGAATAACACTTTAATAAATTAATCAAATTGATGTGTCATAATCAATGATAAATAAAATAATGAGAAATAGTCAAGATTAGTTGTTATCATATACTTTGGTGGATCGCATTAAATTGATTCATGTCTAGGCAACAGTGTTTTATCTTTTTCTGTATCAAGGATGATTTTATCATGATATATCGTTATAATCAATTTGTCATATATATATCATTTGTTTGTCAAGCATACAAATACTGTTTACCAAGAATAGTGTGCACTAAAGAGTGGAAGAGTTATTTTGTTCGTAAGATGTAACTGGTTAAACCCAAAATATTAATTAAGATGTAACTATTAAGAATGAAGTGGTTAAAAGTAGGTTGAATATATCTTGAACGAGGAAAACGCTAGATCATTCGACTGAGAAGTGTCTTGTTCCAGTTTCAATTAAATATTTATTAGGATGGAATATTCCAATGAAACTCATTATGATTGAAGGCTTCTGAATAAGTTTATTTGAGCTATACGTTGACTTTGGCATATGTTTTGGTACTCATGGGTCTTTTAATAAATACCTTGACAGAGTAGTGTGTTAGCTAAACTAATCGAATTAAAATGTTATAATGAATGTTTGTTTTACTGTTAAGAAATGTCAGTAGATATCTATATTATAGTGTTAACTTAAAGAATTAAATAAACCCACAAAATATCAAAAGTTATATCAGTATTTTACTCATAAAATTAATAATAACCGTCTAAATACCAATAAACAGTTTGTGAATGAATTCCAAAACGTTTTACTGTCTAGATGTCAACTATGGATACAACCAAATCAGGAGTGAAGTGATAACTCATTGATGACTCCGAACGATTATCACACTATAATGAAAATGCATCGAATATAAAATAGATTCAATAGTGACGTAATCGTTTACATACTTATCAGTACTGGATTCGAAAGCATGAGGAAGGATTTGCATATGTTTCATTGTCTTAGAGTTCCATACTAGAAAGAAACAGTTATTTAATAATACTTTAATCTTAACGATTATTTAATTAATATTAAATTGTAATACAAATCACTTTTGAATAATTAATTCATTACTATCAGAAGGAGTTTAGTGGAGATTTTAGAAATTTCAATAGTCGAAATCATCAGTCGATTGAAGCTACACCAAACCCCTTCTTATAATAATCATTTATCAGTGGAGTTCAACTATATCTGTTGTAAGATATCAACTCACTGAAGACAATGGTGTACAGTGGTGCGATTTCGTGGATTGGTTGAAGTTAGACATTAGCACCGTTGGATGCCTGCTCAGTGGTCTAATTGTTAGGCGCTCGCATGAGAGACTGATAGGTCCTGGGTTGGAATCTTGTGAGGCGTGCTTGAGGATGCGCACTGCTGAGGAGTCTCATACTAAGACGAAACGGCCGTCGAGTGTTTCTATGTTTTCCATGGTGTTCTAGCTTCAATTGACTCATGATTCCAACTATAGTAATTTATTATTATTTATTCAAGCGCAACATGGAATCATTTGAACATAAACAGTATAATATATAACTCAACACAATATTCATTAGTATTAATTAAATGCAACTTACCAAATTTATTCATAGAGTTATTATGGTCATTTGCTTTTTGAAACATCATTGATACATTAGCTCTATCATGATCATTTCTATTTTCTACAGAATTCTATTAATAGAAAACATAATAAGGTTTTAAATTTATTAAAGAAAATATTACTGAAAACTCAAATAAGTAATTAGAGAAATAAAAAACCCTGTAACTAATATGTTTTAGTCATAATCTTATGTTGTAAATTGATCAATTGACTGTTTACATTAGAGTATGAAATAGTTTAAATCTAACCATTCTGATTTCATAAGGTATGTAGGAATGAATGATTTTAATGATATACATTTATGGTGTATTTATCTGTTTATGTTTCCAGTGTTTTATTTAAATTTTCCACTTAAACTATGATCAAATATCATATTGTATTTATTCATCTTATATTTAGGTTTAATTACAGTATAACACTGTCGTGAACAGAACACGGGCGGAGACCGTCGAATGTATTCGACACAAAATTACAGAGCATCTCAATAAAATCTGAGATCTATATATTAAATCGTTAATTTGCAAAATGTCCACCAATTGTCTCAAAATGCCTCAGACTTCATTGTTCTTACATTTTCATACAAATTACATTCTATCCCCGCTCTTGCTTTCTTGATCTTCACTCATCTTCTGCTGCCAGACAATACATTCCTGACTCGCATAATATACTACTTATATCAATATAAGTAGCACGCACCACAACACGAGTAAGGTATGTGGTATTATTGTTTTATACTGTAGATCTGTTATAAATAAATAAGAAACAATGGTTAAAGCTCACATTATTTAGGTTTTAATATGAGATAATGCTTAGAAAAACATGAACTTTCAGATGAAAACTATACGTAATTCATCATTCTAACTGTTATCTATAACTTGTATTAAGGTGGTAAATCATATAAAATGTCGAAACCAGGTTTAGACAAATATTATGTTTTGACTAAATTAAAGATGAAAATACTGGAATTTATGAACTAGCAATAAAAAGTAGTCAACATGTTTCTCTAATTAATCCTTAGAGTTTTGATTCTACTGAAGGATAAATGTTTAATATCAATCTTGGTCACCTCAATATTAAAAACAGAAAATAACCTGATTTCATCTAATTAAAGATTGTTTGTAGTTGACTAACAATTAAAGACATCAAATGTTATATCGTAAAACTGGGGTTTATTTGGCAAAATCGACATAAATAAACCTTAATAAATTGGTATCGTGCTCACAGATATCAGTAATCAACCATTTAAGTGGTAAATCTTTGAGATTATGTTATTTGCTTGTTTAAATTTATTGTCTTATCTATGATCATTTTTTTCCCTTGTTTAGACGTTTAGAATTTTATATTTATTAAATTGCATTATATAAAGTAGTAGTTTTTGTTTCTTCTTCGTTCTCTGTGTTATTTGCATGATATCTCGATGGCTGTTGTCAAGATTTCCAAATTTTCTGACGTGAGTGCCCTTTGTAGCTTCATCTTTTGGTCCTCTATGACGTGTTAGTATTTGCGGATCCTGTAATGTTCATCCGTTATCATTGGGTGTATCATTTTTCTTCCAATTTGTTCAGCTATTCTCCATCCCAATTGGCAGTTGATTGGAGGTCTGTAACTTACACTTGTTGGCAGAACATGCTGACGAAGACACTCGTGGAGAAAATACAGTTGTTCTAGAGTAGAAGCCTGTCTTTTGGCGAAATTCTCCCATTTTCAAACAACGAGAAGCGTATTAGGCTCAGATGATTTCGAGATGGTGGAGAATATTTATAGCTTAGGTGGAGCTACAGATCTTCTCCACCATCTCAGAGTAGTATTTAAAATTTATACCTACATGCTTTACTTTTGATCCGTAGGATAATATTTTTAACGAGCTATGGGTGTAAAAACATTTTTGGTTGATTCAACGAAGTCACTGGATTGTTATAAGGAAATAAATTTGAATATAAACCTGAATTTCTATCAAGCGAATCATGATTTCTCTATTTCTAATATCAATGGAAATTTAAAGATCAATTGTCAACAGAGTTTCACATTTAAGCTTTTAAAAATTCACTAATAAGCATAAGGGATTGATACGTTTGAAGAGATTACGATATCACCTAAAACCAGTGAATGAAACGAAAGTCAGCAACATAAAAACAGAATAAGCTAAAGTATTCCACTGAGCCCCAGCCCTACTGACTGAAGAGAAAATACCAGATACAGCCTAGGGAAATGTATATTCCATAAACAGCCCGGAAGCACGAATGAACAAGGACACAACTCATGCGTATATATACAGTACAAAAATGTCTTTCGAAAACGTCACAAAATAATGTACTAAAAAGGGAAACGAACAAATTACATTTATGGTCCTTCCAAGTGGGAAATACAAACTGAAAGTGAAAATGGGGGCTCTTGGTGTGAAAATGAGAAATTCAAATGTCCGAAATGAAATTACGATGATGAAACGTTTACTAAGTGATTTCTGGGGATCCAGCATCCCTAACAAGGATAACTATGAATTAGATATTCTTCATGGATGTTTAGGACAAGGTACACATATAAGTTTTACCATTAACTGACATTACCTGAAGAACCACGAATACTAGAAAGAATCATCTAGCAATTTCTTCTTATTTAAGGAGTCCTTAACAGTTTTTGGTGGAGTTTTGTTCTCTGAGCTGGATGGTTTGGTCGTGGAGCTTTCATCGTTCTTCTGAACGACATCATCAGCACACCTTAACAGTGTTCAGTGACGATCATTTGTGCAATGAAATATATTAGAATTTCAGATCTAAAAGCTGTTCCTAACAATAATAATAACTAGTGGTGGAAACTACCTCTTAATTATCAGATGAACACAAGAGGAAAAATGATTGAACTAAGGATTTTCATGCTCATAAATTTAGTTGGAAAATTCTAATGCCTATTACTTCAATAAGTCTATTAAGTGAAGATGTTTAAAGCCACTTTTCATTTGAGATTGTAAGACTTTAAGAGAAGTTAAACAAATTACGTATTTGGTTAGATTGTTTTCTTAACCCAAATAGATAAACGTTGATAAAATTTTGAACACTTTCCATATTATTTTATAACTTTTATAAATTTTCATTAAATATTAAAACCAATATTTTGAATATTAAATTGTTAATCTTAGACTTTAGCTATTATTGACAGATTATAATTGTTTACATTGAAGAACATCTGGAACTCAAAACAACTGTCAACCAACACCAAGGTCAGGATTTTAAATACAAATGTCAAGACAGTTCTACTGTATGGGGCGAAAACATGGAGAACTACGAAAGCCATCATCCAGAAGATACAAATGTTTATTAACAGTTGTCTATGCAAAATACTTCGAATCCGTTGGCCGGACACTATTAGTAACAACGTACTGTGGGAGAGAACAAACCAGATCCCAGTGAAGCAAGAAATCAGTAAGAAGTACTGGAAGTGGATAGGACATACATTGAGGAAAGCACCCAACTGCGTCACCTCGAATCCTTACGGCTAAAAGAGGGGAGGAACACCAAAGAACACATTACGCCGAGAAATGGAGAGAGATATGAGAACAATGAACAACAGTTGGATAGAACTAGAAAAGAAGGCCCAGTACAGAGTGGGTTGAAGAGTGCTGGTCGGTGGCCTATGCTCCATTGGGAGTAACAGGTGTAACTAAGTAAGTAAGTAAGTAATTGTTCACAGTTTTTCAGGTTTATTATTTATGGAAATTACGTACTCATTGAAAAACTATTATTGTCTATTTGATATATATATATATATATATATATATATATATATATATATATATATATATATATATATATATATATAGGTAGATAGATAAATAGGTAGATAGATGTGTGGATAGATAGATAGATAGATAGATAGATAGATAGATAGATAGATAGATAGATAAATCTCTAGTTCTGATAATAAAATAAACTCTTTTTTCTAAATGGAAATTATTTATGTAAATAATACTGATAAAATTGTCTTTAAATATAATAAATAATAAAAAGAAAATTACTTTAAATAATCACGTAGACAATTTACGTGATTTAACTTTAATTGAATAATGTAAATGAATAAGAGATTGAAACTTCTCAAAACAACTTTTTTTCTTCCTTTTCTAAGAATAATTATACATTAAATTGTATAAACTAAAGTTTCATATTAAAATGAAAATGTATTGACATTGAAAATAGATAATATTTATCTATAATGATTCATTTCTGATGTATTATAGATAGTTTAAAGCCGATTTTGTAGGTACTTAAAATAGTAAATTAAAGAGTTTTATAAGCTAAGCTTATGTAAAAGTCCATGTTAACCATTTAGTTGCAAAGTATGCTTTGATACTTTATATTAAATTAGTATTTCAAAGTAACCAGAAAGTTATTATTTGTCTACGTTAATTATGCTTAAACACAGTTCTTTCCGTCAAAAGAAGCTCCTTGTTGTAAATGGTTGTCAATCAAGTTTTACATGTATATAAAAATTGTGATTTCGAATCACATGCTTAAACGATATGTGTGTTGCTTTTCTATAAAGTTACACTTACTCTTCAATCTGCTAGCCAAATCATACATATGGAAACTGTTTTATATATTTCTTGGGTACAATTCCGTTTGGGATATGTTGGATTGATTTATTTTCTGTTCCTACGTATGAAGATATTTACCAATTTTATTTTAGTTATTGTAAAATTTATTTTTGTTGAAAGTAGCTTAATGTAATTAAATCGGAAACCTACTGACTTTACTGTCTTTTCAGCTGAACAGAAAAGAACTACTTCAAAATACTTGCTGTTAATAAATAGATTATTATTATTAGAAGGGAGTTTTGTGGAGATTTTAGTAATTTCAATAGTTGAAATCATGAGTCAATTGAGTTCAACCAGGTGTGCTGTAAAATATCAGCTCATTGAAGATAATGGTGTACTATGGTGCAATTTCGTGGATTGGTTGAAGTTAGAAATTAACACCGTTAGATGCCGAATCACTGGTCTAATTGTTAAGCGCTCACGTGCGAGACTGATAGGTCCCTGTTTCGAATCTCGCGGGGAGGGGCGGAATCGTGGATGCGCACTGTTGAGGAGTCCCATACTAGGACAAAACAGCCTTCGAGTGTTTCCATATTTTCTATGGTGTTCTAGCTTCAAATGACTCATGATTTGAACTATTGAAATGATAAATTGAACAAAAGTTTTGATAAGATACCAATCAATTTAAATGAAAAAATAAATGTTACAATTACTTTTATGACTTCATTTCAAAAGATACAATGTAGGCATATGTTACATCTTATTAAATAATTAACACAGTCTACTTAATAAATAATCTTTATTTTATATTTTTCTTTTTGATTTATGTTTATATGGTTCTTTTTAATAATTTAAATTAATATGTGAAATATGATAAATTAAAAAAAAATTGAGAAATAATAAACAAATTCTTAAAATGAATTGTGGGCATTTTTCTCTTTTTTCTTTCTTTTTTATTTTTCTTTCTTTTTTCTTTTTTGTTTGTTTTTTGTTTTGATTCTCTTAAATAATGAATTGTATTTTACAAAAGTAATAAATATGAGACGAAAAAGTTGATACACTATGACATATGTTATTATTATTAGATTTAATGTGGTATAGAATGAGACTCTTGTCTATATAGGTCACCGGATCATATTCATGTAGATAGAGATTATTCTGTTGAAGGTAATATAAACAAGCTTATCAATTCTAATGTTAATCTAAAGAGTGATTGATGTGATTGTAAATTGAATGAACAAGAACAAGTCATTATGAAATTCTTTTAATTTCATGATTAACGAATACATAGGTGATGTAAAAATAATTTGAAACATATATCTTTACTCGAAACTAAATAATTTACTAATAGAAACACGTATATTGCGTATGGTTTATTGTATTAAAAAATGGAAGACACATTCAAAACACATGACGTTCAATTTCTAGTTTCAACGCATAGACTAGATTTAGTTTCTTCTTTTTCAATCACTAGCTACTAAAGATTATCTTCATCAGTTTCTAATAAACGAACACATTTAGATTAGAGACGAACACACAAATGGATGAACATAAAACATATCTAGCCTCATAAGTTAATTTAAATCAGATTAAAAATCAGAGTAGAATATTTAAGAACAAAGAATATTAGAACAAATGATTGTTTTCGATAATGTTTTCGTCACTCTCTACAATTAGAAAGAAGCGTTATTTAACCTATCAACAATGTTATTTTTCCTAACTTAATCGACCATAGACATAACATCAAAGTTGAGGATCTCTTCTCAGTTTTACATTAATTCCCTGGTAATTTACCAAAAGGCTCAAAATTATACTTACTTTATGTAGCTGAAGCAGTTGGTGTCAATTCGAATAAACCTAACTTGTGTATATAAAAATTTACACACAATCCCTCTGTTTATCTTGACTCGCATTAGGATCGTTTCATTCGTAGTTCCAGTTGTGTCTCTTATTTCTTCATAGTGGTTTACACTCCCTTCTAAGACACATTTCTGATTCCATATACATTCATCTTTTGTGTTCTACATGATGTTTTTATTAATAATTATCTTTAATATGGCTATTACTATTATTACTATTGTTGATACTTCTATATCAACTACACCAAAACATTTTCTATCATGTATTAACTTGTTTCTAAACACAGTGTTTTTATATAATCAATGACTTTATTTAGTTTTGTTAGTGAATTGTGGTATTAATGACTCAATCGATGTAAAGGTTACCATATTCAATTTGTAACATGGATTAATTCAACTTTAATACTTTCTTTATTGTAACACAATAATAATAGTTTTTGGATTCATAACTGCAGAGCCTGATAAAGAAGTAAACGAAATCGACCGTTCAGTTCATTAACTTTTATTCGAGTAACTTTATATTGTATTTGTCGAAGGTTTTCAAAGTACATTGGTTGTCAAACTTATAGACAGTTATATCTTCATTTTACTGACCTGTAAAGTTAATTTTCTAAAATCATTTATATAAAAAATAATATTCAGTAGTGATTGATGTCACAGTTAGATGTTCTGTTTGAAAGAAATAACTCCTTTCTGACTGATTGATGGGTTCTTTGATATTCATTCATTAAGGGCTTTATTTCGACAACTCTATTTGCATAAATGAACGTCGCTCTGTTACAAGTCACATCAGTTTCCTTGGTTTTCATGATAGCAATAAATGATACTTATATATTGATATGTCTGTCACTGTTTTAAGCTGTGAGCGAAAAAGCTTTATGAGCCAATGATGCATATATATAACATACGCAGTTTGCAGAACTTGAGAGGAACTGAGTACGCGTTTCCATTTGTCTTCTTACTAACCATTATTATTCGTATATAACTGAGTCCAGTTTTCGCCTTATGATCATGTAATCCATGGACTAGTCTTAACTAATTCTATACACGTTTATATAAATTACAAGTTTGCGTTGTGAATCTTATATATTAACTACAGAATCTTTTGATGTTATGCAGTTAGTTTTTATTCCTTTTGGCTATTGTTTATCACGATATCTTTAATGAAATTATGATAAATGTAGTATTTATACTGAATACAAATTAATCTAATATTCAATGGGAAAGATTTTCTGAAACCATAGACTAAGATATTGATTAGCTCAATCCTTGTGAATGTCCAATAATTGACTTATTATCCTTGAAAATTAATGATTTATTTAAACTGTGGTTTAGTTATTTTTTAAGTCATAGTTTAACTAAGCAAACGGGTTCCTTAAAACGGAAAAGTTATTTTGTTTTTCAACCGATGAATTTATGATCAGAGATTATAAAAAATCTTTTCCCAATCCTCAAATAACTTAGTCCATAATATGAGTGTTTATTTTATCCATTGTGAAACTCATTTGTAACTTAGACAAATGGTTAAATGGCTTCATAACTTTGTGATTTAAGACTAACGGAAATTTCTCAATTCAATACAATGTTTTGTGATTATTATTAGCATCATATTAAAGATGTAGAAGATACACTTTAAATTTAATCAGGATTATCATATTATCAAATCTAGTCACTGTGTTACAATATGTTGCGATGTAAAATGGTAGTTGGAAGCAATCAACAAGGTTTTCTATCATAGTGCAAGCGATCATCAAGTCATCTAGACTAGTGGTCACATTGCAACTTGATCGACAGAATTCGATCTACAATTAGAAGGACCTAATATACACTACCTGACGATCCATTAATTCTATATACAAATACCGTTAACTATTTATAACAATCATATTTGATACCTATTGTAATAACCATTAGTAAAATTACAATTATACGTGAAGTGATATACACAGTTATTTTAATCACATCTATTCTTTTCTTTCATACATGTTACTAACTTCATAAATATTGAATTAGTTAATAATTTCCTTCGCAACTTTTGTAATACTCATAATAATTTATTAATAAATCGACTGGTAATGACAATAGATAATAAAAAACAATTAACACTACTGTTTCTACATAACAAAAAGACATAAGTGATAATATAAAGAAAAAGCACAATAACAACATACCAGCTGGTTAAATTTGTAATTTATTTCTCGGGTATTACATCCATATTGTCTGTAGTCAGTTGTAATTGTTTTTGCTACTGTTGGTGTTGTTTGTGTCACGTGAGTTGCTGGTGCTGCTGCTGCTACTGATGATGATGATGATGATGATGTAATAAAGTGATAAATACTTTTTGGTGAACTAGATTCATCCGGTGAAATAATTGAGTTATTTAATGAGTTCTGTATACTAACAAAATTAACATCATAATTATTATCATGACTATTATTATTATTATTTTTATTGCTTATAGTTGATTTTGATAATAATAATTCTGCATTATGATTTATGCTTAGAGAATTTTCATTTATACTACTCAATAATTGACCATGTCCAGATGAAGCTATATTATGATGCTTTATGGATGAATTTGGACAAACAGTTTGGTTTCTCCAATGATGAATAGGTTCATTCTTCACTTGATTTACTGGTTAAAAAAATAATAAAAAAAAAGAATAAATATGGTAATACTTTTTTCTAATCTTGTAAAATGGAACAAAATATCGGAATCTTAATTCTATTTTTATATCTTTCTAAACAGATTTAATGAATATTCGGTTTGTATAAGTTAAAGATTAAAAGATTACAGGTAACTTGCTGTTTAGTACATTCAGATACACATTTGTATCAGATTGTTACTTCATTAAAACATTCTAATCTGAAGAAGAAATATACTTATCAGCCTAGCCATATTTCACAATTAGAAAACAAAACATACTGAATAAACAAAGTGAGATGCGTCAAAAATATGTGATCTTTGTCATATATTAATAAATCCATATTCGTTAAAAACAAACTACAAAGTGAGAAGCAGATAGTGAATTATCTGATGTCTTCATGAATTCAATTGTGAATAAAATGACATTTATTATCATCATCCAGCAAAACATTTCATTTTTACAAAAAGTTCAATCTAATTTCTTAAAAGAATCCAGAATGAGCTATCGATGATTCCATTTGTGAGAAATAACAACTTCATTTTTTTTATACTTTTGTAAACATAATGAATGATTTAATCGTTGTAATTTATTCAGTGACGTAACTTAAGAATTCAAGCTATATAAATTTTCTTTATCAATTAATATGACTTATCCAGTCTGAGGCCTAATCGTTCTATATTCGTTTTTGAAACTGATTCAATTTAATGTTACCAAACAAGTAATAGTAGAGTAGTCTCATAATTAATCTTAGATCTCTGCAAAAAGGTCAAACATTATTTGTTTCCATTTAGTATATAACATAGAACTATAAAGTAGCAAATACGTCTGGTTTTTATGAATACGTTTTCAAATATATGTTACAAATATATCTGTGATCTTGTATACGAGTATGAAGTAACTAGATAACTATTTACTTTCTATCAGAGTCGGTTTTAAATATCACTTAGCTCATTCATAATAATAACCGTCATTACGTTGGATCAGGTTTCTATCTTTCAGAGAAGTACAAACATTCTAGTAATTTCAAAATATTCAATTATGTTTTCTTCTATTTTTAAAAAGAGTTAAGTTAGATAAATATCGATATTGATATAAGTATTTTCTCACTTATCTGAGAGTACCATAATCAATGATATTCAGTTTTAATAATCATCTGAATAATTACACCGAAATATAGTTTATCAAACTTTGCAAACAGTTTCTGAAGAAAGCACAACAACAACAACAACAAAGATAATAAGACTGAAAATTGAAATGCTCTTTTTGTTTCCTGATCCTAAAACTTATAATGTAAATCAAATAAATGGTGGGATATACTAATGAAAACAATAAATTCATGAATTTAATACTTAAGAAATAAATTCGTTTTAAATTATTTTGTCCGGTCAGAAGTTTGATATTAACTGAAGGCCTCTTTACATTACTAAATATCTCCATTTACATAGATTGAATAGATTAATTGTAATAATCTCCAATAGAAAAATAAGAAAAAAGAATAGTTTCATAGTCAAATTAAAATCAACCTAATAAAAACTTATAGATATCATTATCAAGGGTTCATTTGAGCATTGAGTAGGTTGATATAGATAAATGAATATATTTATTATATCCCAATGGGTAGAAAAATGATATTTTCTAACGTCTTGTGACTCAGTGTAAGCCACTTCCTTAGAGAATCGATCGCACATAATATTCTTGTGTTATTTCTTTAAACCATTTAAACATGAATTTTGATTTGGTCATCTATTCTCTGAAGAAGTGACTTAACTTAAGTAACGAAACGTCAGAAAATCTAACTACATTAAAAAGATATTAATTTACATAAAAACTGAGATGCTTTCATATTAACTATTAATACAACAAAATTTCATACAACATAGTAATGATAAAAACAAAACGTTCTTACAATGTAGAATATAAACACTTCTTATTAATGAATAGTACAGATTATAACACGGTTTTATAGTATGATTTACAGAAACAGATCTCTAATGAGTTTTGATAACAATAAATCTACCAAGAACTGTCAGTTTTTGAATGTTTATTGCCACATTATGTCTGATAAGAAATTAATTTATGCCTTATTAGCAAGTTTGATAAATCTTTCTTTTTCTTTTACAGAGAGTTTGACTAAATATATTCACAGCATTCTGAAATGTAATATTATCAGTGTTTATTCATTTTCTTTGAGATGAATATGAAATAAATTTGAAGTCATTTAGTTTGTTCAACTTTTCTCGGCAATTTCTTGAAAATTAAAACTGTTTTTCAACAGAGCTTAGTATAATAAGTAAAGGATCTTTTCGTTTTGGTATCATGTGTGAAATAGAAACCTTACAACAAGATATTAGCCGTTTTATATTATTATCTTCAAGATTTAAGTAAATTAGTAGTATAAGTACATCTGTCTTATAATTTTATAATTACATAGATTGTAATATAATCTTGGATGCGCACTGTTGAGGAGTCCCATACTAGGACGAAACGGCTATCTAGCGCTTCCAGGTTTTTCATGGTGGTCTAGCTTTAATTAACTCATGAATTCAACTGTTAGAAGTACTACAATCTCCACAAATTCCCATTCCGATAATAGTAAATTATTTGTAAATGTAAGTTTATTTATGACCTTTGAGTATCTCTAACCAGATATTCCATATGCCCGTAGTTTTAATTTTCTAAGCCCTCAGTATTAGGTTGTACCAGTTTTTATTTTTATATGATGATAATGACAACCTACTTTCAATTTATATCATCTTTAGTCAACTAAAAAGTAGGTGAAAAATCTCAAGACAAGATTTCTTTTCAAAATCTGTTTGGTACATATCGAAAACCATTGTAGATTTGATATTACATGAGATTCATACCATATTATTTTTAGACATCTTAATACTGTTCATTAGTGATCCTGTATTTCTTTAATCAGAGGTGCTTATCACAAACGGCATTTTAGAAATATTAACCACTGAAATGATAAAATAATTTCGGTGATTGAAATTTAAAAGTTAGATAAAACACCGATTATAATATACGTTGAAACATTTTGACAGTTTTGGTTATGTTATGTAACCATATGATTCAAATAAAATCATCTACCAACAATAACTACATTTAATAAAAAGAAATGCTTGCAACTAATCCTAAATTACAACAATATTACAATCAGAATACAAGATGTTTTGAATATGAAATCTTTTTGTTATTAACGATGAATCGTACTATAAAACTACAGAGTTTATTGGCGAAGATGGATAGTGACTAGCGGTGGAATCCAAGATGTGCGTTTTTTTCCCACCTGAGATTCATCAACTGGATGTACCTGCATCCCAGAGTTGATGTTCACTCAGGGACTAGAACCTTATACCGTTTGCTTCAAACACCAGCGCATTATCCACTTAGATACTGAATCCTGATAGCCACTTTCTTGTGCAGTAAGGTGAAGTTTAATTCACTTATGCACATATACCAATAAGAGACTGATCAGTCACAGTCCTAAACATCAATGGGAAGATTCAAGTAAAACAATACCTAGTGAATTACAAAGTTTATTGATAGTTAAAAATATCAAAATCATAAAATACCATCAATAGTCTGTTCATTTGAGCCTGATCCTGCAAACTATACCTGTTTGATATTGAGTGAAGAAATTAGATTAAGATAAAATTCCATGATATTTCATAATTATTTATATAATGTCCTACATTAATAAAACACAGATACAAGTTGAATAATGGTAAAAAGTGTATTATTTTAAAGTATTTTTCTGAATGTATTTTTCTGGTTAATATTTCCCAGTTATTTCCCCCCCAAATTACTCATGAATACTAATAATTTTTTAGCTTTATGTTTATTCTGTGATATACACTACAACTATGAATTTGAGCCTTTCTTTATGATCTCATATGATATAAGTCGAATATGAATGAATTGAACTTTGTATGCAAATCAATTTATTAGAAGTAAATAGTACTAAGATAATGGTATTTGTAAACATCGTTTTATGATAAATCCATTTGTTTATTTTGATTTGTCAATTAAAATGTATTTTATTTAAAAGAAACAATAATTTACATTCTAGGCGGAGGGTTTTATAACTCAGTAAATAAAATAGAATCAAGTAGAAATGAGGTTTGCTTAAAATTACTAATTTTGTCTATAAGGCTAGTCAGATATACTGTCCTATTTGTAGCAAATATAAAAGATGAAGAGAAGTTATTGAGTCATAGAATATTATCAATTGAGGAACAATTGAAATCTAAACATCACTAAGCTGCTATTCTATGCTGGTTTCAATAAACTAAGCGGTATTTAATCACCACTTCACTACAGATAGAATTGACGGTTTTATAATCTCTCAGAAATTGTGTTACCATCAAGCTGAAATTCTTGACTTCAATTAATTTGTAATATGGTCTTATCATCATGCATACTTACACTAAACTAATTTCTAGAATGTAACAAAAAAAGTGACAATAATAGATTTTTAATGTTAAGGTGATGGAAGCTTCTACAACCAATACTGAAATAGTATTATCATCAAGGTTTAGTGTTTTTATGTGATTTATTCAGATAATTCATTTCAAGTGTCCAAACTTTTATCGAAATCAATTCTAGTGTATATTTGAATAATTTAATATGCTGAGTCAACCATTTTTCCGGTTTAATTCAGTGGTTATTATTAAGGTATTTGTTAATATTGTCTAGAAAAAGAACATTGACTTCAATGAACACATATTTATTTAGTATTAAGTTCACTTTCTGCAATAAACATAAGTAATACCCTTTAAAAGTTGCCATTACATTATACTTAGACTTTCAAATCAAATGATTAATGTGTGATAAAAGTGATCGATTAAACAACAGAAAATTTTTTAAAATATCATTATCAGTTAGTCTCTGATCGTAGGCTTGCATGGTAGTAAAAGTAGGACTACTTCAGATTGCTTTATTCTATTGGGAGTGTTATGATCGGTCGTCGCTTATTATTATGTCAGGATCTCTTATAACTTATAGTTGTAAGAACGAGGAACCACTGCAATTTCTACAGCGCGAAGTATGAACAACAAGGTTGATGTAAGTGAAGATTTATCAAACCCAAAACACAAAGACGATCCTAGACGAAAATACACTCGTTTGAACATTGATTGTAAACCCATATGATTATCAATTAGGATGAGATTACATATATTAAAAATTACTTAGAGTTATAACAAATCATATGCTGCGTGTCATGCTGTGCATGGTTCATGTTTAATACAAGAATATCGTATCTTGAATAAACATGATACTAAAATTAATGTTATAACGAATTAATTATCATACTGGAAAAACAAAAACAAAAAACCATTATGAGTAATTATCACATTGAATTAAACGAATGTGGTGTGGAACAAAAATCCTAATGATTAAAAGAATGTAGTTTTGCTTTTTAATCCCCATCATATTAGGGGCTATAAATTGTTTCGTAGACAACAGTCAAATCAAATAAATCAACCAAATATTTTTCGGAGATTTATAAATCGACTATAAGTATGTATAGAAATAAAAACTTTTGCAAACAGGTCTTGATACTCGTAGGGTTATTTGGCAAACAACTAAAACCATTGTTAATGGATAAATGTGCCTAGTTTAGCTTTTTGTCTTGTATAATGTCACTGTCATTAAGGTTTCATTAAACATATCTGAAAATTTCACATTTACCTTATCATATATAACAGTTGTGAAAAGAATCTACATAGATTAAAAAACTGGATAATGGATCCAAGGGTATTTTAAAGGTAGATCAGATAATGAATAACTAAAAGTGATATAAAATAAACAGGGCATTAAAGTCAAGTTACTATGATACTGACAGTTTAACATTGATCATTTTTAATTCCAAATTATTTTTTTTGTCGATGCACTAAAATTACATTCTTTTGCTAATTATTTATCAAGAATAACTTTAAGTATACTGACAGTTTTTGATGGAGTTTTATTCTCTGAGTTGGATGGTTTAGTCATAAGGCTTTCATCGTTCTTCTAAACGACATCATCAGCAAGATCATCCACTTGAGCTACAAATCTTCTCCACGATCTCAAATACTGATAGTTTATTTGCTGCTTATTATATAACGTACAAATGTAATGTTAAGAAGCTTTATTTTTTATATTTGATTTATAATTTTTTTGTTCTAATATACTTTTCCTTTTTCTCTTTATGAATTCATGTACATGTGGATTGTTAAATGTAATTAATAATAACATAAGAAAGTCGATCATTTAATTAAGGGTGACATCCTTTAGATCCGGATAGTTAAATATGTGAAAAACGTTTTAAAATAGTCACATAATTTTCATTAAAGTTTAATGAAAATCTGTTCTTCTATAGACCATTTTCAGAGAAATTGGTTGCTTATCGAAACCTTATTTTGATATAGTTCTGAAACACATTTGATTTTTGGTTCTTAAATACTGAGTTCTATAGCTTACTCTACAGAAACTGATATAGTTGAGAATTCTGTGCTTCGTTAAGATAGATCTTCTGTTATAAAACGCTATTGGTAATATTACATTCATAAACAACCGATGAAAATCTTATTATTCTACCTTAAGTTATATTCTTGTTTTACCCGAATTTATAATAAGGTAAATAAGCTACATTTATTGTCTGTAAAGTGATTACATAATTTTTGAGACTAATATTAATGATTGAAATCATGAGTCAATTGAAGCTAGACCACCGTAGAAAACCTGGAATCATTGGAAGGCCGTTTCGTCCTAGTATGGGACTCCCCAGCAGTGCGCATCCACGATCCCGCTCCCCCCTGAGAAATTCAAACCCAGGACCTATCAGTCTCGCGCCAGGCGCTTAACCAACCAGACCACTGAGCTGGCATCCAACGGTGCTAATGTCTAACTTCAACCAATCCACGAAGTTGCGCCACCGTACATCATTGTCTTCAGTGAATTGATATCTCACAACAGACCTAGATGAACTCCACTGGTAACGGCTTCTCACTGCCCCCAAATGCCCTGGTACGGCCGAGAGTGGGGAGAGTCCGCTCTCCCTCTCGAAATACTCTCACACGGCCACGCGTATATAGCCTCTGCCAGGGAAGTCCTACTCACTGCCTTCTCGTGGCGGGGGTGTTGTTTACGAAAATGAGAGGACGAAAAGCGAATGTCCGGCGCTTTAACCGGATTCCAAACCAATGGTGCACATGGGCTCCAGTATCCTGCGGGAACAAATGGCGAATGAACCAATTGTTGGTCACCGGCTTCCATGGGACTGTATCTCCTTACGATGCTCCACTGCCTTGTGGATCAGACCTTCAGGTCGAAGGCTCGGGGTGTGGCCCCCTAAGAAAACCACCTGCTTCGGTTTGGGCACCCGGGCAGTATCACAGCCCTCACACATATCGGATGAGATTTGTGTGGCGCATATGTATTTGGTGCCTCTTTGTACCATTATCTATGTGTTGAAATAAATAAAATAAATAATAACGGCTTCTCACTAGAAGGCAAATAAGCTAAATTTATTATCTGTAAAGTGATTACATAATTTTTGCTACTAATATTAATGAGTAAAATTCATTCCAACAACAACAACGACAACAACAACAACAAAAGTAATTGCAAAATGTAAATCGTTTAATGACAATATAGAATGAAACATTATCAAGACTTAATTGTATTATATCTCATGTGACTTATATATTCACCAATTATATATTCATATTCAATGGTATTGTTTACAATTTATCACTTTTTGTCCGATTCTATTAGCAATATACATTTGTTTAGAATAAAATTATGATTCATTTTATTTGTGAAGACAACTGTTTTTTTTTTGTTTGTTGTTAACATTGAGTTAATGTACTTATTTTAACGATAGGAAAATATTATTCTTTTTTTCTCATAATGTACATCTTTGATAATACCCTCTCTTTCTTGCTCCATATGAGGGTTTGTGTGTGTAGTGTAATGTGTATGTGTCAGTGTGTGCGCGTGTATGTGAATATTTACCTTCTATATCATCCTTACAAACCATAATCATAATGACTGAATGAATGAAAAAAAATTCATGGTTGAATGAAAATCGAGAAAACGATACTGTTTCACATTTGACAGTAGTTAATACAAAGTAAATTTGTTGGCTTATTCCATATTAAATAGGTTATATATGAAATTATACACACATGTTTACATACATTTACTGTGTTTAACTAAAGAGCAAAGGAAAAAAAACAGAGGAAAAAAGGAAACCCATGCCTAGAAAGATCTTTTTTTTATACCCTGGGTAGGTTAAATTAAATACCATCAGTTAATCATTAATTTACTATGATAATGAATATAAAGATAATAATAATAAGTGCCATTAGATAAAGAAAAAATACCTTCTATTCTTTGTTCTAAAATAAATGTAACCAATTCATTTCTAAAACAGTGGACTTTTACGTTGAAAATAATGAAGAAAGAAAAAAAACACACAATTAGTTTTTATCATTATTCTGCCATAGAAAAACAAAACCAATAAGAGACTTCATTATTTTAGAAGTACCCTGGAAGTCAGTCTCTTTCTAACCAAAAAAAAGAAAACGGTAAACCTAAATTACATGTAAATTTACTATTTTTATCTATTTGTACTGTAGAAACAGATATATACATGTAAGATAAATAAGACGTCAGAAAGATAAACTATTTATATCATTATGAGAGAAACTAGATAATTCATACTACAAATAGAGAATAAATGTCAAATAGAAGAAATATGTTTTTTGTTGTTGAAAAAATGAAGGTTAACAATTTTAAAACAAACCTTCACGTTACTGACGTTTTTGTTGTTGTTGTTGTTGTTGTTGTTTGAATTCTATGTGTTCTTTGAAGAGATGATTCATAAACACATTCAATTATATGAAATAAGATGAATTAAACTTTTATTCTGTTAAAGAATTTCAACATTTGTTCAATTGAATCAAGTTAAAATACTTATCGAATTCATATCTTTAAAGTGTACATCATTCTCAATTCGTATTCATCTAAACTATGATAAGTGAATTCTAGTTTGTATGAAAGAAAAATATATTTGGGAATGTTAGATTCCGAGAAATTACTTGGTAAATACCACATTTTTTGTAATTTTATTTTAAAAAAAACTGAATTTCTTGTTTTTGGGCCAAAAGCACTCATTTTTACCTTCATTTGAGAGAATCTTAAACGCTATTGGTTCGTTGTATCTTTTTGTATGTTATTTAATAACGCTTCCCAATGACAATTTTATGCTGTATATATACATTTGATTTGTGCCTGTTGTTATTGTTCGTGCTTCTGGCTGCTCGCGATATATTTCCCCATTTCGAACTTCGACTTCTCTCTTTAGTTAGCGGGGCTGGGACGCATCATAATAGCTAGCTTATTGGCCTTTGATCATAGAGTGTTGTTCCGTTCTCAAACTAGGTGAACATTGTCATTGTCATATAGTAGTTTTATAAAGATGATCATTATTAGTTACAAACAATAAAATGTGTACTAACACTTATTCCTGTTCTTGACTGAATGATGAATAAATTTTTTGTTGAGTCTTGAACAATAATGGTTTATATGTTGATAGATACTATTAGTTACGTTTATTTGTCACCTTTGGTAATCAAGTTACTTTATACCGACATTCTTAATGATCAAAATGTAAACTGCATTCCATTTTCTTTCTTATTTTGACACAGCAATTATAAATATATTGAAGATAACTAAATCATTATCATTTAAATTCATTTTAGTGTTGCGTTTGATAGATGTCGGTAAGTGAAAAGAATCTTTAGACCAATTATTTTACTTGTTAATTTCTGTACATAAAGCATTCATAAGACTTTATTGCTTAGTATTTTGCCTGTACGAGTACTTAGCTTAACTGTTTAAGTGCAAAGTAGTAATAGTCGGTATTCACGTTAGTTAACATCATGGTTTATGTCATTAAACTTACATGCATATTTACTTATTTATTTCAACACATAGATAATGGTACAAATTGGCACCAAATACATATGCGCCACACAAATCTCATTCGATATGTGTGAGGGCTGTGATACTGCCCGGGTGCCCAAACCGAAGCAGGTGGTTTTCTTAGGGGGCCACACCCCGAGCCTTCGACCTGAAGGTCTGGTCCACAAGGCAGTGGAGCATCGTAAGGAGATGCAGTCCCATGGAAGCCGGTGACCAACAATTGGTTCATTCGCCATTTGTTCCCGCAGGATACTGGAGCCCATGTGCACCATTGGTTTGGAATCCGGTTAAAGAGCCGGACATTCGCTTTTCGTCCTCTCATTTTCGTAAACAACACCCTCGCCACGAGAAGGCAGTGAGTAGGACTTCCCTGGCAGAGGCTATATACGCGTGGCCGTGTGAGAGTATTTCGAGAGGGAGAGCGGACTCTCCCCACTCTCAGCCGTACCAGGGCATATGAATAACATTATATGACCATATATATATATATATATATATATATATATATATATATTATAAATAATAATAAAATGAACTATTAATTGTTACTAATGAACGACAGATTTCTTCTTATGTTCAGATACACAGGAAGTGAAGAAATGAATTGAACTTCTTTTTCTTGATTAACCGGAAATCAATAAAAACGAATTAAGAAACAGAAAAACTCGATCCCAAACTTATATTGACCACAAATATTCATATTCATTTCTATACTACATACATACATTGATAAGTTCAACACTTGTTATCGGAAATACTATTTTGTTTTTGTAGAATTAGTAGATTAGTTTGATTTAATCATAATATTTGCCAACTTATTACAATAGCAAATAGTTCTTAACAGTACATAGAATTTAATGAGTTTTCAAGTTATTTCCAATCACAAAAAGATAATATTAATAAAATTAATATTTATCAACTAATTCAATTGGTGTTGTTCACTTGGATCTTCCTATTGATTGCTATCAGAACTCAGTAGCTAAGTGGGTAACGCGATGGCGTTTGAAGCGAATGGTACTAGGTTTGAGCCCCAGAGTGAACATCGACGCTAAAATTCAGGTACATCCAACTGACGCGTTCTGGATTTCCCTAATAGCCATTATCCATCTCTGCTTATTAACAAATTTTATAACACTGATCATTTACCACCTTAGCCCATCTCAAATAACAGTTTAATAGTAAATGTAAGACACTAGCATATAGTAATAAATATGATCATAAGGTCTCAATAAGTATTTAAAAATAAAAAATAGATGAGATGAATGTAGCTGAGTGATTTACTGATATTCTAACGCTTTATACTTTACCATTATTTGTGAAAAAAATGAAGTAAAGCATTATCATTTCATGTAGATACTTTATCAAATCACTATCCAGTTTCAAGTATTCTCTTGAAAGAGCAGTTGTTGATCATTTATGTTCAGTCAGTATTGTTTTTAAACAATAAGAAAGTTATCAGTATTATTTGTTTCAATAAAAACATATCAAACTAGAATATTCATAAAAGCCAATTAGTAAACTTATTAGTATCATTATTATCGCGGCATTTAAAACTCAAAGAATATATATTTTTACCAATTATCACAATTGATTGATCATTGGGTGGTGATCGGTGTCATGTGTGTCAAGTCCTTATTTAGTGCAGATCGAATGCTATCGATCAAGTTGCAATTTGGCCACCAGTCTAGGTGACTCGACAATGCGGGCACTAAATATTGAGATTCGATGGTAGTTGGAGATAGTCAACAGGAAACCCTGGACCCGGGTTTCGTGCTACTTGGCACTCGTCAGCAAGGTGTACGTGTAATCTAATCTCAATGTATAGTGCACGCAGTGTCGAGTCACCTAGACTGGTGGCCACACTGCAACTTGGTCGATAGCATTCGATCTGCACTAAATAAGAACTTAACACACATGACATTGATCACCACCCAGTGATCAATCAATTGTGATTACATCTCAGTCCTACAGGATGTCGGTCGCGGCCCGGATAGCTCAGTGCTAACGTCTCTGACTGTGAAGCTAAGTGACACGGGATCGAATCCGCCCGGGAACACCAGTTCCCTCAAGATTACTGGTACACCTTGCTGACGAGTGCCAAGTAGCACGAAACCCGGGTCCAGGGTTTCCTGTCGACTACCAGTCAGTGGTCTTGAGTACTGTTAGAGGTATGAGGTCGGTTATCACTTCCTGGTTTCCCACACCGTGGAAGGGTTCTTCTGGAGGTACCTGAGAAGGAAATCGGATTAGAAGTGGTCTTAGTGACCTGGGAGCGTGACCGCAGTGCCCAAGGGACAACTGCTTGAGGTCGGTCACACACGACCTTTTTATGGGCAATTTTTGTGTTAGCTCCGTACTTGTTGAGACCTTACCGCCGGAGACGGATATCCGTGGGATAAGGCGAGGTGTGCATTTTTAGGGTCGACCTTTTCTAACCCCACCCCTCCATGTGGGAAGGCAGCATCGCTGTCATGCTGGTTGTCTGAAGGAAACACGTTACTGCTGTCACACCTCTGTACAGTCAACAGTACGACTTCGCCTTCGGACCTTGGGTTTGTTGCTTTTAGTCTTACCGCTCTTCAACCGACCTTTCTGACGTGGTAGGACCTTGAGGAACAGTTGTTCCAGTCAGTATAGCTCGGTTGCTTCATCTCGATAGGCAAGCCCGACCACCACGTCAAGGTAGCAACAACGGTAGGGATGTCGACTACCTCCAACCACCGTATAATTTTTACCAATTAGTTTGTTAATGAAGCATAGTTCTAATATAATGTGAAACTCCATTTACTATGGGTGAAAATGTTCGACTAATTTAATCATAGTGGTAAATAAAACTGTGATGGAAACCGATTTGTTTTGTTTTCTTATGTATCTACAGTTGTATGATTTAGAAAAGACT
Source organism: Schistosoma margrebowiei (assembly GCA_944470205.2). NCBI lineage: Eukaryota > Metazoa > Platyhelminthes > Trematoda > Strigeidida > Schistosomatidae > Schistosoma > Schistosoma margrebowiei. The sequence goes on from OX104025.1 coordinate 31,979,492, forward strand.
GAAAACAATATATATATATATATATATATATATATATATATATATATATATATATATATATATCGGTTTCTGAATTTTAATAGTTATTAGTAATGAATGCCAATTTGAAATAAAGGAAACTAGTGAAAATAAGTATTAGCTTAGCATATGGATTTTCATCTTTAACAAATTTATGTGAACTATTTTCATACTTGTGAGGAACCAATATAAAAATGTATATCTTCATACTTGTTTTTATAATGTAAGTCAGAGTAATCTGTTAAATTCATCTTTGAGTAAGAATAGAACAAGAAACAATATTAGTTGTGACAGAAAAATAATTATCAGAAGGGGTTCTGTGAAGATTTTAGTAATTTCAACAGTTGAAATCATCAGTCAATTGAATCTAGATCACCATGGAAAACCTGGAAGCACTGGACGGCCGTTTTGTCCTTAGGAATGTGCATCCACGATCCCGCACCCCCACGAAATTCGAATCTAGGACCTATCAAATAACTGATAGAAAACCAATGAAAAGTTGAGAACACAAAACTCCTAATCCTGACCAAGTTTTCATTTCCATATTGATTCAAGTAATAAATCAATAAATAATAAATCAATATGCATATTGTTAATGAGTTAAATTTTATTTAATGTACAAAAAATTAGTATGATAATTAATCAAATTTGTCAATCTGTATCCTTTCATGTTTTCTAGTTCATTGATTCTATAGATCTGTACTTTCAATGGAAACTTGTATTCAAGATTGAATTCAGAAATTAGATTATCACATTCAAAACTTATTTGTACATTTAATAATAATAATAACAATTACTATCAAAACAGTTTTATCTATCTTTTTTTTCTCCTTTTATTCAAACCCAACTCCTATTCTACCAAGTATAACTGAATCTAATTACATTTAGTCACTATCTACTTTTTTTTTCTTACTTGTCAAGTTAAATAAACAAACTATAATTGAACAATCCAATAATAACATAGCGAAAAATTATTCAGAATATATATATATATATATATATATATATATATATATATATATATATATTGTTGTTGTTGTTGCTTTTATTATATTCTCGATAAAATGATGACTGTTGTGAAATTTACCATATGTAAATTTATGACAGAATATAAGACAGTATTCCTCTAAATCCTTCAGAATTTCATTTAACGCTTGAATAGTTTACTGAAAATAATAATAATAATAATAAAGGGAGATTAACGTAAACAATCTTAATTTACAGTAAATTCACTTATTCCTAAGTCTGTGGGTGATAATTATTATTTAATTGGTAGACTACCATGGAAAATCTGGAATCACTGGACCGCTGTTTCGTCCTGCAATGGGACTCTTAGGCAATGCGCATCCACGAGACTGATAGGTCCTGTGTTTGAATCCCGCGAGGTGGGATCGTGGATGTAGACTGCTAAGGAGTCCCACAATAGAACAAAACGGTCGTCCAGTGCTTCCAGGGTTCTCATGGTGGTCTAAATTCAATTGATAAATAGTCCGAACTATTGAAACAAATAAATGTTTTAATCCATTTGCATTGGTTATTTAAATTTTCACAATAATATTTGGGACCTTAAATGACCAGTTTCTTTTGGCATATATGCGTTCTGAGAGGATAGCCTCAATATCTCCAGTAGGTCAAAAACGTTTGGTCTCAGAGCTGGATGGTTATTAACAGCGGAATAGGCCTGACGAGTCCCAAAAAGAACGAAATGCAAGTCATGGATTTCACTACTAGTCATTAATCACATTTGCATATAAACGCTTGTGATATAGTGGTAATATCAAGGCAATTCGCTCAGAATATAAATATACCAAAAAAGACTGGTCATTTGCGGTCCCTATCATAAATGGGAAGATTTAAGTGATCATTATAAATGAAGGAAACATCACCATATTGCATAACTCAGTGGATGACGTATTGGTGTTTGAAGCGAAGAGTACTGGGTTCGAGACTCGGATTTGTCATCAACTCTGAAAAACAGATACATCCAGTTGACGACTCCCAAATGGAATAGAAAATGCATCCTGAGATTCTATTGCTAATCACTATCCATTTTGTATTATATAATGGACATTTTGGTTGAATATTCTAAGATAATGTTTGTACAGAATTTATATTATGAAAAAAGAGAGATGATCGAGACAGTTATTTTTGCTATTTTAAGTAATCAAATTACCTAACGATACCATTCTTACTACATAGCTCAGGAGTTAATGATCAGTAAAATTCCTTATGAATTTTAATTTGAGTCAATTGATAGTTGTTTGAAAGTGTATTACGTGGATGTATGCTTTTAGTGAGATCAGTAAGTGCTGTAACTGTATGCAGGACCTAATACAGTAAGTTAATGTGTAACAAAGTAAATGAATTAGAAATATTAACCCTTGGACTGTAGTTAAGTGGCCTAAACGGTATTGTGGTTGTTAATACACCTGTACGTTATCAATGCAATCTCAAGTGTAATCGAATTATTAGATTTTATAATTTCGTATGCAAAGAGTATAAATAAAGGAAAAGGGTGACACCTTCAGTGTTCAGTACGCATACAGATAATCCAATTCATCATTTTTACTATGTGAAATACCTAACCGATAGACAAATTACAAAAGTTGCGTTTGTTACATACAATATTGTTACTAAGATCTACTCATGAATTAAAACAACTTTTTTCATGCTAGACTTAGTGTAACCTTATAAAAAAATAAACAGTAAAGCATATGGTAAGCTTTTACTGAAGTAAACACTTATTATAAATATTTTAGGGATTAGAAGTAAGTACTTCGTTTTTATGACGACTAGTATAAGCTACCAATTTGATGACAATAAATTTGTGCATATTCACCTTGAAATCGTTAAATTGATATATTAGTCTTTTCAAATAATAATATAAATAACAGTGTATGATATATTTCAAAAATGCATTTAATAAATTTTGTGACGAAACTATAATTTAAGAACGATCTTTAGACGAATCTCAAGTGAACTTGAGAAATATTAACCAATCAGAAAAGTTAGTATAGAGTCAAAATATATTATACAAAGCGAAAGAATTAGAGTGGATACACTTCTTTTACATGGTCTAAAAACTTTTTAAGGTTAGAAGAAGGTTCAGAGGTTCTGAAATCGTAAGGCATACGATTAATGAATTCATTCATATGGCTCCATATTAGTCGATCTCTTGAACCATCATAACGTCGCATAAACTCTTTCACCCTTGACCAAATGGCTTCAATATTGTTTGTGTGCGCACTCTGGTTGTTGGGTTTACGAAATGTTGCTTGTGGACAACAACATCATGCACATAAACAAGCTTATTTAAGCATCGGTATGCTCTCCAATCACCCGTATATAATGTAGTACCCGGCTGCACATATTCCCGTATAATTGGTATTATCGTTGTAGCCTGTCAGTTCCTAACCTGTTAGAAGCGTCCCTTTTGAGATGACCTGCCAAATATTCCAAGGACTAATGAGGCATAGTTATGGGGGTGCTACTTACCCAGTCTTCTTTAACACTACGCTCTCTGCTGAATTTTCGTTTTCTGAAAATTGTCTTGCCTAGTTCAACGATTCCCCAAACTCCTCCAAATGACTCATGTAAGCTTGTCATTTTCCCTGCCCATATATCTCTACAATACTCATAAGATTGAACATGGGATGCTTCAGTAACATCTGCAAATGATGCGGCCAGTGTTATTGGTGCTTTATTATCCAGTTTTCAATCAGCCACCGAATTATAATGTCTTTTGTAAAATTCGCTGTGAGCCAGTCGTACGTGAGCATCAAGTACTGAAATTGGCGCCATAAACTTGAAAACCCTCAAACACAGCTGAGTGGCTCGTACATATTATTATAGTCTCACTTTTCAACCAATAACGGTCAACTACAATGTTTTCTATCATTCATCTAATAATCACAATAAAGTTTCCTTAAACTTTTGAATGAATAATCACAATGTAATCAGATAAATATTCAATAATTTATTACTATGTAAGATTATAAATAAATAGTAAAGTATAAAAACTAAACTTGATAGTTTGATCTGGGTTGATAAACAAAAAGAATAATACTTTATTTAAAGTTCAATCCATATATAACATTAATTTAAACTAGCTATTGTCTAATTATTTTATATATATATATATATATATATATATATATATATATATTGTAGGGAACGGGAACACAAATGGGGACAATTGGAAGTAATGAAGACAAAATTACAAAACGTTTTAGTAGAATCTGAGAACCATATAGTAAATACTTCATTTGAACACACACCACCATCATATATATATAGATCGTCATTATAATCCTTAATAAATATACATTTTTATTATGACATAACTATAATTCGTATCATTAGTATTTTCTCAAGTGTTTCTATAAGAATTGTATTCTTACTTATAAGTATGTAAATGTTTTATACAATTAATATAATGATAATGATAACAAACTAATTATCATTATGTATGTGTATTATGCTCTTATTATTATTATTATCATTACAGACACTTAATACTATTAGATCCATTAATGTTTAGATGGATTTTATATATCGTTTTGTGTATTATATTCTCTGGGGAAATATAAATTGAGCGTTATTATCATTATTATTTGTAATATATGTTATGTATATTGATAAATGTTTCATTTAATGTCGGTATTGTATTACTACATTACTCAGATTTAATGCCTTTAGGTAAAAATTCTTATTAGGATGATATTTTAGTTGGATAAAAAGATTGTTTTTTTTTTTATTTTTTAAGTATCTGGCTAGAAAGGAAAAATAAGATTGATATTGGGGTAAATCATCTTGGTGTAGGTATTTCTATTTGTTGTTCTTTTTTTTAGTATAAATAAAGATGGAAAATTTATAGAAGAAATTTAGAGGATTCTAAATCTTTATAATAAATGTATAAATTGAAATAGTTACTTGATAAAGGAGAAAAACTATACCATTTTAAACAAAAATGTTGTTTAGTTATACTCATTTAAATAATGTGTGATATTAAATGTTTTATTTAAATTTTAGTTGAACAACTGTTCAATGAAAACAATTTGGTTACATTAATGATGTCACAAACTATAAGATCTATGGGTATAGAAAATTAGTTTACAGGTAATGGATAAATAAAAAAAAGGACTGAAAAAAGTGTTATTGAATGGATTCAGGTTATACAGGAGTTTCTTTTTACTTCCTGGAGTGAATTATTTACTATACAGATTTCTTTTAAAAAACATGTATTTTCATGATACTACAAAATGATTTAAATTGATATTTAGATAGCTTTATATGTTGAAAATTCTATAAGATTTTCTAGACAGATGTGTAGTTAATTCATTGGTAATCTACATTTGAATGATAACTCCGCATGAAATCCCTCTAATGCTACTGCCGGTCCCAAGTCCGGATAAATGAGGAGGGTTAGATATGAGGTTGGCGATCCCATCCTCTAGAAAACTAACTTGCTAAAAAAAGGCTAATCAGAAAAACATTATTCAAGTAACAATTGAATAATAAGTACAAGACTGAGGAATCAGTGAGTTTTGACAGTTTTTACAAAGAGTATGTAACAGGGTTTCACATTTTGAACTTATAAAGTTATATAATACTTTCACTTGTTCTGTCTTATTTACCTGGTGTATTCCATGTATCATTACATGGGGTTTGAACAGTAGGCCAGGCTCTCTTTATTGTATTAAACATAACTATTATTACTTATAACATGTAATATTTGTAATATAAAATCTTGATGAATCCCCATCTAAACATTATATGATAACTTCGCTCAAAAGTAAGGTCACGTTATAGCACCATTCCTATAATTTTGTTTTCGGTTAATCTTGTCAAGCCCTTCGATTGGCTTATTTAACAGATAGTGTTTTTCGAACGGTAACAATTAGTCTATTTCTTTGTACAATTCTTATTACTATCATGACTATCATGCTCGATAACATGTGACAGACTGCACAAATATCTCTCTCTACCTTAAATGTTAGTAGTTCAAATATATACATATGTATGCTTGAATCTTATCAATTGCTTCGCTTCGATTCAATTTGACTCTGAATCTGCCTCTGTATTCGCTTGCCCGTGAGCATTAGTCTTTTTCTTCAAATTCTCTTGGTGTGCTTGTAACTTTGTTATCAGCGCTATCCAGTACTAAACTGTGGTTGACGCTCTGTAAAAGCCTTCTGAATTTATACACTTTTGGGATTTATTTAATAACGGTCATCAGGGTAATTTATAAACGAAGTCTAAGAAATCATCTCGTAGTCAAGCCACTACAAGGCAATCAGCATTTTAAGAGCTATAACATAATCTATAAGGCTATTAAACTGTGATAACATCATAATTCACTCATGCACTAGTTACAACTAATGTTCTGAAACCTACCACTGTTTATTTCTAATAGAGTTTTTTTCATACAGTAACCTTTAAAAGAGTTTCGTTCTTACAAAATCATTGTGTATACGAAATTATAGTCAAAATATATTAGATGAGATTTTCACTTATATTCATATTATTGTTGTTATCTTAAGAGATAAGATATTTAACTATATTATATGAAAGGAAATAATTTGTAGTTATGTAAGGGAAAGGAATATATCAAAGTAATTATGATTTATAACTGACTAATTTCATCTTCACTTAACTAATTAGCTAGTAATATTGAAACATGAAATTTTAGAGAATCAACTTTATTATAAGTTTTTTTTTCAAAGGAATATCTCTTGATTTATTTAAGTTAAGTTAATTTAGGGAATTCGATAAATAAATTGAGACTTAAGTAATTTAAATAGCTGAAATCATGAGTCAATTGAAGCTAGACCACTATGAAAAACCTGGAAGCACTGGACGGCCGTTCCGTCCAAGTATGGGACTACTAAGCAGTGCACATCCACGATCCCGGCCCCCGCGGGATTCGGACTCAGAATCTATCAGTCTCGCACGCGAGCACTTAACCGTTAGACCACTGAGCCGGTATTCAACGGAGACTTAAGTATTAAAGAGTATTTTCATATCTTGATACAATTCAACTGAAATTTCTTTATAGAAATATCATTTTTGAAATGGAGTCAGAACGTATTATTTACCAAATTTAATTGTAAAAGTACATACGATATTTTGCATACATTTAAATTAGATGTATGAAAAATATGTGTAGGTTGTAAGATATCAAAATGCTTGAGTTATATATTTCAAATCGCCCGTAAAAAAAGGGCATGAATAAGCATCCCTTCAGCTTTTTAAATTTTCAGCTTGAAGATTCTCGAGGTTCGTTGTGACAAATCACCTTTATGACTATTAACCATCGATGGATCTTGTAATATAGTCTATTAAACCAAATCTAAAACTTATTTTTATACATATTTACAAGTTTGACTTAGGGGGGTTTAATATCTTTTATTTGAGTTCATTACTACTGTGGTGTATGCTACTTATGTCTATTGACATAAGAAGAAGTATGTAACACCAGACAAAAGCGGAACACCTGGCAGCAGAAGGTTGCAAAGATCGAATCGAGGAGAAAGCGAACCGAGAGTAATTGTAATAGTAATGAAGAGACGATGAAGATTGAAAGAATTAATGGAGGATTTATGAATGAAGTATTTAAGGCATGGCCTTCAAATTTTACGAAAGAGCTCTGTAATTTTGTGCTAAACAATAAATTGGTTTTCCCCACCTGAGTTCTCGTTCACTACACTCCATGAATAATGTTAACAATTTATAGAATATGCTTCATCTCTGAGTCCAACAAGTGTTTCAAGATATTTAACCTTAATTACACTGTGTCAGCTGTGAAGTATACATAGGTAACACATTTACAGTAGGTACTCTACTAATGTTCTTGGTTTGATAAAATTTCATATCCTGGGTTTTGTATCACAGTAAGCATTGTCATGTCAAGGAAAATTTCACAAATAACAATACAAATTTGTATGATGCAAATTTAACTCAGGCTACAGTTAAGGTTATTGTGAAATGTCCTCAGAAGGCACACAAAATATCTTACTGATAAAGTTACGACTTTAAATTCAGCGCTGAATATTATGAATGGAACCGCCTACAGATATCGCTGAATCGGTCTTTTGTATCCAAAATTTTGCTTCTTTAATAAAGTGGAGAACTATGGTAGTCAAACAAAATTCATTGGAAACCCGAAATTTTATCCAAAGTAGATACACTAATAGTAACGAATTATACCAGAACAAACAATACTAAAAAACCAGGTCCATTGTGAGTTCAAGTTATTTGAACTATTGCAGTTAAATAAACCTTTATATAAATTATAACTCCGGCAAATCTCTCGGAATATAACACCTAAAATAATGCATTGATTTAAAATTACAAAATTAAACAAAATCTTTAACATCATATGTCACTTACCTGGTTTCTTGGTTTGAGTTTTAAACGACACTATTCTTCTGCGAACCAAACAAACAAGTATAAGAGTCGCAATGAGAACCAAGGCAAATATAATAGATAGACAAGTAATCATTATGTCATTGTTTGTATAACTATTAAGTTTGTGATTTTGTTTACTCATCAAAAGATTTCCATAAGTCAAACCTGTTCCTTTTTGATAGAGATTATCGTTGCTGAATTCTTGAATAGAATTAAAATTGTTTTGAATATGATTAGGATGATTTTGTTTGAATGCTGAAGATACTATTGTTTCGGCTGATGTTGATCCTGGAGCATTTATGAATTGATTCGGTGAATGATATTGAGACTGTTTACTTTCTAAATTGTGTATATCTTTTTCTTTATTATTTTGTATCATGATTTTTAAATTGTTATATAATGTACATCGTGGTTTTGGATCTTTACCTTGGTCACATGCCTCTAATGTAAGTATATGCATACTGGATTTGTGCAGAAGACTATCAAATTCATCCTTAGTTGGTAAATTAGAGGTATTTGATGAATCATATAATTCATTGCTATGATCGTTAAGTTTATTGTTATCACTGAAAGGATTTGATAAATACAGCAATCCGCTTGTCGAATCTAGTCCAAACAATCCATAATTATTTCCTGTTAAAATATTGTAAGTAATTAAACCATTATTCCCTTCATCTTTATCTTCAGCTTGAATATAAGCTAGTTTGTAACCGGTTGTCTTTTGATCTAAAGCGATGGCCAGAGTGTTTGCTGTGGAATTGGGACTAATAAATACTGGCCAATTATCGTTGACATCATCAACAATCACTGTAACTGTTGATGTACCAGTATACTGTATACTCCTTGAGTTGAGCTTGTTTATACTACTAAATTCGGATGATTTAATTTTCGTGTCCTTAACTAAAACACGAAATATATATTGAGATTTTTCTTCACGATCCAGTGGTTGACGATTTCTAATAATACCAGTAATTTTATCAATTGTAAAATTAACTGAATCTGGATCATTAGCAAAGCTATATTCCAATGGACCATATGCAGATGAATCAATATCTGTCGCATTAACTTGACCTACTATTGTACTACGTGCTTGATTTTCTTGTAAATGAAAAGTATAATTATTGGTAGAGAAAACTGGTTCATTATCATTAAGATCATTGATGATTATCTAAAATATAACAAGAAAACTTTATTATTAAAAATATTATTAGTCATTAGTACAGCATTAACTTCATACACTAAAAATCTTACATATTTACCATTGCTTACAATGATCTCATTTTCTGTATCACACATTTTCACAATCAGCAGTAACCTTGGAGATCATTTAAAGCGTGACGAGTAAATTAGAATTACCAACTCATCAAATAAGCACATAATGCTAAATGAATAAAAAACCAAAGATCATAGACATAACTACATAGGGGAACATTACAATATAATTATGTCTAAATATATTGACGGTGGTCAGGAATCAGATAACTATAGTAATAATATGAATGAAACATGTAGACTTCAATAGAATACTTCAAAATTTAATAAACTGTGGAGAGTAAGATGTCATGCAATATGAATCTGGAAAAGAATAAATTTATAATCAAGGAAAGTTAAGTATGATTGAGCTATCATTTTAATGAACGTTACAAAATATTCCCACTAACTAATATCTGTCCGTCACCAGATTTGTACGGCAAATTCTAGGATTCAGTTGTCAGTTGTTAACTAACGCAATGTCTACAGTTCTTTGTAGTTAAACAGTGATAAAATATTCATTAAACCGTAATTGAGAAAATAGCTACCTTTTATAAAATAAGCTACTTAAAGCAAACATTTATCTTCAAATATTTAGGCTGAAATAAATGAATTTAGTGGGGTGATTTGGATGTGAAACTGATTTTGTCTAACCTTCATTTATACAATTTGTTTTTCATTTGTCAACTACTAATTAACACAATGCTATAAATGCAGTAATGTTTGCCATAATGGTATATACACACTCAATAGCTTTAGCACAACACGCAGGGTATTACTTGTTACAACTTTCAACCATTATCAAAGTTAGAATCTTCAATACCGACGTCAAGACAGTTCTACTGTACGGAGCTGAAACTTGGAGAACTACAACAAACAAGATCAACAAAGTACAAGTATCTATAAATAGTTGTCTACACAAGATACTAAACATCCAGTGGCCGGGTAACATCATCAACACCCTTCTGTGAGAGAGAATAAACCAGCTTTCAGCTGAAGAGGAAATTAGGAAAAAACGGTGGAACTGGATAGGACATACATTACGCAAACCTTCAAACTGCATCACGAGGCAAACCCTAACTTGAAATTCTGAAGGGAAGTGGAGAAGAGGAAGGCTGAAGAACACATTAAGTCAGGAAATAGAATCAGACATGAAAAAGATGAATAACAACTGGAAAGGGCTGGAAAGGATTGCTTGGTCCAGAGTTGGATGGCGAGTGCTAGTGAGCACCCTATGCTCCTCCACGAGGAGTAACAGGCGTAAGTAAGTAAGTTAATTATGCCATTCAGGTATTAGCTGAATATATATATATATATTAACGAAAGTGAAATAATTTGTTATCTAAATCATTTTGTCCTTTTACAACTATAAACTATGCATTCATAAACTCCTAACTTAATATTAAACATTCTAACTTTGTTCTAATATTATTATTTCTCAAAAATTAATATGTAAATTTAAGTAAACATTCACAATATCTGGCGCTAATAATTGGATACCTTTAAATGTGCAAATGTGTAAATTTTGACAACTTTTTTTTCATTTTTTCATTTTAAATAAATGTGAGGTACATTTTATGTATGTTCTGTCAATTAACTAAATATAAATAATCATTGTGAATAATAATGTAAGTACAAACATACTTGCACTGTAGCCGTGCCCGAGAGTGGAGGATTTCCATGATCAACTGCTAATGCAGTTAATATATATTTTTCTTTGACTTCTCTATCGAACATGTCCATTGTAGTTATGATACCTGTATGTGAGTCAATTTTGAATTTAGTTGAGTTAACTCCATCTTCAAGAAGAAAAAATGTCATTTGCGAATTAATCCCAATATCTAAGTCAGTTGCTAAAAGTCCTTGTAATGATCCAGTCTGATGAACGTTATTAAAATAACCTTTGTTAACTTTTTGGGATTGCTGTCTCACTTGAGTACCGTATGGAGCGTTTTCATCAACTTGTAAATATAGTATTTCATGTGAAAATTTTGGTCGATTATCGTTTTGATCTAGGATACGAATGGTTATATTTCGTTCTGTGTAATGTCCAACCATGTCAGAGCAAACAATTGAAACCATTTGATGAGAAGTGCTTTCACGATCTAAAATTCTAGCTGTAATTAAATGATACTCTGTTAATAAGTTCACTTCAGTGTTTCTATCAAATTCAGGTTGAGCTTGTGAAGTCAGTCGTATAAGTGAAAAATTTGAGTCTTTCAAGTTGCATTCAACTTGATCCTGTCCACCGAAATCTGGATCGTATGCCTACCAAATAGTAAATGTAAAATATAGAAAACTTAATTTTAAACAAAGATTTAATATTAGGCAGCTAGAATGTGAATGTTAATCCGAAAATACATTCATGTATAAAGATTATGCCCTTGAATAGAAATATTAAATTTAAACATGAAATGTATAGAATTGGTCAAAATGAATGTTACACATGACAACGCTTCATTTACAATATATTACATAGTTGCTAATTCAATTAAGTAATTTTTGAACTGAGAAATTGTGTATGGAGGACAGTTGACAAACTTGTTCGAAGTAAAGACCGGTGTCAGGCAAGGTTGCTTACTCTCACCCTTCCTCTTTCTCCTGGTGATCGACTGGATCATGAAGACGTCAACATCTGAGAGGAAGCACGGGATACAGTGAACAGCTAGTATGCAGTTGGACGATCTAAACTTCGCAGATGATATAGCCCTCCTATCGCAAACGTAACAACAAATGAAGGAGAAGACGACCAGTATAGCAGCAGCCTCAGCAGCAGTAGGTTTCAACATACACAAAGGGAAAAGCTAGATTCTCCGATACAATACAGCATGCACCAATCCAATCACAGTTGATGGAGAAGATTTAAAAGATCTAAAAACCCTTACATATTTGTGTAGCATCATTGATGAACACGGTGGTGGATCTGATGCAGATGTGAAGGTGAGGATCGGAAAAGCAAGAGCAGCACATTTACAATTGAAGAACATCTGGAACTCAAAACAACTGTCTGTCAAACAACATCAAAGTAACAATTCTCAATACAAATATCAAGACAGTTCTATTGTACGAGGCACAAACTTGGAGAACCACTAAAGCCATCATCCAGAAGATACAAGTGTTTATTAACAACTGTCTACGCAAAACACTTAGGATCTGTTGGCCAGACACTATCAGCAACAACCTACTATGAAAGAGAACAAACCAGATCTCAGTGGAGGAAGAAATTAGGAAGAAGTACTGGAAGTGGATAGGACACATATTGAGGAAAGCACCCAACTGCGTCACAAGACAAGCCCTCACCTCGAATCCTCACGGCCAAGAGAGGAGAGGAAGACCAAAGAACACATTACGCCGAGAAATGGAGAGAGATATGAGAACAATGAACAACAGTTGGATAGAACTAGAAAAGAAGGCCCTGGACAGAGTGAGTTGGACAGTGCTGGTCGGCGGCCTATGCTCCACTGAGAGTAACAGGCGTAAGTAAGTAAGTAATTTTGAAATCAAACAATTATTACTCTTTTTTTGGAAAACTTTTGTTCGAATGAAAGACTTGATAGAAAAATGACAAATTATTAAACTGATGTTATGGTATTGATATCACATAATTAAAGTTTAAAGCTTGAATTCATTTACGTGTTTGATCTTGCTTGGCAAACACGACTTATATAGTGTTTAATTCAAACTAAATTATCAATAGAATGAAATGAAAATTAATGTTATTGGAACTGTAAATGTGAACATATGTAAAAAATCACGAACAAAGATGTTTAAGAGCTAAGCAGTTTATGACTAGCTTTAAATCTGAAGCTTACTAATAGGAGACTTGAGTTATTTGTAATTATTAAATCATATACACTACAATAGTACTGTTTGGGTTTTTACGTGAAAGTCCGGATAGTGTCTGGTTCTCCTGAAAACCAACGTAAAATTACCCTGGCCCACAAGGGTATATTATATTACTGTACTTACTACAATAGTATAACGGAATAAACAAATAAACTGGCGAGTATAGATAAAAACTGAATCAAAATTAATTATCATCAAGTTAGCTTTCATAAGTCGTATATTTTTGTTCATATCTTATCGGCTAATGATCAAAGACTGCATTCCATATTTTTATGGATTTCTTTAAACTAACGATCTTGACTATTATTATTCTTATACTGAATAGATCCGTGAATAACATGGAGAGATACAATAATCTGTTCTGATGTGGAATTTTTTCGGGTTATCTATAGGCTCACCTTTATTCAATTAATCAAGTATAAACTAGTAAATGTTCTCAATACATTTTCTGTCTAATAGTCTTGTTCTCGATATTCTACTCAGTATTGTTTCAACTCGCTTTTTTTCCATTTTTCTGATTATCTTAGTAAGCCAATGAAGCAGTTAACCTATCTCAGTCTTTTATTCCAGCATTATTATAGCACTGGAAGCATGTGCCAGTGATTTATTCATAATACACTTCTTTCACTACTATTTCAATCAATAATATGGAAATTGATTTTCAGTACTAATTTTTTATAGGAACGTCATCAGATATGTTTAACCTAGTTCAATATCTGTCTGATTAATATGGACAATTATTTATCTTAATACAGGTATCACTGTTTTCTCAGTTAGTCGAAGGAAGTGTAAACTATAGTGCTTAAAATGACTACAGATATATAGATATTTACTTACTTGTACAGTGGCTACAATGGTACCAACAGGCTGATTTTCAACAACCCAAAAGTAGCTAAACGAATTCGATGTTGTAACAGTATCTATTGCATTTGAATCGATTAGTTCTGGATTTGGAAGCAATGAAATTATGGGTGGCTCATCATTCTCATCTGTAACAAGTATAATAACAGTTGCTTCACTTGAGCGTGTATATGGTCTTGTTGCTTCGTCTTCAACAACGGCTCGAAAGCGAAATTGAACATTTGCACCTTTGTTAATATTCTCATCAATATCTTTCAACTGATAAGCACCTCTTACATTGGGCAAAACTATTTTGTTGTTATTATGATTAATATGACTGTTAATTTGATCAAGTTTGTCTACATTTAATGGTTGCTTAACTATAATTTGACCATTTGGACGTATATCGAAATAGTGTCTAGCAATTTTCTCGGCTGGTTGCCAATAATGATCTTTACTAAAACTAAAATGAAAGATGCCATTTATACCTGAATCTAAATCGGTAGCGTTTAATAAAAGAACTGTTGACCCTACTGGAGTTGTTTCAGCTATTGGCATGGATGTTGTAAATATTGGTTGAGTAAACTGGGGTGTATTATCATTAACATCTTCTATAAAAATATCTACATACAAAGTTGAAGTAAATCGTTTAAATGTTGATTCATTAGATAATGTTGATAAGGTAGACGATGACAATGATCCATCTGTTGCTTTTAATATTAATTTGTATTCTGACTGTTCTTCTCGATCTATCTGTTTAGTTACATATAAATGAAGTCCATCAATTGAATCCTCAATTAAACTAAACGGTATATGAGATTTATCAAGCGAATTAACAGGACTAAGTTCATAAGTAATCAGTCCATTTATTCCTGCATCATTATCCATTGCTGGTGGTATATTACGACGTGATCCAACTGGATCACCATCCAGGAATGTTATACGAAATCTTTGTAAATGTCCTTGCCAATATGGAGCATTGTCATTAATATCTTGAATGTTAATACGTATATGAAATAGTCGAATTTGCTTTTTATTATTTGCCTCGATGTCTATCTTATTTATTATAGAATTTTTCTGATGAATAAACAAACCTATTTGTATAATTATGGAACAAGATATTTTTTCTGTTTGTAAGATATTTTGTCGATGAGTATATATGCTTGAAAGTTGTGCTGAATCAATATTTATGAGAGATGAATCTATATGATGTTGCTTAGGGCAAATTTGATCACGATCCAATCGCCTACTGAGAATTATTCTTCCATCCGGTTTTATCTGTATATAAAGCGGAATGAGTTAAAAGTAAGTTTAGAAAAAACGACAGTAGATATATAAAAATGTGTTTATTTAAAACGATTGATTTAGGTAAGGGGCAAATCTTCAGGTACACCATCCTCAAAAATGTGGTATCAAATATTTATTAGTAACATTAATTTACTAAATACTGTAGCAAAGGCCCGGGCATGAACAACAATGAAAAATGCGTTATTCTTAGGATAAGATTAGAATACGGAACTGTCATAGGGGTTAAATTATTAAACAGCAGTGTCATAAACTAGATAACTATTGCTGATTCAATTTGATACTGGAATGCACAAAGGTTAGTTAGGTTATTCAGAAGTCAACACAATGGAAAAATGGAGATGGTAATCGTCAAACAGTCTTCTAAGTGTAATCACTCTCTTTTGTTAAGCAGGTCAATCAGTAAATTGAAGAAACTCAAGCAACTTTTAAATTTACTTTACTGTATTAAATAGAAAACAACTGTGAAGAAACAGAGTAAATCAAAGAAATTAAAGTAATAAGTAAAGAGAACAAACAAACTAATATTTCATTTTCTACTGCTTGTTTGAATTGTCCGATAGATGTTTAGGAATACAATTGATCAGTCCCTTATTGGCATATGTGTATCCTGTGCGCGTCACCTTGATATTGCATTGAGTCACAAGAATTATAAGCAAAGATTAATAGTGGCTAGCAATGGAATCCAGAATGTGCGTTTTGTCATATTTCGGGCCCATCAGCAGGATGTACCTGCATCCCAGAGTCGATATTTACTCCCGGATAGATCATTTGCAGTCCTAAGCATCAATGAAAAGATTTAAATAAAAATAGCCATCAGAACTCAGTAGCTAACTGGATAACGTGATGGCGTTTAAAGCGAACGGTACTGAGTTCGAGTCCCAGAGTGAACATCAACTCTGAGAAGCACGTAGATCCAGATGACGGGTCCCAAACAAAACGGAACGCACATCCTGTATTTCATTGATAACCACTATCCATCTTTGACTATTAAACTAATATTTGCATTTCTCAATATAAAAGTGATAGCATGATATTGAATAAACCTATTCAAGTCTGTTCTTATTGTAGTCATAGATCATACAGAATTGACAATTAGTAAAATATGGATATAAAACAATTTCTTTTCCTGATACATTTTACTAAGCATGAAATTTGATATCTTTTATAACAGGAAAAAAGAAAAAATAATTTATAACTCACAAATGATCAAAACTAAGAAAAGAACTTTTCTTATTCAGTTTCTTTGATATAGGTCAACTTTTGTTCGACAATAAAGAATTAGGTTTACACTAATTTATGTTAAAAATCTATAGTTACAAAAACCATTAACTATTTTAATTATGTATGAAATCAAATAAAAATAATATTGATTTACTTTGTTCATTCCTTGTAGATTAAAAACTTAAACTATTAAACTCTATTACAGTTATTTTTCTCATTACAAGTACATTGATTAAAATTGAAGTTATTCTAAAGCAGAAGGCTTAATTGTTCATCTCATACCGAAGTATGTCAAACTTAAAGTCCTTCAAACGGATGAAGTAGTAGCCATTTGTATGAAGAAAGCGGAACTATGCGTACAAAAGAAATAAATTCAACCGCTCCTCCTCCTCCCCTAGTCAACCTCAAGTCCAATTAATCAATAGTAATCTTTGCTATTGAATGACATATTGTATTTACAACCTTTCATAGTCAAATGTATTTTTCTCTTTTATCGTTATTCACACATGTTCGCATTATAATTATTATTAGTAATTTCACTGGTTGAAATCATGAGTCATTTGAAGCTAAACCACCATGGAAAACTTGTAAGCACTGGACGGTCGTTTCGTCCTAGTATGGGACTCCTCAGCAGTGCGCATCCACAAGCTCGCCTCGCAAGATTCCAACCCACGACCTATCGGTCTCGCGCGCGAGCACTTGATCATTAGACCACTGAGCCGGTATCCAACGGTGTTAATGTCTAACTTCAACTATTTTATTCACCATCATTAAATTTACCAATTACATATACGGTCAACATTTAAAAAAATAATTCTAGAAATTATTTTTTGTACAATATTTGCAATTGTAGTACTCTCGAAGTTCCAGTAAGATATTAGGTTTAACCAATTTAATCAGGTATCATATTGATTAATCTAGAAACTAGGATATAGTCAAGATTAATCTTCTTATGTACCATAACCTAATTATATTGTAAATTAATTATTCCTTGGATTTATTATATTTTAGCCAGATGCTAGTAACTACTATGTTTGTATTTTTACATGAAATAAAATAATAATATTAAGGTTCTATTAAATGACTGATTTTGAAGTATTAGATTAAGTGTTTTATATGCTGACGTAATAAAATAATATACAATTAGGAGTGGAATATCGATCGTATATCATCTTATGTAAATATACAATCATTCTTTGGTCGATAAGCGTCTGCGTGCAAGACTGAAGATCCTAGGTTCGAACCCCTTTTGTGTGGGATCGTGGATGAGCGTTGCTGAGGAGTCCCATGGTAGGACGAAACAACCGTCCAGTGCTTCCAGGTTTTCAATGGTGGTCTAACATTCATCCATTCATGATATCAATTTAAAGATTATATGACTGTTTAATGATACTTTAAGTATCGCATAAACTACTGTTTATGTACGAAAAGAAAGTTAACTGTTAGGGACATAATTTATGATGCTTATGGTGGTAGATGGAATTGATCACTTCTAAGTACTTTAGTCAGTTTACATGTACCCTAAATACTATATATATATATATATATATATGCAAATTCATGGTATAATGAAAACAATAATTGTTCACTTTCTGATAGATTACTTTGAATCATGCAAACATAGGCTATTTAACCTAAATGGCGCAATTCCAAAACGTCTTTTTATTCCCAATATACGTCACTCCAGTACAACGTCACCTAGAGAGCTGTGAAATACTGGGGATCATTGGAAAACTGCTTTGTCCTAATTTACGGATTTTCAGCACTGTTTATCTACAAACGTTTTAGTTATTAAACCTATTGCTGTCAAGTATCACAGTAAGTGCGTAGTTTATAGACTATTGATTTAGTTTTTGGTGGTCTACGTATCCGAATTACGTAAATCCATGTTATAAAATAATTATGTTTTAATGTCAATGGTGAAATATGTTGCTCTCCTAATAAGTTTGGTTTACACTGGACACCTCTTTCGAAAACGTTGGCAATATAGTTAAATTGATGTGTTCATTTAAGTGCACAATGTTGAGACCACTAAGATTTTCCAAAGTAAAGATATAAATGTAAGTAGACCTAAAAAAATTATGATGCCTATTGTGATCAAAACTAAATAACTAGCGGTTGAAATACACTTCTATTAAGATATTTTTAATTCACAAAAGAAAATAATTTTTTAAATTTAATTTCGACACATTTTTTATTCACTTAGCATTTGAACACAACAAGTACGTTTTGTCCTAACTAATACGCTAGATATGACTAAAACTAACTACTGATGCTCATACTCAGATAAATTCTTCATTAACAACAAATGTTGATGAATCCTTTTATTCTAAATCTGATCGTTAAATATGTTAGTTAAACTTAGTTAGTTAGTTAAAGATGTCTAGTATAACACCTAAAATTCAATTATATTCAATTATTTTATGGAGTAAATTCCATAATAACTTCTTCTTATATGTTATCCTTGACAGTAATGATTAAACTTGGAAGCATTGAAAGGCCGTTTCTTCCTAGTATGGGACTCCTCAGCGGTGCGCATGCACAAGCCTGCTCACCCCTGAGAAATTCAAACCCAGAACCTATCACTCTCGCACCAGGCGCTTAACCAACTAGATCACTGAGCCGGCATCCAACGGTGTTAATGTCTAACTTCAACCAATCCACGAAGTTACGCCACCGTACACCATTGTCTTCAATGAGTTGATATGTCACAACAGACCTGGTTGAACTCAATTGACTCATGATTTCAACTAGTGAAATTTCTAAAATCTCCACCAAATCCATTCTGATAGTAATGATTAAAATTAATTTCTGAGATTCTTATCACTATGGAAACGTTATAATTATATTCATGACTTCTATAAATTAAATATTATATAATTATTACAACAAAATATTTCATTCTATACCTATCAGATAAGAGTTTATCAAAATAATGAGTTAATTTTAAAATATTAGTAAATTATGTTTATTGTTTGGTATACATTTTCAAATTAACAATCACTAAAAGTATCTTAATTGAATTTATCTTTTCACTATTATCTACATAACACCAAAAAAACACAACATATTTCATTATTAGAGTAATAAGATGAAATAAGCATCCTAGAATCCATTACTAACCACTATCTATCATTACTTATAAAACTTATGATTTAAGATAATATCGAGACAATCCGCATAGAATGTACTATATGCCAATAAGAGACGAATCAACTGCAATCCTAAATAACAATAAGAAGATACAAGCAAACAATATCAAGTGAATTTAGATTAATCTGTTTTTATAAATATGCAAATAATATAAATGAGATTAAATAAATCATTTGTATCATTTGTATGAAATATATAACAAGAATGGATACTTATAACATGGGATTTATATATCGGATAGAGAAATAATCGTTTAGAATAGTATTATCCAATCAACTCATTACAATGTTTTAATAAAAGTCTCAAGTCATCTTCAGTAAAAGATCATGGTACTTATTTGTGCTGAGAGATGGTTTAATTAAGTAAAACAAAAGAAGAAAAAGGAATGTAACCTCAGGTTTTTCATTATCCAAATTATTTCTTTCACGGAATCAACTTAAGTAGCTTGTTGTTTGATTTAATGCCGGAGGTAGTTTCAAAATGAAAAAGAAATAGATTGATTCCTTTTATATTTCCTTGAAATTCTATTATATATCTAATTATTACAATTCACTAGTTACAATCATTATATAATTACTATTTAGGTGTGTGTGTGTTTGTGTTGTATGTAGTTCTAATGCTATTTAAGTTTATTTGCTTGTTTTATTAAATTTTATAAAATCATATAGACTATTTTGTTTAACTCAATCTAAGTAGTCTGAATGTATTAAGGTTAATAGGTGAATTCATTGTATTCTGTATTGCTCACTTGAAATAATTCTAGTAAGTTCCCTTTATTAACTGATTAATTATACGGTATTTAATCCTGAGTTTGATTTTCAGATTAAAAAACAAAAACAATAAATAATGAATTTCGTAATTATCAGAATGGGTTTTGTGGAGAGTTTAAGAAATTTCACAGGTTGAAATCATGAGTCAGTTGAAGCTAGACCACCATTGAAAACCTGGAAGCACTGGACGGCCGTTTCGTCCTGATATGGGACTCCTCAGGACGAAACGGCCGTCCAGTGCTTCCAGGTTTTCAATGGTGGTCTAGCTTCAACTGACTCATGATTTCAACCTGTGAAGTTTTGTGATTAGTCACCATGTTTTAAACAAGAAATGACGGTGAGACTACAATTTATGCACGAACCAATCAGGTATAAGATAACAGGTCTCGGATTTCGGTGCAAAATTCACTCATCCATTTGGGTAAATAAAGTTTTGGCATTAAAGATGATGTCAGTTTGTGATGAAAACCCTAAATCTAATTCCTAACTCTAACTATACACTGTAAATCATAATTCTAATTCCTCATACAGGTTTATAACCCTTATTTAGTCCTAGTTATTAGGTGGACACTCTCAAGGTCACTTTAGCGTCGCTCAAAGTTCGTCCATAAATTATAGTCTCACCGAAACGACTAACTGTAATATAAAAACTTATATGTAACTAGTCTATATGTCATTACATTGAAATTATTAGTACTTCAACTCTTGATTGATCAGTTACTTAATTGCGATTTTATAAGAGAATCAAGAAAACTTGAAAGTTGTTAGTATTTCACTAATTTTCATCTACCCAAGTAACAAGAGCTCTCTGTGGTCATCACTTAAAATTAATCGTTTACTGACGAACTTGACATTACTCCCAAATGAATAAAATCAATAACCATTATAAGCAATAGAGATGAAATTCGTAGATTATTTTTTAGAAATCTATTATGCTAAGGATCTAAATCATATCAGTACAGTCCAATAGTTCATTTATCTGTGGAATGTTAAATCTGGTTTCCAAAATAATTAACAAGCAATTTTTAAGCAGAATAACTTGGTTCGACTAAACTACATGCTAAGTTTCTTATTCTAATATTCTTGTCTTTGTTATCTGTATCCACACATATTTATAATATTATTCTTATTGATTTAACCAACACTTAATATCTTGCACACATTTACATAGCATACCTCACTCTACTATTTTCCATTAAATTCACATAACAATAAATGTATTATTGCTTATGTACACCTGTTAACTTTTATGGAGCTAAGATTCTCCAACCAACGTTGTCCTGGGATATCCTTCCCAGGTTTGTCCATGTGCCATTCATTCTTTCGATGTTTCACTCTAATTCCTGACGCAATGTGTTTTTTGGCCTTCCTCTTTTCTGTTTTTCTCCAAGATTCCAAGTTAGGGCTTGCCTCGTGATGCAGTTTAATGGGTTCCTCACTGTATTTCCTATACACTTCCAACATCTTTTCTCAATTTCCTCCTCAGCTGGAAGCTAGTTTGTTCTCTCCCAAAGCAGGCTATTGCAGATGGTATCTGGTCAACGGGTATTGAGTATCTTGCGTAGACAACTGTTTATAAACACGTGTACCTTTTTGATGACAGTTGTAGTAGTTCTCCACATTTCAACTCCGTACATTAGAACTCTCTCGATATTCGTATTTCGACATTGTTTGACAGACAGTTGCTTTGAGTTCTACATGTTTTTTCAATTGGAAATCGATCTTTGCTTTGCCGATTCTCACTTATACGTTGGCATCAGATCCTTCCTATTCATCCATGATGCTTTCCGGGTACGTGAAAGGTTCCACATCTCTCAGAGCTTCTCCATCATGCGTTCTCCGTGCTGTATTTGGGAATCTTTATTCTTCTTTTGTGTATGTTGAGGCCCACTAATGCAGAGGCTGCTGCTACACTAGTTGTCTTCATCTGCATTTGTTCGTGTGTATGGGATAGAAGGGCCAGGTCATCTGTGAAGTCCAGATCGTCTAATTGGTTCTGAGCTGTCCATTGTATGCCGTGTTTTCCCTCAGATGTCGAGGTCTTCATAATCCAGTCGGCCAACAGAAGTAAGAGGAAGAAAGAGAGTAGACAGCCTTGTCTGACTCCGCTCCTTTATTGGAATACATCTGTCAGCTGTTCTCCATGCACAACTCTGCAGTCGTATGAATTCTGGATAATTTTGATGGTTTTCTCGGGTGCACCATAGTGTCGAAGAAGTGTCCATAAAGTCCTCCTATCCACACTGTCAAATGCTTCCTCATAGTCATTGAAGTTGAGGTATAGTGACCAGTTCCACACAACTGACTGTTCAACAATGATCTGTGTGTGCTGCTTCGATGTCCGGTAGATTCATTGGAGCCGGCCTATTCAAAAGTTCCTCGAATTACTCTACCAGTCTGTTCCACTGTTCTTGAATTTCAGTGATTGGCCTGCCTTCTTTCTCCTTGACCGATCTCTCTCGTTTACTATATTTCCCTGTTAGTTTTTCCGTTCTGTCGTAAAGCTGTTTCATATTTCCTTCTCTTGCAGCTTTTTCTGACGTCAGTGCTAGTTCTTCCACATATTTCTACTTGTCGGCTATAATGCTCTTCTTCACTTACTTGTTTGCTTCTATGTACTCAGCTTGTGCTTTGACTTTCTCTGCTCGTGTTTGGCTGTTGTTAATTGCTGTCTTCTTGTTCTTCCTTTCTTTGATCCTGTCCGGTGTTTCTATAGAGATCCATTCCTTATGACGATGCTTCTTGAGGCCAGGAACCTCTCGACACGTTGAAGTTAATGCTTCTTTGATACCATTCCAGTTGCCCTCCATAGTGGTTTCTTCTTCCTTCAGTAGATTCTGTAAGGCTTGGAACCTGTTTTTATGAGCTATCTTGAATTCATTGTTTTCTAGTATCTCGAAGGAAGGTAGTATTGAACCTTTATAGTGCTGTTTCCCAACTGTTTAATGTTTCTTTATCCTCAGTTTTATCTTGGCCACAACCAGGTGGCGATGAGAAGCTATATCAGCTCCACTCCTGGTTCTCACATCTTCTATTGTCCTTCTGAATTTTTTATTATTGCAAATATGATCGATCTGGTTCTCTTTGGTGTGATCCGGAGAAACTCATGTAGCTTCTTGCGTGCATTTGCGAAGAATATAGTGCCACCTATAACCTTTTTTGAAAGCACATCAATTTGCTAATTTCTCGGTATTCTCATTCCTTTCTCCTGGTTCAGGTCGTCCCATGATATCTTCATGGCCAGTGTTGTTCATGGTGACCTTAGCTTTTAGGTCTCCCATCAGGGTGGCCAAGTCCTTTCCTGGACAGTTCTCGACGACCGACTGCAGCCTCCACCATGTGCTTTTCATGATTTTTGGATAGTATCAATGGAACTCTTTGTATGCGCAAAGCATTTTTTCATGACTAGCAAATAATGGTACTTTTCCCGAATCTAATCTTTCCCATCTAGCTTCTGTTTAGTGAGTATCATTCTTTTCGAGCACCGCCATATTTTGTATTCTCATCTCCAAAACTATTAAACTGGTCCTCCCGTTGTTCTACATTATCCGAACTTTTAATGTGCCTATGTTAATTTTTGTTGCGATTGCTAGAAGGAACATCGGTCTCGTGGCTTTCGAAGAATGTTGGCTTTCAATATGAAAGAGGTCATAATTCTTATAAACGAAGATCCTTCAACTCTCAGGACAGAGTTTATATGGTTTGAATGATTTTCCTGGATATCTTTTTTATTTAGTCGTGTTGTTTTTAAGAGATGGGAATACTAACCCTATGCCCAATCCTCCTCTTTTAACGAGGCATGGAACTAGTAGTAACCCTAGAAGGGTTACAGTCAGAGTTTTGATCGAAAGTGCGATTGAAATATTATTCCTCTCATCCTCTCTGACCCATATTTATTATTGGCATTAATCGTACAATTTCATTTAATGTATAAACTTGTTCAAATGAACAATTTAAATCACTCTTCTCAATATTAAAAATTAAATAACAAACAATCCTAAATTCAAATCATTTAATTTTAAACAATTTCCTACATATTAAACCTAGGCTCTTTTTATATAATTAATTTTGATATAGAATTGTAGAATTTAAAGAAGAATATTCTTCATTCATACATCTGAATTTCAAAATATTCAAGCTTTTATTCACATTTCTTTAGCTTTCCAAAAAAAAACAACCAACAAACGTTAAACTACATGGTACTGTATTGTTTTAATTACAACCCTTTCATTCTCTTTTTCTGCTGTTGTTGTTGAATGAATGAATGGATGGATGAATGAATGAATGAATTGATGTAATCTTACATGAATATGTAAAAAAAAAGATTTGATTTGGAACATTTTAAAATTCCTTTTAAATTTCATTAGAAAAAAAAAGCAAACAAACAGAAAACAGTTGTTTCAAATGGTTGAAATCAATGTAAACGTCTTGTATATACATAATATTAAAACAAACTAATATTATAATAATAAATCTATCGTCTATGACATCAATTTCAAAACATTGAAAAAGAAAAAGAAAAGAAAAGTTTAACAAAAGAACAAAATGAAGGAAAAAAAAGTTTTGAACAACTTTTGTTTAAAGAAAAAAAAAGAACAGTAAGTGAGATATCAAGTTAAACATGAGCTTAACGTGATTATTATATATTCAATCCAGTATATTCCATTTTATTCAACTTAGTTTTACTTAACGAAATTATCAGAACTATGTAATTTATAAAAAAACAACCAGTTTGTTGTCACCTTAAACTTACCCTGGCAATATTAACTTTAATTCATATTTCCTTTATTACCATTAATCTATTTTCATGAATTCTAATCACTATTTTAATGTTCCAGAACTTTCCCTTTCTAACTTTATTTATTCGACACAAAATTTTATGACCTCATTAACTCTATCAGAATGTTCGCTACACCATGATACATTTATTCATTATTAATCACCCACTTATGTATAAATATGTCAATATCAGTAATAATGTTGAATTTAAAATATTTTAGATTGTAAGTAGCTGATGAGAACCTAACGAAATAAAATGAATTCATATTATTTTGCAACAATCTTTATTGTTGCTTTCTTTATTTACTTATTGTTCAGAGTGATTAGGTTTCAAATTGTGTTCACATTATTATTATTACTCTTGTCTCCTCTTACCTCAGTTTCTAATCTAGTTGACCTTGATTGACATTAAAGAGGAAGAATGTATTTATAAAATCCCAGCGAAAGAATTTGAAGTAAATCCAACGTTTCGCCTGGCAATTTGGTCCACGGTTTACTAATTTCGTATATATATATATATATATATATATATATATATATATATATATATATATGTTCTTAACAAGCATATTGTGTGATCAGATCGTTTGAAATATATTGCGCTTATGTATCATCACATAGTTCGGATAATCTTCATCTTCTTATTGCATTGTCGAAATGCACCCAAGGGACTAATTGCTTTAACAAAATTAGTTTAATGATCGGAAAAATACGGTGATCTACAAATAAATAAATCAGTAGGTTAAGCGCCTGGGTTCGAATCCCGCGAGGCAGGGTCTTGGATGCGCATTGCTGAGGAGTCACACAATAGGACGAAACGACCGTCCAATGCTTCGAGGTTTTCCATGGTAGTCTAGCTTCAATTGACTCATGATGTCAACTGTTGAAATTACTACAATCTTCACAAAACCCCTTCTGAAGTAGATCAGATTTAACAAGAAAATATCTTATCATGTATTATAAGTGATTTATTTATTCTTCATATGATTACGTCAGAATATTGTGTAACTAAGTAAACTAAGTAAACTTTTATCAATTCTTAAACATAATTTGATTGATCATCGATTTTCAACACTTTTTCCAACTTATTGACTATGCTTTCAGATATGAACTTCATAATAAGATGAAATAGCTTACTAATATGATAAGTTCTTCTTATCTAATCTTTATAAAAAATTTTTAAAAGATTAGACTATATTGTCATAGAGCTATTTTATAGAGAAAAAAACAAGTGACTTGTAATAATCTGGTATTAGTGAATGATTTTTCTTTAATAGTTAGATTATAAAAAGGAATTAATAATTATTTTGTCTCGAGTTTTCAAATCAATCAGTAATCCTCATGAATAAGATAAACAAAAAAACCGAGATTGATTTTCTCCTTTTTGTTGTTGGTGGAAACATGCTAAATTGTGATTTTTAGAATGTTTCTTTTTATTACATTTTTACATTACTTGAATGGTATTAAGATTTAAAAACACAAAGTTCAGCAAAGGGATCTCTTTTCAACGAATTTATTATCAAGCTGTACAATCGTATATATGTACATGTAAATTCCTTTCGTTGAACTTTGTGTTTTTTTTAAAAATTTTTTAAAATGTTTAAATGGATACTACGATTTGTTAATAAATAGATTTTAACACTCAATCAATACAACATCAAATTTGTGATATAAACTTTAACGTTGTCATTATGTTTTATCATCAACATTTCTTTTCTTTTCTTAAATTTTAACTTAGTAACATTTTCAAAACTACAGTGAATAAACCTGAAACGTTTGTTTCACATTAATGAATACTGAATCAGAAGCAGTTTTGTGGAGATTTAAGTAATTTCAGTAGTTGAAATCATAAGTCAATTGAAGCTAGACCACCATGGAAAACCTGGAAGTACTGGATGGCCGTTTCGTTCCAGTATGGGACTCCTCAGTGGTTCGCACCCACGATCCCGACCCCCGCGAGATTCAAACCCGCGCGTGAGCACTTAATCATTAGATCACTGAGAATGTAACAGACTTCAATTGTATGTTTCTATCTTATTATCTGTTCTTATCTTAAAGAAAATTAGAAAAAAACAATCATCTTTATGATGCTTTAAAACATAGTTTATTTATTATTATAATCAGTAATTATTATGTTTACCATTATTCTCTTCATATTTGTTTATCTTTAGATAAGATTAAGTAGGAAAAAAATGGTTTAATTTATATAAAAAAATAACTTATCAAACTATAAATCGTCATTAGTTCACTATACAAAATGATAATTGAACGTCTTTATTATGTTTGTTATAAACCTATAATTACTGATAAGTAATTAGAAAATTCTTTGACTTTCCTTTTAATTTGATTAAATTATTGTGATAAAAAAGAAATGATGAATGGTTTGTTTTATTATTTCTTTAGTCCTTTAAAACTTAAAATAAAGTTTATTATAAATTATAGAAGATTATTATCAGAATTGAGGTTTGTGGATTGAATTCATGAGTCGATTTAAGCTAGGTTACTATTAAAAGCCTGGAAGCATTGGATAACCGTTTCGTCCCAGTATAAGACTCCTCAGCAGTGCTCATCGACAATCCTACACAAAAGAGATTTGAACCTAGGACTTTCAGCCTCGTACTCAAACGCTTAACCCACAAGTCCACTGAGCCGGCATCCAACTGTGTTAATGTCTAACTCCAACCAATCCATGATATTGCGCGATAGTTCATCATTGTCTTCAGTGAGTAAGTGCCTCCAAACAGACAAGGTTGAACTCCACTGATCACGGCTTCTTACTATAACTTTACGAAATTCATCTTGAAGTCAGTCACTAGTGAGCACACGGTGAATATAACCAGAATGTGGGCTTGTGAGGATTGTAGTAATTTTAATAGTTGAATGAATGTGTTCAGTGCTTCTAGGTTTTATATAGTGGTCTAGCTCAAATAGACTCATGAATTCGACTATTAAAGTAACTTAGTTATGTCAAATTTTTATTAAAGTAAAAAGTTTTAAAAAGCATGAAGTTGATACATCTAGTTAATAAATATAATTTGGTGTTTATTAAAAATCAAATTAATTTATGAAACACTTGAAGATGTTTACACATATTACTTATTCAGTGACCTTGAATATTATTTCATAGTTAAATGAATAAAGGTGTTTATCTTATTGGAACCTTTCTTATGTATTTTCAAAGCATTGCTATTCTGTCATTAGAACTGAGTAAATCTCTTACAGATGTATTGTATTGCATAAAAGTATTATTGAGCATTTGAAACAAAATCAATAGTACATATTATTGATTAATTAATTTTCCAGTTACCATAACCGTCATCTCATATTTGCTTTAGAAGTAATGAACTTATTCGAAAATTCATAAATACTTGACAACCAGTATCACCATATATAAGTCAATACAGAAAACCTCATTTATGTTCTCATACATCTATTAAACTAAACTAACATATACAAATAACTGTTTTGAATAAAGCAACACTGTAAGAGAAGATTCTACGTAAATCCAACAGTTGTTTTCATCCAAATTATTCCATTAACAATATTTAATGTCCAGGAATTGAGATAAAAAAAATTAAAATGTGCTTTGTTAGACGAATTTAAAAAAAAACAAAAGTAGAAACAAAGACTTTTAACCATACTTCAAGAAATATTAAGTTAAGATCTATCCTAACAAAGAATGTATCTATTAAAAAAGAAAGAATATATTTGTAAAACCTTAGAGAATAAATTCTGAAGTAAATCCAAAGTTCTAGCTAACGATCTGATCTAAGCTTTTTTCAAGGAAATATAATGAATGTATCTTCCATAATTAGAATGTGTTAGCGGGACATAGGATGGATTAAAGCATGCTCAATGCATGATTGCTTTGGTGCACGCTGATTGACTAATTCTTATCCAATCAGCACTAGTCGATAGTTGGAGAATACTCTAGAATCTTCTCATGTAAAAACTATAAATATACTGAAGTTTTCTCTATTGTGCTTCCTACTGGCTTCTTACTGGCATCTTACTTCCATCTAACCTTGTTATTTGGAATCTAATCTCTTTCCTGTTCAACCGTGTTCTGATTTGGGGACTTGTCGAGTGAATCGGTGTCCGAGAATACTAAGCAATAGGAATAGCTGGGTCATAACCGTAAGAAAGAGATTATAACAGAATGTTTGACAGAATAAGGCAGTATATTAATTTTACTACAAATTCATCGAACTATCAATTTCTATTTCAAAAAAAAACCCCGGATTAATAAACTGTTTTTTTTATCCTGTTTCATTAAACATTATAGACATTATCTACTGACAAAAGATTAAACTAGTTGTAAGTTCATCACACACATACACACATGCAAAAGTGTAATTTATTACTCTTAGTAATCCGATAAATAATTACGTTAAATAAACATTTTCTTTTTCTGTTTATAAGATAAATCTTATCAGAATGATAACGACGCTCTGGAAAAAAAACGATCGAAATTTTATTGACATGATCGGATGTACAAATGTAACTTATTATTATAAAATCTATTTGTAAAGCTTATAGATACAAGTATACAAGTTTTTAACTATGTGGGTGTATATAACGTATTCTTATTTCTTTCTTTTTTCTTTGTATGTAACATAACATAAAACAAGGGATTTATAATTTTATTTAAGAAACCATGTGTAAAATCTTTGATAATTTAAAACATTCAAGTAATTCCATGTTTAATTTTTTTGTCATAATACTGATTGTTATACTAATCACAAAACATGATGAAGTTTCTAATGAATTCATAATTTGATTTGATAATAAAACTCTAATAGTATATTTAAATCGATCATACTATATAGGACATTGATGAATTACTGAGGTAAAAGAAATTTTTACACAGAATAAACGAAATAGATTATTTGTTATACAAATAGCTTTAAATAAGTTGCCAGATCTAAAATGGGTGAACCTTGAAAATGGATATAAAACATATAAGTATATCAGTATATGGTTGTGGAGATTATTGAGCTGTAATTGAAACCATAGACTGTCATTGAAAACCTGGAATTCCTGAACAACCATTTCGTCCTAGTATACGACTCTTCGGCAATAAGCATTAACGCTCCTACACGCAGGATTGGAACCCAGTACCCTCGGTCTGGCGTGGGTGCCTTAAATCTGAGTCACCAAGCCAGGATCCGACGGTGTTAATGTCTGACTCTTACCAATCCACGGTATTACACGTTTATCTTCTATTTTCTTCAGTGGGTAACTGCCTCACGCTCAACACAGTTCGTTATCTTTGGCCATAGATTCTTATCAGAACTCTAAGAAATCCCTTTCGAAGCTAGTCACTAGTGAAAATATGATCCTAAACAGTAAACGGTTGTGGAGATTGTTGAGGCATTATGTAAAAGTAAACTTGTGTTACTATATTTGGTGCCTTGGTTGGAAAGCAAAACTTATCATTTAAGCAAGTCGATGTACGAAGTATCATGAACTCAAAAGCCTAAGTCTAAATTTTTACTAATGTGTTCTGTAAATTATTACTTATGCGGTTTTTATAAGTTTTTTATCACTAATATTGAAGTTCGAAGATAAAGTTAGAGTTAAAGAATACTTTCTTAAATGAAAATAGCTGTGGTGTACATATGAAATTATTTGTAATTCATAATGGGAACAGAAATTGGAACTATGGCCATTTTCTTCATAAATAATACATTCATAGACATAACTTTCTAACTTTTCCAAGAATAAGACTGTCGATCTTATCAGTAAAAACCCTAATAAGTTAGATAGCTACCGAAATGGAGTAATTAATTTCATTCTTTTAAGATTAAATTATGTAACTTTTCATCCAACCAGAAATGCATCAATATTGAATAATCTGAATACAATAACAAAAATATTAAGTTTTTCAAAGATCTTATACACTATGACTGTTGATTAAACTTATAACTTTCAGGATTTTAAATAAGCCCACCTACGATCAGTTCTTCACAAAACTTAACAATATTTGAAATACACTTTGATTTACTGAACCACCCTGAACGTGGTTTTACTTCATCGTTCATGAAGACTAGTAGCAAACTGTATAGTCTACTAGTTAAACAAAAATGATTCTTTAAATATTTATAAACAATCGGTTAGACAAGTTCACATGGTATTGCTTTACTTGAATCTAACCATTGATGTTTAAGTCTCTTATTGACATGTGTGCATACTATGCGTATTGCCTCGATATTGTCTTAATTTACAAGCATTATAAGCAAAGATGGATAGTGACTAGCAGTGGAATCCAGGACGCGCGTTTCGTTCTATTTGGGAAGATACAAGTAAAAAACACCAATTGAATTTAAACTTCATCCCATTGCATGATCGAGTGAGTGTCAGGATCCAGTAGCTAAGTGGATAACGCAAATGGTACTGAGTTTGAGTCCCTGAGTAAACATCAATTCTAAGATACCAGTACATAAAGCTGATGAGTTCCAAAAAGGCGAAACGCGCGTCATAGATTCTACTGCTAGCCACTATCCACCTTTACTTATAATCGGTTAGACAATTTAATAATTCATTTATTCAATTTCTTCTTAAACACAATAAATAAAACTATAACTAATGTTTTGTTTCCCTGTAAACTTAATAATAAAATTTTTATCTGTCTTATACTGGGAAAGAAGAACAGATAGCACTTTTTTTCAATTTCACCAGTCTATTATGATGATGCTATTTAAAAACGAATTAACCAGTTTATTGATTTTACGTAGAATACGTACTGACAGTTATTTTAAATAGTCTTTCCGTAATATCATTATTAATTTCAGCTAATATTCATCCCTGTTACTGGAATCATTATGTAAGAAGTCATTCATATTGTATATATTCATCTCTTGTTCATATAGTGAATATTAATTAATTTCACATTTATATGACCAGTTCTTCCAGACTGTTTTGCTAACCTTATAAGTTAACCGAAAAATACCACCTCTTACTTCAAAGATCAATTACCAGTAAGTTACTATTTTTCATTAGAAATGTTCGACTAATATTTTTCTGATTTATAGATCAATATACACCGTTTCAACGTGTTTATAAAATTAGATTAGGAATATTTAATTTCTTCATTTATCCAAATTAAATATTATGTGGACGAGTTATTATTTAAGATGGCGATGTTTAGGCTGATGTAAAAATGTGAATCACTAGGTGTTTAGACGTATTTTAAGGGTTTCTGATCAGTAATAGGTTACAGTGGTAACTTTTCTATTATTAATTAGTAACTGTTCGGAATCTTTCTTCTGATGGCATTGGTAATTAGTGATAGCATATACAGAAAACCAGTATATATATATATATATATGATTTATGTATACTTAACTGGAGAACCATTCCAGAAATAGTGATTAGCGCCAAAGATGTTTTTAATTATATTCCGGTTAGGTTATTTCAAAGATCAATTTATGTATTAACGTTGAGTTTCACCGTAACTTGGATTATCCTCATGAGTTTTTGTTTTTAAAGACATAGAACCAAATAAAAAAATCTCCTTTATACTACGTAATTTCTGCGGCTTGTAGTTTTCTTAAAATTTGTCGATTCAGAAATATATAGTAATTTTGAAATGTACTACATGAAATATCATTGAAGGTAAATTGTATGTATTAATTCTTCCAAACCATCGCTGTCAATGAATTTATTTCTCAGAGCTCAGATTTTCATCTTGTGTGCCAAGAGCTTCGTTCTACTGCACACAATTTTTGCACGTGTATTTATTACATTACATGGTTAGCGTCTCTCTCGAAAATCAGAGAAACACCTTTCTAGGTAATATGCAACAAACAGTTACTCTTCCATCCCTTACAATTGTTAGTAAGTAGCACTGTACAGTTCAGAAATAGAATTTTACTTATTACTTTTTACTATCATCATTGTAATCCAAGTATAGAATTTCTGATTAGATAGGTAATTAATAGATTTAATTCTGTTTCATGTATCTATTAGCAAAATTATATTTTTGAATGATGTTTAGTGAAATGTTTTTACTTCTGAAATATCATCGGTTGTTATGTCCAGCTAAGTTGCCAAATGTGTAACAAGTATCGGATAGATTTAGGGCAACAACTATCACAAAAGATATCAATGCATATATATATATATATATATATATATATATATATATATATATATATATATATATATATATATATATATCCCTGAATATGTGTGGATCAATGTTAAAGGAAGCTGTTTAGTTTTATGGAAACCAGGAATAACTATCGTAACTAACAATGAAATACTTTGTATTATTTACTAAGTTAAATATCGATATAAATTTCTATAACTTATTTTCAACAATATATGTTTATTAATGAAATGACGTGATAATACTCAAGCTTTATTGGTTCCCAAACGGTTTATTGGCAAATATCAAGAATTAAGAATCTTATATAATAACTTAACATTGCAAATCCTATTTAATAACCATAAAGGTGTTATGATCTAGTTTATCATTTGATTGATTTGATGACAAGGTTAACTAAATTTACTCCTTTTACCATATTTTCCCATATTAAAATTAAATGTACAGCTCTAAATATTGATTTCATTATCCTTCAGAACCCTTATTAAGTTAAATGTCTTGTTTTAAAGTTTATTAAAACATTGAGAAAAGTATAGGTTCTATTGGAATCTCTTAAAAAACAAACTATAAAATGAAAAATCATTCACTTTAGTAATCTCACTAACTAAGGCGTAAGAACGGACCACGGGTGAACTCAAGGAACCTCTAAGGTCCTCAGAAAGAGTCGAAGATATTCCATCCAAACGTCTTTTGGAAGAGTATTCCAGAATCTTGGCGTGTAGCTTCCCTATTGGACAAATGCTAAAAACCACTGTATGCGGATTGCATGACTATAATGATGATTTCACTTTTAATAAAAACTACATATACATGAGAGTTTGTAACATATTAGACACTGGTTAGAGTACCATATCTTCTCACTTGTATTCTGTCTTCTCAATTGCAACTTGAATGGTTCTAGCGTTCAAGTGCTCAAGTTGTGTGCGCTATATCAAGAATCTAATTTCGAGATATAACAAGGCGACATTAAAAACCTATATGTTTAGTTGAAAATGATAAAGTACTCGAAGTAATATCTTAAAACACATTTTTAGTTATACATAGGAACCTACTGAAAGTTTCGTTTGTTTATAGACATTAGTGGTAAAATTTATTCTTCGTATTGCTCAGAAAACATTTTACAATCTGAATATAATCCAGCACTTACTAATGAAGTTCATGGATTACGGTACAAAAAATGAGGGATCAATAAATTTTTTTGTCATTTACATTAAAGGCTATCGGTGAATTCAGTAATTTATATTTTGCATTTAACGATTTTTAGTTTTATTAAGAAAAATTACATAAAACTAATGTTTTACAAATATTAACTGAGATATCATTCAAAAGCATAGAGCAATGAGTAACCGCTATCTCTTAACTCACAGCTATTTCACCTTTTTGCACTAGTAACTCCATATAATATGAACTCAAAGGATCTCAGATATCAGACTGATAGGTCCTGGGTTGAAATCTCGGGGGATTGGGTCGTGGATGCGCACTGTTGAGGAATCCCATACTAGGACAAAACGGCCCTCGAGTGATTCCAGGTTTTCAATGGTGGTATAACATCAACTGACTCATGATTTCAACTATTGAGATTACTAAATCTCC
This sequence comes from Schistosoma margrebowiei, assembly GCA_944470205.2. Classification (NCBI taxonomy): domain Eukaryota; kingdom Metazoa; phylum Platyhelminthes; class Trematoda; order Strigeidida; family Schistosomatidae; genus Schistosoma; species Schistosoma margrebowiei. The sequence continues at coordinate 32,014,790 of OX104025.1, forward strand.
ACAAAAAAACACCTTCTGGTAATAATCATCTGCTCACTAGTGACTGACTTCCAGAGGCATTTCTTGGAGTTCTAGTGAGAAGCTGTTAACAGTGGAGTTCAACCAGGTCTGTTGTAGGATATCAGCTCGCTGAAGATAATGGTGGACGGTGGTACGATTTCGTGGATTGGTTAGAGTTAGACATTAATACCGTTGGATGTCGGCTCAGTGGTCTAATGATCGCGTACAAGAACGATAGGTCCCGGGTTGGAATTTTACAAGGCGAGCTTGTGGATGAGCACTGCTGAGGAGTCCCACACTAGGACGAAACGAATGTCTGGTGATTCCAAGTTTTTCATAGTGGTTTAGCTTCAATCAACTCATGATTTCAATTAAGAACTTAATGATCTCCACAACCCTATCCTAAAAATTTAGTCAGTTTGAATATTCATTGCGCGTTTAACTAATGATAGTTGGGTTAGCATAAACAATGAAACAGATAATGTATCTAGTAATTAAGGTTTATTATATATAAATATATATATATATATATATATATATATATATATATATATATATATATATATATATATATATATATATATATATATATATATATATATATGAATTCGTTAGATATTACACTGTGATTAGCTTGAAATGACTTTTTCTTCCAAATATTTACAAAAACAATTTAATATTCACTAATTATATTACATATTTACTGCTTATTAAGATATAACAAATGTGACAATTCCATTAAATTGGCCACAATCAATTAGTGAATATATAATACTTAATTACACTCCTTACCATTAATGAGAAAATTCCAGTAAATAATTACCAAATAAATTTCATACTCAATTACAGTATAAAATATTGATTTTGTGAAATAACAAAAAGGTTGATAATGCCTTGGCAACAAATAAAATTGTATTAAAAATAAACAAATTTGTTTCTTTTTATAAAAAAAAACTGAATAAAAAAATAAAAAAATTTTTTTTGGGTTAAAACTCAAAACAAACTAATCACTTGAATATTAAAAAAAAAGGCAACAACATTTACTTACATCAAATAAATTAACGTATGGATCAGGAAAATTCATTATTTTCAAACTATATGAATTATCAATATCATTTATTGGGGAATTTAATTTATACGATAATTTCACTAATCCATAATTTGCATATTTAATCATTAAATCATCTATTAAATTTCCAATAATTGTACCAATAGGTACTTCTTCTTCAATAGAATATTCATGATCAACTGGTGAATTGATAGTTTGAAGTAATGAATTACAATTTATAATAAATAATAATAGTTTTAATGAAAATAATAAATTCCTTAATTTATTCATGATGTTGTAATTGAGAATAAATCTGTAAAAATAAATAAAACAAAACAGAAAGAATATTCATAATATTTATGTAACAAAAATAATGACTTGTATACACTATTCATTTTAAAGTTGATATCATCTGCAGTAGTGTTAACAAATTAGGTAATAGTATTGAACACTAGTTTAACTATAGTTTATTACCCATATTGTACAAATCTCAAACTAGGAAAAAAACAATTAACCAATTATTCTTTCTACAGCTTTACATTCTTATAAAAACTACCTTTTAAATATATACGAATATTTGTCAAGATTAGAACGAATAGTTTGACAGAAATTGAGCTCCGAGTAAAGAGAAGTCATAATATGTGAAAATTATATTTGAAATAATCTCAGCGATTGAAATTTGAATAATTCCAACGTTTTGTCCAGCTGGATGGCGAATGCTGGTGAGCGGCCTAAGTTCCTTCACGAAAAGTGACAGGCGTAAGTAGGTAAGTTTGTCCAGCTAACTTGTCCGGACTTCTTCAGGGTAATAATCAAAATCAAAATCCTCAAAGAAATATATAGCTTATTAACAGTCATAACCTTTTAAATACTCAAAACGTTTTTATAAAATCATGGAGGTCAGTGCACCGCAGACTTGATATTTTGACGGAGAGCGTGGCAAAGATTGCTGAAAAGAGGAAAGTGGCGCGGCGAGCAGAACCAACACTAAAACGACTGCTTTAAAGGGTGGATGAGTGTGATGTGAGCTACTTATATCCATATAAGTAGCATGTAAGTCAAGAATAGAATGTATTTCAAAATAAGATCGTGAAGAAAAGAACGGAAAAGGAAAGTAATTGGTGTAGATATGCAAGAACAATGAAATCTGAGACGATGGACTGATATTTGCAAAAGAAACAGTCAAGTTGCAGATAATTGATGGATATTTTGAAAATTAAGTACTTAATGTATGGTTCTCAGCTTTTAGTGAGATATTCTGTAATTTTGTGCTCAGTTACATTTGATTGACGCCATTCACGGTTTGTTCACTACATTATTATCGATGTTAATAATAAAGCGGATATACATATTAATCAACTTCACTAATGAAGTACAATTCACTAACTATATTTAGTACTAATAAATCCTAAATTTCAGTTTACTAATTAAGTAGAATATTAAGGTTCAAGGTTATTGAGAAAAAAAGGTCATAAGTAAATGCATTTATTTTATCCATTAATGAATGATCATTTCAAAGTAGCCTTTATTAAAGACTTTATACGTCGGCTCTATTTATATATTACTCCTCTTATATGTTCATTAATGATTATCTTTCAAATTAATTTTTGCAAAGTTCTCGCGAAAATCCAAGACTCGTGAAATGAAACAAAAATTTGACCATAACTCTGAATGTAAATCATTATACATAAAAAAATTGGTTTCATTTGATCATTAATCTTCCGTATAAAGATTGAACAACTAAATGAAAATTAGTAATAGATGTTGAAACTGCTATAAACTTAAAATAAGTGTATACCGATTCGTAGAGATGTTGTGATTGTTTTTTCTTCTTTCAAAGTAAGATGTTAGAAATAAGACAAGCTTTAATTACCATGATACGATTCTGCATTTAAAATGAGACAAATACTATAAAAACTCATTTTATTATATTAATTTAATAATCATCAGTTTTTGATTGAGATCATGAACTGACTGATGTTACTTTTTATTAGTTAAAATGATGATAAAATCTGTTATAGCTCTAAGGTAATTAGCTTTGAAATCGCTATATATTTCATTACTAAAATGTCAATGATAAGAACATATTAACACATAGTCTTTGATAATAAGAAGTATAAACATCTATATTTATTCTATAATATGCTAATCCTAATCTGTTATATATAAATATATATCCATTCATTTAAGGATATAATGAACAATTGGTTTATAAAACATTCAATTTTTCATTTGAACTCTATACATTTTTTATAGTTTATTATAATTTAAACCAGTATAGTAAAACAATTCATTATTACTTAATTGTATAAGTATAAAATTTACTAATGAATAATGACAATACAAGTTGGTGAATGTGGTTAAATTTAAAAAGTTATTATTCAACTATTAAATTAGATAAACAATTTCATATTTTATCAGTAAAATCATGTACAATACAATCAACTGTCAACAGTAACAAATAAATCATCGGCGTGACAAAAATTCATAGATGAACCAATCACGTATAAGATAAACGGTCTCAGATTATGGTGCAAAATTCACTCATTCCATTTGACTAAAGAAAATCTTAGCATTATAGCTTATGTTAGTTAGTGATGATAACTATAAATCTAATTCTTCACACTGGTTTATAACCTTCATTTAGGTGAACACTCTCAAGGTCCCTTTAGCGTCACTCAATGGCCGTCCATAAATTATAGTCTCGCTAAATCTTCTATATACATCATTCTGCTTATGAAGATTATTAGTAAAATGTAAACTGTTGAGACTATGCAATTACCTTTTCTTTTGACAGTAGATTTCAAATTGAGACTATTTAATTTCTAAATTGTATATATAGATAGATAGATATACTCTGAATTCAAGTCAGGCTATATAAATAATGAATAAATATACCTTTATAATCGACAGTTTTGTTTTTGAGAAACTAGTTAAACCTAAAATATATTTGATGGGTATAAATCATTTGTTGACCTTACAAAAAAAACGAAAAAAAAATTTGAAATTATCAGCGCATGATTAACCAATTATGAATAAATCACCCATCCTTATTAACATCTTCTCATTCCAAGCATACTACACGCAAACTATTATCTAGTCCCCATTAATCTAAATTGCTTAGATTATAAAAAAGATAACTATCTTAACTACTTTGTTATTTATACTTAATTTCTATTTTATTTCATCACATCATTGAAATTAATTTATGTAATCATTTTAAATTTTTGCAACCATAAATAACTTTTATACTAAACAATCCTCTTCCCTTAGAAATTTCAAATTATTTTCATATTTAATGTGTAATTCATTATTAAATATTTTGTATAAATAATATTAAAAAACCTTTTGGAAATCGAATCAGTAATATGTTTATCTCCATTTTTTTAAATCTAAATGAAATCTATAAATCAAAGAGTTTAAAGGAGTCCATACCAAGATTGAATTTGATAGTTTCAAAAACAAAAAAATTAAGCATTGAGTAGAAAGTTAATAATCAATATATCTTAGTTATATCCTAATGAGTAGAAAAAATAAATTATATTTCTGATATTTCGTCACTTATTGTAAACCACTTCTTCAGAGTAAATAAATAATCGATATTAAGTTAACACTATTTAAACGTGTGTTAATTTGATCTCGATTATTTATTTACTTTTAAGATATGGCTCATATTAAGTTACGAAATATCAGAAATACAATTTTTTTCCTACTTATTAGAATATACCAAAAAAATACTATTATTATTACATAACTCAAAGTATAGAGAGAATTATACTTTCAAAAAATGTAATACACTAATACATATTTATCCGATTGTTTGATGTTCACGTAAAATGAATCAAAATGGGTATGAAATGCAACAACGAAGTTAAACTGTTCACCTAAAACAATCAGTAATATTATATAGTTACATAAAAAAAATTTTGAAAAATCAAAACAAGAAAGCTGATAGATATTGAGTAGTTTGATAATTAATAAATAAAAGAAATGGTATCTTTATTCCACATTCACAATTACCATATATTTTAGTGTAGTTAAACAATTTTTTTCCATTTTTTTCAGTAGTATCTCTTGAATGTAACATTATTCAGTAAACAGAAATATCGAATTAAAACACGAATTTCAGCAAAGGAATCTCTTTTTAACGAATTTATTATCAAGCTGTGCAATCGCATATAAATGAATTTTTTCTGTTTTTTGTAAAAGTACTAATTCCGTGAGGAAATGTGAACACAGTTAACCATGACGTAATAAAATGGTTATAATACTAGATTACGTAATACGAATAATAACAACAGATTTAGTGAATATAATAAGATGATTAAAATGTTTTTGTCATAATAATTAAAGATGATAGAGGTGTAAAAATAAATAAGGTGATATGATGAGCATTTACGCATAAAACAGTGAGAATATAAGACATAAGTAAAGGGGGAATGCGGTAATAATAATAATAGGATAATCAAAATAATTAAGGCCAAGGTAACGATAAGACGTACTTCTTTTGTATGCATAGTTCTGGTTTAAGCTCCTGGATGGTAAGAGCTTCGGCTATTTTTAAGAGTTGGATACGAAGTAATCTAGGTAGATTTGAACGAATCATATAAACAACCTTAAAATCGAATTGTGGATCTGTAGAATGGTTATAGTCGATTAGGTGTTCATACATATACGATTTTACAGCTTGACAATAAATTCGTTGAAAAGAGATCCCTTCGCTGAACTTTGTGTTTTAATTTTAATGTTTAAATGGGAATTATCTGTCAATCGAAGAAATATAGAAAACAACTACTTAGTATAATCATTATTAATACTATTACCAGTAATAGCTTTATCCGTTGCTATGTTTTCAGTATAATATAGAATTCTGATCACAAGGTATTTCAACAAGCTTCTTTTACAAGACATAAAAGAGAATAAACCGTTGATTACATACATATATACGCAAAATTAAGTAAATAAACTATCTTGAATTAAATGAAATGTTTTTCTAAGAAGATTAGAATCTGTACAACTCTTAATTAGAAACATGTTTAAGAATACAATTTATTGATTCGGTCAGTATATAAAATCTGTTCGTCACATAGTATGTTTGCTAGATAAGGCGTTAACATCTCATTCTACCAGAAGATATACAAGAAGAAAAATATAAATCAAATGGATGACTAGTATCTGATAAGATAACACATCCCTGGAGTTTGCAAATCTTTAGATGTCTATCCACAATCATATTATTAATGACTTCATAAGATCCATCACACACCCTGCTAACTGCCTTCAGCAATTTCCGCAATAATAATGTAGAACAGTAAACAATAATAGGTAATATGCAAGAGTCGACTGATCGCAAGTGTAAATGTTGAGTAATGCCAAAAGCGTGAAGTCTCATTATGTGGTAAGTCAGATGCAAAACTTTCTTTGATAACAATAAAACATGAAAAACCTACACTAAGATAAGTGATTTTTGACACCGCGTTTATTAAAGAATCTCTATGTTATTTCATTTCATATCTTTAAAATCAATGTTATTGTGAAGTAATTGAATCATAGAAGGTTATAATTATCCTTTAAATATATTTTCTAACACGTCTTGTTTCTTTGACAACTAACGACACATGAAATCATTAAAATTAAATAGGCGTTAATATATACATAAAAAGAAATAGAATGTATTTAACAGATAATTCTATAGTAAACATATGTAGCTACAAATTTCATTCGATGTTCAAATCAAAGGTATGTATTTCTGAAATATTAAACATAATGAAAAACTATTCCACTAACATAAGTCTCAATATTTTTCCAGTTATCATTCTACTGACAATATATCATGTTCAACATACTAATATCATATAAATCAAGTAAAATAGTCAATTCGGTCAAAATGAAATAAACAATGATAATTTAATTTCATACAATGAAAACTCTAAATTACATTAAACGATGAGATTTTGTATGATTGTTAGAAAATGCACATGAAGTGCTAATCTTCTCAAAATAACTGTTTGTAACTAAGCCCTATTGGACAGTGGTTTTATCCCTCTTTATTACTCCTCAGAAGTACCATTCCTCAAGTAAATATTGTATTAAACCTATTGGCTACAAATTTGTCGACGAACATAATATTACACAGATTGTTATCCCATTTGCCATGAAATGTTAGTTACTATCTATTCGTAAAGACATTTATCCTCAAACTATAACTATCTTCGCTTGATGTACTGATATTCATTTCATTACTTAAATGTTTTCCTGTTTATAAGCATTATTTTATAAATTTTGATGTAGGAATTAAAGAAAACTTTGTACAGGTTAACTTATTTACATAACATAGATGGCCTGTAATTAAGAATCAAGACTTCTCCCTTTGGTTGAAATTTCAAATAACAACATCATTTTAAACCAAGTATGTTTTATTATTGATGTAAGTTTATGTTATCCTTAACTTTTAACCTTTTTTTTTTACTTCACGCAACTGTACTCAATTAGACTTAGTTGTTTTTCCGTTTTTCATACTCATAATCATTGACACAAACAGCAATTTAGTCTTAATTTTAAATAGATAAGTAAAGGGTACATATTGTTTAAGATAAAGTGAAATACACAACTGTAAGCTTCAATTGTTAATTATATTATAAATTAATTAAAACGCCATACACGCAAAGCGTATTTACTTTATTATCATTTTACAAGTTTTCTTACTTCACTTATGGCATACCTCTATTTTCATGTCTTTTAACTTGTTTAATACATTATAACATGAAATGTTTTTAGAATAAAAGAGATGAGTAACTGTTTTGTTTTGTTTCATAGTTTTAACGGTTACTTAGAAACACTTCGTGACGATGGGGGATAATGATTTTCATGATGATGATGATGATGATGAAACAACATATAAAACTGAATAAACAAGGATATTATATGTAATATTATAAACGATATTTGTTATTTCGACGTCTTCCGGTTAAATAATCATAATAATTGATGCAGAATAGTATGGATTCATTTTATTGGTTTCACATCAACTATTTACAACTTTATTCTTATTAAATTAAAGTATTGAGAATATCATATAATGTGAACGGAAATTAGTGACTATAAGTTGTATGTATATTCATTCTATCCTGCCCGAGTTGTTGTTTTGCTCTTATTCAAATTCATAAAAGAACCAATTGTGGTGAGACTATAATTTGTGAACGACCTTTGAGTAGCGCTAAGGTGACCTTGAGAATGTCCACCTACATACTACGGCTAAATGAGGGTTATAAACCTGTGTGAGGAATTAGAATTATGATTTACAGTTGATAGTTAGGGTTAGGAATCAGATATAGGGTTTTCATCACAAACTGATATCAGCTTTAATTCCAAAATACTATTTAGCCGAATGAATGAAATAATTTCGTGCCAAAATGAGGTTGAGATTTTTTTACAACTGATCACCTACACACAAGACGATTTAATTTTTGCGCAATAAAGTACCGTTTGTTTTACAGAATCTATAGAACTTCAAAAATGAAATAAAGTGTAATGTATTGAATAGCTTATTACAACTTAGTACAATAACATTGAAGTATATCGAATTGATCGAGAAACCGTTTTATAATACGAAGAATTCGTCCTATCAATTATGTTTATGATGAGATATTAAAATAAAGCTGTCCTTATTGCATTTTCAGATCAAGGTATACATTCACAAAAATGTTAGAAACGCTTCTATATCCTTATTTATTATTCCGATATCATATGTAAGTCTAATCAATCCAGTTCCATAAACATTTCATTCGCTTATATATATATAATTCTATCATAATGATTGAAATAATCCTGTAACAGGAGATATTGATTCAACCAACGAGCACATTTAGCAACTTATTTATTGTTTCTAGAATTAATTCATAATATACACATTTCATGTCATTTAAATGTTTACGACATAAATAATTATAAAACAAGAAAATGAAAATGGAATAAAGTTTGTGAAAACATTAGTTGACATAAATAATTATTCAAGATGTGTTTTGCTGTTGTTTAATTGACCTTATTTCTAAAAAGGTTAACAGTTGTTGGATGTGACATTTATTCTCATATTACTTTATGACTAAAATAATCAAATATAAATGGGTCAATGTGAATGACCTTGATTTTTATTTACCCATTTCACTTTTATTTACTTCTGTATTATTAGACATTTATTTATTGTTGAAATAAATGGCCTGAAGAAAAATTCTTTAAACTAAAGATGATTGAATATTAGTAACAAAAATTTATTCATTTCCGTATACTCCTTTCATTTTACACTTTCTTATTTTATACATATATTCAATTGTTAATTACAACTTCAATCTACTTTACTAAGGTATTAAGTAGTAAACACTTAAAATCTTCCAATTGAGTACATGCAAATATAAAATACGGATTCAGGGTTTCGCCTGAAATATCTCTATCCATTGTCATACTTTTTGTATTTACCATCCTTAAGTAATAGTACTAGTAATATTTATCACTATATTATCTAAAAAAAATATACATATAACCAATATACGTGAATAGATTGTCAAAAGGAAATTAAGTCTTGTACATCTAGCCAAACTATGGAGTGATTTCATTTATTCACATCATAAACAAAGGATATATATATTTGAATCTACAATTGTGTGAATAGTCTTTTTATATGGCGCCCTAGAAAGGCTCATTAATAATAGTTTATATTGTACTCAGCGAGTTACTGATTCACAAAATATGAGTGATAAATAAAACCAGAAGTAAGATACTACATCAATACCACTAACTACTATTATGACATAAGTAAAGTTTTGTTATAATTGTAAGGGTGTGAGTGTTCCCGTTGTCGATAGTGAAGACTTCAATTGATCATTCTTCTTTGATATATATATATATATATATATATATATATAATACACGTTGTATCCTATTGGATACTCTTCAGCTCGATGAATATACACCACAGTATTGACGTTTTCACCGAGACTCAAACCACTAGAACATTCTGACCTTTGCAAATTGAGAAAGAATTCATTCCCAATTGCATAAGCTAATAATTATATGGACTCAACGGCTCAGTGACTTATGCTTTACCTGATTGATAGGAAAGGAATGGGTTCAGATTTCAGTTTAATAATCAACATTATGATTTAGATACACCATGTCTAAAAATCCTAGATTCCAAACCCTAGTCACTATCCAACTTTACTTGGGAATAAAGTTTAATTGAACTACATTTAACGTACTCATTTTTAATAAGAGATAATTAAATACAAACAATTTTTGTCTTACATAACCATAAATATAACAATTTTGTCTAAATAACTGCTTGAAACTCATCAGTTGTGAAACATAATTTATCTAGAAAAGTTTATTTAAAACTGTTATATTATTAGAGATTCAAATATAAACAATAGAAAACATTGAAATTTTATTCTGTCTAAGAGTCCCAATAATATTACTGAAACAGATAGTGAAATCGATTAAATTTCACCCATTGAAACTACTCAGAAGCGTATAAAACATAAGAATAAACAGTTCACCAATTCAGTCGATGAAATATTAGAAGAAACAATGTTAAACGATATTGTATTTTACTCAAACGATTTCGTTTACAATTTGATTTTACTCAGGATTACTTTCAATCTAACCAATGAAATGTGTATCTATATATAGACAGTTAATTTTACAGGTTCATAAAGTAGATCGTTTTGTAGTTATAATTAGAGTTTTATGGTCAAACGTAATCAAAAAAGACCCATCATAAATTAACAATATATCTTAGTTAAGTAACCTCCAGTCTTTATTTTGTCTAGTTCTACATTAACCAACACAATTTCTTCAAATAAGTACTCCATAGGTTTGTGTAAAACATCTGTCAAGCGATTAAGTTTACAAAATTATATATCACTACTCATTGAGTAATCCCACAATAGGTTAGCAATCAGTCTATAATAAAAAAAACACAGCTAAAAGTAAGTACTTTTAGCGTTCAGTGGTTAACTCTTATGATCATTAAATGCTACCGGAGAAATAATGGTTTATTAAACCCGCCTTTTTAATCGACAAATAGTCATCATTAAAGCAACATATATAAGCGAACAATATTGTTTTCGATTAAATCTGCATATAAATATTACTGTACATTAGAGTAAAGCCTGATGAAGATCTAATCGAAAACAATATTGTTCGCTTATATATGTTGTTCTAAATATACAATATGGTAATATTTCATATAGTCATCTACCTAGTTCCATGAGCTATCAAAATTGATAAAACTAAGGAAGGTTTTAGTAGCCTCATCTAGATTTTATCAATTCCCAACTCATTGTAATTGACAAAAATTTGAAGAACAATAGAACAGCATAGAGAAAAATATTAGGAAATAGAAATACAAATAATTAGTCACGATAGAAATTAGAGATTTGCGTTATAATTTTTATTATCAAATTGAAATATCTTTTTTCTAGAAAATAAATATAAACTTTACTAAGGGGTAATGACTAATGAGTGATTTATCAATTATATTTAACTATTAAATAATTAAGATTTTGTAGGCTGCTTTAAATCAGTAAGGTGCTTAAAAGTCAGACAACTATTATAATGAAAGCTTTTGTTTTATTCCATTCCATTGTATTACCTTCAACATCAAAAAAGAGTAATATTTTTCACTGATGTTTATTTGGATGAAACACTTAAAATTATAACAGATTAAGTGATAGGACACTGATGAGGAGTCCAACAATAGGACGAAACAGCCATCTAGTGCTTTCAGGTTTTCAGCAGTGGTCTAACATCAATCGGTTCATAATCTCAATCAAAAACAAATGAAAGAGTTGTGTAAATTGATTAAATTATTACAATGAAATCAATAGAAGACAGTTAATCAAAGCCAATAATATAATTAATAGTGATAATAAGGAAAATATGATAAATACTTGTAGCTGATTTTTTTAATGCGAAAGAAAGAAATAAATAACAAATGTATACTCGTATCAAAACATCTGAAGAGTCTATTCATTCAGAAATATTATTCACTTCCTGAATGAATATCTAGAAAATATGCAGGTTTATTTAATCATACTTTTATCGTCTGTTCTTTATGAAAATAAATTACTATTGTGAGATTAGGACTGCATGTTAATGACATGTAATTGCTTAAATGTTTTGTAGTTTTATTCATGAATAACGGCCACTTCCTATGTCTAATAAGTTACACTATTTCATAAGTTATATTATTGAAGGATAACTTAGTGGATAAACCTAATTGTCAAATCGTTTGTCGAACCAGTTAAAATGATGTTATTATCAATTTTTACCTGTTATTTCACATTAATGTAATGTATTGATCAAAAAATTACGTTCAATTTAAATGGCCATTGTACAGGAACTATTAACAGTTGCATATTAAAAGTGTAAACTATTAATGAATATTATCCATTTGGTAACAAGCTTCAAATTAACAGTTTATAAAGACTGGTTTTTGAAAGAATATTTGTTTAGGTAAAATAGACTGTAAAAGACTCTAAACAGTCCTTTTCAGTTAACAACAGATCCTAATTCATTGAAATTTACATTATGGCTTATATATTTAATCACAAAGTATAGAATTCTAATCATAGTCAATTAATATAGGTCAATTTTCACAGGTTTAAATCATGAGTCAGTTGAAGCTAGACCACCATTGAAAACCTGGAAGCACTGGACGGCCGTTTCGTCCTGGTATGGGACCCCTCAGCAGTGCGCATCCACGATCCCGCACCACGCGGGGCTCGAACCCAGGACCTACTGGCTTCGCGCGCGAACACTTAACCATTAGACCACTGAGCCGGCATCCAACGGTGTTAATGTCTAACTTCAACCAATCCACGAAGGTCAATTTTATTAAATAATTTATAAGCAATATACTTTATTGTCAGATAAAATCATTTGTTAATAAAAAAAAACCCACTGTTTAACTCAACATATGAAACATCCACTGTATTTATCGTCCTTGTAGGTCTCAGAATATCATTATATAACCTTAAGAAAAAGTAAATTGATTAACTTCTATATCTACATAAGATTCAAGTGTACATCAAACCAATGTACATCTTACATAATAAATAAAAGTAACTGATATTACTGATAAATTGAAATAAATGAAATACTCAATTAAAACTTAATTTGGAAAAGCTTAATTTTTGTAAACTTAATACTATACTTTAAATCTCACATGATATTTAGCATTATCATCAATAATATTATCATTATTATTACAGTTAATTAATCTAAAATTGAAAATATCATTCATTTAAGATACTTTTAAATATCATTGTATATGATAACAATGTAAAACTTAACTTTTAATTGGTTACTTTGATTAATATTTAGGTACACATTTTACGTTATACTATAATATTACTTATTTTCTAATGTTGTACACTATCTGATATCTTGTTTTGTGTATAGTAAGTACTAAATGATGAATGTTTGTTAAATGTCTTTCTTATTTCACATAAAGATAGGGAAAATAAGAGAAGTATAGAAACATATATTCACACATATATATATATATATACTTGTCATAACTAATGTATGTCACCTCTCTGACATATATATATATATATATATATATATATATATATATATATATATATATATATATATTTGATAAATGGTTATAAAATCAATATATTATTATAACCATTATTCATGAGAGCTGTAAAACGTTTTCTATTTTCCAGTTTTGATTATTTTAAACAGTTGTCATGGATTTTTTCTTTCATTGTTATACTTTACAAGAATAAGATTCACCCTGAACATTAAATGTCATGATAACAATATATGTTTATGCATTTATATTTAGATATGAATAGATTACTAAGTAAAGTTATATTCATTTAAATAAAACGCTTGTTTTATTATCATCATTCTAATTATTTAAAGTAATCTATGTTGTGTATCTCAATCACACTAAGATTTGATATCTCTATAAGATAAATAAACCAGTTTGACAAAAACAAGAATATATGTTAGTTTACGAAATCGGATAATTAATCCCAGATAATCAATCAAAACTAATTGTATTACCTGGATTGAGATAGATTTTTTAATAGGTTGACTGTTTCATATGAGTGAATCGAAGTATTTTATTAGCAAACCAACAGCACAATATCAGACAATTAAGTGTAACGTTTCTAATTACATTTCAACAAAAGACGAAATCCAATAGATCAGCAGCAATGACATAAATATAAAGAGTAATTTGTGCTTAATGTAAGACAAATGATTCAATTATGACTATATGAATAGACATTGATTGTTGTAACCTACTAGCCACACGAGACTTTCTTATTCATGTACATTTGAATCTTAATAAGAAAAACAACAAAACTGAGATATACTTAATTCACTAGTGGTATATAAAACAAAATATACTGAAAAACATTTTACGAATACTCATTAGTAAATAATAGTTTTCAGATTTTGCACTGCACTCAGTCATACATGTATGTGTTATTGATTAAAAATGTAGTAATAAATATCTCACATTAGCAGATTTGACGGAATGTCTTATCTTTCTATGAAACTGGATAATTTGTAACAAAGTTCTAGTCAGACAATCTTTCTTCCGATTAAGTTTCTGTAAGAAGACATTTTTACTATCGTCTATCATAATTTAGTAATATCAGGAATTCAGATAGATAATGTATAAAACACAGTAGTTGTTTTCCAAGTTATATTTTCAAACCTTGGTTTATTATTAGCTCGAGGTTAAACTACATATCGCTAAGCTACTCAGCTATATTCGAACGACAGTCTAGATTTAAGTAAATTCTAAATCTAATTCAGTGTATTGATAGTACTCAAGATATTTACTATAGAGTAATGTATATAAAAAATTAGACAGTTAAATGTTCAAATGCTTGTCTAAAATATGTATAACTTCAAGTTTCATTATTTCTATTAATGTAAAGACAGTTAAGAGTATGGTGAAATTTATTGTGGATTTTTTTTCCTGTCAAAATGGTAGTACAATGTTTACTTCAACTATCAGGTAGGTAAAAATATTCGTCTGAAAGCTATTTTAACATAACTGTTAAATATAAATGATAAATGATTAATTTTTTGACATTATTCACTAATACTCCAATGATCTACATAGAAGTAATTTTTAAACAGGGGAGTACAATACATTAATATTATTTATAGTTTTTTTTTTAATATTTTTAAATGGACTAGTTCTTTGAGATAACCATACTATTGTCATATTCATAATCATCTTAATATTCAATGAATAAACAGGAAATAGACCTATTCAGTAAGTAAAATTGAAAAACCTCTCAGTTCTACCTAATAAAGATAATACTACACAGTAATTGATTTGTACTAAAATCAGTGTTTATAATGATATAGCCCTATTCATTTGTTCCTACTGATATAAGAAATTTATTATTTATATATATAAAATTGAAAGGTTACTTATTATTTCTAAAGTAACATCATCATTTTTAATTCATCCACATAAGAATATAGATTGAATGAATTGTTGTCAAGATCTTTTATTATTCGAATAACATTTTAAAAAGATGACGATTATAATAATGGTTGTTGTTATAATTTGTCGTTTGAATGCTTATTGTCTTGGTTCTTTTAATGCTACTTTTTATATCTGGTCGTCGCTGATTGTTATGTCGGAAACGCTTATTACTTATACTCGGGACGAGAAACCTCTGCAATTCCCCAAAACACGACGACAACGACAACTCTAGTAGAAAATACACTCATTTATATATTGATTGTACACCCATTTTGATTAATAATTAGAATGTAGTCACATATATGAAAAATAATCAGTTATAACAAATCATATACCAAGCATAGTTCATGTCAATGGAATACAAGAATATCGCATATTATACAGAATAAAATATAATACGAGAAAAGAAAACAAATACTACATTGAGTAATCATTACATGGAATTAAAATGGAATTAATCTTGAACAAAACTCATAATGAGTAAATCAATTGAAAATTGACTATTCTTTCCATCATATCAGTAGTGTGTTAAAAGACAGTAGTCTCGTTCAAGTAATGTTTTTCTTCAATTTATTGTTTAGTGTTCAATAGTTCTAAATTGTTGATTATATTTAACAAGGTACCTTCAAGCTGATAAATGATATGAAAGTAAATGTTGATTGAATTTTTTCTCACAATTCAAAACTTTACACAGGTAGTTTTCTCTATTTAATTCTCTCTTGTATTTCAAATGTTCAATTATACTTACACCAGTCAAATTATTGAATTTCTTTAAAATTACAAAGAATATCGAGAATATTTTAAAGCTTTCACTCTTGTATACATTATCATTGTGAGTTCAGATAAATAGGATTTAACATATTCAGCAATCACTCACTGATAGTTAATTTATTATTTTGCATTTCAAGATAACACTTATTATACCTATTTGCACCGTAGTTATCAAGGATACTTTAAAATTGGAACGATATTCTAAAGCTTTCACTCTTGTATACATTAATTTTAAATTATTTCGAGTGCCTCATTTAAAACTGACTACAGGACTTGTCTAATGCTTAAAGTTCACAAAACAATGTGAAATGTCGTACAATGAGCACTATAAATCTAGAAAGTGAACGTCATAAAATCACAATGTATCTTACAATCATAAGATACTGAAATCAATGTTACGACTAACTCGCAAACATCTTCTAATCAGAAGGTATATAGAGAACAAGAACTAGACAAAATAAATAGTTTAAACAGTTACAAGTATTTAATATTCTATGTCTTTAAACACTGAATGTTAAATCATCATGATAAGATAAACTATGGATTTATCAAATCACTTCTCTATTGGCTCAGTAATATTACATTATACTTTTTGAATAATATTCTTCTCTATTTATATTTATAAGTTCAGTTTAAATTTGCTGTTAAAATATGACAATTTATTAACTGTAAGTGCATCAATCAGCTTAGTTTCTACTTCACTGAATTGTTAAATTTTAAGTTACTATATATTGTGATTCGATAATGCTAACAAATAAATGATTCCACAATACATAATTATAATTAGAAGGGGTTTTACTGAAGAGTCTCACAATAGGACGAAACGGCCGTCCAGTGCTTCCAGGTTTTCCATGGTGGTCTAGCTTCAATTGACTCATGATCACAACTATTGAAATAATTATAATCATTAATATGCAAAATGGTTGTAATAATTTAAAAGTGTACAAGACAAAATCCATATGAACCATATGAACTTCAGTCAAGGAAAGAATATACATGTATTTAGTCTTTAAACTATAATTAAATTAGAATAAGAAATGTAAACAGTAGATATAAATGTAATGAGTCAAATACTTATCAGATAATATTCATAATACATTACATTTTATAATTAATAATGTTCAACATAGAATGTTAGCGTTTTTTTAACTTCGCAGATAATCTGGCCCTTCTATCCCAAATGCAAAAACAAATGCAGGAGAAGACGACCAGTATAGCAGCAGCCTCAGCAGCAGTAGGTTTCAACATACACAAAGGAAAAAGCAAGATTCTCCGATACAACACAACATGCAACAGTCTAATCACAATTGATGGAGAAGATTTGGAAGATGTAAAAACCTTTACATATTTGGGCAGCATCATTGATGAACACACTGGTGGATCTGATGCAGATGTGAAGGCGCGGATCGGCAAAGTAAGAGCAGCATATTTACAGCTGAAGAACATATGGAACTCAACACAACGCTCTGTCAACCAACACCAAGGTCAGAATTTTCAATACAAATCTCAAGACAGTTCTACTGTATAGGGCGGAAACATGGAGAACTACGAAAGCCATCATCCAGAAGATACAAGTGTTTATTAACAGTTGTCTACCAAAAATACATCGGATCTGTTGACCGGACACTATTAGTAACAACCTACTATGGGGGAGGACAAACCAGATCCCAGTGGAGGAAGAATTCAGGAAAAAGTACTGTAAGTAGACAGGACACAAATTGAGGAAAGCACCCAACTGCGTCACCTCGAATCCTCACGGCTTAAAGAGGAGAGGAACACCAAAGAACACATTACGCTGAGAAATGGAGAGAGATATGAGAACAATGAACAACAGTTGGATGGAACTAGAAAAGAAGGCCCAGGACAGAGTGGATTGAAGAGTGCTGGTCGGTGGTCTATGCTCCATTGGGAGTAACAGGCGTAAGTAAGTAAGTAAGAAACATAGAATGTTACAATAAATTAACAAAAATACAACTTCATTAGTTTAAATTTACTGATCAAAGTGTACTAATTACATTATTACTATTATGAAACTGTTGTAAAATGGTTATATCATTTTTTTTCACTTTTATTCAATAAATGTATATGAATATGTATATGAATGTATATGTATATAAATGTATAATGAAAGTTCATAGGCATTTTAGAGACCTAATCATACACATTCATATTATACAATCTGTTGTAAATAAATAGACATTAAGGATGACTTTTAAGATTTTTCCAAGGGTTATGTTGTAACTTAATAATATATTCACAAAAAAGTTCAGCTTATTATCAATGTGAGTTCAGATAAATAGGAGTTAACATATTTAGCAATCACTCACTGATAGTATTTTTATTATTTTTCATTTCAAGATAACACTTATTATACCCATTTGCACCGTAGTTATCAAGGATACTTTAAAATTGGTATGATATTAAACAGTATAGGATGATCATTACTTAGTCACTAATATCAATGAAGTCGTTTTGTTATTTACATTCAATGGGTGAGAGTAACCATTATGTAATAACTAATATTCGTTCAGGAATTCAAAATGGAATCATCAGATACTACTTCCAAAAACGTAGCTAGTGTTTGTTACGTAATCTCATATTGATCTCCAGTGATCACAGTTAAGCTGTAAACAATAATATTCATAAATTTCTACTACTGATCAGAGGTTTCAAATTTTTCTGGATATTACATGCGATTAATATGCTCTTGAAGAATTGTAAAGCGTTGAAAAGTTATAAATGCTTAGTGAAAATCCGTGTTCTGTTAAGCGCTTCAAAAAATCAAATATTGACGAGCCTTTGCAGTTAAAAATATCTTGGTTATATATAAACAAACGAAAAGAAGATGTAGATGTTCAAAACGTAGATCACATTTGGTTACAAAGAAAGATTTTTGGATATACTAATGTTGTGAACAGATGTCATAAATGAGAGAATACATTATGAGATATCAAATAAAAGTTTTCAATAAGATTATTATTAGAAACCGCAGCATCCAACAAGATCTATCCATTTAACAAGATTCAATGATTGTAGTAGATATACCACTTAACTAACAGTAGTTTATCATATTATTCAAATACATCCAATCCCAATAAGTCGAGAACGTTTTACGATATACGAACTCAATTTGTTTGGTGAAATTAATACAACATAGATATTATCAGTATCGAAATAGATTTATAGTACCACTTGGGTTTTTCGTAAACTCCAAAAGCAAAATATTGACAAACTATTATTTGTAACAGGAAATTATATTGTAAAGTTATAAAGTTGGAACAGGGTAGTTTTAATCGTGAACTGATTATGGTTGTTCGTACTCAAATGCTATTTGAATTAAGTACACATAAAATTACAACAAAATATTCCATTCCAGTATGCAATTCATTATTTGTTGTTGCGAATTTGTGAAGTTCAGTAACTAAACTGCATTTTTATAGGTATCAATAACAAAGTTTAACTTGATAGTTTCAAATAAATTGAACGTTGGGTAGAGAGTTAATAATAAATATGTTTTTGCTATATATCAATGAGTAGAAAAAATGTGACGTTTCCTCACTTGATGAAAGCCACCTCTTCAGATTAAATAAATAACCGAAATTAAATTAAGTTTAAATAGTACAAAGGAAATTAACTTTAACTTAACGGTTAACGTTCTAACTGCAAATACTACATAAAAATTCTAAAGACAAGATTTTATGAATATCAAAAAAGCAAATGATTATTGTTACATATACATATATTCGATTGATTTTTAATGAAACAAAACTTCAGATAAATTTTCTTAGCATTTTAATGTTTCCCTTTGGTTAACATGTAAAACTTTCGTTGTCAAGCAAACGCTTTTAAAAGCTTTATATGAGTAGGTATGATAAATGCTTTCATATTATAACAAAAATCATTAGTAAAGAAATAATTAGGTTTTTATTCGCTATGGGCTTATTATTCCAATATATTATATGTAATATTGAAAAAATCTTTTATTGGGCATAAAGACAATTACTGTTATTTTCACAGATTTAAATCATGGATGCGCACTGTTGAAGAGTCCCATACTAGGACGAAACGGCCTCCAGTGCTTCCAGGTTTTCAATGGTGGTCTAGCTTCAACTGACTCATGATTTAAATCTGTGAAAATTTCTAAAATCTCCACAAACCCCTTCTGATAACAATTACTGTTACTTAGTCAGTCATTGATCCGAAAAATTTAAAATGACTTAACAATTATACAAAATGTAATAAGAAGCTACTAACTTTATTTTGCTTATTTAAAATGTAAACACATACATTTCCTTGTATTAAGTTTGTCATAAAAATCTATTTTGAATAAAATAATAAAACTAATTGAATCTATATCATTGAATTCATGAATGAAAATTAATCAGTATCTTTCATAAATATCAATTATTAGTCAATTTACATAGTATCATGTACTTACTTGTTTAACCAATATAGAATACAACAATAATCTCAAAGTATTATATCATTTTAAGTATAATATATTGTCAATACATTGAATTGAATTAGGTTTTAATAAGAAAGAATAACATTATATTATATAATAAGTGTAATAATTAAATTTATAATGATTCATTTAAAAATGACAAAACTTTTAACAATGAAAATATTACATCTGTAATATCATTGGTTAATATGTTAATGACCAATCAGAATCGAGCAATGAAATTTTAATAAACTAATATTTACTTTTGATTATATTTTGATTTACTTTAAATTTGTTTATCTTTTGAATATATTTTTTCTTATTTATTTCTTACTTTAATTGACGTGAATTATTATTATCAATTATATTACTTAAATAAGTAATCAATTCCTATAAAAGAGGGATTAATTCATTTACTTACTTATAATGGGTAATGAAATTTCATTTGAAGAGAAAAATAAGAAATAAAAAATCTAATTTAACAATAATATTAAGCAAAGTGTTAACATGAACTAACTTTTAAATAGATGAAATAAATATTTACCTTAGAAAACTTTTAATTTTATTATAAATCGAAGGAAGATAACTAATAGTCATTAAAGTAGGAGATAAAAATTGGTGAACGAATTATTCAGATAATAATGGGTTCATTTCAAGCACTCAGTACAAAAGTAACGCATAATTTTAGTGTTATAATGAATAATAAATAATGAAATTTTAAAAAAGATTTAGAATTAATATAAACGCATATAATAGATCATGATTCAAGTGAAGCTAAACCATTATGAAAAACCTGAAAGCACTGGACGGTTGCTTCGTCCTATTGTAGGACTCATCATCAGTGTGCATCCACAAGCCGGCCTCGCAAGATTCAAACACAGAATCTATCAGTCCCGTGTGAACGTTTAATCACTAAACCACTGAGCCGACATCTAACAACTATTAAAATTACCATAATATCCACAAAACACCCTTCTGACATACAATAGAATTTAGCTTATGACAATTGAACTATTAAAAAAAAACTGTACAATAATGTAATCTACTTTCCAAGGAAAACCTTTGTAAATATTGTTGTAGTGAACAAGAATATGGGTGGGGCCAATCGAGTGTATTTGACACAAAATTACAGGACATGTTAATAAAATTTAACAATCAAATAGTAAATACGTAATTTGCAAAATGCCCATCAATTGTCTCATAATGACTCGAACGTCATTGTTCTTGTATGTTCATACAAATTGCAATCGGTTTCCATTGTTTACTGTTCAATCCTCTTGTCTCTCTGCTGTCAGACATTCTGTTCACGATTAACATCATCTACTACTTATGTCAATATATGTAACACACACCACATTATTATCATACACTCCATTAATACGTTCTAAAAGTATTTTCATTTTTCTACTATAGAGACATTATCAAATTTGTCTTCTTATCAGCCTATTTTTATTATTAATTAACTCTATAACATTATCATAATTAGTACTGTAGAACATTTATTAATTATCGAACAATTTTTGTAGATTTAATTACAAGTTATGTAATAAAATGACATAATATATATGATATTTTGATAAATTTTAAATAAGATTTAATGCTTTCTTTTATTGTTGATTCGATTCTTTGAAATTACAAAGAATTCGGTTAACAACACGCTGAAACCTCCCCCCGCAAAAAAAATTCGTTTGAATTTTTCAATTGGATTATTTTATGTTTAGTTTATTATTTAACAAGTTAATTTACAGATTTATTCATCCATGATAATCTTTTTTTAAATTTCTAGGAAACAATGAAATTTCATTGAATTATCCTTTTGCGTATTGGGTCGTATATTTTTGTCTTTCGTTTCTGATTTTTCTATTCCTTTTTTTTGCTGTAAATCTCTTAATAAACATTCAAATTTTTATGACTTTTAATGTGAATAATTTTTGTTTCTTCTTAATTGTGGAATGTCTGAAGAGAAAAAATTTTTTTTATTGAACAATTTAGTGATTAAAATAGAACAGAAAATGACGTCATTGTTTCCCTTTATTTTTTTGTTGTTGCCAATCGTTTAATGAAACTGTCTTTTTTTTTGTTTTTTTTGTTAACTGTTACTATTCGTTTCCAGTTATGATCTACGATGGTCTATTTTTAATTTTGTTAAAATTTTATTACAGTCAGTGTAATAGTTATCAATGATTTTCTTCAGATTTATTTGTCAATCTTGAAAGTGTGTCTTTCATTCTATTCGTTCTTGTTATATGTGCTATTTAATAGTAATTGTACTTACTTATTTACTTATGCCTGTTACTCCCAATGAAGCATAGGCCGCCGACTAACATTCTCCAACCCACTCTGTACTGGGCCTTCTTTTCTAGTCCCATCCAATCCTTATTCATTTTTCTCATGTCTATTTCCACTTCCCGGCGTAATGTCTACTTTAGTGTTCCTCTTTTCCTTTGGCCTTGAGGATTCCATGTGAAGGCTTGTCTCGTGATGCAGTTGGGTGCTTTCCTCAATTTGTGTCCTGACTACTTCCAGTACTTCTTCCTGATTTCTTCCTCCACTGGGATCTGGTTTGTTCTCTTTCATAGTAGGTTGTTGCTGATAGTGTCCGGCCAACAGATCCGAAGTATTTTTGGTAGACAACTGTTAATAAACACTTGTATCTTCTGGATGATGGCTTTCGTAGTTCTCCATGTTTCCGCCCTATACAGTAGAACTGTCTTGAGATTTGTATTGAAAATTCTGACCTTGGTGTTGGTTGACAGAGCGTTGTGTTGAGTTCCATATGTTCTTCAGCTGTAAATATGCGTCTCTTACTTTTCCGACTCGCGCTTTCACATCTGCATCAGACCTACCACCGTGTTCACCAATGATGCTACACAAATATGCAAAGGTTTTTACGTCTTCCAAATGTTCTCCGTCAATTGTGATTAGACTGTTGCATGTTGTGTTGTATCGGCGAATCTTGCTTTTCCCTTTGTGTATGTTGAAACCTACTGCTGCTGAGGTTGCTGCTACACTGTTCGTCTTCTCCTGCATTTGTTGTTGTGTGTGCGATAGAAGAACCAGATCATCTGCGAAGTCTAGATCGTCCAGCTGCATCCTGTCTGTCCACTGTATCCCATGCTTCCCCTCAGATATTGACGTCTTCATGATCCATTCGATCACCAGGAGAAAGAGGAAGGGTGAGAGTAAGCAACCTTACCTGATACCGGTCTTCAATTCGAACAAGTCTGTGACCATGGACAATTTCGCAGTTTAATCTATCATAGGAATTCCGTATGATATTGATTATCTTCTGAGGCACGCCGCAGTGTCGAAGAAGCTTCCATAGTGTTGTTCTGTCCACGTTATCAAATGCTTTTTCGTAGTCAATGAAGTTGATGCAGAGTGATGAATTCCATTCAATTAATTTTGCTTAATAATATCATTATTGTATGTAAACAATTACACTTATTCTTTCAAGGTATTTTAGGCATTTTGTTTTGATTTTTAATTAATAAATTAGATTTATTTAATGTTTAAGCATATTATGGTATTGTGAAATGAATATGTACGTGTCTTGATTTGTTCTTTTAACAAGTTCAACATATGTATTTGAATTATGATTCACACTATTATGATTAATGTATAATAATAATAAAAAACAATATTAACCAAATAAAATCTATGTAAAGATAGTGAAATATCAATTATCTTTGAATTTGATAAAAGTCATTCTCCTCTTAGATGTTCATGAAAGATTTACATTTTAAAGTTAATGTCAATGTTCTGGTATCTGTTATTTACATCGATAAAGCATGTCTCTAAAAACTGTTTTAGGATTATAACTTAAATGGTTGAAAATCACAGCAAAAAAAGGCATCTGTGATTAATTCATGTCGCTCCTTAAAAGTAAAAAGACTGGTCTCTAGACCCTGCGAAATCCATTACGGAATGGAGCTTGATATGTAGAAACTAATCATTATATTCTACCATCAATCATTACGGTTTTTTCTTACGCTAAGGCACATCGAGTTAAACAATCCTAAAGCCTATCTAAATACATTTTGGCCCATAGTTATCGAGGCATTTACGTTTAAAATAACTAAACCTGTGAATTATTTGCAGATATACGTTTTCTGAAAAAAGATGTTGTACTTCAAAATGTTGTGCATATTATAAGATGCTGTAGTGTCAGTTATTATGTTAAGCCCATATACTTCATTCTAGCTTTCGGACAGGCCAATCTATTCATTCTATTTGAGTCACATTTCGACCTTCTTACTTATTCGCTTATCAACCTTGACTGTTTTTATATGAGCGCATATGTGTGTGTACATTTATTATCCTATTCATCACATGTCTGTAACTTAATTTTGTGTGACTATAAGTATTGAATAACGCTTGACTAAAGGGAGTTGGCTTACCCTCCATCTTCACTGCGCGTCGTTTCGTTTCGCTTCGCTTTGCTTTGCTCGATTCCATTCGCTCCATATACAAAATACATGTATTTAAAAGTCCATTCTTGTTATTCAACTTATTTAATTCTGTTATTAACTAACGCGATTTAAGTCGATGATTATATACGAGGACAGGCGGCATATCTATTTCAATGACATTCATTCATGCGATCTACTTGGTGTCATATCTCGGGTCACTAAAGTGGAGAGGCCGTCAACAAACATCGTTCGATTTAAATGACGACAAAATAAAGGGCTCTACTAAAATGCCATATATAATCACTTAGTTACAAAACAACTCATCCTCCTTTTTATTACCAAATCCCTAGTATTTATTTCGTCCTTATACACTGAATCTAAAAAGATGTCCAGCTAACTCTAATCTACTCCCTTTGCTCGTTCATCAATCTGTAGAAAAATTTGAACAAGAACTGTTAAAGATAAGACAATGAATAACAAGCGATGTGTATTTAAAAACAAACTTTATCGACGTCAAAATTTAAAATTATCTTGTACATTATAGTAGAATTATCCCAAAATAGTTTGTTTTAACTGTGCATGATTGATAAAATGTCACATATTCTACACTAATTATTGACAAAATTAAATTGGATGAATATATTTCTAAAAAAGATGTTTCAGTCTCGGAATAGTCTTTTATAATGAATATTTTTTCAGATATACTAAGACGCTTTTAAAGATTAGTAACTAGCTACAAGAAAATTAAGGACTTATACAGAGCGTAAATGGTGCTTAAATACTAACATCGTCGATTCGTTGCAGAACAGTTTGTTGGGCTAATGTTTAACATTTAGTAGCCAGTGTGTAAGAAGACAGATATCAACCTTAATTTGAGACGTTTCACGACAGTCTTCCGAGTAAGGAGATAAACAATAAAATTTTGCGTTTGTAGAGTATAACTATAGGATTCTTTCTTCATCTGCTCATTTTAGTATATACCGTGTTCTAGCTTAATGTAAACAGCCAATCAGTACCCATATATAAAGATTTTTGAAGTAAAGTTTGGTGTTTCATTTCGTTAAACATATTTTTATATTAGAAATCAGTATAAATATTTCTGTTAATATATATATACGGCTTGAAAATTCGTAAATACAATTTACATTCCATTTGATCAAATGTAATTGTTAGTGAATTCGACATGTTGCATTAATGTTACTTAAGTTTGAAAATTATAGAGTCATTCTGATGATAAATATGGACAAGACAAATTTGTTTTCAGTAGTCAGTGTTACCCAAATCAAAGTAAAACTACATGGAGAACAAAGTAATAACACTGATCCCTCATTTTAAAATTGTATATTTAAATAAACCTCAAAGTCATCTGAAAGTATTCATCACACAAGCGAAAGGGTATGTCAAATTTTATCAATATTTACTAGCGCATATTAACTTAAGTCAATTCACTGTCATCACAGAAACGATTATCATATCTTTTGTATCCATTAAATTTGATTTCAGACATTACTCACAATCCAAAATAACAATTCTGAAAACAGTTGGCTTTTATAACCCACTTATTACTATGGTTTTATAGCTTTATTTCTCAAAAACCAATTAAAATTTGGTATCAATCATTATAAATTTAAATAATAACTTTTAGATCAAAATTCTATTACGTTAGTAAATTGATTTGTTATCATTATTTGGACTAACTGTCTTTACCGTAAATCTTTAATTGTACAACTGATTGATCACTGGACGGTGATCAATGTAATGTATGTCAGGTCCTTCTTAGTGCAGATCACCACCAAGTAATCAGTCAATTATAAACACATCTCAATCCTATAGGAGGTCAGTCGCTGCCAGGATAGCTCAATAGTAACTTTTCTGACTGTGAAGCTGGGTGACATAGGATCGAACTCGTCAGGAAGCATCAGTTCCCTCAAGATTACAGGTACACATCGCTGACGAGTACCAAGTAGCACGAAACCTAGTTTCAGGGTTTCCTGGTGACTACCTCTAATCACTATCTGATCCTTAATTTTAGACACATTTTATCTGACATCTGATATTTTACATCTAACATACAAATCTATTTTTGAAGATAATTAAAATTTTGGTGACAACCTGTGAGAATCGCACGTATATTGTGAAAGTTGCAAATTTTGGGACTCTCTAACGAAGAACTATTGTTGAAATTTTAATCGTGATATTATGAGATACCTGAAATACTAGATTCTCGAATTCTCATATTCATAAAGTTTTGCTGAGTTTCAAAACGATGACATTTGCTCTATTGTTTTGGACTTCTCATTGATTTTTTTTTCTGTTTTTATATCACTTTTGACTTAGTGATGCATAAATGGTGCTTTTTTATTTGCATTATTGTGGTATTAGATATTTAGTGTACACAGCGGTATGAAGTTTTGATTATGAATGAATGGAGAGTTCTAATAGGCTTGTTATCCTTGTCTTCCTATTGTAAGGAGCACGTGGTCCAAAAAGCGAGAGGATTATCCTATCTCTGTATACTTGTCTAAAAGAAGGTCACTAATCCTACAGGAAATGTTCGAATAAATCAATAAACAAACTAGATAGTACAACTGTTTTTATGATATACTAATCGTTCACTCGAGTACCTACAACATTCAAAAACCTATTACTTTTCAAGATGCAACATAAATACAACCAATAATTCATTATTTTTCAACATAGATTTTGCTATAAATAACGAAGTATTAATTCGTAGTAATTATAGTTATGTTAATGATGAGCTTTACATTTGAGAATATAAAACAATATTCATCAATTAAATGTTCAAGACTTACTTCTATGTCTCGCCGAATGCAAAATTAAATCCTAACAAGTATGTGTACAATGATTCAGTAAAACATAGTAAAGTTGATGTTATTTGTGTAGTGAGTATTTTGAAAGATTTTGAAATATCCCCACCGCGTCCACTATCAAACAGATGAAGAATGATCGTACTGTTTAGAACATAATGATTTTTAAGTCTTAACTACTGTGAAATGTACACTATTCTTTAATAAATAAATTCTTTCTCTATTACATGTAAACTGCTAAACATGACAGATGGTGGAAACTTGTCACCACAAGAATATTTTTCATAGTTATTCATTATTGATTACTTCATCTACTAATCTTTATCAATATGATACTAAATATGTACACTGATTTTAGATTATTATCACAATTGTATCTAATTAGTAATCAACTGATGAAGATCCATAAAATAACTAAATTCATTTTATTCTATTCTGTTCACCATTCTTGCTTTAGTCAAATTAACAGAACTTCTATAAAACATTAACTAATCAAAATAACATTTGCCTATAACTACAAATTGATGACATTTAATTGTGTTATTTCACTGATACTAAATGTTCTGATATATAACTCTATATGATTTGCATTTTTTGTGTGCACATTATACTTAACATATTGCACATTAATAATAGTCACGTCTACAGAACAGTTCATTACCTTGTTTTATTATAAAAATATGTTAGATCCTATGATTCATTAAGAAGAAGTAAATGTATTTATTCATAGAATATATTGAATATAATATGTAGTATTCTTAAATACAGTTTAATTCAAGTAGCCATTAACTTCTATGTAAAATAATTTACTTTGAATAACAAATACTGTTTACACTAACACTAAGTACACCATCTAACATCATCAGTTTCATTGACATTGTACTATTTTTTCATTTAATTCACTTGATATTGTTTTACTTGAATCTTCCCATTGATGTTTTAGGAGTGAAATTGATCAGTCTCTTATTGGCATATGTGCATACTGTGCGTATGCCTCGATATTGCCCTAATTTACAAGCATTATAAGTCAAAACAATATCAAGTGAATTAAACTTCACCCCATTCCACAAGCAAGTGGCTATCAGGACTCAGTAACTAAGTGGATAACGCGATGGCGTTTGAAACGAACGGTACTGAGTTCGAGTCCCAGAGTGAACATCAACTCTGAGATGCAGGTACATCCAGCTGATGAGTCCCGAACGGGACGAAACGCGCGTCCTGGATTCCACTGCTAGCCACTATCTATCTTTGCTTATATTTTTTCATTTCTTTAACTTATTATTATATAAACTAGCCAATTCAGTTTCTTGATATTATTATTTCCAAATTACACAATTTACTATCAAACATCATCTTTTATCTAGTTATAAAATCATGAAGAAGTACACAATTATGCTTAAAATGATTTATTTGATTCAAAATGTTTAAGTATTAAAATATTAAATCATTGTTCCATTTCGCTAAAACAAGAACAAAAAGCATGTCAGACTGACATAAATTCAATTATTTATCAGTTTTTCTTTAGTTGCTTACAACTTTGAAATAAATGTACTAATTTACGTTTTTTTTTAGTGGTAGGCAATGGGAATCACCTAAACATAGAGTTTGTCATGGTTGATACTCAGATTTAGTGGCTATATTGTGCGAATTAATTCTTCCTGTGGGATTCAAATCAGTTCACCAACCTCCACAGTCTCATGCAATATCATCAAGATATTCGAACAAGGAATGATTGTGTGTGAAATTCCGATATTTTCAATTAATTTATCACTGAGTATTGACTAGTGTCATGTTTGTCTAGTTCATTTTAGTTCCAACTGAATTTTGTCCATTTATTTGTTTGAAGGTAGTCACCGCCTGAGTTACTCAGTGTCTAGGCTGGGTAACGCGGGTTTGGATCCCACAAGTATCATCAACTGTACCAACATCACAAGTACATATCAGCGTCCACAAACATGAAACCTATGTTCAAGGTTTCCCGTTGACTGTTCCCAACCACCTTACATCTCAACATAATATATGTGATGTCAAGCCACATTGTAACTTGCTTGATAGAATTTGATGAGAATTAAAATATGCTGAACAAAAATGACTTTTGTCATTGTTCAGTGATCACTCAATTGTAAACAATTGTATTATTTGTTTACAACAACAGTACATAATTTTTATTCTGACGAATTCTACTGGAATATTGACAACAAATATGGAAGAATTATAAATTGATAAATTAGAGAAATATTTGTATGTTACTTAACGTGAAAGTTTTTGCTTTAGTTAAGTTAACGTTTATCGATACTAAGATGAAAATTTTGAGATGATGGAGACGATTTGTAGATACAACCAAAACAAAGAAGTAAGCAATGACAGGTTTAAAGTCAATAAGAACCAATCAACATCGAGGTCTACCGGACAAGCTGTGAACCACATGTGAAGAAATTCGAACGCTTCACTTCTATCTGAAGTTTGTGCTGATGTGTCGTTCAGAAGAACGGTGAAAGCTTCACGACTAAACCATCCATCTCAGAGAACAAAACTCCATCAAAATCATCCACCTGAGTTACATATCTTCGCCATCTCAGCTAAAGGTAATTTGTGTGCCCATGCTATACTTGAACAATGTTACTAATGACCAAGTTATTTTAAAACCACATTACAGCTAGTAAGGCTCCGATAGCTCAGTGGTAACATCTCTGATTGTGAAGCTGGGTGACACGAGATCGAATCCTTCGGGGAGCATCACTTCCCTCAAGACTACGGGTACACCCTGCTGACCTGTGCCAATTAGTAGCACGAAACCTATTACCCAATATATTAAACTCTGCCTGTAGCTCCTCTAGAGTTACTGCCGGTCCCAAGCCCGGGTAATGGAGGAGGGTCGGGCATGGGGTTAGCGTCCCAATCCCGTAGAAAACAAACTTGCTTAAATAACGCTTACCAGAAAAAATAATTCAAACCATTTAAACTCTGCCCTGGGAGTTAGAAGGTCTTCATTTAGAAGAAATATGACGCCTCTTGGTGAAAGCCGAGTTCCTTCGGAAGCCACGAGGCCAATGCCTCTTCTAACAACCAGAGCAACAATTTGTATAAGTACACGGAATTTCCGGACAATGTGGGATACCGAAAAGACCAGTCAAATAGCAACGGAACTGAGGATATACAATTTGCAGTACTGGGAATTAGTGAAACCCATTGGAACCAAGCTGGACAATAAAGGCAAGATACGAGAGAGACTCGGCTATGCTCCGGTCACGAAGAGAAAAATACTCCACACACTCAGGGAGTTGCTCTAAAGTAGCACGAATTGCATTTGTAGGATGGGAATCTCACGGATCTAGAATCATCAAAGCATCATTCAAGACAAAGATGGAGGGGATCACAATGAATATTATCCAATGTTGTGCACCCACCAATGATAGCAACGACGATATTAAAGATCAATTCTGTGGGAGACTGCAACCAATCAACGAGAAGTGCCCAAGAAAGGACCTGACCATTCTGATGGGAAATCTAAATGTCAAAGTCGGAATAGACGACACCAGATATGAATATATCATGGGACGACGTGGACTAGGAGAGAGAAAAGAAAATGGGGAAAGATTTGAAAATCTATGTGCATTCAACAAATTGGTCATAGGAGGCACAATATTCCCACACAAACGTATACACAAAGCTACATGGATCTCACCGCACCACACTACAGAGAACCATATAGATCATATTTGCATCAATAAAAAATCCCGAAGAACAATGGAAGATGTGAGAACCCGGAGAGGAGCTGATATAGCTTTAGATCACCACTTAGTTGTGGCCAATTTAAAACTGAAGCTAGAGAAATACTGGACAACTGGATAAACAGCATTTCAAAGGTTCAATACAGCCTTCTTTCGAGATACTAACAAACCCAATGAATTCAAGATAGCTCTCAACAACAGGTTGCAAGCCTTACAGAATCTACTGAAGGAAGAAGAAACCACTATGGAGGACAACTGGAATGGCATCAAAGAAGCATTAAATTCAACGTGTCGAGAGGTTCTTGGCCTCAAGAAGCATCATCATAAGGAATGGATCTCTATAGAAACACCGGACAGGATCAAAGAAAGGAAGAACGAGAAGACAGCAATTAACAACAGCCAAACACAAACAGAGAATGTTCAAGTACAAGCTGAGTACATTTAAGCAAACAAGTAAGTGAAGAAGAGCATTATAGCTGACAAGTAGAAATACGTGGAAGAACTAGCACTGACGTCAGAAAAAGCTGCAAGAGAAGGAAATATGAAACAGGCTTACGACAGAACGGAAAAACTAGCAGGAAAATATAGTAAACGAGAGAGATCGGTCAAGGACAAAGAAGGCAGGCCAATCACTGAAATTCAAGAACAGCGGAACAGACTGGTAGAGTAATTCGAGGAACTTCTGAATAGGCCGGCTCCAATGAATCTACCGGACATCGAAGCAGCACACACAGATCATTGTTGAACAATCATTTGAGTGGAACTGGTCACTATACCTCAACTTCAATGACTATGAGGAAGCATTTGACAGTGTGGATAGGAGGACTTTATGATCACTTCTTCGACACTATGGTGCACCCGATAAAATCATCAAAATTATCCAGAATTCATACGACTGCAAAGTTGTGCATGGAGAACAGCTGACAGATGTATTCCAATTACGGACCGGAGTCAGATAAGGCTGTCTATTCTCTTTCTTCCTCTTACTTCCGTTGGTCGACTGGATTATGAAGACCCCGACATCTGAGGGAAAACACGGCATACAATCGACAGCTCAGAACCAATTAGACGATTTGGACTTCACAGATGACCTAGCCCTTCTATCCCATACACACGAACAAATGGAGATTAAGACAACTAGTATAGCAGCAGCCTCTGCCTGCAGCAATAGGCCTCAACATACACAAGTGGAAAACCAAGATCTTCAAATACAACACAGTGAACAGCGATCCAATCACACTTGATGAGGAAACCCTATAAAATGGAGAATCCTTCACGTACCTGGGAAACATCATCGATGAACAAGGAGGATCAAATGTAGATGTAAAGGCAAGGATTGGAAAAGCAAGGGCTACATTCCTACAATTGAAGAACAATTGAAACTCAAAGCGACTGTCTATCAACCTATATCAAAGTCAGAATCTGCAATACGAACGTCAAGGCAGTTCTACTGTACGGAGCTAAAACTTGGAGAACTAATACAGCCAACATCAAGAAGGTATAAGTATTTACAAATAGTTGTCTACGCAAGATACGCAAATTTATTGACCGGATACCATCAGCAACAGCCTTCTGTGGGAGAGAAAAAACCAGCTTCCAGCTGAAGAGGAAATTATTGAAAGACGACGGTAATGGATACGACATACATTACGCAAATCATCAAACTGCATCACGAGGTAAGCCCTAGCTTTAAATCCTGAAGGGAAACGGAAAAGAGGAAGGCTGAAGAACACATTACGTTGGAAAATAGAAGCAGATATGAAAAGGATGAATAACAACTGGAAAGAGCTGGAAAGGATTGTTGATACAGGGTTGGATGGAAAGTGCTGGTGGGCCTCCTATGCTCCTTCATAAGGAGTAACAGGCGTAAGGACAATTAGTAAGATAGACGTCGCACGAATCGAATTCTTATCAGCGTAGAAGCAATGAAGGCCATCAGCATTTGGTGATTTTAGGAGATTTACCAGATTTTTAATATTTTCTTGCTTTAATATAGCTAACCTGTCACTACAACATTTCACTTTGTTGATTTCAAATAAGTTTATGTATCTATCATTGCCCATCTCCTTAAATAGTTTCCTAAAAAGTTCCTTATTATATACAAGATGTTTATTGATATGTCTGCTAAAATATTAGCAAGATAATGGTACAGGAAAATCAAGTGTAATATTCGTAATCCCTATTAATGTTCTACTCTATCGGCTACCTTATTGTTTAGACAATTAATAATAAATTGATTTATTTACGGTTTTACTGTAAACAAAAGACGTTGAAATAGAACTCATTAATTGATGTATTATTTACAATTTCTTTTGCAAAAAGAAATATTTTGTCATTCATACTATGGAAACAAAATCGGTTACTCCTGCTGATTGTCAACTTTTCAAGGATCAAATAATAGTATATTCTACAAGACCTTTCATATGATGAAAGGTAGAGTTGTTCATTTTTGAGGTTCACGAGGAAAAAAGTTTGAATTGTCTTTTTGGTTCTGGTTTGTTCAGCCCTATAGCAATTACATCAATTATTATATCATTCTAAGTCATTGATTTACAATATTTACATGTAATCACTGGATTGTGCATGAGCTCTCATTTTCAGCATGTCATGTAAAGTAGTATCTATAATTAAAAGAAAATAATCCCCTTAAATGATAAGAAAATTGAGTTCACTTTCATACTTCCTTACCAGCTGATATAAACATTCTTGCTGACACAATATTTTGATTGAAAAGGTAATCAATCGTAATGTTATCTTTAAACAATATCAATACCGTTTATATTTAACACGATAGATTATAGTACATATAGTTACCAATTACATTTTATAAATATTACATTAAAACAGCATTGTCATTCTTCTGGGGTTTAATTTTGTAAATGAAGCCATTTTGACTAATTCTTTTTTGGTCATTTATAACAATGAAGTTTTTCTCCCAAAATCTATGAAATCTTATTATTCTATCTATTTTATTCTATAATAACACAGGGATCATCATTTAATTTGAGATATAAGTTCAAACTAATGACATACATCAAATATATCTCATGCTTGAATATCTAATCAGTTCTTAGTTTCATTGTACTCATCTAGTGCTTTGGTTGTTAAGAAGTAACTACTAAAACAAATCAGAGATTGCTACTGTAACACAGTTATTTTCTTTGAGTTTATTATCACTTCAAATGAACTCGAACTTTTATTTATTACTAATGTCAATTCATTTAGTTTGTAATGTTTAATAATTGATCTTTGTACTCCAAAATTATTCATATCTTGGCTTAATTCGAATATTACACATTCTGTCATCCTATTATCATGTATCTTATGAATGGTTTACATTCTTAACTCTTTTCTAAGTCATTTTAATCAATTATTCCTCTGCGCTTATTAATACTATGATTATTTTATCTGATAGTCTATTACTTTAAGTCTTATTGTATTCTTTCTTATCAGTCATTTTATCAATAAAAATGTGACTAGGATAAATTTCTTTTTACATTATCAATCGTAATTTTCTTAAAATAATGAATACACTTCGTTTATTAGATACTTAGACTACGAATTATAAAAAGTTACTAATCTAGTCTCTCCCCCCCCTTTATCAGTCACTCATCTTTTTTCATGATATTTTTTTTGTTTTGTTTTGTTTTATTTATCGCATTTACTTAGTTATTCTCTTCTTTTTTTAATCTAAATTAAATTTAGAGTAAAAATAATAATAATCTATCATGATTAACTAGTTCTTTTGTGTATTTTACTTAAGTGTTGTTTTCGTTTATTTATTGGGGGGAGGGGTTCCAGTCTACTTTTTCTCTCTTTCTCTCTCTCTATAGCATTACTTAAATTAAGTTTAATGAGTGTTTCATGAGTAAAAATTAGATAAATTAGAGTATACAATAGTGAAAATTACCGAATTATTCTTTTATGCCAAATTGTATTCTCTCATTATTATTTCTTTTCCGCTACTCTTCTCTGTCCCCACTTAATTACGCTTAATATTTCTTGTTTGCTAATTAAAATTAAAAAAAATTTTTTTTTCTAGATGAAGTCGAAATATAAAATAAGAAATACAAAATGATGAAAAACACTTGAGAATTCTATTTTCAATGATTCACTTGTCTGTTCATTATTAATTACAGTAAATTAACCATTAAGTAATGGTATTCTAGCAAATTGTCTATCATGTGTTTTTTTAATATTTAATTAAATCTGAACGAGAAAATGCTAACTCTTAAACTTCTTCATTCGTACAATCTTTATGAATTAGATCATATAACTGAATACTAACATTTTCTAAATTGTATCAGGTTATTAGAGGTAGGAGATGATACAATACCATCAAGATATTCGAACAAGCAGTAATTGTGTGTGAAATTCAGATATTTTTAATTAATTTATCATTGAGTATTGAGTAGTGTCATGTTTGCCTATTTCCTTTTACAGATTGAAATCATGAGTCAGTTGAAGCTAGACCACCATTGAAAACCTGGAAGCACTGGACGGCCGTTTCATCCTAGTATGGGACTCCTCAGCAGTGTGCATCCACGATCCTGCACCGCGCGGGGCTCGAACCCAGGACCTACTGGCTTCGCGCGCGAGCACTTAACCATTAGACCACTGAGCCGGCATCCAACGGTGTTAATGTCTAACTTCAACCAATCCACGAAGTTGCGCTACCGTACACCATTGTCCTCAGTGAGTTCCTATCTCACAACAGACCTGGTTGAACTCCACTGGTAACGACTTCTCACTAGAACTCCAGAAGTGTCTCCTGAAGTCAGTCACTAGTGAGCAGGTGATTATTATTATCAGAATGGGTTTTGTGGAGATTTTAGAAATTTCACAGATTGAAATCATGAGTCAGTTGAAGCTAGACCACCAGTGGTCTAATGGTTAAGTGCTCGCGCGCGAAGCCAGTAGGTCCTGGGTTCGAGCCCCGGGTGGTGCGGGGTCGTGGATGCGCACTGCTGAGGAGTCCCATACTAGGACGAAACGGCCGTCCAGTGCTTCCAGGTTTTCAATGGTGGTCGAGCTTCAACTGACTCATGATTTCAATCTGTGAAATTTCTAAAATCTCCACAAAACCCATTCTGATATTTCCTTTTAGTTCCTACTGAATTTTGTCCATTTATTTGTTTGGATATTTTAAATCTTAATTATTTCAGTGCCATTTCATTTATTCAAATGATTGACTGAATGAATTAACACTAAGCATATACCAATTCAGACTATTCATAAAGGTGAAAACATAAAAAAATGTAAGTGCTTTGTAATAAGTGATCAACGATTTATACTGATATACATTTGTAGTGACTCACTTTTATCACGAGAACACGACTGGTTTAATGAAAACAATCATTATTATCACCAACTGTACCAGTGCTTGTTTTAACGTGCTTTTGTATAACTGTGCTAATTACAGCCATTTTATGCTTCCATTACCTTCCATCATTGTTCCTCGGTTTTTGGCTTTGTTCGCACGTACTCCATTCTCCTGCTTTAGCTTGTACCATTTCTTGGCACGATCTTGGTATTCGTTCGATACCACGAGATCGCCAACGAAATAAATCTGGTTACGTTCAACCTTCGCCTTCTGATTTCTTTGGCACGTGTTTCTTGGTAGCGGTGTTCATAGTCGATTGGGACTCGACGCCACGCTACACATTATACATTATACATCATCAAAATGTCATATATTTGTCGGTTAAACAAAGTTATTAGAAATAAATCAGATTTATAAGAATAAAGTCTGGGTGTACGAATTAGGGGAATTATTAAAGATGATAAATTAAAAAATAAATAGTTAAATTAGCCTTCTTCTTTATATATTCATCTGACGTCTATACATTTGGTAATATCATTTAAAAAGGCTCAAACTAAGGGTGAAATATGAGGTTAAAATCTAAGTTAAATAATAATAGCAATATAGGATGAATAAAAATTAATTATAATGTGTAAAGAAATTTCAGCAATAACTATTTTAAACGTGAAATGTTTGAGACTGATAAACTGAGATGAGAGAAGACAAGTTAATGTGTTTTTGCTAGGTTAGTATATCATTTCACGTTATTGGTTTAATTTCTGATGTGACTGTTTGACATATTTCGTGTTTTCTAAACAACTTTTTTTATTCATTATAGCATTAGTTCATTTTCAATTTGATATTTAACATTAATTTTATTCTCAGTTTATTATTTTAACTCCGCTTGTAGCTCTTCTAGGGCTACTGCCAGTCCAATGCCCGGGTAAAAGAGAAGAGTTGGTGTTATGACTTTAAGTTGTGGTTGATTTTCACCCTGTGCTAATTGTTGTGTCCTTGACTGAAAAACTAGAGAGCAGCGTATTTATCGATCGATTCAGTGACACGTAAACACGTACGAACGTAATGGACGACCTAGAGATACGATTGGTCCCGATTCCCTGTCTATCCCAGCCAGTTGAGTCCAGAACACAAATCTCAGCCTCTGAGTTATGAATCATTGTATTTCAGACATACTCTATTCATATACTAACCAAACATACCACATCGTACCATAAAAAAAGAAAACAACATTTTGTACAATATTCAACAAGTGGACAGATATCGACCAGTAGGAAATGTCCATTTAAAGTCCAAGGACACCATTGGACTTAACATGATAATTATTGGTCTATCCTTCCGCATCCACAACAGTTGGGTATGGGGTCGGCAACCCTATCTGGTAGAAAACAACCGTGCTAAAAACAACGCTAACCAATTTAATATTTTAATTCGTACAATATTGGTGTTTTATTTTTTAGTGTATTATTATTTCAAGCCAATACGCTTCGTTCAGTATGATAGGTGTGAACATTCACTCATAATTATTTTTCTCTATATTATTCTGTTTGAATTTCGAATATGTAACTGAATATTTTATCGTTTATGATTTATTAACTAATTATCAAGTGTGTGTATAAAATTAGCATATAAATAAGCAAATTTGTTTTAATAACGTCGTGTTTTTGGAGAGTCAATAAACCTTTATTGTACAAACCTTTCTTGTTCTTACTTCGTATTGTGAAAATAATATTGGTTCTGCTTTTCAGATATAACCAGAAGAACCATAAATATTACAAAAACCTAGAATTATGTTTATCTGGAAATACAATCTAATTACAGTAAACAAAATTAACTAAAAGAAAATGCAAAACTGTAATTATGAAATGCTCGAGTATTAGTATTTACCACAAAAATGCAGTCTAAATTAACGCTCGCTGCTGAAATGACTAAACAGTAATGTAACGGAAATAAAGTGCTGAAAATCCCTACACAGCATTTCACTGAAAAGAATTATCATTTATTGGTTTCTTCTCCCTGTCTTGTATTTTAATCTTTATTCAGGTCTCTTTTAACAGAACTTTATGTTCTTCAATCTTTCTAGTCTGAGCTTCTATTATATGGCCTTAGTTAAAGACTCACCTTTTGTTACTTAATTTTATTGTTTCATGTTGCCGGACCATTGACAATAAGGTCGTGTTTGACTAAACTCAAGGTCACTGCGTAGTTCATTGTATGAATATTAATTTTTGACTGTCTGTTTGGAAATATTACCGGAATCCCTGCAGAGAGATATCTGATCCCATCTTGTTGGGAACATTTTTATTGATTTTCATGTATCGAGTTCTTGTTTAATAAGTATTCCTTTTCTTTTTTAACACATTAGTTTGTGCTAAAGAAACCCTTCACTGTATAGCACAGTCTGTACCGTTTGAGGTATTTTATGCTTGTGATGTACTTTGTTCTCTTTCCTAAATTAGAACGAGTCACTTAAAAACGCTTTGTACGCTATACAGAAGTACGTAGTCTAGTCTAATCGAATAACCGTTGGTTCCTTAGGCCTGCGTTCATACCGGATATTAGTATTTCGATTGTTAAAAGTAATATAAATATATTTGCGGTATTTGCCCAAAGTAATAATCGCTTTGTAATTCTAATCATATGATAGCCTCACATACTACAATTTTATCTCCTTCTTGGGTTCATTCATGACTAATGAAGGATATATAAGACAGGTCTGAGAATTACTAGTTTCTATTATTGAATTTAATAAAATATCACGGAGCTCTAGCCAAATCATCCATCAAACTGAACCGTTTACACGTTTGACAACTAATCACTTTACGTTGAACCGTTAGTCAAATATCGTCAAGATTATGGATACCCATAGCAGATGAAGGTTATGGAACTACGGAAGTACATTTAGTTTTCCTGGCTTTTCAAAACAATAAACTTATAATAACACGAGAAGTTAACAAATTTGAAGCGAAATACTTATTAACTGATGTGAAATCTTGTACCAAGGTAGCATTAGTAGGAATAAATTCTAATATAGTAAGCTAATCCACAGTAATGAACAAATCGCTTTTAGTTTTATGTGAAAAACCAGGTATGTTAATACTCGACAATTATCTGTTGAAATCATCCCAAACCGAATACTATTTCCAAGATTACTTACTTACTTAGGCCTGCTACTTTCCCTTCAAGACTCCAAGCTAGAGCTTGTCTCGTGATGCAGTTTGACGTTTTCAACATTGTATATCCCATTCAGTTCCAGAGTCTTTTCCTAAATCCTTCTTCAGCTAGAAATTGGTTTGTTCTCTCACGCAGTAGGTTGTTACTGATGGTACGCAGTCAACAAACATTCAGCATCTTACGTAGACAATTGCTTATGAATATTTGTATTTTTTGATGATGTTTGTGGTAGTTCTCCTATTTTCAGCCTCACACAGAAGAACTGTCTTGACGTTCGTATTAAAGATTGTGACTTTGACAATGGTTAACAGACAATTGTTTTGTGTTCCTTATGTTCTTCAGTTGTAGAAATGACGCCATTCCTTTACCGATCCTTGCCTTCACATCTGCATTAGGTTCTCCTTGTTCCCCGATGATGCTGTCCAGGTATGTAGAACTTTCTTTCTCTTACAGAGCTTATCCATCGAGTGAAATTGTGTCTCTGTTCTCCATATCGTATTTAAGAATATTTCGTTTCCCCTGTGTATGTTGAGGCCTACTGAGTAATACAAATCTCATAATTGATTTTGAGCTTTTCGCTGTATTCCGTGCCTCCACTCAGTTGTAGATGTCTTCATAACCTAGTCAGCTACTGGAAGAAGGGAAAATAGGAAAAGTAATCAGCCTTGTCTGACTCCAGTTTTCAATTCGAATGCGTCTGTCAGCTATCCTTTTTCACCACTTCGCAGTGTAATGCATCTCATGGATTTCAGATGATGTTAACGATCTCCTTAGGTACACCGTAGTGTCCATAATGTCCTACCATCCACACAATCCAACGCCTTCTCATAGTCAAAAAAGTTGAGGTATAGCGATGAGTTCCATACAATAGACTTCTCAACGATGATCCATAATGTCGTGATTTCGTATGTGCACCACTGATCCTTATGAAATCCAGCCTTTTGGTCTCGAAGTTTGGCGTCTACTGGGTCTTTCATAAGGTTCAGCAACACTCTGTTAAAACCTTTTCCTGGTACTGACAGTTTTAAGTCCTTAACTTATAAGATTATAATGAACTATGATTGCTGACTTAAATGACCAGACTAATGACGCACAAACCTGTACAGCAGCCTAGAGTTCCGATTGATCCTGTGGTGGACCAGACAATATATAAACGCAAAAAGTATCAACAAACTTAATAAAGATCAATAGAAATGTTAATATATACAAGTCAATTATTACAAATACAATAGAAAGTTGGGACTTTTCTTAAGTTCACCAAATTGATGCGTGTTCAGCTTTGGTCTGGTACTAGGAAACGTGAGCAAGACTTCGAATAACGCAACTTATCACTATAATCTTTATTATTGCATTCTATACTTACTCATTTTCATTTTTATTATCACCCATGTTAATCTATCACTGTGAACTTTCGTTGCTTCATGTCAATGTTGATTAGCATTTAAACTTAAATAATTAGTTCAATTGATGGAACTAACTGATCAACTACGCTTATAATTGGCTATCTTGGTTCTTTAACAAGCATTAGCAGCATGTAAATGCTCCTGTGTAATATGTCTGTTAAAATATCAATCACTCGTGAGTATAGCCACAAGACAACACGAACGCATATTTGTTTGTAACTTATCCACTGGTATAAGCGAGACAAGATTAACTGTCGACTATAAATTCATCATTCTGCTTAACCACTATTCACTAGAATGTTTTCTGATTGCTGGGTTCCATGGCCAAACAGAGGATACGAATGCTAGAAATTTACAGTGAGTTTGAACAATAAATTTTCTGCAGTCTTAGATCTCGTTTAGTTTGTTCGTCAAGCAATGCTATTTGTTTGGCTTGAATTAATTCTGGACTTATACAAATTCAGTCTATAACGCTGTATTAATCGAAAAATGTAACCAACAGTATACCGTACATAATCCAGATTCAAGCTAATATCTACTTCATATCTTCATTACTTAGAAGCAAGAGTAACACAGGCGAGTTTCATAATTTCATTAGATTATTTCATACTATGGTTATGATGCGTGATAACATTTCATAGTTGCTTTCACGTAAAGTAGTCATATATTCTGTCACTGCCGTCAAGTTTTAGTTGACATCATGTACATTTATGACTCGTTAGTTGACATACTGTGGTAAAACATATTACATGTACACGAGCACGCTTAGTTCATGTCTTAAGT
Organism: Schistosoma margrebowiei; assembly: GCA_944470205.2. Taxonomy (NCBI): domain Eukaryota; kingdom Metazoa; phylum Platyhelminthes; class Trematoda; order Strigeidida; family Schistosomatidae; genus Schistosoma; species Schistosoma margrebowiei. The sequence goes on from OX104025.1 coordinate 32,057,231, forward strand.
ACACACTTTGTCGTACTTAATATGTCACCTAGGGCTCTTAGCATCTTAGACATGGAATAACCAACAGGACGCATCTCCACTGACTGTGATGTTCAATATGTCACTTGATTAAGGTGTGTCACCTATGAACTGGAAGGACACAATCGTCACTCCTATGTATAAAACAGGACCAAGACAAAATCTATTGAAGTACAGACCTGTAGGTCTCACCAATGTTGTATTTAAAATGATGGAAGTAAGAGTCAAACAGACAATAATGACATTTGTGGAAGCCAATAACCTGGTGAATGGTGAACAACATGGTTTTAGAAAGGGTTTGTCTCGCCTTATAGTAAGGGAATATTGGATAAAGGCGATAGACAACGGGAACTCAGTAGATGTTGTTTACACAGACTACAGTAAGGCCTTAGACAAGGTGCCAACTAATAGACCGCCATTGAAATTAGGAAATCTTGGTATGGCCGGACCTCTTTTAAAATCGCCTAAGGATTCCGTAGTAGGTCGTGGACAGAAAGTAAGAATAAATTACAAGTGCTCCACTAGGAGACCAGCACTTAGTACAGTACCTTTGGGTTCCGTCCTAGTTCCTTTACCTTTTATGCTGTATGTAAATGATCTCACGAGTATAGTACTTCAAGCATACATAAATAAGGTGATTAACTGGTTTAAAGAGTGACTGATCCCTATCAACACAGCAAAGTGTATCTATGTGCATTTTGGGTATACAAAGGTTAATAGGTACAACATAGGGGAAGTGCCAGTACCAGTGGTCCGGTCTCACGAGGATCTAGAGGTGACATTGAGTCGTGGTTTTAAGACGGCGGCTCATTGCCGGGAGGTCGCAGCTGAGTGGTTTAGAACCCTTTGGGCTTCAAAACGGACCCTCACTAAGTTAGATTCTTCCATGTTCACCACAGTATACACAACCTTAGTGAGAACTAAGCTAGAGAACTGCGTTTAAAAGGTGATTCGGATATCCTAAAAAAGTACAGAGGGCAGCTAACCGTGCAATTCCAGAACTCCGAAGTTTACCATACAAGGAACGGCTTGGAAAGCTGGACCTCTTTACTATGTCCTATCGCAGACTAAGGGGAGATCTAATTTTGGTGTATAGAATACTAAGAAATGAGTTTGGACCCAACATATTCTCTATTTTCCTTCCCACTAGATAGGGACATCTCAGATAACGTAGAAGGCAAGTTGAAAAGCCAAGAACGAACAAAATACCCGTGGCATACAGGTTTTCACAACGAGTCATTATTAATTAGAACCTGTTACCCGAAGCAGTGGTGTCCGAATCCTCAATTGACTCATTCAAGAGAAGACCGGACACTCACAGAATCATACTAGAAAAGGAATAACATAGGTTTTAGGCCTTCTGTCCTTACTACACAAATGTGAACCTGACATTCGTGTGACCACATTCGGAATATAGGATTCAAGCAGCGAGTTCTTGTTTCACGCATGTAACGAATATACCGGAACAATGCCAACGACGAAGGACTAAAACGGTTAAAGGTCTGTCTGGCTTATCTTATGAGGACAGATTGAGACACCTCAACTTACTTCTGATATCGTAGAATACGGGGTGATCTAATGTTGGCTTTTCGTATACTGGACCATGATCTTGATATGAATGTCTCATATTCTTCTTCTGTATAGGACTGATCATTCGAAGGAAGTTCAAAAACCGAGATCAAATCATCTACATCTGGAGTTTCGTTTCTCTCACCGAGTAGTAAATTAGTGGAACTCCTACCAGAACACGTAATATCAGTACTTTATGTTGATATATTCAAAACGAGATTGGACTTTCACAGTGTTAAAAACTGCAAGGATTAATGTAGGTCGACAGACCTCTTATCTTTGTTACTGAAGACTGATTAGTGGAGGGTATTCGTCGTATACGCTACAAGGGCGGGATCGATTTGCAAGGTTTCCAGTACGAAAATGGTCACTTTGTAGCTATGAAAGTTACCTGCCATAATGCGTCTAGAGGTAATTCACTATAGATTCAGATTCAATGTTATCTTAGCTTGCAAATGTTCATTCATAGCTTCCTTTTGCACTCAACTCAGTTAATTTGAAACAGTAGTAGTTCTGCATTAAAATATTTATAGATTCCTTAGCCAAATACAATGCTTTTTATAAATGCTGTATAATCGCTCAGCAGCTACGATTCTTATTACCTGCGAATTCTATGCTGTTGAATAGCTAGTATGGCTACAAGCAACTTGGTTGACTACAAACTACAACAGTTAAAAGTACGTGAGACCACTTTGTAGACAATTAGGTTGTTCGCTCATTTAACTACAAAACACTTCCTACCGATTGTACATAACTATTGGTCAAGGCATGCGAATTCTATGCTGTTGAATAGCTAGTATGGCTACAAGCAACTTGGTTGACTACAAACTACAACAGTTAAAAGTACGTGAGACCACTTTGTAGACAATTAGGTTGTTCGCTCATTTAACTACAAAACACTTCCTACCGATTGTACATAACTATTGGTCAAGGCATGCGAATTCTATGCTGTTGAATAGCTAGTATGGCTACAAGCAACTTGGTTGACTACAAACTACAACAGTTAAAAGTACGTGAGACCACTTTGTAGACAATTAGGTTGTTCGCTCATTTAACTACAAAACACTTCCTACTGATTGTACGTAACTATTGGTCAAGGCATGTTAGTTTGCCATCTTTTTACCAAACCCCACTTACCCACATGCGTTCCGCATAGGATCGCTTTAAATATTATTAGTTCTTTGCATTGTGAAGTATTTTGGCCTGGTTCAGAACCATAAATTTCAAAAATTTATGAGGTAAAACAGTTTGGGACGTTGTGGATCGATTGCTGGAGATATTTTCCTAAGTTCCTGCAGTTTTTGATCAATTATGAATGGAATTCTCATACCACATGACTTAAACGTGCGTTCTGGTCGGTTTCTTATGAGTTCCTTTAGCTGTTTCGTTCCATAGTTTGTAAATTTAAAAATCTAGTTTCGGTCATGACAGTTAATATACTTAAAATACAAACTATAGATTGAAGAATGATACCGAGTTAGGTTTGCAAAAACTATAATTATCATTTGTTTACATTACTTGAAGTTTATTTATACTTCAATTCTGTCTATCGTGCTCAAAAGCCCAATATTTTACTATTAATGTAACAGGACACCAACCTTGTAGTATTGGTCATAATTTAGCGTCGAAGATCTTAATCGCCTGTGAACTCCGTCACTTTAAAATATATTAGTCTCTATTTTCAAGTAAATATGTCGGCATGTGAGCCGGGTGTGTTATAAGTTTTCAAATTGGACATTATTTATAACGAAACAAATGTTTTTTAATGTATAATGAGTTAAGTTAAATTGACAGATTTAACATTTGGTGGTTCGACATTGGACGCAGCTTTCGCGCCAGTTGGGACTCATCAGTTTGATCTATAGGATTTGATCGCCGCTAAAGATTAGGTAAACATTACTTATAGACCAGTCAGCTATAATTTACGGTTGTTACAATCCGTAACGTGTGATCATGACTACTATGATAATGTATGTATCTCAGAAGTAGCTATGAAAAAACTTTATGGGAGTTACCAACTCTCATTAGCAATATATATGACTGCTCTTTTTTGTTATATGCTAAAGGCTAGCAACCAAGTTTACTGAAGTAAAGTATGTTGGATCAAGATCTCTTTTCTTTATTCCTAGATACACACGTTTTAACACGCACTAACAAGAAATACGGGCCAAGTACTTGCCGAGTAAGACATAGACGACGTAACTGGAGCTCACACACTTCTCGTTTGTCACCATGTATAGAGGAATCATCTAAAGTTGATTGCATGGTAACCAGTTCGCTCAATGGTTCTCCTGAACGCTTATCATCGAATCCTCCTTCACTAGAAAGTAGTAGCTCGTGCAGTTTAGCCTCTTGTTATGGGGTATCAGCTCCGTTTATCCGCCCCTCCATGCCTCCTGGTCCACCAACATCACCTGTCCCGAGCCCGCCACCTACTCCTGTAACACTTGGTGCTGTTGTGGAAGCTCCAACAAATCCTGTTTCTGAACCTCGACAGCTTGACTCTATTCCTAACCTTCCAGCCGTACTCCGTAATCGTTTTAGACGACGTCGAAATGCTATTTGTGAATCCTCTGCTCTTGGACAGGGATTAAAAGACTTCTTTACTTCTTATGTGGTTTCTAATTTAACTGACTCCATGACATCATCACTAAGTTTGGGATCATCTTCTGCATGTCCCGTGTTCAAATCTTCATTACAACCGCATCTTCCAAACACAGTTTCACATTTGGCCCACAGCGACTGTGTCACATCACCTGTGTGTTTGATCGATAGCGAGTCACAATCTGAAAGTCTGTGATACAAATTTATCCTACCAGTTTTCAATTTAATATTTCACATTATTAGATAATTTTAACACGACCATCGGCATTTGTTTACCCTTAAGTATGTATGCATACTTTACCTGTATACGAGTCTTTCTGTACTCATTGCTCATCCTATGTAATTTTTTTCTTAAACATGCCTATAATTTCCACCTGCTACCAGCTAATAGCTGTGATTTATTAAAAATATTTCAAAAGTATTTTGTTTTTATATAGATTGTTATAACGCTCCGTTTTACTTCGTCTAATGTTATAAAGGTTGGGTTTCCACGTTTGCACGTATGGGACGTTAATTTACCTTAGACGAATATCTACACTAGATGCCCTCCCAGTATCCGTTCTCAGTCAGTCAGCTACAACGTAGGACCAGGCACATATGTGCATCGGTCCAGGTTGCCATACCGCATCAGCACACAAGATGAACACCGGATTCATAGCAGTGGTTAGGTCAAAGGACTTTAACATAACTCAGATCAAGAACACGTGATTAGCCTGACCACAACGTAAATATATTTCCACATCAAAAACCGACACAATCCAACAACAATGAACAATCAGTAATAAGTGAGTAATAATAATAAGGATAAGGGAATATATAACTCATCTGACACCTGTCAGACTATCTACATGTCTGACTAAGCAGACAACCAATCATTTTCACCCACACATCAGATTGTTACCAAATATTTTCATATATTTACTGCCTAAGTTGGCGTTTCGTTAAAAAAACTAATATCCCACCAGAATAGTTATCAGTAATTCCTTTACGTCCGAAAGTTGAGTACATAATTCTTCTGGTTGTGGTTTTGGGTAGGGATTCCAAGATGAGTTTTTAAATCATGGACCTGCAACGTTTCACCAAACTTTACTCAAGGCGAGGCCATTTCGTATATTTATGTTTCCCTGAATCTTATCTTCGATACCTTGTGTTTTCTATTACCGATGGTACTGTTATTACCTCTACTATTCTGGGATTAAGCCTGAAATTTTTATCTATCTTTGCCGTGTTATGGGGACTTGAACAGATGTACATATGTACCAGGTTCTACTTTGTGACTGCAACATCGCCACTATCTGTTGGAATTTAATGTGAATGTAATTGAGACTGTAATGGATGTATTCAAATTTATCCTAATTACAATTATGGAAATGCAAGAAAATAAAATAATGATAAATTTAAACTATATCTGCTCTTTAGTAAGGCAGAAATTAAATGAGACTCCAGTTCCATGTATATATCTCATCTAGGAGATCACTTCCTATTGTTTCTGCTTTTCAAGGCATATATATAGAACCGACCAGTTACCTCACAAACAACAACTGATTCTATTGAACGGTCATATTAAACTCACTAAGCAGTAGTCTGCAGATGTAGCTCTAAACCATTTTTTAAACTTTAAGGGCCAGTAATCCCACATGGTTGTTCAAATCAAAGTAGGTAGGGCGAAGACAGAACCTGAGATATGACTGCAAGGTAATACACTCCAATTGGGCGATTGGGATCCAGTCAGTAACTATGCTGTCTGTCTAGTTACACTTCTAGCTACATCCACACGAAGTTACCTAGTCCTCGGATACTTACAGAGTAAACTGCACTGGTTCACTACATCGGTTGAATGGAATTAAATGAACGAGTACTTCTGTCCACTCGTCTCATAAACGACATGACTCGCGGTGGAAAAAGTTTAATCGGGGGTTGACTGACTGGCTTAGAGTAGCATGCGTGCGTCAGTTACGACACGCATTCGGTATACTGGCTTCAGAAGGTGCGGTCACAGACTTGTAAGAAATTAAAGTATTTTTGTCGGAGGTGGAGAAGAAAAGTTAAGGTCGTAAAGGGGTGGCAATGTTTGGTTGGTTGAACAATTGGACAAGAAGAGGGTTCGGTCCATGCAATCACTGGAAAATCTGTCTGCAAGCGGCTAACCAATCTAGGTCAGTAGTAGGAAACATATCTTAATGCAACTGCGGTGAACTTTTGTTCATTTCTCAAAGGGTCTTACCATCAGTCACGGGAAGAGACTGAATGAGCAGAGGTTCAGCTTTTCTCGTCCCTTTTTTCATACCACCAAAGCAACATAGTCGTGGACTTTTTACCTTTGAAAAATTGAGCAACGTTTACTGATGGTGTAGGAATTTAAGTTGGGAATTTTCAGGCTAAAATAAATAGACTGAATAACTTTGATGACGGGACCACTGCAGCAACTAATTACATAATCTCCGTGGCTAATCATACAATAAGTTTCTCATCCAAAATATTCAGTTTGTACCAAACAGCCATTTCTTACCTGCATTTTTTTCACACCAGTAAAAAAACATAGAACTTATTTGAAGTCAATATTTGTCTTTTGCTTCCTACTTGTCTTCTTGACTAGTAGTTAATTATCTAATAAGCAACTCAATTACACCATTATGGACATAATAACTTTAATCCATTAATATATCCAATCACTCGGCTAGTGGTTCTGTTGTGTGAAATTTATTTGACCCGAGGTCCGGGTTACAATTTCACGATAAAACTGGGCGTAACCCCTACTTTGGCGTACGGTTGGAGCTTTCCTATCATGATGACCTCACTGAGCTATATTGGCTGAAACTCTCGTTACATTAAACCCTACCACACCACCCGGGTTGGAGATCGTTAAGATTAAAAGCTGCAAACTTCAAGTCAGAGGGCGAAGTTGTACTGTCAACTCTACGGGGGTGTGACAATAAGGAGTTTCCCTCATAAAATGAACTTCTCCCCACTATGACAGAGGGGAGCTAATGGAAGTCGACCTAAAAAGTAACACACCCCGTAGCTATTCACGATCACTCTCAACTTAGTTTCATTTCAAGTCTCAAGAAGTACCCTTCCACAGTGTGATAAAATAGCAAGTGACAAACGTCTTTATATCCGATAGAGATTCATACTTCGAAACAATTACTGTCTACTTTCAAAATTAGTATTTCTTAATTGTATTATACAATTCAGCTGATGACTAAATATTCGTATATGCTTCAATACACATCTATGTGACATATCATAAAATCATGGTTCAAATAAACACTTAACTGAGAACGAAACTTGTTTTTGTATATCTTTTATATATTTGCTAGAATGACAATAATATTATTATCAATCTCTTTATACTTTTAAAGAAACCTTAAAATGTAGTAAAACCGATATTCTGGCGCACAAAAGGAATAAAGGAGTGGAAAAGAAACGTTTAAGGGATATTAATTACACTTTCGAATATATTTTGTTCATTACGTATTTTACAGATAAGTAAATTTGTGTGCATACGAAGAGAAAGAGGGAATATCAGGCTACATGTTTTAACCGTAACCGGGGACAAAAAGCAACGTAGAATAATACCGACATACACACAAAAATAACAGAAAGATGGCAAACAAAAGCTAGCAAAACAAAATATAGGTTATCAGTATGGATGAATGTGTTGTTTTGTTAATATGGTGGGAAGAAAGCAATTCGAGAAAATAAACAAATAACGACAGCGTTTGTCATGATCAAGAAGTAATAAGCTCTGTTGTGTTAATAGGTTGATTGATAGGAGCGAAATAATAAAAAAAGAATGGCTTTAAAATGAATAGAAATCTGCTTATCTCTTTTCTATTTTGAAGTGTTTTATTGTAGAAAAAATGTAAACTGGAGGAAGCGGATAAAAATGAAATTCGAAAAAGAGGCATGACATCTAAATAGTAGAAAAATAGCACCTGGGTACATAAATAGATGTGAATAAATGAAATATCAATCGAACGTGTAGTTGTTATGATTCATAATGGTTCAATAAAAGAGGATACGACTTTATACTGGAACAAAAATTATCTATTCTATGCAAATGTGTGTTATATTATTCAATTATTCCATCTAGAGAAAAACGTAATAGGAAAAAAATACAGTCAATAACAATTTCACGAAGAATGCAAGTGAGATGGCTATTATATTCATATTACATTTTATTGAATAACACAAATGTGTTCATGTGTACATTTTTACTTGGATTCACTTATTCCCAATACCTGCATAAATTCAGCATATGACGTTAGAAATGGCGAGCTACATTACACATTTATTGCTTAGAAGAGTTAATCAGTAAGTAATTTTATTTGAATACAGTAAGTTAAACTCGTGCAACTTGCTTACCCGTAATTATACTGCTTCATAAGATGTGCTTGTTTTCAAATATCCTGCATAAATACCTGACGACAGATTTCGTGAAGCAGTTCAGAAAGTTTACCGTTTCTCGTAAAACAAATGTTTTAAAACAGAACGACCATTCATGACTAAATTTTATTTATTGAAAAGAAATAAACTACTGATAACTTTTTATTTTTTCTAGTACGTATTTTGCTTAGAGGATTTCACTGAGTAGTTGTCAAAGGACCGTTCTATGTTGTATTTTAGTGCATCATGAACATGATAGTTTTGGTCAGTAGTTTTGTTGTAAATGCTAAAGTGATGACTTCGTCAGTTCGTTGATTTGACATGAAATCTAATGATTTTAGACTGGTAACTATCGTTAATGTAAGAACTTCCAAATTGACAAGATTCTGTTAGCCTTCTTAGAATTTTCTCACATATATCCACACACGTCCAAAGTTGTTTTGCTTTTTTCAATAAAGTCCTAGTTAATACCTTCATATGAAAATTGAAATTAAGCAAATATCTGGAGTATGAACTGAATTAATCTACTCAAAGTCGCTAAGTAGTTTTAGTTAGGTGAATGGTGTTGATTGTCATATATTAAAAACCATTACACTTTATCACAATCCAAATGAACTTTGGCGTTATCGTACCTGTCTAATTATAAAATATTGGTTTTAAATTACTATGATCCAAATAGATTTGTACATTTTTCAGGAATGACAATATTCAACAGTTCTACTTCATATTTTGTTATCACTGAATGATTTATTGTACTTGCTATACATGCTATAAGTAATTTTGAGGTTTCCCAATGTGTTTAAATAAATTGGAGATCTTTGTTCAATCAGTCATAAGATATTGTAACATCGTCTTTAAGATCTTGAACACGTTTTAGGCACACTGTTTCAACATCATACCTAGAACTGCTTTCTAAAAGTCCGACTGTGTGGAACAAACAGAAAAGCATTTAAATAAAAACCATCATAGAAATGTTATATTTACTGAGGTTTAGTTTCAGTCACTTTAACACAACTCCTTAATAAGGTCCAAGAAATCACTTGTAATCCTGCTGTAACTTACTTTTATGTTCTTTAAAAATATTGTGAGATGTATTTAAGAGGTATGCAATTTATCATAAATGTATTTTAGATGAATTCTACTCTTGTTTTTGTTGCTATACTCATTATTATTTAATTCTTCCACATGTTTTTCTATTTTTTGTATCCTGCTCAATTGAAACCAGCATTTCAGAGTTAGGAATGAATACATTCTACACTATGATCATTTATCTTATGTTAGATACATATTCAACTTCTCTATGTGCATTAAGCATGATTCTTCAAATAAAAACTATTGACAACTTGTCTTAAAACTAGATTAATAAATCAAGAAAAAAAAGACACATGTTTAAAGATCGATGATTTCAAACAACCTCTCATAAAATAATAACACTACAATTAATCAACTTGAAGGAAAACACAAGAGAGACAAGAACAACATACCATAAGATTCATTAAAAGCTTCTTCAAATGACACAGAACTTCATGAATATTAATTATTATGAATTAAATATTGCGTAAGCAGATGTTTTGTACACAATAAATAGTTTGGTTGTTAATTCTATCCATCGCTTTCATCAGTTTGTCCAATTTTTTTCTTGCCTATCAATTTTTATCATTCTCATTATCACTAACAGCATTGAAATTTTTTATCTCGTTAGAATTCTCCACTTTATTTTGTGAATTCTCTTCAATTTGAAATGTTTCCATACTTGACTTAGTATTCTTCTCATTGTTGATCAATGAATTTTGATTATAAGGAAGATTGGATAGACTACTAGCCATCATCATCATATTATTATCACTGTCATATGTTGTATTGACTTGTAAATCACCTGGTAATGAGAATGTTGATAAATCTGAAGAATTATAATACAAATTTTGAATTATTGGTGAACTGCTTAAACTTTCATAACCTGATGGATAAAGATTTGTTATTGTTACTGCTGAAGTTGGAGCAGTGAACTCATCACTAATGACAACAGGATGACGTTTCATTTTTGACTTTTTTTTACCATGTCTCCGTTTAACACTCTTATTTGTCAATAAATTAACGTTTGATGATATATTTTCATTTGGATAAATGTTTGTATTGTTATTCTTTGTTTTATTTTTTTTAGAATTTTTGTTCATTTTAATCAATGAATTGTCTAACAATTCATGTTTTGGTGAAAAATTATCCATAGCTGATGATGGTGAAGTATCTTGACTGGGGAAATCAGCTTCTGTTAATACCGAATGAACTGGAATATTACCAGTATCAGGCAGTCGAAATAATCCTGGGCCGCTACCTCCACTAATATTAGTTGAACCTGGTGAGACGGTAGTAGATTTAACACTGAACTGCCATACACCACGATTACTGTTAACACTTGACAATTGTGGTAGATTGGTAGAACTTTTATCTAGATTCCAGTTAGTTTCCTCATCCTAAAATATAACAACAACAAGAAATATGGAACAACTCGAGGTTTACCCCCCCCCAAAAAAAAAAAATAAACAACTAATCGAAATATGAAAATTAACTGGTTGTTTCCGTGTCCTACTTTCAATAAGACTAAACCACATTTAAGACATAAGTATACACAATTTCTACTATTCTCTCGTTAAAATTATTATTCCATTAAATAGATCAATATGGAAAGAAAAAAACAAAAACGAGAACTCTACCTTATTTACTAATCGACTTAGTTTAAACTGCTGTTACTTTAAAATAATGTACAATGAAGCTAACAATGGGCAGAAAAAATAAGACATTAAACGCCAAAGGAAGAAAATATACAATGAAATAAATAACTGCAAAGTGTGTACCATATCCAATTATTCGGTACTTTGTATTCAACTTTAGAAAAGCAACTGTTCCAATGAACTGAGATGTAAAGAAAAAGTTGAAAGTCATCACATATAAATTTTTCTTATATATATGCACTCGTCAGTAACATATACCTGTACTACTAAGGGAACTGATGTTTTCAGGAGGATTCAGTTATGTGTCACCAAGCTTCACAGTCATAGACCCTACTATTGAGGTATTCGGGCTGAGACTGACCTCTTGTAGGAATGAGATGTACTTTGTGTTGATTGATGACTGAGTAGTGATTAGTGTCATGTATCTCAACTTGATCGACAGGATTCTATCAGGACCAAGAACGACTTGATATCAGAGTGTTTTTAGCATAAAAAAGCACTGAATCACCAATTCAAATACACAGTTTTTTGGGCACAAATATAGGGACCATATACCTGGTCAATTACAAACAGCTGGAGAGTTTTAAACTTGGACGTTATGCTTAACAATAGTTCTCCATATTCACAACTGCTGAAATTTTCTTTTTTAAGCAGAATTACAAGTCTCTTGTTACGTATATAACTTTCGTTATTGGTGTTATTGTGTGTCAGATATGAGGATTATTGGAATTCCCAGCCCCAGCCCCCACAAGTAAATAGCACAATTGAAGAGCTTTGGAATGAAGAGAAATGTTGGTTAGATGTCCTTAAAAAATAAGTTATAAAGCTTTAGCAGTGCAGAGAGCCACCTTTCCTCTCAAAGCTGCAACAATACCGTTCATTTACAATGAATTTACTGTTTATTTGTTGATTATCTTGAGACATAGGTCCTCAAACTGTCCCAAGAAACCCTGACTAGTGGAGTCAACTAGTTCGATAATAATGGTGGACATTACTAAGGATAAAAGGTGTTCACAGTACAGTATGAAGAGTTTCGAGTTGTAAAACCTCATACAATTGATTTCAAAACGTTGGTTAAAATATTCCTCACCAACCACAGAATTCACAGGTACACGGTTCTATTTGAGTAACAATGGAAAACTTAAGGTAAAGTGTTATATCCTGGTATTTTTTCTGGTAAGCGTTTTTTTAGCGAGTTAGTTTTCTACGGGATGGGGACGCTAACCCCATGCCCAACCCTCCTCCTTTACCCGGGCTTGGGACCGGCAGTAACCCTATGAGAGCTACAGGCGGAGTTCTTATATCCTAGTGAAGATTAAATTACAGATAACTTCCGAGGCCTATTAATGGACTGATATTATAAATATATTCTTATTGTATGACTATTCAGTAACTAGATTAAGTATATCTATATTAATCTTATTATAAACTTCATTTTGACCCATAGATTATTATTGTACGATTTACCGTTCTTAAGTTATGTTCAATTTATTGATTACAGTCTCCCACGTTCACAGCCACTTTTTGGCTTGATCTTGTATAAATGTTATTTCCTATTTTATGGTGTGATATGGTCTGTTTGGTTGGTATATAAACCAAGTATGTTTGAAATAAACGATTCTCATAGTGGAAAGTGGTATTGGTGTTTTGGACTGAACTGTGAGGGCTAGGAGGAAAAAGGACCAATAAGGACGCTAGGCTGCTCATACCTATCGAACGTCATTGGTTTGGCACAGTACTAAGATTGAATAAGTCGTATTTCGATTGGCGAACAAATCACGCAATAATTAGCCAGGCTTAAAATTACAATATAAAGCAATTAGAAACATCTAAGTGCTTCACACAAATATAGTAGACAATTAGACAGTTTCATACACATAGTTCCCTTTATCATTTTGAAAAGATCAAGACAGTTCAAGCCAACGGTAAATGAAATCGTAACAGGAATTGTAAGCAAAAGCATTACTCAAAGGTTAATTCATGTACAGGGTATTTATGGTTACGCAAGACCTTAGGCTTCTAGAAATTTCTGGAGCCATAGCAAATAGTAGCGGTGTAGATCAACATTCAGCCAAAACTGTGTTACATAATTCTTTTTTTAGTGTTTCTGAGATGATTCTATTCAACACCGATTGGTTATAACGTCTTCTAGTGCTTCTGGGTCTTTAGGGATGTTGACGAGGAATACAACATATATAAATAAAGGAATTTTAATAACAATCAAAAAAATAATAAAATACTCACTTGTATAGCTTCAGCAATCGACTGAGCCAAATCATCTGTACCGCGTCCAACTAAACTAGATAAAGAACTACCCAAACTTGAGTCTTGATAACTCCCTTTTTCAAAGTAGAAATAGAAAACAACAGATAGTATGATAAAGATGCATTATGACTGATAACTAATTATTAAAAAACCAACCAACTTTCAGTTACATAGCAGTCTTAGTACTGAAATAGATATAAAGTACAATTGATAAACATCCTTTTCATCCCCAAAATATAATAACGACTAGGATTTGCTGATATCACGAACCGACCTAAGTTAGATATCCACTGAACGTGTCGGCATTGAGGCAGGTATCCATTGAAGACCATGAGAGAAGGTCAAATAATATCGCTAAGTGATTGAAGGTAGATACAGACAACACTAGATTTTGGTTCAATGATCTAAAAGTTGAGCGCGAGATTGCAAGTTATCTACCTAGTTCCCGGCGCTGTTGTGGATGCCCACTGCCGGAGAGTCGCATACTACGACGAAACGACTGTCCAGTCCTTTATAGTTTCTAATGATTGTCAAAATAAGGTTTGTTCGTGATATCAATAACAGTCAGTAGTCCGCATAAACCTCCTCCATACTGATTACCACCAAATTACCAATTACAGATATGACTTCAATATATACTACTAGCATACAACCATCAAAACAAGTTGTTCGAGTGAAATTTATTTAATTGTTTCAGATCTTTTTTATATAAAAAAACTAGTAGATTGATAAAACGCGTATAAATCTGTTGCTTTCCAATGAATTTCTCTGAAGTGAACAACAAATAACTTTCTAATTAGACAATACAATTCAAAGTAACCACAAATTGACCGAAAAATAGATTTTATGACAGAATCAACAAAAAAAGATTCATATCATAAACTAAATGAAATATAAGCAAAGATGGATGGTGGCTAGCAATGGAATCCAGGACGCCAATAAGAGACTGATCAATTGCAATCCTAAACATCAATGGGAAGATTCAAACAAACAATACAAAATGAACTAAATAAAATATAGAAAAAAAACATTCAGACTAAACATTAGAACTTTCTATCACCAATAGTATACTCCCAGAGCTGAAAAATTGTTCTTAATGAAAGCGATTCACGTGAATTTTAAAAGTAACCCCGAGTAGGAAGGAAAGAACTATAAACATACTATAAATGGAAAATCATTTCAAACTTTATTGTTACATAATTTGGATGTTACACTTTATAGGAAAAAAGTAAACAGTACAATATATTGATCTATTTACTATTTAACAACACATAATTCATTATGTATATTTACTGAAGATATTAAAAATTGCAGTTAACAACTTATAAATAATAAGACCAAAAACAGTAAAGAAATTAGATAATGTCTTTCAAATGAATTAATTGTATTTATCCAATAATTTAATTATTAACAGATTTACATTTAAGCCTATTCACTTTGTTTCAAATAAACAGCTAATATCTATCATTTTCATATAATATGCAATTCAAAGTTTAATACACTTAACTGTACTTAACTAGTGAAGTGAATTCACCTTACCTTATTAATATGAAAATTATTATTACTTACAAAATCTGAATAATAAAAATTGAGATACCAAAAGAAAGGAATATACATGGGCTATAAAGTTAACTGCAACAATTGTAACGATTACTTCAAAAACGGTACAATAAGAACAGACACATATAGCATAATACAAAGATAGATTCTAGCTGGTACAACTTCGCTATGGAAATTCTTTAAACAAACAACTGGAAACGAAAGCAACTTACATAAACCGATAGTGATCGTTCAGTGACTGATTCTAAGAAGTGGATTCAAAAATAGCTTAGCTATTTAAAAAAAGCAAATAATTCAACTGAAATCTATAAAATGTCTGGGTCATTACAATTTTAATAACTGGAAAATCTAAGCTTTAAAAACCTGAATATAATGAAAGGTATAAAATCTATGCTTAAAGTTGAGTCATTTATGAGAAATTGAATCTACATCAATGAATTACAATCGGGAGGTAAAAATAACAGCTTCCAAATGAGTGATGAAGTTGGACATGTGAACATAATTCATGAGTTCTAGATGATAGGTGGATGGAGTATATTTAACACTATTAGCAGGTTATTACGGAATGTTAACTATTTTTCAGTATCCACTAGCAATCACTCAGCAAAAATTAATCTTATATATTTGTTACCACTTATCATCAATATAACGCATGTTTATAATTGAGTCAAAAAGGATTTGTTAATAAAGACTCTGAATGTGATGCTAAACTAAAGAATGTTGGAATATCAGAGTAAAAGGATTTTCATCAAAAGTTCAATAATCTTGAGTCTATGATGGTCACCGGCAAACATCTTATATCAAAATGAGAGACCGAAAATAATAAAAATTATCAAAACAATCACAACTTACCACCTTCAATTACAATCGCCTCACCACTTGGTCCAAAACCGCCAGCAATACTAAGTGGACGAGTTGGTTCACCTGACGAATTACGCCATCTTAACTGTGCACTATTGAAATTAGCATTTGAATCCAATAATAATCCTGATGGTAGCCTTGGTAACATAATTGTTTTGGATGAAGTGGTATTACGATTAATTGCGGCCAAAGCGATATTTGGATGATGTTGAGGATGCGGATGAATAAAAGCATGAACAGAGGAGGTAGAAGATGTCGAAGAAGAACCTTGATATGGAATCATATTTAAACTACTATTGGAACCATGTGATGATGGTATGAATGTGCCAGGATACCGATCTTTAATTAATAATTCATTAGTTATATCTACTATAGGCGGCAATATAAATGGTGCATTTAATGTGAATGCTTCTAAAAGAGTAGGATGTAATGCTGTTTTTAGATTCCCTCCAGTGGAGCCAATTTGTGTGGTACTAGGTATATTGTTATTATCTGAAGAACTACAACTATCGAATGATGAAAGCCGTAGATCACAACCACTCCAATCACGCTGAAACACATGATATTCAAGAAAAAGAACAATGACAGATAAATTAACACCATTAGAAAAAAGTTAATAAAATATATGCCCTACAAAAAATAAATATATGATCTAGAAAAAAGGTTATCCATTCAAAAACACATAAGAAACTCAATTACAGATAACCAAAGGTCTTGATTTATACACTTTCATATATAAGTTGTTGTATTAAACTAATAAATTGTCGCATTGAGAACAAAGAATCAAGTTAGATAACAAATATATACAGGTAAATAAAATCAGAACTAACATGAAAATAACGAATTTCAAAAAGTAAATAAATGAAAACAAATATTGAGTCTGCATTGAGATTGATATGAATTGTACAAAATTTACAAGTTGAACAAAATAATATACACAAGATTAAACAAATTATTGCAATAATACGGACACCACTACTATGTTCAAATAATAGTTCCTCATAATGTTTATATGACTGTAAAAGTTTATTTGTAAAGTTGAAAAGCAACTTCAAATCAACAAGTAGATAGGAGTAGTTAGTAAAGAGATCCTGGCAATCAAGATAAGTATATTTTGAATATTCAAAAATGTACCAAATACATATGAACACCAATGGTAAATATCTAAGACACATATGACATTGGGAACTAGAAATAATGAAAATATAGAATTGATTAAAATAGTTACACTGTACTATAACGCAAGAAATTGATCATCACAGTAAATGAAATGCACAGGTGTATTGCATATGCAGACTGATATGTGGTAGGGAAAGTAAAATATGATTGGTCATTGAGCGTGGACAGAATAGAAACGGTTAACTGACTATTAAATATGTGATTTCCTTTCATTGATTTCTGCTCTGGACTGAGTGTGACTACTTGTAATTGTACTGAACAATTTGGATCGTGAATCATGGTTCTGATAGAACGTGATTAGTCTCATTATTGTAATATGCGTGAGATTAAAAAATATTTTAAGCATGTGTTAAATCACAAACAATCTGAAGAAAAGAAATCACAATTACAAAGGAGACATGTATTGATGACTATAAGACAAAAACTAAAATTTCAGCCCGTAAATAGCTATTCCTCTTACAAGTACTTTACGTGATAAGAAACTAGGTCATCTTTAAAAAATCACTTGAAATAAATCAGATCCATAGTGAAACAAAATCAAATATGAATAACATGGATTAAAAGTTCCTCAGGGAGAGACCCTAATCTATAAAAGAAAAAATTAGACTAAAGATAGTAGGTCTTGGATTTTAGTGCCAGATTCATCAATTCATTTGGTTAAATAGCATTTTGGCATTATAGTTTATGTCAGTTCGTGATGAAAACCCCAACTCTAATTCCTAACCCTAACTCCCAACAGTTAATCCCAATCCTAATTCCTCACACAAATTTATAACCCTCAATTAGCCTTAGTAAGTAGGTGAACATTCTCAGAATCATTTAAGCATTGCTAGGTCATAAATAAATAATACCCACACTAAAATGTTTAATATTTTAGCATATCGGTAAGTAATAGTAGTAGTAACAGTAAGGTAGGTAATTATACTCATCATTTGAATTCGATTAATTTTAAAATGATAATAACATTATAATATTTAAACACTGTTAACCTACAGTATTATACGAAATAGGTGAGATAAAAGATATATTCAAAGAATAACTTATAAAACCGGAGTTAAACCCACCTATTTCTTGACATCATTGTTATTTTTTAAGTGCAAATAACTCTATACATTACTTCAATGCAATTATAAAATGAAATGAAAGGTTATAACAGTAACTATGTATTAATTCCTGGCATTTATTAAACGATTTCCTAATTTAATGTAAATAATCATCACTATCATTTAGCCATGCATTAAAACTAAAAGATCACTAGGCAAGTAGAAACACTTTGATACCTATTAGGTTTAAGAGGAGAGCAGCATAAATTCATTACTTACAGATTATGAAGAATATATCATAGTTTTTAATCTTGCATTTTCATCAGTTCAAGTGAGAAAGTTTATCTGATTCAAGAGAATCACATTTCAATAGCAACTAAACCTAAACATGAAATTCAATGATCCTGATCATCAGCTTTAGTATTAAAATTAGCAAAAACAAACGAATGTATGATAAGGTCAAAATGCACACATTTCAAGTTACAATACATCTGATTTTGATATATATATATATACAAACGGTTCCGAGTTATTTATGTTTTAAGTTATAAAAACAAATGAATAACAATAGACTGTCGTCATAAGGAGTGTTAAATTTCGAAAGCAAAATGTCTTTCTAGTATTTAAAATACACGACTAACAAATAAAGCAATCGCTAATGAAAAATAACTGTAAGTATTATTAAAAGAACCGCTGACTAGCTTGACTCTCATTGGTCAGCATAATATTTTGTTTTTTCTGTTAATTATGATTCCAATGACCTTAAGTAGACTGCTGAACAAACATATATCTACATACATATGTGAATGGTACAACCTTCAATGTAAAGTTATCTTCTCATTAATAATAACTGACCTACATGACACTGCTACTGATTAATATGGTAGGTTGAGTATATTCTATGTGACCACCATGTGACCTATTATCAGAACTATAGATCTTTATAATCGATCTGAAAAGAAGTGTACACATTGTATAAATATATGTTCTGAAAAACAGCATGAATCTCTAATAAATTGTAATTTATTTTTATCAAAAGATTTTTTTAATATAAACAAAATGAAATGGATTATCTGGTAATGAATTTGATTATCAATATGTAAAACATCAACTGTTTAATTGCATAATAACACAATGATTAAAAAAACACCAGAGATCAAATACTTGCAATTATCATAAGTAACACAGTTTCAACATTTTCAAGTTATATATGTTGAACGAATGAAATTAATAATGATCATGAAAATGTAAGAGAGTAATAATATCACTTGTTTTATATATACATTTTATTTTCGATAAAAAAAAAGAAGGATTTACGATGTGACATGGTCATATTTTAGCTAGTTACAAAGGCAGCTATTTCGTTATGTGATATTTGAATTTCAACAAAAAGAAAATGATTACTATAATGTTTTAATTAATAATCACAGACTATACATCTATTCACAAATCAGCATGATATTGTATTATCAGACTATTTCAAACAAATAGACAATATGCAAACATAGTACGATCTAAAGTAAATAACATATTGATGAAAAATGTTACAAGTTATAAAAGCATAGAAAGATATAAAAACCAGTAAGAGAGGAAATATAAATAAAGAAAAAAGTGAAATAGATAATATGGAAATCAGAAAAAAAAGATATAGAATGAAACAATTTAAGATCTGAATATACAAATAATGAGATTCAATTAACAATAATCCAATAGATATTGAAGATATTTTGAAAACTTACAGAGATTTTTATTGCTACAGTTTTATATTTGATAGATTAACCGTTAGTTTAAACTCATTCATAATTTGATTTTTTTTCGAATATGAATTATTTATAAATAAAATGTAGGAACCTTTGAATTACTGCTTTTTAAAAAGATATACTTATCACTAAGGTGTTTTTAGTATCTTTAATTATTATATTTCAAAAAAATTGCAACACTAGTGAAAGTATGATTGGCAAGGTTTGAGTCGGTAAATTGTTAATAAAGAAAAAATAATGATATATTTATAATATCCTAATGAATAGAAAAATTAAAATTTTTTGTCGTTTCGTAATTCAATGTAAACCACTTTCTTCAGAGAATAAATAAATGAGCAAATTAAATTAAACCAAGCTTTTTAGAGCATTGGTGATTCATTAACGGGAAAGCCTTTTAATTAAGCTTATAACAGAAGGTAGAAGTCATTAATTTATTTTAAGGTGTATGATAAATCAGTTGGTATTTATTTACTACCTATTATTAGTGGTTCGCTTAATTTATTTATCTCCTTAGTAAACAATCAATAACACATTCTTATTTAGTATAGTATGCAACAAATCAACATTTAACTTTATTCATTCTGGTAAACTTTTCAGTAAGAAACACTATCATAATACCAATATTACTAGTCAATGAAGTGAAAGAGACTTAAGGAAATATTTAGCTGTAAATAAACTGAGTAATTAACTAAGTAAATCCATTATAAAACCTAAAAACAGAAGATGGTGACTTACTACATTTAAAAACAGTACAACTAATAAGAGGTTGTGAAAAAAAGAGTAATGTGAAAATTGAGTATTCTTTGCTGAAATGGTTTGAGAATTTTCTGATCAAGTAATCATTAAAACAATTGTTCTGCAATCTTTTTTTAAAATTAGTTTACATTATAACTTGTCTTTTGGTTGATTAATTTTGCCATTTCTACTTTTCATCAACTACAATTAATTAACTATAAATTTACTACTCAAGCTTTGTATCAGAAATATTCAAGTTATGTACTTCTCATTATCTTTGAATTTTGATACGTTGTGAACTTGTGTGTTATTAATATAACTACATAAATGTACTGCAAATCACTCAATTAGGTCTCTAGTGTTTTGAACGGTTTAAGAATGACAGAATTCGTGTGACCTAAGGGCCATGTGTGACGAACGAAATACGTTCATAGATTTATCGCTAGAGGCGAAGAAAAGGTACAGCAGAAACTTTGCAGGTAGAAAAATCAATATTTTGAATAAGAAAGAAACATTAAGAAGAATGTAAGGGAAAAAGATTGTCCACTGTTGAAAGTTGAGTAAGTAACAAATTTATATGCTCCCTCTTAGCAGTCACCGACAGCTCTTCGTAAAAATTAAATTACGCAACTACTAATAGCCACCATATTTAACTTAGAGTTTCTTACACAACTACTTGATAAATAATCGACAATGTCTGATTTACAATCAAATAATAGTACGCATGTTTACGGTGAAAAGATAACACTGTGAGTGTACAAACGGTCATTAATCAAATTTATGTAAAACTAAGTCTTCATTCATTGCAGTACGTTATTCTGAGTTATTCCTGATTCACTGGAACTTTATCACAGTCAATAGTATGAATGTATGTGGTTTATTTGAAAAGTATATTTTGTATTTATCCTACTAAAACAGAAAAGTTTAGATTTTAAACAAAGGCTTGAATAACTCGCTTTTTAGTACGAAGACTGAATTTATGTAGTGATGAAAATTTTCAATCTCATCAAATGCAGTTAATTTTTTACATTAAATGAAATAAGCATAATTTTGGGGGAAAAAACAACTGCTTACTTGTTTTGAATAAGTGTGAAAAGTAAACTGTGGACCCATCCAAACACGACGTAAAGGTCCTAAATGTGTAGTTATTTCAACTTGACTATACCAGTAAGAAGCAACATCTTCAGCAGTCCATCCAGCAGGAGTGACGACATTATCATCTGTATCATCTTCATCATTATCATTCTTGTTCTTATTACTATCATTATTATTATCTTCGGTGTTTGTTTTTATTTCTAACAATCCAGATTTCATTTGACTGCTATTAGCTGGAGGTAAACTGGATTTCAAAGTTGATATAACTTTTTCGTAATTTGTAGATATGGGCGACATATTGTTATCAGATTCTAATGAAACTTCAGTCCGACCATCCACTATAATAATGTGATTTGAGAAAGAACAAACGTTTTGCAATGAAAATCCGGATAGTAAATACATATATATGTAAACAGATATATTCACCGACATAACAATTAACTAATGTATAATTTAACATAGGTTTAAATGGCAAAATATAGAAAAATTTTCCATTTGTAAATCAACTTCGATTTCATGTTTCTGGACTAAAAGAATAATCTATGAGGAATAAAAATGAACATTTGAAACATAATAACACCAAATACCTAATTATAAACCCAAGAGATTCAAGGATAATATCTCCTAAAATTCCTCTTATCAAACTACTGTAGCAAAGCATCCGATTTGAAAAAGTTAAAAATCTCTAAATTTACAACTGAGCATAACTTTAATTAACATAAAGAACTAAGTATGATTAAAGAAGTTCCAGAGAACAAGCTAAGCCATTAAATGATCATAAGTACAGTGGTTTTTATAAATATGAGGTAGTTTTAAGTTAAATAGGAAAACCGGTGAAATGTAAGCAAATAAGACCTACATAGAAATAATTACATAATGAAAAGGACCATATGTTACACTTTCAATATATAAAGTAATAATCCAATTTAAAATATAATTATTGAAATAAAATACATATAGACCTATTAAGTGATAGCTAAGAATAAGATGGCTGAAGAAAAATGATACGAATCTATGAAAGTAGATCTCCGCGCTGGTTGGTCGTCATTCATAAGCATGATCTTGAAGGAATTGATGCTTCCGAACCATATGTTACCGTTAAATATCACTTTTACTGAACCAATCAGTTCATCAAGGACTTTCAGAAAAACATATAATTAGGCTAGCTGGTAGTTAATTAAGTAGTAAGAAATATCATTTTATTATTCTATATCCAGTGATGACTTAGTTCTGAGGAACACGGTAAATTATTGAAATCGTCAAAGGTGAAGAATATGTAACAAACGTTAAACTAAGAAATATTGAACATTCTAAGGTTTGTTCTTATTTACGAACACGATCAAAACATATTCACATTGCCTAAAAAGTCATGTTTGGAAACTTATCTAATATTGTTGTTAGACAACTACTCAGTTCGTAAAGCACATATAAGATATATTTAAATTATGGATCATGCACTTCACACAGAGGTTAACAATATATAGTTTTTACAGTATATACAATCTAGAAATATTTAATAATCTACTAAATACTTTATACAAACGAGTGATAATTCAGTACACAAATAATTCACAGATCCAAGTAAGATACGATGCAGTAACCTGTTAACAGTAAGAATCATTTAATCTCAATAAACAGAAATATAGCATACTAAATTGGATAACATATTTAATATCAATTAATTTAATGAATAAATCTGCTTAAAATTTAGTATTACTCTTTAAATTAGAAGCATAGTCCGATTTAAGCCTATTTGTTTTACATCTTGCTTGAAGTGTAGACGAGGCTAAAATAAGTGGATGCTGTCTAGGAAATGGAGGTAGGTACACAGCATCTGTATGTAAATTCCATTCGCCAACAGATACACAATCTAAACGAATTGAACCATCCTACAAATGAGAGAAAAGTATTAGGACATAATAAATAAGAACATTATGCACAAAAATAAATTAAAAATTATTTGAAATGGATACTGTTTTACGTAAATTTTAAATGAGCACGGAAACAATATGAGTTTATTTCATCATGATGGAAGCCATAACACAAGTGGAATCTCAATCACAATAAACTGAGAATCAAATAAGGTCAGTATGTGCACTTCGATTAACGAGTTTTTTTTAACTAAAAACAAAAGATAATTATATTTCGATAATAGATTAAGTTTATTTGCTTGTAATCTTTACTAGTTCACAAACCAACTTCAGAATCGTAGATATTCGTGATATATTTGCAAAGGTCTCTTTTTGGGCCTATTATGAAAGAAAAATGTGTTTTCACTATGTATATGGCAACACGACACATTAGAAATAATCGAAGCCTGAAAATCGAAAAAAAAATCTCTAATGAGAATAAAACTAGTGGTATTTTCAAATTTAACTTGCTATATGACGTAGTCTGGAAACCCGAATCTTAGTTACCAAGACAAGATTTAAGCCCCTAAGTGCACGCATTATAAGTTCATTAAATTAGGAAGTCATGATTATATATGCATATAGTTAATGCCATTTTCGGCCGAAGATAAATATATGTACAAATATGTGTTTAATTTCAAACATTAAGGAAGTTTTATTACACAACGTTTACTATGTTACAACGAGCCTAATTGACTTAACAGTGAATCGTACTATCTATAATTTAGAAAAAAAATTAGGATTAGAAATACAATACAACGATCCCATGCGTGGTTATGAATTGGGATTAATGAAGTAAGTTAGCTCATCAAATGGAAATAGTTAAGAAAATGCTTGAACTTTTAATCCGATTACTGGAACAAAGATCCAAAAGAATCATTTATAGCATATCTGTTTTTAAGAATTCAGACACTGATTGAAATAATGTACTGACAGTGGAAGAACTACATAGCAACAAAGACATTTTTTAATGGACTTAGTCACTTGAAGAAATGGAGTAAATCAAGCTTCAACATATGATTTCTTTATCAAATTATTAACTTCAGTCATCAAATCTAACGTTTGTTCGCAAACAAATAAATATACCGAAACATATTTAAGAAGTGAATAATTAGTTCAGAGTGAATAATTTACATTGAAAATAAAATCAGACAGAGGAAAAAGACATTTCGATAAGAATTAACTAATATAAAATATCCTATTAAAAGTAGTAAATAAATAAGCTGTTACGTTACTCTATCAACTCCTAGTTACGATTATCATATTGCCTTAATTTCATGCTCATGTTATTCCTGATTGTTGTCAATGGCTCTCGTTATTAAATGTATGTGCATTCTACGTGCTCACTGGGCCGTTGGCGAACTTTTTCTGTTATTTTTTCTCTTTCAGATAACCTCATATATCTTCAGGTTAAACGCAAACCTACGAAAAGCTGAACGAAACAGTTAAATGAATAAATAAGATTTTTATACCTGATATAATTTCCCACCAACTGTAGCTGTATCATCTGCACTAACACATAAATCGTATTCTATTAAGCGAAGATCGGCTGTCAAAATAAATAATGCATCTACAGCACGAGACTTTCCGACTACAAAGAAAGAAAATTATTGGATACAGTGTGTTTATAAAGGAATAAATATATCTAGGAGAAAAAAAGCTCAATGAACTTGAGCTGATGAATCCTTAAATGATTTTAAGATTAATTTACATGTTTTTTGTATTGAAGAGATTTTTGACGAAATAACAGATTTATGATGATTTAATGGGGTTATATATGAAAGAGCCACAAAATAACAAGTTCGTGTAGTACATAACATAGGTGTTATGCTTACAGAAGAGGAACCTTTCGAAAACCAACTAAGAATGTGTAAAGGCTTCTATAAGGTAAAGCAAATAGTCAAGAAAGCAAGCGAATCTATCACAGTGAATATGGAGTACAGTTCACTGAAATCAAATAACAAAAAGAAAACATAACAAAACTTATTAAGATTGTCAGATAGATGTGGTAAGAAACAATTCTTTGGTGAATTACTTTGGATATTTATTTATAGGCTTATCAGTCGTAATCCTAAACATCAATAAGAAGATTCAAACAACCAATATAAGTGAATTGAAACTTCACCTCGCTGTTCAAACCAGTGGCTATCTGGACTCAGTAGCTAAGTTGATAATGAGATTAAATTTGAAACGAACGTCATTGGGCTCTAGTGCTGGATTGAACATCAATAGGATAAAACGCATATTCTATATTTTACGGCTAACCACTATCTATCTATGTTTATAATGCTTATGAATTAAGGTAATACCGATACAATCCACACAGAGTGAAGATATACCACTAAGAGACTGATTAATTGCAGTTCGAAATATCAATGGGAAAGCCCAAACAAACAAAAATATTTCTTAGGGGATCATCATATAGTCCTAAGTCAACTACATCCTTCATAGTTTGTCAATTACAAACAAAAATCTATTACTCGGCGTTGTAACTACGATTGGTGACCTAGTATTTTACTTATAAAGTGACATGGACTAAAAATATTATTAAAGGTACGTGTGATCAAACATCAAGCTTTCTAGTGTTTTACGTGACATATCGATCGTACAGGAATGGGACTGACTGATTTACTGATAACAGTGTACTCAAGACTACAAAAAGCACCAAAGCCAGATTTGTCTACCTTCTTAGTTCTCTAAATTACGCAATTAGTGTTCGACAAATACTTTCTTCATGCGACCTCAAATTATATATGCCTGTTTAAGTGTATGTGCTAAAGCGGATAAATCGGTGATACAGCAAGAAAGGTCACTCGAGACGCTTTGTAATGGAAACTTTCTGTCAGAGATGCAATTGCAAAGTATTAAATTGGATGAAGACACCAAAAACGTATGGCTTTAAAACTGTCAAGACAAACAGTTAAGTCCTTTTGATTTGCAAAAATCAATTGCTTTTAAGTTATATTCCAATTATCTACCTAGTGGTTTAACCACATGAGATACCAATATCCTTTTTACGATACTTATAACTATATTTTTGATTACTACAGAATAGCTATAATTTGATTAGGCTTTGTAGTCAATTGGGACAAAACCGTATAAAACCTTTACTATTTTACTTAGCTACTTACATACCTTTTCAGTAATAAAACTTGAAATCCTTCAAAGAATTGATAAGGACATGGGTTATCAATCGAGGTTGTGAATTTACTATTAATAAAACTAATTTAGTATTTCATCTAATTGTTTCCCTTTATGAATTTAAATAAAGCAAGAACAAATATTGGTGCAGTAATATTTGTTCATGCTTTATTTAATTTAGTATTTCCATAAATTTTAATTTGTTAGAAACATGTTTCATCCTTAAACATTAATCCCAACACTTGTACCACATAGACCTATTACGTATTTAAACACGACTCTGTGCCAATTTACACTATTTACAAACATTTAACAATAGTTTAGTATGTCTGAAGAAAATTAGAATTTAATATTCAACAAGCCATCTGAAAGGATATTGTAATAAAGATGTTTTACTTCTCTGTGAGTAAATAATAATTATGTCCTCCACACTGAATATCTCTGAGATAAATTTACTGAAGATCCAGCGAGAACTAATGATCTCTAGTTACTAATTTATTAATAAGACAGTAACTCAACTATAACATTGCATAAGGATAATGTAACGACATTGTAAACTGATATAAGCAACTAAAAACTGACCAAAGGTATCATACTCAAAAGGTTAAAGGTTTAATTTCTTATAACGCAATAGTCGTAGACTGTGGAGTAATGTCGAGTGAGGATAATATACGAAAGACTTGTGACAAAAAACCATAGCTTCATAATGTCAATAATTACGTAGTAGTGTTTAACTAGTTAGATTAACAGCCAGTAATCAATATTTTCTTTTTACAACCCTTGACTCCCTTTTTCCAGTACTTGGCAGCTTATTTACATACTATTTGTACATAGCATATTTTACTCATTACATCACTTATATTGTTCTAGGTACCACCGAATACATTTAACAAAACATGTGCTTTCATTTGGTAGGAAATTGAAAATATATACACACTAAAAAACACAATATAATGAAAATAACTAATTTACACAAAGAAATCCTATGAGTATGTTAAATTATAAAAGGTTCTTGTGACTTACCATACGGGTCACTACGATAGTCTGAAGATACATTATTTAGACGGAGTTGATTTGGAAGGAAACATACAGGAGGTCCAAAACGTGCAGCTCTAACACTATTACTTGTTGGACTAGATATATCTTGACTCAAATTTTGAAGTGATTGCCCACTTCTGTGACGCCGAGTATGCTTGCGTGAATGAAAAGAAGAACGAGATGCTGTACTAACTGGCAATTGTGTATATGTGCAAACTTCAGGGCAGTGAACATGATTAGGATCAGAATAGCATGATTTAACAGATGATAAGTGACGATTAACTATTACCGCATTTATATTTTTCATAGGTGTTACAGCTTCAAAAGCACTACTGGCGGCGCCTCGAGCAATAGATGTCACACTGCTACCACTAGATGGTTTCAATCTTGCTTCAGCTTTAACTCGACAAGGTTCTGGATAGGGAGGCAACCGAGAATTAGTAGTGTTATACAACGCGTTCGGTGGACAAGCACATAATCCTTCACTATTTAGAAACAACATAGTAGGCTGTTCAGAAACATGAAGATGACTACTGGATGATTCTGAAGAAAATGGATTTGAACGCGTGAAAAATTGTGATGCATCAGACAATGCTGAGTCACCATCGAGAATCGAAGAAGAATTTGAACTCCCCTCATCTAAACAAGGAAAAAGTTTAAATTTGGGTACATTTAAGAGATACATGGTATGGAGAATAGTTTTAGATAGAGGTAATCACTGGTAATCCATAAAATATAGTCTAGAACAAATGACATTAGACAAAATGCATCTACTATCATTTCAGTAGAGGAGAAAATATATTTTTCCAATACCGCAGAATAGTATCAAGTAAAATGTAAGGAGGAATTGGTATGTTATATATATATATATATATATATATATATATATATATATATATATATATATATATATATATATATATATATATATATATATATATATATAATGTCAATCTTTTGAAAACACAAAAGCACTAGATACAAAAGTTTCAATGGAAAAGAATAAATTAATTATGACCCTTAACCCACCTGCATCAACGAAAAAATACAAACTGTGATAGAGCTTAATATACTTATTTACGGAGTAACGTCATAAACTTATTACTAACAACAGCTTTAGAAATCATATGATTCGACATAAAAAATAACCCTCCCTTTTGAATCCGCATAAAACTTACATACAGTATATCATAGATATAACTTTGAAACAGATAAGTCTGCATTACTCTCGTATTCCATATATAATAACGGTTAAGGTTCATTGATTTTACTTGTAGCTACCCGTTGAAAAAACACAACCTAGTAAATTAGGTAATTTTGTTGTAAGCAGCCGACGAGAAACCACAAAATATAATGAATTCATATCATTCTGCATCAATATTTGTTTTGGCTTTATTTAAATTCATAAAGGGAACTAATTGAATGAAATTAGGTGATGATTGTGAAAGAAGTTAACTGAATGAAATGCTAAATCATATCTTATAATTTATTGAAAACGTGAACCTATCCAAGTTAGACTATCATCAAAAACTTGGAAACATTCGGAAGCCTTTTCGTTCTAGTATAGGACTCCTCAGAAGTGTGCATCCACGACCCGGCACATGGAAATCGAGCTGAGGAGCTTCAGTCTCGCACGCGAACACTCTACCTCTGAACCACTGAGCCGGTATCCAACATTGTTAATGTCTTATTTCAATCAATCTGCTACATGTCACGACCATCTTCCACTGTCTTCAGTGGGCAACTGCCTCACATTCAACGCAGTTTAGCTCCATCAGTTATGGCTTCTCGAGTTCGCGCGCGAAACCAGAGGTCTTGGGATCGACTCACTCGTGCGAAGTCTTAGATCCCCACTGCTGAAAAGTCTCACAGTTAAACGAAACGGCTATCCAGTGCTTCAAGGTTTTTGATGGTGGTCTTACATCGGTTCATGAATTCAATCAAATTCATATATCTCCACAAACCTATACTGTCGTATTTTATGATTGTACACTAAGTTATTTGTATCAAATGAAAACAGATGGTCCAATGAAATCACTTTTCAATCACACTTTTAGTTCTGTAGTTATAAAACATCATGCATATAGGACCATTTGAACACATGAAAATATGATACGGGATATACTCTTTAAATGGCTATGATATTCTGTATAAAGCAATGTGTGTTAAGTTGCCTTAGAAATTATTAAGGCACTAGACGTAAGTGTCACTGACTAACTGATCAGTCCCGGATACATTTCTTTGTAAATGATATGCTTTATAAACTTTTTTATTTTCATGTGTATCCTCATTTCTAATCACATAAACAACTGACCCTGATATGATAGGGAAAATTAATATTGATTGGAGTACGACTGATATACACAACTGACTTTATCTAGTTTCCTATGTCATTTAGCCATAATTTAAGAGTCAATTTACATAACTTAGCAAGATAGTTACATCTATTGGCAATAACAGTTCAATCTTACGATACAATAAATTGTGCTTAAAAATTTAGTTACCGATTAATTAGTGTCCAGTGCTACTTTGACTATTGGTGTAAATAAAACGTACAAAGGTTGTTGTATTCATATTTGCTTTTGATTTATTTTTGGTGTAGAACAAATTCTCACTTATCGTCATTACGTTGTGTGATTTAGTTTCATATGGCAAGTACCAACTTTCCGCGGATATATCAGACCTCTATCTTAAAGACTGATACGTTGAATCTATGTCAACACATATACTGATAGCACATTGAATTGAAAGACAGAATTCTAGGAATTAACCCTAATCCACAAACTGAATTTTTATCAAATAGAAGTTCTGTCCTTTGGTTGTCAACAAACCTTTACGGATGTGTATGCAAATGTTTAACGTGTACTTATTCCAAAGTAATGTAGTGTTCAACTCAACTTTGTTCGGTCACTTATTGTTTCGATTTGCATGATATAAGATGAAGCGATTATACTGATTTATGAACAATAGTAAATCTAAAAGTTTAGAAATCCTACTGCTAATTTCAAGATTTTTCTGCATAATACAATAATGATTCACCTTTCGAGTTCTTAGAATTATTTCGTGGTGGCAGATCGATCTGATAGATATCTGTTCGTGACGTTGTGAAGGTAGTCATTATTCTGGAAAACAGATAAGGGGTAGTTTATTGCACTTTCCCATAAGCTGCAATTGATATGTCAAGTTACAAATCTCTTAAATTGTGCTTGTACATAACTGCTCTTTTATGGTGTCATGCTGTTACTGTTGTTATGAAGTGAAGGATTCAAAAAGCTTTAGCTCTTTTATTTATATTTTTCTTGTTGACAGAAACAACAGAAAACTAGATTCGTAGTTAATGTGGACGCTGTTGATAAACTAATTACTCGCTACACCATGTACCTAAAATCGTCGGTTTGATTATTGGAAAAATTGTAGATTTTCGTTTGTACAAAAATACCTCTAGCAATTAACATAGAATTGGCTATTGTCTATGTGACAACTGAAGTGGATACATATCAACTTGGTATGAATTTACTAGCTTTAACTAAATTTTAATACTGTGTATGTTCTGGAAGTAACTTATCACTGCTAAACAGATGAAATAGTGACTTTGATATGTTTTAATCCCATTGAATAAAAAAGAACCACACCACTGAAGAATATCACTATTTCGATATCGTAAGCAACTTTACCCGTAGCTCTTCTAGAGCTACTGCCGGTCCCAAGCCCAGATAAAGGAAGAGGGTTGAACATGGGGTCAGCAACCCCATCTTGTACAAAACAACCTTGCTAAATAACGCTAATCAGAATAAACAAATTAAACCATTTAAACTCTGCCCTCCGAGTTGAAGGAAGAATTATGACGCCTCATGATTAAAGCTGAGATTCTTCAGAAGTCAAGAGGCCGATGCTCCTTCTAAAAACTAAGATTTCCCAGGATATAGTTCGATGGGGAATGCTGGTGAGCGGCCTATGCTTCTCCATGAGAGGTAACAGGAGTAAGTAAGTAAGTAATATCGTGTGGATACACGTTTTTGGTCATTTTTAAAAAGATGTTGAAGAAGTAATAGAGTGATTGCAGGATTTAGTTTTAGAAACTATTTTTCTGTACACTTCACTAAATAACTTTTATGCTGGCTTCCCCAAGAATTATAAAGCTGATCATAGGGAGAAATCTAACAACACCAACAAAAGATTCTACTGTTGAGATATTCAGGCCGTGAATGATCCCTTGTAAAACTGGATTAAAAATACTGATCTGTCACTGAATAGTAATTAGTAGTAAAAGGTTCCAGAGCTGACAGAATTCAATCAATCACATTTGTAACGTTATCCAATTAGGCTCAATGATTTGTTGATCTTAATTATCCGTAAAATATTAGACAATTCATTCATTAACAGGACTGTATAGTTTACCGAACTCTGAATAACAAAGATAAAAGATAAGTAAATAATTCCAAATATCAATTCCAAAAATACTAATTATCTCAAGATTTCAATAAAGTATTTGAACGATTTTAAAACCATACGGTTAGCTATTTAAATATGAATAACTTCTTTTTTCAACGTGATTTTATCCATCTTAAGAGCAACTATACAAATAAATAAATTATAAAGCAAAAAATTGAAAAGCTGCCTATGTAAGGAAATATGACGTTAAATTTAACAAATTAATTAGGCTTAAGGCATCATATACTCAACCTCATAAGAAATGGAGGTTAGATCAATATACTGGTGAGGTGTGAAATTTCTCATAAAATCATCCATAGAAAAATGCAATGGAAGGTTGTTTATAAAAAAATGGTCACATATAACTTACTAATACAACAGTCAGGGGTTTCCTTGAGAGGAGTCATGAAAGCTGTGAATCCTAGATGAGGGCATTGAGGTGCAAAACCTGCAATTGGTGCAGTTTGACAAAAATTCGAAGTTGCTCTAGATACACCAGGTGCGAAACCAGACGACTGACTATGTATAGTATAAGGATGTTTCACAGAACTAGACTGGGGAATGTGGCACGGCATATTGATAGAATTGCTAGAGGAGTTACCGCTAAATCCAGTTGACTCAGTTGCACTTCTCTCAGGTTGTGGTCTGGTTAGATGATACTCTTCTAAACCAGATGATCTATGATATCTCGAAGTACGATTCACAACGTGAGGTCGAGTGTGTGTACGAACAGTGATCGGACCTCCATAAGCAGTAACAGGGAAAACATGTGTAGTCCCATGATTGCTGCTCACAGCTACCCACCGAGAATCATGAGAGAAAGTAGCATCCACAATCTAAATATGTAGGAATCAAATGAAATAATAAATTTATTGAATAAATGTATTACTCTGAATTTTTTTCTACGCAACATAAATGCTAGTAGTGCTAGTGCAAAAAAGTATGCATATTACAATATTTCTATGATAGAAGATGAATTCTTATATCTAACAGACACACAATAGAAAACAAAAGACACGCACGCATTAGACAAGAATATTTAAGAGGTACTTTAGCTAAGTGTAAAAATATCAAATTGGAAATACTTTGTGTATGATATATTTTCTCACTTAATAAACTCCCCCATACGAACAACTTAAAATGTGAAATAAATTGTTACGACATTGCATCCGAACCATTAGGAATAACCCTAACTATGTAGTGCGTCAATGGCCCATTAACTCCAACGATTTCCAGAAAAGACCACTAAACAAAATACAGTATTATGAACGAATGCTACCAGAGTCCAGTTACATGGTAAGTGATGTCATTTAATTAGAAAATAAGAGGTATTTTTCAAATTATTAGATCATGATCAACGCAGAGCCTAGCATGAGTATGCTTTAGTATAGCTGTTATACTACATGAGCAAAAAGAGATGAAATAAACATAATGACTAAAAAAGAATTCAGAAAAGCTGTAGTAGCACTGCTAGTAGGAAGGATCAAATATTGAGAAAATGATCGGAGAAGGGATAAAAAGGTATGTCTGAAGAAATACTGAAACTGAATGTGAAATATTAGCACGTATCGTTTACTTGTCTATATTTGAAAGTTTCCATTCAACAGAAGATTTAACAATGAATGGAATTGTGATGAAGATTCTAACAGCTTAAGTAGTTAAAACACATTTAGATGAATTGTGCTACATACATATATTTACACACTAATAAAAGGTTAAACACCAAAATGAGAAACTGTAAATAAAAATG
Source organism: Schistosoma margrebowiei (assembly GCA_944470205.2). NCBI lineage: Eukaryota > Metazoa > Platyhelminthes > Trematoda > Strigeidida > Schistosomatidae > Schistosoma > Schistosoma margrebowiei. The sequence goes on from OX104025.1 coordinate 32,091,308, forward strand.
AGATTTAAGGAATCAAAATAATTTGATGAATAAAATCTTAAAAAATAAGTATCTATGACATTTGATTTTTAAAAAAAACAAGCGTGTTTACACTTGTACCAAGATCATTTACATATATCGGTCTTGCTCAACAAACGAACAATAAAATATTGGTCATAATACACTCTAAAAATAGGTTTTGCACTTTTGTAGTTAATGACAATCAATTTTACCTAACATGAATTCTTATTATCGATTTGTTTCTAAAAGTTGTCCAAAAGAGTATAGTTTTGCCAATTACTTTCCTTTTAAACTTAACTTGATGCTAACAGTCGCTACAATGAGATAAAATTTTAAATATTCTATCTGCAACTAAACATTTTTAATGGATGTTTATAATAATGTGACGATTACTTAGACGATCTGAAGTACTTGGAATTTATTACGTTATTGTCGAACTACATTTACGCTGGATTGAAAAATTATATACACTTTCTAAGCTGAAAGTTTAGCTTATAAAAATGAAGTTAATTACTATGATGCCTATTTATTACTTCTTAAAATTGGAAATTAAGAAATTACAACACGACAATCGTTAGTGTTAGACTTTTAGCTACACGTATTGGGTGAAGAATAGTTCAAAATTACGTAGGTTAGAACCAATAAAAACATCAAAACATAGAGTTCAAAAGAAACTAACAGAATTGTTCGGATTTAAATTATATATTGTGATACTCTTCACAAAATGGTATTTGTAACTTGCCAAATGTACTTGAGAACCAAATTACCCGTTGCAATCGAGGACATTAGCATAATAATTTAAACTTCACGTACAAACAGACCAAAAAATACAATAAACAAATTGCTCACTGGTGCAGAACACCTAGATTACAAGAACTAGAAGATACAGAATTTAGGACTAGGAGTTTTCCACTGATGGACTGATAACATACGTGTATTTCATACGGCTAAAATGTGATACACCCTCTAAAAATAAGTATGGCTAAGCTAAACCATAATCAACGTAGAAACGACGTGAAAGAATAAATAAATTCACGATAAAAGCACTCCTCTAAAATGCTAACAATTCTTTTTCCCATTCGGAGAAGGATCAAATGCCTGATTGGTCGTGTGTATAAAACAGATAACTGATCACAGTTTCTAGGATCATGTTTTTGGTAGAGATTCGTTCGCTGAACTGGATGGTTTGGTTGTGGAACTTTCATTGTTCCTCTGAACAACATCATCAGCACAAACTTCGGGTATATGTGAAATATCTGAATTTCTCCACATATGACTCTCAGCTTTTCCTATCGACTTCGATGTTGATTATTTATTGTTGACATTTAATAGTACTCTGCTTGTAAAATGCAATGTATATAAACTGCCGAAATACCATTAAATTTACTTCCATCGTACAGCTGTTGAAACTAGCTGTCCTAATGAAACAGTATCAACAAACATAATTTATGCTACAAGAGAAATAAAAAACAAATCCACTAAACTGATCGGTTTCACCGAAATTTCTGTAAAGGTAATAAAAAGCGAATTAAATAGAATTTTCAACCATGCAAACTGATCGTAATATGTAGCTGTTATGCTTAAAATCGTATCGATCATACCTTAGGTTCTCTTCCCTCTCTATATTGTTATACACATACATCATTCAGAATTTAAAAAGCGAACTAAATTACATGTTGACGTTTATACCAATGCTTTTACAAAATAACTTTACCGCTTAAAATTAAGTACAAGCAGGCTGATAACACTCAATGAACTTATAAAAATCCTTTTTTATAAAAATCACATAAATCAGTTTAGTTATGTAATGTAGATACTCTTTGCTGACAGGTATTGAATAGTACAAAACATCTATTATTTCTGATTATCCCTTCCAACAAAGTGATTTTGAATCATACAGTCTACTAACTAATACTATGTACCTTGATTGACTGAATTCGATCAATCAGGTCTAAGGACTGAACAACATGACACTGGTGACTGCAAAGTTACCAATTAGTGCGAATGTTTGAAATAATGGAGTTTTTTGGGTCACTATAATCCTGTAATTGCATCACTGAATCATTCACATTGTGACACAGACTGCAAAATCAATTTCATGTAAATTGTGATCACTGTTATAAGATTCGTCCACAATTGGGTAGCATCATTGTTTTCAATATATGATTTCTAGCAGCAGATTAGTGAACTTTAATCACTCAACTTTTACCTATTTGGTTACAAGTTCGAACCTTGTCCCGTCTTCATTGATTTAACGTGATCAGGTAGTACCATCTACTCTTACACAATGAATAATATTAGGATTTGAATATAAAAACCTTAATAATGTATTTATTTTCAGAAGGGGTTTGTGGAGATTTTAGAAATTTTCACAGATTTAAATCATGAGTCAGTTGAAGCTAGACCACCATTGTCAACCTGGAAGCACTGGACGGCCGTTTCGTCCTAGTATGGGACTCCTCAGCAGTGCGCATCCACGATCCCGCACCACGCGGGGCTCGAACCCAGGACCTACTGGCTTCGCGCGCGAGCACTTAACCATTAGACCTGGGTTCGAGCCCCGCGTGGTGCGGGATCGTGGATGTGCACTAATGAGGAGTCCCATACTAGAACGAAACGGCCGTCCAGTACTTCCAGGTTTTCAATGGTGGTCTACCTTCAACTAACTCATGATTTAAATCTGTGAAAATGTATTTATTTAATAAATTCACTCCTATTACGCAACAGTCACAAACAGTAAGTAAGCTTGTATACAGTCATATAGTTATACTATTTCATACAAAGACGTGATTAAAGTTGCAGATTATTTGACCGCTTATTTAACCAGCTAGGCTATACACAATCAAAAATAATGAGACAACTGATGTTGTAAACACTAATTCATAGTGGTGAGAACTGAACCGATTAAAACACATAAGACAGTAAACAACAAAGAAAAGTCGTACGAACACACAATATTTGAATACACCTATTAGGTCATAAAATAAATAATTCAGTGGTGAAGTGCTCTAACATAGTAACATACAACGCTAACACAATCTTACATAAGTAAACAGATTTTGTTCACAAAAACACTAAGCCAGATAGCCAGGCCCTAATTTTATGAGTGTATGGAAGACCTAAGAAACCTATATATTTTCTGATTGTTTACTTATCAAATGTTCAATTATGTTTACTTTTCTACTTAATATTTGGCGTTTAAGCATATTATTTTATTAAGGAAAAGCACATTTTGATGGAGATTTGTCTTATCTTGTGATCTATATTCACTCAATGACTTATATGGTCAGTTAGTTATTATTCGAATATTGTGTTGATGATAAGAAATACAGAATCAAACGCCATATTTTCCGATTTCCCTAGATGATAAGAATAAAGAATATAGTTGGTTCATCCCGTTGTAGCGGACGCTACTAACAATATTGCTTGTAGTTAGTATATAGCGGGACGTAGCCTCAAGTCATCACAGTCGTCAGACGGAATGGAGAGTTTCAGTATATCGAAAGCACGGCTTTGGCAGAGCACTTGATGACCAAACAAGAAGACAGTTTGGATCGCAGAACACACCACGAGATGCAAATGGATGTTCGAAAGCTATGTATATGTATTACGCAAATGCTTTGTAAACAAGAGTTTTACCTATTGTCTTGATGTACATTTGGTGTAGCTGCCAGGATGTAAAACAAGAATGTATATGTGTATGAAAAACAATTAATTTGCATCTCGCGGCATAGTCTGCAATCCAAACTGTCTTCTTGTTTGGTCATCAAGTGCTCTGCCAAAGCCGTGCTTTCGATGTACTGAAACTTTTCACTCCGTTTGATGAGCGACGACTTCAAGACCACATACCGCTATATACTATCTACAAGCAATCTCGTGAGTAGTGTCCACTACACCAACACTTACTGAATCATGTGAACAGATAATTATGAATGAGGTAGACAACAGGTTCGAATAAACAAGGATTGAGAAACAAAATTGAAATAAAAAAAGTTTTCCAATGGCAAATTGCATGTGACAACTTATTAGAAATATACTTATGTTGTAACAATGACACGTGAATACAGTGTGTTTTTGTGACCAAATACAACAGACGTAAAATAAACAGAATATCGTGATATACAGTAACAAATCATACTTATTAAGAATGATAGCATCACAATAATAATAACTGACAGTAATAATGATAATAATTAGTATTATTATTATCATCGTGATTTAGACATAAACATGTAAACAAATTCTACTGCCTTTTTTGACGAAACCTATTCAATACCATATCGATTTTAATGGTATATTGAACATTAAATTGTAAATTTACTGGCCTTTTTTAGTAAATTCCATGAAAATTGTAGGAACGATTGTGATCATATTTATTAAAAATAGTAACTCTAGATGTTGTGACTTTAAGCCCAGCTAATCATCACATGATTTATTCGCCAATCGAAATACAACTTATTCAATCTTAGTACTGTGCCAAGCCAATGACGTTCGATAGGTATGAGCAGCCTAGCGTCCTTATTGGTCCTTTTCCTCCTAGACCTCACAGTTCAGTCCAAAACACCAATACCAGTTTCCACTATGAGAATCGTTTATTTCAAACATACTTGGTTTATATACCAACCAAACAGACCATATCACACCATAAAATAGGAAATAACATTTATACAAGATCAAGCCAAAAAGTGGCTGTGAACGTGGGAGACTGTAATCAATAAATTGAACATAACTTAAGAACGGTAAATTGTACAATCTATAGGTCAAAATGAAGTTTATAATAAGATTAATATAGATATACATAATCTAGTTACTGAATAGTCATACAATAAGAATATATTTAAAATATTAGTCCATTAATAGGCCTCGGAAGTTACCTATAATTTAATCTTCACTAAGACATAACACTAGAATAGTACAGAGAAAAATAAACACTTCATTATGGTGAAAGCAGACTATACAGTAGTTTCGAAAAACAAACTTATCTGCAGTATGAAAATGAATAAAATACGTTTACAACTCTTAAGATCAGTTAACCAGAATTGATAAATTTACTACACACCAATACTGATGGATACATACGCACTAGATAGTCGTATTTATCCTTTCTTATATGCAAGAAAACAGCTTACTTAAATCATTATTTATCCATCAAATATTAACGTACAGTTAGAAAAAATAAAATAAAATAATGGAGAACATTTCCGGCTCAGATGAATGGTTTAAGTAATGTAGAGTTATCCGAGTAAGACAAACAAATTGAGGAGCTTTCACTATTGTCTTGGATAACGACAACGAATAGAAATAGGGGTTAATAGTATTTCTTGCTTTGAAGTGAGTACAAAAATTTTTAAAATTTCACTGAAATCATGAACCGATCTAAGTTAGACAATGTTAGAGAACGTTTTCGAAATATATCATTCAGCCAATTAAATCCTACCTTGAAATGATATCCATTTCGGACTTCATTAGTACTGATTTTTTACTTATCAGCTTACATGCAAAAAATGTTTCGCCTAAATTACGCCCAAACTATTTGACGACCTGCTGTTTCCCCAAAACTAACTACTTGTGGTTACATTATTTTATATGTAAAAATTAGAAAACTGAAGCCAATTTTCTAAAAATCTTCGATCTTGGATCGCTTGAATCGAGTATAAGTTTGAGGTCACTCAATTGTGAGTGGGACAAAACCTAAGCTTGTCTTTAAATAAATTTAAAGAAACACCAAAAGCGAGTGTGTACTATGACTTCGTGATTCGTATTTCAAAATGTTGTGTGAACCAATAGAGTTGGTTTCTGAAATAATTTTATCAGCAAAATAAGGAGGGTGTAGTTTATACTCGATGTTTAGGATATCCTAAAAACTCACACCGTGATATAAATTAACAAGGATATAATAACAATGGAAACAAATTACCTCACATGGTAAATTACCACGTTCCAAAATGTATAAGTGATGTACAGCAGTTTGACGCTGGTCAAACGGATGATTAGCAATACGAAATAAATTGAATGAGTGACCCCGCTTACACGCAGTGAACAACAGACTTCCAGATGGATCAAACTTTAAGAAAGCAACACCAGCCCAACGATGAGCCTGAAATGAAAAGTAGTTCGGGACAAAAAGTGTTTTAGAAATTAGTGAAGAAAAAGAACATTTACATTGAGCGACCACTGAGTAATAACAAACGTTAAATAAGTGTAGTTTATTTTTTATTTAACACATAGATTTTGGTACAAGGAGGCATCAAATACATATGCGCCACACAAATCTCATTCGATATGTGTGAGGGCTGTGATACTGCCCGGGTGCCCAAACCGAACCATATGGTTTTCTTAGGGGGCCACACCCCGAGCCTTCGACCTGAAGGTCTGATCCACAAGACAGTGGAGCATCGTAAGCAGATGCAGTTCCATGGAAGCCGGTGACCAACAATTGGTTCATACGCCATTTTTTCCTTCAGGATACTGGAGCCCATGTGCACCATTGATCTGGAATCCGGTTAAAGCGCCGGACATTCGCTTTTCGTCCTCTCATTTTCGTAAACAACACCCGTAGTGAGAGAAGGCAGTGAGTAGGACTTTCCTGGCAGAGGCTATATACGCGTGGCCATGTGAGAGCGTTTCGAGAGGGAGAGCGAACTCTTCTCACTCTCGGCCGTACCAGGGCATTTGGGGGCTATTGCTGATTTAACTCTATCAGGGAGGTTCTAATCCTATTGGGAGAATCAATGCACTCAAGAATACAAGTGGTTGGGGGCTTATAACAAGAAAGTTTGTGTCACTGAAACGAAACTAAATTTTCAAAATCTTCAGAAATGTGCAACTACATTTGCTAAAAATAGCAATAAGGTTTTTAAAAAATATCAGCAACTGGCGAAATCCGTGTCGGTGAAAATTTGTGTAGTGTCAAAACATTTAACAATGAAATAAAGTAACAGCTTCCTCATATGAAAATCCACTAATCTAAATCATTATCCTGGTACAGATTCGTGCACTTGGCTTCAAACTACATTTGTATAGTCTGGCAGATAGTAATATTATTCAGCTCTACAAACCAAAGTGAAGCGGGGCACGAATTTGCAGTCTTAACAACTGAAAAAGAAGTCTTAACAATTTGACTATTATAGCACAATGCTTCGAAACTACGAAACACATATGTCTGTCTGTGCAAGTTAAATGATATTTTGGCCCCCGAATGCTCTGGTACGCTCAAGAGTGGGGGGAGGCAGCTGTCCCTCTCAAAATGCTCTCACATGGTCACGCGTAAACAGTCACTGACAGGTAAGTCCTACTCACTACATTCTCGTGGCACTACTGTTGTTTACGAAATTGAGAGGACGAAAAGCGAATGTCCGGCGCATTAACCGGGTTGGTGGATATGGAGGATCCAGGATAAATCCTGAAGTTCTAGTGAGAAGTAGTGACCAGTGGAGTTCAACCAGGTCTGTTGTGAGATATCAACTCACTGAAAACAATGGTGAACGTGTCGCTCAATTTCGTGGATTAGTTGAAGTTAGACATTAACACCGTTGGATGCCGGCTCAGTGGTCTAGTGGTTAAGTGCTCGCGCGCGAAACCAGTAGGTCCTGGGTTCGAATCTCACAGGGGGTGAGGTCATGGATTTGCACTGCTGAGGAGTCCCACGACAGGACGAAACTGCCGTACAGTGCTTCCATGTTCTCCATGGTGGTCTAGCTTCAACTGACTGATGATCTTAACCATTGAAAATAAATAATCGTCTAGTAAAGCTGCCAATGTCATACTAGCACGTAGACCGATTAATAATCCCTAAGATTTTGTATTTTATCAACCATCCGCTTTTATTTGGTGAACAGGTATGCGAATAAATAAGCATGTCGACAAAGTTCTATTATCTCACCCCAATGAAACTAGGAGTGAAATCATCCTGATAAAATAATTACTTTTACCTTGGAAAGTGCATAAGCAAGATTGTGGAATTTAAGATCCGACCCATTATAAAAATCCCCAGTGAACAAAACATATAGTACTGAATAAAGAAGTTATTATTTTTAATAATATTAAAAACAGAAGATGAATTCTTAAAGAGGCTGGTCACAGGAGAATTCAGTCCCAAACCTATTGCTATGTTCGTGGTATTATGATATCAATTTGGACAGGCGAACGGGATAAAAACCAGGGACCTAATGACAGGACGGAGCTAAGCTATTTCTCTGCGCTCCAGCCCCACTAACTAGAGGAAGAAAACCAGATTAAGCCGGAGAAATATATAATTCCACACGCAGACCGGTAGAACGAATGACAAGCACATAGCTCATGACTAATTTATACAATACAAAAATGTCCTTGAACACTGTCATAAAATAGAGTACTGAAAGAGGTAAGGAACTAATGATGCCAAGGTCCTTCCAGACAGGAAACACAAGCTGAGGGTAATAATGGGCGCTTTTTGAGTGAAACATATTAGTCCAAAAGTAAGCCAATAACATCATATCTATAGTCTTAGACTTACTTCAGGAATGAACGCACTGCAAAAAATTCTGGGAATTACGTGAAAGAATACTTAAAACATATATCCTAAAGAATACAATAACCTACAATCAAAAACGCGAGATTTACTTGATAAACGTCTAATGAGAAATAATAAACAATGATTGGGCCGTTATTTATATAGAATTATAAGCCCAGAATATGAAATGTTTCAGCACTGCCAAAGTTTTGTGATATTAGGCTGAACAAATTTCAGAATCTTGGAACAGTTGCCACAGTAACGAACATAAATACGATAAGATCATATACCTTAAACATACTTTATGAAGATCATTTTCATGATTAAAACGACCAGCAGTGAATGTTCATTTTGTTCAATAACTAAAACTAATATGTTAATTCCATGGAATTTTATTTTCTGTAAAACTACTTTGAACCTGAATATGTTGCCATCCTACTAAAATCATCTTCCAAGTAATCGATTCGTGTACTTGGATTTGAGTCACGTTTTTTGCGTAAAAGCTAGTAATACTGTAGTGAACGAACACTCAGGTGGGGAAGACCAATTTATTGCTTAATGCAAAACTACAGAGTGATTCAGTAAAATGTGAAAATCACACATCAAATACATCATTTGCACATCACCTTTGAATTGTCTTTGACGAGCTTCATTGTTCCTATATTCTCGTTGTTATATTGATTGCTTCCACACTTCTTTTCATCTCAACCTTCTTAACTTCCTGCTAGCAGCCATTCCAATTCTGACTGGTGATACACACTATTTATATCTACAAACATATATAGCGCACACCACAATACTACCTAGTCGTGTAAACCAAAGAAGGTGAAGCGGGATTCGAACCTGTGACTAGTTAAAAGTGAAATGATACAATCAGCAATCCATTGTTCCGTTTCTACTATTAACTAGAGGTGTAAATGAATGACGATCATAGTGTTGGTGTTTTTATTATGGATTTTTTTAAATATCAATAGTGTTATTTTCAAGAAATAGCCGCACGTAAACCGAATTCTTCATAAGTATTGGATTTAAATGATGAAATCACGGCAAATAAATTTCGGGTAGTATAAATGAAAAAATAGGTCGTGACCCCTGAATCTATTTATGTGTCACTGAAAGGAGTTAGTGTGACTTTCAATCAAAATATTAGGTTCTGTGAAAGATATATGGCTTGATGATGAATACAAATATAAGGAATGTGTAATAACGGCATTGTTGCAACTAGGAAGTTCACATATTAATTAAGCTTCCAGTTCCTCAGTAATAATATTATCTTAATCTAGAAAAACACTTCTGTGACCCGTTGCCAAATAGTGGTCTAGTAGATGATTATACCAATTTCTATTGATAGAAATTATCAGGCAGTTGCAATTATGGATAAAAAACGACTTTTAGTTTACATGTATAATAATTATTGATAAAATATTCAACCACTATATCACCTAAACAAGCTTCTTGTTTTGATTCTCATAGGGGTAATTTTATAACCAGGAATCTTCATACTAATATTTTTGATATAAACTGGTGAAATGAAGTTATATAATCAATTGAGACGTGTATAAATATGTTTACAAAAATACCTACCATGAAATGAGCAACAATGGCTCCCGACCCACCAAATTCATGAACATTCAAGTATTTCACTCCTGACATTTTAATACTTGTGTGTTGATTATTTGGAGAGCATGATTGAGCTCTTTGATTAGTACTATTATATTGATTTGTTGAGTTAGAGAGATTTGAACCAGCAGAACATAAACGAACTGATGCCGTAGCATCTTCAAGTTTTCGCAAAGTTGCATGTTCACAATGTAATGTATGCAAATCAATTATTGTTACGTAACCGGGTGATATGGATGAGTTATTCACCTCTGAAGTAATTAGACTAGATCCATGTTGTGGAAACGAACCTGATAAAGTTGTTTGTGGGACTTGATGTTGAGAATCAAGATGATTATTTCGCAAATTTGGTGGATTCGGACCCAATGAACTAGAAACGACTGAAGTAGCCAGAGCCGAAATCCCTTCCCAAAGACGCTATAAGAATGTGTAAGGTATAATACACACTCAAAAGTTAAGCAATGTTGAAATAAAAACAAATAAGAAAAACGCGAAACAGTCGCTATCATACAATTTTCACACGGACCGATTACGACACAACCCTATACATCTAAAGGAATCTACTACAGTTTGAGCAATCACAATGTTAGAACTAGTCAGAGTTACCTATTACTTCTGGTCACTATATAAAACTGGCAACAGCTGAACCTAATATATTACAAGAAACATAAGAACAATAATATAAAGCTTGAGAATAATACTAATTACATGTGAAACTACTATAATACCAACAACTTTAATCGTAAAACACTCATTATAATCGGCTGGTATTTTAAAAGAACGTTATTAGCTTTATCACACTATACCTAATTGCGCCTCAATAAGTTGATTGGCTCGTATTATTTTGTGTCATATCCAACTCAACAATAAGTTTGACATCAAATAAATGCGTTCTTTACTTTTGTAATTTTTAGAGTGCAATTGAGAACTTATTAAAAAATAAATTGATACACTTATTTGTGAAAGAATTGAAATGAATTTATCACAATAGAACAAATTCATCGATAAAACTATATGTGATATCAACAAGCAGGATAAATTACTTTGTTTTTTTTTAATATCTAACAAACACAAACGATTAATCTTATTTTAACACAAAAAGTATTTGATAAGATGTTTACATAGTTTGTTTATTTGATGCAATTACTGTCTAAAACAATAATAAATTTTTTTGTAATTCCTATCATCTAGTATTTGTGATGTATGTTGAGTGTGTACGGTGTCTAACTGACAATAAGACATTCTTTACGTACAAAATTTCATCGATTACCAAAACATTAAACATAAGAAGAAAATTAATATTCCTTAACTGATAATCATAACAAAATACATAAACCTGAGAGAATAAACCTTACAATAATTCAGCGGTCATCTAAATAGTTTCAAGTGGGATAAAATGAACATCCAATAAGATTTAATTTTCATGTACTACCCAGCACTGTTGATAACAAAATTGTGATATTTGCATAAAGAACTTCGTTCAGTCATCATGTGATTTGAAAGGGGGATAACACAAGTTAAATAGATAAAGTAATTAGCAGTATATAACAGTACTTCTAAACTGCTCATATTTTGTTTTCACATCGTCTACTGATTACAAAGTACGGGTCTATGTACTTGACTTTCAGTCACGTTACCATAGATAAAATTGAAAACAATGTGTTTGCATTTTAGATCATTTTTTCATCTGTTTAGCCAATAGTGTGATAGGAAATAACATATTAAAATGGAAACAAAGTCGGAACGTTGCAGAGACATTTTTAGCTCAGCCTTCCCGCTTAACAGTTTTATTTCAGTAGCAGTTTTGATGAGTCACCCAGATATCTTGGGTATATGAATTTATTATTTTAAACAACAATCACAGAGTTAGAAATAGTTTTTTTCTTCACATGCAAAAAGTACGTTAGTATTATAGTGCTACGGCATTTTAAGAGCACTTTTCAGATAACTTGATACCAATGATTACCTTAAAAGGGTCTTAATATAACTCTTGTTCAAGATCTAACCATAATCTATTTCATCTATTACTACTGAATCAACTGAGATAAAAGAAAGCCAATTGGTTTAATATTAATTACAGCGATTCCTTCACTCCCTTAACATAGATTAAACACTGCATGTGTCGTCGATTTATTTCTTCTGATGAATTTACCAGCCCCTGAAACTTTGAATATGATGATAAGATATTTGGAAAATCCAAAAGTAAGAAATATTTAGACATACTAAGAGATTATGATCAAATTGAAGAAGTTCCCTTACCTTATTCATACTCAATACTGTTGTAGTTAAAGGTTGTGACTCATCTGTACTTGCGTCACCACATCGGGACAAATGTTGGTAGACAGGCTGAAAATCAACGTGTAACAAAAAATTACTGAAAGTTTGTAAGGCGTGAGTCTTAAATATTTATAGAAAAACGGAGTGTTCTGTATGAATTTATTGAAGGTAAGCTGAGTAATTTTGACAAGTTATATTCCATGACTTTATACTCCAATTAAACAGTGATAAAGAGAAATGACTATACAAGAAATGTAATGCTCGAAAGTCTGACTAACTTTGGATTGAATACATACTTAAAACACAAATTCTGTAAGTGCCTTTAAAGTTCCAGATGATCCAGTTGATTTTTTAACAAGCGTTAACGCTTAACCTTGAGATTAGCCTATGGTAACGCTTCGGTTTGGTGTTTTGTAGCGTCATAATACTCGGTATTCCTTGCAGTAAATCTTCAAGTCTAAATAAGGTTAATTAATTACTTTCCATTGGAAATACGCTTTATATAATGCTACAGTTGTGACCAACGACTATAAAACACCCTTATTTTTTAATGGACTGGAGATTTTGGCAATAATGGTCATGTTGACAAGTATCTCCCTGTTAAGTCCAGTGCTTAGATTTTTAATAGACACCTGTTTTCTGTTAACGAACAAACATTGCATAACCATCCTATCCCATGATTTACTAAATAAACAGTTCGTCAATGGGTCTACTTTATAGCCTGTTTGATCACTAAATTTTGTAAGTGACAGATACATTATTTATATTCCAGATTATTACTCTGCCGCAGCCGTAGTCGTTTGAAACGCTTTTATCACAATTATTATCAACAACCAACAGTTATACATAATAAGTTGTTCACAAGTAATTCATGGGTTAATAACGAGATAGCCCTTTACCTGTTTCTGTTTAAATGAGTAAATACTGGCATGAACTTGAGACAGTATGTATGGCTTAAAATCAAAACACATATATACATTTAGAGACCATGCAACAAGTCTTAAGAGAGTGATTTGGGTCTGCATAATGAATAATCAACAAAATACTTCATAAGTTACACCAAAAATATTACTTAGAACAAGGTTTTATTTATGTACTTCCTAAGGAAAGTACAAATTAGTCAAGTTTTGAGTATTCAAAACAATTGTTCCCACCTCAATAATAACTAGTGATGGTATACATATCAGTAGCTGTGAGCTCCACATATAGGAACAAGAATGATAACCATGATGCTAACTGCGATAGTGATATGTAATACATAGTTATAAGTGATTTTGTCTGTTACTGAATATTAGGCAATTTTCAAACGAAAAGCGCCTACAACCTATAAAAATACGAGAGTTGTGACTTTCATATATATTCGTGTACGTATTAAGTGACACTAAGATAGATGCTGAACAGCCTGAACAGAATACGCTAAGTGAATAAAGACAACTTTTACACTGATTAAAATGATTACTACAGCTTTGTATCACATCAGAAGCTACAAGTCTAACGTTTAAGACTACAAGATGCGGAAAGTCCGTTGTCAGGCTATCTATACTACTACACAGCCTAAAGCTAGTCAGCAAGAGATAATACTAACTCATCCCATATCTATTCCTTAACTTCCCCTAGCCTATTTCGAATTAAACTGATTTCATATGCAGTGTAGCAACTCCGACCGATGGACTACAGTGGATTGTGTTTGGACGCTTATGCTTGTATTGAAGATCTAAATAATAATAATAATAATAATAATAATAATAATAATAATAATAATAATAATAATAATAATAATAATAATAATAATAATATGACAACTAGCCCATTTACTAAATACTTAAGAACGAGTCAAGCTGTGTGGGAACTAATGATGTAACTCAGTTGGCCAAACCGAAGTACGAGGAGCGGAGGTTGACTTAACGATTGGAAGTCAGACAATTGAACTACAAAACTACCGCTCCAATGAATATTTTGCCATGAATGAATAGACAAGGAATCAAACAATCGCTCATCAAAACATTTTATTTTCGGCCAAAAAAGAGGCGAGGCTATAATTTATGGACGAACCAATCACGTACAAGATAGCAGGTCGTGGATTTTTGCGCGAAAATCACTAATCCATTTGAATAAATAGAGTTTTGGCATTATAGCTGACGTCAGTTCGTGATGAAAACCCGAAATCTAATTCCTAATCTTAATCATCAACTGTAAATTATAATTATAATTTCTCGCATAGGTTTATAACTCTCATCTGGTTCTAGTTATTAAGTAGACACTCTCAATGTCAGTCTAGCGTCACTCAAAGGTCGTCCATTAACTATAGTCTCACCAGGTAAATATATGTCAAAAATGTGAACCAACCTTAGAATCTGCGAAGGCCAACCAACGAACCCCAAGCGAAGAAGGTACACTTTTCGGCAAGAAATCTGGCCAAATTGTTGATTTTACATCTTACAAATGTTTGTTAGAAAAAATAACCTACATGCTATCGTATAGAGTTCTGTAAGAGTTAGTGCTGAGAATACTGTTATTGAATCAGTTCGTGTTACTACAACAAACCTAATAGATGATACACCGAATTAAGTGAACGTACCTGTCGTTTGCATCTACTGAGAGCGCTTTCGACTCTAAGTAATACGACAAAACTACTTTGCGATTGCACAAAGAAATAAACCGCACCTGCCAATGAGAAGATGCACAACTACACCAAAATGCGATGTCAAAACTAAGTTCTTACCTGAAAGTATCACAGATAGCCATAAGAGGTCTGCTGGAAAACAAGGAATCACCAGTATCTTAAATACAAGACTAATTAAATTAAAAACACCTACGTGAAGGAGTAGGAAGCAACTTAAGGTCTATTGTACATGTATTTCTCTCTGCATACAGTAGGGTGGCATTACCACCAAACTAAGATGTTAGTTTAAAGAAGAAAATTACCGAAATTCCCCATATGTATGATCCTTTACAAGTGACTATAGATAAAACAGTAGAGTAGGCGCTGTTACATCCTAAGAACTTTAATTTGGGAGACATATCAAAATTACTGCTCGCGTCAAATTCCTCAAATTTCACGCTAAACACCTGTTCTGTGGAGCCACACGTACGATACTGATTCCTGGGCATATAATCACTTAGAGCACCCATAACACTGGTAACAAGATTCCTCTCACTAGACAAATAAGAACTAGTAGGAATTAGGTCTACCTGGACTTTTCTGGAGACACATGAACAAATGGCTGCATTATGTACATATAATGAAGTATCAGTAAGCCAAACAAACTACAGAAGCACAGTTACATATTCCAAAATACAAGACAACCTTGACAGTCAAGTGACCTTGTGTACTAAAGCAAGTGACTCAAGGCCAACCAGTCCAATACATACATAACTTTGTAATATTTTATTGAAAACTAGGTGTCGAACTAATTCATTACCAAATTCGAACTTATTCTACGTTCTCTTTTCTCCGTTGTTGTTCCAATTCACACATTATCTCAAACACGCTAACCATCAGGCATTCACGGCACGCAACCTACCTCAAAATTAGACTCAAATCCACAAGTTATTGAAGGCTAAATAAGTAACATACAAAGTTACTTCTATTGCCCGTTTCATGAGACGACCAAAACACACAGAAACATAAAGAGCAATTTTTGACTGAAAAAGCGTCCCTGACCAACAGTATTATCATATTTTCCCACACCCCGTCCAGTCACTGAACCTTTACCCTGTAGCGGTAAATAAATCCCCAAACTAAATAGCTCTGTAGGTTTTCGACATTGGAAGCCCACGTAAAAGCATTTCACGTAAACGATCTGTCTCCAAACCACGAGAGACGGATAACCCCGACTCGTGCTGGTATCATAACCAGTATGGAAAGTCTTCCAGAAATTGCAGAAAACCCTGCAATTTTCCCAAAACAAAAACGAATAAATCGATAAACAACTCGGGAAACTTCCAAGCCGGCACGCGTTAACGGCAACCGTAGCCGGCGAACATAGCCGTCTGTTGTACGTCACAGATGTGACAACGAGAGTTCGCTACCTCGTCGACACTGGCGCAGAAGTTAGCGTTCTACCAGCAAATCATAACGAACGGCTCCACGAATCAACTCTAAACTTACAGGTGGCAAACGGAAAACCGATCGCTACGTATGGCAAAAGGTACGTTTACCTTAACGTGGGGGCCAGTGAAATGTCACTGAGCCCTAGCCAAATCAACCGGCAGTTGAATCACTGATTATCGAGCAAATCATCGATCCTCTCAAGGTCAAGGACAACCAACGCGCATTAGTTAATCGTATGCCATGGACTGGCCCATGCGTCAGTGGTATAACTTTCGCTTGTATCTACTTTAACTAATATATTTCTGTAATAACGTCCTCTGTGTTGAACATTCTTCAAAGCAGCTATGGTGCCTTGATACGTCGATGGGGTAGTCCACGTAAGGTGCTGACCACGAGGTGTGAAATCGACATTAGTTATTTTGTCACACCATTCACGTCTAACTCGAGTAGGCCTCCAATCATTTCGACATAGATCATCTACGTTGGTGATCTACAACACTTTAGAGTACAGACGTCTTAGAGGTGACATTCTAATGGCTTACAGCATCCTTAAAACTTCTGGACATCCCCTTAAACACCTACTTAAATTTAGCTCCAACCCAAACCTAGGGGGTATACCCAGAAACTGAAGACGCCATACAGAAAAACAGACTGTAGAAACAACTTTTACTCCCTAAAATTAGTCAAATACTGGAACTCTCTGCAGGCTGAGCTTGTCCAAGCGACCTCCTAGGAGTCCTTCAAGAGAAAACTTGACAAATTCTTAAGGACCAAGAACAATCTCCTACTGTGATTTACCAATTTCTTTTTCCTGTTTTATCGTTAATATACCTAGGTTCCTGCCTGGAGGTAGTGGTGATCCATTGCTACAAAGTGTGGGAGCGAAAGCCTTCTCTATTCCGTTTAAAATCGTCACATATAACCGCTCGTCTCAAATAGGGCAGTGATTTAGTCCATGTTCTAATTAATCTTGCATGTGTACTTTTTGCGGCAAAAGTATGCTTGGTCTAATTTAATTCGAAGTATTTCGATTAGGGTTTGAAATTTTGCTAAACTTTGCCTTGTAGTAGCTTCTTTCTCATTTAATCCGACACTTGAAATTCATACTGTGATCAAACTGTGTTTTAAACCTTCTTTATCAAATAACAATGTTTGGCAGTACTTATAAATGTGGACAGCCAAACTTTTTACTCCTCGTGGAGGAAGTAATGTGATGTGATGAATGTGAAAAGTGATTCCATGAAATGTGTACCCGTTTACATGCGACTGCATAAAAAAGATGCTCAATGGCCCTATCTGTTTCGCCGTACGAATAAGACGTAACTAATCCAGAGGGCTATGAGCCTATTAGCTTCGGTCTGTAAAAAGAAAGATTAAGATTGCGCTAGCAACATGGGTACTGACAGTGAAGAATGTGTCAGTGTAGTACGTGCTGTTACGAGGCTCCTTAAACACCCGACTGTTGTTAAGGTACTATGAAGATTTTGGAGTCATACTAAGCAGAGACCTCAAAACTATGAGTAACTGTAAGGCCGCTGCTGTAAAAGGCTACAGTCTATTCGTAGGTCTTTTCAGTATTTGGACGAAGAAACCTTTAGATTAATATGCCCGACTTTCGTGAGACCTCATTTTGGATATGAGTCATTCTTGTACAACCAACCTACTGACTGCGGTGGACAGATGGACAACCATCCTTGATTTTAACTGGAAGGTTGACGTCATTTATCCTGAAAAGGGTCCCTCAGGGTTCAGTACTAAGACCGCTCCTTCTCTTGATTTATATAAACGATCATCCACAACAGGTATCGTCTAACTTATTGCTTTTTTCAGATGATTTGAAACAGTGGAGAGAGATATGCAACCAAGACTATATACAAGCATTCTTCAGGAGGATCTGACTCGAATTCAAAGTTGACCAGACGACAACGGACTTACCCTTAACACTTCAAAGTGTAAATTAGTCCATCTGCAATATGTCGCAGACTACAGTTACAACTTAAGAGACTTAAGAGACACCTCAACTTATTTCTGTTATTTTATGGTAGAATACTGTGTGATCAAATGTTGGCCATGATCTTAGTATGAATGTCTTGTATTCTTCTTCCGTCTAAGACTGGTCATTTAAGAAGACATTCGGAGGACGTTCAAAAACCGAGATTAAATCATCTACATCTGGAGTTTCGTTTCTCTCACCGAGTAGTGAATTAGTAGAACTCCTACCAGAACACGAAATATTAGCATCTTATGTTGATATTTTCGAAACGACATTAGACTTCTACAGTGTTAAAAACTGCAAGGAATGATTTAGACTCTTTTCCTTGCTACTAAAGACTAAGGAATTGAGTAATTTGTCAAAGGTTTATGCGGGCCAATTGGAGGTGACGGTACTTGGTGTTACAGGGGTTCTTCCGTCGTATCTACTTATATTCGATGGACTTTAATTTTTCGCACAGTAAGCGTTTGGATCTTACATCCACAAATTTTTTAAAAAGGTTTCTACTATCGTTTGGTAGTTTGAGTGTATTCTTCTACAGGTTTCTTACATTTTGGGTTTTTAGTCTCATTTCCCCAAAATTTACCCAAAATTGATCAAATTTTCCCCAAAGTTGGGAGCTTGGGTACTTTGTTGATAATAAAGATTTACGTTTGTCCATAGATAGATTGGTTTTCAACGTATCGAAAATAAATCCGGTTTTAATTTTACTTGATATGAGGTGAATATACTTCCATACATCAACGGGTGTGTCTTGCTACTGCATTTGATAAATTTATTAATTTATTTGAACACAAATATCAATAAAAATGGTCACTTGATACTCGATACATATACGCAACACATGTCAAATGACATGTGCGTGGGCTATGATACTGGCCGAGTGCCCAAATTCAAGGAGGCATTTGGTATGTGATACGAAGTACCCAAGAAACAGTGAAGCTGAAACTGAGGCGATATTCTTATGGTAAATTTGGTGCAAATTATGATGAAATGCGCCAAAATGTTTATTTTGTCACGTGCAGTAGGGGAACAGTATGATGTCTCTTTAATTTATTCTTGGACGATAAACGTCTCAGAATTTGCAGCAAGTAGTTTACATTCCTGCTAAACAAGTACTCGCAAGACCATCTACTGCTAGCCCTTGTCCCTTCAAGGATACAGACTTTTTACACAGTCGATCGGACTTAGAGATATGGTATGTGTTTTAAAAGACGTATATTTACAAAAGTTGTAATCACAATCTACAAGATATAGATCTATAAATATCATCTTTAGAAAACCATACATCTTATGAATAATTGATTAGCACATAAATATGACTACGTCACTAGAAGGGAATGTCTCAGTGAGAAATCATCGGGGTCATAGGAAGACCCCGATAGCGAAACATTACTTTTAGATATTTCCACCATTAAATACTCTTTGTAAAGACATTTCCATATACACTACATATTCTTCTGCAAAGAGCCCGTTTAATCGATTACTTAAACTTATTTCAAGGCTTTTTTAGTGTTTTTCTAAGTCTTTGTCACTAGACGCTATCGAAAGCTTCACTGAAATCTGTAAATGAAGCATCAAGAAGTTCAATCCCATCCTTTATTGGAACCCAGTTTTATCTTGAAGTGAAGCGTTTCACTCTGTTCCATGATAAGTAGTTGGTTTCACGTGACGCAAGACAATATCGCAGATTGTATTTCTTATCACTTCGATAACTATACTGATCTGACCGAACGGATGATATTTATTCTTCTGTTATCTATACTCAGTTTTATAATCTTGCTCTGTAAAGCCATTTAGTATTGATTCGAACCATGTGAATTTACGAATCTCTCTCATTTACTGTGATAAACTGTTGCATTTATCACTTTCAATACACAATACGAAAATGCTGACGTTGTGGTAAACGAGATGTGTGAGTGCGGTTATTGAGCATCTAAAATTTTACGTTAACAATATTTCCCAATATTATCAACCCAGCCGATGACCATTTGTCGATTGAGAAGAATATGTCTTATGCATAACACCACTCTTTATATACAGATTGCATTTCTAATCAATAATAATGACATCTAACTAACTTTAACTTCAGACGAATTTTATATTGAATGCATGTGAAAAGTGAATGAAATAATCTCCCAAATATAACAATATCATACTAAAATAATCAATAACAGATTTTACCGAAACCTAGTTGAATATTAACTGGGCGATTTTCTTATTGAACTAATCAACATCTTTACTCTTGATCGCCTCTTATCGTAAACAACCGAGGATCTGGCTAAATTGGCCGTCGCCTCGCAATGTAATAACAGCGAGAAGAAATCAAGATTGATAGCAGAGACGTGGATGTAATAGTAGTTTCTATGATTTAATGAAGCTAACTTAAAAATATGATTCAGAAATAGAGAATAAGAAGTATGAGCGTTGAATCGCAAGACAAATTTTTGGCCTTTCCACCGAACCTCTTCAATTACTGGTCACGATAATTGTGAGGACACCAACACAACAACCTGTTTAGACCAATGGTTATTGACTTTATAGACTAACGACGCTCTTTGGTTTGACCACACATAGCTTTCTTCCAACCTACTCTTACATCAGTCATCATTGATCACCAAGGTAGGCGGTGAACGGGCATATTATGCAATAGGCGTCTCAAATACTTCGCCCGATGAATATTCACTACCCATCTTTGACTAGTATCCTGCATCTCTTCTCAGCATTGCTCATCTGGTGTTCTCAACTTACCTAACGAATGCTTCAAAGGTACCTATTCAGATACTGCGTACCTACGAATATCCTCTGTTTAAAGACCATGTTTTGCAACCATAAAATGGGACAGAATGAACTACAACTAGCTATGTTCGTCCTTCGGTAGACAGAGAGACATGTTTCCCACACCACGGGTTACGTAAGTTAG
Source organism: Schistosoma margrebowiei (assembly GCA_944470205.2). Classification (NCBI taxonomy): domain Eukaryota; kingdom Metazoa; phylum Platyhelminthes; class Trematoda; order Strigeidida; family Schistosomatidae; genus Schistosoma; species Schistosoma margrebowiei. The sequence goes on from OX104025.1 coordinate 32,112,666, forward strand.
CAAAAGCCAACCAAACTTTCCGAATATTTGCTGTGATTTCATCAGGCAATGACCTTTGAGGTGGAACCGTCAGGATAAGTGAAGTGGTGGACCCACCCAGGTACTTCACTCCCTATCATTATTTCAGGGGTTGACACAAATCAGTCCTAATTCAACATTTTGTGTATAGAAGGAGATAAGTGCATCTCAAACATGTTTTCATTATTGCTTAATATATTCAAAAGACTGCTTTTTGTCTGAGTCTTTATTAGACAGAAATATGTCATCTATGTACTTTAAGTTAACGAGTGAATTTTCTGACAAGGGGTCAATTCTTGGAAAGCTAGTTGATAAGACAATGAGTCTGTCAGTCTTCTGTTTTTAAATTCATTCTCTTCTAGATGGTCACCCTAGTTTGCTCCATATCGTTCTGATTGGATGGATCTACTTTTTTACTTTCAAACTATTATAAGACATGTGAAACGGAAACTTGACGTAATATTATCCACTTTTCTTGATGTATTTGTCACCAGCTTTTTATCCCTTTTATAACTGGAAAGGTTTCTCTTTCTTTTCTGGTAATCGATTCTGAAAATCAAGATCTGTGTGACTTTAAGAACGTTTTTTTTAATTTTTAGCTTCAGCATATTTGGTGAATGCAGAATACTGAATGAAATGAGTTTAGGAAGAAGTTCTCGAGAAGTTGTATACATTAAAGCCAAAGTAAGATCAACACATTTTCATAGCTCAAATCTTTTAGCTTAGCACAGAAAGTGGTACTGACCAATATAAGAAATTCGCAATTGATCCAAATATTACAGATTACAAAGTTCTTTTTGGTTTGCTGCGTAAATGCTTTGATATTAACTGGTAAACTATTTGTCTATTAGCAGACTTTTTAAAAATGGTTATTTAGTGGTATCTTATAATGTGAAAGATCTCATGAATAAACAAAGCAGATGATCAAAATTTTCGCCATAATCTTCCTGTTTTGTGATTGTGTTGTATCTAGCATCGACAGAATTAAGTCGATTTGGGGAGGAAATAAGTGTGTGTCTAGAAGGAGGATTAATAACAAGAAAGACTTCATATGATGTAGATACATATCGGCTGAATTGATATAATATTTATCGCACACGTTCGGTCATGATTTCTAGGCGTCGTATTGACTTAATTATATTTGGAGTTGAGCAGTCCTCAGACTAAAAAATGACATGTCCATAGTTTTTACCACAGGCCATATTAAATAATTGCTAGGTAGAGTGCACAAAATAACGGTAATTAGTGCTCATTTTATTTACAATATTTAGAATGTACTTCGAACATTTGTGTAGTTGATTCTAATGTCTTTTCTACTGAAAATACTTTATTGTCCTGTCAAAATGGTGTACAATATGGTGGTTTTGAAAGGAACTTTTTTTTAAGTAAGGTATAAAACAAGTTCACAATTGTATTGAAAATATTAGATAGCAAACATAAATACTGATGCTGAAGTTATTTTTGATGTAAATAACTAAACATGTTTAAAATAGTAGAAAATTAAATGCTAAATTGCCCTTCAATACTTACGGTATTCACGCTGTACTTTTCAGCGCAACAACTAGAAATACTTTACAACTAACTTTACATTTCATATTGCTATACTACTGTGAAAAGCTTTTTAGAGGAAATTTGTCTTAGAAGCGAGCCTTCATCATTTACCTCAGTTTCATTATCTCTATTTGTGAAACCACGACAGTCATGATATGACTTCCTCATTTGACATGGGTTAGTTTATAAATGACGAGATCTATCATTACCCTATGCATCCTAATTCTTTAAAGTCAAGTGACTTAATATTTTTACTTCTACTTGTTAAACACAGTATACATCCTGTAAAGGAATTCTTACATTATATCGGGTGAATATTCCTAATTATTCATATCTGTTGAAGTGATTCACAAATATGTTTATCACACACTTAACAAAGTACATAAAGGAAACTATATTATTTGTTGGTTTAATTTTAGTGATTTCTCGGTGTGTTACTTGGCTATTGATGAATTCGGTGAACAGTTTTATTTACCTTTACAATCCGACTGGGATCTGGATGCGTCGATAGTCACGTCATCTGATTCCACTTTGCGACTTAAAATAACCCTAAAGCCTAAAGTTTCTGGTATGTTTTTTAAATGTTTTGTTTTTTCAATAGTTTTACTTAGTGAATGATTTGAATACAGTAAAGTAGGATAATGTAAAGCTTCTGAGAAAAGTTTCTTAGTGATTTGACCACTTGAATTCTGACATTTGTCATGTAAAGAGATATCTTCTCGTACTAAGAATGATCTCACACTTATTGTATAGATTCTACATCTCATCCTATCTACACAACAGTAGGTAGAACAGGTTTTGGATCTTCCTTCAGTTGGTTAAAATATCTTCACAAACTCTGTGATCTACAGTCCCATTCGGATTATAGAAACCGAAGGCAAGTGCATTCCTATCAAGTACATTGTATTATTCACTCCAGATGTATACTGTATCTATTGTTTTCTAAATGCTTTGCTAATAACAGTTTTTTTGAAAAATTACTAGAAAAATTTGATTATAATTCATTTTAAGTTAGAGTCGAACGGATTAACTCATATTATACATTAATTGTCATTTCGACCATTCTTTTGATAAATACTCTTACTTACAATCCGATCCCACTGTTAATTTGTCGTTTCTAATCCAGATTTTCAGTAAAATTACTATCTTTCATTTTATACTTCTGACTTTCAGAACTGTTAACATGGTACATATAGTTTCAAGTGGAACTTGAAGTTTCCATTTTCAACTTTCCCAATAATATTTATATTCTCATCATGTTCAATATTTAAATACTGTTCAGTGTTAAAAATCTATTTTGTTCGAATTATCGGTATTTATAATTAAAGATCTCTAATAGGAGCTAATTAATTTACGGACTATGAATTCTTTAGGTCGAAAATGAAAGTAAGTGTTCTTCTTCACATTTTAGGGGTTAATCACGTGTCTTACTTTTGAATAGTTCACTTCATTCTATACATCATCTCTCTCTATTCCAAATTAGATCTTCAAGACTGGGATATTATTATTCCAAGTGGTGTTCAGTCTATCTCCAGAAGAAGAAAGTCGCAAAATGATACAAAAAATGATCTAACATTCAGTGATTCTAAAGGACCATCACTTTTTTCACAAATTACTCAACGACTTGAAAAAACTGTTGCAAATATGCGTAAGGCTATAGGTAAGACTTTATTTACCCGTTTATACAGTTCTTTTATCAGGTAAAAACATAAGCTTAACTATATGATACAAAATTTCTGTAGCCTTAAGTTTCAATGTTCAGTACTTCTTGTAACTTAAATTGATGAGGATGTGTTACTAGCAAAGGAAAGTCTCCCATAGGAACATGTTAGGTAGTAACTCAAGCTGAAGATAAACGTAGTCTTGATTTAAACTTGTTTTATTTCAGTACGTTGTTGTAAGTAAAGTTTTAAATCAATACATGATAACTTAAAAAAAAGTCGTACTGAAAAGTGATGTAATTCAAAAAATTGCCAGCATTCAAGGGGTTCCGTACTTTTGCTTCATTTATGATGTACATTGTAATTTGAGACATTAATCTCGATCCAATTTTCCGTTTGTCCCGATAAAATAGCATAGTTATTCTCAAATAGCATCTTTCAAACAGAATCGTGATTCAGTGAGTTGTTCATTCGACTTCTCATCAATGAATTATGGCTTTAAATTTCGATCCCACGTGTAGTAATGTAGGTAATCGGATGGTATCGTTGACCTCACAAATTAACTATACATTAGAGCCTCATATGTAAATTAACAACTTTACTTTTCTACACTGTTATTACTGTTTCAGGAATTGGAATGGATGGAGATGATATGTTTCACACTATCCATCCTCCGATATCAGAATTACAAATGAGATTATACATGGATGATAATGGACGCATTATATATCTAAATCAATTCTAGTAATTACTGCATATTTCATCCAGTTTTGATGTATTGTTAGTTTATTAAGCTGAATTGAGTTTAAATACAGCAGTTTTATATTTTCCTAAGAATAAGCCTTAGTTTAATAAAGGTTAGTGGACACTTTTCAATAACTTGTTCAAAAGATTAGGAAAAACCCTTCTAACATACTACGGAACCAATTATCCCTACATTTCAGGGAAAAAGTGTAATTTATTTATGTGTTATTTCTTGAGTATTACACGATATATTTCTCCAAAACTAATTTCACTATAATATAAATTGTTTACCGAATAAGGAATTATTTACTTCATTCTAAGCCACGCGATTTATGTCCAAGTGATGTGCTTGATTGCTATTACGAGTTCACTTTACTCGGTAACCGGAACGAAAGTCAAAGATACAGTGTCAGTCAATCAGTCAGCTACAACGTAGGACCAGGCACATATGTGCATCGGTCCAGGTTGCCATACCGCATCAGCACAACAAGATGAACACCGGATTCATAACAGTGGTTAGGTAAAAGGTGGTAATATATAAGAGAAAGATTGCATATAGAGATATAGTACAAGAAGAAAGAATTGGTTCGTAGAAAGAAAGATATGAAGCGATTTTAATCTCTTAGTTTAAGGGAAGACAGGGAGTGTATACACCGACGCCATTTTGATCGATTCTGAGCCATGTCACCAAGAGTCTCCAACCATTGGTTACGATAGTTACGCGGACCCCAACCAAGTAGTCTGCATCTACCAACATGGCTCAGACTAGAAGTTAGTGACTTCAAGCACTGATGCCACGTTTTGGTTTGGCCGCCCCTAACTTTCTTCCAACCATTTCCAATACCGGATAGCATTGCACGTCGTGGTAATCGGTATTCAGGCATATGTAACACGTGGCCCAACCATCTCAGTCGATGAAGATTCATAACCTCATCAACTGATTTACCATCCTTTCCTAATACACTGCTTCTAACCTCACTATTACTTACCCGGTGATCCCAGCAGATGCCAGCAATATTTCTAAGGCATCTGTGGTCAAATACTAGTAGCTTACGAGTGTCTTCTACTCTTAAAGGCCATGTTTCGCTGCCGTAAAGTAAGACAGAACGGACTGCCGCGCAGTATACTCGTCCTTTTATTGATAGACGGATATTTCGCCTTCGCCAAAGGTGACGTAAGTTGGCAAACGCCTAACGAGCTTTTCGAATTCGTGCTGAAATTTCGTCAGACACCAACCCATTAGGGCTGATCAGACTTCCAAGATAAGTGAAGTTGTCAACGCGTTCGACCACTTCACTACCTATCCTTAGTTCAGGTGTTAACGCAGACCAGTCCTGAAGCAACAACTTGCATTTAGAGGGAGAGAAGCGCATTCCAAACATCCTGGCATTGTTGCTCAGTGCTATCAGAAGACTCTGCATTTTGTCAGCGTCTTCGCCAAACAGGACTATGTCATCTGCGTATTCTAAGTCGATAAGTGGACCTCCTGGATGGAGATCAATACCCGAGAACTTAGTCGACGAGAAAGTTATTTCCGTCAGTAGATCTATGATGAAGTTAAACAAAAATGGGGAAAGTGGACATCCTTGACGGACACCACTTGAGGTTGCAAAAGTAGATGACAGTTCGCCATAAGCTCTCACTCGACTAGTAGTGTTCGAGTAAAGAGCCTTTACAAGGTTTATGCAGTTCTGAGGCACATATTTTAATGACGGACACTGCCACAGAACCTATCGGTTTCCAAAGTCAAGTGCTACTTTTAATTCAAGAAAGACCACCATTGTCGGACGCCGATAAGTATGCCTGTGTTCTAGAACCTGACGAATGGTGAATATGTGGTCGATGCAGCCACGACTAGGTCTGAAGCCAGCTTGGTTTTCTCGTGTTTGCAGTTCACGAGTTTTAGTTAGGCGTCTGATTATTATTGAGGCTAGTATTTTAGATATTATATTAGTTAAACTAATCCCTCTGTGGTTGTCACAGGATGATTTTGACCCTTTCTTATATATTGGGACGATAAGTGATTGTGACCAGTCAGATGGAATAACGTCTAACTCCCAGATCTTGGCTAAAATATTAGTCAACCTAATCGCTAAAATTGGACCACCATCCTTAAAGACTTCTGGAGCCAGTCCATCTGGACCAGCTGCCCTTCCTCGTTTCAGATTATCTATAGCCTTTCGAACTTCAGCAAGAGTTGGGGGACCTACTTCAATGTTCCATTCACGCTGTTTGGGAATGGAGGGTAGTTGTAGAGTAGCTGAAGGCCAGCTGAACTGTTCTCTGAAATGTTCCGCCCATCGTTCTAAGCGCCTGGACTGGGAGCAGATGAGTGTATCGTCTTTTTCCGATATAATCTCACTTACACTTGACTTATTAATTCCAGTCTCTTTTATTAGTCTGTAAAGCTGTCTTGTGTTCCCTATAGTCGCCGCCTTTTCCATCTCTTTTGCTTTCGTTGCCCACCACTGCTCACGGTCGTTTCTTAGACTTTTTCTTAACCTAGATCTGATTTGTTGTCGCTCTTCATCATGTTCGCAACCTGATGGGACGAGTTTGCGAGAATCCATCAGTGTGATAGACTTTGAAGAACTCCACTGGTTCTTTGAAACTCTGTGGTTTAAGTTGCTAATAGATGTCACTGCTGCTTCCACAGCTGCTTGTATGTCTTTCCAAGCAACATCTGGGTCAGCCTCGTCTTCAGAACTACCTAAGTGTAAACTCAGTTGTTCTTGGAACCTAGTTTTGGTTTTCTCGTTACTCAATTCAGTTCTAATGGGTTATTTTAATGTGACTTTTTTGCGTCCAGTGAGGCGCAAGCAGATGCGTGCCCGTATTAGGGCGTGGTCAGAGTCCAAGCAGGTACTCCAGAATGAGCGACAATCTTCTACCGACCCTCTCCAACGATGACTGATGGCAATATGGTCTATTTGAGTCCATCGTTGGTTTGGTGTAGGGGGTCGCCATGTTAGACGATGTCTCTCCTTATGCTTAAAATTTGTGTTTGCTAAAAATAAGCGATTGTCTGAGCACAGTTGCAGCAGACGGTTACCATTATCTGTTCGCTGTGCCGGAATGCTAAAATATCCACATAAATGCCTTTCTGTTTGGTTTACGCTATCTATCTGAGCATTAAAGTCACCCCCTACGAGTACTATGTCTGAGCGTTTAGCTTTCTGAAGAAGTTCAGAAAGCTTTCTGTAAAATTCATCTTTTACATCGTCTGAGATGCAGTCAGTGGGAGCGTAGGCAGAAACGACAAAAAGGCAACGACGTGTGTCTCTATCCTTCCGAGTTCTTACGGAGCCGTTTAGCCGAACAGCACATAGACGACTCTTGACGGGGATCCACTCTAGCAGTGCTTGTTCCGCCCTCATGCTTAGTGCTATGCCTACACCTGCCAGTCCACGAGAACTGGCCATCGGGTCACCAGATACACGTAGGGTGTATCTCGTTGGCTCTCCGTTTTGCCGAGGTGAGGTCAAGTGAATGACCACACTGGAATCCTGTATGCGTGTTTCGGAGACACAGCATACATCAATGGAAAGAGGCTCTAGGGTTTTAGCCAAGGAAGCCTGCTGACCGATTTGACATAGAGTGCGTACGTTGAAAGCTCCAATGTGTAGTTTGGAGCGAGGTTTCAGTAGACCTGGGACAGAGTTTTGAGCACTAGAATCGTTGGCTATGGTGACACTTGAAGAGGAAGCCGAAGGAGGAAGTTTAGGGTTGAAAGTCGATGTAGGAGGAATAATAGGAATTGAAGAGGAAGGTTGATTATGAATACAGTGGTCTTGAGTGCTGTTAGAGGTATGAGGGCGGTTATCACTTCCCGGTTGCCCACACCGTGGAAGGGTTCTTCTGGAGGTGCCTGAAAAGGAAATTGGATTAGAGGTGGTCTCAGCGACCTGAGAGCGTGACCGCAGTGCCCAAGGGACAACTGCTTGAGGCCGGTCGCGCACGGCCTTTTCGTGGAAGGTTTTTGATATGTTAGCTCCGTTCTTCAAAAAGCCTTACCGCCGGAGACGGAAATCCGTGAGGTAAGGCGAGGTGTGCATTTTTAGGGTCGACCTTTTCTAACCCCACCCCTCCTTGTGGGAAGGCAGCATCGCTGTCATGCTGGTTGTCTGAAGGAAACACCTTACTGCTGTCACACCTCTGTACAGTCAGCATTACGACTTCGCCTTTGGACCTTAGGTTTGTTGTTTTTAGTCTTACCGCTCTTCAGCCGACCTGTCTGACATGGTAGAACCTTGAGGAACGGTTGTTCCAGCCAGTATAGCTCGGTTACTTCATCACGATAGGCAAGCCCGACCACCACGTCAAGATAGCAACAACGGTCGGGAAAGATACAGTGACATGATAGGCTATTCTAATCCATTGTCCCCGGCCCTGCTAACTAGATCAAGAGGTCTTGATGAGGCGTAGAGAATGTATTCTACAAGCACTCAGAAAATGCGAGGTCACGAAGCACACAAATCAAGCTTATTTATACAATGATAGAAACGCCCTTGGGAGAGCCACAAAATAGCCTACTAAAAAAATCCGTCAACCAATGACGGTTAGGGATTTCCGAGTGGAAAATGTAAGCTGTAGATCAACTAAGCGTCTCTTGGCGCGGAAACATAAATTTCAAATTTTCGGAGTAAAATTACAAAATTAGGACCTTTTTTCAAGTTAGTTTTGGGGATCTAACGTCTTCAACACTAAGGTATAGCAGAGCAGAGTTCAAACTGGCAACTTACTTGTTGGAAGTCAGATTGCTTTAACTCATTTCAGCATAGAGTGTCAACAATCTTAATTTCAATAAACAAACTTTGTCAGTGAAGCACTTAACTGATTTTTAACGATTCTATTAAGTAATAGAGACTATATTGTTTCAATTAAGATTTAATGTCCTCTACAAAAATTCGACAACTCACTTCTACATTTTGTTGTAATTTTTAAATTCAGCTTCTCCGGTTGTTAGGGTTGATTTACTCTTCAAAATAAATAAAACTCAACATTTATATCGTTGAGGTGTTTTGTAGATATGTGGCTCAATATTCTGTTTCCAGCTTCTGATTGACAAGTTTAAAGCCTATGTTGATTTTGACTTTTAGGTTGCTTTACTCAACCGTCTTAGCCTTTCTGGACATCATTAGCACAAAATTGAAACAAAAACAGACGGTCTCATATAGATTTCTGGGATGTAGTTACTAGTCTAGTCTGTTGATTTGATATATAACTGGGTGTTATTTTCATCTCTAATCGTGTGGTTATTGCTATTCTGCACATGTTTTGAGGAGCCTTACCTTGACTTTGTTATTTTTTATTAACTTTTCTTGATTCTACAGCTCAATTGAATAGTTCAAAATGTTCTGACTAGAAAAATCAATACTCTACCTTTTGATGCATTGTATTTCTGTGATATCTTGCATCAACTCTTTAATTATGATTGTTAGTCCTGTCTAATAAAATAAAATTGTTAAATATAGAGTTTATAAAACGCCTATACATTCTCTGATTATAGTATGCTAAATAAATTATGTTTTTCTCAGCCTAGATGTTTATCTAAATGGTCTAGAGCACAGTTTACGTAAAGTTGGTTGGCGTATATTATTATCAGTTTGTCCAGCGGACACAACCGGTCAAGAACGTTTTCATTTACTGGATATCAAAGCGCAACAGTATGCTACTCTTAAGGAAAATTGGAAAAAGTTATACGTAATGGGTTTGATGTCTGAACATCAACTATCTACATTAGCTTCAATAAGCATAGATGTTGTTCGTACAGATTGGAGTAAGCTTTTTTCCCGTAAATATTTTTCCAGGATTCTTACTCGGTGATCAAATTTCTTTATTCAACTTTTAACTTGTCGTTACAGTAGTTTTATTCCAGAAATTATTAAAAGAACTAATTTCTACCAGTTGATGAGTGTGATTATCTCGCTAAGAACCGTTTGCTGTTTCCGTAGACATTCTGATATTATCTGAAAATTCTCATTATAATTTATTCTATATGAGTAAATTTAGTTTAATTAAGTTTAAAAAAACAACGCAGAAAAATATGACAAATTAAAATTAAACATTCCTAAAATAGTAGCAAACCGAAATAATTTGTACTACTGAAAAGAATCTGTAATTGTATTTAGCTAAAGTAGTAGTTAATTTTTGAAAAATAAATTTCCGTATTTTTATCTCATATAACAAATTTGTAAGTTCATGAGTTCTTTCTAATATATTCAATACTTACTTCGGCTCAACTGAAGATTGACACGTTAGCAAAAAATTCTTGAATTTTCTCACTGGTGAAGAATTATGAATTTAGTGAGCAATCTAACTTCGTTACCTACAATTTTGAAACTATGTGCTGCTAATACTATTATATCAATGATTCTGAGGGGTGTGGCTATTGTTCTAAAAGTATACAGGTGTTAGCGACAAAATTACGTATATTAGGTTTTAAAATTGCTGTGTATCAGGCTCCCTGCTCAGTATACATAGGATTCATCAGTCAGTAGTGATTATTTTACTTCCTTTCTTTTTGTATGCAGCTCATGAAGTGTAAAGTTGGGAGTGAGGTATATACCTCTAAATGAATTATCATGCTAAACTTACTTACTTACTTACGCCTGTTACTCCTCGTGAAGGAGCATAGGCCGCTCACCAGCATTCTCCATCCAACCCTGTCCTGGGCAATCCTTTCTAGCTGCTTCCAGTTGTAATTCATCGTTTTCATATCTGCTTCTATTATCCGACGCAATGTGTTCTTTGGCCTTCCTCTTGTTCGCTTCCCTTCAGGATTCCAAGTTAGGGCTTGTCTCGTGATGCAGTTTGAAGATTTGCGTAATGTATGTCCTATCCATTTCCATCGTCTTTTCCTAATTTCTTCTTCAGCTGGAAGTTGGTTTGTTCTCTCCCACAGAAGGCTATTGCTGATGGTATCCGGCCAATGGATGTTGAGTATCTTGCGTAGACAACTATTTATAAATACTTGTACCTTCTTGATGGTTGTTGTTGTAGTTCTCCAAGTTTCAGCTCCATACAGTAGAACTGCCTTGACGTTGGTATTGAAGATTCTCACTTTGATATTGGTTGAAAGTTGTTTTGAGTTCCATATGTTCTTTAACTGTAGGAATGCTGTCCTTGCTTTGCCAATCCTTGCCTTTACGTCTGCATCTGAACCTCCTTGTTCGTCGATGATGCTTCCTAGGTATGTGAAGGACTCTACATTTTCCAGAGTTTCGCCATCAAGAGTGATTGGGTTGTTGTTTTCCGCTTTGAATTTGAGGACTTTGGTTTTCCCTTTGTGTATGCTGAGGCCTACTGATGCAGAGACTGCTGCTACACTGGCTGTCTTCATCTGCATCTGTTCATGTGTACGTGATAGGAGGGCTAGGTCATCTGCGAAGTCCAAATCGTCTAATTGATTCTGAGCTGTCCATTGAATTCCGTGTTTTCCTTCAGATGTCGAGGTCTTCATAATCCAGTCGACCACCAGAAGAAAGAGGAAGGGAGAGAGTAAACAGCCTTGTCTGACTCCGGTCCTTACTTGGAATGCATCTGTCAGCTGTCCTCCATGCACGACTTTGCACTGTAGTCCGTCGTATGAGTTCCGGATAATGTTGACAATCTTCTCAGGAACTCCATAGTGTCGAAGAAGTTTCCATAACGTCCTCCTATCTACACTGTCAAATGCTTTTTCATAATCAATGAAGTTGATGTATAGTGATGAATTCCACTCAACTGATTGTTCGACGATGATCCGTAGTATTGCAATTTGGTCTGTGCATGATCGATCCTTACGGAATCCAGCTTGTTGATCTCGAAGTTGGGCGTCTACTGCATCTTTCATTCGGTTCAGCAACACTCTGTTGAAGACCTTCCCTGGTATTGACAGCAGTGTAATGCCTCTATAGTTTTCACATTTGCTCAGATCTCCTTTCTTTGGAATCTTGACGAGGTGCCCTTCTTTCCAGTCCATCGGCACTTGTTCCTCTTCCCAAATCTTTTTGAATAGAAGATAAAGCATGTTTGTAGTTGCTTCGATGTCTGACTTCAGTGCTTCAGCTGGTATGTTGTCCGGACCCGCTGCTTTCCCGTTCTTGATTTGTCTGACGGCCATTCTGATTTCTTCCTTCGTTGGTGGGTTGACGTCTATGGGAAGATCTGTGTGTGCCGCTTCGATGTCCGGTGGATTCATTGGAGCCGGCCTATTCAGGAGTTCCTCGAAGTATTCTACCCATCTGTTCCGCTGTTGTTGAATTTCGGTGATTGGCTTGCCTTCTTTGTCTTTGACCGGTCTCTCTGGTTTACTGTATTTTCCTGCTAGTTTCTTCGTTGTATCGTAAAGCTGTTTCATATTTCCTTCTCTAGCAGCTTTTTCTGCCGTCGTTGCTAGTTCTTCCACATATTTCTTCTTGTCGGCTCTAATGCTCCTCTTCACTTGTTTGTTTGCTTCTATGTATTCAGCTTGTGCTTGGACTTTCTCTGCTCGTGTTCGGCTGTTGTTAATTGCTGCCTTCTTGTTCTTCCTTTCTTTGATCTTGTCCAGTGTTTCTGTAGAGATCCATTCCTTATGATGGTATTTCTTTAGACCCAGAACCTCTTGACACGTTGAAGTCAATGCTTCCTTGATGCCTTTCCAGTTGTCCTCCATGCTAGTTTCTTCTTCTTTCAGTAGATCTTGTAAGGCTTGGAACCTGTTGTTGAGAGCTATCTTGAATTCATTGAGTTTGTCAGTATCTCGAAGGAAGGCTGTATTGAACCTTTGTATTGCTGTTTGTCCACTTGTCCGGTTCTTTTTTAGCTTCAGTTTTAAATTGGCCACAACTAGGTGATGATCTGAAGCTACGTCAGCACCTCTCTTGGTTCTCACATCTTCCATTGTCCTTCTGAATTTTTTGTTGATGCAAATATGATCTATTTGGTTCTCTGTAGTGTGGTCCGGTGAGATCCATGTAGCCTTGTGTATACGCTTGTGTGGAAATATTGTGCCTCCTATGACCAATTTGTTGAATGCACATAGATTTGCAAATCTTTCTCCATTTTCGTTTCTTTCTCCCAGTCCATGTCGTCCCATAATATCTTCATATCCAGTGTTGTCTATTCCGACTTTGGCATTTAGATCTCCCATCAGAATAGTTAGGTCCTTCCTTGGGCATTTCTCAATAACTGACTGCAGCCGCTCGTAGAACTGATCTTTAATGTCGTCGTTGCTATCATTTGTGGGTGCATAACATTGGATAATATTCATTAAGATCCCCTCCTTCTTTGTTTTGAATGGTGCTTTGATGATTCTGGATCCGTGAGATTCCCATCCTACAAGTGCATTTCGTGCTAATTTGGACAGCATAAGAGCGACTCCCTGAGTGTGTGGAGCATTGTCCTCTTCGTGACCGGAGTATAGCAGCATCTCTCCCGTAGCTAGCCTTTTCTGTCCAGCTTGGGTCCAGTGGGTTTCGCTGATTCCCAGTACTGCTAAGTTGTATCTCCTCATTTCCATTGCTATTTGACTGGTCTTCCCGGTTTCCCACATTGTTCGAACGTTCCATGTACCTATAAAAATTTTTGCTCTGGTTGTTAGAAGGGGCATCGGCCTCTTGGCTTCCGAAGGAACTCGGCTTTCACCATGAAGTGTCATAATTCTTCTAAATGAAGACCTTCTAACTCCCAGGGCAGAGTTTAAATGGTTTGGATTATTTTTTCTGGTTAGCGTTTTTTTAGGGAGTTAGTTTTCTACGGGATGGGGACGCTAACCCCATGCCCAACCCTCCTCCTTTACCCGGGCTTGGGACCGGCAGTAACCCTATAAGAGCTACAGGCGGAGTTTATCATGCTAAAGATTGAGAGTTATTATCTTTAAAAATGGAAATTTTATCTAATTTAATTTTGAAATTAGTTTTTATTACTGGGGAGCTAATGCATCCTAACCTGGGACTTATCAGTTCTCAGTGAGATACATAATCCCACAAAGTAAAGGATCCTGAGCTTTCAAATGAAATTAGTTCTAATTATTTTCTAAATATTACGTTGTACACACTTACGGATTAACCAAGTGTTAAGCATTCAGTACTTCATCAATGGTTAGTGCATCTTAAATTTAGTTCAAGAATAATCCAGTTCAGTGATAAATAAATACTTGAAGGAAGTTTATAGTTAGTTATTTAATTATCCTCTCAACCTCCATCTCTTACCTACACTTGTGTCAAATCGTTGTGTAAGCTTAAAGTATGTTATGACTACGATAAACGTTTATAGAGTGCTAGATGGTTGAAGGCATTCTGTAAGAAGCTCTAAACTTAGGTTTGATACTAGTTGAGAGTCGTTTGGAATTTTTTATCTACACTCTTGAGAGGGCTGATGCTGTTCATAGAACTCGAGTTCACATAACTGATTGTCGTAGTCTGTGGGCTATTTGAATCTTCATTCACAAAGTACTGGACTTTCAAAAATAATTAATCAGATAGTAACAGTTGATTTCTGACAAGTGTTATCCAACAACAGACCGTGATCACTACTTCTAGTCATCTGACATTAATTAACTCTTAGTGTGGTATCACGTCACCCAAACGAACAAATATACTGCAGTTTGATTGATTGAGTTCAACCATTACTGAAGGTTATAAAATGTGATATTTGGCTATTAATAAGCATTCAGATAATGTTTTCTGAGAGTAATGTACGTGTGACCATCCGTAAAATCGTATAAATATTACCTTAATGATTGTCACAAAATGTCTAATTGTCTTCATTATTTTTTTTTATCTTCCTACGTTTCTTGATCGGTACTTTCTTTCATCCTGCACCTATTGTAGAAGAAGACTATTATCGTTCTGTTGGCAACCATCATCGAGTGTGTCAATTGTTTGATATTCTAGCTACTTATTGTATACATCACCCAAATATTGGATATTGTCAAGGTTAGTTGATCAGCTACTTCCTTTTAATTTACATATTATCAACATTCACTAGTAGAAATATTAGTATTATTATCGCTATCGACTGAATACGTTTATTGGGAATCATAGGTTACTGGATATTTGTTTGGTTTTTTTGTGGGACGCCCCGAATGTATATACCCATAAAATGTGAATGAACATCCACTAGGTTAAATGTTCGAACACTGCCTTGTGTATTTGATTCTAGTTACTGAATAGTTTATCTGTCAGTTTCACAAAATAGTCACAAGATCGTGTACGTTGTGCTCTTGGTCACAATATGCACAACTTCCTGTTAAATAACAAACAGTAGTCAGCCTACACAATTGTTAATTATCCTGTTTGATAATACTTTTATTATCTCATAGTTGATAATTACCCCGATAGCTCCAATATATAATTTTGGGAATATTTATCAAAACCATCCAGATATCTCGAAACTTGACAAATTTTGACTAGTGTTACTTTATCTTAATTGAAATTATTCAAGTATTATATAAAGATATGAAACTTAACAAAATTGCGTGACGTAGTGATATGGAGAGCCAATCAGAAGTAGTATTTATGCACTTTATTCGGTAGTCCAGTACACTTTCTCGCTCACTTTTGTGTTTTCGCTTAAGTAGTCTTTTTTAGAAAAAAAATGATTGTATCCTACTATTATCTACTTGTTTTTGAGTACCTTTGTAAATGAAACTGATCACTGAACGATATTAGTCTGTGTTTATTTATTTATAGTGACTAGCTACATATGTAATTGCTAGAAAAATTCCCATTTTAAATCAATGTAGGTTTTTCCTCGTTAGCTGTTAATCACAAATGTTTTCTTATTTTTGTAGGTATGTCAGATTTGGCCAGTCCATTATTAGTTGTTCAAAGTGATGAAGCATTGGCATATCTCTCGTTTTGCGCTTTAATGCAACGTGTTAAATTCAAATTTGGTGATACGCAGCAATCTATATTAATTAACAATATGCAAGATTTACACGATCTTCTAACGTATACAGATGGTGAATTAGCACAATTTTTCCGTGAACATAATTTAGCCAACATGTATTTTACTCAACGTTGGTTTGTCTTAGAATTAAAACGTGAATTTAACTTTGATGAATCTTTACGTATGCTTGAATCACAATGGGCTGCTTTATGTCTTATAAAAAATAATAGTTTAACTGAAATTGAAACTTGCAATTCTAAATCTGAAGGTTATCTTGTTTTAACTGATGGTACATGTAATTTGTACATGCCGAATTCTTCAATCACGTCAACAAATTCTCTTAACTGGTATCATTACACAGCAAGAGATGTTAGTCTAATCAATTCTTTAATAGGTTCAAATTATGTTGTTGACTTGAAAAAAAAAGGATGCACTACTGTGTTTAACCCAGACATTATTAGACAAGACCATCCATCTTCTGCTTCTCCCCCTCCTCAATTTATCCCTTCTGATGCCCACTTCTCATGTAAATTATCTAATAAAGATGATCATTCTGGAAATTCACAACAAACCTCATCTGAGACGTTAATTACAGAAACTCAATTTGAAATTATCTCTAATGAATCACTATTGGATTTTGCTGACTCTGTAAAAAAACAGTCTTTACATTTGACACCAACTAAACGACTATCTTCATTTTCTATTGAAAATGAACCTATTCATATTAGAACTAATGTAACACATTTACGACCACCGAATCAATTCGGTCAGGGTAACCCATTTCTCCTGTTTCTCAGTTTATCATTAATCTTAGAATATAAAGAGGTAATTATGCTAGAAATTAAAGAACCTGGAGATATTATACAATTCTATCAACAACAATCTGGTAAACATAATTGTTCTAGAATATTATATCGTGCGAAAAAGTTATTTAATAAATACTTAGAAGAAAATAATTTCCAATTTTTTAGTTAAACTTTATATACTAATAACTGTACAGTCGTAGAGAAAAAATCCAGCTAATACAAACTCACTCAACCATACATGACATTACTGTATTCTCATTTTGTATCATTATTTTGTTTTCTTTTAATTATTTGTTTGTTCGTTTTTTAATATTAACTTTGTATTGTTATAATTAATAATTTTGTTAATTAACCAACATTACTTCGAAACAGATCTTACAGTACAACAACAACAACAACCTATTTTCACTGTGATAATCAACATATCTATTTCTCTTTCAGATTTTGAAATAAAAATATTTTCGTATTTTTGTTGTGTTATGATCTTGCTTTTCGTATTGAAAACTGGTGTTAATAAAAATGTGTATTTAGATGATGATAATGAAATTTCGAAATATTGATAATATTGCAAAAAGATTTTTGAGGAAATATTGAAACTTCAGTTGGCCATTTACCGGTTGGAATATATTTCAAGGAATGTAGCTATGATCGTGCATTTGTATGCGTATCAGTGTTACTTGTCCTAGTGTAATCCGTTTGTAAAAAATAACACCTGTTTGTTGGTTATGTCACATCAATACCTGACCTAGTTTACCATAATCGAGTGTTTATTAATTACTTCATAATATAATTTAAATCATGAACCAATCAATGTTAGACCACCATTGAAAACCTGGAAGCACTGGATGGCCGTTTCGTCCTAGTAAGGGACTCATCAACAGGAGGATGGTCGTGCAATATAGTGGGTTAGTTGACGTTAAACATTAACACCGCTGGATGTCGACTTAGTGGACTAGAAGTTAAGCGTTCGTGCGTGAGACTGGAAATCCTGGGTTTGAGTCCCGAGTGCGTGATCGTGGATACAGATTTTCGACGTGATCCACACTAGGACGAGACGGTTGTCCAGTGCTTCCAGTTTTTCAAAGGTGGTAAAATTCAACAATGTCCACAACCCCATACTTCATAAGTGTCATATAAGTTGTTCACTGATTATGGTAGTTAACTAACCGTATCGAAATCCACAAAAAGCAAATAAATATACAGGGAGATTGTTCAACTCAAATGTACATTAAACAAATTGAATCTCCTACAAACAAATATACAGCTAAAAACTGATGGAAGATAAATTTAATAGATAAGTGGAGCAGTCATTTTGGCCTATATATACGTAGTAAATATCAAAAGATAAGTATGCATAAACCAGAGAATAAGTTTAACACTGGGCCGTCAGAATGTAGCGTCTAAAACGGAAGAATTTATATTCCTAAAGCTGTGTTTTATCAAAATCCACAGAATAAGATAGATTTACCCAGTTCATTAAAACACTACCACACTACGTGTTATCATTGGAAGAGTAATTCAGCACATCAGTACTCACATATAACTCCCCACGTAATTTGGTTCCGGACCACAATGCAATAAAGATACAATCGCTAGAACTTTTCCACTCTCATTCCAATACTTCAAGTATCACAATAGTGTACGGTTTAACCAGATAATAAGTCGAAGCAAGTATTGGCACCACACATTTTTCTGCTTATATCTAAATAGGTTAGATGGTGCTTGACTAAGTAACCTTGTAATGAACGAGAACAGGGGTGGGGACAAACGGATGTATTTAGCACAACAATTACAGTCTATTTCAACAATATATGAATACCATATATTAAATCGTCAATTTGCAAAATATTCACGCATCAAACCAAACTGGATAGTTTCTGTTACAAACACCAATCCATTGTTCATAGGTTTTCTTACAAATTCCATTATGTTCTCGCTCCACTTTTCTTGATCTTCGCCATCTTTTGCTGCCAGACATTACGTCCTTTTAACGCACGTTATACACTACTTATATCAATATAAGTAGCTCACACCACAACCTAACAGTTAAAAGTCGCTGCCTCCATTGAGGATTCCGTGGCCGGAGGAATTTGAGGACGGAGATGTGCCGGGATTCCTGAAGGAGTTTGAGTCCGTCGCGTAGCTGGTGCGAGTAAAGGAGTCTAAGGCGAAGATGGTGGTGCTGGGGACGCTGCTGAGACGCAGGGCAAAGGCTGTATGACAGCTTGGACAGTGCTGGCGGGAAGACAATATGCGAGAGTCACGGAGCAGTTGATCGCGGAGTTCGACTGGCAAGTAAAAAACACTGCAGAAGTTCCGGTTAGAGGAGTTGTGGGTTGATGGCGACCCACTGGTGCTGGCTATGGAGCTCACCAGGTTGTTGCGCTGCCGAATCCGGATGAAGTTGGGGTCGCAGTTTATCGAGTGTGCTTGTCACCGTTTCCTAGCAGCTGCAACTCGTAAACGCCGCACAAC
The DNA here is from genome assembly GCA_944470205.2 of Schistosoma margrebowiei. NCBI lineage: Eukaryota > Metazoa > Platyhelminthes > Trematoda > Strigeidida > Schistosomatidae > Schistosoma > Schistosoma margrebowiei. The sequence continues at coordinate 32,131,777 of OX104025.1, forward strand.
CTATGTATATCAGTGAACTGGCGAAAATGACTCGACAGCAGCTTCGGTCGAGTGTGGAAGTTAGGAAATAAAGTGTCAAAAAGACTGGGGAGCTGCGGCACTACGAGTGAGTCATAAAAGGAGGGGCAGGACACCGGAAGATAAGCTGTCCAAGACGAAGATATTCTAGAAATTATAACGCGTGTTTTTTCCACCTTAGGAATCTGAGGGGTTGTTGCACTTGAGACAGACGGGCAGTCTACATGAGAGTGGACATAAATGAACGAGATTTAGTGTGTCTGATTGATACAGGGGCAGCAGTATCGTTAACAGGCAAGGAGCAATGTAAGAGACTCCAGCTATGTACACTCGCAGTTGACACCATAGGATGGCACATGTTAAAGGTATTCGGTGTGCCTAACAGTATCGTAAGTGGGTGGTGCTGAGATAAATTCCCTGTTCGTAGTAGCCACAAGCTTATCGAGACCGATATTGGGAGCAGATTTCTTAAGTAATAGTTGATTTAGGAAGCGGCAAGGTGGTCGCAAAGTACGGTTCATTCCCAATACACGAAAGTAGCGAAGTGCCTGAAATAAGAGTGGCAACGGATATTTCAACGAAGAAACCAAACGTTGACGAGTTGTGAACAAAGTATACGAAACTGTCCGCTGGAGACGGAGAACCGTACGGATTTTGTGACAAAGTAAAGTACGAAATCCCGATAAAGAACGATCGAGTAAATATATTTGCAACACGTCGTGTCCTTGTGCATTTAGAGGCTGAAATGGATCCATATGTTGAAAGGTATAGTTAAGGGAAGCGAACAGTGCGTATAGCTCGCCGGTACTCTTAGTAAAGAGACCGAATGGAAAGTTTAGATTTTTTGTGGATTTTAGAAAACTGAAACCTTGTGCATTGCCAACAGTGATGAGAACACAAGATCGGCTACAAAATGCCTATAAAAGAGAGCGATTGAAACAAGGCCGCATTTACAATACGTGATAAACAATATCAATTTAAAAGAATGCTGTCTGGGTTGGCAGGTGCACCGTTTACATTCAGAAGGTTAATGACGCTACTGCTCAGGGGTCTAGATAACATCGAGGTATATGGGGACTATAGTTGTTTACAGCCGGACAGAAACAGATCAGTCTTAAAACGAATCGACGAATTCGGACTTCAAATTAATAAAGATAAGTCGCAGATAGTGAAAAGTAGCGTCACTTAGTTGGGACATAAAATGGGAAATGGGGAAATAAAACCACTGCCGGAGAAAATTCTAACCATAAAGAACATTACAGTTCTTAATTCGAAAAAGAAATCGAGACAGTTCCTGGGAAGGGCATCTTTCTAGAGTTGGTTTATAAGGAACTTCAACGATATAGAAGCACCTCTACATAAGTTTACGTGGACTGAGATTGCCCAGCAAACGTTCAACCGAATAAAAGACATGTTAGAGGACCCCTAGATGACAATCAGACTGCCTGAACTCGAGAAACCATTTACACCGACGCAAGTGATCATGGTATAGGTGCCGTTTTGAGTCAGGTTGATAGAGTGGTGAAATACGGGAGTTGCGTTATCATAACCACTGAACAGAAGTATTCAACGATCGAAAAGTAGTGTTTAGCAATCGTGTAGGCAGCAGACAAATGGAGACCGTACCTTTTAGGTAAACGACAACAAATTTAATAAGAGAAATGAGGGAGGCAATAAGGAACGCGGGAAAACAAATATCAGACATAAAGGAGGAACAGCGGGAGAGGATAGGGAAGCCTTTTGCAGTGAAAGACCTAGTAAAATGTAGAGAACGGAAAAGTAACATAGCAGGGGGATCAGGATCAAAAAAGCTGATCCCGAAGGAGGAAGGATCGTACATTGTCACGGAGAGACGTGACTCCGTTTACATATTTAAATAAGTGTTCAGTCCAATTCAAATACGAAATCAACTGTACTAAGTAAGAATGTCACTGTAAGATTACCACTTGATAGGTAATATAAAATAAAACCGTTCACAATACAATACATTTCGGTGTGTAACCTTTTCTGAAGTTTATGTCCAAAGTACCCACCATTTTAAAAACTGACATTTTACCATAAAACACTTATTGATCTAAAGTTTACTAGGATATTTTTGTTGAAACTTCGAGTAATTTAAAATTATTACAGACTGGTATCACCTAAAAGAACGCTAAAAATCAATAAACAGGTATTTTGTCCTGGTCTATGACTCCTATATGGGATAGTATCAAATAACTACAGATCTCGTGCTAAGTATAATTACTAATCCAAAATTTTAATTGTTTATTTAATTGCATAGATTACAAATCAAATACAATCCAGTGCTCTGTGAACATCTTGATTAAAAACAATTAAAACATTACGAATTAAATCTTGTTTATGTAATCCTCTGGAAACAAAATAAGTACCGTAAAACACAATTTTGCACTGTTATCAGTTCTCAAAGACAAAGTTGGTCAGTTATTTCACTCAAAAGAAATATTGAGTAAGAGACTACAACTAATATTTCTTTATTTTAAATTATTATTCATTTTTCGAGAAAAGTCACACTCAAAAATTCTTCATCTGTGCAATAAGAAATTAATGAAAATTACAAATTATCTGACTAGAACGATTAGAGATTGATAAAAAAAAGGACGGTAGGGAAATTCAGTGAAAAAAAAATGACCGTAAACTTCTTCGATCAGTAGATGGTGATGATGAAGAGAACTGTTGTCGGTGCTGTTTCAGCAGATTGACTACTTTATGTAAACAAATCGTATCTGTAAGCATTGATATAAATTCATTAATTAATTTATCTTTATGGGATTTCAAACCTTCATAAACCAAAGCTAAAAATACACGACATTCTAATTTTTTAATATAATATGTATGATTCAATTTCTCGTCATATACATAACGAGGTTGCTTTAAAACTTCACTAACATCAATTTTATCATCACCACTAAGATGAAGAGTACTGTTGATTTGCATAACAATTGTGTAAATATCAACCGGAGATAATGAGCTACCCTATAAAGAATAAACAAAAAAATCAAATTAGTCGTATCATCGTTGCAACTTTTTGTATTGTTATCGTTGTTATTCGCTAAATAGCCAACTAAGTAATAGATAAAAGTTCGAACATCATGAATCAACAATATTTCTACCTTTAAACATTCTAACTCATTTGTTATGACCTTGAGCAGTAAGCGCGTTCATAGACCGTGTGTTTATTCCTGTCAACATTTTGAATAACCAATATTTAACGACCAGATTTAAAATATTGGTTTATCTGTTATGTTAATTAGTAGGTAATAACAGAACTTAATAGTATATTCTACCAAATACGGGAGTGATGTATTTAGGAAACATTGGTTTAATGAAGTATAGTAAAAATTTCCGTTATACTTTCTAAAAGAAGACTTGAAATACTAATTAAATGAGAAGACGGAGCTCAAAGAAAACGGGTTCGAATAAATAAACTAATAGCTGAGGCTCAAATGCTTAAATCGCAGTACTAGAAGAATACCTTATTGATGTTTATTTGTGGGATGGATACAATTCATTATAATTACGAAATCAGGTGTTTTTTAATAAACTACAAGGTGACTGGCGTTCTGAAATATCAACGATTTGACGCTAACTTTAATTCAACTGCGCAAAGTATGTATGTGAGGTTGTTCGACCCTTATTAATATTTTAAATTATTAACTGGAAGCCATTTACAAGATATAATCTAAATGAATCACAAATTCTTTTTTTATTAATATGATTCACATATATGAAAACAATATCGATAACGAGTAATGCTTTTGCAGTAGTACATGGTGTATACACTTTTAGTCTACACTAAAGGCACAGAATCTACATCGAATTCTTTAGACTCCATATTTTTTGGTTACACTCAATGGTAACAGGATAGAGACGAACACAACACTGATGTTTAGAACTAATTGAAAACTATTAATCAATCGGTAAATTTGACCAACAATACTGGTTTATCTTGTAATTTCTAGTAGGTTTTTACACCGTACACTATAGTCATTTTAAAATAGCAACAATAACTGCATTTCGAATCGAAGTTCAGCACATGACGAGCCTATTAATTGTATTAGATGTTTCCTAGGCCGGAAACAAAATTAATTCAATAACAAATCTATATATGTTATAATCAGAAGAAAAAGTTATGTAAATGATAAAATTAAACAAATACAACAAATATTTTCCGCGTACCAACGGAGCATTAAAAATTGGTGGAATACTTTCAATTCCTTTTGGTGCATCACCAACAGAACCTCTCAAAACATAACCATGTCCAAGGAATGGAAATGACTGACAAGTTGTATCGAATAATAATGAGATATTTAGTGCATTAGATTCTCGTTGAAATCTTGTAATACTATAAAGGAAAAGAAAGTATGATTTGATCCATAGAATACGGAACAAGTGTACGATAATTTGTGCTGAATAGTGAAAAGTGAATTTATTTAGCTACATTTGTAGCACAACTCTATTACTAAGTGTGAAAAGCTTTGATTAAATTACAAGTTATACATCTGTTAAGTGTAAAAAGTTAGTATAGTTATGAGACAATAATATTAGTTTTTAGGCTACCTACAAACTCCTTATTTAGTGTATTAAAACTTAAGATAAATAAACAAGTAATTGCTAAGAGAAAATTCAACATGACAACAAAACCATTTAGTTTTGACAATCCGCAACACTATTTAACACTCCTTCGATTTGACCATGTGGATACAAAAGCAGTGAATTCATTAGAAGTAAACTTAAATGTTCAATAATTAAAAATAAGCTTACGGTAGTTTTAATTATCTATCCATGTAAATCAGGACCTGGTAGTCAACAGAAAAATACAGTACTTTTTGAAACGGATAAGAGGAGAGACTTCACTGAAATGTGTTACATGGTCTCGGAAAGAGGAACAGCAAATCAATTAGGTGAAGCATATCTCTCTGTGTCAGTAACATACCAAGCTTTTATTTAAATATATGAACATACCAAGTGAGAAGGATATTAGTTGATAAGGTCATAATTATCCAATGACTAAGATGAGTGACAAATATGCTGCCTATTTTTTTACAATTTCCAGGTCCACATACCATGTTGACCGAATGATTTCACCAGGTGGTCGAATGGATGAATTGGATTAACATATGCAAGGCTGGAAGGTTTAGAAGTGTAACAGCTTCATTCACTTTTCGAACGGTAAAACAAAAAACACAAGTATAAAACACCAGTTGTACGAAACAAATTCCAACTAACTAAATACACCTTACTTAGCAACCAGATTCAGATTTTCTGAGTTTGCCGTTTCTTCAATTTCGTGAACATTAAATGCAGAACGAACCAAGATTTCAAACCAGTATAAAGTATATTTACTGAGCAAATGAGCGTAAAAGCATTCAAGCCATGCTACAAGTGGTAACTGTTTACACGGTGAAGTACTACCCTGGAAAACAAGAACAAAAAACAGGTTTCCGTCAACAGTAAATATTTTTTAAAGTTAAAAGTGATAAGTCATCATTGGACGCAATGATCGATGATTGTGTAATACAGAGAGTAGATCAAAGTTAAACATGTACACCACTGGATGCCAATTCTGTAGTCTAGAGATTAGGTGTTCGCTAGAAGACCATGTCTGACTCTCTGTACGGTTGTGAATGAGCACTGTTGAGAAGTCTCAGATTAGGAGGGAATAGTTGTCCAGTGCTTCTTAGTTCTTAATAGCTATTTAACTGCGATCATTCAGTGATGAAAACTATGGGAATAATAATAATATAATGAACTACAATCGAAATGAGACTAAGAATGAGAAACATTACGTCAAACTAAGTAGATAAGCCATTAAATTGAACGAAATGAAAACAACAGTTTAGAGTTACACAACAACTTTTATCATACGATGCAGGTTGACAATTGAGGATATGAATTTTACTAAAAGGATGCAAAAATCTCAGACATAAATATACAAATAATGTTCAGTATACTAAAAAAAACTGTATAAAGGCGGTGATAAAAGCCAATAAAACGGCGAGCCGGAATGCATGAAAACAAAGATAATGCAGTGACGGGTAATCACATTACAAACCATCACCACAGATTTCAAACTTCTTGCGGAAAAGTGCCAGTAGACTATTTGTTTATGATTTCTTCCTGACACTATCTAAGAGATGATGAAAGCATAATGATCAAAACAAATAACTGTGAAAAAACATAGTTTAAATGATCCTACAGAATTGCCATTTAGGCATTTTGAATTTAGGTCTTCTTAAGTAAAGGCAAAACTTAAAATATGGCCAGTTAAAATCAATTAGTCGTTGGGTTAACTATGTGGAAATTTGACCTCAAAAACTTCATACCTCAGTGAATTTATTCGAAAAGTAACATTACATTTACTATTCAACCATTCACTTGACAGCATATAATACATACACTAACTGCATCCTTATGGAATATGTATGGATCATTGTGTATTAAAAGAATAAACTGGAAATACATGCTTCCAGTGGTTCGGTAGCGAACTGCATTATTTATTCGAGACGAAACAATCCGTTCTATTGTATCATCGCCTATATAGTTCAATGTTTAGTGAAGAAGCACTAAAAACAACGAATAAGGAACCTTTTCCTGAAGCCAAAATAAAAATGAGGGAGATTATAGAAGCTTTAGCAATATATAAACTGGATGAGCCAAAACTGACACGTTCTTGTACTGACCCAAGATTTCGCAACTCCAGTTTCAATGCAGTGAACAAGACTAACTTTATCCTCTTCTTCCCTAACCCGTTAACTAGAGTTAGGAGTTCAATTTCATAATGGAAGCATTGTTGATTATGATCGCAGCAGAATTAAGATTACAACTGTTAATCAGTTACAATGAGTAGAATTTATGAGCTAAGTTATCTCTAAACACAAATCATAGTAAACATGCATTTAAAGTTCATAAAGTAATGAAACAGAAATGTGTTGAAAGTCGACTATACATTCATCTTAAATCAATACTGACTTCCTCCCTCATAGGCTGTATTTAAGGATCGTTCATACCCAACAGAAACATTATAAAATAATCAAGCACTACTTTTCCAAAAGCTAATCAATATGCCACAAAAAAGTGGATTCATATGTTATTATGAAATCTCCTAATTAGTCTAAGTTTAATACTTCTTTAAATAATAATATACATAGAAACACTCAGCTAACTTAATTATAACTAATTTTTTTTCATTAAGAACTGAAGTACTGGTAAGTAGAACACAAGCAGTTTAGCTAGCACAAATATACAGATTGTAATACATTATCTAGTTAGTAATAATTTGAGACTAATTCCTTGAATTGCCAAGGCAAAGTTCAACGCGTCGAAAATAAGGCTGGTTATTGTAAAACTCTCGTAAAAGTCACAAGGGTACTGTTATGTAAACATGGTAAGTTAAACTAATTAATAGATCATTACAACAATCTCGAAAACAATATGATTAAATAGTGGTCTTATAAATATGCTACACAATAAACCTTCGAGTTATAAACATAGTGAGCTTATCTCATCTGAAATGTCAGGCTCGACAAAATTCGAATCCCAATAATGAATTTTGAAAATATTTACATCAACAAGGTCCCTTCTATCTAACACTATCGTCGATCCATAACGGAAAATTAATGTTTTATTTCGATCTTTATTATCATCACATAATGACATCAACTAAAGAAGTAATGGATTCAGCGGACCGATTGAAAAACTGTCATGTTGTACGTTTGTGATGCAAATGTTAATGAATAATGAATTTCACTCATGTATCATCGTAAAACTGATATTTTATTGGTAATACATTATCAAAGTTACACTTGACGTTATTTCTAAAACAAATAAGTGAAACAGTAAGCACACTTACTTTAGAGTTCAGAAGTTTACCTAGTTTGTCTAGATTATCTTTTGCTCGATTTAAACTAAGCAAAGATTCCAAAAACATGAGATCTGATATTGCAATTTGAGCACTAAGCAATTCGTGTAGTACGACTACTTCTAGTCTAAATAAGAGAACAAATTCGTAATCGAATAACAACAATAATAATAATAAGCTAACTTGATTGATTGAGATATATGGAAAAATGCTTTGGTAAGTTCATTTTCAGTAACCGAAAGTTGGTTTAATATACTTTTGAGAGAACTGATGAGTGACGAACAGCTTGTAATAATTAATAGGGGATTTTCTGCAATTTTTCGATATCTAACAAATATTTTTAAGTAGTAAAATAGCAAAATGTATTTTCATAATCAAAAAAATAAGAATGATGGCACTTATCTGCATAATACAATTCTTAGAGAATTATACAAATCCATTAATATTAAATAAGCTTGTACTTTAAAACGCAAAATAAGAACTACAGAAATTCACTTATGATTACAACAGCTTAAATAATAACAACTCAAAGACCAATTATTATTAATCCAAATTAACGATCAAAAATTGATCCATCTACTCGGCTTTGAAACACGTATAAGGATAACCTATATAATCTAAAGCTTAAGCCGGAGTAGAGTTAGATCTATAACTCAATGATTACAATTCAAAAGGGCGAGATAATAGTTTATTGAACGAGTCAATCAGAAGCGAATGGGAAAATTCAAGATCGTGTCGCTTACTTTAATACACAATGCTCGTGCATAATCGGTTTATAGTGGATTCTAAAGATGTTATAGTTGAGCGGCTACAACAAATTTAATTACTAATAAGCCCCTTTATTTGTGATCGCGGTGTTAAAATGGTGGCTGGACATTGTGCAGAGTACCGCGACGATGTTGTATTTTGACCTAATATAAGTGCTAGGACGACGAACGTTTTCACTCGATCCTGGTTGAAACTAAGACGGATTATGATAATTGTTGTAAACTGGATAATAGGAGCACCGGCTAAGACCTCTGAAGATGTTACTGAAACTTCGGGAGTTTAATGGTATGAGCACTGTCGAGATATATGTGCAATGAAGATGACGAGTTTGAATCAATCGTCTGGAGGAATTAGAATAGTAGAAATCGACAAAACAGTCGTTAGAAAACGAAAATTCAATATAGGAAGAAGTGTTAGAGAATACTGGGTAATTAGCACTTCCTTAAGTATAATTGGCAGGTCTTTGGTATATACTATAGATCATCAAAAGAGAAACGCTATATACACAGACGACTAGAGAGTATATCGACGCATATCTAGACTTGGTTACGTGCACCGTGTCGCTGTTCACAAGAGACATTTTGTAGACCCCTCCATGGGAATATATGCCAACAATATTGGAGCAATGTGGTCTAGGCTAAAAGAACTTTGGGGACCTTATCATGGCTACAGAAACCATGGTTGTGTAGCTACATAGATGAGTTCCTGTACCGTATGCATTACAACTTAAAAACTGTAGAGCCTCTTTCTAACCTGGAAAAACTTTTAAACCACGTTAAAGAAGTGTATTCACCTTAACTTTTTGGTTTTGTATAATATATTCTTACTAAATATCAACTATTTACTAATCGGCTGAAACTTAATTAAGATTTGTTCAAAGGTCATTCTTCAGTTATAGTTTCGACACCATAAGTAACTTTTATAGCATGTGAATATAGTTGTCTTGTACTAATCTATCAAGAGATACATCCAGTCACACTGCTTTCAGCTGTTTGTAAGATGTACAGCAAAATAATACAAAACGTATCTGATACAAAAAACTGCTAAGTTATCAAAAAATATATTTAATGGATTCTGTTAAAGGTGGTTTAATTAATCTGTGAAAATATCGACTGTGATACGCACCTAAACACTTAATTCGTAACGTGCATCCCTTAAAGCACCTTGTAGATGATTTAAGTCCGCATGGAGATATCAACTGCTATTTTACACTTTCTTTCGAGCTTTACATGAGCCAGATAAAGAGAACAGTGTAGTAACGCATCACCTCCATTATGGAAGATCAATGAACCATGAAATATAAATCCACCATTTGATTCCGCACATAATATTTGGGGTAACGTCAGTGGGTAGTGGTGGTGGTGATGAAGTCTATAAAGACACTATAACAATGCACAGTGGATGGTTTATAGCCAAACTATTAGCCCCCAAATGCCTTGGTACGCTCGACGGTAAGAAGAGCTCGCTCTCCCTCTCGAAATGCTCTCATGTACCCACGCGTATACAGCCACTGTCAGAGAGGTTTTAATCACTGCCTTCTCGCGCCACGGGTGTTGTTTACGAAATTGAATGGTCGAAAAGCGAATATCCGGCGCTTTAACCGGGTTGGTCGATATGGAGTATCCAACTGGTGGGGTTGGAAAACCTTGATTTCAAACCAGTGGTGCACATGGGTCTTAGGATCCTGAGGAAACAAATGGCGTATAGACCAATTATCGGTCATCGACCACCATGAAACTGTATCTCATGACGTCGCTCCACTGCCTTGTGGTTCTGACAATGAGGTCAAAAAATTCGAGTGTGGCCCCCTAGGAAAACCACCTGCTTCCGTCTGGGCACCCGGCCAGTATCACAGCCCATACACAAATCAAGTGACTTGTGCTGAGCATATGTATTCAGGGCCCCTTGTATCAATATTTATGTGATCAAATAAATTTTGTTCACTTCAGTCAAATAAAAATCTTTATGCCACCGAATGAATGTATACCAGATAAAAATAAAGGCACCGAATCCTATGGATCTAACGCAAGGTGAAAATCTATGTATAAATTCTATCTAGGTGATACCTTGACGCAACACTAAAGTTTGCTTACCACAACAATTAGATGGACCTAACAGCTTAAAATGACTTGAACAACCTGACTAGTTGCTATATAAGAAATCACTATTTGAACTAAAAAAAAATAATTTAAAGGTACACTATTTCTCAAACAGTAACTCCGCTTATTTGTATGCAATAGCGAACTATTTGCACTTCCTGATAAATTTTTAAAAATATAAAAAGGATACAATGATATTAATTGTCCTCTGGATCCAGTTAAAATTTGCATATATACAGAAAAATAAAGCTCATTATTTGACAAAGTAGGATTGTTGAATACACTGTCAAAACCAGCACGTAATGAGTTATATGATTCTAAACAGTCCTGTTGTACTTAACAATGTGACAGAATGTTTACCTCTTTTCGTGAGAATAAAGATCTATTAGGAAATATGTCGAGAGATACATAATCTCGTTCAAGTCGACAAAATAAATATAGTGCTTCACTGTAAGTGATTTTCGAATCACCAAACACTAGTTTACCAGTAAGCGGTACCGAATTCTGTGGAGAAATCAAAATAAGATTATACTTACTAACAGAACTTTTTGATCATCTAACTTAGCAGATAATATACACCGGAAGAAACTGTCTAGCGATTCTCTGATACATTGTGACTGTGATGTGTTTCCCGACATCTGGAAAATATTAGAGAAGAATTAAACTAACTAACAAAAAGGAATAGGAAGCAACCAAAGTCGAACATTGAAGATTTCCCTAAACTAGAACGAGAAGTTTGCCTGTTGATAAAATTCAAGAAGATAAACCAGAATTGCCTTCCTGCTTATGTACATTTAAAGTCACTAACAGGCAATGTGATTAACATCACGATCAAAAAAGCAACAACAAAATTATAATTTAAATGGTTTAAAGTCAAAGATAAAAAGCAGCAAACCTTCCTTTAGCGTTGATGGGGCAGAAACACCTTGGCTTTATTTTAAAAGATGTATCAAATTATTTACATTAAAATACTTTATCTACACATTAGAAAGAAGTAGCTGTACTTTATCAACGCCATGTAAGCTATTAGTGTGTACACAGAAATATCAGGTCAACCTAATCAGTACTTCATGCCTTGATCGCCTGGAACCATACGAAATTGGGGAATAAAACTCATCGATTGCTTTGTAAACACTAGGAGTGTGGCTAGAGATCTTCATAATTTATTCAAAACATGAGAATATTTAACGAGAGAGGATGTTTTTTCACTATCATATGACAGCTAGACGATAAGTAATGTTTTTTTATTATCTGCATGTACAGTGAACACCAAGAAGAGCAAGAAGTATTATAAAAATACAAAACTTGAAACTGCAGGGATTTCTATAGACACCGTAGGCAATTTCCCTATTTTGAAGTGTCCATTTTTAGGAAGTGACACAAAAACTTGAAAATGTCCCCAGGTCTTGAGAAAACCCAATTTTGAGGACATTCCCAAGGATTTCGGGGAAATTTTGGGCTTTCTCTGATGCTTCTCTAGAATTTTGTGACACTACAGAAATCCATCCATATTCATTGATAAAACCCTGTTCTTAAGATTTTAGGGAAACTGCACAAGATCTCTCAAAAGGTATGCAAAGAAGTACCATAATAATAGCAGCAAAGCTAATTATACTGACATCTATGACGTTAAAAACAATAGCAACAATGACAACAAAAATAGCTGATCCTCCGAATGTGAGGGCTTTTAGAGAAATTCCTCCCTAGAACAAGAAAACCGACTGCAAACCTTGAGAATTTAACAGGCGAAATAAAACCTCTGGATATATTAAGATTTTGACACTATTTAAAGACCGAATTCTAGTTTTACAATCCGTGACTTAATAAAAACCTGGCGCGGTAGACCTCAGCATCAAAATTACCCCTTTTTCGTTTTAACGACCTTGAGTGTCTTGCGGTCATCAGTCTTTAGTAATAAGGATAGTAGGTTGGTGAACCTGTGTTAATCCTGACAGATTGCTTTCCTGTGAAGGTCCAGCTTCTTCTTGAAAGTATTCACTGCCATACTCCAAGAACAGATGTGTCTTAGGATAAAGTCGTCAGCAAGACAAAACGGACTACGGTATATTCCCCTCATAGTCACTAGCCCATTTCTGGATTTAATCTTACAACATGCTACCTCACCTGTGCCACTGATATGAGCCTCCGATATTGTTGATTGTATGCGGAAGTGATCCCTAACGTATAATATTATACTTCACTCTTTGCGACTTGAAACTCTATCACTTCTAATACAAATATAGCCTACAATGAAAGAATTGTATATATATGTATATATATATATATATATATATATATATATATATATATATATATATATATATACTGTGAACCAAGTTTCTGTAACAACGATTATATCGGGACATAATTCTTCCATCATCAGGCTTAGCTCTGACGTTTTATTTCTAAGACTACGAGCGTTTGTGTAGCACAAACTTAGGGCGTTTTGGCAATCATTCGTTCTACCCGTACAGGCCTCGGAAGCATCGGCTTCCAAGATATGACTACCCCAAAACCCTTAATGGTAAGGTCAGTTTCACCATTGAACTAGCGAATTCTCAACTCCGTAAGCGCATTTTTCCACTTGATTCGACCTCAAGCGGACAATCTGGTCGGATACGAATATTTTAATCACGAATGTTTTGTGCGTTTTTCAATACCATATCTCTTCAAAATTCCCGAGAACCAGCTTCAAGATCGTTCTTGGTTGAGTCTCACCTCCAACCCATTAACCAAGTCGTATTACTTTCGTGATATATACCCCTGAAACCTCTTCAGGTAGTACGTTTATTATCACAGATTCCAATAACTGCAGATCATGTGCACGTCTCTTGTCTTTCGGCTCCTCTAGATTCCAAATAATTAAGAAAGATAGGAGTATAGCTTCATTTTAAACCATGTTCTTGGCTTTCGTTCGTGACGTCAGAACCTGTATATCAAATACTGTTATCTTACCTACTGACTTACGTACGCCTGTTACTCCCAATGGAGCATAGGCCGCCGAACAGTATTCTCCAACCCACTCTGTCCTGGGCCTTCCTTTCTAATTCCATCCAATTCTTGTTCATTTTTCTCATGTCTATCTCCATTTCACGGCGTAATGTGTGGTTTGGTCTTCCTCTCTTCCTTTAGCCTTGAGAATTCCATGTGAGGGCTTGCCTTGTGACGCAGTTGGGTGCATTCCTCAATGTGTGTCCTATACACTTCCAGCGCTTCTTCCTGATTTCTTCCTCCTCTGGGATCTGGTTTGTTCTTTCACACAGCTGGTTGTTGCTTATAGTGTCCGGCCAACGAATCCGGAGTGTTTTGCGTAGACAACTGTTAATAAACACTTGTATCTTCTTATGGCTTTAGTGGTTCTCTAAGTTTCCACCCCATTAAGTAAAACTGTTTTGATATTCGTATTGAGAATTGTTACTTCGATGTTGTTTGACAGACAGTTGTCTTGAGTTCCAGATGTCCTTCAGTTGTGAATATACTGCTCTTGCTTTGCCGATCCGCGCCTTCACATCTGCATCAGATCCACCACCGTGTTCATCGATGATACTGCCCAAATATGTAAAGGTTTTAACATCTCCCAAATCTTCTCCGTCAATCGTGATTGAATTGGTGCATGCTGTGTTGTATCGGAGAACCTTGCTCTTCCCTTTGTGTATATTGAGACCTACTGCTGCTGAGGCTGCTACTACATTGGTCGTCTTCTCCTGCATTTGTTGTTGCGATTGCGATGGGAGGGTCAGATCATCTGCGAAGTCTAGATCTTCTAACTGCATCCTAGATGTTCACTGTATCCCGCGTTTCCCTTCAAATGTTGACGTCTTCATGATCCAGTCGGTCACCAGGAGAAAGAGAAAGGGTGAGAGTAAGCAACCTTGCCTGATACGGGTCCTTGCCTCGAACGAGTCTGTCAATTGTCTTACATGCACGATTTTGCACTTTAATCCATCATATGAACTCTGTATGATATTGACTACCTTCTGACGTACACCGTAGTGTCGAAGGAGCTTCCATAGTGTTGTTCTGTCCACGTTATCAAATGCTTTCTCGCAGTCAATGAAGTTGATGTAGAGAGATGAATTCCTTTCAATTGATTGTTCCACAATGATCCGTAGAGTTGCGATTTGGTCTGTACACGATCTATCCTTACGGAATCCTGCCTGTTGGTCACGAAGTTGGGCGTCTACGCAGTCCTTCATCCTGTTTAACAATACTCTGTTGAAGACTTTTCCTGGTATTGAGACAAGAGTGATGCCCCTGTAGTAATCACAGATGCTGAGATCGCCTTTCTTTTGTATCTTGATCAGGAGTCCTTCTTTCCAATCTGTTGGTACTTGTTCTTCATCCTAAATCTTGCTGAAGAGAATGTGGAGTATCCTTGCAGTTGCCGCTACGTCTGCTTTCACTACCTCTGCTGGAATGTTGTCTGGTCCTGCTGCTTTGCAACTCTTGATCTGTCTGATGACCATGCTCATTTCTTTAATTGTTGGTGGGCCAACATTGATTGGGAGGTCCATGTGTGCTACTTCAATGTTGGGTGGGTTCAGTGGAACTGGTCTTGTTCGGATGGTATTGATCACTGCCTTCTTGTTCCTCCTTTCTTGAATCTTATCCAGTGTGTCAACAGTAATCTTTTTCTTGTGGCGGTGGTTCTTGTGGCCCAGAACCTCACGACATGTTCAAGTGATTGCCTCTTTTATCCCCTTCCAGTTGCTCTCCATAGTAGTTCCTTCTACATTTAGTACATTATGAAAGGCCTGAAACCTATTGCTGAGGACTATATTGAATTCGTTGTGTTTGCCAGTATCCCGAAGCAAAGCCGTATTCAACCTTTGTGCTGTTTCTCGCCCTATTGTCCGGTACTTCTTGAGTTTCAATTGCTTCTTGGCTACCATGTGAGGGTTCTCACGTCTTCCATAGTCCTCCTGAACATTTTGTCGATGCAGATATGTCGATTTGATTTTGCGTAGTGTGATCCGGTGAAGTTCATATGGTTTTGTAGATACGTTTATGTGGGAATATGGTGCCGCCTATAACCAGTTTCTTGAACGCACATAGGTTTTCAAATCTCTCACCATTTTCGTCCCTTTTTCCCAGTTCATGTCGTTCCATGATATCTTCATATCCGGTATTATCCATTCCAACCTTGGCACTTAGGATTCTGTGGGAATGATCAAGTCCTTTGTTGGAAACTTCTCGACAACTGACTGCAGCCTATTGTATAACTGGTCGATAACGTCTTCTTTGTGGACGTTGGTAGGCGCGTAGCATTGGATGACGTTCATTGAAATGCCATCTTTCCGTGTTTTGAAGGAGGCTTTGATGTTCCTTAATCCATGAGATTCCTATCCTATAAGTGTATTTTGTGCTTGTTTGTACAGCATCAATGCAACTCCTTGTGTATATGGGACATTTTCTTCTTCATGGCCGGAGTATAGCAGAAGCACCCCTGAAGCTAGTCGTTGTTGTCCAACTTGCGTCCAATGTGTTTCACTGATCCCAAGCACCTCTAGGTTGTATCTCCTTATTTCTGCAGCAATTTGGAAGACTCTCTCAGTCTCCTACATTGTACGAGAATTCCATGTATCTAAATAAATGCTTGCTTTGGTTGTCAGAATGGGCACAGCCTCGTGGCTTGTGAAGGAACTTGGCTATTACTATTAAGCGTCATAATTCTCCTAAATTTGGCACCGTATCATTAGAGATGACATGTTGAATAATATCGACTGAAGTATTATTATTATTATTGCTTTAGAGTTAAGGGTAGTTACTTTTAAAGCCTCCAATCATTTTAGGGAAAAAATGATCCACTGTTACCATAAACATTTTTTGTAAAACTGTTAAATGGAATCAATTTGTCTTTTTCTGTAACCCACAGGATAATCTGTTCTCTTGTTTATAACTGTAGTTTTTATTCCAGAGACTAGCACCAGTTTAATGAATTCAGCTATTTACTGCTTCAGCTTACTTTCAAAAATAAAAAGGTTGAAAGATCAGTCGAATTGTTTTGATATTAGTAGCAAATATCTTTAAAAAGTTTCAGCACACTAACTTAATGCTTGAGCATATAAATAATAAGGTTCGTTAATCAGGTTTATCATTGAATCTAGATTTTCATTAGCGTTAATCAGGCTAATTCTGAGTAATTATTACTGTCTTAAGTTAATGATGTGGCACTCCCGTGTACTGTAATGCAGTAAGTACACTGGTCGTGTCCCACCAAAGACATAAAAACGCTGGTTTGAAATTTTGAAGTAGACCCAAACGTAATGAAACTTTGGTTGCAGAAAAACTGTGTGAGTGTATTTTGACCTTTGTTCTACTTTTGTTGCAAATTCATTTATAAACCTTTGCACGATTCTTGTTATCCTTTATAATAGACTGCAACTATTACAAAGATTCCTTTATGGTCTTGGAAATGTGATCATGCTTCAACTTTTAAAATTTTTCCCGTTAAGTGTTTGCCAGATCGTATTATTTCTCATCAACGTACATGTTAACCCGGCTTGTACATGAGTTACATTATATCATCTCCATGCCATTCGAGTTTAAAAATTATTTGAACTGCCCTTAACATTTTCCACTAAACCCATTATAATCCTTGCTGCGTCGGGTATTTGGGTTTATACATTTGGCTATCATATTAGTTGCCTCGAAAGCCGTTTAACACAGTTAAGATAATAAAGGTACCACATTAAGCTATTGTCGTACTGCACTGGTGTAATAACTAAACTATCACGTAGTTGTTAGTCAAACAATCATCGGAAATAAACTCTTGAGTTTGCCACTAACGTTAAAGCTAGGTGAACAAATATTTTTGGATCGCAATTTGTAATACAATCAGGCAGCTCGTATTCGTTAATGCCACATATTTGTGATATTTCCAAATTACCTGAGACAACAGTGTCAATTCCACGTTAGTTAATAACCAATCAACACCATAACTAGTCATTCATAATGGTTTCTGGATAGCGTCATAACTCATTGTCTTGACTTCGCAACCACGTAAAATGACTGACAAAATTGATGAAGCCATTAACAAGCTCAGTCAATGAATTGATTTATAATTATCGTTGACGAATGTTTTCTCATGGTTATCTTTATTTATTAACTGTGATTTCAGCAAATTTCTACATTACTTGCTCATTTAGTAAGCATCTTAAAACACTGTCAGTCTAATTAAAGGTTCAGCGACACAATCATTCATGCAGAAATCATCAATATAGGCAGTCGAGCAAATCTCTTGCTAATCGAAAACATCACTGTCGGATTTACTACAATGCTGATAACGATTCATATAACTATCATAGGCATGAGTTGGGATTTGTATTCCCTTTCGTTACAACTTATGCATTACCTGATAATTGCATGAACAGTACTCAGTGTTTATCATCTTGTAGTGATTTATTTCACCAAGGCATCGCACAACATCATGTCAACTATACTTGTGGAGCATACGGTAAGTTGAATCAAACACCTTCAAATCACACAGGTTCACACAGATCGACCTTTATATTATCCCAAACTTCATACTTGCAACTGACTAATACACACCATTAACCAGTTTGTATGAATATAAATAATTGTTTTGCTGCAAATCGGAACGCTGAGTCTAGAGCGTGTTTTTCAAGGATGCACTCACGTTCAACAAACTACCGTTAGCTACTTGTTTGAAATTCGCATGACTATCAGTATTTTTACGTAATAAATGTGCTTGGTAACAGTTCATGTGTATTAGTAGTATTACTAAGTCTTGTCACGGTTAAACAATAATAGGGTCGAGGATATTGTTACGTCCAAGCTTTTGCTCGTTTCCGTTATTGAAGTACGGTATATCAGTCTTTTTGCAATTTACGAAACAAAATTTACAATATAACCTAACCAAAATCTAGGTAGCAAAGTTTATTCGCAATTTACAAATAGTCGGACCAAATGTCGTTCTGACAACAATAATTATAACAATCACAAAACAAACTTACAATTTTGTAGGGTTTTGGAGCAAAAACCTCTCAGATACCAAACCAAAGACAAAGAGAAACTGAACTATCCAAAAAGGATGATATATACAAACAAGTTCAAAGATTAAATAAAACAAATACATCCAAAAACAGTGACATTATTGATGTACAATAACAAGGTCTTAATCAGCCAAATTTCTTCAGTTCTCCCGTAACAGAAGTCTCCCCGTAACTAAATAAAACGTACTGAATTTAACTGACTAACTGGAACATTGGTTGGAATTTTTCCACTTCATGTTTCTACTTTCGTTCCTTCAATAAGCGTACTAATGCAGACGCAATCGGAAATCGACTCATACAAAGGGTATACCGACATGAACGTCAAGTGAATTCATAATTTAAACCAAAGATAATACTAATATCAACATTTATGCAGTATTGATAGTTTTTCTGTTTCTCAGCACAAAGCGTATTGAAATTGTTATTCAAAACTTAATGATATGCATGTTGATAAGACTTTTTGAAATATCTTTACGATAAATCATCTTCATACCATTATGTCAACTCTCAAATAAAGTTCACATGGATTTTCATCTTGATAGTGCCAGGAATTAAACCAAACATTCCCGAAATTATTGCATGCATTACCAGGTCAGTTGCTACCGCCCTCTTTTTGATTTGTTTTTTAGCATATCAATGTCAAGAGGATTTACATTATTTTTAGTGACCTACGACACGCAACAATCTCACTTAACTTCGTATCGAACCAATGTCACGTTGATTCTAGTGGGGGGGGGGTCGGTTTTTGTCACACGATCTTCGAAGCTCAGCATACAATCACTGAAATGATTTACATTAAAAATAAACAGCACTTGAAGAGGGATAAAGATCGTGAACGGGGAAACATTGATTTAAAGTTTCATGACCTGGTCATGCAGGCGTGGTCACTGTATGTAAGCTTGCGCCATTTACATCGAATATATTAGTCTCTTCCCAGCCCACAGATGTTTTTCATATGTGCTAGACGTCATACTGCAGATTGTCGCGGTAAGACGTAGGTTTATTATTACGGTAAATGTACTGATACCAAACTATATCAAAATTCCACACGCATAAGACTAATTTTTTGTACGATTTTGGTCATGGACAATCATTAACGAAAACCACAAACGTTTTCCAATATTATTTCGTATAATTTGATAGTCGGATGATCTACAAACAATAGCGATTGATTGCGGTTTTTATTTCATCGCGAACATGCACTTGAAAATAACAAATAAATATTTGTAGCGCACACCAAAGATTTATTTGCTTTGTAGATAAACATAACGTATACGCGTTATATGAAGCTTTCAGCATTATATTTTTTCCAAGCGTCGCAAATCTCCGAATCTGTTTTTAGTTTTTCATACCGAAAGCATTTCATATAAGATCATTTGCCGGAAAGCATCACTTAAGCCGAACAAAATGCTCTCAAGAGTACCTGACGTAGTATTTCTATCTAACAAATGGAGAGAAAGGTTAGTGCCATTTCGAAAAAATCAAAGGCACGAACTCATCCACGGTTAGCCTCTGATCTACCATTAAACAACACAACGCAGAGGTCTCATTTATCTGAAAGACAAAAATAGACGATGCACATAATCATTCATCATTAAATATTTTCAAAATATGCAGAGCTAATCTGGCCTACAAACGCGCCACCAACCTGAGAAACACCCAATAAAAGTGCTGTCACGGCGAATGCCAGACATCTAACTGTGCAACCCGTAATCAACCCGTCTGCTCCAAAACAATCAATGAGTGACACCTCATTAGATATCGGTGGCCATGTTGCTACAGCAGCAGCCGGTGACCCAGATAAAACAATTACTATTCCGAGTGGCTTTGATGTGGATGCTACGTCTGATGGAATATGGATGACGCGGAAATGCATAGGAGAGGGAAAGATAGCTAAAACTAATGACTGATTACTTGATAAGTCCTTGGTGGATTCTGAGACCACTCCGCCAAAGTTCCAACCTATAACCTCGTCAAATATTGTTGTGAGTCGCTCTGTTGACTCCCATGACTCTGCTACAATAAAAACTACTCGTAAGATACCAGTTATGATGGATTAAAGTGCAAAATCGTGCATGTAAGACAATTGACAGACTCGTTCGAGGCAAGGACCCATATCAGGCAAGGTTGCTTACTCTCACCCTTTCTCTTTCTCCTGGTGATCGACTGGATCATGAAGACGTCAACATTTGAAGGGAAACGCGGGATACAGTGGACATCTAGGATGCAGTTAGAAGATCTAGACTTCGCAGATGATCTGACCCTCCCATCGCAATCGCAACAACAAACGCAGGAGAAGACGACTAATGTAGTAGCAGCCTCAGCAGCAGTAGGTCTCAATATACACAAAGGGAAGAGCAAGGTTCTCCGATACAACACAGCATGCACCAATTCAATCACGATTGACGGAGAAGATTTGGGAGATGTTAAAACCTTTACATATTTGGGTAGTATCATCGATGAACACGGTGGTGGATCTGATGCAGATGTGAAGGCGCGGATCGGCAAAGCAAGAGCAGTATATTCACAACTGAAGGACATCTGGAACTCAAGACAACTGTCTGTCAAACAACATCGAAGTAACAATTCTCAATACGAATATCAAAACAGTTTTACTTAATGGGGTGGAAACTTAGAGAATCACTAAAGCCATAAGAAGATACAAGTGTTTATTAACAGTTGTCTACGCAAAACACTCCGGATTCGTTGGCCGGACACTATAAGCAACAACCAGCTGTGTGAAAGAACAAACCAGATCCCAGAGGAGGAAGAAATCAGGAAGAAGCGCTGGAAGTGTATAGGACACACATTGAGGAATGCACCCAACTGCGTCACAAGGCAAGCCCTCACATGGAATTCTCAAGGCTAAAGGAAGAGAGGAAGACCAAACCACACATTACGCCGTGAAATGGAGATAGACATGAGAAAAATGAACAAGAATTGGATGGAATTAGAAAGGAAGGCCCAGGACAGAGTGGGTTGGAGAATACTGTTCGGCGGCCTATGCTCCATTGGGAGTAACAGTCGTACGTAAGTCATTATGATAATAATAATAATTTATTCTCAAATAACAGTTTGTTTCATGAGGCATGCCAGTTTACAGGCAAGATCAAATTGATACAAATGATACAATATTTGCTGCAGTAAATTACATAGCTGGGTTGATAATTTATAAGATATGAATCTAGATGGTTTTAATCAGTACCACAGTTAGCGCGCTTCATGAAAGTTGCGTTTCAAATTTGCTACTGATGGTCAAGGATATGTCCATTGAAGGTTGGAGCTTCTAAATGTCGCAACATTATGTCCCTTTGAGATGTCTAAAAGTTTGAGGATGGTGCAGGATGAAATCACGCGTTCCATATCACAATGGCGCTGAAAGAGGGAGCAAGTAAAACAAAGGACGAGAGGCAGGGTAGCCAATATTCATGAAGGAATGTTTAAGGTATGAGTACTAAGTCTAAGTTTCTTTTATAAAAGTGTTTGTTAAAAAAGAGCATTTTAATAGGTAAAAGAAAATAAGTGTTAACAAGGTGTGAGTGGACATACAACTGACAAATGGAGACAATTCGAAAAGAAACTGAGAGTATGGGATTATTTGTGGTTATAAGATAAAATATAGTGCTAGAAACAGTATTGTGATATACAATTGGCTATCTCCCTTTCATTATCGTAGCTATTAGAGCCCCTTTCGTTTTTTTGTATTATTTTTTTTCCAGGTATTATAGGGTATTGAGTAGGCTTCGTATAGGATTTCTGGGTAGTAAGTGAAACCAATTCAACATTCGTAACACGATTTAAAGAGGTATTTTGCGTGATAAGTCAGCATCAATACCATAATTTCGTGACATCCCACTAAACTATAAGGAGCCGTAATTAAACAAAATGTTCTGCCCTACAAACATGGGTAGACTGAACTTATCTCCCCACCATCATGTTTGCTGGTCAGTAACGCCACCCTCCCTCCTTTTGTGATGTTAGGCTCTCTTACGTTTGTGGTAAGTATGAATACTGCTTTAATCAAAGCCCATGGTTGGAATACAATGTCTCTACTAGGTCCATGTTACAAGCAAATCAGATAGTTGAAAAGTCTTTTATGGGTTAGCTGTATATCACACTGCCATGAAGATAACTAATGGTTTAAAGAAGTAAGGACTAATAGCAAATCAAAAGATATGAGAGGGTATAAAATCGTAGAAAAAAAAGATTTCAGGGTAAGACAAATAAAACATTGAGAAACTCACAAGACGTTGTGGCCAAATTTTGAACTTTGAATGGTCGGCCTTAGTAGATCAGCATTCACAAGATTGAGCTATCAGTCTACTTGCAGTAGAAAAAAAAGCATGACTTTTAGGAAGAGTAATGTACATTTAACCTGTAGAGATAGTGATAGACTCATAAAATGGTATCTATAGAAATCATGTTTTCCAACAGTATGTGAAACATAAAGCATCGTGTGGGGTAAGACATTTATTTAAAAATGAATTTGAATAAGCTTAAAATTCGGAAAGTATGGAGGGTCGAGTTGAAAATCCACAAGCATTGATGGTAATAGCGATAACTTCAATCCACCTATGTTTGTGAGGCAGAACATTTTGTTTGTTTTTTCCTCTGTTCACTCATAATTCCGACTTTGTGCTGTATTAGCTATTCTGCTAAGACAACCTATAACATACCAACCTGGACTTTGACACGATGACTGTGTGGCTGGCATCAAACAACAATAACAATGAAAAATCTAGTTATCAGTGTTTCTCGGCAATTTACTCTCTTGATGCACTTTCCGTTCTTCTTTATTTTGACTCCGACTTCCCTTCAATCATTCGAACCTACCACACTTTGTAATTTTTAACACAACTCATTTTTCTCCATTATTACACTCTCTCGTCTGGAGGTCTAACCGCATTTCACTCCAGCAACTAGAGCTAGTGTGGGTTTAATCTACTGTTTCATCATACCTCTCTGTTTCACTACAAAATGTTAAACACTATTTATCGTTCTTATCCAAGTGCATTGCTGTTCCTTTGTTTCAATTTTTCAGGATCAAACTCAGGGCGCAGCTATAGTGCATGTGATACCTAGAACAAACTTGGCGTACACACTTTCTCAAAGTCATAGCTCACACCAAGCGTTCTACAAATCTACTTTACAACATCAATAAACGTAAATTATTATTATTATTATTATTATTCACAAACATCTTATGGGTAAATAAGCGGTGTGAAGAAACCATTTCGGGTTTCTTCAAAAAATGCAATAATGCACAATTTTCAATAATGTTAGCATTATACTTGCCATATTTAAAAAAATGTAGAGCAATGATAGTAGAATATTAATAATCATAAATCGGGTCTGTGCAATTGAGAAAAATATTGAATTGAGTTTAAAGAAAGAAATGGAGAAAATAGAGGAATAGAGATAAAGGAAACGTGAAATACGCAAACAGTTTAATTGGCGTGTTTATGAACATAAAACAAGAACAAACAATTATGTATATATCGTCAAATTAGTAACAAAAAATAATTAGGAAAAAATAACTCATGATTGCAGTAAGATAAGACGCTAAAATAAATGTTTGTGCAGCCATATTGCATAAATGCTTAGCACGACCAGAATTCTAACACAATTATACGGAGTTTTAACCTGATATGTCACCTGGACGCGATACTATTTAGGAAAAATATTTTAAGAACTGTTATGTGCGCAATACTAAAACATGAACCTGATCTTTGACGTTCTAATAGATCTGGACGAATCTGCTGTTCTTTAGTTTTATTGATTTCATTTATTTTATAACATTATTTGGGACGCATAATGTACGTAAACTAATGTTGTTACTTTTAGATTATACCTTTAAAAATGGCACGTACCTGCCCTTGCAGAAACAACATATTGATACTATTAATATTAACTTTGGACAAACAGACACTGGTGGTTTGAAATTATCATTCTCACAATGTTTGATGGTTAGATGGTAACTGTTTATTGATTGTAGGCTAGACGTTAATGTATATAATTATGGTCTACTATGATATCAATACCGCCTTAATAAAGGACTTAATCCTAAAACTATGGATTTGTCATGATGTAACTGCCTAATCTATAAGATCTTACGTGTAAGTCACATCAATGTCCACACCAACTCGTTGCGTCGAAACAATCACCAATATATGAAGGAGAACAAACTTAGGCTATAGATAGAACAATTTATTTACCAAGAATAAAGGATTATGTTACAGCACTAAGGAGTGAGCACGCCTGCGAGATCAGCAATGCCGTCCGATCAACTGGAACTCATTCCATTAACTGTTCCCGCCTTCTCAATCGTTGAGTATTTTTCCGCAATAAATGTTGGACATCTACTTTCCCAAGTGTCTCGCCTTCAGCTTTGTGGATTGTATAGTAAGGGCCCAGTGCCACTACAAATTCATTTCTGTGAGACAAATAACGAATATTCAAACAAATATAGGCACACGAGCAGATATAGTTGCAAGTTTTTATCTTAATACAGGTCTACGCAAACTCACTTGTTGAACGTTTGCTATTGTAGAAGGTCCTATGATAATCATGGTTACAGACTTGCTAAATGATCACACTCTGCTCATAAGGACGTACAAACAGACGTTGGAAGGTGGAAATACTTAATTCTTGTTTGTGTAACTCTATTTTCTGGTAAGAGATTATCCTCCGTCACTGGTATGTATATAATCGACCAATACTATCAAAGTATACTCGACAAATATTTAGAAGTCTACCAAACGCGACCAAATTATCGCGTGTAGTCAGCAACGTTACACACTGCAAAACGATTACAAGACCACCCCTATTTTACGAAGGACATCAACTAGCCCCAGAAAATCATAGACTGTAGAAGGAAATGAATTAGAACACATGATGGAATCGGGAGTTATCGTACCATCAAACAGCCCATAAGCGCACCATTTGCACACAGCCCCTAAAAATAAAAGCGATGACTGACGTTCAAATGGTGATTATCGGTGATCGAAAACAAAGATGAATCTTTACTGTTGTAACGTATTCATGATTTGAGAGTTACCTTAAAAGGTACAACAGTTTTTTCGAATATCGATCTATTCAAACCATATAATATAGTTCTCATGTCTGCAGACGATAGCCCTAAAACCATTATCACTATTCATTTCGGTCTCTACGATTTATTCGAATGCCTTTCGAACTGAGAAATGCTGTACAAGCTTTACAGAGATTCATCGACGACATCTTCCGGAGTATCAACTTTCCGCGTGCATATGTGGATGACCGTCTGATCAAAAATCCGGACAGAGAAGCTTGTTCCTCGCATGTGCACCTTGTTTTCGAACGCCTGCGAAGCACAGCATTGTTGAAAACGTTCAGAGATGTCAAGTTGGCACTGATTTCCTAGATCTTCTTGGACACACTATTGGTGCTGAGGGCATCCATCGTCTCAAAGGCAAAGTGGTGGCTATTTTGAATTACCCAAAACCGATCATGTTCAAGCGATAATTTCAGTTAAAAAGTCTGATAAGTTTATATCTACAGTTCTTACTGTATTGTGCGTCGCTCCTGAGACTGTTAACGGACCAACTTCGTGGAAGTAAGATCATAAATTTTAACAAAAACGCGAATAAAAATTCTCCACAGTTAATGGAATTGTTGTTAAAGTAACGATTAACTCACACAAGGACGCTCGTCTCAACCAAATTAGATAGGATCCTTACAATATTTAAGTGGTTACTTGTACCTCTTATTGTGTGTGGCCTGTTTCGTTCGATGGCCAGAAGCAGTACCCATGAGGAACATTACTGCTGAGACAGTGGTTAGCGCCTCGGTCAAACAATAAACAACAAAATTTGACTACTCTTCATCTTTCACTGCAGACTATGTAAGCCAGTTCTAATCTACACATTTTCGTAGTGTGACTTCACTATTAGGAATCCCACGATTCCGAAAGCGCCTGCGATACACGTGCGAACAGGTTATAAGACCGATTTTATACGACAATTTCAACAGCGATCATCCAGAAGCCATCTTTTTAAACGAAACCCAAATAATGATTATATTCGTTAGCCCAGTAAATAAGAAACCCCGCCCAATAATTAATAGTAACAACGGAATTTGTCGTGTATCAGCTCAATACAACGCACTGTGGAGGAAGGGTAATGTATCTAGAACACATTTTGTTTATATCGTTTCTTTTTTACATTTTGTCAAAAAAGCCGAAAACAAAGATTATTTTTCCTAGTACGCTCATTTATGTGTAAATCTTGGCTTAAAATAATCAAAAAAAATTACTGTGCAAAAATCGTTTCTAAGCTATCGGAAGTAATCGATACACATGCATAGCACTTTATATTTCTCGCCCATTTTCTGTAATCACGTACAAACGAGTGTTTTTATATGCACTTACAATTGCTTTTTCCCTAGGACGCCCGGGAAAGATGGAAAGCGGACGAAAATTAAGATGAGTGGAAATTTTATTTGTACATTTTTCGCATTGCTATAGCTCCTTATATTAGTGAAAAATGTGTAAGTGCTGCTGAATGTAACGGGCAATCAGAAGGGTGTAAACCAGTGACAAGGTCGTCGGGTTTGAAAGTCTGACTGGCTACGTTTTAGGGTTTACCACTACCGTCCTCGTCTCCTATCATCATCGGTCTAACTATATGCTGACGATGTCAAAATATAGAGAGCGACACGAAGTAAGGGTGCTAGCTTAAAACTCCAAAACGACCTGGAGAAATTATCTGAATGGTTTCAAACCTGACAGTTGCCGATTAATAGTTCCAAGTGTGTTGTGATGCATATCGGTCATCAAGCTACAGATACATGCACGATGAATAACACTGATCTACCTGTTGTCCAGACACATAATGTTTCAGTAGTCATCGCTAGACAAGACTTATAAACTACTAAACATTACCGTACAATAGTCGCCAAAGGTTTTAGAACCCTACAGTCAGTACATAAAGCCCCTAGCGATGTCGACGCTAAAACGTTTTTGACTTTGTATACACTCTTCGTGCGTCCTAAACTTCAGTACTGAATACAAGAGGCTAGACCCTGTTTAAAAATTGACAGTGAGATTTTGGAAAAGGTTCAGAGAACAGTAACTAAGCTGATTCCTGGAATAGCGAAGCTTCCGTCTGATGCTCGACTGGTCGGGCTAAATCTATTCCCGTTGTCATATCGTAAGACTAGAGGCTACTTGATTACAATTTTCAAATTGCTAAGCGACAAATTCGCACCTGATATGCACTCATTTTCTTGTCTTCCAAAACAAATAATTTTCGAGGACACCTCAAAAATGTTCACGAGTCCAGAACAAATTACTTGACAGCTGACTATCGACTTTCCCATTGAATCATCAATGATTGGAATTCATTGCCTCAGCACATGGTTGAGACTCCATCCGTCGACATTTTCAAAAGAAAGTTGGATCAACCGAGAGACCACCAGTGCCAGGACTAACACAGACCATCAAGCCTCCTGTTCTTTCCAAAGTGGAACTCCTCGGACTTGCGGTGGAACCACGTCATGAGTGGGCACTCCACTGTAATGGTTAGCCAGCTTAGACTATACGCTTGCTGAGATATCGATTGCCCTTCCATTATGACTTAGAACCTCTACATTTCTGATTTCAGAATTGTCTGGGTTGGCATACTTTGATAACAAGATCTAAGTCAGAATAGTCAACATAAACTTTAGAGGAGTCCTATTATACGTAGCCCAAGCTTGGGAATTTACCACACATACTACACCGAGAACTGAACTGAATAACACTTGTAAAAATGTGCGGGAGAGCATAGAGCAGCGTCTATTGAAAATCTTTGGTCGATAGCTTATGTTTCATAAGGAATAACAGGTTTAATTTTCATTACATAGTACTCTTCATTTTTGGAGATGCGTGTTAGATAGAATGCTCAGTAGTGCTTTCTTATACAGTCCTTTAGCATCTAGACATATATCTCATTACATAAGGTACTATTTATCATATCATAATTTGTTAAATATTCTGAGACGTTCATCAGGAAAATAGTAATTTCTTCAACATCCAACAGCGAATTCGACCTTGAGAACGAACGTAGTCCTTCGTTGGCTGCCGAGTTTTAGGGTTCAGGTACAATTTACCAAGGTCGTCATTTACAAACATCATATGTTATCTTCACCATTAGGGTTTAATGTCCAAAGAAATGTAAAGATAAAATCAATTTACCAGGCTATTGGTATCTTGGTTGGAGTATGCTTCAACATATATTATATCACAGTGCGAGATGTAGAGACTGCAGTTTGTTGTTCATTTTCAAGTGGGTCTTGTCGTTTTTATTTCCAGTTCTGTTTGGGTCTGTTGGATTATATGTCGACATACAGTTACTCAGAGGACACTGGAGAGTATGGCCATGTATCCTTCGACGGTACATGTGGCTGGGTATAGTTGGGTCAGTTCTCTCTTTAGCAGTGCTTTTGGGGAATTTATACAGTGAAATGAAAAACCGTCGTAAGTTAGCTATTAGACTAACATATCTTAGAAATGTCATCTTTTCGGTCGGATTTATGGTCGCTGTCGTCCCTACACTGGTCTGCTATCCTAGCATGGACATCTAGGAAGTACCATGTTCTGCTAACAGATGTTTATACACTATCAAAAGGTCATAGTTAACGTCTTTCCCGTTCGCTTCAGTGTGAGATAATTACCTTATTAAAACTACTGGAACTTTATTTATACATATAGTTAAATTTTATCATACGTACATGGTGAAATCTGACCACTTGAATTACTTTGTTTTATATGGACGCTAAATTGTACCAGTAAACATGTTACCTGCCTTAAATTCACACACCTGTTTTTTCACCTTCTGTACTTGATCAAATTAAAAAAAAATAGGACCCTTAATCTTGAAGTGATTTTTCCTAATACATCGCTTATTTCAGTTCATGAACAAAACGGCAGTTATCTTATGTTGATGATGCAACGTCTATTAGAGACCTGATTTCAAGTTAGAGGTATCAGCGAAAGACGACTCGTGGTGTAGTAGTGTGTTTCAGTAGCCTACAACTCAGTGGAACGCGAACTTCTAGACGTAAACACTCCACTCCAGATTAATAAGGGAACTGGAATTAAGAAGTCTCAGGAAAAGATGACATTCGTATCTACTCTCAGCCCAGACGTTTAGGATGATGAGCGAAATATTTCAAGGAGCAGTTTAGCTGACATTCAGCTACTCTACAACTGCCCATAATTCCAAAACAGCCTGAATAGAATGTTGAAGTAGGCCTCCCGACTCTAGCTGAAGTTCAAAAGGCTGTAGCTAATCTCAAAGTAGGAAGAACAACTGGTGAAAGGTGGAGTTTCCCGGTAGCACTGAGCAATAATGCCAGGATGTTTGTGATATGTTTCTCCCCATCCAAATGAAAATTGTTGCCTGCGTCAACACCAGAACTAAGGATGGAGAGTGAAGTAGTCGCACGCGTCGACAACTTCACTTATCTTGGAAGTCTGGTCAGACCTAATGGGTTGGTGTCTGATGAAATCTCTGCACGAATTCGAAAAATTCGTCTGGCTTTTGCCAACTTACGTCACCTATGGCGAAGGCGAGGTATCCGTCTATCAAGAAACAAACGAGTATACTGCGCGGCAGTTCGTTCTGTTTTACTTTACGGCTGCGAAACGTGGTCATTAAGTGTAGAAGAAAGCCGTAAGTTACTAGTATTTGTCTTAGAAATATTACTGGCACTTGTTGGGATCACCGGATAAGTAATGGTGAGGTTAAACGCAGGGTATTAGGGAATGATGGTAAACCAGTTGATGGGGTTGCAAATCTTCATCAACTGAGTTGGTTCGGTCACGTATGCCTGAACTCCGATTACGACGATGTGCAATGCTGACTAGTGTTGGAGACAGTTGGACGAAAGTTAGGGCTGCCAAACCAAAACGTGGCATCAGTCCCTGAAGTCACTAGTTTCTAGTCTTAACCATGTTGGTAGGTGTAGACTACTTGGGTGGGGTTCGCGTGACTATCGTAACCAGTGGTTGGAGACATGTGACATGGCTCAGAATTGATCACAATGGCGTGGGTGTATATACTCTCTATCTTCCCTTAAACTGTGAGATTAAAATTGCTTTATATCTTTCTTCCTACGAACTAATTTTTATTTCCTGTACTAAATCCTTATACACAATCTTCCTTTTATATATTACTACCACTAAAGTAACTACTTGTATGAATTCGGTGTTTATCTTATTGTGCTAATGAAGCATGGCAACTTGGACCGATATATATATGTGCCTGGTCCTACGTTGTAGCTAAAAATTGCTCCACTCCTCAACTTTCTCGACATATTCGTTTAGATGGTAATGTAAATCGTGATACCGATCAGCATACATGGATTTAATATATGACCGTCTCAACCGATGATGTTTCACTGGTTTGTTGGTCCAAATTATCTTTATGATCGGCTTGGACTACACCACTTAGCGACCGTCCTCTATATTAGAGAACCCAAGTGCGCTTTGAGGTGATAACTCGGATGATGCAGATTTGACTAGGTCCCACCTTGACCATGATTGACTAAAAGAATTATTATTAGTTTTGGAGAATGTTTGCCGATATTCTTCTTTGTCAGCTCCCAGTTTTTCTTTCAAGTCTGAAGATCTCAATCTTCCTTCAACCTGGTTTCGTGTTTCTTGAGAATCTCTTGAATCCCCTTATCGTATGCTTTGATAAAATCCTTTTTCGCACTGTGGATATGACGAAAGAACATCAGAAATAGTTGCATCAGTTGCTTATCGACTAAAGCTTCCAGCCAGTAATTAATAAACTAGTCCTGTTTTGCCTATTTCGGTTTGAACAGAAGTTGAGTACAAAAATCTGTGGCTGGAATGTTATATAAAATATGAAAGTAGTTCGGCTCTACGTACGGGTTAGTAATAGGTTTTCATTGAGTCAGAAGCTAAGATTAGAAAGTAATGAGGGTCCGGTTAGCTCAGTCGGTAGAGCATCAGACTTTTAATCTGAGGGTCGGGGGTTCGAGCCCCCCATCGGGCGCAACGGCTTGCCCCCGAACGCCCTGGTACGGCCGAGAGTGGGGAGAGTCCGCTCTCCCTCTCGAAATACTCTCACACGGCCGCGCGTATACAGCCTCTGCCAGGGAAGTCCTACTCATTGCCTTCTCGTGGCGGGGGTGTTGTTTACGAAAATGAGGGGACGAAAAGCGAACGTCCGGCGCTTTAACCGGATCACAAACCAATGGTGCACATGGGCTCCAGTATCCTGCGGGAACAAATGGCGTATGAACCAATCGTTGGTCACCGGCTACCATGGGATTGCATCTCCTTACGATGCTCCACTGCCTTGTGGGTTAGACCATTAGGTCAAAGGCTCGGGGTGTGGCCCCCTAAGATAACCACCTGCTTCGGTTTGGGCACCCGGGCAGTATCACAGCCCACACACAAACCATGAACTCTATGACTATGGCAACTAATTTCCTCGCTCCGATCAACATTCAATCGATTCAAATAATTATTACTATTATTGTCATTATTATTATTATTATTTTCCACATTGTTCACCCTCTTTTATACTTATACAGCGGCTCGTCTTTGGTGGAAATTCGACTGCATCTAAACGTTCTCGAGTCACTGTCCGGTTGAAAATTGTATGTTACCACCGATTACGAGAACTGAAGCAGTTTTTCTGAAACCACGTGCACCATTCTAACTGGCTGCCTTCAACGTTCGCACACTAGTGCAGGTCGGACAACAGATAGGGCTGGCTATGTCTTTGGAAAGTCTTAATATTGATGTTTGTTGTCTATCCGAGACCCGTATTCAAGACTCTGGCGAAGTACTACAAATTCGATCTCCATCTGTCGCTTCGAAAAGCTTGTTTTACGTGCGCTTATCCGGGGACCCTGTGGCATCTTCGTTTGGTCTTGCTGCCGTTGGTGTCGCACTAAGCGCTAGAGCTGAGGCAGCACTAGTTGATTGGATCCCCATTAACACTCGGCTATGTGCTGTTAGACTAGAAAGTTCCATCAAAGTGAGAAGAAATCGGCGTGAGAAACGATGTCTTTTCGTCATCTCTGCCTATGCCCCGACAGATTGCAGCCCGGATGCAATCAAGGATGAGTTTTACCACCAATTATCTGTTCTTCTCCAGAAAGTGCGCTCGACAGATATTGTAGTACTAGCCGGAGACTTGAATGCTCAGGTCGGGCGTCTAGACACAGAAGAGAGTCGTTTAGGTGGCCGATGGGGACTCGTTGGTCGCAGGTCAGATAACGGGGACCGTCTACTGCAACTTTGCACAGACCACAACCTGTTTCTGGCTAGCACTAACTTTCGGCACAGTCATCGCCGATGTGCCACCTGGCGTCCTCCCTCTGCATCCCAAGCCTGGACTCAGATTGATCACATCGCGATCAGCTTCCGCTGGCGTGGTTGTGTAAAAGACTGCCGCTCCTTTTGGAGTACCTATCTGGACTCTGACCATGCCTTGGTCTGCGCCAATCTTGCCTTACTTTTCAGTGGACAACGAAGTGACCGCCACCAACGGATTGATGTTAGCAAGCTGGTTGCAACTTCTGTTGCAAACAAGTATCGAACCGAGCTAGCCTCTAGGCTAGCTACCACTCCACCGGAAAGTATAGATGAGCATTGGCTGCAATTGCTTGACGCCATGAAAATGGCGGGAACAGTCAGTTGTGGGTTTGCGAAACGTCCCGCTTTTAAGCACTGGGTTTCTTCTGGTTCCTTACAACTCATTGAAGCCCGTCGGTCCACTCCGGGTGACCGTGAGTTTGACCATAAACGAAGGACGTTACGTAGGGAAATTGGGCAAAGCTTGCGTAAGGACCGAGAAGCCTGGTGGTCGGAGCGTGCTAATGAGCTGGAAGCAGCAGCTGCATCTGGTAACTACCGGAAGCTCTTCCAGCTCATCCGAGCCACTGGCAGCAAGAAGTCTGGTGTGAGTGAAACAATCTGCGAGGATGATGGGATGCCAATCACTAACATCCATCGACGTCTTGGACGATGGGCAGAATTTTTCGAAGGGCAGTTCAACTGGCCTGCTGCTCCGGCAACATCGGTCAGACTGTCCTGCCCTCCATGGCCGGTGACGACTGATCCACCAAACGAGGAGGAAGTCCGCAAGGAACTCCAACTCTTGAAGCGTTACAAATCACCTGGCCCAGATGACTTACCTCCGGCTCTTTTTAAAGATGGTGGTGACTTTTTGACTAAGGAATTGACGACGTTGTTTACAAAGGTTTGGGAGCCATAGAGTGTACCAACGTCATGGAATGAGTCGATAGTTGTCCCTATCTTTAAAAAGGGTTCACGTCGTTCCTGCAACAACTATCGGGGGATAAGTCTACTTCCGATTGCGTCCAAGCTATTGGCTTCCGTCATACTTCGTAGGTTCAAAACACGAGAAAGATTGACTCGCGAGGAGCAGGCTGGGTTTCGTTCTGGTCGAGGTTGTATTGATCATATCTTCACCCTCCGCCAAATGTTAGAACATCGCCATACTTATCAAAGGCCAACAATCGTAGTGTTTCTTGACATCAGGTCTGCCTTCGATTCGTTGGATAGGACTGTTCTCTGGGATTGTCTATTGAAGAAGGGTGTGCCTGAGAAGTTTATTAACATCCTAAAAGCCCTATATAAAAACACCTCAGGCAGAGTGAGGGCATACAACCACCTCTCTCCATTGTTCTATACGAGTAGTGGGGTTAGGCAGGGTTGCCCAATCTCACCATTCCTCTTCAACTTTGCCATCGATGACATTCTGGAAACAGCTCTGATGAATGTAAGTAATGGTGGTGTGGATCTGTTGCCTGGAGAAAGACTTCTCGACCTTGAGTATGCGGACGATATTGTCTTACTGTGCGATAATGCCCAAGGCATGCAATCTGCACTTAATCAGTTGGCAATCAGTGTCCGTAGGTATGGTATGTGCTTTGCACCTTCGAAGTGCAAAGTACTTCTACAAGACTGGCAGGATTCCAATCATGTACTCACCCTGGATGGTGAGCAGATAGACGTAGTCGAGAAGTTCGTGTATCTGGGTAGTTGCATAAGTGCTGGTGGGGGTGTGAGTGATGAGATCAATGCACGTATAGTGAAAGCCAGAGTGGCTTATGCCAATCTGGGCCATCTTTGGCGCCTTCGTGATGTTAGTCTGGCTGTAAAAGGTCGGATCTACAACGCGTCGGTGAGAGCAGTTTTGCTCTATGCTTGTGAAACCTGGCCTCTCCGAGTTGAGGACGTTAGACGACTCTCTGTGTTCGATCATCGCTGTCTCCGAAGGATTGCTGACATTCAGTGGCAACACCATGTCAGTAATGCAGAGGTTCGGCATCGTGTGTTTGGGCACAGAGATGATAATTCAATTGGTGTCACCATCTTGAAACACCGACTTCGGTGGCTTGGACATGTTCTACGAATGTCGTCCCAGAGAATTCCACGTCGTGCATTATTTGCCGACTCTGGGACTGGTTGGAAAAAGCGGAGAGGTGGTCAGTGCATGACATGGTGTCGTGGTATGAAAGAAAGCTGCAAAGGACTGGCTTCTGTCGGTCCTTCACGACTCCCTGGTTGGGGTCTGAGAGATGGTGCTACACAGTGGCTAGAGACGTTATCAGATATGGCTCAGAATAGAAGCCAGTGGCGATCCTGCTGTAACCTTCTTTTACTTTCTTCATAAAAAGTGGTTGTGTCTCCCTTACTTGAAAGATTTCTTCTGATTGTACCTTTCCGTTCCATCGTTACGACCACACTACCTTTTGTGGTCCTTAGTTTTTTTTTTCTATCTCTCTTCGAATTTTCATTGTTTTGTGTGGCGCATATATATTGGCGCTCTCTTGTACCAATATTTATGTGTTCAAATAAATAATAATGAGGGTCTTTACATCCTAAGGATATATTGCGAATAGTGTCGTATGAATCATGAAGTTATCTGCGTCTAGTTGTCTTGGTGCTTTATTAGCTGAGAAAAATAGGTGTCACAGTTACCACTATTTTCCAGCTACCTATCTTGCTTGTTGTCATAGGCACTTCTTATTACGATTGATGTAATAGTAAACATGCACATTGTCTGATCACTAGTATCATTTATAGAATTACTAGCACTTGAATAAATCTTTGAGATTCAAAATGTAAGCACTCATATCGCGCTTGCCATAGTCAATTAAATCAGTGGAAAACTGGTCAGATGTTTTTATAAAAGACCAAGTGTAGCAGGATAGATTTCAGGCCTATTTCAAGCGTGGTCTGCAGCGTGAGATTTCTCGACACCAGCTTTTAGCACTCAATCCTAAAAATAGGGAAATGTCAACATCCACCAGTATGAAAAGCTGAACATAAAAAGTATGGTTCGAAAAAAAACAAGTGAGGTTGAAATTAAACTAAAGATTTAGGGGGAGATAAAGTACGAATTCATCTGTCAACAGCTTGAGGCCATATTACCCGATAGTTATCCTACTGATCCCAAGCGAGGAGTCCACACTTATCGATGCAACTCGATGGAAGCTGATGATTTCATAGACTGATGTCTGTCGGCTTCGAACACACCTTACGTCAACATTGCGTCTCGTGATAGGCATGTGTAACACATACACCATTCACTACAATCGGTAATGGTTTGTGAGACACCAAGCAAATCACCATTTCTGCCTAACATCTAACCCCCTACTTACAGATTACTCACTTGGGAGATACACAGACGACAGATACCTCGAGTTTTGTGATCAAATACTTGTTACATACATATACCACCTAAATTCAAACATCTTGTTTGATTCGTAACAGTTTCCAAAGATACCTGCCGACTTTACTGACTGTTTTTGGCTGAAAAATTTAGAAAAATCGTGTCAGCATCTCCGTGTAATACTATGTTGTTTATATACGTAGGGCCAAAAGATGACGAAGATAGATTAATACGTGAAGAGTGATTAAATTGCCTTCCATTAGTAATAAATCTAATTTTTTATTAAGTAATCAAGCACTCAACACATAAGAAGCACGGGTACGAATAAGTTTCCACAATTGTTTACTCAAATTTATTGTTTTGAAATTTGAACCTGGTTCGCATTATCTAAATAGCAGCCCGGTGGAACAAAATTCGCAATAAGTTTCTACGTTTTTGTTGACAGCAATTTAGAGCATGCAACTATCCTTTCATGATTATCTGACTTAACATCAAAGGCTTTATCCCTTACTTTCAATGAGTGTACACCAAACTGTATTCGGTACTGACGTAGTGTTACACCTACTGAATCCCAGTTAGATATGCGTCAGGCAAGTTATAAAGATGCGCAGTCAAGCAGTTATATAACACTAGTAGGTCACTTCAAGGTCCTAGGAAAGGTAAGAGGGACTGCTTCCTCCCTGAGTTCCTATACTGTTTCTCACTTGAATGCATATCTAGTTTTAAGAGGATGTTAAAAGACAAAGCTCCGTGAATAACAATAAAATGTTGAGTCTGGCGTTGAGTACAGCGTACATTCTGTCTGAGAGTTTACCATGAAGGAAAAGCTCATTGTTAAAAGAGAACACAACAGTATATAATCAAAGTTGCAGTTACAGACTCATGAAAATGAATACTCTTTCAGGAACTAGATAAATTCAGAAGAGTATATCAAACAATTACAGTAATGCTCATCTGTTTCAACGGAATACATTGAGCAAAGCAATGTTTTGTACGGGTTATTGTTTATGAGAGCAAGTACGGGTAAATCATCATCACAATATTGGTGCTGGGATGAACTCCGCCACTAACACAAATCCAAATTACATTATATATATAATACAGTTATTCTTGTTACAACTAGTTGTTAAGAACAGCTCCCTAAGTTTTGCTAGTAACGCTCTGTTTATTAGCCAATAATCGATCCCATTAAGTTAACATACTTGGAATAATTATTTCCTTGATTAACGCAGAAAATAAACACTATATTGACAATGAAGGCTTTGCCTACGAAAACAATCTGGAAAAGCAATATATATATGGAAATTTAATACTTGGCAAATAAAATAAATGTTTTACCTTTATGTTATAAATGTTAAAATAGAAAAGTTATCGAAATTGTTCTCGACAGAATATAGAAAGAAGCAGGATTTGAAGTAAGTCACTTAGATAAATCTCCATAACTATATATAAAAGAAAAAAATGTAAAATAATTATAACGATCCATTTATCCCTAATGTAGGAGCAGAGTAATCATAAAAAATAAAGTACTCGAAATGTAACAAACACGTTAACAAAGGATCAATATGGCTTACAGTATAAATTTAGGTACAATTGTTTGGTTATTGAATTATCTTTACTATTTCAAGCCTAAATGTCTGTAAATGTAGCACTAAATTTTGAAGCATCTGAGTATTTGTATATGTTGGTGAATTCTAATGCCTGTTGAATACTCCAAATAGCCAATGCACGCATATATCCAGGACAACGAAAACGACCATCAGACATGTATGCTTCAGGTGTTTGGTATTGCAATCCGTAAAGATTGTAAATAGTGTTGTAGCATTTTTCGCCGAGAGCCAATCCCTCGTCAATCATTCCCTAACACAGAAAAAAAGTAAAATGATTATTAGACAACTTTAGGCTGACTTCGCGTACATAAATGTAAGGATGATAAACAATCCGCTTTTCTCGACATAACTTCAAGACTGTCGGACCGAGCGGTGTCGGCAGATGGACATTTCCAGAAGTAGATTAGCAGGATAAAGTGTTATCTGTAGTTGTATATACTGGGTTAAAGCAGTCACAGATACATTCGATTCTCATCCTTCTCTACATTTTATACGTCATATCATTCGATGCTTAACATTCTCCGATCTCATACGTTCTTTTTACAATATATTTCCGTTCTTTACTTGGATTCTATTGAAGTGCAGCTCATTTAACAAGCACATAAATTTTACTATGTATTTTGTTGTGTAAGGGGCTAGTGATACTAATTAGTCGCTTAAATCACTATAGCTGAAATAGGGTTCGAATCTGTCGCCTACTGGCTGAAATTCAAGCTCTTTAACTATATCGCTAGCATTCCACAACTACATGGCACAAGTCCATGAAGTCACTGACAAGTGGTCTGAGCCATGTTGGTAGGTGTAGACTACCTGGTTCGGGACCGCGAGATGATAGCAACCGATGGTTAGAGACCCTGAATGACATGGCTCAAAATCGTTTGCAATGGTGCAGGTGCATCCACTCTTTGTGTTCTCCCAAATTCTAATCTTCTGAATTCTTCATGTCCCTTTTTTCCTCTTTCCAAATTTATTTCACTGAATTATACTCTTTAAATAACATCTCCAAACCCTAATCTTCCCGATCACTGCTTACACTCTTGCTACCTCTACCACTACGGGATTTGGATCGACAACTGCATCTCTGTGTTAAGGTGGTGTGGCAACTCGAAATGATGTACGTAGGTACGGAGTTCTACGTTGTTACTGACTGACATGAAATCCTATTATAGAGATTACGATATGGTAAGATATTGTTAACATGTGGATAAGCACCAAAGGCATATGATTAATACATTTAATTGGTTAAAATGCATCTGGAAAATTGAATTTATCTAACCAACAATACTGAATAAACTGAAGACGTTAATTTTTTATATTGCTTACAAGCATATGAAATAAACACATCCTCCGTAGTGTCATAGTACAAAATTATTATCATTGTATACACAGACTACAATAATTGCAAATGCTCCTGTAATAAGACATACTTTTCATTAATTTTCGGAACTAACTTTCAAAAATCGACTTTAAAACACTATCCTGACGAAAGATTAGCAAGTCAATTAGCGGAGAAATATCTTTGTCATTAATACTATAGTATTCATTGTAAAAAAAGTACAACATACAGGAAGGTGGATAAGTAGCTAGATTAAAAAGGATCAGTCTTTCCACTTAATGATAGATTGTATAAAGAAGTTAACTTACTCTATGTTATGAAACAACTGAGTGTCCACTAGGTAGATTCAATTATGAATTTTGACTATTATATTCACACAATACGTCAATGAACTTTAAAAATCAAATGATAAAATTGTATAGTACACAAAGATCTTACTCAACTGACTAATCAAGGTAGGAAATAGTGTGATTTATACATCAAGGGTTTCGCATGACTTTGATGTGAACTAGAAGTAATGAGAATTCATCAATGCAACGTAAAATACTAAAGATTAACGAGGAAACAAATTTTTGAAATAACAACTATTAATCCGGTCCATACCTCGGCTATCATAAGAGCAGAAAGTGAATAGTTCACACCGACCCAAAATTCTTCTGCCTGAATACTACTAAGGTCAGGTTTACAGACTGGACGACAACCGTTAATTGCACCTATAGTACCATTTTTTATACCATGCCAATTGCAATTCGAAATTGTCTGTAGGGTTTTCACTACATGATTTTTGGGTAAAATCTGAAGAAAAAAGAACACGAATTATTTCGACGGAACATTTGAGCTTTTACTAATGTTAGTTATCATATAAGGACCCAAAGAATAAAAAAAAGCCTACAGTAGAGTCATGAATGCCAATGGATAAAATAAGATTCATAGTATGGACGCAGCTCACTTTTTAAACGGTTTAACAAAAACGTGAATTGGAGTTTTAGTTATGTTCCTCAAGCTAAGAAGAGCTACAATATATAACAAAATAGATGTTTAAACGTATCATAGCACTACAGAGATTCCCAGAAATTCAGGTTAGTTCAGAACTCCCACCCTGCTTTCTTAGAAGTTTATCACTTTACCTGAAATAGTCATACGGTTCTGCTATCTTCATAATTACACAAACTATAAGAAAGGGGGCATAAACTTTGTAATAGTACATCATCATAAAAAGTCACTCAACAACGCTATATCTTAACTATTTCATTTGATTTAATATTTTAAGTAACCTGGTGATCTATATCAATGTTCGCATTTAGTTTAACTCTCCCTCTTGAAATGCTCTTACATGCCCACGCGTATACAGCCACTGCCTTCTCGCGGCACCGCTTTTGTTTATGAAATTGAGAGGACGAAAAGAGAATGTCCGGCTCTTTAGCCGGGTTGGTGGACACGGAGAGTCCACTTGGGGGTTGGAAAACGGATTCCAAACCAAAGGTTGACTCCAGGATCCTGAAGGAACAAATGGAGTATGAACCAGTTATTGGTTACTGGCTACCATGGGA
The DNA here is from genome assembly GCA_944470205.2 of Schistosoma margrebowiei. Taxonomy (NCBI): domain Eukaryota; kingdom Metazoa; phylum Platyhelminthes; class Trematoda; order Strigeidida; family Schistosomatidae; genus Schistosoma; species Schistosoma margrebowiei. The sequence goes on from OX104025.1 coordinate 32,172,757, forward strand.
CTGTATCTCCTGACGTTACTTCACTGCCTTGCGGATCAGACCTTTAGATCAAAGGTTCCGGGTGTGGCCCCCCAAGAAAACCACCTGCTTCAGTTTGGGCACCCAGGAAGTATCATAGCCCACAGACTAGTCAAGTGATCTGTGTGGCGCATTTGTATTAAGTGCCCCTTTGTATCAATATTTATGTGTTTAAATAAATAAATAAACATATACGAAAGAGTATAAAGAAAACTATTAACTGGTTCTTCTAACGTTAATGAGTATTTGGTTGGAACGTTGTCCATGTGTCATGTTGCATATTTCTCCTGTACATTCACTTTGTAGGTCTTGCAAGTGATTTATTCTCTGACCTTAGTGGTTTGATTATGAAGCCTTCACTTTCCTTTTAAACATCATCAGTACACATTCCAAGAGGAAGAGAGCTATTAGACTTTTTCACAATTAACTAACAACCTATTCCGTTGATTTGGAATTTGGTTAGATCTTGTCTATAAATATATGTCGATTGTTTGTATGATCACATAGAAAGTTCTCACCTCTAATCTGGACTGTCGTTTATCACTTACCTGTTGACTAAACTATCCAGTTTAAAGAATAAAACACCAAGATCCTCATTCTGAGCTACAAATGTTCTGTATCACAATGTACATACGTTTTTTTGTAAAACTAAATCCCTCTAACACTACATTTTACGCACACATCGAAAGCATAAAAAATATGAAAGCAAACGGTTATCACGAAATAAATGGACAGTTTGTACGACTGGGAATCGATTCGATTTAAAGTCTACTGCTCTTTATGAATAGATTGGTTCCCAGTAACTGAAATTTCAACGGTCCTTAGTTAACATAATGTGATTTCCTTAGCAAGTGACAGTTAGTTTTACTTTCCGAAACATACCAAGTTCGGCGGAACTCCAGTGATACGGGAAAACCAATATCCGCTTAACTGACCGGCCATAATAACTTCACGTCTACGAGTACGGTTTGTTTGGAAAGCGTAATACGAACCTTAAGAGTAAAAAGAGAGAAAAGTTTGAAACTCCTAAGCTGAAAAGAAATATATCAACAAACTTAACAATGAAGTGGTATCCCCTGACTACCTTTATTTATTGGTCATCGATATTAACTGAACCTTTAATAGTAGACGAAAAATTAGACTTTATGAAATACTATGAGCCAAGAATGTAGATCCTGTCATCCATTAGTAACCATGCTTCTAGTAGCATTTTTGACACAAGTCAAAAACAGCATACAGCAATGGCATAGATGTGCTACTCGAAGAAATCCCATGTCACCTTGATGTCGAGAACCTATAGTCACTCGGTCGGTTTATAACTAGGAGAAGCATACATTGTTGTATCTTACATCATGCAAACAGGTGGTAGTCTTGAGGTGTATGCTACTTATATTGACATAAGTAGTATATGACGTTAGTCAGGAACAGAATGTCTAGCAGCAGAGACAAGAGGATCAAGCAGTAAAGAATAGAAACAGAATGCAATTTGTATAAAAGTTTGAGTCGTTTTGAGACAATTGGTAGTCATTTTGCAAATTGAGCATTTACTGTATGGTTGTTAGATTTTACTAACAACTGTAATTTCCTGTCAAATACATCCAATTTTTCGCCACTGGTGCCGTTGTTCATTACAGTCTTACTAAGACAATAGGAGGCTATGTGGACTTAACATAAATAGTGGGAGGAATTGATTCATTTTACTTCATAAATATTTAAGCGGATTTAGTAAATAAGACTGATTACTGTAAAACAAAGGCAAACAACGTTATAGTGACTCAATACGAGTATTAGGACTTGACCATCGTATAAGCTGAAATGAGATTAGGGTAGTTCTGTCAGACCAATCTTTTTTAGCTCATCAAAACGTGTGAGAACTCATATTACATAGGGGTTATATACTTTAATCAAAAGCCAGTTTATGAACTTATAGAAACTCACACTAAAACAGTGCGATATTACTAGAATCTTTTCTCATTTACTCGTGTAAACTTACTTTGATCCTTGAAGGATGTCTAAACCTTCCAACTATGTTATTATACTCAATCATTCATTACATTTTTTTCTAGCTTTAATTCGGAACAAAGCAATAACATCAATCCAGTGTTTAATTTGATGTAATAAGCAATTAGTTTGAAATTTCAGTTAACAGGAAACACTTTGATATGAAAGTAACTACTACTAGAAGTATCGTTAAACACTGATAGATACATTTTAATAGTTAGATTGTAAAATCACACCGCAATTTATAATAGTTTTTCTTAACTAGTAATAATAAAATTTACATTATAAATATGTATAATAGAATCAGGTTGGTAATAGTGAAATGATAAACAGTTCTGACATTTAAAAAAAACTATAATTTGAATAAAATGTTGATAATAGCGAAGACTCATAATATTCGCTGTTAGTGAACGTTATGTATTGATCATTTAACATAAAAGAGCAGATAGCTATGACCTGTTTAATCCAAACTTTTCGTCTTCACTCAATTATAATAAATTACTGTTAGTAGTAATATTCAATTATTATTTACAGTGATTTAAATTAGCTTAGAAGACTAAAAGCAAGTATTTTTATGCTACACATTCCTTAAAATTTCTTAACCATATAATTCCATGGTTATAAAGAAATGATTCACAGTTACTAATCGCTATAATAATAATGGTAATGCTACTACTAATACTGTTAGTAATAGTATTTGCACGAACTACATATACGTGCTAATACAACAAACATTAGAACATGATCGTAAGATCTTTTTTTTTAATGTTAAAAGTTGTATACACCTTATCGAATATAATACCGGTCGATAAAGTACATATTATTTTTTTTATGATTGACTACATAAGAAGCTGATTTTACGTAAATGTGAAACTCCATGTCAGTCAGCTACAAAGTAGGACCAGGCACATATATATATCGGTCCAAGTTGCCATGCTTCATAACCACAATAAGATGAACACCGAATTCATACAAGTAGTTACTTTAGTGGTAGTAATATATAAAAGGAAGATTGTGTATAAGGATTTAGTACAGGAAATAAAAATTAGTTCGTAGGAAGAAAGATATAAAGCAATTTTAATCTCACAGTTTAAGGGAAGATAGAGAGTATATACACCCACGCCATTGTGATCAATTCTGAGCCATGTCACATGTCTCCAACCACTCGTTACGATAGTCACGCGAACCCCACCCAAGTAGTCTACACCTACCAACATGGTTAAGACTAGAAACTAGTGACTTCAGGGACTGATGCCACGTTTTGGTTTGGCAGCCCTAACTTTCGTCCAACTGTCTCCAACACTAGTCAGCATTGCACATCGTCGTAATCGGAGTTCAGGCATACGTGACCGAACCAACTCAGTTGATGAAGATTTGCAACCTCATCAACCGATTCACTATTGTTCCCTAATACATCGCGTCTAGCCTCACTCCATGTTGGTGTATGTGTGAGAAAAAACAGCTCACGTATTCTGTTTTGAGCACAAAAGTAGGGTTTAAATCAGTCAGTCAGTAACAACGTAGAACTTCGTACGTACGTACATCAGTTCGAGTTGCCATACCACATCAGCACAGAGATGCAGTTGTTGATTCAAATCTCACAGTGGGAGATGTAGTAAGAATATGAGCAGTAATCTGTAAGATCACGGTTTGAAGATGTTACTTAAAGAGTATAATACAGTGAAATAAATTTGGAAAGAAAAAAAGGACATGAATAATTCAGAAGATTAGAATTTAGGGTTACATAAAGAGTGGATGCACCTGCACCATTGCAAACGATTTTGAGCCATGTCATTCAGAGTCTCTAACCATCGGTTGCTATCATCTCGCGGTCCCGAATCAGGTAGTCTACACCTACCAACATGGCTCAGTCCACTTGTCAGTGACTTTATGGATTTGCGCCATGTTCTGGTCTGGTCGCCCCTACCTTTCTCCCAATTTACTCCAACACCATAAAACATCACACGTCGAGGCAGTCGGTCGTTGGGCATACGTAACACATGTCCCAGCCATCTCAACTGATGAAGTTTCACTACTTCATCAATTGATTTGCCATCCTTACCTAGTACCAGTTTCCTAACAACTGCATTACTTACTCGATGGTCCCAGGATATACGAGCAATATTTCGAAGACACCTATGATCAAATACTAGTAACCTACGAATATCCTCTACTCTTACCGGCCATGTTTCACTGCCATAAAGTAACACGGAAAGAACTGCTGCGCAGTAAACGCGTCCTTTGGTTGATAGATGGATATCTCGCCTACGCTATGAATGACGCAAGTTGGCAAAAGCTAGTCGAGCCTTCTGTATCCGTACTGAGATATCGTCACACATCAGACCACAAGGGCTGATGAGACTTGCCAGATAAGTGAAGTGGTCGACACGCTCAGGTTTAAACCACAGATTTCAAATGTTTCGACTATATACACATGTCGGGATCCTTGAGCAGATTTAGTATAACTTTGTAATTGATTGTCCAGAAGTTATCGATAAGAGAGGAATCCGTCAAGTCCACAAGATATTCATTGGTGTAGATGAAGCTTGATTTCTGTTTTTAGTACAGGTTACGGATAGTTACCGATAGCTTACATGTCAACGAATAAAAGATAGACTGATATGTTGAATCACATTCAATCTGCCTTTTACATATCTTTTTTTTATCAGAAGGGGTTTGTGGAGATTTTAGAAATTTTCACAGATTTAAATCATGAGTCAGTTGAAGCTAGACCACCATTGAAAACCTGGAAGCACTGGACGGCCGTTTCGTCCTAGTATGGGACTCCTCAGCTTCAACTGACTCATGATTTAAATCTGTGAAAATTTCTAAAATCTCCACAAACCCCTTCTGATAATAATCATCTGCTCACTAGTGACTGACTTCAAGAGATACTCCTGGAGTTCTAGTGGGAAGCCGTTACCAGTGGAGTTCAACCAGGTCTGTTGTGAGATATCAGCTCACTGAAGACAATGGTGTACGGTGGCGCGACTTCGTGGATTGGTTGAAGTTAGACATTAACACCGTTGGATGCCGGCTCAGTGGTCTAATGGTTAAGTGCTCGCGCGCAAAGCCAGTAGGTCCTGGGTTCGAGCCCCGCGTGGTGCGGGATCGTGGATGCGCACTGCTGAGGAGTCCCATACTAGGACGAAACGGCCGTCCAGTGCTTCCAGGTTTTCAATGGTGGTCTAGCTTCAACTGACTCATGATTTAAATCTGTGAAAATATCTTTTTTTGACTGCAGCAGTGAACACACCAACTACACTTGCTAAACATACTTCAGCATTGAATTTGATTTTATTGACAGAGGAACGGAAGTCGATTACTTCTGGAAATTTTTGTGAACTATTGGATAGGATTCATATTTTTTGTAAAATTATTTCCTTCTATATATAAAAGACATGTAATTTTTACGCAGTGATTATTATCCAGAACAATAAGCGTGATCTCTTCATATGTTAGAAAATAAAAACCGGACTTCTTGCGCCCATTTAGGACTTTCCTTAGACGTATCTAGAACTTAAAACAGACATATCGTTTCTTAGTTATATCTTACCGCCAAAGCAACCATATTATTTAATCACCGGATACATAAACTGAATATTATAAATACCTTACCCCTCTTTCCGTTTTTTTTATTACATCTATCTTAATCTTCATATCTATCATTTCCAATTGACATGAATTCTTTTTATTTATTTATCGTAATTACCATCGTGGTGATGATACCTACCATATTAGTCTACATTTAATACACACTACATCACAAAGAATAAATGAATAAGAAAGGTAAGTCAGTATGTTAAAACAGACATTTTCGATGGTAAAATGTGATTCTAAAATACAGTGATTAGCAGAGAACTAGAAATACATTAAATTAAAGTCTTAAAAAACTTTACGTTCAATACATGAATCTTTAAAGATAATCCCTTAAATAATCATAATCCTTAGTTATGAATACAAACAGGTGTACAGTAATATATACACTCTAAGTGCTACTATTTTTGAAATTAAGTAATTTATAAATCATAATTCTACTACTCAAGTTCTATAATCACAAACAGTAATACAGATGAGTTATGAGAGTTATCGAGCTTAACAGTGTAAAGAGTATTTAGTTAAGACTGAGAAACTAACAACCACTTTAGATCGAATATTTTTCTTCAGAAAAGTAGAGGAATTATTTTGCTTGAAAATTAAAAATACCTACCTGTCCATAGTTTGGCATTGTACGAATCGCGTGCTTTAGTGAATAACGCTTGAATTTCATCTTTAACTTCACGCCAAGAACGTTGAGTATCATCTGTATTATTAACTATTTGATCATATACAGGTGAATCGCTTTTTAAACACCAAGAGAGCATATCAAATGTAGCATATAGACAAGAGAGCCATATGCCACCAGTGTAAGCACTAAAGAATGGTACAAAAGCATTGAAAAACTCAGATAATATTGAATTCAGTTACAAAAGTGTCAGTTATGCCTGATGTTACAGTATAGTCAACTCAAAACGTTAACTATCCACAAAAATACTCAGACGAGTAAAATCCTGTTAATCATTTAAATAGTTCGCATCTAAGTAATTACGAATAAGTTAAACATACAAGAACATTATATATTGTTCTAAAATATCCCGAAAGCTATCATATTAACAACGGTTAAGTTTGATGTGTAGAATAAAAGCTCATGCAATTAAATGTGACACATAAAGGAGCGGATACGTCGTACGAATGCTTGAAATAGCTATTTCACCAAAAGAGAAAGAGGAAAACGATTCTCCCGAAAATTTGGTGTGCTAAAAACACCCAAAAATATGTTGATTCTAGATTTAACAAATAATTCAAATACATGTCTAAAACCGGCATCAGATTTACTGATAACAATTAGTCACATTTTATATAAGTACAATGAATTTTCACTCAATCGAAATGTATCTTCATAATCATTTATGGCAAGACGATTAGGGCTTCATGATTGAAACAGTCATCAAGATGAACAAAACATCACCATAGTCCTCCTAAAAATCATTCCCATAATAGGGGAATTAAAAAGGCTAGAAAATACAGGTGGTGTATCTTATAATCAGACTGAAAGTTAGTTAGCTGAACACAAGGTTTTATAATTGAATGACCTCGTAGAAATCACATCGAAACCTAACAATCTTCCAAAATATAAATGTCTGGTAGAGCTATTAATTTCGTTCAGGATGAATCAGATATCTTCAGAGTTCACACAATCCAACAGTTATTCATTCATATTTTTGAAAAATAACAAACCATTTGAACAGTTTGCTAAATATTTCAGTGTCCGGCTCTGAAACTAAATCAACCGTTCCTACATATCGATGATCCTTTTTACTTTCTGTTAGATAAAGTGGCACATGAAGTATAACGATCTGAAGTCGATATCTCTAAATTTTCTAACACTGCATACTATACTACTAATAATCACGGATAAGTAGGTGCGTTAGTGAACTCATTTGTAATAAATTATCCAGGTAGATCTCCATATTTTGAAAGAACAATAAAAAAGCATAACTTTGTACGATAATGTGTCAAACTAGGCATTCACATCTCGAAACAGACCTGAAAAAATAAAACCAACAAAAATGTGTATGTAATAGAACAAACAACAGATATGTACGGAGAGGTCACGGACTGAGGATGCAAGAAATGAATGCGTATGATCCAATATATCATAATTTGGATCTAGCTATCACAATTCGAATTAATGATTAGTTATGCGTAACACACATCTCAAACAACTAAAGTCAGCGTAAATGTGAGTATTCGATAAAACAACCATCGTTCTCTAAAAAATATCTATACCTAAAACTGATATATCAAACAGGGTGGTTTTATCACACATAACAAATATTGTGAGGAATCCGATTATTGCACTCTATTACTCTCAGTGATCGCAGGTTATGGTATAAGATATTTAATTTTGTTGTTACGTACATAAACGTTGACAAGAAATCAGATACAATAACTGGACACAATATGAATCCGAAAATCCCAAGCGAACTTTCCAAACTGGGATTTCATTGATCTCTATAATCACATAAGAATCTATGCAAATCTAAAACTTGTTTTTGTTTAATGAAACTGTCGGTACACACATCAGCCTTAAAGAATTATTTTACGTATGAAGATCAAGGGAAACATTTTTTAGCTCCATAAAATTGAGGGAAGAAAGGTGAGACTATAATTTATAGACGACCTAGGAGCGACGCAAAAGTGACTTTGAGAATGTCCACATACTAACTAGAACTAAAGGAGGGTTACATATCAACGTGAGGAATTAAAATTACGATTTACAGTTGGTGGTTAAAGTTAGGAACCAGATTTAGGGTTTTCATCACGAACTGACATCAGCTAAAATGCCAAAATGCTATTTAGCCAAATGAATGGATGAATCTCACGCCAAATCCGAGACCTGTTATCCTAAATCTGATTGGTTCGTCCATAAATTATAGTCTCGTCGAAAGGAACTATGCTGATAATACCAAAAGAAAATGAAAGAAAATGTAAAAACCACTTGTTGATAATGATTATTCTGCTTTTCTATTGTGGTAGGATTTAGCAAATTTTAAATTCCAGAAGTCAATTTCTTTTATTGATATTATACAAGTAAGCCTAGCAGTGCTAAAACATGATACAATGTGATAAAAGTAACCTGTTCCTTATTTTATCTACTTTAGTACCTCTCAGCTATACGAGCTTACAAAAGCTGTAACAGGTGAATAAATATACAAATTCATGAATTATTGAGTACATTTGTATAACATTCTACAGGCATCATTTGAAAAAATCATGTTAAAAATCTCACTGCTATCTTAATTCATCAATATGTCTAAATTTACACGTTATGATTACCAATATAAATCATACAATAACTTCAGAAATATTTAAATTAACCATTTTGCAAGGTTTGAAATGAATCATTTATTAATTACAAAAAGAATGATAGGAGTAGTAATATATTTTAGTTTGAAAATAGTAAGATGAGGTTTTTCAAAATTACGTTCCATTTGTAAGCAGTTCTTCACTAAGAATTGAAACTGCTGGAGAACCAATTGCATCTACTGGACAGTGGGTGAATATTTTGTTTTATTATCAACTTTAATTGTATACAGATGAGAATTCCCAAAAAGAGAATAAAAAAATTACGTCTAATTAATTTCAAACACTAAAAGTTATTAGAAATGAAATACTTTATTGTTAAGTCTGAAAATGATTCACATGGGAATGAGGACTGATTTAGTAAGTGTTATTGAGAACTTACGTTAAGCCTTTCGCAGTCCATACGTCATATGTTTGATCAGGAAAGCCTGAATTCTCAATTAGTCCGTCATCATCAGAATCCCATGCTACCAAAGACTTCCTCAGAATTCTCTATAAAAATAGAAAAGAAATTAGAACAATCAACTAAAGGTTAATCTCAAGATTTTATAAAATAAAACTCTGAATAGTAGAAAATTTTTGACGCAATAAATCGGTGTTTTATGATAAATACAAACATAAAAATAAAACTTACTGAACAGCTTTCAAACAACAAAAGGCTGGAAAAAGTTGGTGACCAAAAAAGATAAGATCTCAGAAAATTAATTATACTACAATGTTCTTTGTTTTGAGGTGAATATTTAAAAAACAGCTTGAGGTCAGTCAGACAAATAAACTTAAAATAAAACTTCAAAATCAGCAGTGAATTCACCAAAAGTCGGATGAGAATTGTAATCTGTTGCATTCCTTTCATTTTAAAATAGATTTATTATTGAAATACGACTGAAACAATTATACTTTCCAATTAATAGACTGCTATAGAGTACAAAAAAGTTTTAAAAATCATGTGCGTCGCAAGATATTTGATAAATATTATAGTTGACGATGCTGGATTCCCAGAAATCACTTGGTAAACGTCTTATTTCTGTAATTTTATATTGGAAATTTGAAGTTCTCGTTGTCGTGCAAAAAGTGTCCAATTTTACTTTCAGATTGTATTTTCCACTTGAAAGGACCTTAAATGTCATTGGTTTGTCCGTGCTTTTAATTGCTTGCGCAATATACCTTTACCTCTTGCAAACCTGGTCTTCTCCCTCTAGCTTGAAGGGCTGGGAGGCATCGAAATAGTTAAGTTTGTCTTATTTTTGAGTTTCTGACCCTTCATTGAAAATATATTGTTAAGCCTAAATTGATGAGCTCCAGTAAACTTTGACTTTGAAGCTTTATGTACTTTGTGAGATTTGTGTCGTTCGTGAGAAGCAGGGATAGTTTCCTTTGCTAAGCTTGGTTCAATTACAATAGTAACATCCCAAGATCTCACAAAATCAAATGCGTGCAAACTCTGTTCAAGAGGGCGAGTACACACTGCAACACAATTACAGCGCGAAAAAATGAGGAAAAATAACTGAAGACCATCTTTCAAAAGAATGGCTACTCAATCAACTTCATCAAAAATTGCCAGCCAAACGCATAATCAGAAACAAGGTCAAATACAGAAACCAAAAAAAACGGATCATCCTACCATATCGAAAACTACAGTGAGATTGTTGAGGCCTTTCAAAATGGGTGTAGCACATAAATCAACAAAATCAGTGCAATCACTTATATGCAAACCAAAGGGTGAAATGACAAAAGAAGAAAAACTGAACATCATCTACAAAATAAATTGTTCCAACTGCGAAAAGCACTTCGGACAAAGTGGAAACCTTCTTCATCTTCGCCTTCATGAACATCAATTAACGGTCAAACGCCACAACATATCCTCACTTATATCAATGCATATGGACAAACATTCGACTGGAAAACTTTTGAGATCTAGGACAGAGGCAAACACCAGAGAATATTTAGCAGCTTGGGACTCAGATCAGCCGGCAGTCAACCAACACATTGAAATCGATCCAATATATCAACCAATCAGGAAAATTATGGACAAATATAGGACCAAAAACCAAACCGATCAGAGATACCATCAAAATAAAGAAGTAAATAATGACAGGTCAACAATAGCCAACCAACATTGAGATCTACAAGACAGCCCCCGAACGCCCTGGTACGGCCGAGAGTGGGGAGAGTCCGCTCTCACTCTCGAATACTCTCACACGGCCGCGCGCATACAGCCTCTGCCAGGGAAGTCCTACTCACTGCCTTCTCGTGGCGGGGGTGTTGTTTACGAAAATGAGAGGACGAAAAGCGAATGTCCGGCGCTTTAACCGGATTACAAACCAATGGTGCACATGGGCTCAAGTATCCTGCTCGAACAAATGGCGTATGAACCAATCGTTGGTCACCGGCTACCATGGGATTGCATCTCCTCACGATGCTCCACTGCCTTGTGGGTTAGACCATTAGGTCAAAGGCTCGGGGTGTGGCCCCCTAAGATAACCACCTGCTTCGGTTTGGGCACCCGGGCAGTATCACAGCCCACACACAAACGATGAACTCTATGTCTATGGCAACTACTTTTCTCGATCCGATAAACAATCAATCGATTCAAATAATTATCATTACTATTATTGTCATTATTAATACTATTATTATTATTACCACTATTGTCGTCATTATTATTATTTTTATTATTAGTATTATTATTATTTTCCACATTATTCACCCTCTTTTATACTTATACAGCGGCTCGTCTTTGGTGGAAATTCGACTGCATCTAAACGTTCTCGAGTCACTGTCCGGTTGAAAATTGTATGTTACCACCGATTACGAGAACTGAAGCAGTTTTTCTGAAACCACGTGCACCATTCAAACTGGCTGCCTTCAACGTTCGCACACTAGTGCAGGTCGGACAACAGATAGGGCTGGCTATGTCTTTGGAAAGTCTTAATACTGATGTTTGTTGTCTATCTGAGACCCGTATTCAAGACTCTGGCGAAGTACTACAAATTCGATCTCCATCTGTCGCTTCGAAAAGCTTGTTTTACGTGCGCTTATCCGGGGACCCTGTGGCATCTTCGTTTGGTCTTGCTGGCGTTGGTGTCGCACTAAGCGCTAGAGCTGAGGCAGCACTAGTTGATTGGATCCCCATTAACACTCGGCTATGTGCTGTTAGATTAGAAAGTTCCATCAAAGTGAGAAGAAATCGGCGTGAGAAACGATGTCTTTTCGTCATCTCCGCCTATGCCCCGACAGATTGCAGCCCGGATGCAATCAAGGATGAGTTTTACCACCAGTTATCTGTTCTTCTCCAGAAAGTGCGCTCAACAGATATTGTAGTACTAGCCGGAGACTTGAATGCTCAGGTCGGGCATCTAGGCAGAGAAGAGAGTCGTTTAGGTGGCCGATGGGGACTTGTTGGTCGCAGGTCAGATAACGGGGACCGCCTACTGCAACTTTGCACAGACCACAACCTGTTTCTGGCTAGCACTAACTTTCGGCACAGTCATCGCCGATGTGCCACCTGGCGTCCTCCCTCTGCATCCCAAGCCTGGACTCAGATTGATCACATCGCGATCAGCTTCCGCTGGCGTGGTTGTGTAAAAGACTGCCGCTCCTTTTGGAGTACCTATCTGGACTCTGACCATGCCTTGGTCTGCGCCAATCTTGCCTTACTTTTCAGTGGACAACGAAGTGACAGCCATCAAAGGATTGATATTAGCAAGCTGGTTGCAACTTCTGTTGCAAATAAGTATCGAACCGAGTTAGCCTCTAGGCTAGCTACCACTCCACCGAAAAGTATAGATGAGCATTGGTTGCAATTGCTTGACGCCATGAAAATGGCGGGAACAGTCAGTTGTGGGTTTGCGAAACGTCCCGCTTTTAAGCACTGGGTTTTTTCTGGTTCCTTACAACTCATTGAAGCCCGTCGGTCTACTCCGGGTGACCGTGAGTTTGACCATAAACGAAGGATGTTACGTAGGGAAATTGGGCAAAGCTTGCGTAAGGACCGAGAAGCTTGGTGGTCGGAGCGTGCTAATGAGCTGGAAGCAGCAGCTGCATCTGGTAACTACCGGAAGCTCTTCCAGCTCATCCGAGCCACTGGCAGCAAGAAGTCTGGTGTGAGTGAAACAATCTGCGAGGATGATGGGATGCCAATCACTAACATCCATCGACGTCTTGGACGATGGGCAGAATTTTTCGAAGGGCAGTTCAACTGGCCTGCTGCTCCGGCAACATCGGTCAGACTGTCCTGCCCTCCATGGCCGGTGACGACTGATCCACCGAACGAGGAGGAAGTCCGCAAGGAACTCCAACTCTTGAAGCGTTACAAATCACCTGGCCCAGATGACTTACCTCCGGCTCTTTTTAAAGATGGTGGTGACTTTTTGACTAAGGAATTGACGACGTTGTTTACAAAGGTTTGGGAATTAGAAAGTGTACCAACGTCATGGAATGAGTCGATAGTTGTCCCTATCTTTAAAAAGGGTTCACGTCGTTCCTGCAACAACTATCGGGGGATAAGTCTACTTCCGATTGCGTCCAAGCTATTGGCTTCCGTCATACTTCGTAGGTTGTTCAAAACCCGAGAAAGATTGACTCGCGAGGAGCAGGCTGGGTTTCGTTCTGGTCGAGGTTGTATTGATCATATCTTCACCCTCCGCCAAATGTTAGAACATCGCCATACTTATCAAAGGCCAACAATCGTAGTGTTTCTTGACATCAGGTCTGCCTTCGATTCGTTGGATAGGACTGTTCTCTGGGATTGTCTATTGAAGAAGGGTGTGCCTGAGAAGTTTATTAACATCCTAAAAGCCCTATATAAAAACACCTCAGGCAGAGTGAGGGCATACAACCACCTCTCTCCATTGTTCTATACGAGTAGTGGGGTTAGGCAGGGTTGCCCAATCTCACCATTCCTCTTCAACTTTGCCATCGATGACATTCTGGAAACAGCTCTGATGAATGTAAGTAATGGTGGTGTGGATCTGTTGCCTGGAGAAAGACTTCTCGACCTTGAGTATGCGGACGATATTGTCTTACTGTGCGATAATGCCCAAGGCATGCAATCTGCACTTAATCAGTTGGCAATCAGTGTCCGTAGGTATGGTATGTGCTTTGCACCTTCGAAGTGCAAAGTACTTCTACAAGACTGGCAGGATTCCAATCCTGTACTCACCCTGGATGGTGAGCAGATAGACGTAGTCGAGAAGTTCGTGTATCTGGGTAGCTGCATAAGTGCTGGTGGGGGTGTGAGTGATGAGATCAATGCACGTATAGTGAAAGCCAGAGTGGCTTATGCCAATCTGGGCCATCTTTGGCGCCTTCGTGATGTTAGTCTGGCTGTAAAAGGTCGGATCTACAACGCGTTGGTGAGAGCAGTTTTGCTCTACGCTTGTGAAACCTGGCCTCTCCGAGTTGAGGACGTTAGACGACTCTCTGTGTTCGATCATCGCTGTCTCCGAAGGATTGCTGACATTCAGTGGCAACACCATGTTAGTAATGCAGAGGTTCGGCATCGTGTGTTTGGGCACAGAGATGATAATTCAATTGGTGTCACCATCTTGAAACACCGACTTCGGTGGCTTGGACATGTTCTACGAATGTCGTCCCAGAGAATTCCACGTCGTGCATTATTTGCCGACTCTGGGACTGGTTGGAAAAAGCGGAGAGGTGGTCAGTGCATGACATGGTGTCGTGGTATGAAAGAAAGCTGCAAAGGACTGGCTTCTGTCGGTCCTTCACGACTCCCTGGTTGGGGTCTGAGAGATGGTGCTACACAGTGGCTAGAGACGTTATCAGATATGGCTCAGAATAGAAGCCAGTGGCGATCCTGCTGTAACCTTCTTTTACTTTCTTCATAAAAAGTGGTTGTGTCTCCCTTACTTGAAAGATTTCTTCTGATTGTACCTTTCCGTTCCATCGTTACGACCACACTACCTTACACCAATCTCTTCGTTATCGTTCTCTTTTTCTTTTGTGCTCCTTAGTTTTTTTTCTTTCTATCTCTCTTCGAATTTTCATTGTTTTGTGTGGCGCATATATATTGGCGCTCTCTTGTACCAATATTTATGTGTTTAAATAAATAAATAAATAATCTACAAGACAAGTTGTGAGCCATATGTGGAGAAATTCGAACACTTCGCTTCTACCTGGAGTTTGTGCTGATGATGTCACAACCAAACCAACCATCACAGAGAATAAAACCCTATCAGAATCATCCACCTGAGCAACAAATCTCCATCATCTCATAATCTCAAATGTCAACAGTAAAGAGGGTAGCAATAAATTAGTTTTTTAAGTTTACAACAACAAAAGTTAACATGACCTCTAATGACCAGCCAAGTAGAAGTATTATTTATTATTTATTTGAGCACATAAATATTGGTACAAGAGAGCGCCAATATATATGCGCCACACAAAACAATGAAAATTCGAAGAGAGAAAAGAAAAAAAAACTAAGGAGCACAAAAGAAAAAGAGAACGATAACAAAGAGATTGGTGAAAGGTAGTGCGGTCGTAACGATGGAACGGAAAGGTACAATCGGAAGAAATCTTTCAAGTAAGGGAGACACAACCACTTTTTATGAAGAAAGTAAAAGAAGGTTACAGCAGGATCGCCACTGGCTTCTATTCTGAGCCATATCTGATAACGTCTCTAGCCACTGTGTAGCACCATCTCTCAGACCCCAACCAGGGAGTCGTGAAGGACCGACAGAAGCCAGTCCTTTGCAGCTTTCTTTCATACCACGACACCATGTCATGCACTGACCACCTCTCCGCTTTTTCCAACCAGTCCCAGAGTCGGCAAATAATGCACGACGTGGAATTCTCTGGGACGACATTCGTAGAACATGTCCAAGCCACCGAAGTCGGTGTTTCAAGATGGTGACACCAATTGAATTATCATCTCTGTGCCCAAACACACGATGCCGAACCTCTGCATTACTAACATGGTGTTGCCACTGAATGTCAGCAATCCTTCGGAGACAGCGATGATCGAACACAGAGAGTCGTCTAACGTCCTCAACTCGGAGAGGCCAGGTTTCACAAGCATAGAGCAAAACTGCTCTCACCGACGCGTTGTAGATCCGACCTTTTACAGCCAGACTAACATCACGAAGGCGCCAAAGATGGCCCAGATTGGCATAAGCCACTCTGGCTTTCACTATACGTGCATTGATCTCATCACTCACACCCCCACCAGCACTTATGCAGCTACCCAGATACACGAACTTCTCGACTACGTCTATCTGCTCACCATCCAGGGTGAGTACAGGATTGGAATCCTGCCAGTCTTGTAGAAGTACTTTGCACTTCGAAGGTGCAAAGCACATACCATACCTACGGACACTGATTGCCAACTGATTAAGTGCAGATTGCATGCCTTGGGCATTATCGCACAGTAAGACAATATCGTCCGCATACTCAAGGTCGAGAAGTCTTTCTCCAGGCAACAGATCCACACCACCATTACTTACATTCATCAGAGCTGTTTCCAGAATGTCATCGATGGCAAAGTTGAAGAGGAATGGTGAGATTGGGCAACCCTGCCTAACCCCACTACTCGTATAGAACAATGGAGAGAGGTGGTTGTATGCCCTCACTCTGCCTGAGGTGTTTTTATATAGGGCTTTTAGGATGTTAATAAACTTCTCAGGCACACCCTTCTTCAATAGACAATCCCAGAGAACAGTCCTATCCAACGAATCGAAGGCAGACCTGATGTCAAGAAACACTACGATTGTTGGCCTTTGATAAGTATGGCGATGTTCTAACATTTGGCGGAGGGTGAAGATATGATCAATACAACCTCGACCAGAACGAAACCCAGCCTGCTCCTCGCGAGTCAATCTTTCTCGGGTTTTGAACAACCTACGAAGTATGACGGAAGCCAATAGCTTGGACGCAATCGGAAGTAGACTTATCCCCCGATAGTTGTTGCAGGAACGACGTGAACCCTTTTTAAAGATAGGGACAACTATCGACTCATTCCATGACGTTGGTACACTTTCTAATTCCCAAACCTTTGTAAACAACGTCGTCAATTCCTTAGTCAAAAAGTCACCACCATCTTTAAAAAGAGCCGGAGGTAAGTCATCTGGGCCAGGTGATTTGTAACGCTTCAAGAGTTGGAGTTCCTTGCGGACTTCCTCCTCGTTCGGTGGATCAGTCGTCACCGGCCATGGAGGGCAGGACAGTCTGACCGATGTTGCCGGAGCAGCAGGCCAGTTGAACTGCCCTTCGAAAAATTCTGCCCATCGTCCAAGACGTCGATGGATGTTAGTGATTGGCATCCCATCATCCTCGCAGATTGTTTCACTCACACCAGACTTCTTGCTGCCAGTGGCTCGGATGAGCTGGAAGAGCTTCCGGTAGTTACCAGATGCAGCTGCTGCTTCCATCTCATTAGCACGCTCCGACCACCAGGCTTCTCGGTCCTTACGCAAGCTTTGCCCAATTTCCCTACGTAACATCCTTCGTTTATGGTCAAACTCACGGTCACCCGGAGTCGACCGACGGGCTTCAATAAGTTGTAAGGAACCAGAAGAAACCCAGTGCTTATAAGCGGGACGTTTCGCAAACCCACAACTGACTGTTCCCGCCATTTTCATGGCGTCATGCAATTGCAACCAATGCTCATCTATACTTTTCGGTGGAGTGGTAGCTAGCCTAGAAGCTAGCTCGGTTCGATACTTATTTGCAACAGAAGTTGCAACCAGCTTGCTAATATCAATCCTTTGGTGGTGGTCACTTCGTTGTCCACTGAAAAGTAAGGCAAGATTGGCGCAGACCAAGGCATGGTCAGAGTCCAGATAGGTACTCCAAAAGGAGCGGCAGTCTTTTACACAACCACGCCAGCGGAAGCTGATCGCGATGTGATCAATCTGAGTCCAGGCTTGGGATGCAGAGGGAGGACGCCAGGTGGCACATCGGCGATGACTGTGCCGAAAGTTAGTGCTAGCCAGAAACAGGTTGTGGTCTGTGCAAAGTTGCAGTAGGCGGTCCCCGTTATCTGACCTGCGACCAACAAGTCCCCATCGGCCACCTAAACGACTCTCTTCTGTGCCTAGACGCCCGACCTGAGCATTCAAGTCTCCGGCTAGTACTACAATATCTGTCGAGCGCACTTTCTGGAGAAGAACAGACAGCTGGTGGTAAAACTCATCCTTGATTGCATCCGGGCTGCAATTTGTCGGGGCATAGGCGGAGATGACGAAAAGACATCGTTTCTCACGCCGATTTCTTCTCACTTTGATGGAACTTTCTAATCTAACAGCACATAACCGACTGTTAATGGGGATCCAATCGACTAGTGCTGCCTCAGCTCTAGCGCTTAGTGTGACACCAACGCCAGCAAGACCAGACGTAGATGCCACAGGGTCCCCGGATAAGCGCACGTGAAACAAGCTTTTCGAAGCGACAGATGGAGATCGAATTTGTAGTACTTCGCCAGAGTCTTGAATACGGGTCTCGGATAGACAACAAACATCAATATTGAGACTTTCCAAAGACATAGCCAGCCCTATCTGTTGTCCGACCTGCATTAGTGTGCGAACGTTGAAGGCAGCCAGTTTGAATGGTGCACGTGGTTTCAGAAAAACTGCTTCAGTTCTCGTAATCGGTGGTAACATACAATTTTCAACCGGACAGTGACTCGAGAACGTTTAGATGCAGTCGAATTTCCACCAAAGACGAGCCGCTGTATAAGTATAAAAGAGGGTGAATAATGTGGAAAATAATAATAATACTAATAATAAAAATAATAATAATGACGACAATAGTGGTAATAATAATAATAGTATTAATAATGACAATAATAGTAATGATAATTATTTGAATCGATTGATTGTTTATCGGATCGAGAAAAGTAGTTGCCATAGACATAGAGTTCATCGTTTGTGTGTGGGCTGTGATACTGCCCGGGTGCCCAAACCGAAGCAGGTGGTTATCTTAGGGGGCCACACCCCGAGCCTTTGACCTAATGGTCTAACCCACAAGGCAGTGGAGCATCGTGAGGAGATGCAATCCCATGGTAGCCGGTGACCAACGATTGGTTCATACGCCATTTGTTCGAGCAGGATACTTGAGCCCATGTGCACCATTGGTTTGTAATCCGGTTAAAGCGCCGGACATTCGCTTTTCGTCCTCTCATTTTCGTAAAGAACACCCCCGCCACGAGAAGGCAATGAGTAGGACTTCCCTGGCAGAGGCTGTATACGCGCGGCCGTGTGAGAGTATTTCGAGAGGGAGAGCGGACTCTCCCCACTCTCGGCCGTACCAGGGCGTTCGGGGGCTTTCAACAAATAAATCAGCGGCGAAGTGAAAGTTTGTTTCAAAATTGAGGTAAATAATTATTATGAGGACGATTACAGAAGTTACGTGGAAGATTAAACCGTTGTATATAAAGAAAATTCATATATGTATTGTTGAGAAAGGGATCATACTGAAGATTATTTAGATAAACTGTCAATGTACACTAAATAATGAATTAAGTTAGCTTTGCAAAAACTTTCAAATATTCCAAAAATGAACTTCATGATTATCTTATCTCGACTGGAGAACTATTGAGAACCAAGGAGTATTAAACAGATATATATCACAAGCCAACTGAATTTCGAAATATGGATCATTAGATCCAAACTCAGTAGGGTTGATATTATTTGGCTCACAATGAGACGTGATCATTAAGTGAAGTTCTTGAATGTGGGGTTCCGAAATAGGAAGTTGTTAAACGCCGTGTGGTGTACAATAATATTAGCTTGTGACAAAAATAAATACAAAATTTGAAGACGTACAAATAGGTGTACCTATGTTTTTACACAAAAAGTATAAACAGTAAATGATCAAATGAAAGCTTTTGTGCAACTGAAACGAAATACGCATGTGAAATTGTGAAGATCTCTGTAAAACATTATCAAAAAACATAAGATAAACTAGAAAAATTGAGCGAATCACACCTGTAAACTGATTTACGATTACTTCCTAAATTGTTCTTTTGTTAGTTTGTAAATTATGTACATATTTACCATATGTTTTTTATCAATATGAAGTACTACTTGGCTTTCTAATTAAATTCTATAGCTATGACAACAAATATACATAAGGGAAGATAGGTGATGGCTAGCGGTGGAATCCAAGACATGCGTTTCGTCCTATTTAGGACTCATCAGTTGGATGTACGTGCATCTCAGAGCTAATTTTTACTCTGGGCCTCGAACCCAGTACCGTTCTCTTCGAATGCCATCGCTCTGTCCACTTGGCTACTGAGTCCTGATAGCCTCCTGCTCGTACGATGGACTGAGGTTTAAATTCACTTGGTATTATTTGCTTGTATCAACAACAATCGGAAGATACAAACAAATAATATAAAGTGAATTTACAAATATACATAGTTTATAAGAATTAAGTAAATGGATTTGATCATTTTCCATGAAGTTGTTTTAGAACAAACAATTAACTATATTCCACATTAGATCAGATACGTTAACGTTCATTTTCGTCTGTTTGAATAAGAATGTAACACACCATGTGTTTATCTGTTTCTTAAATAATTTTGTAATGTTTTTCTGACAAGATAAGTGCCTACCATTAAGAGAGATCAACGAACCATAAACAATAAAAGAAATATGCCAACAACGTATATTGGTCGGCTATCTAAATGTGAAAAGGTGGCTCAATAATTAAAAAGTCTGATTTTTAGCCAGTAAGTCACAGGATTAAAACACTCCACATCTACTTTGGTTTTGGCAAACGGGCAGCATCACTAAGTCTTACATCAACAGTGTGGCTCAGAATTAAGTACACGGATCTGTACCTGGTAAATAACTCAGACCACGCTCTTGAGTGACATGGTTCAGGATCGATCTAATAATACAAGTTCATTTACGAATTATCTTTTTCTCGATCCTAAATTCCAGTAATCCTGGATACATAACCTTTCATTTTGTCCCTTCGAACCGAATTCCCAGTGTTGTCTTTCTCGCTATCATTAACGCAATATTATTTCAATCTTTTTTTGTTTTTTATCTTACATTTATCTCGTCGCGCTAATGGAGTACGGAAGCATGAGTCATAGAATATATATACCAGGCCCTATGTTGATGATAACTGACTGAAATAGTTCAAGTAATTTCATTACTAATAAATATTAATACAGCTTCACATAAGTAATTTATCTCATTAGTCAAAAGACCAACAGATTTTTGCTGGAAATCGAAACAACGAATAAGCTCTGAAATTTATTGAGATCTTATGGAGTTTAACTACCTTCAGACACAATTTGTTAGTCCTAATGTATTATGACGGTTCCTAAGTATAATTAAAAGCACCTTTTTATAATCGGCATTAGAAGTATGTGAATATGATGTTTTGTTGGGAAGCAAGAGAATGAGAAACGAATAGAAACTGAAAGAATGATGATTATTATAAATTGTTATAGTTTGAAACATTATTCGTTAGTAAAATAAGACCTCTGTTTTAAATTAGTTTTGCATTTCATAGTAATATGTGGCCTTTGTTTATAGTGCAATCTAATTACAAATTTTGGTGTCTTGCAAGGATTACGTTTAGTATATAATTACAAAAGTACTTTTCAGTATGGGATAATTTTGGACAATAAAAATGTTAAAGCATCCACAACTAAATTTATTATGAAAGGAAAGTTGATTCACACGATGACTGTAACATTTGGTAATTAATTTTTTACCATTTTTTTGAAGGTAATTCTACAGTTAGTGGCGTGGTGGTATATTTACTAAGGCATTTAATTACCAGTCACCCAGTCCTAGGTTCGAAAACTATCCCTGCCCATTTCAGTTTGGGCAACTGAGCAGTATTACTGGCCCTTACCCTTAGATTGTGGTTCAAAGCCATGTATCTGGTGAAAACATTTATGAAAAAACGAAGAAATGTCCTTATTATTAGACCTATAAACTGTACTGATAGAAAAGGTAGAAGAATATGACGATAAGTGGTGTAAAACATCACTTTTTTATCATTACCAATATGTTGAATAGATACTGAGATCATTATGCAAAATATTCCATGACTTAAAATAAATCCATTACTAAATACTGTATTTTTATTCGACTGCTACTAGTTAATACACAATGAATATGCACGGGAAAAGCTTACCAAAACGATAGGAAGCATATACAATAAATATTGATGGTCTTGTGTAATACGCCAATCGCGCCAAACTTGTAAAATGAATTTCGAATTCAAATCTTTCCACTTATCAGTAGGAAACATTATGTAGGCGTTAGTGCATCGCCAAGGTTCATCTTCCGGATCACCAAAATCATGAACAACCGCACACTCGGAACTTCTGGATAGCGTTTTCCCATTATAAATGTAATAGACTGAAGTTGAGTCTTCAGCGATAGCCAAATCGGCACAATCAAAATTTAAAGCCAGTTGTATTTTAGGCCATAATTTGATTAAAGCCCATGATGCATCATGATGTACATCATATGTATTGTACATTCGATATTCATGACCTAAAATATAAAATAAAATGAAGAATCTAAAAATAATTAGACGAGCATAAAACTTGAACCAGCTGGAGAATTATATTAAAAATCGATTGAGAATGCCAATAATGTGCTAATGTACAAATAATATTCATGAAATATATGGGAATTCAACTTTAGAAGTGAGATTTCCTCAGAATATGTTACAGAATTTTTAAGTTTGTTTTAGCCGTGTATTTTATTATTTTCTTCATTTCTTGTATGAGATTATTGAACATCATTTTAAAATGACATTTTGTCATTGATCAACAAATAAACACCTAATAAGAATTTCGGACTACTGAGGAAGCTTACAGTGATGAGTAGAATTCTGGTGTACGTAACTTTGTTGAATGTACGCAAAGTTCAGATAACAAATCACTTGGTGAAAAGCATTTATAGCATAGTAGCAGGTTAAAATGTTAAACAAATGGTTTGATTGAAGTGGAAATCAAAAACCAAAATCTAGTTGGTTCTAAAATGGTAATTTAGGACGCATTACAGCAAATCAATGTGAAATGTGCAAATTGTCAGCGGAAAGTAAATTTCAACATCCGATTAGACACATAACTCAATATAAATCCTACCACTTTTAAAAGCGAATGTGAATTATTCCTAAGAAATTTACATAACATATATTAGAAACTCATTCTTAACAAATCAACTTAGGTGAAGGGTACGTTTTTAATTAGTGAGCAAGTAGACGTTTAGACAAGTAGTCTTAATTGCACAGGGCGATGCTTAATATAAACTTTAGAAGTTCTTGCCTCCCAATCGATCGAAAAGTAAATATTCTGAAAACAAATATGAAAAATCCTTTCATGTAAACAATTAACTTATTACCTACCTTCAAGATATCCAAATAAACCTATTTCACGTGATAATCTAGCACGATGATCCCAAGAGTCGACTTTCATATCTTCAGTTACTGTAGTTGGAGTTTTAATTTTGCGACCAGTTAACTTATACGGGTCTAGATCTACACCATTTTTGTAACTTCGTACAAGGTCTAGTGGTATACAATTTAGCACATCTGATTTAAAACAATCAACTTGAATTGGATCTAGCCATACAGTTCCACCATCACTAAGATAATATAATTCATTGAATAAAGCAGACTTATACCAATTTGGAAGCGATCTGTATGGGGTGAAGAAACGATTGTATTAAGCAGAACAAAATGTTATGAAATCAACTATATAGAACGCAATACGCAATGGTTACAGTTGTGATGACATTTATGACATAAAAAAATAGGTTTATGAATCACATTATAGTAATATTAAAATTACGAGAGTACTTAAGTATATATTGCTTAACTAAATACAGTTTTTCACGCATTATTCATTACATTTCACATTATCATGAGAGCTATACTTAGTCAATTGAGGAGACCAGAAAATTAAATAATTTAGAATTAATAATTGTTTAGAAGAACCAAGACGTACTGATTATGATCCATATTATATCAATACATATATCTCCGAAGTATGTAGAACATCGAACCACTAATTCGTGGTAATAATTAATATGACATCAGAGAGTTAATAACACGCAACAACAATGAATAAAGTTTGAAACAAGACATACAATTAAAAGTAAGACTACTTATTTAAGCATCGTCATCTTGTACAAGTATTAACCAAAAAATTACATGCAACCAATAGGTTCATATAAACAATATGGAATCTTGCTCAAATGTACGTCAGAACAGGATTGTCACAACAAGGGGAAGTGAAATATCAACAATAAACAATATATTTAGTAATTCAGAACTAAAGAAAAACTACCAAACGGATGAAACCAATCTCATTTCATTAACTGATATGGCATTTTAACCTAATACTTACAGTTTTACCTTAACATTGATCATTCAATGGCTCGAGCACACACAAATAATGCTACAATGCATCTGTGAGCAGAAATGATACCAATTGATAAAAACATTGTTTGTTCCCCAAGTTCAGAAATTTGAAGGGAAATAAAAAATCAAGCAATATACCAGTGACCTTAACAAAATCAAGATAATTTATTTCAATTTAATTCAACAATACATTTACAGATGAGATAGGCGTGATAAGCGCGGAAACAACAGAAACACTTTACTTTAGACGTTCTTTACCAAGATCCGATATCTAACATGCGAGAATACAAAAACTTACTGGTTGTTAAGAATAGGATTTTGCCAATCCTCAATTTTCTGGACCCATTGCCTCCAATTATCTATTGCATGTTTTAGTAACAACTTAGCTCCAGGTATTCCGTCAACAGGAAACCAACGAACATATCGACTGTTAAATTTTTTTAAAAACATAAAGGGAATGCACAACATCAGTTAAATCATCAACATAAAAATCTACATTACAGTGAAAAGGTCTCTGAATTTATGCACATATTTTGAAACAACAGTAATTTAATGCCGATATTTATATGCTGAATAAACTAAGAACAGTGGGTTGTTTAGTCAAAACTTTAATTCATTCAAGCAAACTGATCATGTACATTCTATGGGAATGTAAATTTGTGAATAGTGCTTTGTTTAATTAAACAAAGCTTTCCCAACATTGTAAAAACCACAAAAATTAGATATTGGTGTTTCCAAGACTAAAGTCTAGAATGAGTACTAACCTTACGACTAGTACAAGCCTTGAATGAATTGACGATATACAGGGCAACAACACTCGAAGAGTTAAGTATCAGTGTTCGTAATAAAAGAAATTTTGGTCTTCTATAATAGAGAGTTTAACAGGTTTATAAAAAACAATGCTACTACAACTTCGATAAGCATAAAATGAGGTAACATATTAAAACAAAAGTAGGCGGTGCAAGTCTTTTCAAGGATTTTGGACTGTCATGGACAAAGAGATTTAAAAGATTCTATTATATTAACTATATCAATGGACTTAAGTATAACTGTGATTCACAACTGAACTCAGTTCCTCAAGGGGCGATTTTAACATAAACTTCTCAATAGATGTAAAACAAAATTAAATAAGAGTTTTTACTGTTTAAGCTATGAATAAACGCGCTTTGCAAAATGATCATATGATACACTGGTGCAACCACGGAAATAACAAAGGAATGGCTGATAGGTGACTGATATATGTTACAAAAACTTGGCCTTCATTACGGTATCACTAATAATATATTGTTTCTGCAAGAAAACAAATATTGAATAACTACTGCGTAAGAATTGGATTTAATAAAATATATTGCGAAGTATTTAAATTTTGCAATAAGTAAGACAACGACTGGACTTGAAACTTTAGAATCAGTCGTAGATATTAACTATTATCGACAGTGTAGATGAAAAACATAACTATTTATAAACCATCACTAAACGAACTGAAAAATAAAATAAATTTACGTACCGAGTATAAACAACGTCACCTGTTCGAAATTTAACTATTGGAGAATGCCAAGTGATGGCGAATTCAAGTTCGCTTTGACCAGGATTAAGATTATTAGCGATGTTGCATCGGGGTACATTAGTTGTGGCGCTTACAGCGATCGCTAGTTTGGGTGATTTCGTGGCTTCAGAATCCAGTGGCACGGTATAACCAACTAAAAAGAGAAAAATAGTGAACACTCGCATAAAGTGGACGATACCCGAGTATAGAGACTACTAATTGGCGCAAAAATTAATTAAAAAACATCAAGATTAGATTTTCATTTTGATATTTAAAGAAACTTTAAGTAAAATGTGAGTGAAGATATCACAAAAGGACATAAAAATCTGGGGTACTCATTGAGCAGAAGAGCTGAGTGGAAAAAAAGCAATAAAGTAATCAAAAAAGAATGAAATCATTTCATATGTATTTAATTTCTAACGACTCAGTAGCAAAAAGCACAATTTAAACGCCCTTTCAGCATAAAAACCACATTAATTTCATTCAGAAAGTCTTTGTGAATATGTCTTTGTTTGTACAAAACGTCAAACAGTTAACAAGAAAATTAACAGAAAGACACCTATTTGAATTTATACTCTTTTCCAAAGTCACATCGACCAACAGACCATGCTAATCTAGTTTGTAAAAAACTATTTTTTGGCTACACTTCAAGAAGTAGATGAACTTGAAAACATTTGTTCAAAATAATTGACAACCGTATAAATACCATCCAGTTACGATAAGTTGTATAGCTAGCAGCAGTATCCAAGATGAAGATTTCTTCAATCTCAAAAGTTATAAGATATATTACTTGATACTGCAGAGTGTTATTATTATTATTATCATAAAAACCAAACATATTACTTCATAAAGGGGACTAAAATGTATACTTCATATGCGTCAGTGTACTTTGTATTAAGTGTAAGAGTTGAAGTAGCACTAATAGATTAAGTCCATATTAATAATCAGTTTTATTTTACCAGTAGGTTTTAAATAAAGTAAACAATAAATCTAACAACATATTTTTCCCTATTACTTTATATTAACTGATGTCAGTTCATACGCAAAAATATGAATTTTAGCAAAAAAACTGTGGCTATTTTAACCAAATGTATTTGATACACATATCACTAAAATTAATAAAAGTTTACAGTAATTTTCATACTTGAATGGAAATCAGAAGGTATTTGACCATACTGAAGATTATTCCAGAATTGTGAAGCAGATGGCGCTTTAGTGTAGGAAAGATAAGTTATCAGATCTGAGTGACCATTGCCGTTAACTTCAGGATTATGTCTGGAATCATGCAAGGTACCTTGCAACGCCTTATCGTGAAAGCAAAAGCCTGGACACCGACTCACTTCGACCTTAAGATAAGTGAAAACAAACAATAAAGTTACGGAAGAACGATCTTTTACAAATTGGATTGAAATAAGCAACATATTCAACAAATTTGACTATTTAGCTGATTACTAACGTGACAGTATTAAAAGCATAATTTTGGTGTCATGCACGAAAGCACTTTGGGTCGTAAAGTAGGAATTATTACAATTAATTGCAAAGTAGGACAGGAAGAAGATATATCCACATATCACACCAACTACAGAAGGAAGGAAAACAGAAGTATTGACTACAGCGTAAGAAATACACTTTGGAAAGAACGAATGGAATAGGAGAGTAGAATCATGCAATAACACTAAGCTCTAGATTTACAGAAAAATGAATTTAAATGAGACAGATTTTCGGTCACTAATTAAGCTCATCAGACTACTCACCTAGTGAAGTGACTACACGTGCGCAATCCCTCAAAGAAATTTGAGCCTTTTGTTTCACCAGTCGATAATAAGAAAATGTGCACTTCCTATTCTTATCAATAGCTCGTCAGACAACAAACATTACAGGACTCAATAAACTTAGCAGCAAAAAAGTGAAATCTAAAAGTTCAAAACCTGACTAACTTTTTCGGATTTATCGTTTTTCAGATTAATTTAAGTGCCAGGTGATTATGAAAGATAACATTTCAGAAACTACTTGAAAACAAGATTTCTCTATGGTTATCAACAACGTATTAATGTCCTTGCGCTGAGATCACACAACATCACTAGTATTTTAGTCAGATTACTTGATGATACTGTGTTATCACACTTAAAGACTACTATATTTACTTGATTAATCCATCTATTACAACGGTAGTTTCACTAAGCCATTTAAAAAAAAACAAAGTAGTGTTCTATTATTTTCAAACAAAACTAGGTTCTAATACACAGTATAACATTCAAGTAGTTAATCAAACTCATGGATAGGTAAACGCATCTTGCCCTCGTTTTGTCCTCAGAGCACTTAGAAACAAAACACACTTGTTTCATTCAGTTGAATTTCAATATATCAATATATCCTTAGAAAAATAACGTAGAGTTTAGTGAATAAATCAGACCACCCCTTGTCAAAAAACTACAAAGAAAATAGTATTGAGTAATTTTAGTTAAAAAGTACAATTCATAGGTCACAAAAAAAGTCATACGACTGTATTAAATTCATGCACTCCGTAAAAGGAATAGATACGCTACACAATTTATGCGATTACAACTTGATTTACTAGAGTTAGAATTAAAAATTATCATACAACTGAAGAACAAAATTCGTAAAAAGTATAAAACCATCGGTTAAATGGAGGGTAAGATGGTTGAGCAACATATCAAAGGTTCAAAAATAGTCACTGCAAGATAACTGTAATCATCAATTAAAAGCATGTCGAATCAATAGTTCTATTTCTCTTAACCAAATTATAACCGGGAAAACATTACCGAGAAAAATCCACAGTTCATATAACATGTTTGGCGATTTCAGAATGTCAAAAACACTATCATTGAAGAAAATCAAAATGTATGCTATGAATCGACGTCAAAAATCACCTCAAAAAAGGATGTAAAGCATTTTAAAAAGGGCTTTTAGAAATCCTACTCGGTATTCTATTAATTTTACTTAAAAAAACTGATGGAATAACACGACTTCAGTGAGAAAGTACAAAGAAAATCTAAGGTTATTCAGGGATAAGATTTATTTCTATGGCTATACACATAAATCGCACTAACGCACTTTTCAAATAAAAAGTTGCGAAAAGATCAAACTACAAGAAAGATGCACCAAAATATTAAGCCCAATAGGTAAAACTATTATCTAACGTATATATATTGAAATTGAACATTAAGTAAAATTATTCTTAAATCAGCTAACCACGAAAGATTAGTCGATATTTTTAACCTTTTATTACTGACAACTCAATTTTAAAAAATGAATGGAGATATTCTAGTGGGAAAGACTATTATGATAAACAAACGAATATACAACGCTGAGTCCTTTATTTTTGTAAACAGCAAACATTCAACCAAAATCAGGAAAGAGTTTATTGTTTTTGGTGAAAAAGATCATGCCTGATATCTGAGAGATGAACACGAAAACTAATAAAAAAATGTTCGAAACGTTGACATCAGATTAAAATCTATCGAGAATTGAAAAGTCAATAAAATACTTTCCTT
The DNA here is from genome assembly GCA_944470205.2 of Schistosoma margrebowiei. Taxonomy (NCBI): domain Eukaryota; kingdom Metazoa; phylum Platyhelminthes; class Trematoda; order Strigeidida; family Schistosomatidae; genus Schistosoma; species Schistosoma margrebowiei. The sequence continues at coordinate 32,202,103 of OX104025.1, forward strand.
GTCCCCAAACTGATGTAATGAATATTTCTAAGAGTTATTAATTAAAATTATTTGTCGAAAGATGGAATAAAGAGTAAACTGGTTAGAAAGTAGTCGAAATCCTGAAGAAAACTGAATGGACGATTCGATGCATGACACTACGAAAATAAGTACTAGTATACATAATTCAATCTTCACGAGTTGAGAAAACATTGATGGGCAACTTACTTTGTCCGTTGATTTAGCTGCGATACCAAAACAACAAGGTAGTTCATCTCCAATAGTTCTTTCTAAAAGACATCCCAGTACATTATCACCAGCAGAAAAAGCAGTGGATCGTTGAGAGTAAACTGGAGAAGCATTTTCCGAAGTGGAAACATGAGTATTAGCAATATTTTCGTTGCTCTTATTCCCGTTCTCAGATTTGGAAACATCACTTGATTTAGATCGTTTACGAGGATTGGGGCCATGCCATGAAAATGTGATAGTAACTCTTAAATCTTCATTATTCCAGCTTATAACTTTCCAATAGAATATAGCAACCGGAAGACATGTTGCCTGATAGTCATGCGGTATAACAGGGGATATCTAGATAAACAAGATTTGTAAGAATGAACTGATACAATGTTTTTTTTGAAAAAATAACGTACAGTAGGATATTCAATACAAATATGTGCCACCAGTTAAAATCATTGTGCATTATGGAGTACCAATGGGGTATGTAACGGGTTTTGAATAGAAATAACTAAAACGTACTGGGTTTCTTCAGAAAATAAAATAGAAAAATCCGTTATTCAGACACACAGTCAGTCAATGAACAGTTTTGTCATGCGTTAATTAAAAAAGATATTAACCATGAACTTTTCGTCTCATTAACATCAGAATTAAAAGAGGACGCAGCAACTTCATTACTAATTTGACTACCTAGTTACAAGACGTTGGCTAAGTTATGATAAATTTATATACATTTACTGCTTCGTGATGGTGAGTTTACAATAGCTGAAATGAATACCATACATGCGTTCTTTTTTATTTCCATTTACTCCGCTTCCTTCGATGTTTTCTTTCGCAACTTATGTTTTGAATAAAATGTCATACTGAAGGTAATAAATTCAACATAAGTTACTCCATAATTAAAATTGAATTCTTTAATACTCTTGTCATTATGACATGACTTCATTTATTTACAAATGAAACTTTGTTTCAAGTGGATCTCTTTATTGTTACCAAATGATAGCATTTTAATTGAAACCATGAACCGATCAATGTTAAACTACCATTGAAAACCTGGAAGCACTGGATGTCTGTTTCAACTTTGTGTGAAATTCCTCAGCAACGCGCATCCAAGACGCCACACGCGCGACTCGATCCAAGGGCCTTTGGTTTCGCGCGTAAACGCTTAACCTCTAGACCATTGAGCCGGTATCCAACAGAGCTAACGTTCAACCTCAACCAATCCAAACAAAAACATGTCAACATGAAAAATGTTTGCACACATCCTAAAAGTCATTTATTTGTGGAGCCAATATCACCTATATTTAGTTTTTTCTTTCACTACTTTTAAAAATAGAAAAAATGTCAATTTCAGTATTGAAAGACAGTCAAATTAAAACTCCTTTCAAACTCACTACTTATTACAATTACAAGGATATCTAAACTATATACCAATAAAATGAAATATTAGACTGGTATTAAACTCGTTTAAGTATTTTACCTATCAACCGAAAACATCAACGTTAAAATCTAATGTTTCATTGAACTTTCTGTACCTGTTGGCAAACTAATACAAGTTGAAGTTCAGGTATTTCATAAACTGTCCACGATCTAGGATATAAACCAACGTAATGACCATTTTCTGGATCAAAACCCCATTTCCACTTTTTTAATCTTTTGGCATTTGACGGAGGTTTCGTTAATGGTGACAGAACTTGATGATAAACAGTAACATCGTTTTTTCGGACTGTTACGATGAACTGAATGCGAATAAAATAAAAAGAATGCAGATACAATAAAAAATACTTATGAGACTTGAACTTTATGCACGAAAGTAAAAGATGTAGAAAAACCTAATTAGACATGAAATTTGCATCACAAGAGAAACAGTAAAAAAATTATCTCAAGTGGAACTAGTTAGCATAATAATTTGAAAGCCATTTTCACCTCTAAATTATCAAATCAAACCTTGGTAATGACACCTATTTAGAGAACCATTGGAAATTACTGATCATCGAGATCTAAATCAATAATACGAACTCGTGAGTAGCCATCACTCGGCTACGTTACCTCACTGCGTTAATCTTTCATTTAGAATCTTATTCATCATTCTTGAGAGCAGAAAATTTTGTTTAATCATATCACAAGAAACATCCTCTATAACATTTACACACTAAAATATTCCACTATTCATTTTAGTATTGCTTCTACTTTTGTGTGATGGTAAGGACTGTAGCGATGTGAAACAAAAAGATGATTTACATTTACTTATAATCAAAAATACATAAAACCCATTTGAACTATTAATATAACAAAACAATTCTGGATATGCATCAATTCTCAGGAGGAACGATAACAGAAACATATTTCTCCCAACTACGTTATTAAATACAGAAATAAATAACTGTCCTAACAACTGAAGATTATTCGATAACAAGGTGGACGGTTTCTACGTACACTGGTTATTATTTCATTTTTTAGCAAGATTCCATGAATCAAACTGGCAATCCGAAAAGGGAGTGTGTTATCTTGACTGATTTTTGTACTGTGTGTTCCGGTTTGGTTCAAGAATGAACTATATATATATATATATATATATATATATATATATATATATATATATATATATATATATATATATATATATATATATATATATATATATATATACCATCAAACAACTAGGGATAAAAGTAAGCAATTTTTATGTATTTTGTTTGACTTTTTATCCTAATTACAAATATGTTATTAAAACCCATCTATAACTGCAATACAATAACGCTCGAAGTACAACACTGAAACTATGTATGATAACATTTCATGGGACATCATTAAATAGACTGTAGTGATTTTATTAATGTAAATTCTTAATGCTAAAACCTCCACTAACAGGTGAAAGAATTTATTTATTTATTTAAACACTTAATTATTGGTACAAGAGGGCACAAAATATATATGCGCCACACAAAACAATGAGGATGGGAAGAGAAAAATGAAGGTAAGGAGCGTAAAAGAAACAAAAAAGAACAATAACGACCAGATTAGTGCAAGATAGTGTAATAACAATAATAATAATAGTGACAACCATAATAATGGGGAAAACGGAGAGGTACAACCAGAAGAAATCTTTCAGTTAAGAAAGATACAACCACTTTTTACGAAGAAATTAAAAGGTTACAGCAGGATCGCCACTGGCTTCTATTCTGAGCCATATCTGATAACGTCTTTAGCCACTGTGTCGTACCATCTCTCGGACCCCATAGGTGAAACATAGTGGAAGTTCAGTAAAAGATAGGGAGTATGGGTTATTGTTTAGTAAATGATAAATACATGTTCGAAAAAGTACAATAACCTTTTACCCAGATAACAACATTAAGTGAGAAGTGAAAATCGTCTGTGTTAACTCACTTGATCAACAGGTTGTACGTCGTAACAGTACATACCTGGTATCAGGCTTGAACGACAAAACTCCCCACGATATCCACGCCCGATAGAACCACTGCCAATACCTCCAATCGGTACGCCATATATGGGTCTCCATGGCACGTGAGAAACGGCATCAATAAAGGGCAATCGGTGCTGAATAAAACGCTTCTTTATGTAAAACCGGAAAGCGTATCTGAAAAATGAATAAGAGCGAAATTTCAAATATTTCCTGGATACTGATAAGTCATAATTCATTTTCCCGTTAATAGGTGCCAGGGAACTCCTACTCACTGCCTTCTCGCGGCATTACTGTTATTTACAAAATGAAGAGGACTAAAAGCGAATATCCGGCGCTTCAACCGTGTTGGTGGACACAGAGAGTTCACCTACGGGGGTTGATAAACCCTGATTCCAAATCAAAGGGTGCACATCGGCCCCAGCATCCCGAAGGAACAAATGGAGTATGAACCAATCGTTGGTAAGCGGCTGCCATGAGACTGCATCTCCTGACGTTGCTCCATTACCTTGTGGATCAGAAACTTAAGTCAAAGGCTCCGTGTGTAGCCCCCTAAGAAAATCACCTGCTTCAGTCTGAGCACCCGAGCAATATCAGAGACTACACACAAATCAAATGACATGTGGCGCATATTTATTTAGTGCCTCTGTACCAATATTTATGTGTTGAAATAAATAAATAACAGGTGTATTACTCTTACAAGAAAAATCAATAAATGTCGATTGCAGAAGTATGTCGCTAACAAATTTGCGATTTATGTAGCAACGTAACGTCTTTAGAATATTTCAAATTACAAACAACAGATCGCAGTGACCTTAGATTTCGCCCAGATTACCTTGCTAATAACCCAGAAAACATATACGAGTTCAAGGTAAGAACGAAGGCAGAGCATGCTTTAATGAAGTATTATCAACAGTTTACAGTTGAAATCGTGGTAACAACTACAACTTTACCTTAGAAAATAGATAGAATGATGCCCAAAAGTCATGCAAAAGTTTTAAAATTAACGATCACAGCCAATGGGCCGAAAATAATAAGACTAATTAAAGTTCCAAGTTGACTCATTTATTAATTTGACGAAGCTGGTATTGACAATGAAACGCCTAGTTTCGGATAAATGCTTATCGAAATTTTGGAACAAATGTTTGATAAGCCTAGAGAGTGATTGAAACTTTATACGCTACTGATTTACTAACCACGTAGATACTAATGACGATCCCTGTACGAAAATACTTAGCCTAACTGGAAGTTTACTGTAAAATTTGATTTTTATAAAACAACATAACCTGTTACGTTTCGTACTACTCCTTCGGACATTAGTCTGGAATTTTGTTGTCACAGCTAAATTTGCTGCATATGCAATAAATTTGTGGATTAGCCGCTTTTAACAACTGTGTAAGAATGAGTTTGATGATAATAAGTTTAATTGTGAGTGAAATGGTTACTTAAGCGTAACAGACGTTCTGCAGTTTAGCTTTTGATGTAAACCGAATTCCATAAAAAGAAAACGATATTGTTAACTAGTAAAGCGGCTGATTCATGGTCCCACAAGTTATTTTGAGTAATCGCGTATTCAGCTACATCAGTAATTTGATCTAAAACTGATTTCCGACAGTTACGATTGCTAAAGAACAATTTTACATTTTTATAATTCAATAGCCATGACAAATGTTTAAAGATGCTTGATCACCTATAACATGCGGCTGTAACTCATCTACCAAGTACAAGTTTTTGTACTGGTACTACTAGCCATCCTAAACTGGAATCGGAATCTAGTTCAAACGTTACACCTGTTGGTTGGAGTTGGATTACTTTAACTGCTAAACCATAGATGAACCAGAATCAAACTGGTTATTATTAAAAACGATAATTTATCAACTGAACCAATATTATTAAGATTCACGTAACACTTTATAACTGCTTAGGGCTTAAGGTATAAATTTAATACTAATAATACTTGTTCTGACTGTTTACTGAGATAACATTTTCCACCTTACTTGAAAAATGTTTACTAAAAACAGCACCCAATGTTCAAAAACAATGGTATGTTTAATAACTAACCGAAAAGTCATCCCCAGAATATCACTCATTTGCGAAGCCCGTGGCACGGTAAAAGGACGGCATTTTATTTTGTACTTATGATCAAAGCGAGCTTCCCATCCGTAGATAGGTACTATGCCAAGCTTTCTAATTACCTCCAAAACAGAAATTTGCGGTTCATCCATTGCTTTTAACTAATTTAAGAACTCAAGTGTATATTAAAGCACTTGAAAGTGATGGGCTATCAGTAAATATAATGTGCGACATGAAGCTATTTTTTCATGACTGAATTCAGTTTCGGAGAAGGTATGATCAGAATTGTGAATCTGAAATGTATCAAAGCGTTGAATAAACAGAACAATGAAATTCGGAATGTATGTGTAGTATTTATAACTGTACTGGTCAATAAGCAAACAATTAGGTAAAAAGAACCAGCTTATACTATGTTTATCTTATTTAAGGCAGCAAGTAAAGCTGTGGGTCATCTTGTATTTAAATTATGACTGAAATAATATCTACGATTGATGCAGAAATCAATTGTCAAGTCCAGAAGATTAGATGGGTAACTTCAAAGCAGATCATATCGGTTCATAGTACACTTTTCAGACTTTTCACGAGACAACTGCCATCAAGGAGAGATAATCAACACTTATTATCATAAAAATATTTATAGAATATCTTAATAACAAATCAGACGTTAACATTCGCATCTTTACATCAAGTCAAATGATGCTTCTTTTTCTCAATGTAAAATTTTACGTTAATGCGTCCCTAAATATATTTTAGTGACCATGAGTGTCATCAACTAATTGGACAAGTTCTGTGCATCTAACAATTACAATCGTTACCTATATATAGGTAATACCTATAGGTAGCGTTAACGCTATCTATAAATAGAGTCTTTCAGAAATTATTGAAAAAGCCTCTAAAGATATCGCAAGCAGTGACACTTGATACTGAAAATAACAGGCACAGTACTTGTAAATATAAATTATTTCCTGCTAATAAGTCACAGATGCAACTCAAATACTTATAAGCTCCGTAAGATAACATTAAACGTTCACGATAACAAAGCATGTAAACAAATTACACGTGTTGAATCAAAGAGAGCACTCAGAATACACACTAAACGGTGAAAAAGGTTAGCACATTAGCCCGTGATCCGGTTGATAATTTGAGATAATGCTAACCCCAAGGTTACTCAAAAGTCGTCAAGGTCAATGAACTATTAAACTTGCTTTACAAAAATAAGCGTCAACTACAAAAATAAAAATTTACCACCTATCTGCATTTTGTATTATTATAAATTTGGATAAAGCTCAACATTTATATTCTTAAATCAGTAAAATATGAAAGCAACATGTCATGCTTCAGGTGGTAGAACCCAATATATACAGCGTCCTTTTCACGAACTAGTATAAAACGATTGATTGTTTTTCGATTGCTTCTTTTTGCTTCTTAATGCTTTTATGTATTTGGTACTGTTCTATGGGTGGCAATATAGCTTACCGACTGCATTAATTCTTGTAAGTTTGGTGATTATTTGAGGATTTGTATATATTTAAATTTGAGTGACTGTGTTTGTCTCTGAACAGTATGGTGTCTTGATACCACCTACTGCCAAATAACAAAGCAGGAATTTGTTTTCAGTATGAAAATGATACGGTGATAATTGGAGTGCTAATAGAAGACGATTTATCCACGAGTATTAAATGAGTTTATTAGCCGGAAATTTGTAATTAGACGGAGTCGAACATCGGTTAGGAAAGGATTCCAAAGGAGGGAGACTGTTGACGGGGGGAAGTAAGAACACATTTGTGTGTTCGCTTTTTGATGTGCAATGTTTTAGGGTTGTTTTGAGTTGCGTTGCGATGATGTTCTCGAAATTCGTTCGTGTTGAGTTGGCTTGACATAATTAATACGTTGTGTTCCATTAACGGATCACCTCTTATTCACTTATAGCTAGGCGAAAAAAATCTCAGCTGTTGAAGTGTGTCTTGGTAAGATTTATGTTTGAGCTTCTCACCCATTTGACCCACATCTCTGTACTTCGTCTAAGTGATTTGTCCCTCTTTGGAACAAACAGGAAGGAACGATATCGTGGGCTTCAAGGTGAAGGTGTACGTGTAGAAATCAACTCAAAAGTGTTTACGTTAAGTTGTCTATGCATAAAGTAAAATGTTTCCTACGCCTTAGCTTCATACCCTATGTAGCTAGTGTTCAAGCTAAGGTTGAAGGCCCAAGGTGGAGCAGTGAGTTTCTATAGGGGTTGTTAAGCGTTTGTTTCGAATGAGGCAGGAAGTCCATAACATAGCACTTCAACAGCTTAAGTTTTAGCCCATGGTTTAGTGCTTATTTCTTTATTATTGTAAGATCTTTTATATGCTCATGTTAATCATTTTCACGTCCTGTAGACGTTCAGGAACTTACGTCGGCAGTGTCACTGAGCTGATTTTGTCTAACAGGTCGTTACTAAAGATCAAGAACAGGAGAAAAACCTAAATAGTACCTTGTGAAATCCTTGATGGCAAGGCCTTCTAACTCATATGGAATCTATTTTTTGTAGAAAGTCCTGTTTCTTTAGGTAGTGTCAATACCAGGATAAAAATTGAGTCAGTAAAACTCATCTCGTGGCATTCTTTATTAACTTTTTACTCTTCTGTACACTATGTTGACTAGCAATTAATATTATTTCTCCACACGTAACTTATCTACAACTCACATACTTCTATACTTTTCCGCCTGCTTTAATAAACAACTATCTTATAAATATAATGCTCCACAGCGTCTTATACCCTTGCCAAACATTTTGAACACATTCACAAGATCTAAAGTGTTATACGAACTTTAAAAAATGCGTTTCGTTTACGTGGAATATGAGAGCGGTGACTAGTTGTGTATGGTTGACCGCGGGCAATATTAGGAAGTGGATGTAAGCATTTGTCAATGCAATTTTACCACGTTTATTATGTGTCGATATCCGTGCCGTCGCATTCTATTTGCCTACGTTAAAAGACGAAGTCTTACAGGTAAGCTATATCAATTATGAAATGCCAACTGCATAGCTTATCAACTTCTTAGGTATTGTAGCAGATGGAAGTTACATAATACGCAGAACTTCAAATCATCGTTGTGTTTTAGTGCTTCATGAAATTACGTTTTTCAAGGTCAACCTACACCACTTTACTGAATTTACCAGAGGTTGTAAGTGTTGGTGGTCACCTTTCGGATTCTCGGTTCTCGCAACTATTTGGGTGTTTTTCATATCCTTTTCTAGTTCAAGTAGTTTCGTTTTGCCTATTGATATTCATCCCTCATTAGTGAGCAACTTAAGTTGCCTTAATTAGAACATAAATTGTGCTACACTTGTAAATCACGTGGCTGATCATTTCATAAAACTTGCTGTAAATTCTAAATCAGTTTACTGTCCATCACGCAGAGGTTCGGGTTGTAAAGTGTATTTTGCTTTCGGACACGCGCTCCTATCGGTTTTGTGGAATTTCTGATCTACGGGTGAAATTGCAATCTCCCGTTTTCGACGTTTTGTCAATGAATATTGACAGGTTTTTCCAAAGTGTTATAAGATTGTGGAAAAATATTGACAAAAACCCGAAGTTCTTTAGGATCTCTGAAAATATGCACGATTTTTCCATAATCAAGTTGGTCGGGGATCTTACCTCGACGTCGCATCCGTTTTTTTGTCCAGCGACGTTCCAAAATTTTGTACTACAGTAAAAAAATTGTGTACTAGATAAGAACATATGGTGAATTCTGTCTTCATTATGACCTTGATAGTGTCAGGGGCGTTATCAAGTTCGATAGTGTATCCCATGAGTGGGACGTGTGAATTAGTTAGTCTTCGCTTAAAATGCAAAGGACAAGAGCTGCTGATTGGTTTGGTCTATCGCAGTCCAAGATGTGAGGCAAATGAGATCCTGTTCAGCAGTCTCAATACTTGGTCCCAAAGTGTCGATGTCTAATCCTAGGGGACTTTAATGCACCTATGGTAGACTGGGAAAATCTGCAGACTAAATCGTCGGAGAATTCTTTCGAGCAGGAACTAGTTGATGGGATTATCACATGTGCTCTAGTGCAACATGTGAAAGAAGCGACAAGGTACGATCTGGACACTGAATCATCCTTATTAGATCTTATACTGACTCACTATGAGAATGATGTTGCGAACCTCCGTTATATGCCACCCTTAGGTAAAAGTGACCACGCAGTTTTAACTTTCGACTTCCATATAACTGTCAGTCATGAGGACGCGTCAGTCCAGTCCAGACCCAACGTCTGGAAAGCAAACATACCAGCCATCATGCACTCAGCATCGTTAATAGATTGGACAATAGACCCAGAGTCCTCCATTGAAACGGCCTGGGACGCATTTCGAAATTCATACTTAAAAGTTACCACACCTCACATCCCTTGGACTATACCAAAGGGACCGAAAAACTATCCACCATGGTTCAGTAGGGAGGTCCGTATTCTTCTCCGTAAGAAAAGGAAAATGTGGGATAAATTTAGGTTACTGGGGACTGATGAGGCAAAATCTCAGTATCGAAAGGCTCGGAACACTTGTGCCTCAACCCTCCGTAAGTCTAGAAAATTGTACGAAGAAAAACTTGTAAAGGAATCCATAGAATGTCCTAAACGCTTGTATTCCTATATAAACCAAAGGACAAGGAGAAAAGGAAATATTCCTGCTCTATGGGGAGACAGTACTGCTTCATCATTAGTGGAGGACGACTTTGGTAAGGCTCAAGCGTTCTCGAACTACTTTAGCAACGTGTATACCATAGAAGCGCCCTTCTCGTCAGCGCATACAGATCCCCCCATACATACACTGGATAGCGTGACCATTAAAGAACTCGATGTCTTTGGTCTGCTAAATAAGCTTGATATAGGTAAATCCACGGGGCCCGATGAATTACATCCTAGGCTACTAAAGGAATTATCTAACTTCGTTGCAAGCCCTTTAAGTACATGCTTTAACCTATCCGTTACGCAGGGCCGTTTACCAAAAGACTGGAAAAATGCCATAGTAAGTCCTGTCTTCAAAACAGGTACGAAACACAAACCTGAAAACTACCGCCCAGTTAGCCTAACTAGTGTGGTTGTTAAAATATTAGAAAAGATTATTAGGGAGGAGCTGTTTAAGTATCTCGATAGAAACCGGATCCTCTCGGAGAAGCAGCACGGCTTCAGAATAGGTTATTCTTGTCTCACTAACTTATTAGTGGCTCGTGAAAGCTGGTGCGCTCTTAAGGACCAAAAGTTACCTGTAGACGTCGCCTTCATTGATTTCAGTAAAGCTTTTGATAAAGTTCCGCACAACCGGCTGTTATATAAGTTAAGAAAAGTCGGGATTGGAGGCAATTTATTGATGTGGATAAAAGACTTCTTAGTTGGGCGTCAACAAAGAGTTCGGGTGAACTCAAAGTTATCTAGCTGGGAAACTGTGCTTAGTGGAGTGCCCCAGGGTACAGTTTTGGGGCCAGTGCTATTCCTCTTGTATGTAAATGACCTTCCTTGTCTCCTATCATCATCGGTCTTGCTATATGCTGACGATGTCAAGATATGGAAAGCGATACGATGTAAGAGTGATAGCTTAGAACTTCAAAATGACTTGAAGAAGTTATCTGAATGGTCTCAAACATGGCAGTTGCCGATAAATACTTCCAAATGTGTTGTGATGCATATCGGTCATCAAGGCACAAATACATACACGATGGATAACACTGAGCTACCTGTCGTCCAGACATATAATGACTTAGGCGTTATCGTTAGTCAAGACTTAAAGACTACTGCACACTGCCGTGCAATAGTCGCCAAAAGTTTTAGATCGTTATGGTCAATACGTAGGGCTTTTAGTCATGTCGACGCTAAGACGTTTTTGACTTTGTATACAGTGTTCGTTCGTCCTAAACTTGAGTACTGCATACAAGCGGCTAGCCCCTGCTTAAAAAAAGACAGTGAGCTTCTGGAAAAGGTTCAGAGAACGGCGACTAAGCTGATTCCCGGAATAGCAAAGCTTCCGTATGAATCTCGACTGGCCAAGCTGAACCTTTTCCCGTTATCTTATCGCAGAACTAGAGGCGACTTGATTACAGTCTACAAATTGCTTAGTGATAAATTTGCACCTAACATGCCCTCATTTTTCTTATCTTCCAAAACAGAGAATTTACGAGGACACTCCAAAAAAGTTCACAAGCCGAGAACAAATTACTTGTCAGCTGACTATCGACTTTCCCATCGAATGATCAACGAGTGGAATTCACTACCTCAGCACGTGGTTGAGGCCCTATCCGTCGACTCTTTCAAAAGAAAGTTGGATCAACTGAGAGACCACCATTGCCAGGACTAACATAGGCCATCGAGCCTCCTGTCCTTCCCAAACTGAAAAGGTTCAGCTTGGCCAGTCGAGATTCATACGGAAGCTTTGCTATTCCGGGAATCAGCTTAGTCGCCGTTCTCTGAACCTTTTCCAGAAGCTCACTGTCTTTTTTTAAGCAGGGGCTAGCCGCTTGTATGCAGTACTCAAGTTTAGGACGAACGAACACTGTATACAAAGTCAAAGACGTCTTAGCGTCGACATGACTAAAAGCCCTACGTATTGACCATAACGATCTAAAACTTTTGGCGACTATTGCACGGCAGTGTGCAGTAGTCTTTAAGTCTTGACTAACGATAACGCCTAAGTCATTATATGTCTGGACGACAGGTAGCTCAGTGTTATCCATCGTGTATGTATTTGTGCCTTGATGACCGATATGCATCACAACACATTTGGAAGTATTTATCGGCAACTGCCATGTTTGAGACCATTCAGATAACTTCTTCAAGTCATTTTGAAGTTCTAAGCTATCACTCTTACATCGTATCGCTTTCCATATCTTGACATCGTCAGCATATAGCAAGACCGATGATGATAGGAGACAAGGAAGGTCATTTACATACAAGAGGAATAGCACTGGCCCCAAAACTGTACCCTGGGGCACTCCACTAAGCACAGTTTCCCAGCTAGATAACTTTGAGTTCACCCGAACTCTTTGTTGACGCCCAACTAAGAAGTCTTTTATCCACATCAATAAATTGCCTCCAATCCCGACTTTTCTTAACTTATATAACAGCCGGTTGTGCGGAACTTTATCAAAAGCTTTACTGAAATCAATGAAGGCGACGTCTACAGGTAACTTTTGGTCCTTAAGAGCGCACCAGCTTTCACGAGCCACTAATAAGTTAGTGAGACAAGAATAACCTATTCTGAAGCCGTGCTGCTTCTCCGAGAGGATCCGGTTTTTATCGAGATACTTAAACAGCTCCTCCCTAATAATCTTTTCTAATATTTTAACAACCACACTAGTTAGGCTAACTGGGCGGTAGTTTTCAGGTTTGTGTTTCGTACCTGTTTTGAAGACAGGACTTACTATGGCATTTTTCCAGTCTTTTGGTAAACGGCCCTGCGTAACGGATAGTTTAAAGCATGTACTTAAAGGGCTTGCAACGAAGTTAGATAATTCCTTTAGTAGCCTAGGATGTAATTCATCGGGCCCCGTGGATTTACCTATATCAAGCTTATTTAGCAGACCAAAGACATCGAGTTCTTTAATGGTCACACTATCCAGTGTATGTATGGGGGGATCTGTATACGCTGACGAGAAGGGCGCTTCTATGGTATACACGTTGCTAAAGTAGTTCGAGAACGCTTGAGCCTTACCAAAGTCGTCCTCCACTAATGATGAAGCAGTACTGTCTCCCCATAGAGCAGGAATATTTCCTTTTCTCCTTGTCCTTTGGTTTATATAGGAATACAAGCGTTTAGGACATTCTATGGATTCCTTTACAAGTTTTTCTTCGTACAATTTTCTAGACTTACGGAGGGTTGAGGCACAAGTGTTCCGAGCCTTTCGATACTGAGATTTTGCCTCATCAGTCCCCAGTAACCTAAATTTATCCCACATTTTCCTTTTCTTACGGAGAAGAATACGGACCTCCCTACTGAACCATGGTGGATAGTTTTTCGGTCCCTTTGGTATAGTCCAAGGGATGTGAGGTGTGGTAACTTTTAAGTATGAATTTCGAAATGCGTCCCAGGCCGTTTCAATGGAGGACTCTGGGTCTATTGTCCAATCTATTAACGATGCTGAGTGCATGATGGCTGGTATGTTTGCTTTCCAGACGTTGGGTCTGGACTGGACTGACGCGTCCTCATGACTGACAGTTATATGGAAGTCGAAAGTTAAAACTGCGTGGTCACTTTTACCTAAGGGTGGCATATAACGGAGGTTCGCAACATCATCCTCATAGTGAGTCAGTATAAGATCTAATAAGGATGATTCAGTGTCCGGATCGTACCTTGTCGCTTCTTTCACATGTTGTACTAGAGCACATGTGATAATCCCATCAACTAGTTCCTGCTCGAAAGAATTCTCCGACGATTTAATTCGCAGATTTTCTCAGTCTACCATAGGTGCGTTAAAGTCCCCTAGGATTAGACATCGACCACTTTGGGACCAAGTATTGAGACTGCTTAACAGGATCTCATTTGCCTCACAGCTTGGACTGCGATAGACCAAACCAATCAGCAGCTCTTGTCCCTTGCATTTTAGGCGAAGACTAACTAATTCACACGTCCCACTCTCATGAGATACACTATCGATAAATGGTAAATGGGATAGCATTCCTAATGAATAGAGCTACTCCCCCTCTTTTGCGCTTTTGTGTTCTGTCGGCCCTTACTAACGTAAAGCCCTCGAAATCAAGTTCTATACTATCTATAGCCTGTGTCAGCCAGGTTTCTGTTACTGCGATTATGTCTGGCTTTGTAGAGTCAATCTGTACACCTAGTTCCGATCGCTTATTAAGTAAGCTTCGTGCATTGGTGTAACAGATCCGAAGCCTGTTTAAGTGCCTTCGTGTTTCACCCAGAGTGGCTTCGGCATCATTCTCTGTCGAAGTCTTACAACCCGGAAATTTACAATTTTCAGGTCCTTTTCGCCAGCGTCTAACCTATGTTGTAGTTCTTTCTCGACTTCCCGTCTTTTAACACGGTCTGCCAACGGTAGGTCCTATCGAATAAAGACTCCTGAACCCTTTAATTTGTGCCCATTTTGTAAAATTTGGTCACGTTCGTTCGAAGAGCCGAATACTACTTTAAGCAGTCTGGAATGATTTGGTTTCGAGTCCGCTAGACTCCCTAGTCTGTACACATTTAGCAAGGTGACCCCGGTCATATTTTGAGGCATGAGTTGATTAAGCAGCTGCCTAATCAGTACAATGTCATGAACTGAAACTGAACAAATGACATGATGAACAGAAGAATTCGACGAAGATTCGTTGCTCCCACGTTATTAGTAAACTTTTCTAAGTTACCTTTAGGCTACCAACCGTCATATTTTGGTGTTGAAATGGGGTTTAGTTGTTAGGATTGAGATACAGCTTCAAAATAATTCCTTACACTAATGTTGACTTAAATTCCGCATCCTAATACCTAAAAGTCTGATTTAAATCTGTCAAAGAATGGCGTGAGATGTTCGTTCACACAGTTTTTGTTTATATATGTTCTTATTTATTTGCTTATTGGTCTCACAGTTAACTGTTTTCCTGATTAGTTCAACGTTTTGAGAGTATTTTATACGTCCCCCCTACTAAATTTACCTATCACATTCTGTAATCAATTTCCTTGTTTAGTGTGCGCGCTATGACGCCGATGTCGCTTTGATCGTAATCCATTCATATTTATACTTTAGCTTCGTCTTTGTAACAGAAATTGTATTCATAACTTATAAAAAATCTTTATTGAAATGATAATCACTTAAGCGATGTCGAAATGGATTTTTCTGCAAAATTACATTAATTAATGCGTCATATTGAATTGAGTAACCCAAAAAATGTTTTGAGGTCGTAAACCTGGAAGTTGCAAAATTTGTCATTGCTTTTAATGTCCGATTTATTCTTTCGCTATTTGCGGCCATGTCATAAGTTGCTTCTTATTATCCTTAGCATAAAGCTTTAATGTTTACTAAGTATGACTTTCATATTAACTATTTCAGATCTCTTAAATACACTGGATATTTATGAAAAGTCTACATGTCAACACTTTGCAGAATTTTGGGTCGCTTTCCTTCTGTCTTTTTGAATTTTAAGCAAGACGCTAGGACGTTGTGCAATCCTAAATTGCTTCAGCAGGAATCCTTGTCATATAGTACAAACTTCAAGGCCGTTGAGGATAAAGGTCCTAAGCACACCATCATTGATGATAATGAACTGAGTTGTGGTCCAAAAATAAAAGTAGGATTTCAAGCTGAAACACAAAAGTTACTGGATATCGTCGCTAAATCTTTGTACTCAGACAAAGAGGTTAGTGGTAAATATAACATTTTATTTATTTATTTATTTCAACACATAGATAATGGTACAAAGAGGCACCAAATACATATGCGCCACACAAATCTCATTCGATATGTGTGAGGGCTGTGATACTGCCCGGGTGCCCAAACCGAAGCAGGTGGTTTTCTTAGGGGGCCACACCCCGAGCCTTCGACCTGAAGGTCTGATCCACAAGGCAGTGGAGCATCGTGAGGAGATGCAGTCCCATGGAAGCCGGTGACCAACAATTGGTTCATTCGCCATTTGTTCCCACAGGATACTGGAGCCCATGTGCACCATTGGTTTGGAATCCGGTTAAAGCGCCGGACATTCGCTTTTCGTCCTCTCATTTTCGTAAACAACACCCCCGCCACGAGAAGGCAGTGAGTAGGACTTCCCTGGCAGAGGCTATATACGCGTGGCCGTGTGAGAGTATTTCGAGAGGGAGAGCGGACTCTCCCCACTCTCGGCCGTACCAGGGCATTTGGGGTAAATATAACAGTATGTTAATGATTACATACCAATTTTCCAAGTTGTTCAAGGCTTTTCAAGAAGTTTCGACTTGGTATAACTCCTTAACTAAATATAGGTTTATATACTCTGCTTTGAGCTACATTTTGGATAAGAGCTAGTGATACTATCTAAACTATGAAGAGATGGGATGGAATTTGAACGTGCTAATGAATAGTTAAATGCCGATTCCTCTAACCACGATCATCACTTTCTTAAGCTGATATTTAGTATATTTCATCCTCTACATTTTTTTAAAGGATACATATAAGAAATTAATAAAAGACTTAGTGCGGTTCGTTTATGCTTGTTTCATTACTGTCATAAGTAACCACGGGATATATAATTTAGATACAATTTGTAGCACTTCATATACTACCACATTGTGTGACACAAAATCGAGTGTGATTGGAGTCACTTGTGACCAGCTGTTAATCGTTAAACAGTTCATGTGTTTGAGTAGTTTTTAGTTCTAGTAGTGACAGCAGATAATGTGAATCTACAAATAGTGATAACCGGAACTACCTATGCTGATCTGGGGGCATTTTTGGACTCATCACGCCGTTTTTTTTTTACCTTAGTTCTGGTGTACAACAAATTAGTGAGAGCAGTTCTGCTTTATGCTTGTCAGACTTCCAAGTTGAGGATATTCAGCAACTCTGTTTGATCACCATCGTCTCAGAAAGATTGTGGTCATCTAGTGGCTACACTATGTTGATAATACTGAGGCTCAGCAGTGTGTGGTTGGGCACAGTGACAGCAATTCACCTGGTGTTATTATTTTAAAACACTGTTTTTTATTGCTCGTACATCTGTTATGAATATTATCCTAGTGGGTCCAACCGTTCATTATTTGTCAACCCTAGGACTGGTTGATAAAAGCAGAGGTGGTTAATTCATGATATGATGCCGGGGTATTAAAGGGAGATGTATGGGACTCAAATCCGTCTGTCCATCGCGACTCCTTGGAGTCCTATAAATCAGTTACGATGTACATATTTGTGTACTTGGTCTCGAGCCACATCATAGGTGTGAGGGTTAGTGCTACTGCCCGGTTTCCCAGGTCGAAATAGATGGAGCGGTCTGCAAGACAAAAGTTTATTTTGATTTCTTCTATTTTCCCGAACCTCAAACCGGCTTGTTGAGCAAAACTTTAAAATTCTGATTTCTGAGATTATCTACACAATTTTTACATATAATGTCTTTTATATACTAGGGACCAAAATCCTCGTCAAACTTTGTTCATATAAAATGAGTTATAAATAATTTTATGTCGACAAACCCATTTCGGATAATACGTAGCATATCTCTGCCTGTGCAAATTATTATTTAAAAGTTTCTCAGTCTCTAGATGGTTCCAAATGTATAATCTTGTCATTTGAACGGAATTATCCTGGTTCTTACTATTTTATGCCCAGTTCTACATAGAGAAGCATATATATACTTCGCCGTGTTTTCTCTCAAATACATAGGGTTTGTTCTTCATCAGTTTATAAGTTTCTTACGCTATTTGGATATACTGCTCAGATATTTAATACTTAGCAGCATTTTCAGGTGCCATTAGAGAATAATTGTATGCTTTCTCAAAGCTTACACTACTGATTGATTTTAAGTAGATAACCATCCGATTCCAGATACTGTCTACTTTGATAGGGTAGTCGAGTTGTATCACTCTCACCTAGACACTGACTGCAAGCCGAGAACAAACATTTGTTTAGTAAACAAGTTTAATCAAAAATTAATTTTAGAATTGTTATACAAGTATGTATTTAGTAATGAAAGTAAACACATCGTTAGATTATTACAATTGCGCTCAAAATGTTCGCAATTTTTCTTTGAAATAGGTCATTTTTAGCAATCTTAATTCTGTAGGTTTTGCAATAAGCTGATATCCCCTCCCTTATTCATCCTGATGAAAGCAGTTTTGTTAGTTGTTACTTGTTACTTTTCAAGCAGTTGAACATCCTACGAATGGGATTTGGTCATTTTAGCTTCATCCTCATTGAAGTTCATTGTTTCATTGGTTTAAAAAGTAATACATTCCTGCTCTGCGGTAATAGTATCGTTTACTCCAACTTCAGTACTGTAGACAAAACTATTCTATCCTTTTTGCCTCTTCACTAACGAAAGTAAAAATGTCAGTTTTGCAGATGAAGGTATTCAATGTTGACCTTATGTAATCAATCAAAATACTTTAGGTCTTCGATTATATATCATTGGAAAATGATTAGAATATTTAAGCTGAGTATTTGCACATTCTCAACAAAACTCTTTTTCAGATAACAATAACGTGAAACAATGAGGATTCATAAAGTCCGAAAAAAAGGATCTGAACTAAAATACACTTAGTGTTTTTCTTACACTAATCATGTTCTAAATTGGTTATTGTGAGAATTTGGGTGTAACATGAAATATACAACGTAATTTGGATGGGATTTTAGTTTAACAGTCTCAGCTTGTATGTTATGTATGTATCATCAAATCGTGTATTTCTCTTTTCAGCTTGATGCATATCTAGCTCTTGAAGTAAAATTCGTATTTTTAGCACGAAATTTGTCCTCAGTAAAATAATTCTCCTAAATAGTGTATATCTTTGTCGAATCTATTGCAATATGGCACATGATTCCTTTATTCAACATCATGTGGATGTATATGAAACACACTCTTAGTGAATGCATTCCTAGAAAATCTAAGATTTACAAGAAAAAACCATGATTCATGTTTTTGCGGAGTCTTTGAGACTAATGTGATTGTGAAAAATTTATTAATTAGTTAATGTTAAAAAAATCCCGATTAAGTTTCATGATGAGTTCACTTTTTGACCTCTCCTTAATACCGACTCAATTCTTTAAAAGCAAGTTCTGTAATTGAAACTATCAAAAGATATGTTTTGCTTTTTTGTATCTTTATTCAGGTGTTCGTTCGTGAGTTGATATCAAACGCAAGTGATGCTATTGAGCGTCTGAGATTTCAACGCCTTTCTGGCCAAGTTTCATCCAGTTTAAGTGATGAACCTTTAGAAATACACATAAGGACAGATGAAGCGAAGAAAATTCTCGTCATTCAAGACACAGGAATTGGGATGTCTAAAACTGAGTTGGAAAAAAATCTTGGAACTATAGCCCATTCTGGAAGCAGAGAGTTTGTTTCTAGTATGACTGGTAACAAGGACAGCCAAAAATCTGTTGACATTATTGGTCAATTCGGAGTTGGTTTTTACTCTTGTTTTATGGTAGCTGATAAGGTAATCGATGTTCTATTTATTTAAGTACTAGCTTTTAATTATTGTTTCTGAAATACCTCATACAAGATGGTTAGTAATTCAATTTAATTCCTAATCAAATGTGAGATATGAGTTGTTAATGATAACCAATATTACACTTAAAACTTGACTAAAAAAGTGTTTTACACATTTGTATGTATGGTTAAGTTTCTTTTCCTGTCATTTGAGATCGAAAACAGTATTCTATCAGAACTAGGGAATTAATTAAGAGATCAACTATTTAATGTTTGAAACAACCTCAGCATCAATATGAATATAAGCTTGGTATATTATCCTGCCTTAAAGCCTTTTAATGTTATTAAAACTATAGAGTGATTTCTATGTGACTGTACTGCTAGTTTATCAAATTTGATATGACTTTACGTTATTGTAAAAGACTATGTTTAGGATCTTCATCATGCCTAATAAAAATTTCATTTGTGTTAAGCTAGAGCACCATTAAAAACCCGATAGGACTGAACGGTCGTTTCATTCTGGTATGGGAGTCCACAATAGTGCAACCGGCTCGTGTGTCCAACTTGATAATACTACAATCTACACAAATCCCCATACGAATAATAATCATGTGCTCACTAGTGACTAGCTTCAATATGGATTTCCCGAAGTTATGGTTAGATTTCGTGGCCAGTGAAGTCTAGTACGTGTCGGGTGTGAGACAGTTATCCACCTCAGACAATGTATGAAGGGCTGTGCAAGATCGAGGGCCGATCGAAGTTAGATATTGACACCGTTTGATACCGTCTCAGTGGTCTAGAGATTAAGCGTTCGTGCGCGAGACCTAGGGTTCTGGGTTGGAGTCTCGTGTGCGGGGTCGTAGATGCACCCTGCCGAGGAGTCCCATACAAGGTTGAAACGGCCGTCCAGTGCCTCCAGGTTTTCAACGGTAGTCTATCTTAGTCTAACTCATCGATTCAAGTTGAAAATAATTGGTTGTAACAAACTCAAGCGTGATGCAGTAGTGGGTTTTTTGAAGTTGGCACATTTTAAAGCAGCGCGAAAAGAATCGCGATGTTAGGTGAAAAGGATATAAAAAATAACACTAAGTATTGAATAGCAAGCCGCTGTCAATTAACAAGAAAATACTCGTTCGTAGCAGCTCTCTGTATGTAGGATTGAAAGCTAACGAAGTACATAAAGATTATACTGAAGAACTCCGAATGCTGTTATATGGTTTTTAATATATGATATGGAAAGATGTAAATTAATAAGACATGGCTATTTCTACAAAAAGTACCGTATTATCCCTTATAATAGAACTCAGAACTGCCGATCTAGCGTATTTGGATCTGACTTGTATATATAATTTATTTACAGTCGTCATACTATTGATGCCCTACTAATCTACAGTGGAAGTTTGATTAGCCTTAGTGGGTTGGTGTCTGACGAAATCTCAGCACGGATTCGAAGAGCTCGTTTGGCTTTTGCCCATTTACGTCACCTATGGTGAAGGCGAGATACCCGTCTATCAAGAAAAGGATGAGCATACTGCTCGTCAGATCGTTCTGTTCTACTTTACGGCTACAAAACGTGGTCATTAAGTGTAGACGAAAGTCGTAAGGTACTAGTATTTTATCAGATGTCTTCGAAATATTGCTCGCATCTACTGGGATCACCGGATAAGTAATGGTGAGGTTAGACGCAAGGTATTAGGGAATGATGGTTAATCGGTTGATGGAGTTGCAAATCTTCATCAACTGAGTTGGTTCGGTCACGTATGCCTGAACTCCGATTACGACGATGCGCAATGCTGACTAGTGTTGGAGACAGTTGAACGAAAGTTAGGGCTGCCAAACCAAAACGTGGCATCAGTCCTTGAAGTCACTGATTTCTAGTCTTAGCTATATTGGTAGGTGTAGACTACTTGGGTGGGGTTCGCGTGACTATCGTAACCAGTAGTTGGATACTGTGTGACATGGCTCAGAATCGATCACAATGGCGTGGGTGTATATACTCTTTGTCTTCCCTTAAACTGTGAGATCAAAATTTATACCTTTCGTTTTACGAACTACTTCTTCTTGTACTATATCCTTATACACAATCTTTTTTTTACATATTACTACTATTGAAGTAACTACTTGTATGAGTTTGGTGTTCATTTTGTTGTTATTTTGATAAAAATAGTTAAATATAGATTGATCATGGATTATATTTGACTCTCACTTTTGGATGTGTTTTTTAAATCACATTTTGCTGTTATCTGTTTGTATAGGTTGATGTTTATTCCCGCAGTCGCAGAGAAACGAGCCCTCAGGAAGTTGGAAGCCATTGGTCTTCTTCTGGTCTTAACGGAGAATATGAAATTGGTGATGCTGTAAATGTTAATCCTGGCACAAAAATTGTTCTTCAACTGAAGGATTCAGCTTCCGAATTTTCTAAAGAGGATGTATTGGAACGTATTCTCCGTAAATACAGCAATTTCGTTAGCACCCCTATTTATCTGAATGGCCGAAGAATCAATGTAATTGAACCAGTGTGGACTAAAAATCAATCAGAAGTAAGCAAATACATATGGGGTTCATCCTTTTCCCCTTTTTTAATAACTGCTATACTTTTTTCATTATTTCAAATAAAAGAACTTTATAATTTCAAATATTTAAGAGTACACGTCCTGTTTCATAAATGCAGTGGATTTATTTTATACTGAACACTATGTTATAATAAATGTAAATTTTTTCATGAATCTATCTTGATGAATATGCTTATATCTTTATTGACCGCTTTTGTGATGGTTTTACCATAGGATAAGAACGATAATATATAGACGTTTTTAGTCGGCCATAGGTAGCATAAAACCTAAATCACGTGCCCGTTAGTTCAACAAGCAACACTATAGCTCAGTGAAATAAAATTATCAAGGTAATTGCCATAGTAGCAGAAATAACAGTATCAGTGATAACAGAAAAGGTTAGGCGTAGAAAGTTTGATCTAAGAAAAATACATTTCTAAAATAAAAAGGTATAAGATTACTTTAAACTTCACGATCTAAGGCAAAA
Organism: Schistosoma margrebowiei; assembly: GCA_944470205.2. NCBI lineage: Eukaryota > Metazoa > Platyhelminthes > Trematoda > Strigeidida > Schistosomatidae > Schistosoma > Schistosoma margrebowiei. Next base: position 32,224,934 of record OX104025.1, read on the forward strand.
CAAAATGTGAATAGATCTGCGCTGTTGTGCCTGATCGTAAGCCATGTCACTCAGCCTCTAGCCATTCGTCACAGTAATCGCGCGAATCTCAACCAGATAGGTTGTACCCACCAACACGATTTAGTTCAACAGTCAATAACTTCACAGACTAATTGTTTTGGCTGCTCCTAACACTCATCTAACCTTCAGCTACTTTGATAAAGATTATACGTCGAGGTATCCAATGGTAGGGCACAAGTGTTATATGTCCAAGTCACCTCAGTCAATCAAGATTTACTATCTCATCAACCGATCCACCATCTTTACGTGGTATCCTAATTCTAATTTTAACATCACTCACTCTTTGGTTTCAATATACAGAAGAGTTTTCGGAGTAAAAGTTCAGTGAATTCCAGCCGATTAATTGTCGTTCCTTCTTGAACTACGTCACTATTCATATTTAATTATTGGCTTTCCTGTTATTCTTTTTTCCTCCAGGTATCTGATGAAGAACATAATTCATTCTACCAGTATCTTTGTGGTAACAAGTACGATAGTCCACGTTACACTTTTGCATACAAAACGGATGCACCGATAAATTTGCGAGTACTTTTGTATGTCCCAAACTGGAAACCTAGTATATTTGATATGGCGCGGGATTCGGACAATGGTGTGGCACTATACAGTCGAAAGGTATGTTATACACATCATTCACAAATTAATTTAAATAACCTATTCAGTATTAAATCTATGGAGTCATTGTAGTACGAATAGTGGTCACTGCGTATAATATCCTAGAAATCAAGTCGTCCACTCAGTAGGTTATTTCTGAAGGCTACTATGGTTTCAAGCTAAACACCATCGCAGACTGATATGTGTTATTTATTTGGAGATCGCCAATTTTCTTTCCTTGAATTGATTTATTTTGCTTTTTTTGCTTAATAGGTTATGATAATGAATCGTACAGAAGTACTTTTACCGAAATGGCTACGTTTTCTGCGTGGTGTTGTTGATAGCGAGGATATCCCCTTAAACTTGAGTAGGGAATTGCTGCAAGACAATTCACTTATACGTCGCATCAACCGTTTGGTAACTGTCAGGTTCCTCAAATTTTTATCTGTAAGTTGACCATAAATGTTTTCTGTACATTTCGAGATTATTTCTTAATTGTATGAGACAGGAAAGCGAAAACGGGTTGTTAGTAATCATGATCAAATAGGATCGTAATCGTAGGGTTAAAAAGATTGTCTCTTGAGCCCAGTTTCACACGGCCTTCTTGTGAGTTGTTTTGCTGGATACTTCTCAGTCCTTACCACCGCACTGGAGATCCATGGAGAAGGTAAGGCGTGCCATTTTGGGGTCGACATTTTCTAACCTGTTGTGGGAAGACTATCAATGGAGATACTTGTTATCTTACTACTGCAACACTAGTATTTTTGGGAGTTCGTCTTTACTTTTGAATTCTAGATTTTTTGCTTTTGGTCTTACAGCTCTTCAACTGACCTGCTTAGCACGTTAGAATCTCAAAAACAAACGTTCCCGTCATTATTGATTTACAGGCTTGTAACGACAGATCAGCCTGACAACCACTTCATGATGGTACATATGTTTGGTCCTAATCTTGAGGTAAAGTGACATAAAATTGTATGTAACATCGTGGTGACTCATATGTATCTGCTAATTTAGTTGCTGACCGAATAGAGTCACTCAAAGGATTAAATGAAGTCCATCCATTTATACAGATAGAAAATAGCCTTTCTAGATGTTCTACTTTCAAAGGGACTAAATAGGTCACTAAGAGGAAACTTAGACAAGACAACTACTTAGACTGGCCAATATACAATTTTCCTTATTTTTGTTCCTCTACAATATAAGAGGAACATGATTAAGACCTCAATTTTAAGAATCAAGACCACATGCTCTCAAGATGCGGTTGAAAAAGGAACAAAGGCATTCAGTGCTACTCTGAAAAAATGGATATCCGGAGAAATTTGTAAATAAACATCTACCAATGAAAAAAAAAGCATAAAGAATTCCTAACTGTGAGCGAAAAGTCTATGTATACGCTTACAATTTAGAAGTTGTGCACCCGGTGAAATGATAACATTAAGGTTGCAAAGAGCAACCCAAATAACCTTTAATGCAGGTAAACTACAATAATGTTTTCCAAACGCCCGATGGTCACTCTGAGATTAAAAGACAAATTACCTAGACTAGCTACTTCTTCATGCATCTGTCAATTCAAATGCTCTTGTGGGGCATTTTACATTGACAGATGTTCTGGGGATTTGTATTTTCGTGCTCGCGAGCATCTCCCAGTGTGGTTACGCAAGGGTGCAGTTAAAACTGCCAACAACTCGATTTTAGCTCATTTGGTGTAAACACGACATACAACCAATATATAGAAGTCATTTATAACAATATATCGTTAACAGAAATCTGCGTAGACCGTCAGAATAACAAGCCTTTAGATGGCTGGAACAGCGGCTATTTTTGAATCAAAAAGATGGAGCTTTGTCTCCAAGAAAAAGATATGTTCAACCACTTCATTTACTTTGGCCAATTTCTGGCCTAATCAACTGACTATCATTTTGATAATGTGACGTAATTCGATTACGAAATCTTGAATTTTTATTCAAATCGAAGAATAAAGTAGAAGGAACATCTCTGTGTCAAGTGCAAACATTGGAGTAAACCGAGATGCATTACATAATGTTCTGTATATTCATTAAGCTTTATTTCGTTACTTCGTTAAGATTATATAGTTCACATGTACTATTAGTATCTCAAACTGTAATCTTCACAGTTATATAATAGTTTTTAAAGTTTCTAGTTATAGACTTTATATTGTATTCTCTTCTACAGCAACAAGCATCACGGGAAACAGACAAATTCATTAGCTTTCTGGATGACTATGGTGTTTATTTGAAAGAAGGCTTAGTAATTGAGGGAGATCAAGAATTACGCGAAGAAATAGCTAAACTATTACGATGGGAATCTACTGCCTTACCTCCTGGTCAAACTACTTGTTTGGATGAATATGCTAACCGAATGCGTTCAGGTCAGAGAAATATTTACTTTTTATCATCCCCCAACAGACAACTGGCTGAGAGTTCTCCATATTTGGAAGCTGTCCGCAAAAAAGATCCAGATATTGAGGTAAGTACTGTATTGTATTGATTTCATGTAAATGTTAAAATAATGACCGTATATTGTGTTATTATTGTTGCTTAATTTCGATGGAAATCAACAATTCATTCTCCCAATAAAATTTTTTAATTTTTCCCTTTTAATGATTAAATGAATTATTCTGTTCTAGTATTTCAATTTTCTTTATTAATAATCTATCAGTGGAATTGATTAGAAACTGATGCTATTGTTTTATAATAGCCACGGATTCCAAAATGTCCGTTTCGTCTTGTCAGCCGTATATTGTTCCATCTTAAAAAGTACTTTTCTGATAATTCATTCTAAGGATCATAGTAACGTAGATTTCGTTACACTAAATGTGGATATTTCATGTTAAGAATCCCTATCTTTTGAATGTACTGTTAAGTGGTATGAGCAGTTAGTTATTCATCATATGGGTAGAGAAAGCAACCGTAAACTAACTTGTCTCTGTAATTTGATCCTGGGTAGATTAAATTACTAACTATAGTCTAATGTGAACAGTGAACTGACTTTGCGGATACCTGGTTGTCAGTTTCATTTCACTAAACATTCCAAACGTCTAATAAAGCTCTAAGTGTTTGGATTTGTTGTAATGTTTACATATCAATGTAGCTATATACCTAGTAAAGATCAAGATAAATTACAAACACTCGTGATATTTCATTCTTTCCAGTAAACACAACACCTAAGTCCAGGAGTTTATCAGTTGATACTCAACTTTACTTGACTTTTTGATCACATTGAACTTTCATTAATCACTTTAGAACCTCAGGGCTATATCAAAGACCATCGAGCAACCAGTTTGTATGCTTAAGCTTTATTAGTTGCTTATCATTCTATACAACTAATCATTTAGGTGTTGATCGATGTAGTACGATCAGCACTAAGGATATAACAAACATGACATTGATTAGCATTCGCAGAAGTGTGGAATAACTGTCATCAGTTCCATCTCAATTTCAACAAAAACATTCAGAATCCATTCTTTTTCAATGTCCGAAGCAACTATAAAGAAATTATTTAAATGTATAAAAATAGGTCTAGACATTTCTGTTTATACTAGTGAAGTATATAAAATTTCCTTCAAAAATGATTAAAGTGATATGCATCAATCCCGATCCCGTATGATTATTTTTTCTTTAGTGTAGGTCTTTAATCGACTAAAATAGTGAAGTTCTCAGAGATACACTTTGAAGTTTCTTGACATATATTTATTTTCTCAACATGAATCGATGTAAGTAGATATCAAAATTTCAAACTGTCAGTCGACGCATTAGACATTTTTCACTAATTCAGATTTTCATGAATGCGGCAACGTAATCTAAGGAATCTTGAAGGATAATTTATTTCGTTGTTTCACCACTCAAAGTAAATCATCTAGACATTTTCTGAATGTATATATATATATATAATTATATATATATATATATATATATATATATATAATATAGCGAAGGAGAACACATGTGAGGACAACCAAATTGTATTTAGCACAAAATTACAGAATTACTTGGTAAAGTAGAAAAACCATATAGTAAATCGTCAATTTGCAAAATATCATTCCACCATATCAAACCGAACTGTTGCTGTTGCAAACATCAATCCATTGTCTACCATTTCATTGCTCATGCGATTTCTTACAAATTCCATTGTGTTCTCGCTCTTCCTTACTTGATCTTCCCCATCTTTTGCTGCCAGACATTACGTTCTTTTAACACACGTTATATACTACTTATATCAATATAAGTAGCACGCGCCACTTTACTTACGCCTGTTACTCCCAATGGAGCATAGGCCGCCGACCAGCATTCTCCAACCCACTCTGTCCTGGGCCTTCTATTCTAATTCCATCCAATTCTTGTTCATTTTTCTCATGTCTATCTTCATTTCCCGGCGTAATTTGTTCCTTGGTCTTCCTCTTTTCCTTTGGCCTTGAGGATTCCATGTGAGGGCTTGTCTTGTGACGCAGTTGGGTGCTTTCCTCAATGTGTGTCCTATCCACTTCCAGCGCTTCATCCTGATTTCTTCCTCCGATGGGATCTGGTTTGTTCTCTCCCACAGTACGTTGTTGCTAATAGTGTCCGGCCAACGGATCTGAAGTATTTTGCGTAGACCACTGTTAATAAACACCTGTATCTTCTGGATGATGGCTTTCGTAGTTCCCCAGGTTTCCGCCCCATACAGTAGAACTGTCTTGACATTTGTATTGAAAATCCTGACCTTGGTGTTGGTTGACAGAGCGTTGTGTTGAGTTCCAGATGTCCTTCAGTTGTGAATATACTGCTCTTGCTTTGCCGATCCGCGCCTTCACATCTACATCAGATCCACCACCGTGTTCATCAATGATGCTGCACAAATATGCAAAGGATTTTACAACTTCCAAATCTTCTCTGTCAATTGTGATTGGATCGGTGCATGCTGTGTTGTATCGGAGAATCCTGCTTTTCCCTTTGTGTATGTTGAAACCTACTGCTGCTGAGGCTGCTGCTATACTGTTCGTCTTCTCCTGCATTTGTTGTTGCGTTTGGGATAGAAGGGCCAGATCATCTGCGAAGTCCAGATCGTCCAACTGCATCCTAGATGTCCACTGTATCCCGTGCTTCCCTCCAGATGTTGACGTCTTCATGATCCAGTCGATCACCAGGAGAAAGAGAAAGGGTGAGAGCAAGCAACCTTGCCTAACACCGGTCTTCACTTCGAACGACTTTGTCAACTGTCCTTCATGCACGATTTTGCAGTGTAATCCATCATAGGAATTCCATATGATATTGACTATCTTCTGAGGCACGCCGTAGTGTCGAAGAAGTTTCTATAGTGTTGTTCTGTCCACGCTATCAAATGCCTTTTCGTAGTCAATGAAGTTGATGTAGAGTGATGAATTCCATCCAATTGATTGTTCCACAATGATCCGTAGAGTTGCGATTTGGTCTGTACACGATCTATCCTTACGGAATCCTGCCTGTTGTTCACGAAGTTGGGCGTCTACACAGTCCTTCATCCTGTTTAACAATACTCTGTTGAAGATTTTTCCCGGTATTGAAAGAAGAATGATGCCCCTGTAGTTATCACAGTTGCTGAGATCGCCTTTCTTCGGTATTTTGATCAGAAGTCCTTCTTTCCAGTCTGTTGGTACTTGTTCCTCATCCCAAATCTTATTGAAGAGAATGTGGAGTATCCTTGCAGTTGCCGCTACGTCTGCTTTTGATGCTTCTGCTGGAATGTTGTCTGTACCTGCTGCTTTGCCACTCTTGATTTGTCTGATGGCCATGCTGATTTCTTCAATTGTTGGTGGGCCAACGTTGATTGGGAGGTCCGTGGGTGCTGCTTCGATGTTGGGTGGGTTCAGTGGGGCTGGTCGATTCAAGAGTTCTTTGAAGTGTTCTACCCACCTGTTTTGTTGCTCTTCAATGTTGGTGATTACCTCGCCTTCCTTGCTTTTCACTGTTCGTCCTGGTTTGCGGCGATTTCCAGAGAGTTTCTTTGTTATGTCGTACAGTTGTCTCATGTTCCATTCTCTTTCAGCCTTTTCCGCCGTCTTTGCTAGATCTTCCACGTATTTACGTTTGTCGGTTCTGATGCTCTTCTTCACTTGTTTTTTTACTACTGTGTATTCAGCTTGTGCCTTGTCTTTTTCTGCTCTTGTTCGACTGGTATTGATTGCTGCTTTCTTGTTTCTTCTTTCTTGAATCTTATCCAGTGTATCAACAGTGATCCATTCCTTGTGATGGTGCTTCTTGTGAACTAGGACCTCATGACATGTTGAAGTGATTGCCTCTTTGATCCCCTTCCAGTTGCTCTCCATAGTAGTTCCTTCTCCATTGAGTAGATCATGAAAGGCCTGGAACTTGTTGCTGAGGACTATCTTGAATTTGTTGAGTTTGTTAGTATCCTGAAGAAAGGCCGTATTGAACTTTTGTGATATTGTCCGCCCCATTGTCCAGTGCTTCTTGAGTTTCAATTTCATCTTGGCGACCAGCAAGTGATGATCTGATGCTATATCAGCTCCTCTCTTGGTTCTCACGTCCTCTATAGTCCTTCTGAACGTTTTGTTGATGCAAATATGGTCGATTTGGTTTTGCGTGGTGTGATCCGGTGAAGTCCATGTGGTTTTGTGAATGCGTTTATGTGGGAATATGGTGCCGTCAATGACCAGTTTGTTGAAGGCACATAGGTTTGCAAATCTCTCACCATTTTCGTTTCTTTCTCCCAGTCCATGTCGTCCCATGATGTCTTCATATCCGGTGTTGTCCGTTCCAACCGTGAAATTGAAATCTCCCATCAGAATGGTCAGGTCCTTTGTTTGGCACTTCTCGACGATTGACTGCAGCCTATTGTAGAATTGATCTTTAGCGTCTTCATTGTAGTCGTTGGTAGGCGCATAGCATTGTATGATATTCATTGTAATGCCCTCGTTTTTTTTGTTTTGAACGAGGCTTCGATGATCGTTGGTCCATGAGATTCCCATCCTATAAGCGCATTTTGCGCTTGTTCGGACAGCATCAATGCAACTCCTTGTGTATGTGGTGCATTTTCTTCTTCATGGCCGGAGTATAACAGGAGCTCTCCTGTAGTTAGTCGTTGTTGTCCAACTTGTGTCCAATGTGTTTCACTGATCCCAAGTACCTCTAGGTTGTATCTTCTCATTTCTGCAGCAATTTGGAAGGCTCTTCCGGTGTCCCACATTGTACGAACATTCCATGTACCTAAATAAATGGTCGCTCTGGTTGTCAGAAGGGGCATCGGCCTCGTAACTTCCGAAGGAATTCGGCTTTCATCATGAGGCGTCAAAGTTCTTCTAAATGAAGACCTTCTGACTCCCAGGGCAGAGGTTAAAAGGTTTGAATAATTTTTTCTGGTTAGCGTTTTTTTAGCGAGTTAGTTTTCTACGGGATGGGGACGCTAACCCCATGCCCAACCCTCCTCCTTTATCCGGCTTTGGGACAGGCTGTAGCCCCCGGAGGGACTCCTGGCGGAGTTACGCACCACTTTATATATATATATATATATATATATATATATATATATATATATATATATATATATATATATATATCGGTCGTTTAAGTGTACATAAATTGTATTTTACAAGTAATATTTCTTTACAGTCACATATCAGACATCGTCTTTTGGTATTCCTACGATCTATTGGGACGTTATATACTAGGGGAACAATTGTAGTTGTTTATTCGGATTGTTCAGTACAATCCGTTTACTAACATCGTTACGTATTAGCTTGACCATTCACTATAAACCCGGGGACAACACTACAAAACACTTACTAAGGAATATGTAAGAATCATTCATTAACTATTTACTTTACACTTCAGAAAGTGATAAGATAAAGAAGACAGAAGTTTCATCTCGGTCATAGTATCTGTTCACCTGTTAATATCAACTATATTGTCCTGTCGGACTTCCATTCTTATATTTTATAACCTCCAAAATATTGTAATATTCAACAGGGTTATTGTTAGCCTAAATAAAATCTATTAGTCTGCAAATTTACCACATTAGTGTTGTATTACTTAATTACAGGGCCTGATTTGTTCGCTTTTAATTTCAGGTCCTGTTTTTGTACGAACCGTACGACGAACTTGTTCTTATGCAATTAAGTCAATACGACAAAAAAACGTTGACGTCGATTGAGAGTATGATCGCTGATGATATGGCAAATACTGACTCAGTTGGATCTGAACGCCGAAATTGCTTAAAACAGGATGAGGCGTCGGAGTTGGTAGAATGGGCAGAAAAAGTTCTTGGTTCAAAAGTCAAGAAAGTGAAAGTAAGAAATAATGAGAATGATGGTTTTGGTAAATTAAATCATTCAGAGTTTTCTGGTTGCTCATATTTCATAAGTAGTCTTGGTAAAAATTTATTTGAATTAACAGGTTACGAGTATACTCATTTTTTAGAATATATTGAATAAGATGAATGCTTCATATTAAAATCACTTCACATTAAAAATGCACTCAGGTAAACTTTTAAAATATCACAAACATTTTTGTAATGTCTTATCGTAGTGAACGAGAACACTGGTGGGGATAACCAAATGTATTTGAACACAAAATTACAGAATCTCGTAAAATTTGAGAACCATACAGTAAATACTTCATTTGCAAAATGTCAATCAATTATCTCAGACTTGATTGTTCCTTCGTTTCCACATCAATCATTCTCTGTCCTCGTTCTCTTCTCTCCGATCTTCTTAACCTACTGCCATCAGGCATTTCACTTTCGATTGATGATACATACCATTTATACCTCTCGACATCAGTAGCTCACACCAAATCATAAATATTTGTTCCCATATTTTGTCCATGATGCACATTAGAATAAGTATTACAAATATTAACTATATTCATCAGTCTCAACATCTTGAATTTCTACATTTTTGTGTTAGGTTTTACTTTGATATTTCTTCACTTTTCAATTGTTTGCAATCGTTATTCATTCTCTTGATGTCTTCCACGAATTCCCTGCTCAATGTGTTCTTTGGTCTTCCTCTTTTCTTTTTTTCCTTCAAGATTCCAAGTTACGTCTTACCTCTTGATTCAGTTCGATGATTTCCACTGTGTATGTCCTACCCATCTTCAGATTCTTTTCTTAATTTCCTATTCAGACGGAAGTTGGTTTGTTCTCTCCCACAGTGAGCTGTTGCTGATGGGATCTACCAAACGGATATGGAGTATATTGCTTAGAAGATTGTTTATAAATACCTGTTCCAGTAGTTCTCTATGATTCCGCTCTTTACAGTAGAACCGTCTTGACTTTGGTGTTGTCTAAGAGACATTTTTTTTGAGTTTCAAATGTTTTTCGTCTGTAGGAATGCTGTCCTTGCTTTACTAATCCTTACATTTACGTCTGCATTGGACCCTCATTGTTTACTGATGATGCTTCCCAGGTACGTGAAAGATTCCACACCTCCCAGAGCTTCTCCATGAAATGTGATTGGATTGGTGTTCTCTACATTGTATTTGAGAATCTTTCTTTTTGCTTTGTGTATGTTGAGGCCTACTGCTGCAGACAACGGTTGCTGCTAGACTGGTTGTTTTTACGTAAATATATATTGATGTGTATGGGATAGAACAGTCATGTCACCGACGATGTCCAAACCGCCCAGTCGCATGCAAGGTGTCCATAGTATTTCGTGCTTCCCGTCAGATGCGGTCTTCATAATCCAGTTAAACACTAGAACGAAAAAGGGGAAGAGTAAGAAGCCTTGTCTGACTCCGATCCTTACTTGGAATGCATCTGTCAGCCGTCCTCCATATACGACTTTGCGCTGTAGTTCGTCGTTTGAATTCCTAACCATGTTGGCGATCTCTCAGGTACACCATAGCGTTGAAGTAGTTTTCATAAGGTTCTCCTATGAACACTGTCACACACCTCATGGTCGAGGAGGTTGATGTATAGTGACGAGTTTGAAAGATTGTTCTTGAACCAAACATTAATAGAACAGCAATTACATCGTTGGGAGATCTTTTTTATATTGACCATTATCCCGGTTTGCTACGTAAAAGTGTGTTAGTGCCTTTTGCGATAAAAAAAAACCCCACAAATTTGATCTTGTTATGTTGTATACTCGTCATTTGGGTATTGCATTTCCAATTTACCCTACTGCTGTCATATAATGTATAGTTTTCGTACGGTTTTTAGGTCACCAAATCTAAGAGTCGTTATAGTTTAGTAAATATACTGCTGTAGTTTTATGTGTTTACATCATTAGTTTTTATAAAAAGTCATCCTGTATACTGTTGTTGCTTACTTATTTTATCTATTTCTCTGACAAATAAATATCACATTTGTTTCCCATTATTCAGGTTACACAGAGGTTGAGTACTCATCCATGCTTTGTTTCTGTTCGTGAAGCTGGAGCAGTGAGACATTTTTTGAGAACATCTTTGGCTGACAGACCTGCTGAAGAAAGATATCGTGTTATTGAACCAATACTAGAACTTAATCCAGAACATGAACTAGTTCGATATCTATATAATTTAGTTCATGCTTCCAAAGATTCTGAACAAAGTGGAGATTATTCTCTAGCAATTTCAATCTTGAATCATTTGTATGACACGGCTATGGCTCAAGCGGGTCTCTTAGATGATGTTCGTGGACTTGCGTCTCGAACGACAGATTTAGTCGAGAAATTAGTTGGAAAGACTAAATAAATAAAATGTTTTTCTCTAAATTTCGGCAGTTTGTTCATATATTTATCTGTTTACTCTTTATTAAAATGTAAAGTAAATTTTTCTATGACAATATATGATTATTCATATTTATTTCTTTTGATTCCAATATTTTTTTATTTGGCATTGGCTATACTGCAAAAGTGCAACTATCTTAAGTGTTAAACTTTCTAGGAAGATTACGAAAACGTAGTACCAGTAGTGATTTATATCGGTTAGCTTGATCTTATTTTAGGGTAATCATTTTTCCGAACATCAATTAGCATTTTGTAATACTCCTATTATTTTAACTACTGAACGTGTCATATATTTCTTGCATCATTGGGAAGGTGAAAAGTTTCTTTTCAGCATAAACCTTTTACACATTAAGCTTCAGTACGTAAAAAGAGAACTGCTCGTATGTAATGTTTTAGATTTTTGAGAAATAATCTACCAGAATCGTATTAATAATCAAAGTAGTTTACTAGGTATCAATAGCTATGTTATAATTATCATTATTCTGACTGTTGCTTCGGGAAAAACTCGTCCGACAATAATGAAGGCTAAAGAGTTCCAGTAAAACCTACGTTCATAAATTATGCGAAGTGGTATGTGACTTGTTATGAAATAGAATAAGCGGATCAAATTCATATTCCAAATATTCTGTCATCACAAGTTAGTAATATCGTTTTCGTGCTGATATAGTACGTGATTATTTTTGACTCAATCTATAAAATAACAATAAAATCGAACCAACTTAAGGTAGACAACTGTAAAGGTATGACACATTTCCGAATGTCCTAGTTGAGATAAGTGGGAAATTCAGAAAATCCTTTTTGACTGAGGGTCTAACGGATCTTGATGTATTTATTGTCTAGATTGACTTTAACTGGTTAAATAACTATGACTCAAACAAATAAAAATAACCAAAATAAATGGATGTCAGGAACTAGTTAGGAAAACTTATCTTTCACTAAATTAAGAAACTGATATTCGAGATAATGGAAAAATGAGACTTCTCAAATTATGCGTTTGTTATTACACTAGTGTTTCTGTAGGCAACTCATCAACCAAAGAAGTCAGAACTTGGTCACTGAGTTTACTACTTACTCTTCATTCCATTGTGTTCTTACGTAGTAAATAAAATTTGCCACCTGTTCTCTCAAAGGAATCATTTGGTGTTCGTAATAAAGCGTAAATTACTACGTGTTAAAATTTTAGACTTGAACTGACTGAATAAGTATGAATGAGGGATATGCATCGTTTGAATTATTCAGAATGTATTTTGACGCAATTACCAACTGACCAGAAAACTATTTTTGGAACAGAAATACTAAACTACTTTTATGCTACTCATAAATATGCTCAATCGTTTGGCCGACTGAATATCTACGAACTGATGGTATAAAGTGACCTCTCACCATAGAATTCAAATTTAGTGTAAATGCGGCAATTAGCTGTTAAATAAAATATTAGTGTGAAGTGTATTATTTAGGAAATATGCAGTTCATCTAGTGAACTAGATTTCACTTCTCATCATATGTGTTAAAAATTGAAATAACCTTGAGAAATCACAGTTAACTTATTTGATACAAGCTATGTTGTTCACTGTTTATTCATCTGCTTGTTTGATAGTGGAAATAGTCCAAGTAATTTCACTGTGTTTACTAAGTCCGTCAGTCAAGTTGCATAACATTAGGGGTTTGGAAGTGAATAAGGCCGTAATAACTGCATATATTGAAAAGTATTTTGCTGGATGAAAAAGATCTTTAAATGTCTACTTCATTACATCACTTCAAATTATTTGTGACTAGAGAAATAAAACGAGTATCAGTAATGTGTAAAAACAATGATTATTCAAACGAACAGCTTCGGGCTTATAGCACTACTGAAAAAACTAGTTATACGTCATTCTTAAATAAAAATCGCAATTGCTTTATGTTTCAGAACTTGTAAAACTTTTCAGATATTTGAAGCTAATGTAAGTTGAATAAATTAATTGAAAGGATGCTCTATATGTTGCGTTTCACCTCAGATCGGCCTGTCTATACATTTTCATGTGATTGTTATTATTATCGACAAATCATTCTGACTGATCAATTATTTTTAAACTATAATACTAGACAAGTTGAAGGTATAATTAAGTTAATAGTGGTTGAATTCGACTTGCGGTATTAACTTTCATTTAATTGGCTATATTTCATTACACTGTCTCTTCTGTATTCCTTTTTAACTATTTAAGACCACTTCTCTTCAGAATAAACTATATGAAGGTAAGTTTATTTGAATTATCAGCAATGTTCATAAAAATGTCATTGTCTTGTTATAATACCTATTCATCTTGCAATAAATATTTGTAGATTAACTAAATTGCTTTGACTCAATAACACGTCGTAGAAATTACTTTTTCTTAAACCAGTTACTAATCATTACTAGATGACTTGTTCATTATAAAACTTGACGAATTTGGGCCAATACGTTGGATTATGTATTATATATTATGTGATAGCTTAGTCACGTTGTTGTGTAACTAATCTGTGAAACAATCTAATGTGGTTATAAGATGTAATTGCTTAAAATATATCAAATTCTTAGAATAAAATCAACTTAAACCCAATCATTACTATTCAGCGTTAAGAAATATATCATCATTAACGTCGAATGAATAAAGGAAATTAAAATTGTCATGAAACCTTATTATTGTATTTATTGATATTAATGTTTAAATTCACTTAAAGATTAGTGTATAGAGTATTTCTGCAGATCTTAATGTTCGTGGTTTGTCTGAGCTTATCAAAGAAGTAAGTATGAACGCTATTTGTTCTGACCTATACCCCAAGTTAAATTTTCAATATATAGTGAACTTCGATGTTGAAACTCAGTGAAGGCGTCGCTTATCTGCACAACTAACCTATCGTCAGTGTGCTCGTATGTGAGTGTCAGATTATTAAGCAACCCGACTTAAATGAATACCGATAATAAATGCAATATTTTTTGTTCTGAGAAAGGGCTATCTTAACACTACATTTGAAAAACTGACTTAACAGAAATATTTGCGTGACATTTTTTGTTCTGCTTGGGGTTCCACGAAATTCAAAAATACCGTAAGGTGACCTTACTGTCATAACTTTGTGTTATAGTTAAAATAGGTGGATCATGCATTACTACATGTTGTATAACTGAGAGTCTCAGTCTTGTTTTGTCATTGGTCGACCAAGTCAGTTTCATTACTTTCGTAAGCCACTTAAAGCACAATGATAGTATTTAAAAAAATTATAGATCTCGACCCATGAGGTGTCTAGATGAAAGCTTCTGCGAACATGAAACCTCGGCACAAATAGAAAATATCAGATGCCTGCAAATCCTAAGCTTATGGGAGCAGTATTTGATCATAGACAATAAATGCTAATCTCAAACCATAAAATGTACATTGTGACCCTGGTTTTCTCACACATTTTTAACCGATAATTAATAAGGATTCGATGATTCTCTAGTTCGAGCATACTTTTTTCACCAGAAGACCAAGGTTAACCGATCGAGCGCTTCGATTGACAGTAATTAACTTCCAACAATGACGAGATAATCTCGACACCTATTGATCAGCCAGAGACACACCTTCCTATATTAATATATTTCAGGCACTCGTATATATACATTGCGAAATCAAATTATACAATAAATAAATAGTCATACTTTCTACAAGAATAAGCCAGAAGTAAGAGAATAGAGCAAGCTATAAATGATCTGAAAAAATTGAAAGGATGCTTAAGCGGTTAGTAATAACCACTGAATCTAACGGGAGCTTAAAATAAAACAAACGTGGAAATGTAACAAACCAGTTATTCAATAGTAATCTCTAAAATAGTTCCAAAAGTCACCACTTACTCAATATTCATCCAGTTAAAATAGTACAGATTGTGTTGATCTTAACTTTCAGCTATTAAACTTAATGTGCATCGTAATTTTATACCGGGCCATATCATTTAGTTTCAAATCTACCAATGAAGCAGATGATTACTTTTACTTTAACATTCTGTATGACATACCAATACAGTATCAGTATCTAATGCGAGCTGGTTTTCCACCTGGTCAATTCGGAACAGAACAAAATACCATCATTATACCACCAGAAAGTTATGGAAAAAGCAAATTAATTGAATTGTATAGCAATATAAATGAATATGAAAAATTTATTAACAGTAATCATATGAGAACAAACAATTTTCATTATAAATTTTATCAAACTTTAATTAAACTTCATAAATTAAAATTACAAACTCATGAAATAAACAAACATTTTTATGAATATTTAATCCCTAATGGATCAAATACAAGAATACAATTTATGATGTATTACTGTACAGCGTTGCTGGACTTTAATGAAAATTCAAATGGATATTATGCCAACTCTACAACTAATACTTCAGCTAAAAGATTTCGAATCATTGTTCGACAGGATGTACATCAATTTTGTCCTAAAGCATGTGCATATCGTGGAGGTCCAGGATTTAATATTAAGCATAAAACCGAATTAAATCGTTATACCAGTTTGTGTAATTTCCCAAAACATTTTATGACAGTTTCATCACAACGATGCATTGAACAAAATAATGGTAAGTTGTATTCATGCATAGAACTAAGTGAATTTTCCTTCAGTTTAATGTGTAACTGGATTGATCAGAAAAACTGATAGATTTAGGTTCACTTGGTATTGTTTATTTGAATCTTTCAATTGATGTTTAGGGCTGCAATTGATCAGTCTCTTATTGGCATGTGTGCATACTGTGCGTATTGCCTCGATATTGCCTTAATTCACAAGTATTATAAGCAAAGATGGATAGTGGCTAGCAGTGGAATTCAGGACGCGCGTTTCGTCCTATTTGGTACTCGTCAGCTGGATGCACCTGCATCTCAAGGTTGATATTCACTCTGGGACTCGAACCTAGTACCATTTTCTTCAAACGCCAATCTGGTTATCCACTTAGTTATTGAGTCCTGATAGATTTAGGCTAGAAAATTAGAGCTAATGTAAGATTTCAAATATGATTTTCATCTGATAAGATGAAGAAAAATTTATAAAGGAATATTTTATAAAGTATAAATGAAATGTTTTTAAGGTATATAAGCTATTTAGAATGTCCCTGGTCAAATGCATTAAAAACCATTGTTTCTAATCAAAACTCTTTAAGGAAACAAAACTATTGCTAAGTATTTTTACCTAGTAGAAATATCTTTAAGTTATTTTATTGACAAAGTCATCATATTATATTGATAAACACATTGATTTAAACAACTGTAACATGTTATTCATGAAATGACATTCATGAGGATCATAAAGATAGCTATACAATCTGAATTTAGACGTACATGTGAGAGAATTTATACACATTTTTAAGTGCAGACAATTACAGAGTATCCCATTTGAAACAAGAAGTCGAGTTTCATAAATAAAACAAGGGCTTCCACAATGAAGCTCTTAACATGATCATGTATTTTTTTAATTTGCAATCTGCCTTATATATATGTAAAAATAATCAAAATTTACCTCCATCGTAAGGAACCTAACAGTACTATGGACTCATTTTTGTTTTAATGATATCGCATGAATAATGAAACAGGTTATCACAAAAGTGGTCCATCTTACGTAAGAACTTAGCATTCAGTGATCATTAGGTGATTTATACTTTAGTCCCAGTTTGTAGAAGAATACTTACTATGGAACATTTATATAATAATTCAGTAAATAGTTCATTTTTGTATTGGTTGTTTAAGTCTTCCCACTAATGTTTAGAACTGTAACTGATCAGTCTTATATTAATCTATGTGCATCCTGTAATGATTGCCTCGATATTTAGTAAATATATATTACAAAATATTTGATATTCTAAATTAATTAGTCAGTAACCATTCAAAATATAGAACTTTATAAATGTATCATTCATGCAATTTGTTATATTTTAATAATTTACATTAGTTGGATTAGTAAATCTTCAAAGCTTTAAATGTGATTGTTCAAATGGTTTTATATGGAAAGAACAAGTGAAAGCATGTTATTTACCATATGGTTGGCGTCAAAAAGCTGAAAAATTAAAATGGATAGTTAATACAAAAAGAAATGATCAATTCATATATTATGCACAAAATAATTGTTCACGTATTGGAACAAAATTTATACAACCTATAAAAATTAATACCAAAAATTCTATTAAACTAAATTATGATCAATTATATCATACTGAAAGATGTATTTGTAAAGATGAATTCTATGGAACAAATTGTGATCAAGTATTTCTAATTAACTATTGATTCTTTTAAATTATCATTTCTAAATTTACATACATAGTAAAATCTTGAAAGTAATAAAAAAAAAAATACTGGATATTAAAATTAACTTGAAATGTTCATGAGCTGTAGTAATAGTTGGATTGACTCTGATTCTGTTGTCATGTCCTTGATCTATTTGCTTACCGAAATACGGGAGAGGATTTCTCTCTATCTAGCTTAAGACCTTGATATAATAGGATATCCAGTTCAACCTTGAAGTTACTAATACTTTAGTCCGATTTGACTGAACGACTCTGGAACCAAAAAGACGAATACTATTCTACCAAATGGTTGATTGACAAGTTGGAGAGAGACAGAAGTCGAACTGGCTGAAACACCACTTGATTCTCAGTATTGGGTTGTGGAGACTGTTGAATTTCACTGAAATCATTCACCAGTTACTGTTAGACAACCACTAAAAACCTGGAAGCACTGTATGACCGTTTTGTCTTAGTATGGTACCCTTCTGCAGTGCCCATCCACGATCTCGCACGCTGGATTTGAACCCAGGACGTTCGGTCTCGTCCAGACGCCCAAACTCCAGGCTACTGAGCCGGAATCTAATTGTATTTGTGTCTTATCTCAACCAGTTTACAATATTGAGCGACGATCTTCCGTTGTCTTCAGTGGGTAACTGTCTTATACCTACCACTCGATTTTTTAAACATTCAGATGGACACGAAAAGAGATGTGAATAAATAAGTAACTAACACTTTCACGTGTAAGGGATTAGAAAAATACTATTATATCTAAATCAGGTATTAGGCTAGAAGAATGAAGTGCCAAAGGTCATGTTTAAATTATCATAATTTTGTCATCAAAAAGAGTATGGCAGTGAATCATGAAGCAAGCGAAGCCACATGATTTATGGAATAAAACAGGAAAAGAACTAAATATTAGTATTTTACAGACTTTGAGTTAAATGAGACAGTGTTCTCCATAAACAGCCTCCGTTGTTTATCATAGCTTATTTATTTCTCATTTCATATAAGGTACTGTGAATGGAATTATTCAATCCTCTTTTTTTCTCTGCCTCACTAACTAGATTAAAAACACCAGTTTTGCAGACGAAGTTATTTAATGTTGACCTAGTGTAATCAATCAAAATTGTATATCAATTTCAAAAGTTTAGATTATGAGTCAATTAAAGTTAGAAAAACCTGGTTAGAAAACCTGGAAGCACTGGATATATCAGTGAAAAATGATTGGAACATTTAAACTGAATATTTGTCCTAAACATAAAATATCGTAAAAATGTATTGAGATTCCGTGTATAGTATTCACACTGAATAATTTACTACAAAAGAATATCAGCCTAATTGACAAAGATTTAATCCACATCATTTGTAATTTAAGATTTCATACCCTCAATAAAACCTTCATAATTCATCATGTTTGTTGATATATAAAAATTCTAGCCAAGATCAATGCAAATGATCACTGAACGATTGAACTTTTAATAAAATAAAATGAGGAATGGTTGTATTGATATGCGAGAATAATAGCAGCAATAAATTTAATGAAATGTGTATTAAATGTTCATCAGTGACAAGTTCTTAGTAATTTTGTTTGTAATTACATTGCTAACATTATTGACTTGATCTCTAATTAACTAGAATTATTGATAGTATTCAGTACGATGAATAATTATGCAATCTCCATCATTATATATCTTAATGCACGCACATGAGATGGGAGTTTTTAGCTGGCTTAAAATGATCTAAGAATAGGTCATATATTGGAAACAGTAGAATTTATCAGTCAGTGGAAGTAACATGTTTGTTTGATTAAGAGATTGTAATAGATATTTAACTATATTTGGCATTATACATTTGAAAACAGATATCCAAAAGTTCTGACGTATATTTTACGGTTGTTGGTGCTCATTGATAAAACATAACTGGAAGTTCACAAAACTGTTAAGTCATACTGAAGATCACTTTCACAATATTTAATTCGTTTTACACGAATATATCTGCGTGTCCTAAAGTTTATCATTTTACTAATGAAGCAAGTCAAAATATCTATTAGCAATAACCTACTGTGGGAGAGAACTATTGGGATATTCAGAAAAATATCCCAGAAATTATTCTGTTAAGTCTAGTGCTATTCTTGGACCTGGAGATGGTATTATTTTCTTATTGGTCAGTACTTATTTCACGTGTCATTTTCCTACAGGTCAATATTGTACAATGTTATTTTCTATTTTATGGTACGATGTGGTTTGCTTGATTAGTATATAAACAGAGTGTGTTTGAAATATAATGATTCATATCTCCGAGGCTGAGACTTGTGTTCTGGACTTAGCTGGCTGGGCTAGACAGGGAGGCGGGACCAGTCAGAACCCTAGGCCGTTCTACGTGTTTGCGCGTCTTTGGTCCGATCAATAATTCGCTACCCTCTAATCTGCTGCCGTCACAGTTATGACAAGAACAAACCAGATCCCAGCGGAAGAAGGAATTAAGAAGAAGCGCTGGAAGTGGATAGGACACACATTGAGGAAAGCAACCAACTGCGTCACAAGACAAGCCCTCACATAGAATCCTCAAGGCCAAAGGAAAAGAGGAAGACCAAAGAACACATTAAGCCAAGAAATGGAAATAGACATGAGAAAAATGAACAAGAATTGGATGGAAAAAGAAAGGAAGGCCCAGGACAGAGTGGGTTGGAGAATGCTGGTCGGTGGCCTATGCTCCATTAGGAGTAACAGGCATAAGTAAGTAAGTAAGTCAGTCAAAATATGATTACCAACAAATATGAAGTATTTGTTCAGTTCTTAAAATTACCATATGCTCAGTCTCATTGTGTAACATAATTCTCCAAACGTTTTTCAAGCTCTTATAATGAGAAGTTGATGACAAATTTCTTCAAAATCGTATGAACAAGATTTTGGTTAAAAATCTTTGAAGTTGAAATCTGATCAGTTTACAGTTTCAATGACTAACAAGATCCAAGTAACCATCGAGATAAATGTAAATAATTTGATCACTGACTATTTTTAAAATTAATTCTGAATATTACCATGTATTATATTTGTAAAAGTACTTCAACTTACTATCCTTTTATTTTCACGTACATAGAAAAAAAATCCATGTAAGATGAGAATCGGAGATGTACTAATGGGTGATATTGCTTGTCGAACAATAGATGGAAATAAATGTATTCCTCACGAAGAATTCGGTACTTATACATGTCAGTGTATAACGGGTTTTAGAAAATTGACCAATTCATCATTACTACCCAGAAAACGGGTATCGGATAATTGTTTGGTTCTTGTTGATCCATGTATAGCTAAGCCATGTAAACATGGTATTTGTGTCATAGTGAGTTTCATATATATATTCAGTCAAATATATTTCTTTGAACCATGCCTCACCTACGATAAGAACACAAATTAAGCATTGCAGGAGCAAGACGTTTTACGCTACATAGAGTGAAGATCAGCTGATGAGGTTGTGAATCTTAATAAGTTTAAGTGATATGAACACATGTAATCCATCTCTCGTCACCATTTATCCCGAAATAAATTGCTTCCTGATATATGAAGAGACATACTAAAACACAGAATCAGCTAATGATATTAATAATCATTGGTTTGGGTTGTAGAAAGAGTTGCCAACAAACTGGATACCACTCTTAATGTAATCTTAATCTATGGGTGGAGATGGTCTAAATCGATCGCAGTAGCTCAAATGCATCTGATTAACATCTTCAAAATCTTAATGTTTGATATTAGTTCGTATTTCTTATTCCTTATTTTTAGTTATGCCAATAAAACTGATATCGCTTGATTGGAATCACGAATCGAAGCTATCGCGAATGTCCTAACTAGAAGGTTGACACCTACTGCCATGCCTCATATAGACAGATTTCATGTTAATAGAAATAAAATGAATTGCAAGGATGATTATTACTATATCAAAAATAAAATCATATAAAGTTTCACTAAATTCATGATTTAAACAATCCATATTTCATAGATATAGATTTTTGAGTAAAGACAGGCTTACTGTTTAAATTCTATTATCATAGATAATGTTAATTTAAAGTTGCATAATAAGTTAAATATCATATTACATTCTTTTTTGTCAGAGTGAATACGACTCAGCCAATGAAGCAAAACCCAGATTTAAAGATACATCATTCTCATGGTTTGAAAATAAACCACACCTAATTCCTCGTTGCATATGCAACAATGGATGGAAAGGAGAACGGTGCGATTCTCCCATATCAATAAATGTTTGGTCGCCTTGGTCACAATGGTCTTTTGGTGCACCATCATATCATTTATCATTCAAACAGATACCGACAAATTATTTTTTCGAAAATAAGGGATACGGTATGATCTTAAATAAAGGGGAAATCAGACAAAGGAGTCGGTACAGAGAATTATTGATTAAAGCATCTGACTGTGAGCAAGAAGAAATAATTATTGCTGGTTATCGATGGCTGCTTACGAAGAATGAAGAGATGCGGCAACATTATGAAAACCAGGCATCTAGAACGCAACCATATAATCAACACTTGTGTTTAACCTCAGGAATTAGTGAAACTCAATTATCTCATCTTTTACGACAGTTAGTAAGTACAAATGTTTGATAATATCATTTCTTTACTCTAGTCCTAAGTTAAATTAAGTATTATTTTGCTGTTAAAAAAATATTTGTCTCACACGGTTTATGTTATTCCCACAATGAAAATGAACTAGCGAAAAAACAGGAGCGATCACTTTAACTTTAATCATTTAATAACTGGAATTCAAACAGACCATATGTACGTACTATTCATCAATTCGAACCATACGATTGAGTATCTATTGACCATTTGTTTACCTAGCTCTAGTTTCCTATCTCAGTTTGTTTTGCTGTGTTCACGATCTCAATTATAAATATTTTGTGATCAATCTCTTCCGTTTCGTCCATAACGGCATTACAGTCTTGAAAAGGCATTGTTTAGCATTTCTGTTTCTAAACCCAAACTCAATTTGAAATGCTACTGTAAAAGTATTCACCCAATGAAGTTCATTAGGTGTTACCGCATGTAGAAGTTTACTTAGCTCTCAAAAATCCTTCCTGTGTGAATGAGTATTACCATGTTAAAGAGTGGTGGTGGCTCACGAAATTATATTACTGATCCCACTTTACCCCGAAATGAATTGGTCGGTTATTTTCAGGACAACTAAAATCATTTTAAATAATGACCGAAATACAGACATTTTTGATAAAGGATTTACCATTAGTTGTCTGAGGAGTAAAAGATCACTAAAAACATCGCGTATTTGTCAGTGATATACAGTCATGGCAACTGTTTTCATTAATGAAAAACACTATTAACTAACATCTATTTTTAAATATTCTTGAAGTACATCATCCGTATTGAGTGGTTCTTTTCCATCAATAATCATTTATTCAGTGGTGTTTTGTTGAATTATTCGCTAATAATCCAATTAACAAATGGCGTCTCTTAACTTTGGTAACAAATACAACTGTGATAATGGACTAGTTATCATCCTTACTCTTTGTTGCGCGACAAAAATTTCGTTAACTTGAGCTGTGGACCAAATATGGAGGAGATTAGACAGTGATTTGTTAACTTATAAAACACATAAACTTTTGTACAATGAGATTAAATATTTAATTTACAACACTGATAATAATATTTATGAACTCTAGTTTTCACTGTTCCCTTGTTGTAAATAGGTTTAACTGGGAAAATCATTTGAACAATCAACCATTAATCTGAATGTAACTTCCTTTTGTAGTTTTTACTTTCCATAAAACTGCCATGCTTAACTTGGTACTGGATTTGATTTTGTTTCTAATACTCTTTATATCATATAACAGCAAAATAAACAGTCTCACTGATCGTACTAAGTAGAGTAAGAAGGGAACTCAGATATGATCAGTAGCACTTGGGATATTTAATTTATTCTTCGAATCACATCTACTAATCAACTATATCATTAATGAAAACTCATCTAGCGAAAATTTGTAGATGTTAAATTTTGGAGTACTTTTCTCGGGAGTTCAACTTTCCTTGTAAAAATAAATGCAGCAAGCAGTTCGTACGTATTAAACTTGTAATTCGTTGCGATCTACATTTTCCCCCTCTGTTTTTTGACATAGATGATGTCTAATCCTATTTTGTAGATCCGTGGTGGATTTCATTGGTTTGCTTATTATGAATCCTTCTTTCTATATATTCTAGGATGAAATCCTATATCAACCTGAAACTATTTTGCTTTTGACCATGTTAACATTTGTAATTATTTTCACTGTATTGGAACTTGTACTTAGCAGCCTAATCGGTAAGATATGTGGTCGATGTACATGATTTTTCTATTGAATTTTATATATTATCAATCAAACATCTGTAAATTGTCATATTACAGCAAAAACGCGTATGAAATCTCACATAATATTACTATCATAAATAAAATGGATTGTGTATAATTGATTTAGTTCTGATAAATTATACTTTGTCTGGTTTTAAATATTTTGAAAGTAATTTGTTATGTTTTTCATCTTTGTAGTCGATAAATCAAGTAAGAATTGAAATACAAATGTTCTTGAATATGTATTTCAATAAATGAATTCTGTAGTATACACAACAGTGATAAAAAACCGAGACATAGTTGTATTTAATGGATATAAGTGAACTGAGATAACGGTAGTGCAGACCATCAATGTTGGCCATCTGTTCCGATGATTTATGACTTACTTGATTTGGACGGGAATGTCGAAATCATACTTTACGGTTATTACCTAAAGTGGGTTAACTTTTGATCATATCCGGGTACTGTGGATATTTTGACGACTGTATACAACAAACAGGACGGTATTGTAAAAAATTTTAGGTAAGAGCAGTTATAAGAAACAGAGTGCGAATACTGCCGTATGTGCCAGTCTATGGTGTGCGCAACGATTGATGCACGTTGGTTGCCCTTGACCTCAGCAAGGATCGGTATACTATTCGAAATTTAGTGACCCGACTGCCAAGTGATTTAGCTAGGGTACAATGACAGTTCACTTGCCCTACAGTAGAACTATACTAACACTAGAATGAGATCTTATAAATTAATTAGATTTATATTGATACTAGGATTTAGAATCACCAGCAATTGCATCGTAAAACAAATTCAAAACAGCAT
Organism: Schistosoma margrebowiei; assembly: GCA_944470205.2. Taxonomy (NCBI): domain Eukaryota; kingdom Metazoa; phylum Platyhelminthes; class Trematoda; order Strigeidida; family Schistosomatidae; genus Schistosoma; species Schistosoma margrebowiei. The sequence goes on from OX104025.1 coordinate 32,249,723, forward strand.
TAGGCTGGTCTAATCTGTAGTGTATCTAAATCAATTCATACCACCGACAGCGTCAATCAATCATTGTGTATCAATTACTTATACATCATTATTGTAGTGAAATATAGATAGGTAGACAACCAGACAAAGGAGTATTAAAAAGATATACATATAAGGCATTTGAATTAATCACACAACGGAGCACAAGTTAGCCGAAAGAGTTGAACTAGTGTATTCGACAGTCACATGCCTAATTGGATATCATATTACAAAATGAATATACAGTTATATTCATTTACATGGTTGTATTAAACGTCAAGTAGCTGTAAGAAAATTGGTGCTTGATCCGCAGAGTTTTTAATATTTCTTTACAAGTCTTTAAATGGTAAACTTGGATGGACTTTCCAATTTCTGATTGTAGTCATTTTTATGTAAATATGATATGTCTCAACAATACCGATAAGACGCTCAAATAAAAGCAATACCATACATTTTTTCGTCAATTGTTAATTATTTCAAATTTGTAAGTTGAAGTGATGAGACACAATCCCTAAGTTTGAAGCTACATTGTCCTACTAACTTTGCATACAGCTCCCTATGGTTACCACTGGTCATAAATCTGAATAAAGAAGGAAGGTTGGGATCAAGTTTAGTAACACTACATCTTAGAATGAACCTTACGTAAAGTCGTTGACTTAAACAAACGGATTAGTTCATTTAAACTATTTTTAGGAATAAAATTGTCTGCATACAGAAGCGTTATAACTTTTCATGGTGAAAGGCGATATTTAGGGAAATTACGAAGCCCATATTCATACTGAAAACCAGGGCAGCAATCAATACGGGAATGTGGAATGCTTGGACAGTGTAACACAAAATGGTGGAAACAAGAAGATACAACACTGTACTTTTTGAATTAAATGAAACCATATGAACTTAATCCCTAAGAACAACTAATTTCAGGAAGACAGTTATTGTATTCTAATAATGACAACAAAAATACTCTCCTCCCGACAAACAAAGAGCTGTTCTGATGCTCTCTGAAGAAACGTGGGAAGCCATTAAAGGATTGTAACCTTATGAATCTAGGATTTTCAAAACAATGAAGAAAAGGATTACAGTGAATGTCGTTAAATGCGCCGCGTCCATTAGTGTTGGCAGTGGGGAAGACATATATCAGTTTTACTAGAGGCAGCCATCCATCGAAGAGAACTACTCACAAAAAGACCTGATTATTCTAATCAGAGACTTAAACTCCAAGGTTGGTATAGATAACAAAGAGTATGAAAATATCATGGAGCGAAATGAACTGGGACTAACGAATGGAAATGGAAAGTGACTCACAAATCCAATTGCATTCACCCACTTGATCTTGGGACGCCCCATTTTTCTTCATGGACACTTACACAAAACCACATGGATTTCACCGGTGAAGGAAGTTATATTTGAAGTTGCATAAGTACTGAATATTTGACGAGCAGGATCAGTAACTTTCTATACAGGTATTCTTAAGAGCTTTATAAGCTCAGAGAGTTCTAGATGGACGTAAGCAGCAAGAAAAAGGCCTGGTAAGATCCACAGAAGAAGGATAAAGTGCTACGCAGAACAGTTAGAAAGGGATTAAAACGACAATAAATTCAGCAACCCAAGAGATTTTGGACTACGAGTAGCACCAGCATTTAGAATGTATCTCCTCAGATACCTTAGGGATGATTCAGGAAAGGAAAACACAAGACAGTAATAAACAGCAACCAAACAGGAACACAGAAAATCGAGTCACGTACTGAGTACACTAAATTGGATAGACAAGTAAAAGGAATTAAAAATCTCTTGGAGGAATAAGTAGGATGGCGTTAGGTTAATCGTCAGAACAACCAGAACGTTAGAGAATTTATCCTTGAATTGCAAAAACAGGCACCCAAATGTAATTGTGATGATTGATTTTATGTGCAGCTGCGTGGTCGATTGATTGCAGGAAATAACAAAACAAATCCGGAAATAGATCTTATACAAACGCAGAATCGCTTATTCCAAGATGCTAGAATTACATGTATTAATTATATATCAGTTATGCCTCGATTTAACATCCAGAATATAAAGAACCACACTATATCACTTAGTTGTCCTAAACGATTAGTACTTTGGGTCATAAAAATAGGCATTAAATTAATGATAACCTTCGTTCTCGAAAAAACATGGGAAACAATGCACGAAACAATTGCAGAGCAGTATAAACGAGTGAGCACAAGTTTGGTAAGTGGTTATCTTGTTATAAGCGTCATTACCGTGAATTACATAATGCTAAGTGCCTCAAATGTGACAAAATCAGACAAATGCATTGTAGTTCGGATATTATTGTTTACGGTGATCCTACTTTTCATATGATATTCTTGTTCACAACTGCGAGTCAATAACTTCGCACTCGAAAACGAGTACATTTCTTCAGTGATCAATTCCCTGATTTTATTGTTGGCACTGGTAATATGGAATTCATCAGTCCAGTTAGAAAGTTAAATTTATCAAGTCCCGACACTTTAGCTAGACCTAAAAAATTTTTTAGTGACCTACCTTTATCAAGAGAAGGCGATTGCTATAATTAAAACAATTATTATTATAACCAATCGTACCAGTGATTGTTTTACTGTACATGTTTGCTTAACTGTACTAAACACTTACATTCTTCCGTTGACTGTGACCTTAAGCGAACTAGGTTATGCTCAGCAACCTCACTTGTAAACTTGGCATGACCTCGATATTGTTTCTATACCACGAGATCTCCAACAAATACATCTCGACTACAGCCATCAAGTGCCTCCTGATATTTAGTCTGCGGGGCGGGGGTCTTAACGGTTAACTGGCATGTAGTTTTCCTGTAGTGATGATCATAGTCAACCGTGACTGAACGCCACATTACAAATTCATATTTTGAGTATTACTGTTCATAAACTTTCTAGAAAATCTAAGAATTATTCAGAGACAGCTTTCTTTATTGACCACCAAAGACGGTTCTAACGAAGTATTCGATAACTTGCAAAATACAAAATCGAGGTGCAAAAAATTACGCACATTACGTCCATGAGTGCAAACATGTCTGATGAAAATATAGCTGGATCATCACTCTCCTTTTTAGACACTTAGCGTGCACATGCTGAACGAAAATATTTCATTCACAGAAGTCCTATTACCTATTACCTTCTTTCAAGCAGGTCTCAAGATTGTCGTAAATGGTAAATCGTCGTGATAACATGATATGGTTGAATATTTGTCTTATATCACGCATTATTAGGCTGGCATCTCTTTTGTTACTTGAAGAATAGACGTTATCAGGTAGTACGGATGAACTCGAACCACATTTTAAAGTCTGGACTTGACCGCCTTTTTAAAACCTTAAACGTTTTCGAGATGACCGACCAATCGTTTGACGACAGTTTGACCATCAAGTGCCCAGTAGTCTCCATCAGTGAACGATACTACGGAATCGTTGCCGCACCTCATGGACTGGTCTACGTCGTGGCGATCATAACTTCTTTCTTGTACCTACTTTTACTAATACATTTCTGTAATAACGTCCTTTGTGTTATACGATCATCATAGTGCCACAGTACCTTGATACGACGAAGACTAATTCATATTAGGTGCTGACTGTGAGGTATGAGTTCGAAGTTAGTTCTTGGCTACACCATTACCGTCTTACTCGAATAGGCCACCAACAATTCAACATAGGTCATCTATATTTGTGATCTACAGGTCTTTGTTAAGATTGTGGGCTGTCACACGGTGGAACGAGAGGTCACCTTTTCGAACACACAGAACTCTTCAACATTCTATGTCAAATAATAGGAAGTATAATCCCTACAGAAAATGAGGTGGTAGATGAACACTTGAGCTTTCATATTCTGACCTCTACTCAGATGATTTTGGTCGACTTTTGACCAATCAAGCTAAGTTGTTACAGTTCCACCACAAATCTGAGGAGTCCCAGTTTGAAAGGGATAGGAGGCTTGATGGCCTGTGTCAGTCTTGGTGGTCTTTTAATTGATCTAACTCTTTTTTGAAAGAGTCGACAGATGAAGCCTCAACCATGCGCTGAGGTAGTGAATTCCACTCGTTGATGATTCGTTGGGGTGTCAGCTGACATGTAATTTGTTCTGGGCTTGTGAACATTTTTGGGGTGTTCTCGAAAACTCTCTGTTTTGTAATACAAGAAAATGAGAGCATACCAGGTACAAATTTGTCACCTCGTAATTAGAAAACTGTGATCAAGTTGCTTCTAGCTCTATGATATGACAACGGGAATAGATTTAGCTCGACCAGTCGGGCATCATACGAGAACTTCGCTATTCTGGGGATCAGCTTAGTTACTGTTCTTTGAAATTTTTCCAAAATCTCACTGTCTGTTTTAAGTAGAGGCTGGCCGCTTGTATGCAGTACTCAAGTTTAGGACGTACCAATAATGTGCACAAAGTCAAGGAAGTATTAGCTTCGACATCACTGTATGCTTTAAGAATTAACCATAGAGTTCTGAGACCTTTGGTGACTATCGCACGCTAGTGTGTAGTAGTATATAAGTCTTGGCTGATGATGACTCCCAAGTGTTACTCATCGTGTATTTATCGGTAGCTTGATGACCGATATGCATCGCAACACACTTGGAAGTATTAATTGGCAACTGGTAAGTTTGAAACCACTTTGATAATTTCTCCAGGTAATTTGGAGTTCTAAGCTATCACCCTCACTTCTTATCACTCTCTACATTTTGACATCGTCAGCATACAGCAAGACCTATGATGTTAGTAGACGAGGAAGGTCGTTTACATGCAAGAGGACTAACAATGGCCACAAAACTATACCCTGGGGCACTCCACTAAGTACTGTTTCCCAGCTAGACAACTTTGAGTTCACCCGTACTCTTTGTTGGAGCCCAACGAGGAGGCCTTTTATCTACACCAATAGATTGCCTCTAATCCCGACATTTCTTAACCTATATAACAGCCGGTTGTGCGGAACTGGATCAAAAGCTGTGCTGAAGTCAATGTAGGCTAAGTCAATATGTAACTTTTGATCCTTAAGAGCGTACCAAGTTTTATGAGCCACTAATAAGTTAGTGAGACAGGAATAATCCATCCTAAAACCACGCTGTTTCTCTGAAAGGATCCTGCTTTCATCGAGGTACTTAGATAGCTCCTTCCGAATAATCTATCCAAGATTTTAACAATCACGCTAGTTAAGATAACGGAGCGGTAATTCTCAGGTTTCTTTTTCGTACCTGTTTTGAAGACAGGACTTAGTATGGCGTTCTTCTAGTATAAACAACCCTGGGTTACGGATAGATTAAAGCATATACTTAAAGAGTTGTCAAAGAAATAAGCTGATTCCTTTAGTAACCGAGGATGAATTTCATCGAGCCCCTTGGATTTGCCTGTCAAGCTGATTTGGCAGACCAAGGACATCGACTTCTTCAGCGGTTACGCTGTCCAGTGTTTGTGTGATGAGATCCGTATGAACTGACCGGAATAGTGTTTCTATGCTATATACATTGCTAACGTAGTTCGCGAATACTTGAGCCTTACCAAAGTCGTCCTCTACTAATGGTGAAGCACTACTGACTCTTCATTGAGCAGGAATATTCCCTCTTATTTTTATCCTTTGGTTTATATGGAAATTCAAGCGTTTAGGGCATTCTACGGATTCCTCAACAGTTTTCTTTTTGTACAACCTTCTAGACTTACAGAGGGTCGGGGCACGGGTATTCCGAGCTTTTCGGTACTGAGATTTTGTCACATCAGTCTCCAGGAACCTAAATCTATCCCACACTTTTCTTCTCATACGGAGAAGAATGCAAATCTCCCTACTGGACCATTGTGGAGAGTTCCTCGGCCCCTTTGGTGTAGTCCAAGGGATGTGGGATGCGGTGACTTCCAAGGATAAATTTTGAAATACGTCCCGAGCCGTTTCGATTGAGAACTGTGGCTCTATTGTCCAATTCACTGAAGATGCTGAGTGTATGATATTTTGGATGTTTGCTTTCCAGTCGTTAGGTCTGGATTGAGCTAACGTGTGCTTCTTATTAAAAGTTATATGGAAGTCAAAAGTTAAAACTGCATGATCACTTTTACCTAGATGTGGCATGTAATCGATGTTCGCAACTTCATCGAAATAATAAATCACTGTAAAATCTGGTAAGGATGATTGAGAGTCCGGGTCTTGCTCAGTCGTTTCTTTCACATGTTGCACTAGAGCACATATGATAACCGCATCAACTAGTTCCTGCTCGAAGGAATTATTTGATGATTCAATTCGCAGATTTTTCCAGCCTACTATGGGTGCCTTCAAGTCCAGTAGGATTAGACATCGACTACTTTGTGACCAAATATTGAAATTGTTTAGTAAGACCTCATTTACATCACAGCCTAGACTGCTTTAAATAGTCAATTAGCAATCTTGCCCCTTGCATTGCAAGCGGCAAATAACTATTTAGAAATCTCATCCCTAATGAATAGAGATACTCCCCCTCCTTTACTCTTTTGTATTCTGTCGGCCCTTACTAACGAAAAACTCTCGAAATCATGTTCCGTACTGTCTATAGTTTGCGTCAGCCAAGTTTCCGTTACTGCGATTATATCTGGCTTTATAGGGTCAATTTGCAAACCTAGTTCCAACCGCTTATTGAGCTAGCATTAGTGTAACATATCCGAATCCTAATTAAATGGCTTCCTGTTGCAACCAGAGTGGCTTCGACATCATTATCTGTCGAAGCCTCACAACCCGAAAATTTACAATTTTTGGGTCTTTTCGCCAGCGTCTAACCCAGGTTGTACTTCTTTATCGGCTTCCCGTCTTTTTACACGATCTATGTGCGGCAAGTCCTTACGGACCAAAACTCTTGGACCCCTTAGTTTATGTCCATCCTCTGAAATTAAGTCGCGCTAATTTGCAGATTTGAACACTACTTTAATAAACCTGGTTTGATTAGGTTTTAAGTTCGCTTGACTACCTAGTATATAAAGCTTTAGCAAGGTGACTCCGTATATATTTTGAGGCATACGTTGATTCACTAGCTGTTTTATCAGCTTTATTTCATTATCAAAACGAAGTTTCGGTCCAGAGAATTCACTCCACATGATTCTATGAAAATAGTTGACCTGTCACTGCGATCAGTCTTCAGTTTCTCGACTACTTCTGGGAGGGAAGGATTCTCCTTTATATCTTCATGTCGTTTCTTGCTTACAACTTGTACCCGTTGGCCAACTTTGGTTGAAGTAACAATGACAGTCGCGTAAAACATACTGTGGGATTCCGGAGGGTTATCGACGACTTGGAAAGCCAGGTTGTGTTTCTCGCTAGAAACCGATCGAGCCCTGAGACTGCGGTTCCTAGACGTTTCCTCCTGGATACCATTTTTCTTCGAAAATGTAATTTTGAGTTCACTTATAAACATTTCAACGTTTCTTTTCTCGTTGGTAGTGATTTTTGAGTATATTCGTAATGTATTTATCTGAAACTAGAGCATTAACCGGGATAGCCACTAAACAACACCTAGCGATCTAAGCCACTAAGTCATTATTTATTAGACCAAACCCAAGTATTTGAGTTGCACAGCTGGGAGTCACGTTTCTCTAACGAAACACATTCATAAGCATCAAAATACTATTTTGTGCTCAGAATTATGCAGAACGAAGTTAAATCTAAGGTATCTGACCATATAGACAGTGTTCCTACGCTGCAAGCCTAGGGTCAGTTAGAACAGGTTATTATTCAACGTTCTCCAGTATCGGACGAAAAACGTTACAGCAGTTGTCAGATGAGTGCGTGCTAGGTGACGGTTCACTGCTCCAACCATTATGCTAGATGAAGCAGTTGATTGAACATTTTGAAGTTGGTGTTACTCTCATGAAAGAAATATGTCTACAACGTTTGCAAACTGTAGCTAGGCGAATTCTACCTGCCACCATCAAGTCGGGACTGACGAAACCACATCTATTACCCTTGTCACAAAGAACGGCTAGAGGTGACTTGCTCAGAGTTCTTCAATTACCTGCTAAATGCTACCTGACTACCGACTCTACCATCGAACAATCACTTGAAACTCGTTGCCATATAATATCTGGGCTAACAACGGCAGTCCAGCCTCTGTCACAGGAAAAACCAAAGGAAGGCTCTCAGCAGGTAACAGGTGTGATATAATATCATTATCGCAAGCCGTGAGCACCACCCTCAAAAAGGTCAAATCTGTCCCTAGTTTAATTATTTAGAATCTGAAAGAGTCAAAATATAGTAACTCTGCTAAAAGGCATGCATATTTTTGGATTTAGTTTGAATCTACCATCTGAAATGTACTGCCGGAAGAGATCTCAGGGGGAACATATCATGGAAGTAATAAGGCTCAGTAACTGGTTGGTGACGAGATCTAACCAAAAAATATTTTAAAGTTAGTACTTGGAAATTACACAGAACGAGACGTCATATTGAATAACACATAGAAAGCTCGTAATACTATTATTCATATCCGACTTAACCGAAGTGAATAATGTCCTCACAGATCAAAACGTGCGAAAGCCAAATGGCGAAACATACCTTAAGATTTAAGGTTTTCGTGTGATCAGTCCTTGGAAGTCAATTCTCCCAAAACCTGTATGCGTGGAACGAATGATTATCGACACACTAAATGTGTGCTACACGAACGCTCGTAGTCTTGGCATTTGAACGTCCGAGTTAAGTTTGATAGTAGATGAGTTATGTGTCAATATAACCGTTGTCACAAAAACGTACTCACCGTAGATATAGAATGTTCCACCATCATTTCTGGCTACATCTTTATTAGAAGTGGTAGTTATGAATCGCAAGAGAGGAATCGTAATATTATATGTTAGAGACCAATTTCATGTACAATCGATCATCCTTGGGGGCATGATGAAGATACATGTGAGCTAGTTCGTTGTGCAATCAAGTTTAGATGCGGGCTAGTGACTGTAGAAGGAATATACCGTAGTCCACGTTGTCTCGCTGACGACCTTATCTTAAGTCACATTTGTTCTCAGAGTAAGGTCGCAAGCTGTTTCATCACTGGAGATTTCAGTGCAACGCATATCAAATGGATAGAACTTACGTTTTCGTGCCGAGGTTCCAATAGTGACATTCTATCAACCATTATTCGATGTATGCATGTGCAGTGTGTCTCAAAATAGACACTTATTAACTTGGTATATGAACCGTCGTTTCTGAATCTTGTCATTACATACCACTGTGACAGTGTCATCGAAATTAAGCACCTTCCTCAACTAGCAAATAATGATCATGTTGTACTTTACTTTGTTTCGGATACTTGGTAAACAGTACGTATCTACCCCACCTCAGCCCATGATCTGGTTAGCTGTCATTCGGGCTATCAGAGACTGTGCTATCACAGCAGACTGGTTGGTCGATGCAGATGGATCTATCGAAGGCGAATGGGATAATTTTCAAACTAATTCCGAGTCCGTAACATCCCTGTTTATCCGATAGTTAACACGTAGAATACTAAATTGCCATTCATGGATTAATAAGTAAACTCAAAAGCTGTTGGGGCTCAAGAAATACTTATGGGACTAGTTCATGTCAACGGGACACGAATCACTTAAGTGTGAATCCGGAATACACGTAAAAAGACCACAGCTAGATGCCTTAGTCAAGAAAGACAGCAGGCGTATGACAGCCACACTTGCCCAAAACGTTTGTTCCTGTATATTAAACGAAGAACAAAGCGTTGCGAACGTTTTCCTCCATTATTCATGCACGAAAATTAAGATATTACTAGTTAGATCAGATCTGGCCGAAGCTGTGACCTTATCAGACTATTCCAGTATAGTCTACCTTACGGGTATGGTTAACAATACTTGTCATAATCGCACCACTGTGATGCCAGATATAGAACCTGTACGTGCGAATGAGGGAACTACTACATCAATTGATCGCTGACCTCAAATCTTGTAAGATACCGGGCAGTGATTGGTTGCATCCACGATTGCTGTCTTCTGCCGTGGACATTATTTAAGACCACTTGCGATGCACTTTGACATGCCCCCTTCCCACACGCAAAACCATGGAGATTGAAAAGATGTTATAGTCAGTCCTATATTTAAAAATGGCCAGACATCGCGTATAATTACCGACTTCTCAGTCTAACTGGCCTACCTGAACGAGTGGTATCTGCCTCGTCAGTGAATATTTTCAAAGGGCCGTACCTTTACTGGGAAGCATACTGTTGGGTTTAACACATGTTGGCCAACATAGAATCCTTTTTACTGAAGAGTGACGACCTCAAAATTTCAAAAAACTGAGTATAGAGATGAAAACAAGGAACACAAAAGAATAACGTTGAAATAGAAACTCAGATACTGTAGTTTTTTAAATTATGTTCATGATGTTCTAAATCATGTTCACCAGTAGTGTCTCAGAGTTGTAGTACTGCCAGATTCTTCAAAACCAATGACACTTGCATCGCGACACTTTCGCGCTACTTTCTCATTTCTGCTTTGTGCACGGCTAAAATCGAAACTAATTATTAATAAATTTGAATGCGTATTTTCTGCTCTCACAATTAAAAGAATAACAGTCTCTCCATTTTACAGTACATTGTATCACAAAGTCCTTTAAAATCCATTTTTCAGGTGCTGCTACAGTAGTTTTCACATATTTGCATCTCAGACTAGCAACTATTCCCACTTAACTATACACAATGAGTAGACAAATAAGTTATTCTTACGAAATAACATGATCTAAGCATATAAACCTTTACTTCCGGGTTTGACTGGATACGCTGTAAAATCTCGTTGATATTTTTAATTGCTAAACTCAATTAATTAGGATGTGAGTTTAACAACCTGGGTACAACTGTGATCGCATTTTTGCGATATCGTCTACTGTAAGCTGTTTATGGAACATCCATAAAACCAGATGCCGTAGGCTACGAATTAGCGTATCACTTAATAGAAACGGTCTTAAATACATTCGTTCATGTGACGTCAACTATCGTCTTGAAGGGTCTACAGAAATTTATCCTCCTGTACAAGGATCGTTGTGCACAGTTTTAATAGAGGTGACTTTTGACTCACTATTTACTGCACGAACCTAAAATTCAGATTGACAGTATCAATATTTCTACTTAGAGGATAAATTCATTCGTTATAAGGCATAAGTAGATGACCGACGTCGTCTTCTTTGTCTAGGCTGTGGTGATGAAGTAGAAGCTGTATGCTCCTGAAGAACTGCGTTTATAAACGACTGATTGGTCGGTCGACGCGGATGGATTGATCGAAGATGAATGGAATAAGTTTAAGGCTACATCGGAATCCGTAACGTCGCCGTTTATCCCCTGGTCAGCACTTAAGCTATCACATTGGCCAAAATGGATTAATAAGGAAACGCTGAAGCTGTTAAAGCGTAAGAAACACTTCTGGAACTTATTCTCCATGACAGGTCATGAACCATTTCAGCATGAGTACCAAAAATTCTCGAATATTCGTAAGAAAACCATGCCTAAATCCCATACAACTTACGAACGATAGTTGGCATATGATAGGCGTACTTGTCCGAAACGATTGTTTTCGTATGTTAAACGGCGAATGAAACGTAAAGATGGTATCCCCTCGTTACTGTTACACGAAAATTCAGATTGACTGGCTGAGTCAGATGGGGCAAAACCTGAGACTTTACCGAACTATTTTAGCCAAGTCTACTCTACGTTTGTTGTAACAAATACTTGTCCCACTCACACCTAGATACCAACCATTGAATCTGTACAGATGACTGAGGGAACTGTCCTTCCGTTGATAACTAACCTCAAACTTGGTAAGACACCGAGCCCTGACGGGTTACATTCACGGTTGCTGTCATCTCTTGCGGACATTAATTCAAAACCGCCCGCGACACTCTTCAACATGTCCATTTTACTTGCTCAACTCCCTAGAGATTGGAAGGACGCTATAGTCAGTCCTACATTTAAGGACGGTCAGAGACAGAAAGTATCTAACTCCCGGCCTGTTAGTCTAACTAGCATAGTCGTTAAGTTACTTGAAAAGATAATTGGGGTTAGGTTGCTAAGCCACATAGATTCACACAATCTGTTAGCTCCTGAGCAACACGGATTTCGTAACAAGCGTTCATGCTTGACTAAATTGCTCATTGAGAGAGAGGATTGGACAGCAGCCACAGATAAAGGCCTGTCTGTCGATGTGATATTCATAGATTTTAGCAAAGCATTTGACAAGGTTTCACACGTAGATCTTATGCAGAAGTTCACGACCTTCAGAATAGCAGTTACTGTACATGAGTGGATAGGAAATTTCTTATATGACCGCAGACAGAGAGTGAGGGTCAACGGAACGCTATCCGATTGGAAGCCTGTCAAAAGTGGTGTACCTCAAGGCACCATATTAGGCCCTCTTCTCTTCCTTCTCTACGATAATGAGTTACCGCTGTTACTTAGGTCGTCGACATTATTGTTTACGGATGATGTAAAAATCTGGAGAACAATAAAAAGTGCGGCTGATCATCTGGATCTTCAAGCTGACTTAGACGATTTAGTTAGATGGGCTCGAGAGTGGGGCTTAGAAATCAATTCTAGGAAGAGTGTGCCAATGCACATCGGTCACATTAATAGTCACCGTTATACTATTGAGGGTAAACCTCTTCCATGTGCTCAAGAGCATAAAGACTTAGGAGTAGTATAAAGTCATTATTTAAAAACAACTACGCATTGCAAAGCAGCCGCTGTCGAAGGTTTTCGTGAGTTATGGTCACTTCACCGAGCGTTCCAAACTTTTGACGAGGAAACGTTTCGAATTTTATTTCCCATATATGTAAGGCCACATTTAGAGTACTGTATCCAAGCAGCTAGCCCATGTCTGGTAATGAATACTAACTCCCTTGAGCGTTTCCAGCGTGTGGGAACGAAATTAGTGAAGGGTCCTTCTAGACTCCCTTACGATGAGCGTTTAAAACGCCTAGAACTTTCCCCCTTTGTCGTATCGTAGAACACGAGGTGACCATATACTGGCATTTCATATCTTTAATTATGAGTTGGGTGTTAATATGTCTCATCGTTTTGCTCCCTCTAGCACTAATAATCTCCGAGGTCATAGTAAGGTCCACAAACCGCGATCTTATAACCTAAAGTGAGGTCCCGTTTTTGCTCATCGTGTAGTCAATGATTGGAACGCCGTGCCCGAACAAGTGGTATCAGCCCCATTAGTGAATACTTTCCAGAAGAAGCTGGACCTTCACTGGAAGGCAATGTGCCAGGATTAATACAGGTTCACCAACATACTATCCTTTATACTGAAGATAATATGAACATATACGTCCATATGTACAAACATTTTTAACAAAAAATATTTTAGACTTGGGTCATCATTGTTCTTTCTACATACTGACGTATTGTACTTAGTGTGCGTACATCGCAAAATAAGTATTAACCACAGGATTCACATTACCTTGCGTACTTCTTTCAAACAGGTCTCAAAATTGTACCAACTTGTAAGTTGTCGCGATAACAAAATATTGTAGTGTGGCGTCGAGTCGAGGTTGACTATGATCACCACTAAAAAGGAACGCGTGCCAGCATATCCATAAAATCCCCGGAAGCCAAATATCAGAAGGCAGTTAATGGACCAACTCGAGGTATATTTGCTGGCTATCTCGTGGTATCGAAAGAATACCGAGATCGTGCCAGGATACAAGCTTGATTACCGAGCATAACCGGATTCGCGCGAGGTCACAATCGAAGTGTAAGAATAATAATGGAAGCACAATATAGCTGTCATCAAGCACTGGTACAATTGGTTATAATAATAATTGCTTTCATTAAACCATTCGTGTTCTCGTGATGAAAGTAAGTCACTACAATATCATTGAAGATTGGGCCGCCATCGTGCATCATCACGATGGCATCGTTACTTGAAAGATGGACGTTATCTGACAGCGTGACTGAGTTCTAGAAATGTCTTGATTTGACCGCTTCTGCAAAACTTTACGAGTAGCAGAGAATGATGCCGAAAAAGCTGAAGCTTTATCGGAATACTTTAGTAAAGTGTTTTCTATCGGTAAGGAGGAACGACCAATGGTTCGTCGCTACCGTGACGGCTAGCTGATGGATCCTGTAGTCATTGAGAAAGGTATTATTCTAAGGCTACTTTAGCATTTCAAACCTGATAAGTTCAGTGGTCCTGAGGATATTCATCCTAGGATTATGAAAGCCCTATCAGATGTAATTGCTGAACCATTAACGATACCGTTTGACATGTCTCTAAGGCAGTCCAGACTGTCCAGAGACTGGGAAGACTCTATAATAAGTTTGGTGTATAAGGCTGAGTGTAGGGATTTAGTAACTATAGACCCGTTAGCTTAACTAGTGCAGTTGTAAAACTGATGGAGAAAATCATTCGGATAGTTGTTATAAACTATGTTGAAGGGAAAAACCTTTTCTCCAGGGAACAACATGGTTTTCGGAAAGGCCTATCTTGCTTTACAAATCTTCTCATTTCACGAGAAGATTGGGCTGCGGCAATAGATCGGAATGCTCCTGTGGATGTGATTTTCATAGATCTAAGTAAAGCCTTTGATAAGGTTTCCCACTCTGGTCTTAAATTTAAACTGAAACGTTTTGGAATCCATTATACAGTCGTCGATTGGATAAGTAACTTTCTCCATGACAGGAGACAAAGGGTAAGGGTTAGTGGGGCTCTCTCCTCGTGAGTACCTGTAAAAAGTGGGGTCCCCCAAGGCACAATCCTGGGTTCTCTTCTCTTTTTACTTTATGTAACTGAATTGCCAACTGTAGCAAAATCATCCGTTTTACTCTTCACTGATTTGGAGACCCATACATAGTATGTCGGATAGGATAGTATTACAGGACGATCTTTGCTCATTGGTGGCATGGTTAGATAGGTGGTCACTAGAAGTAAATCCTAATAAGAGTGTAGTGATGCAGTTAAATAACTCTGATAAATCGTATGACTATACACTACGTGGATTCGTACTACCCAAAGTAAGAAACTATAAAGATTTAGGAGCAATGATCTCAAAACGACTAGTCACTGTAAGGCTGCTGCTGCGAAAGGCTATAGGGTATTACGGTCAATTCGTAGGTCTTTCCAGTATTTAGATGATGAAATGTTTAGATTACTATACCCGATTTATGTGCGACCACATTTAGAATACGGGATTCAAGCAGCATGTCCTTGTTTCAAATATGAAGCAGATATGCTAGAAAAAGTCCATCGACGAGCTACTAAGATGGTACAAGGTCTATCTGGCCTATCTTATGAAGACAGACTGAGACACCTTAACTTATTTCCGTTATCTTACCGTAGAATAAGAGGTGATCTAATATTGGCCTATCGTATACTGAATGACCTTGGTATTGACATGTCTTATCTTTTGCTTCCGTCTAGAACCGATCATTTGAGAGGACATTCAAAGAAAGTTCAAAAACCGAGATCAAACCGTTTACGTCTGGAGTTCCGTTTCTCGCACCGAGTAGTGAATTACTGGAATTCTCTACCGGAACACGTAATATCAGCACCATCTGTTAATATATTCAAAACGAGATTGGACCTCCAGAGTATTACAAACTGCAAGGATTAATATAGGTCGACAGACCTCCTATTCTTATTACTAAGTCGGGGCGACGCACCAATCATTTTACGATGGTTTGACCTTCAAGGGCACAGCAACCTCGACAGAAGACGGTACCCCTAAAGCGTTGCCTTTCAACTCTCTTTGTGGCATCGCGCCACTTTGACAAGTGTAGGTAGGTGGCTATCTGTCATCGCCTCGACAAAAACAACACAATATTCAGCTTCGGGTTTATCAAGGCACCTAAAATATACCTTACCATTCAAGGCGGTTCAAAACTGAGTACTGTTTTAGAATATATTCTAAAACAGTAGCTATAGCTACCAAATGTAAAACAACAATTCTCGTATGGTGTTTGTGCGAACCAAGCCCATTCTTTTCACTATACAAGTGTCTTTCATATCCCATGTGTTCACAGAAATCCGTAAATAACCCCGATTTCAAAAACGATTGTTGTTTACACACTCAGGTTGGCTGCACTTATAAAGTAGCTACATCAACTAGTTTGCGTTCGTAAACATAACCATCTATCCTGTTAGTTTTCTTGGGGGTGATCAAATATTTTCAGCACTCAGTACTTAAGTTTGTGTTTTCTCTAATGTCCACATACACCGATTGGAAGAATGTTCCTTTTCAGTTACCGATATTACTCCACCGTGGCAAATCCTTTTACGAAGCTAGTTGAGAACATTCTATCCAATTGAGTCTGAAAATCTATGTTGACATTAAGTTTAGGTGCGTGTCTCTCAGCACTTGATGAGGAACCAGGGGAGTACTACATAGTTGGTTTTAAAGGTTCATGCTACTATTATCATTATGGTGCTCAAGGTGTAAATGACCAAGTAAGTTTTAGAAGCAAATTATTTTAAGGGCTGGGGCTGTGGTTACAGAACACTGCAAACCATTTTATCTTGGTACAAGCTCACGAAATCCTGTCCCTTCGATGTACCTACTTTACTTGAAGTTCAAAATATATTGCATGAAATCGGGGACAAGCCTAGAGCTTTTGTAGGCTCTCATGATTGGATTGGAACATACGAATGTGGATTAGTAATACAATACGTGACAAAGGTATGTCCTGATTCTTTAAAGAGCTGTTAGCATGATTTTAAGATAATACGTGTGGAAAATGGCCTTTTTACGGAGGAAATAATCAAATTGCTTGTTGATCATTTTCAAGCACACGGATCACCAGTCATGCTCGGTATGTAGAAACCCCGTTTAACTTTTCAGGAGGATACGACGACAGTTCATCAAAAGGAATCATTGCAGTAAAAACGTTTCCTGATCAGCCAACAATGTTGCTAATTTGTGTAAGTTGGTTAAGTGATGTCTAAAACACTGATCAGATCTCGTTTTTGTTACGAACATGTGTGTAGATTAAGATTGATACTCGACAATTAAACCAATACCTAAAATCTTTGACTCAACAGTCTAACACTTTGTAAACTAAATGGTCTAAACCACTCATTAATTAATAAAATTATTCATTATCAACTATATTCATCTTACACTTAAACATAAATATAAGAGGAAGTGAATGGTGCAAAACACTACCAGACTATACACAACAGTGTATATACTACTTAAGTGAATCCAAGGCGCAGCATCAGTGCAGGCTAAAATTCCATTTGCTTGTAAATATGGCGAAATGATGCTAGTACTACCAATGAATTTGTATACACAAACTCAAACAGCGATGAAAGCTTTTGTAAACCTGAATCCGAAGTTCCAAGCGTGGTTCTTCAAGTTTTGTTTGTGTGTTTCCTAAGTTATCAGCATGGGAGTTTGAAATCCACATATATAAACCTAATGGGAAACTAAGAGTGAAAACATATCAATGGTCAAAACGACTACAACCAACCAATACGCTGCAACTTGGTATCACGTAGTCAAGCGTAATATACTATTACATACATGAAATAGTTGAATCTAAATGACGATTTAATTTCGCTTTAGTATTTATATCCTGTGTATTTATCAAGTGTGATGTCTATAAAGTAAATATGACCTAAAGACCAATTCTTTTACTGTTTTTAAGGATCCCCACTGTTTTGAAATACATGGCAGCCCAACTATCGCTAAATTGTGCAAAGGAATGTGGTTACGATGGTGCAAAGTTACTGAATTGTCAGAAAGACACTTTTATAATTTGTGTTTGCCTTTATGAACAAATACATTTATTTTACAAGATGGAGCTTATGGTATGTCCTTGCAGAATTTGTCATACGTTTCTTTGAGAATAAGATAAGAGTCCAAATACCGTTCTTCGTTATCGCGACAGGCAGCTTTCCATCTGCAAATTAGAAAAACCAGCGAGTATTCAATATGACCAAGATATTATTACACAAAAGTATCTCGTATAAACTCATGGTATCAGTTTACACTGTCCCGAAAGCTTCACAGTGTGGTTCGATGGGTCAAACGTTGGGAAAATACGACTACGTCATAGTGTGTGTTCTACACGACAACAGATACTTCGAGAAATCCAAACTTATGGGACGTCTCAAATGAAAAAAAATTAAAGAAGGCAAAATATACCGCTTACATTCAATTTCCCTATTTTGGGGAAACCATTATACAAAACTTTGGAGAAATAGCACGAAACCCCCATAATTTCCACAGGTCAGGGGAAAATCCCCAAAATGCTTGGGGGGACTTAGGGTTTTTCCCAATATTCCATTAAAATCTTATAACACTAGGGAAAAACCCAAAATAAGGAGATTGAACATAAAGGGTTGTCGCGGAACAAGGACATTAGCTAACAGTTAGCATGGTGGGGTTAATAATGTACTACAATCAGCATTGCAAACTGTACTTCAAATAACTTCGCTAACCCGATATGATGATCAGTAGCGGACAGAAATTATGATCCGCAGTTTATACAAAGACTGAATTCGATATTTTAATAGTGATACTTACATTTTGTCACGTAACTTTCTCTGAAATGACTGTGGGACAGGAGTTCGGTAATTCATTTACTCAGTAACTAGGTTAGTTTGACCTTATCGCCTCCAACAGTATTTCCATTTCATTTTTATGTGATAATGATGACCACTGTTCAAAATGTTTGTGTGGTTTGCATTTAAGATGAGCCGTAGATTTTAAGGTGAAACCAAACATTCGATCAAGAAGCATTTCAAATGAGACTAATTTGCAACAATTCGCCTAATAGTTATCGATGT
The DNA here is from genome assembly GCA_944470205.2 of Schistosoma margrebowiei. Lineage (NCBI taxonomy): Eukaryota > Metazoa > Platyhelminthes > Trematoda > Strigeidida > Schistosomatidae > Schistosoma > Schistosoma margrebowiei. The sequence continues at coordinate 32,268,499 of OX104025.1, forward strand.
AGTCAACCATTTTACTTAGAAAAGCTATTAGTCTGTAAGATACTCCATCACTTCTTGACTAAATGAAAGTATACAAAAAAATTGTCCGGCAGTTTAAAAAAAGGTACTTACTTTCTTCGGATTTCTCTCCAACGGACAATGTGCTGTTCCAATAATCCTTCAGGAGACATTTCCTTAGGTGGGTTCTAAATGTTTTTAGAATGTTGACAAAAGCACCGAAAATTACCTCAACGTTTATAAGGAATGGCTGACCGTCCGATGGGAGAGGAGGCGGTATCCTGATGTCATTATCGGTCAATCCATCACTTGGCTTAGGTAGCGTGTAATGACAGTCAGGCAACTGATCACTGTTCTATATTAGAAATGCCAACAAAGACGAACCATCAAAACCAGTCCATACGGAAAGATATAGATAAAAATTCTAGAAAATGAGCAAGTACCATACACTAAGTAGAAAAGACTTATTTAACAATATACTAGGCATTTGTTAGTACGTCTATAGAGGCATCGATGTGAATGGCTACAATATACAGAAAAGTTCTCATTAATTTCCAGGATTGTTATATGAGATTTTAGTGCATCGAAGTCACTGAAGATCCCACACTGCTTATAGGTTCACAGTAAGATTTTGTCACCAACCAAATATATCCATTATTCAGTGCCATGCGGGCCCCAACCAAATAGTCTGCACCTACCAACATGGCTCAAACCAGAAGTTGGTGACTTTGTGGACTGATGCCACGTTATAGTTTGGCCGCCGCTAACTTTCTTCCAACTTCAACACTAGTCAGCATTGCGTGTCGTGGTAATCGGTGTTCGTGCATACGTAACACGTGGCCGAACAATCTCAGTTGATGAATATTTGCAACCCCACCAACTGATTTACCATCATTCCCTAATACCCTGAGTCTAACCTTACTATTACTTACCCGGTGATCCCAGCAGATGGGAACAATATCCCTGAGGCATCTGTGGTCAAATACTAGTAGCTTACGAGTATCTTCCTAACGTTTCGCATCCGCAAAGTGGAACAGAACGAACTGCCGCGCGGTATACCCGTCTTTTTATTGATAGACGGATATCTCGCCTTCGCCATAGGTGACGTAAGTTGGCAAATGCCAAACGAGCTCTTCGAATCGGTGCAGAGATTTCATCAGACATCAACCAATTTGGGCTGATTAGACTTCCAAGATAAGTGAAGTTGTCAACGCGTTCGACTACTTTACTCCCTATCCATAGTTCAGGTGTTGACCCATGCCGGTTCTGAAGCAACAATTGGCATTTAGAGGGGGAGAAATGCATCCCAAATATCCTGGCATTGTTGCTCAGTGCCACCAAAAGACTGCATTTTACCAGAATCTTCACCAAACAAGACTATATCATTTGCGTATTTCAAGTCGATAAATGGACCGCCTGGTAGGAGACCAGTGCCCGAACATTCAGTCGACGAGAGCGTTATTTCTATCAGTTTGTGTGTGATGAAGTTAAACAAAAATTGAGATAGTGAACAGCCTTGCCAGATACTACTTGAGGTTGCAAAAGCAGATGACAGTTCGCCATAAGCACTTACTGGACTAGTAGTGTTCGAGTAAAGGGCCTTCACAAGGTTTATGTACTTCTGGGGTACGCCTTTCAATGTCAGACACTGCTACAGAGCCAAGAAAGACCACCATTGTCGGACGACAATAAGCATGCCTGTGTTCTGAAATCTGACGAATGGTGGGTATGTGGTCGATGCAGCCACGACCAGGTCTGAAGACAGTCGAATTTTCTCGTGTTTGCAATTCACGAGTCTGTGTTAGGCGCCCGACAGTTATCGAGGCTAGTATATTAGATACTGTATTAGTCAAAGTAATCCCTATACAGTTATCGCAATATGATTTTGACCCTTTCTTATATATTGGGACAACCAGCGATTGCGACCGTTCAGATGGGATTACGTCCAACTCCCAGATTTTAACTAAAATATTAGTCAATCTAATCGCTTAAACTAGACCACCATCCTTAAAGACATCTGGAGCCAATCTATCTGGACCAGCTGACCTTCCTCGTCTCAGATTAACTACAGCTAGGGTCGGGGAACCTACTTCAATGTTCCATTCAGGCTGTCTGGGAATAGTGGGTAGCTGTAGACCAGCCGAAATACTCGTTAAAATGTTCCGCCCACCGTTCTAAGCGTTTGGACTGGGAGCGGATAAGAGTGTCGTCTTCCGAAATAGTTTCACTTACATTTGAATTCTTAATTTCAGTTTCTTTTGTAAGTCTGAAAAGCTGTCTGGTGTTATCTGCAGCCGCTGTCTTTTTCATCTCTCCTGCTTTCGTTGCCCATCACTGCTCAGTCGTTCCTTAGACTTTTAGTTAAATTAGAACTGATTTGTTTTCGTTCTTCACCATATTCAGAGCCCGATGGGATGAGTTTACGAGGATCTATCAGTGCAAGAGACTTAGTAGAAATCCACTTGTTTTACGTAACCCTTTGGTTTGAATCACTAATAGATGTCACTGCTGTTCCCACAGCTGTTCTTACATCTTTTCATGCACCATCTGGGTCAGTCTCGCTTTCACAACTATTTGAGTGTGATCTCAGTTGATCCTGGAATCTACTTTTGGTTTACTCGTCACTCAATTCAGTTTTAATGGGTCTTCTTAGTGTGGCTTTTCTGTGTCCAGTGAGGCCCGAGCAGATGCGTGCCCGTATTAGTGCATGGTCGGAGTCCAAGCAAGTATTTTAGAACGGGTGACAATCTTCTATCGACCTTCTTCAACGATGACTGATGGCAATATGGTCTATTTGAGTCTATCGTTGGTTTGTTTCGAACCCATTATAGAATTTGAACATGTGAATAATGAGTTTAAAAATGCCTTTGGATCCGCCTGTACTTCTCTACCCTACTTCACAGTTATACACCTTACCCAGCTTTCAATTATTCATGCAGCTAAAATCTTTGCGTTAAATGTGGTAACGGTTAGTGTGATGATCAGGAAACAGATTCCCATCTTTTCCTAATCGGTAATTGATAATAATTTCTGAAATACAAAGCTAACCCTGTTCAGTAGTCAAATGAAGAACATGGGCATACTTTAGGACAAGTTATTAAGAACGACCTAATATTGTGTAAAATGACATGTACACTAGTCGGATTTGCAGTGTTTGTATAACTCATCTATTTTGTTGGTTGACTCTATTGAAAAGATTTTACACCGTTTACCAGCAAACCAAAACTAAATAGTAAGGCAAAGTTTCATTACTCGTTACAAAATGAATACAATGCGAAACAAAAAGAGCTAGGGTAGCCATTCATTTGTAACGTACTAGCTTTTAAGACCGTACTAAATAGTGATGATTGTTACTGTCTTGAGGAATGATAGAGATATGATGTTTATTGGTTCACAAAGTAATTCTTACCGACTACGAATTAAGGAGTGCATAAGATATAACAGGACTATGATGGTGATTTGATATGGTCAAAATGACACTGCGTGAGATATTGCCTTTGATCGTGAGAAGGGATCGAGTCCCAACCATCATGCGGCTAATGTGAATTGTAGTCTAGCAGCTTATTGTAGTCACACAGAAGCGGACTGGATAACGAATATATCTTAGGAGAGATTCGAAAACCAGATAAGAAGAAACACAAGAAGTTTGTTTGGATGACCTTGAACGGTTTATGATTAAACTGAGTGCGACGTGAGGACAACAAACGTCAGGAAAACGATATCCTAGATTTAATATGCACTTTATCAGGTTTCACGTTAACAGCAACATCTGGTAGCGGTACTCATTCACAAAGAACAGTGGCAGTCCGGAAACTAAGTACACTATTGATATGAACTGTTGATACACTAACAGCTTATTATGACCTTTTATTTGCTTTATTTGGTTATCTTTCATGGTTCACATGAAAACTGAGAGTAGCTATGACTGTACTAGTAATGATAATGATGAAAAAATACGGGAAAAATAAACAATACTGAGTAGTTCTCAATCGCAAATAAGTCCGAAGTTAGACTGGTATACTATAGGAACCTGAAACTGGAAAAGTATGTGTACAAAGTGAAGTTACAGAAAAAGGTGACGAGCCAACAGGTGTAATTTTGTGAGGATTCATTTACTTATGCTGGCTAGACAACCTGAACACGAATACTTATTCAGATTAGTATAACAATTATAGGAATGAGTGGGTAGACGTTTGCAGACGGTTCAACCAAGACACATCCCACAACGTATGAAATTCCCATTTGAAGCTTATAAGAAAAATGTTACTGAATTCTCGGTCCATAGTCTATGTGATTGCTGCTTATCTGTCTTCGAATTAATAAGTGCTGATTTTACGTAACATCAAGTATTTCATTAGGGCAACAATGAGGCCCACTTAAGATGAACAAGTCAGAGTCTACATGATACCAGTCAGTTATATTCAACACAGCGCCTGGAATTATATATCTTTAGGTAAAGAGTGATCACTCAACAAAACAGTCAAAATTGGGTAACGTACCTCCTGGTCATCATCAACATTTGGAACATCATTCCATGATGAAGAATCACCCTGATTAAGATTACGTATCCAAGATCTAGCCATTGGATACAAAGGAGCGTTTTCACTAAACTGTCCAAAGTCCACACTTCTCTCAAAAACCTTTATGACAAATGATTCTAAAATGTTAGTGAATATTAATTCCTCAGAACCTTTGTATGTTTCTTCTTCCTCAGATGGTACTCGTCGTTTCTTCCTTTTAATATCATTCGGAGATACTTTATAAAATGGACTCCTAAACTTTTCCTTTTCTGAAGAATCTCGCCGACCAGCCATTTCATCCTTATACTTGGTGCTGGTCTTGCTAAAAAATATGCCCATGAATGTCCATCATAAATGAGAATCGTACGTCTTAGCTGGGTCCTCTTTTAAGATCTGCAGCAACGAATCCAGTTTGTCACGAGCATACGAAAGTTCGGTTTCTATTAGGTTAATTTAGTGACAAGTGACAAACCTTCTTGATCAGCCCACCAACCGGTTTCGTTCCAACATGAACTCATTTTTAAGCAGTGTACTTAGTCACTCAACAGCAGGAGGGAAAAAAACGATCCACGTACAATTGTTGGTTAGTAGGCAGTCTGAAACAAGCAAAATAAAAAGTAAACATGTACAGCCAGTAGTGAGGCGGGTAAAAAGTCTGTTAATGAGCAGTTAGAAAAGAATGCTTCACATACATAACTGAACAACATTCTCATATACATGTTAAAAGTCGGAATTTGATATGAATACATGGGAATTACTGACTAACTAAGCTCTTGTGTGTAGGCTTAAGACAAACGTTAACGAAAACAAAAAAAGCTATATGAAACTCTTTTTATTAATGAGTTGCTATACGGAGATGCTGTAACTTGTCCATAGCACATGAAGCATTACAGCAGAATAAAATAATAAACATAAACCTCGATCTATCTGCTTCTGTGACGCGCAAGTGTATTTACTCCTGGGAGGTCATTTGATGATAATCAATTTAAAATAATTTTTAGAGCCGTATACGGTTTTCTTTTTAGTGCTCAAACCTTATTTTAGCAAATACGTATCTACAGGAATAGGGTTAGAGCATTAAAAAGAAAACCCTACCACCGAAAAGTAAGTTGACAACGTGGTTCAACCAAAACTCGCCTAGTTAAAGGAAAGTTTTGTAATGTTTGCAAATTGTGACTTGGCCTTCCTCCATAGGTCCTCTGATACGAATTGTGCGAATTCAACACCAATGCTTAGAATAATAATAAACATCGACTGTTGACAGTGATAAACACTGACAATTGTCAGTTAGACATTAATGTAAGCTAATTAGCATTTAACGATGAGGTAGAACTTTCTACCAGACACTTAAGTGCTCATATTTAAACACATAGACTTGAGGTTGAGTACGGCTTCACAACAAACAGGTTACTAAAAAATATTTTCACCTACATATTGATACATAAAAACACAAAGCAAGTTCTTGAGTACTTCAGGGTCAAGTAGCGGTTACCTTATTGGTCCGTTTACTTTAGCCGCAAGTAGCCTAGGTTTGTTTGACGTATATCAATATACAATATACAGCTACCTTGTAGGTTTCATTTCAATGCTATCGGAAATTCCACGATAATGTGGATCCCGAACGATGAAATTTTATGCTATTTTCCACCAACTAAACTTCATTGTAAACGTACTGTAGCTGTGAATAAATCTCCGAAATCAATAGCTTTGTGGGTTTACAACATTTGGTTCTGACCACATTATTTTAATTGGACTCATCTGGGCTAAGATGCTCAATCACACATCCACACCAGATTATGAGCGGGTAAGCTATTCTTCTCATAGATTTTAACGGTAAGCCAGCTTAGATCTGTATCGGTAAATAAATCTTCAAAGGCATTGTCATGCTCTGAATATTTGTGACATCTTCAGACCAGATGTTCATCAACCTAATAATGGCATTCCGAACATAACTTCGAACCCTTGCTTGTTTGTCTTCTGATTTGACTGGGTTGGTATATTTAGAGGATAAAAGTGTTACTAGTCAAACTTCAAATACTTGAGGCACATTTAATACTTTCAATCTTACATAATAAACGCGTTGACATAACAATGCACAGACATTCGTAGACGCATGTGAGTATATAGTTAGGAGTTATTAATAATTTATACGAGTGGGCACAAAATAATCACTGAAATTGTAACTGGCCATGAAATAACTAAGCAATCCATGAAAATTTTTTTAACACTGCTCCAAAATATATGTGCACAAAATAACAGGAAAGGAGAAAAGTAATCAACGTGTTCAGAAGTATACGCGAAGTTTCTACGAGGTACGCGTTTCCTACTATTTATGATATCCGACGCAAATATAGTGATTAGAAATATTCGAATGATTGTGCCAACTAGGAATCTCGGATTAGTACGACCTTAGCCAGACAGAATTAGATGAGCACGAACGAACGTACTGTCTTTGGAGTTCGTAACAAGCGGGTAATGAAGTGCAAAAAATCGCTAATCCGTACAACCATCACAAACAGATTCTCACCTGTTGTTTCATATTCCCTGTCACATCTGAAGGTCTCATACTTTGAGCGCTCACTTCTCCATCAGTGACGTCAGAAGAGAAACAGATCTCATTTAAAATTATAATCTTCGGTATGGCCTGAAAACATGTATTGCGGATCTCTCCAATTTTACGCTCAACTCTTCGTACATTCTGTCTAAGTACGTGAATGTCCGTTGCTTTTTTTATAAAAGCATTAGAGTTGTTTGTCAGCGTCAAATGACCATTCAATGTATAATGTTCAATTGCTCTGATGTCTTCTTTCTCATCTTGTTTAGTTTTCACTAAATCGGACGTCACAAATCAGTCCATTCCTCGTGTTGTGCCAAGTTAAAATAACATTGATTAAGTTCTCATGATTTCTGAAGTTTATAGCAAGTAGAGGAGAGATAGTCGTTGTTAGGTTCGGCAGATGAGGAATACGGAACACAAAAATTGCAGTGATTTTATGGACTTATAACCACCAGTTCTATATGTCCTACGAGTCAGTTTTGTCCAGGTTACCAAAAGTCAAATGACGTACCCCATCGTCAACCATGTTGATTGGTTATTTAATAATTATTGATGAATTGCTTACAGAATCTCCTGAAGGCCTCGGTTTGTCATGCTTAACTTTAATATACAGATACCACCGGACAGTCATTTTCCAAGATATTAGTACGGTGTCCTCTATTATCTATGCGGATTCCAGGGTCCTTAGTAAAGGAGCTTTTGTTTCTGCACAGGTGGCACACTATGACTAGAGTAATACCTATACCAAGGAAGGTATAAAATTTGCCCTCCTACGTTTCAGCAGACAACATCCACATTCTTAGATATCAAATAGAACCAAAGGGTTCTTTTACTATCTGAATTTATATTTCGCTTTTGTTCGTCTAGTTGGCGGACATTTCTAATACTCTGAACGTAAATGCGGGGACTAGGTACGAGTGACTTAGCATGTACCTGTTTTATTGTTGAGTTTTGTGATCTGGATAAGGTAGTGAACCTTAATCACCTACCACAAAAAACGAAATTGAACACTGTGAACTAACTGCAGAAGCGTACGCCATATATTTATTTTTATTCCATCTTTTTCCTCTGATAGACGATGCTCTTGAGTAACTGATTTTGATGCATCTCTTTTTTTCGTTGTTTTGTTTCTCACCAATGTGGTCCTCGTTTCTTAATGAGATGCTTGCTTTTGGTGTTCGTGTTCTTTGACCATTAAGGTAAGCGTCACCAGTAGATGCTTTACTCATTTTGATGTTGAGGTGTCTTTCGAGGCTCTGGTTAAATATAGAAAATTTTCACTTATAATCATTCACTGTGTGAAATGATTTGGACATGTGTTAAAACAGGAAAACAAACCTGTGGTATGTTCGATATAACCACTTACTATGAACACTAGACATTTCTAATATTTCTATTAATTAATTTCATGTATTTTAAAGCATTTTATCATAAGCCTAGCATTACTTATATTTTGAAACTAGTTTTTCACTGTTTCTTTAATCTAGATGCTCTAAAAGCTCATTCAGTAATTTGTTAAATATTTATACTGGCCTATGACCCAACAGTTACAATACTTCTAACTCAATGTGATGATTTATTATTTTTTAATCAGTATTAGTAATTGTTAGCCAGAAATGTCACTAACTAAAAAGTCAAACATATACAGAAACAAAAATTTGTTATTGTCTTAATTGACCTTTCCAAATACGCTTCTGAAGGTTTGGAGGTAAACATATCATATTTTCAGAAGGGGTTTTATGGATGTTATAGTAATTTTAATAGTTGAGATCATGAGTCAACTGAAGCTGGATCGGAAGATGTTATCGACGGGTTCACCACTTTTGTCGCCTGAGACCTGGCCACTATTAGATCGGACAAATGATGTTATTTAAATAATTACTGTCGAAATATACATCCTGACTATTATCTTACGTATTTATCAACTTAACTTGCGTTAGTGAATAACAGAATTAAATAAGCTAAATACGAGAATGGATTTTTGAATGCGTACATTTTTTACACTTGAAGATGGCACAGGTATTCAGTATTTGACAACGCTTTTACCAGCAACACCTAATATAATTTGTACCCATCAAAAGAAATCAAAAGACAGAGTCGAGATCGGAAGAGTGTATTTGACGATAACCAATATATCGGAATTCTCTGATCTAATCTGGCTAGCGATTGCGGTAGATGTTGAGCACAGTGTTACCACACGTGATCTGGTGCGAATGCATGATTGAACGCCTTCAGCTAGATGAGTCCATTAAAATATATGGTCAGCATCCAATGACGAAAACATACAGAGCTATTTATTTTGGGGATTTATTTACTGCCCCCCCCCTAGTGGGTCAGTGAAGACCCTAAGACGTGGCCAGCCAGAAGTTTAAACCCAACGAGTCTGTCGTTGGTAAACACTCTTCTGATAGCTTACTAAGTTTAGCAGCGTCTGGTCGTCTTTCCTTACTATATGGGACCGAGATACAACATAGTAAACAAAGAAAAAGTACAGTGAAAATTTCGGCTCCTCGTAAACTGCATCGTTCTTTTCCAGCCGTCCTGGAAAAGAAAAAAGAAAGTGTAAGTGCATGTCGAAATACACTCGTATGTGCGTAAAAACACAATGTCGGCGAAAAAAAAATGAAAAATAAACTCAAGCGCACGTAATAGCGTTAAAAAATTTAAAGTTCTTTTTGTTCGTTTTTTAAAAATAACAACATAAATATATAAGCATATTAAAATTGTTTTTTTAAAAAGAAATTATTATATATCGTAAAAAGAAAGATCGAGATAATATAAAATGTCGAGTAGTGCCTTATGTGCAGTAGTCGTTTAAATGTTCCGGAAACCTTACTCTTCTTCCAGAACGAGTCGTTGTAAGTTTATTTTCAGACACATTCGGAGTTTCATCGCTAGTGTTGGCTGTTGGTTGAGGAATTATGAGTGAAGGAGTCGTGTTGTGCGATTGTACCGAAGGGAAATGGACGTGAATAGGAATTCCTTCTAAATACGCTGCTTTTAAGCGATCGATGCTGATGCTATCGTTGGTTCCGTTCTTATCGATTATATAGTACTTCGGTTCGCGTTGAAGAACTTTGAAAGGTCCTTCGTATGCTGATTCGAAAGGTCGTCGATGCGAGTCTCGACGAACGAAAGCGTGTGTACTATATCGTAAGTCAGGTTGAACTAAAACATCAGTTGATTGAGGTCGAGTGGAAGCAGGTTTAACTGAACGCATTGCGTTTGTAAGCCTGTTCGTGTAGGAGGTTAGATCCATGTTCATTGAAGAGGATGAAGGATCCACGAATTCTCCTGGAAGTCGAAGTGTCGTTCCATAAACGAGTTGAGCCGCAGTGTATCCAATGTCAGCTTTCACTGCATTGCGGATACCTAGTAAGACGAGTGGAAGAGCGTCGGTCCACTGTGAAACGCTTGCAGCTGATAGTGAAGCTTTTAGTTGTCGGTGAAAGCGTTCTACCAACCCGTTTGCTTGTGGGTGGTAGGCGTTCGTTCGGAAGCGAGTGCTTCCTAATAGTGTGGTCAGACGACGGAAAAGTTCAGACTCAAACTGACGTCCGCGATCTGTAGTGATGGTTGAAGGGCAACCGAAGGTTGCTACTCATCGTTCGACGAAGGTTCGAGCCACTGTTTCAGCAGTGATGTCCTTGATAGGTACTGCTTCTGGCCATCGGGTGAAACGATCTACACAGGTTGAGAGGTAAGAGTATCCATTTGAATCTGGTAAAAGCCCTACCAAATCTAGATGAACATGGTCGAAACGAGCTTCGGGAGTTTCAAATGAGCCTAGGGGACATTTATTGTGTCTAATAACATTAGATTTTTGGCAGCTTACACAGGAGCGTGCCCACTCCCTCACGTTTTTATTCATACCAGGGCAGCAAAACCGTTCTGCTATAAGCTTGATGATTGCACGAACACCTGGATGAGAAAGTTTGTGCAGCGTATTGAAGACATTGCGTCGATAATGTTTCGGCACGATTGGGCGATCCCTACCTGTAGATGTGTCACACAGTAAGGTTTCCTTACCTGTTCCCATCTGTTTGATGTGTAGTTTGAGGGTTGTAGAAGACAACTTGTGCTGAAGATCAGTGTCTTCTTTTTGAAGCTGGGCGAGTTTACAAGGCCGATTCCTTGGAAACTGTTCAAGGAAGTTATGCGAGATATGGCGCCTGCAACTGCATTGTTTGCTTCAGAGATGTGTTGAATGTCTGAAGTAAACTGCGAAATGTAGTCCAGTTGTTGAGACTCACGAAAAGAGTACTTGTCAGAAGTAGAGCTTAGAGAGAATGTGAGTGGTTTATGGTCCGTGAAAAAAGTGAATTCACGACCTTTGATGTAGTGTTGAAAATGTCGTACAGCACAATACATAGCTAGGAGTTCCCTACCGAATGTGCTGTACCTCGATTCGGTGTCTAACAACCGTCTAGAGAAAAATGCCAATGGTTGCCAGGAGTTGTTAACCCATTGTTGTAAGACTCCTCCGATTGCTTATTCGGATGCGTCTACTGCAATACTAATGGGTGCTCGGGTGTCCCGATGTGCAATCATTGTTGCTTTAGCGATGAGTTCCTTAATTGTGGAGAATGCTTTTCGTACGGTATCGCCCAAATTAATGGATTTCGCATTTCCACGAAGTTGGTCGGTTAGCGGTTTCATGAGTAAAGCGCATCTAGGTACGAATCGTCGATAGAAACTTACAAGGCTGTTAAACGTTTGTAGTTGCTTGGTCGTGATCGGTTCTGTGTAATCCAGAATGGCCGCCACTTTGGTCCTAAGGGGTCGAATGCCTTGAGCATCTATAGTGTGTCCTAGAAAGTCCAATGAGTCGGTTACGAATTGTCATTTCTGAACGTTTACAGTAATGCCATGTTTTTGTAGTCGATCGAAAACAAGATCCAGATGCTTGAGATGTGATTCTCTGTCCGGACTTGCGATCAGGCAATCATCAACATACGCATGTACGAAGTTGAGACCTCGAAAAACGTCGTCTATGAATCTTTGGAATGTTTGTGCAGCGTTTCTTAGACCGAACGGCATTTGCAAAAATTCATAGAGTCCCAAAGGAGCTATGATGGCTGTTTTCGGTATGTCGTCAGTGGCCATGGGAGTTTGGTTATACGCTCTAACCAAGTCGATTTTCGAAAAAACAGTTGTACCTTTCAAGGTAGCCGTCGAATCGTGAATGTGAGGCAACGGGTAACGATCGGGTATGGTTTTTGCATTCAATCGCCAATAGTCACCAGTTGGACGCCAATCATTGCTGTCCTTTTTAAGGACCATGTGCAACGGAGATGCATATGGGCTGTTTGACGGTCGTATGATTCCTAAGTCTATCATGTGATCGAATCCGTTTTTCGCTAACCTTAGCTTTTCAGGATCTAATCGTCGTGCTTTAGAGAATACAGGTGGTCCTGTAGTCGTGATGTGATGTGTAACGTTTCTGGTTACACACGGTAGTTTCGATTGAGCTTGTTGTATCCCAGGGTACTTATCGAGTAGTGGTTGATAGAGTGAGTCTATCATATGCTTAACTGTGACTGGGGATAATCTGCAACCAGAAAAAAATACGCAAACGGATAAATTAGTGTTTCCGTCTACTAGCCTCCGTTTGCGCGTGTCGATGATCAGATTATGGTGTTGTGGAAGATCCATACCAATGATTGGCATAGAAACATTTGCAACAACGAAAATCCAATGAATGGGTTTGCGCAAACCCACGTTAAGGTAAACGTACTTTTTGCCATACGTAGCGATCTGTTTTCCGTTTGCCGCCTGTAAGTTTAGAGTTGATTCGTGGAGCCGGTCGTTATGATTTGCTGGGAGAACGCTAACTTCTGCGACAGTGTCGACGAGGTAGCAAACTCTCGTTGTCACATCTGTGACGTACAACAGACGGCTATGTTCGCCGGCTACGGTTGCCGTTAACGCGCGCCGACTTGGAAGTTTCCCGAGCTGTTTTTCGTGTCGGTCGATTTTGAGTTGGGAAAACTGCAGGGTTTTCTGCAATTTCTGGAAGACTTTCCATACTAATTATGATACCAGCACCAGTCGGGGTTATCCGTCTCTCGTGGTCTAGAGACAGATCGTTTACGTGAAATGCTTTTACGTGGGGTGGTTGAGCAATTATGGTGAGTGTATGACATAACTCGGTTATGTCATTCTGAGTCGTGTGAGGCTTTTCTTTGACTGAAAATAACTCGGTAGTAGAAGATTTCCTAATTTCTAAAATACGATCGGCAGATGCAGCCAGTTCGTCTAAGGCGTTGTTCTGAAACGAGACCAGAACCGCTTGCATCTGTTGGGGAAGTTTAGACAAGGAACGTTGTTTGAATAGGCCTTCGTCGAACGTTCTTAGGCCTTTAACCTCTCTCATCCTTTGTAGCATGTCCGTCGCAGAACCATGCTGCAGGTCTATGTTATTAAAGAGTTGATCTAATCTTTGTCGATCGGTTAGGTCTCCTCGTTTAAGAATCGAACGTTTTAAGGTTTCGTAAGGTTCAGAAACATCACTAGTAAACATACTAGGTGTTACGTACCTGTTGAATTCGCGCGGTAGTGCCTCGACTACTGCGAGGAATTATGCACGTGTGTTGATCACGCCGTGCTCGTGGAAGACGGCTTCTGCGTAACAGAACCAGGCTTCGGTATTGTTGGGCCAGAAGGACATGAGTTGGAACGAAGGTGAGGACATGGTCTTAATCATAAATACCTTGGGAGTCTGTTCGGTCATTAGGGAATATTAAGTACGAGAATACGAGGGAAAAATATAAAGATATCCTGAAACACGGGGACAAAACTATCACAATGTTTAAAAAATAAAAAATAAGGCAATGGTATATAAAGATCCCAAAAAGGAACAGACTCACAGTTGTAATTAGGTGTACCAGATCACGTCGGGCTCACCAATAAAGATGGCACAGGTATTCAGTATTTGACAACGCTTTTACCAGCAACACCTAATATAATTTGTACCCATCAAAAGAAATCAAAAGACAGAGTCGAGATCGGAAGAGTGTATTTGACGATAACCAATATATCGGAATTCTCTGATCTAATCTGGCTAGCGATTGCGGTAGATGTTGAGCACAGTGTTACCACACGTGATCTGGTGCGAATGCATGACTGAATGCCTTCAGCTAGATGAGTCCATTAAAATATATGGTCAGAATCCAATGTCGAAAACATACAGAGCTATTTATTTTGGGGATTTATTTACCACTACACACTCATTGATTTGAACAAACAATCAGAGGAATAAAGCGAAGAGAAGGTAGAGAAGTGAAACGACGTGCAATGGAGATGGAGTGAGAGGCAACTCGATTCAATTAAAAATTTATAGTTACACAAAAATAAACTACAGATTTGTAATGAGTAGGATGTACACACACATACGATCATCTAAAAGCAGTAAGGGTTGATAAGTGAATAACTAAAAAGGTCTAAACGTGGTTCAAGAAGACTGGATAAATTAGCCTGTCCAGAAGCTAGAATAAGTTATATGGGCCTAACATAGTAACCGACACTACACAATATGGGTTACGTGATAAATAATATTTCAATTACTTTTTGCTACTCTTTGTACACCACAAAATAATAATGGATAATTGTATAGATATAAACAAGAAGTAAGTATATGTGCTAACCAGAATCAAATGGAGTTGTGTTTTTAAAAAAAGCAGATATCAATATAACTATTAGCGACATGCTCGTAAATACACGTTTTCGATTACACTGCCTCTTACAACCTGCTCGTTACATATTATATTTTCTAGATACAATATTGCATAACTTTCATACTTTTACTTGCATACATGGATTCTCGTGTTTCACTGTCTCGTTCTATCGGAGGATGTGCAAAGAGAAAGATGTGAATGGGGTAGATGGTTGGTTTCTTATAAAATAACACCTTCCAAGGGGACTTCATCTTTGTAATGTTTTCCCAATTAAACTGATTTCACTGAAAAAGTACGCTATTTATTCAGTATTACACACTGATTAGTCGATGGATAGTAAGCCTTATACATCGTGAAGCTGTGTTTAATACTTTCCACAAAAATGAATGAGGTTTTGTTGTAGACAGAATATCAGAAAACGGTTTTTTGGGATTCCACTTACTTCATAATGGACCAAGTAGACTGATAGCTGATAGGGAATGATTTCAAAAATTCATCACGTCGCGTATTTTTATTCCTTTCTACATGATGAATATGTCACCATTCTCTCTCTTACGAAGTCGGATTATGAATATAGAGCCTAGTCATTGCTATACAACGGAAAAGTTTTGCACTGAGGTTTCCGAATACATAGAGTATTTGGATTTGATAAAATACTATATACTGCAAACTGGAAGCTGAAACATAAGTTGATCAGGCATATGATTCGTCGATGGAAATCTATTGACACGATTCATTTTACGTCTCATGATCGTCCTATGAATTTCTGATAATTAGGAGAAATTTCGATAGTCTTTATACTAGAACTTGAAAGTGCCAAAGTTTGTTAACTTTCAAATAGACATAGTTAACTCATTCTTATTCCTTATAAGAAGTAATAATGTTAAGCATGGCTACATATAATTTTTATCAACTAAGCTGTTAACTGTCATCTCAACGTGTAAAAACTGACAATTGTCGAGAGGACTGTATGTTTATTGAGAGACGTTTCCGATACACCTAAATCCTTCACTATGTCCGACAAATGTCGGAACTTTAACGTCACGTACCACTACACACTACTAACAAACAGTATTATGAGTAGCGTCCACTACAACATCATAAAGATTTTAAATTTCAATCCATCATAAACTGACTAATTATATCATAGATTCTGAACATAATGACCTTGCATATATCGATATTAAATAAAAAATATTCATAACTAGCTTAGTCAAATGCTTATTTTTGGTAGCTATTTCAGATATTTGTGGAAGCATTTGCATTTTAATTACAATTTTATCAGAGAAGACGTCTTCTGTATAGCTTTGAAAAGCTTTCTTAAAGATCTAGGTATTCGAAAACAAGATATCTAAATTTGATAGTGTTGAACTTTTGTTGTACAGTAAATCGTTATAATCTCTAAATAAATTATTTCATATTGGAAATCAAATAACATCTGGCTTAAAGTTTATTGGAATCATCTAATCATTAGGACATTTAAAATACAATAAAATGTTTAACAGAAATTCGTTATATTCATATCGGTAAATCATTTCATCTGAATGAAATCAAGACTAAACAAAATTATATCGTATGATGTAAGTACTGTGATGATTAATAATTACACAATGAGAAAACAGTTTTCAATGCCCTTTGTCTCAATACATAAACTTTTTATGAAATTACTGTATGACTAAAGTTTCGATAAGTGGTCTCAGTATCATATAAAACAAACAAACAAACAAAGGATTAACCTAATTAACTAATCTATTAGATTTTCAATGTTTTCTTATAAATAGTACCTGCAACTAATAGATTATTGATTTTAGAGTAAAATAAATCATCAAGGGTTCACCATTTAACTAATTATTATTCAAAATAATAGACATAACATTAAAGCGACTGTATAAAATCTTTAAATATTCAATATATCAATATTCATTATGAAAGCTTTTTTTTAAAAAAAAAAATAAAAACAAAATCTACCAGACTATTTGAATATTTTTCCACTTTTTTGATTTAAAATTAGGTCAAAAAATTAAAATAATGACAGAACCACGTGTAGTACATTTAGTTTATTATATTTTGTTAATAATTTGTCTATGGTTTATTAATTATAAAATATACCGTTTACAGTGAACTATTTAACTTCAGTTACATTCTACAAAAGTATATATATCTAAACAAAATTATTGAAATATATATATATATATATAGAGAGAGAGATTTGTTCAATTTTATGAAAGGATTATTTACAAATATTGGGAAAAAATAAGAAATAATATTAAATTAATCTGATTTGTTATAATAGAAACAATGATAATATGCTATGAATTATCAGTAAAGCATCTGTAACATTGAATACTACAAATTTATAGTATTTGCTAAGTTAGCTATTTTTACTTTCCTAAATTACTTCGGTAAACAATGACAATTATACAGAATGGATTATTTGTAAATAGTACATAAATAAGTTCAACATTATCATTGATATGTCTATTTTGGTTTTGGGTAAAAAATGATTCCGTTCTATAAAAATCTTCTATCCTTAATGATATATATATAATTTTACTTCAATCTTGCATTGTTCCGTTGTACTATTTAAACTTGGATTAATTTTAATATGGTTATTTATTCTGTGAAGAAGTGACTTACACTAAGTCACGAAACGTCAGAAAATCCAATTTTCTACTGATTGGGATATTACAAATATATTATTTTTATTTATCAATCTTTCATGTTTGCAAAAGCCATGATAGTTTGCTTCATCTTTTGTTAAATCTGAATTTAGCTATGACTAACGTTATTTAGTGAGTAAATATATTTCAAGTATTGTTACGATTGAACATTTTTTACTAAACCGTTTTTATCATTCAAAATTCCCTTTTCTGTAAGAATGGATTTCGGTTTTTATTTGCTAATTTTCTTCAGGTGTAACGTTTATCAATTTTGCTATAAACAGAAAATGTTTCCCTTATTGACTGGTCTTATTTTCAGTATTTTTATATGTTGATTAACTTAATTTTATATCTCTATGGTTTCTGAAATAAATTTTCTGATCGAAAATTATCTTTCTAGTAACTGTTAATAGGATGAAGATTAAGAATTCCTTATATTCGCTGTTCACAGAATCAGT
Source organism: Schistosoma margrebowiei (assembly GCA_944470205.2). NCBI lineage: Eukaryota > Metazoa > Platyhelminthes > Trematoda > Strigeidida > Schistosomatidae > Schistosoma > Schistosoma margrebowiei. Next base: position 32,286,367 of record OX104025.1, read on the forward strand.
GATGAGATAAATCTGTAGTTTGATCAAAGTGTTTCAGCTTAAATTCAGTCTTGAAACTAATACTCTCTAATTCCCCGTAGAGTATTCGGAAACAAGGGATACCTAAGTAATCAATTATTTTCAATGACTTCAATATCAGGCTTTATAGTCATGAATCCATAATTATTTTATTTCAGTGGCCATAATAATGCATCTAATAACATATATACAATGTCTATCGAAGATGCGAGTGAATTTAATAGCTTTTGAAGTTAAAATAATGAGTTTTTAAGTTGATTAAAGCCTAAATGCGTCCAAAATGTCTCATTTGTAAATCTGCGGGACGGTTTACGGTTTCGAATTTCCCATATAGAAAAAAGAACTCTAGGAATGTGAACCAAAGTTTATAAATGACACTGATAAATAAACTGAAAAAAAGCATATAAAAGCCAAAAATTGATAAAGTTCAGCTATGACATATGAAAATACAGAAAAGTCCCGTAATAAATATTGTGATATGAATGTAGAAGCTAATTTCACCTATATCTAATTGGGCGGAGCCATATCAGGCATTTTACACCATTCCACGTGTAGGTGTCATTACCAAGGTTTGATTTGATAATTTCGAATAAATTGAGCATTGGGTTCATTGTTATAAATAAAAATAATATATTTGTAATATCCCAATGAGTAGAAAATCCAATTTTCCACTCATTGGGATATTACAAATATATTATTTTTATTTACCATTCCATATGGCTCAGACAAACACTCAGCATTTCAACGTATTGATACCAGGCCTCGGTTTGGTTGTCACCGATTTCCTTCTTATCTAATCCTCTTTCGTTCGTCAGAGTTGCGTATTGGATTCACGAAATACATGTACCAATTGCCTCATCTACCTATTTATTATCTTCACTCAGTATCCTGAAGCTAACCTCATCATTCATCTTTCGTCGGTTCCACCATGTTTAGGCAATGCTTTGATGATACATCTGAATATCCTCTACTTTTATAGGTCTCGTCTCACAGCCACAAAGTAAAACAGCACAGACTGTTATACAGTGTATTCGCCCCATGCTTGACTGGCGAATATCTCTCCTACTCTATATGTGGCGCTGATATGACGGAAGAAAGAGGTAAAACTATATTTTTACTCGTTTTGAATTTTGGTCATCATTATTTTGGTTTTTTAATTAAATGTCATGGTTATTCAGAGCAATAATTGTTTTGCTTTCTAGTGTGATATTTTATTCGTTGTAATATAAATTTATATTAGTGTTGTGTTTATTGAAGATGCGATAGTCTTGTACAAAATCAACTTTAACTGTTCTCAGTATGACATGCAGTATGTGCTTTTTTATAACTCTGGACACTTCATATATGTGATTCCATCCTAATGATTGATCAAAATGGTTGTACAATCAATATATGATGAACGCAATTTTGACTAGGGTCGTCATGTTTCGGGGTTAGTAAATCTTCACTTGTACCCGTCTTGATGTTGTTACCTCGCGCCGTGGCAATCGCGGTAATTCCTCATTTTATTCAAGCTTATGTGATAAGCTACACGGATATAATAGACGTAAGTTGGTAAAAGTCAATCGAGAGTTCTATATATGTATCGAGATTTCATTAAATGCTAAACCAACAGAAACGATGAAACTTTTAAGAAAAGTAAAGTAGTCAGCAAAAACAACTGGTTTTCTTTCTGAAACCAGTCTAAAGGTTAATGGAGACAAGTTTTTGCAACATTATCCATTAACGAGAACAGAAATATATCTTAAATATGCTTAGAGTGTTCCTTAGAGAGTTTATAAGATTCTTCATTTTGTCAGGATCTTCATCAAATAAAACTCTATCATCTGCGCATCGAAACGCAGTAAGTCTCATGATAAGACACAAATCCCTGAAAAGTCAAGTGAATAGAGCTTTATTTCTAAAACTATATCCATCAACAACCTACATATAAATCGAGACATTGGGCAATTTGAAGGAACAATGATTGTTGTTATCAGTTTTAATTACAACCAACTGTAAGAAAATATTGCTGGAGTAGAAATACTTCACAAAGTTTGTTTACTTCTTCGGTACACTTTATGGTTATAATCATCGAATGCTGTCTTCAACTCAAGAAATATCACTATTGTCAAACAACAGTAAGTAATCTTTTGTTTTATACCCTATCAAAGAATGGCAATTCGGTTGATACATTCATGTCCACCTCTGAAACCCACTTGGTTCTCCAGAGTTCGCTATTCATCATCTAAGTAGATTGCCGGATGTCTATTAAGGCTTATATTTTTGGCATTGTATTATACTATGTTAAGATATCTATAAACAGATAGATATAAATTCTGCTCAAAGCTGATTGAAGTAATAATAATTCAATAATTCAAATGTCTTCTGAATAAGGTTTTATTTCAGGATGTACGGAATTTTCAAAGTTGATTTTAATCACCAGCTAAGATGATCTAATTTGTAATTTTTTAAAAGTTAGCATCCGGGACCCTACATCCTTAGCTGTAGCTGACTTGTGATGTGAAACGACAATCACTGAATGCTCTACTTAGAAAAATGTTTGCGATTCCAAGATACAAACATTTGACGGTTGTTTGTTGGAATTCATCTATCAAATCCAATAAAATAATTTTTAGTATCGTTAAATCGTGTATATTACTTTCTCCGTTTAATGTCTTCGACATTAAATTTGTTTTAACTTGCTACATTTATAGCAGAATACGATAAATGTTTCAGTGTACCTCAAAGACTAAGATTCACACTTGGAAATTTCTGTAAATGATGAAATGTCTAATGATATCCAAACCGTTATTTACTATTTTTTGATAAGTGAAATATCTATAAAACTAGAGTAAATTATCAGTAGCTGAGATTATGAGTCAATTGAAGACAGACCACCACTGAAAACCTGGAAGCACTGGATAGCCGTTCCGTCCTATTACGAGACTCCTCAACACTGCACATCCACAACCATTCCTCATCGCATTCGAACACAGGACATATCAGTCTCGCGTGGGAGCAATTAACCACTAGACCAGTGAGCCCGTATTCAGAGGTGTTAATGCCTAACTTCAACTAATCCACTAAATTCATCCACACATACACCATTATCATCACTGAGTTCCTATCTCACAACTGACCCAATTCAACTCCACTCATCACTGTTTCTTACTACAACCTCATGATATACACATTGAAGCTGTTCACTAATGAGCAAATAATGATTAGTATCAGAAGGGTTTTTGTAAATATTGTAGTAAATTCACTAGTTGAGATCATGAGTCAATTGAAGGTAGATCACCATGAAAAACCTGAAAGCATTGGACAACTATTAAAATTACTACAATCTCCACAAAATCCCTTCTGAAGAGTAAATTACTATTCATTCGTGGAACCAAGGTTTTTCATCTCGAATTATCCAGTTTCAATAAAGTACTCATCAATTCAAATATAGTATTTCTTTTAAAATATTTTTATTATAATACTATATTGTATCAAGAAAATAAGATCAAATGAATAAGAACTGAAAATTGATGAATTCTTAATACTTCATTTTTCACTTGATAATCAACTACTTTTTTTCTCTTCTTTTCCCACTTTGCATAATTCTGGCATTTTATCTGTTGAATTATAGTTAAAAAGAAAGTAATCAAGAATGTGTTTTATAAAGGAATCGATGTTAACTACTTAATTTCATAATTATAAACTGAGATAATGAGTAAGAGGATCTTGAATAACACGGATTATTTTATAACAAAATCAAATGATGTGAATATTTTTGTTAAGTCTAATGAGACAGTTTTATATATTCACTGTAGTACACAGAGTACTTGTAAAGAATGATCAATCACTGCTCAGTATATATCAAATATAAATTTATACAACATGTGAAAATAAACTTTATGGAAAGCTACTTCGCTGACCAATAAGAAGCAAAACAATAGAGATGTCTAAATATCTGTTTATCTTAAAATAATGTTGAAAACACTAGATATTAATGAATGAATTTGATGTCACTAGTGGAGTTTCTATCTTAACAGTACACATTTGACTTTCAAAACAATTAAATCCCATAAATCATAGAAGAAAGTGTAAGAGGACAATTTTAAAAATAGCAAATTCCAAAAACTACCAACTTCATAATCTGGCCTATCGTTTTTAGTGCCAAGCACTTCATAACCTGTGTACATACGTTTTTAAAATTTATTTGTTGGCTGACTTACTATTTGGATTTAATTAGTCAAGTGGGAAAGTCTCAGAATAACAGAGTGCAATGTGAATTTGAATCCCACTGGAAGCATTAATAATTTTGACATTTCGAATGAATACAAATTTGCACGAAAGTTAGACCTATAGCTTCCTCCTCATTACTTAACACATTTACAGTCTCATTGTTTTCGAAATATTCACTTTTAACATCACAATTACTAATTGCAATCTGATTTGTCTAACAGCGAATATACTTCACTTATGAATAGGTTCTTTATTCTCTGAAGAAGTGGCTTACATTTAGTCGCGAAACGTCAAAAAATCTAATGTTTCTACTCATTGGGATATTGCAAATATATTATTTATTTATACTTCACTTACTTCCTACTTCTTCTTGCACTGAATAGTGTAAAAAGGAAGAAAGGTTTTGACAAAGTCACAAATACTATCTGTCTATCCGTAAAAACTACAAATATATTAGATAAATATAAATCCATTCAAACTACTCAGAGGTAATTTCGTTTTATTTAATAAGGATTTGAAATTGAAACTGAATTGATCAGTTGATTTCAAACTTGATTTTCACTACCTATCAATTACCAGTAGACTAATATATTACTAATCTAGCTTCGAAAAGTTTGGAAATTCATTGCCGTTTATTAAATGTACAAGAAGAATAAACCACATTACCTATATACGTTTATCAGTAACACAAAATTATAGTCTGACAGCTGAATAGTTACTTTAAGAAAAAAGCATAAAATTCGTTTACTGAAACATTGAAACCGATTTTTTTACCTTTTACGTAATTGTTAGTAAATAACACAAAAATATCCTATCATATCACATATATAGGTAATTACCAAATCCATGTAAATACGACATATATGGAACAATATTAATGTTCAAGAATTACATTTTGAATATTTTCAAGTTTGTTGTCAGGGTGAATTGTCTTTTTTAAAAAGTTATTTAGGGATTTACGGTTATGTTAAAAGTTTCATTGTCTTATACTGAACTAACATGTTTTGACAATACAATTCTTTTAAAATAAGCTGATAATTAAAATGACTATTTTAAAAATCTATCAAAAAGTAAATTACATTATATTACTTATTAAATAGATAGAAACCAAAAAATGTCATGAGACTGATCCAACATTAACCGATAATAATTTGCACTTCCACATAGATAATCCGAGCCAAGTAATAAGATTTTGAGTTTACAATTAGTTAGATGGTTTTATAAAACTTTATTGATTTATTATAATAAATATGTGGAAATGAAGTTTATTTTCTAATATCAATATCTTCATACTTTTGATAATTATCGGTTATCTATTACTTGTATACAAGTTTTTTCTATGTTTAGTATTGATGAACACGTCCAAATACCAATGCATTATAACTAAGAGTTAAGTAAAGTATAAACAATGACATAATTATTATGTCAATCAAGAGAATTTTAGTAATATTGATTCATTGATTCAATTCGAGAGTAATGATAACCCTATCCATTAGAAGTTTGACTTGGTGAAGAAAACAATAATACCATTGAAATATTGTTTTAAGGTTAATGTATAGTTACTTCATTTAAAAAGAAAACTTTCTAAATTTTACCAAGGGTGTTAAGTTCCGTTATATGTTTTGATTTTAAAAAAGCTAGTCAAATGTGTTTAACTCCGCCCGTAGCTCTTGTAGAGTTACTGCCGGTCCTAAGCCCGGGTAAAGGAGGAGGGTCGGGCATGGGGTTAGCGTCCCCATCCCGTAGAAAACTAACTCGCTAAAAAAACGCTTACCAAAAAAATAATTCAAACCATTCTAACTCTGTTCTGGGTCAAAAGTGTTTGACTTCTTCTTAAAACAATGTTTTTATACAACTTTACTCTCATAGTAAATACGACACTTAACAATATCTTCATGTGAGTTAATAATTTGAAATGACTATGAGTTTCGAAATATTCAACCAGTACAAAAAGAAAGACGTAAAAAAACCAAGATGTCAAAATAAATTATGATTTAATAGTTGAGATGATGAGTCGATTGAAGCTAGACCACCATAGAAAACCTGGAAGCACTAGAGTTCAACAGGGTCTGTTGTGAGATAGTAACTCACTGAAGACAATGGTCAACGTATGGCTCAATCTCATGAACTGGTTGGAGTTAGACATTAACATCGCTAGATGCCGGCTCAGTGGTCTAGTGGCTAGGCGTTCACGAGCGGGTCCGATAGGTGTTGGGTTTGAATCCCGCGGGGCGTGATCATGTATGCTCAGCGCTGAAGAGTCCCACAATAGGATGAAATGGCCATCCAGTACTTCCAGGTTTTCCATGGTGGTATAGCTGTAATTGAATCATGATTTCAACTACTAAATTACTATAATATCTACAAAAACCTCTTTCTAAATTATAATTGTTTCTTATTTTCAAAGTCATTAGTTGAATGGAAGTAAATTTTGTTTTAAAACACATGAAATGAATATAGAAGAAAGGTGAATTTTCGTTAAGGGAAAAGGTATAACACTTGAAAACAAACATGAGATAGCTATAGAAAAATGTAAATTTTTGAATAGCTTTAACAAGATACAGTAAAAACAGGAAATAGTTTAATAATTAATTCTCAAGTGATATCGGTAAATCATCTGATAATTGCCTGTAAAGCAGTAAAAATGAATGACTGAATTCGACTATACTGACTAAAATATTCTAACTCTTTCATGTATAGATCCTACGCATGCCTCCAGACCTGAAAGATAATAATTCCATTGCTAAATATGTGGTGAATATGCACTGCTTAAGAGTCACACATTTTCAATACACCTTGCTCTTTTTAATAATCCAGCAGGCGTCAATCTGTGTCAACCAAACACACATGAAATGAATAGATTCCGTTATATATCATGCTATTCTGATATATCTGGATATTTTAACACATATGTTTGTATAAAATTATTTACGAAGCTTTACTGAACAACTTACGTTCAATATTCCCACATTCTGTAAAACATTATGCAAAATAAAAAAATTCAAGTCAAATAATCTTTAACATAAATATATAGAAATTAATGTCAAAAGTACATAATTATTAAAGGTGTGAATGGAAACAAACTGCTGAGAGGTAAAGTATTCAACTGAAAATGTTCGTTTACGTTAATACATAACAACAATCATTCATGTTACATCTTAAGTACTAACAATAATTAGACAAACAAAAAAGTGATTTTCACTGTCATGCAAATCACAATTAAATGAATATTTTAGTTTTTATATGAAGTTAATCAACATAAATCACAATTCTGATATATGAGAAAATGTGCTGAACAAATAACCACATTAAAAATTACTGCTATGCATTAAACATTCCTACTACCGTTTAACCAATATATCTTAAAAATGTGTACATGTTTTGTACTGATTCGATAAAAGTACAATGCCTATTATCGATGGGATTTTTTTGTGATTAAGTTCACTATATAGATTGGAATGAACTGAAGAAATATAAATCACAACATTTTTTGGAATAAACAGCTTACTCTTTTAATGGTGATGTGGAAAACTATTTTATTATAAGCTAACAGATACCATGCAGCATAAATGATAAACTGCATTTTATAATAATAATAATATGATAATAATATAAATACAATGGAGCATACATATTCTAAGTTAGAGTTGTCTTGAAAGTGTTTAGTTTGTACTATTATGAGTTTCGGATGTTTGATAATACAGCTTGAATAACTGAATTATGTATTCGATCCTTACTTTGCCGATGATATTTTATAATCGCTGAAACAACTATATATAGATTTACCTTATGATATTGTGTAAATCATAGAGATAGTGTCACTAATCAAAATGAACTTACGAGTAGTTGATTCATCTTAAAGTGGTAAGTTAAGAATTGTTAATAACATTGACTTTGTATTATAGGAAATCGTAGAAAAATTTGTTATGAAGTTTTTATTTTCAGTTCTATAGGGGTCTATAGAGACCGTTGAATTTTCGTAGTTCACATCACATACGGATCTTAGACAATTGCAGGAATCTAAGAAACATTCAGTAGCTATTTCATCCTAGTATATAACTTCATGGTATTTTCTCTGATCACAATAGCGGAGATCGAACTCATGACCTACAGGGATCATTGTGAGCACTTGACTTTTAAACTCTTGAGCTAAGATGTAAATTGGTTTGAATTTCTAACTAAAGTTAGTTTGAGGTATTCTGAAAACATATTTTGTTTCGTTTTTAACTTACACTTGTTTATTTGCTTTTAGATAGGAACAGCTAGCTAATGAGGAAATACTTTACACTGCATTTTATTTCATAATTTAGACAGGACAACTAATATCTTTATCGACTTCGAACAAATCACAAGCAATTTCTTTATTTGTTATGGTTGATAACCGATGGTGGCATTCAGAAATTTTAATATTAATTAGTCAATAAACTAATCGAATTTAATGAGTGTTATGTTAAATACAAAATCTTAGCAAGAAGTGCTATTGTTAAGTTATATCGAAGTTTTTCATAGTTTCGGTTTTCTGTAAAGCATAAATCATGACTAGAATCCTAAAGAAATAGTTTATATCTTACGTCTTTTCTAAATATGCAAATAACATATTCTTAGTTTTTCAAATATGTCAGTTTTATTTCTAACCCAGTAACTTAAATCAGTGTTATTGACTGGAAATCTTGATTTATCTTGAAAGTTTCAATGTCTTATATGAACTCACCACGTTCACATTCTAAATAAAAAAATAAAAAGGTACCCCTCTTAAAATTATTTAAACCTTTATTCATTTAAATGCCACAAAAATTTTATACTTTATATTATATTCAATAGTTTTGTTCATTATTGTCGTAAAAAGTGAATAATATGAAACTTACCAATATCTATTACATCAACTAAAAAATATTGAAATAATATCTTCAAAATATAATCAAGAATTTGTAAATTGAAATACTAATTGTTGAAGAGTCCCATAATAGGACGAAGTGTCCGTCCAGTGCTTCCAAGTTTTCCATGGTGATCTACCTTCAATTGACTCATGATCTCAACTAGTGAAATTACTACAATATCCACAAAAACAATTCTGATACTAATCAACATATGCTCATTAGTGAATGGATTCAATGTGTATGTATATCATGGAGTTCTAGTGAGAAACAGTGACAAGTGGAGATGAATTGGGTCAGTTGTGAGATAGGAACTCAGTGATGATAATGGTGGATGTGTGGGTGAATTTAGTGGATTAGTTGAAGTTAGGCATTAACACCTCTGGATACCGGCTCAGTGGTCTAGTGGTTAATTGCTCCCGCGCGAGACTGATATGTCCTGTGTTCGAATGCGATGAGGAATGATTGTGGATGTGCAGTGCTGAGGAGTCTCGTCATAGGACGGAACGGCTATACAGTGCTTCTAGGTTTCCAGTGATGGTCTCTCTTCAATTGACTCATGATCTCAACTATTGAAATTATAATCTCCTACAAATAGCTACACATCTAAAAATATAATGATAAGATTAATGTGGATTATGTTTATTCTCAGGTCAATTAATTATGCTTACTTTCATAATGTTTACTTAATGTTCTATTATTTGGCGATGTTACCTTTTCGTCGTTCAGATTTATATTCAACTGTTTTATCATGAATGGAATATTGACTTCAAGATTTCTATGAAGTTTCACTTTGACTTTAGCAGAAAACGATACAATACTGCTGTAGTAAACACCTGGACGAAATACTGCGTTACAGACTTTTGCTTTTGGGAGACGTAACCTCAGAGATGTATATGTCAATTGTGTCACCTGAAATTAAGAACATATTAAAGATGAGTAACTTATGCTCACTACGAAAGCATGGTTAGTAAATATCAATGATGAAGAACATATTTTGAAAAGTGTCTGTGAAGCATGGGTCAAAAACTTGGATGAAAAATTATATGTACTTCTGTGAGAAATATCTTAATAATTCTCTTAATATTTTTCAGTAAAGCTTCTCTTACAACGGTTTACCCTGAATTTATTTATTCTGACTAATGTAAATCACTGAAATAATTAACCAGAGTATAAATGCAGCGTTGAAAGTTGCTTATCCGTTAGCAAGGCTGACAAAATTAGGCGAAACGAGCTGTTCACTCAAACAAACAAAAATTAGCAGGCCCTCTTTTATCAGTACCTCCAACTGCTTTTACCAATTTACGTGTACGTTTCAAAGCACATATATTGGAAGAACAAAGAGAAGAGTGCGTGTTCATATTTCCGAGCACGTTCCAAAGAACTTGAGATCTAGAAGCGCAATGCCTGTAAACAGTGCAATAGCACGGCATACTTTTGACATTTAACAAGCCTGCAAAATTATTAGCAGACAGAAAATCACAGCGACTCTCCGGTTTGCCGAAGCAATATCAATAATAAACCTCAAACCTGATTTATGTATCCAGAATGAGAAAATAATAGATATTTTTGTCACTATGATTAATTATTAGTGTTTATTTTGTAATGTGGTCTTCGCTTAAGTGCTTTTTACTTTATATGCATCAAAATTATTCATTCACTTATTTCTCTTAAATCATGTGAATTCCGAAAAGCTTATTCATGAATTACGTAACCCATTTTATCAATTTATAATTCCAGTAATCTTATGAAAATCATACCCAATCCCTAAACTATCACACAATCCATCTTATCCGTCTCCGGACATCGTTTAGTTGATGCATTATCCAACGTTTCACACTATATGTTTCTTACACATTAAAGCAAATACCTACTTTGAACATTGTCAACGTGGTTGGATGATCTATTTAATATACAGTTAACCGAAGAACCATGCACTTGTTAATATTCGATAATCTTGATGTTTGATCATATTTCCTTGAAAAAGCTTGAACCAGAATGCCAAGTGAAATGTTGGATTTACGTCATATTCGTTTACTGAGATTCGATAAACGCATTCTTCTTGCTTAATGTCTCACATCAACTCGGCGCTCAAATACTGTGAAACAATTAGACCAAATTTAGATAGGAGTTCTTATATTCCCCCCACTAAGTTTTTGAAATCCATCTTCAAATGACCTCTAACCTGTTCTTGCATATATATATATATATATATATATATATATATATATATATATATATATATATATATATATATAATTATTATCGATAACCTTTGTTATCCTAATGGTTTTAGACATCTGATGAGGAACCAAAACATGTAATTAATCCATATTATTCTACACCAATTGTTGTTCTGCCTTAATTCAAATTCATAAGAGAAACCAATTGCACAATCATTCATCTCATATAACTAATAGTAATGTGCATGAAAAGATTCTTTTTGTCATTAACTAGAGTATGCCATAAGAGTAATTAAAGTCAACACAAATGATAGAAGATGAAATGACAACACATACAGATGATTAACTATCTGTTTAATTTTATGTAATCTTTGTAGGATCTTAAACAAATATAGCAATCTTTAAACTTTTCAAACTATCATTCTGATGTTGACGCTTGGATATACGAGAAATCAACATTTATTTCGCAGTTTACAGAAACGTATCATTGTACAATAATTATGCCCTGTTTTATCATAAAGAGATAAAGTGACAGATTTTTGCCTCCATATAAGAACCAATAATTTAAATACTATGGAAAAGTAACCTGATTCTCATTGTTTATTATGAAATCACATAAACAAGTATCCATACCCATTTGAAATGACTGTAAGTAGATTTATTTAAAATTTTCCCAGTAAAAATCAGTATAAATCTAGTTCTGACTTAGAAATCAAATCATCTGAATAGCAGTTGAAATCCAAAACCTAATAGAATTTTATTTTCAACTAAGTTTAAAACTCTCGGATATACGTAACCGTGACCTCATCAAGCAATCAATTCAAGATTTTCACATCTCTTGGTAATCATAATACATTTAGCGAACTAAGTTATCATTCACTAATTTATTTACCTGATACTCCTCTATATTACTTAAAAACAATCATAATGAAATTTTAATGAAACTTATTTTCTTCTATCTGAAATATAACTTACTTCTTTACAAAGAGATAGTTTCCATTCATTTATTTTAATAAAAATATCATCTTGAGAAAATGGTTCATAGCACTCTCCATTTTTTATGTGTCCATCAAAAGTAACTATTAAATTTTCTATAAAATTCAACATAAAATAAATTTAAGTCAATAATTAAACAAAAATGTAATTCAGTATAGATTTAATTTACTTTATTTTTTTATTTTTAATTTCCAACAGAAATTCACCTTAATTAAGTAATTTAATTAGAAACCAAAATTAATATTCATATGATGTTAATCGCTGAAAAATTCCCATTATTATCAAGAACACAATTGTATGAATAAAGAATATTCTTTTTAAATGAATTTCTTATCAGGTTCTACAATTATCTCATATCTAAATTAATAATCCATTAAAATTGGCCAAGATTTAAGGCATCATTTGGAAATTGTAATATGTGAATTGATAATTGTTGTTTATTATATAAAATCAGTTCAGATTGTTAATGTTGAGGCTGACTACTATGAAGGTGTTAACTTGAATCAGTTTATAAGTGAAATGGAATTGTGTGATAAATGATTTTGACCATATTTATTCTGATCATTTATCGTACAAATTCATTTCGCTTATAAACTGATTCAAGTTAACACTTTATTATCAGAATGTGTTTTTGTGAAGATTTCTAAAATCTCCACAAAAACACATTCTGATAATAATAATCACCTGCTCACTAGTGACTGACTTCAGGAGACACTTCTGGAGTTCTAGTGAGAAGTCGTTACCAGTGGAGTTCAACCAGGTCTGTTGTGAGATAGGAACTCACTGAAGACAATGGTGTACGGTAGCGCAACTTCGTGGATTGGTTGAAGTCAGACATTAACACCGTTGGATGCCGGCTCAGTGGTCTAATGGTTAAGTGCTCGCGCGCGAAGCCAGTAGATTCTAGGTTCGAGCCCCGGGTGGTGCGGGGTCGTGAGTGCGCACTGCTGAGGATTCCCATACTAGGACGAAACGGCCGTCCAGTGCTTCCAGGTTTTCAATGGTGGTCTAGCTTCAACTGACTCATGATTTCAATCTGTTAACAACTTATATTAAACAGCCCTAACATTAACAATTTGAATTGATTTTATATAACAAACAACAATTTCTGATTCACATATTACAATTTCCAAATGATGTATTTTGCCTTCAAATTGGCCAATTTTATGGATTATTAATTTGGATATGAGATAATTGTAGAACCTGATGAGAAATTATTAAAAAGAATATTCTTCGTTCATACAATTATGTTTCATATGGTTTTAACTGAAGCATAAAGATAAATTGAACTTTTTCAAGTTTAATGTTTTCTTTGATATAATCATTTTACTAAAATGATTTATAAATAAGGTAACTATTTTTTAAGACAGAGACAATCAATTACCACAATAGTAACGATGATAATAATAAAATCACTTATTTAATAAGTTTATGTTATCAAGTTTGATCTAGACTGTTTACTTAAAAGCTGAGGATGCTACCCTATAGTTCAAATAAAATTCGGTGGATTAGTGTTGGGACCTACTACCTACTGATTAAAAACCGACACTATTAAAAAATAATAATAAGACGCCGTTTTAACCACCAGCAGTGAACTCTTAGATGAATTAGATTAAGACGGAATTATGACACGCTGAATTTGCAAAATAAAATGTTATCATTAGTCTTTTCAAACAACATTTTTTAAGTCCTGTATATCTGTTATCCCTCTGATAAATATGTCAAAAGAATAAAACATTTAAAACAAACCTAAAATATCTGGAACACTTATTCTTTTACTTAGAACAGAAAAACTTCTTAAATGAGATTAACTAAGATAGGTGATAAGTTGTTGACTATTGAAATTGATTTAACATGAAGTTACACATTCAGATATCATTGAAATCTCATTTATTTTACTAGCGTCAAAGCTTTCAGTACGTATCGAACATCATTGACTGCAGAGGGGAAGATTTTTCTTGGAACTGCTACAACATAAATAATGATAATAACTGAGCTAATAACACTTTTCCTTACATATTATATGCACTAGAGCCCCATACTAATGAATACGTTTATATGATTGATAATGGAATGAATACCAATCAAATGTTGGGTATTTAGTTAAATGTTTGATAAATCCAATGTTATCCATGAAAATAATGATAAATGATTAAAACAACTATTTCAAGGTTGTGACAAACAAAGCAATAATAAAGCTGAAAGGCTTAAATCAGTCATTGAAATCTAACATTCTGCTATAAAATTTACTGACTGTAAAACATTCATTAAGAGCATTGAAATATATCGTTTGAGTAATCACATGTTACTTATCCATGTTCAAGTGTGAAGAGATGGTAATTGTAAAAGGATAAAAAAGTGAGAGTAAAAGAATATTTACATAATGCAAACAAATTTCAAAAGCTTTTAAATATTAAACATCTCGTCCTTTTGATGTATTTTTTTATTAGTAAATGATTCATTTACAAAACGTAATCAGTAATGAAAATCGATTATGCAACAACCCTGTGAAGAAAACTCAGTTACTCCGTAAATTTGTTAGGTATCAGTATACTGATAGCATAGTCCTTAATTTCGAAACCTTAACATTGAAAAAAAATATTTCTATTCAAGTAACTAATGATAATTAAATAGTATTTTTATATTAATACGGAAATTCATAGAAATGATGATGACTGGGTATTTCGTGTTCACCCAAATGTTGTCTTCATTATAAATAGATGTGTACTTGATAAAATAAATTCCCATAAAATGATTTTGTGTGTGTGTGTGTAAGGCAATATTTTGTCGCCCATATCATTCTATTTTTTTACGAATGAAGATATCCTATCTAAAGAAAGAAATGATAGGATATTGAATTTAAATAATCTGACAAAATAAACTAATATCATATATCTATTTGATAGATAATTATGTCTCAGTCACACATAAGACAGATACAGAGAATATATGTAACTATTTTGAGATATTTCCAGCTACTTATTCCATCTTGATCATTTATTATGTAATCTATCAAGACAATAGAAAATGTAATCATAAAATCAAAAACTTAAAAGATAAACAAACTGACCTGAATATATCATAACACATAGATATGCGATAATTATGTAATATATCAAATTCTGATACATTTTGAGCATACTGGAATAATAATAATAATAATAGAAACCATCAAATTTTTCATGAATTTATATTTGTTCCAAGAAATTATTAAAAAGTTTCGCTTCACTTAGAATTGAACACGATTAGTTTATTGGTTGAAATGGATGACCTAATTGTAAACTCACTATTTTGTGAATGTGTAAATAATTCATAATGAAAGGAACAATGTAATTTATATTTAATATATATATATATAAACTTATTCCTTTTTTTAATTATTTCTTTTCACAGGATTTAAGTATACAAGACTTTATGTACTTTAATCGAAATAAAAAGGATACTATTTATGCTAGATAGATGGATTAGTTTAAGGAAAAATAAAATATACATATATAATTAAATATCAGAAGGGGTTTTGTGGAGATTGTAGTAATTTCAGCAGTTGAGATAATGAATCAATTGAAGCTAGACCACCATGGAAAACCTAGAAGCACTGGACGGTCGTTTCATCCTATTAGGGGACTCCATATAATTAAATCCTTTTTTTTTATCACTGAACTACACAATTACAAGTTAAATCAATAAAATGTAATAAAAAGATCATAATCAAAATTGTAACTAAAATCATTTTGATCTTAATTTGTTCGTTTTTGCCAGTGTCATATTGAAAGAATTTACAATGTAAATTGTGATATACATTTTGCATGATTGTTATACAAATGAATATGTTTAAAAACTACTGAAAATTTCAAAACGTTAGCTGGTAAATTTTCATTATATTGTAGAAATATTGGTTATTTGATCTTAGTTTTGTGGATCAAAACTTAGAACTTTTTTTATTATCGCAGAGATTGACGTTATTGTTCTATTATTTTCAAACTGTAGGATTCACCATAATCAGTATTTTAATCTGTTTAAACTTGTTACAATAAGAACTACTATTGTGACATTTCAATTCTCAATATTATTTTAGATTTTGCAAAGTGAAAGTATTACGTAATTCATATGTCCTCCCATTGGTTAAAGTATTTTGTATAATTCAATGAACATTGATTTCATCATCCTTCTCTGAGATGTAAAATCTTTTTTTTCAAAAACACCTATTTCTTTCCTTATTCACATCTAGGCGTTATATTTAAGACATCACTATCTGTAACTCGTACTGTCTAATCAATCTCAATACATCAAGTTTCGTATGAGAGGCATTCATAACTAAACATAAACAAATGTCAAGAAGTAGCTCATGAAGAATCAGACTTTATGAATATAAGATAATGCACTGTGATTAGCAGCCAAACTCATATCATAATTATTTGAAAAGTAAATATATTACTGAGCGACCAAAATGAGTTTGCAAATCTAGACAGAAAAAAATCAATTAAAAGCAATGAAAGAAAAAATTCTCGAGAAGACAAAGCGTTCATTTAGATAATTATACTGATAATTATAGAAATAACACGTTTGAAATGATCTTAATTAGCGAAACTAGGAATTCCAAGGTCAACGACAGTTATCAAGGAGTTTCAACATGAATAGTGAAAGAAGAAAAACTTAGGGTTAGAAGTATGGTGTTTAGGTAGATTCAGGAGTTAAGTTCAAGAGCTGCAATTCGCGTTTAATCACTATCTTTCATCATTTATTATGTAAGAATAATTTGTAGCAATCTGAACGAAAAAATCTGTATGTATTGTATTGATTCTAAATAGCTGGGGCTTTCATCACGAATCGATATTAACTACACTTATAGCTCCACCATCTCAAGACCAACGGTTTGACTTAAGTATAAAGGGACAGACTAAAAGGAGTGAATTTCCTCTAGTCACGCTAACACCGCTGACTATGCCTAGAATAATATCAAGGAGATTCATCATGTTCTCAGAACCTTAATATGTAGGTATAAGCAATTTTTCATATAGCCCTAAGTAAGACGTAATCATTCATCAGTTGTGTTTTGAATACAACGCAAAATCCAGTAGGTCCTATCTTATATCTGATTGGCCTCATGAAAGCTTTCGATATAATATAGTTTTACCCCAGTTCATTAAGTTTATCAGGAAATAAAAGAAATATGAATCATAAAGAAATTTTCCACATACCTGTTTTCAACAAAGTTATATTCAGTTAGATTACTTGAGTGAAATCTCGTCTTTTTTATTAACACATACTTCACCCCAAATTTTGTCCCAATGATGATACCGCAAAAAACAATGATCGTTTCACAATTAATCTATCAAGCATATAGAACACAGTCCCACTTAAGTTATTCTACTGAGCAACTAATTTTCTTCAACACATATATGTAAAGTAACTTTTTTGTCAAAGATTTCATCTCGGTTTTTATTCTTACATTCTGTTGGAGAAACACTTAAATGTAGTTTGATGCAACTTTTATTTTTTGTAAGTGATGCGCATCGGAAGCAGAATTAACTGGAATAAATCTGAGTTATAAACTGTTAAATCATAGATGTTAGGTCATATTGTTTACCACATCAATCGTCTAATTCTTATTACTATTAATGAATTCGGATACATACCATCAAAGCCTTCACTTCCTATTAACTATTCATTCATAATCATAATAAACATGACCTAACACTTTCACCATCTCATATATTAATGATGAAACTTTATATTGTTCTGAACAATATTTACTATCCTCTCTTTGCGTGATTGATTTAAACTTTCATTTTTATCAGTCTATTATTCTTTAGCTTCATATTTGATTTTAAATTGCATCCCATACTTTTCAATAGTTAATCCTGGTTAAACTATTCATGTAGTTTACATGTGTTCATGACCTTAACTGGATTCTTTTTTTTAGTTATAGATTTATAGTATCATTTTAAATTTGATGATATTGAAAATTCAGTATTGAAATACAATTTTCTACTCATCCAGACATAACAAAGACAACAACAACTTTTTACTTGATGCCCAATTTATTTGAAACTATTAAATCCAGTCTTGTCACTGATACTTATAATCTCATTAATCGAATGTAACTGGTGCAATCGCCGAATATTTAATAAACATTGTTTAAACAATAAAATTATTCTCAAGTCTTGGATTATTAAGCCACTAGAACGTTCGTGATGATCAATTCAAATTGCTCAACATGTATCACGAACCATTTAAAAGAGAACGTATTCACAAATGTACTTTCATTGTAGAAAAATACTGTGAACGCATTGAAACTTTGGATGAGGTCATCGGAGTTTCAATTCCCACCGAATAATATACTTCCATTTTTGCTCTCCCTAACGAAAGCGATACTTATTATCTGAATGTATCAAAATCAAGAAATATTAAGAAATTCAAAAAATCGAATAGAAAATAAAATATTTATTGAGGCTAGTATTTTAGATAACTCCGCCTGGAGTCCCTCCGGGGGCTACTGCCGGTCTCAAGTCCGGATAAAGGGGGAGGGTTGGGCATGGGGTTAGCTTCCCCATCCCGTAGAAAACTAACTCGCTAAAAAAACGCTAACCAGAAAAAAAATATTCAAACCTTTTAACCTCTGCCCTGGGAGTCAAAAGGTCTTCATTTAGAAGAACTATGACGCCTCATGATGAAAGCCGAATTCCTTCGGAAGGTACGAGGCCGATGCCCCTTCTGACAACCGGAGCGACCGTTTATTTAGGTACATGGAATGTTCGTACAATGTGGGACACCAAAACAGCCTTCCAAATTGCTGCAGAAATGAGAAGATACAACCTAGAGGTACTTGGGATCAGTGAAACACATTGGACGCAAGTTGGACAACAACGACTAACTTCAGGAGAGCTTCTGTTATACTCCGGCCATGAAGAAGAAAATGTACCACATACACAAGAAGTTGCATTGATGCTGTCCAAACAAGCACAAAATGCGCTTATAGGATGGGAATCTGATGAACCAAGGATCATCAAAGCCTCGTTCAAAACAAAAAAGGAGGGTATTACAATGAACATCATCCAATGCTATGCGCCTGCCAACGACTACAACGAAGACGCTAAAGATCAATTCTACAATAGGCTGCAGTCAATCGTCGAGAAGTGCCCAACAAAGGACCTGACCATTCTGACGGGAGATTTCAATTCCACGGTTGGAACTGACAACATCGGATATGAAGACATCATGTGACGACACGGACTGGGAGAAAGGAACGAAAATGTTGGGAGATTTGCAAATCTATAAGCCTTCAATAAATGGTCATAGGCGGCACCATATTCCCACATAAACGCACACACAAAACCACATGGACTTCACCGGATCACACCACGCAAAACCAAATCGACCATATTTGCATCAACAAAACGTTCAGAAGGACGATGGAAGACGTGAGAACAAAGAGAGGAGCTGATATAGCATCAGATCATCACTTGCTGGTCGCCAAGATGAAATTGAAACTCAAGAAGCACTGGACAATGGGGCGGACAATATCACAAAAGTTCAATACGGCCTTTCTTCAGGATACTAACAAACTGAACAAATTCAAGATAGTCCTCAGCAACAAGTTCCAGGCCTTTCATGATCTACTCAATGGAGAAGGAACTACTATGGAGAGCAACTGGAAGGGGATCAAAGAGGCAATCACTTCAACATGTCATGAGGTCCTAGGTCACAAGGAATGGATCACTGTTGATACACTGGATAAGATTCAAGAAAGAAGGAACAAGAAGGCAGCAATCAATACCAGTCGAACAAAAGCAGAAAAAGCCAAAGCACAAGCTGAATACACAGTAGTAAACAAACAAGTGAAGAAGAGCATCAGAACCGACAAACGTAAATACGTGGAAGATCTAGCAAAGACGGCGGAAAAGGCTGCAAGAGAAGGGAACATGAGACAACTGTATGACATAACAAAGAAACTCTCTGGAAATCGTCGCAAACCAGAACGACCAGTGAAAAGCAAGGAAGGCGAGGTAATCACCAACATTGAAGAGCAACGAAACAGGTGGGTAGAACACTTCAAAGAACTCTTGAACCGACCAGCTCCACTGAACCCACCCAACATCGAAGCAGCACCCACGGACCTCCCAATCAACGTTGGCCCACCAACAATTGAAGAAATCAGCATGGCCATCAGACAAATCAAGAGTGGCAAAGCAGCAGGACCGGACAACATTCCAGCAGAGGCACTAAAAGCAGACGTAGCGGCAACTGCAAGGATACTCCACATTCTCTTCAATAAGATTTGGGATGAGGAACAAGTACCAACAGACTGGAAAGAAGGACTTCTGATCAAAATACCGAAGAAAGGCGATCTCAGCAACTGTGATAACTACAGGGGCATCACTCTTCTCTCAATACCGGGAAACGTCTTCAACAGGGTATTGTTAAACAGGATGAAAGATTGCGTAGACGCCCAACTTCGTGACCAACAGGCAGGATTCCGTAAGGATAGATCGTGTACAGACCAAATCGCAACTCTACGGATCATTGTGGAACAATCAATTGAATGGAATTCATCACTCTACATCAACTTCATTGACTACGAAAAGGCATTTGATAGCGTGGACAGAACAACACTATGGAAACTTCTTCGACACTACGGCGTGCCTCAGAAGATAGTCAATATCATACGGAATTCCTATGATGGATTACACTGCAAAATCGTGCATGGAGGACAGTTGACAAAGTCGTACGAAGTGAAGACCGGTGTTAGGCAAGGTTGCTTACTCTCACCCTTTCTCTTTCTCCTGGTGATCGACTGGATCATGAAGACGTCAACATTTGAAGGGAAACGCGGGATACAGTGGACATCTAGGATGCAGTTAGAAGATCTAGACTTCGCAGATGATCTGACCCTCCCATCGCAATCGCAACAACAAATGCAGGAGAAGACGACCAATGTAGTAGCAGCCTCAGCAGCAGTAGGTCTCAATATACACAAAGGGAAGAGCAAGGTTCTCCGATACAACACAGAATGCACCGATTCAATCACAATTGACGTAGAAGATTTGGAAGATGTAAAAACCTTTACATATTTGGGCAGAATCATTGATGAACAGGGTGGATTTGATGCAGATGTGAAGGCGCGGATCGGCAAAGCAAGAGCAGCATATTTACAACTGAGGAACATCTGGAACTCAAAACATCTGTCAACCAATACCAAGGTCAGGATTTTCAATACAAATGTCAATACAGTTCTACTGTATGGGGCGGAAACCTGGGGAACTACGAAAGCCATCATCCAGAAGATACAGGTGTTTATTAACAGTTGTCTACGCAAAATACTTCAGATCCGTTGGCCGGACACTATTAGCAACAACGTACTGTGGGAGAGAACAAACCAGATCCCAGCGGAGGAAGAAATCAGGAAGAAGCGCTGGAAGTGGATAGGACACACATTGAGGAAAGCACCTAACTGCGTCACAAGAGAAGCCCTCACATGGAATCCTCAAGGTCAAGGGAAAAGAGTAGGACCAAAGAACACATTTCTCCGGGAAATCGAAATAGACATGAGAAAAATGAACAAGAATTGGATGGAACTAGAAAAGAAGGCCCAGGACAGAGTGGGTTGGAGAATGCTGGTCGGCGACCTATTCTCTATTGGGAATAACAGGCGTAAGTAAGTAAGTATTTTAGATGCCATGATAGTCAAACTAATCCCTCTATGGTTATCACATGATAATTTTGACCCCTTCTTATATATTGAGACAATCAGTGATTGCGATCAATCAGATAAGATTACGTCGAACTCTCAGATTTTAGCTAAAATGTTAGTTAACCTAATCGCTAAAACTGGATAATCTTCCTCAAAGACCTCTGGAGTCAATCTATCTGTTCAGAGTCAGATGGGATGAGTTTACGGGAATCTATCAGTGCAATAGACTTAGTAGAAATCCATTGGTTTTTAGTGACCTTTTGGTTCAAATCTATAATAGATATTACTGCTGTTTCCACAGCTGTTTATATATCTTTCCAAACAACATCTGGGTCAGTCTCGCTTTAACAACTACCCTAAGTGTGACCTCAATTATTCATGGAATCTACTTTTGGCTTCCTTGTTACTGAGTTCGACTCTAATGGGTCTTATTAATGTGGTTTTTCTACGTCCAGTGAGGCGCAAGCAAGCGCATGATCGTATTAGATCATGATCACAGTCTAGACATGTAATCCAGAACAAGCGGTAGGAGTTTCCAAGTGACATATTGAAGCCACTTCAATATAACCAAATTAATGTCGTAGATTATTCATACGAACTGAAATCAAAGATTTCGGAATTATTCATCAACAAGAACGAAGCAGTGATATGCCATGATATTGTATCTCTATACACTAGCATTCCAGTTGATTGATGTCTAGACTTCGTCAATTGTTTACTAGAGAACGACAATACTCTGTCTAGCAGACGTCCATTAAGCCTTATTTGAGTCATGAAATCCCTCAAACTATGCATGAATTCAACACTTCTCACTTTCAGAGGGACTTCATAGAAACAAACGAATAGTGTAGCTATGGGATCGCCAGTATCTCCGACTAATTTATTTATGTCCCATATTTTGTAGCTTATTTTTGCCAGTACCATCAGGCCATGCATCTCACTCAGGTATGTAGGTAATATATTTTTCACTATTAAAGACACTGCTCAGAAATCTTTCCAAACAAATAAATACGTTCTCAGAACACATCAGATGCACTTTCAAAAAGAGAGGTGAACATAGTGAACCACCATCTATGAACTGTTTAGTTAAAAGGAATTCTAATGGAAGTCTAAATCAAACCATATTCCAAAAACCGACACATTTAGACCGGCATATTAATTTTAACTCTGGACACTCATTTAGTGCGATCGTTGCTTCAGACGAAGACAAGCAAAAAGAAAAAGAATATAATTAACATCCTACGACTTAATAATTTTGCTAAGAATGTTATTAAAAACATTAAAAAAACTATTCTTCTGTAAATAACAACCCTAATGAAAGATCGGTACTGTGGTTTTACATTACCACCAAGGTACGACAGAAGAATTACAACGAATCTTGAAAACTTACAAACTTAAAGCCTTGTAAGAGACAACCAACACTACAAGAAATGCATTTAGTTATAACAAAAGATAAGATCCAGTTTTCTTCTACACAAAATTGTGTCTACAGATTAGGTTTTGTCAGTCTTGCAGTGAGATCTCTATTTTTAATTCATAATTGACTGATTTCAACTCCTGTCTTCACTACCGATAATTCGTTTTCACTTACTTCATTAAACTATCATCTAATATCTTTTAACTTTACGATTCCTAATCTCCAGCTCAATGTCTTGGAACTTTCGCTATGACACTTCGTTTTTTGTCTGACACAAAAACATTTCTATGACCTTATAAACTCTATTGGAGTCTCCAGTACATCATGATATACATTCATTTCCTATCACCTTCGTTTTTACAAGTATATCAATAGGTATAATAACTTTGATTTTAAAGTACTACAAGCAGCCGATGATTTTAGTAAATTTAGTTTGTTCTTGATACTTAATTCCAAGAAGGCATTGTCACTGTGTCTGAAAGGCTCGTTCAATTGTCTACTTACCTCCAACTTTTACTGAAAGTACATTCCACTTGCTTGCTTCTTCGTTTGGAAAGAGTTAATTTATTTGAAATCAAATAATTTATACAAAACTTCATTTCGTTCAACTTCCTCGAGTATTATCTGATGATCTGATGATCAATTCTATTATTGTAGTTGTTATTACGTGACTTGTAGCATTTATTCAGTAACATTTCTCCTTCATCCCAATTTAGTTTTCCTCTAGAGTATTCGAATTATTTCACAAACCAAAATAATTGCTCTTTTTAGTTATTCTTTATTGATGAAAATTTCTCTACTGTTATGGTGTGAAGTATCTAGACGTTTTTAAACAAAAATGTCTGTACTACTATTTTTGGATCTTAAGTAGCTGAAAGAGGATTATTAAAATGATTGAATTCATCTCGTTTTATTACTAGTTTGATTCTTAGTAATTTTATTTGCAATGTGTTCTACGGGGATCACGATAAATCGGTAATAACTCTTTATATACTCTTATAAATGAGATTCGTAAAAACCAGGCACCTCTATACCTAATTAATGGGCATAGATATTCAGAGCGGATGTTGCTACCTAATTACTTACGCCTGGAGTATAGGCCGTCGACCAGCATTCTCCAACTCACTGGGTCTTCCTTTCTAGTTCTATCCAACTGTTGTTCATTCTTCTCATATCTCTCTCTATTTCTCGGAGTAATGTGTTCTTTGGTCTTCCTCTTAACCTTTGGCCTTGAGGATTAGAAGTGAGGGTTTGCCTTTCCTTTATTTGTAGATATGTTACTCTGGTATGTCGCTAGCCAAATATCAATTTAGAGATTACGCAGAACGACCAAAATCATTCAACGTTGAAGAACTACGATTGGTGTCTTCTAATAGGGTCAGTAATTTTTTGCTTAAGTTTGTCAAACATCTGAAACAGTAGCCAGCTGAGTGAAGGAACCGAAGAAATGGGTACACAATAAATATTTTCAACCATATCTCCTCCCCTGAGAAAACTCAAGGTAAATTATTCAGTCGCAATCTTAATCATTTTTTTATTCAATAAAGGGAGACCAAGAAAACAGCAATTAACAATAGAAGAGAAAGTAAAAACACAAGCTGAATATGAGACAACTATATGACACGATGAAGAAACTATCGCGAAAATATAGTAAGCCATAGAGACTAGTCATATTCAAACAATGCAGCCAGTCACCGAAATTCAGGGGCAGAGGAACAGATGGCTGCAATAGCTCGAGGAACTAGTGAATAGGCCAGCTCCATTGAATCCACCAGAAATCGAAGCAGCACACACAAACGTTTATATAGATATCACTCTGCCAATAAGCGAGAAAATCATGATGTCCACTAGGTAGACCAAGAAAGGGTAAGCAGCTAAACCTGACATTACCTCAACAACTCAAACAGAATTTATTGGCTATAGAGAATCAAACTAAAAATACAACGCTTACAATCATCAATACATTTACCAACTGATTAATTTATTGTTATACAGTATTATCATTACCAATCATTATCTTTAGACTTCTGTAATAAATTCATTTTCGATGAACAAAGAGACTACAAATATTTCTAACATCGATATAAATTTCTAAACACTCGGATTATCTGGTGTACGTTCACAAATTGTTTTAGATGATGAAATGATAAGTAAGCGAGATGTAATTAATACGATTCTCCAAATCTGTTCATTAACAATCTGACTTAGATATCATAAACACTCATAACCTGATAAGACCATCAAAATGATCCGGAATTCATACGATGGAATACACTACAAGGTCGTGCATGGAGAATAGCTGACAGATGCATTCCAAGTGAGGATTGGAGTCAGACAAGGCTGCTTACTCCTCCACTTCTCCTTCTTCTATTGTTTGACTGGATTATAAAGACGTCCACATCTGACGGGAAGCACCGTACACTACGGACAGCTTGCATGCAACTGGACGGTTCGAACTTCACAAATGACCTCAACCCTCCGTATCACACACAACAACAAATACAGGTCAAGACAACCAGTGTAACAACAGCCTCTGCCTGCAGCAGTAGGCTTCAACATACACAAGGGAAAATCCAAGATCCTAAAATATAACATGGATAATACCGAACTAATCACCCTCGATCAATAAGCTCTGGAAGCGGTGTAAACTTTCACATGCCTGACCAGCATGATCGATGAAGAATGAGGATCTGATGGAGACATAGAGGCCAGTGTTAGAAAAGCAAGGACAGCATTCCTACAGTTGAAGAAGTTATGGAATAAGTATCTGTTCACGTTAGATACTCGATATATATATATATATCCTAGGCAAAATTGATAGTACATGATAAGAAGGTAAATGAATGACTCTAAAAGTTACAACTTGTTCCAAGGATCGTACCTAATAAAAGTGTTCAGCTCACTTAACGAACATTTAACATTTACTTCAAATTATCAGATTACAATTCCTAGTAAAGGGTTGTTGAAATAGTTAATTTTCATTGAAATTATGAACCGATTATATTTAATGAATGTAAATGTGTCACTTACAGTAAGTTTCAATGAAAATGAATTCTAATCTTTCAATAATATTTACCAACAAAAATGTTAGATTTGTAAATTATGTATCTAAAAACATTGAACAATACAATTACCGCTCCGTTTGATAAAGCTTAAATATTATTCAAACTATAATAAATAATCAACTGTGAAAAGTATCAAAACTACTGCCACGAGAATGACCTTGTTGTCTATTTTATTTCACTCTTATCCATATACAATGTATAAACATAAAAATAAACAAATATTTAATATTAAAAACCTTGATTTACTTCATTCATCGTTCGCAATATTATTATTAGTAGTAGTAGTATTGCGAATTCAAAAATGGAAACTAACCTCCGGTTATATATATATATATATATATAAGTACAAATGAAATGTTCTATGGATAAAATACTAATATGTCATTAAAATTAAATGTATCTGAAGACAGATGTAATTGATTCCTGTTATTCCATGACTTCGATCATTTAACTGAAATAATCATAAATGATAAGTAATGAAGTTGTTGAATGTCAGTCGTATTAGATATTATTCGTTTTGATTTTTACAGTGACTAGAGATTTTACATTTTATTATATAGAATTTTATTAGAATGGGTTTTGTGGAGATTTTTTAGAAATTTCACAGATTGAAATCATGAGTCAGTTGAAGCTAGACCACCATTGAAAACCTGGAAGCACTGGACGGCCGTTTCAACCTAGTATGGGACTCCTCAGCAGTGCGTGTCCACGATCCCGCACCACCCGGGGTTCGAACCCAGGACCTACTGGCTTCGTGCGCGAGCACTTAACCACTAGACCACTGAGCCGGCATCCAACGGTGTTAATGTCTAACTTCAACCAATCCACGAAGTTGCGCCACCGTACACCATTGTTTTCAGTGAGTTCCTATCTCACAACAGACCTGGTTGAACTCCACTGGTAACGACTTCTCACTAGAACTCCAGAAGTGTCTCCTGAAGTCAGTCACTAGTGAGCAGTTGATTATTATCAGAATGGAGTCCCATACTAAGATGAAACGGCCGTCCAGTGCTTCCAGGTTTTCAATGGTGTTTTAGCTTCAACTGACTCATGATTTCAATCTGTATAGAATTTGTTTAGTATTCTTACAAATTAGCTAAATTTTAACAATTTTCCATAAATATCAACTACTAAGTAGTATAATGCATTTGTTATCTGGATTATATTATGTTCAGTTTCTGAAAAGTGGAAATTCACTTCGTCAGAGTAATTCACTGTAAGGGATAACTGAACATATTATCGATTTTCTAATATGAAAAATATCTTTTGGTTTATCTAGTAACAGAATGCTTTCAGTTGTCATGTCATCAGTGAATTTGTCAAGTTCATAGAAGAAACGTTAAGCTTCATTATACACAGAGCTAAACTGCAGGGCATATGTGAACGTAAGCTAATAGATTGATTTGGAAAATATAAACAGAATACCTTTTCCAAAGGAACAAACCATAGAATGAGTTATATATCAGTCAGTGTGTTATTCGCACAAATGAAGATGATTGATAAAAAGAATTTTTAAATGATGTTAGATCTACTGTTACGTGAAAAAAATTAACTGTTTAAAGGCTGAATCGAATTAAAAATTATTGGAAAATTCACTATAAATAAACCCCGTAAATTAAAAAAAAAACTGCATAGAAACATTCTTATCAGTATGTATTCGTTCTAACAAGGTTAACTAAATGTAAACAATTACTCTCTAGAGTGAATAGATATTGGTTTCCATGATTTATATAACGTTTATAGAGCACCTATGCTGACCATGTGCATACATGTAAACATGTCAGGAATTAATCAAAGTATTGTAATAATATTTTCTACTGATGGTATGCTAGAATCGGGATAAAATGAGAGATGTATGTTGAGATTATGACTAGTTACGATCGTTTTTCTAAGTTATATCATTATTGTTTACTAGATCCTGAATTCAAGAATAGGAAGTCTGAATTTTAAGACTGAAACCTATTCATCATATTCACAACTCTACATTACAACTTCATTGTTTAGATAATATCAAATATAGAAATAAGAAACGCTGATGTATATAACTTTAGGGTGTCATTGTACAAAATACATTGAAAAGCAAATGAAAATATTTAATCGATCATCAGTCATAAGACAATGTATACGAATGTCAACCAAAAAAGGGATTTAAGTATATTTGTGGTTACAAAGAAATTACTATGAATTTCAATGATCATTAGGTCAGTATATCACTTCAAAGAATTAATTGCTAGAAACATTCTGAACGTCCAACATTTGTATACATTTAAAAAATGACAAAATATCAATGAAGCGCAGCAGTTGATTCACTAGACCTGATAAGTAAATTTAAAATCTAACCATAATAGAAAGCTTAAACGAAATATTTATTAAAATTTGATATTCAAATTACCCAAAGCTTATTGCAGAAAACATTTCATCAAAACGTTACATTATCATTCTATTAACAAAGATATTGACACTATCGTCATCTTAGTTCCGTATTATGTAGGTTAAAAGTAAGCGTCAAACAAGTGAGGTTCTATGATTTGTTTGAAATACAATGAATTCAAGAAATACCATTAAAAACCACATGTGTGCTACTTAATAAAATATGATTTAACATATAATTAACAATCAATATGACCAACACATTTTCTATTTTTCTGTCATCAGTACTGGTATACTAAGCAAATCAGTACTGCAAATTATCTACTCGGAAATTAGATTCAATAGTAAAATCACATGTTCGATTATGGCTGATTAGAAAAGTATTTTAATTTATGAAAATTTCACAGATCGAAGTGTGAACAGATTGTGTCAAATGTATGTTTACATTACCAAGAGATTTATGATTAAAATGAAATGCGAAAATCAATAAATAATTTCAGATATTATTATAGATAGGAGTTAGAGGGATGGATCAAGATAGTTAGATTGGCGACGATTATGATAAATTTTATTTATCTAGTACAAAATGTCAACATTTGTGGTTTACTTTTCATTGATGAAGTTGGCTGCTATTGGATATTTGATAATTTGAAGAATTGTGCTAAACACAAATGACTAATGGATTATTTTCATTGATTTAAAAGAGTATATATTTATTATGATTGTTTGTTTAATTCAGAAACAATGGTATGTAATTTTGGTGGATGAAATGTACTGAAATGACACTGAATGTAACAGCAGTGCACAAAAAAAAACACTTTTCATTCTATCTTTTCTATTTTCATATTTAAATTCATTAGTCGATGTTAGGTACACCACTATTCTATTTTTGCTCAATAACCTGATTCAAAATACAACAAGAATTGTTTATAGAGTTATTTGATTGACTACTAATGGGTTTTTCCATGAGATTGATGAAATCCATTATTCATATTAGACCGTTTATGGCGTTCAATATTTTGTTTTTGGAAATTTCAACGCTAAATGTAATGCATGAGGCTAAGACGCAATGTGCTTATTTAGTTTATTAGAAAGATACCACAAACTACACCTAACCTAGTAAATTTAAGTTTTTTTTCATACCGATTCATGAACCTGTGGTTTACCGATAAAAAGTTGTTAGTTTTACATTAATGTCATAAATCATGTACGATAGCCATGTTCAGCTATGTCTTAAAAAGAAATTCAAGGGCTGATTGCTCGATATTTGCATGACTCTATGATCAGTTTAATTGGTGTATTTTTAGCGTAGCTTTAAAAAAATTTTTTCGTTTAAAATGAATATCAATAATTCGGTGTGTTCTACAACGATACAATAAACTATTGGACCGATTAGGTTACTGAAATCTCTTCCTGTTATCTAGTCATTGTCTCTAATTACTTGAAGACAAAGTAATCAGCAAGCTAATTTTGATGTAAAAACTCAGAAAACATGTATTAATGGTCATTGTAAAATAGTGCAAATAGTATATAGTGCTGCTAAATTTACTTTAAATGGAAGTCAATAATCTATTACTGCTGTATCTCATCATCAATTTGTTGTGACTAGTTGTGTCTGACTGTCATGTTGGAATCGCTTATTACTTATACTTGTAAACGAAAAACCAGTGCAATTTCCACGATGCGAATTAAGAACACGAAGACTGGTACAAGTAAAGGTTCATGAAACCCAAAACACGACGACGACCCTATTCGAAAATACACTGGTTTATACATTGATTGTAAACCCATCTGATTACTAATTAGGATGAAATCACATTTATGAAAATACTTAGAGTTATAACAAATCATGTGCTGTGTGTAATACTCAGTATAGTTTATGTTATTTAATACAAAAATATCGTACGTTATACCGAATAAAATATCATACGGGAAAACAAAACAAATACTACACATTAGATTAAAACGAAAGTAATGTTGAATAAAAATCATAATGAATAAAAGAATCTAATTTTGACTTTTCATCCCATCGTATCACGTCCTCTTCTTCTCTAATGGAATACGTAAGGATGAAACTTTTGTAGAGAATCTGTTTGAAAAGGTCACTGTACGTTTTCTTACTCTCTGGGATCTCGGACGGTCACGTGGTCGATTTCGAACCTCCAGCTGGTTTGTTTTAGTTTCATTTGTAGAAAATCCATTTAACCTTCTGACTTCTGTGCTCTGTTGTTTTGTTCAATGCACATACGATTTCCTCTCCTCCACGAAACATTGTTGGATCTTCATATAGTGACGTTACAAATAATGTGACTTTATTGACCTCAACAGTGTTCTCACTACTAGCACCTTCATTATATGTGCATGATGGGGCTTGTGGGTATACGCAGAGGTTGAATGTTCCTTTTGTCACTTCTGGATATTTTGGCTTCGTGACTGATTCGCTAACACTTGTTATATCAGTTGATTTATCATAGGATTGAGGGGGAATTATATATAACATATATGAGACCACCCAAAATCTGCTACAAAGACATCTGACCTGTGAGCAGATTGTGACTCCTTTCAAACATTTTTCTCAGACTGAATACAGGTAAATGGAATGTGAGGATAAATAACATTTAATATAGTTCCATCAGAATTATAATTAGATCTGAACCCATTACAAATTTATGCTTCATACTGACTAAGGTTTTCACAAGATACGAATGTACTGTGAGAACAAGCAACATTTGTTCTGATATCGCCAGAACTTATATGAAATGTTCCTCTCGAATTTATGAAGAACTACATTTGAAACTAATGAATCATCGACTAGGTTATAAATGGAAACTGAAACTTGTAAAATAACTCTGTAAGTGATTTTTATAGTTTTTTTATTCCGAAATTCCCATCGTCAATTGTTATATCTCGTGGTAAATTTGTTATGACTAACCGTTTCTAATTGTTATGTCGGAAAGGCCTACTTCATGTGGTTGGTTTATTTTGCCTCTCATGAGTACTGCAAATTATCTACTCGAAAATTGGTCTGCACAGTAAAATTACATGTTTGATTATGACTTATTAGAAAACTGTCTTAATTTATGAAAATTTCACAGATCGAAGTGTGAACACATTTTGTCAAGTGTATGTTTACATTACAAAGAGATTTATGATTATAATAATAATTTAATTTATTTATATTCTGAAAATAATAATTACAGAATTCACGCCAGTTTACAGAGCATGATCAATTTGATATAAAGAGGAACATTAGATGTACAGAACAAACATGTGATAGAAGAAAGTCTTAAGTATACTAGTTCAGTAATTGTTTATGTAGTACGTGTATTACAGTGATTCAATGCATCAGCCGGGAATTTTTAATATTTCTTAAATGGACAGCCTGTTGATTTATGAACGGAGTAATTAAGATCATTTCGTGTGCCAGATCGAATTAATCATAATTCTCTACAACTGGAGAAATCAAAACGAAAACAGAGAGCACGGAACAACAAAGCAGTAATTACCAAAATATGTCAATCAGGTCTACCAAAATGCGTGTGTGATGTGACCCGGTGATATACTGTTGATGTTATTCATATTAGTTAAACTTGCTATGGACGGTGTTAACATAAAGTGACAGCAAGTAGGTGGTTTTTGTTATGACTTTATGTCCGGCTTTTATCACGTGATTTATCCACCAATCAAAATATGACTTATACAATCGTAGCACTGTGCCAAACCAATAACTTTCAATCGGTATGGGTTGTCTAGCGTCCTTATTGGTCCTATGTCCGCCTAGCCCGTCCACTTGAGTCCAGAAAACAAATACCAGCTTCCAATATGCGAATCGAATCGAATCATTTATTTCAGACATACTGAGTTTATATATCAACCAAAAGACCGCAACACACTATAAAACAGGAAATAACATTTGTACACAATAAAGCCAAAAAGTGACTGAACGTTAGAGGCAGTAGTCAATAAACTGAACATAGCTTAAGAACAGTAAATCGTACAATAATAAATTATAGGTCAAAATGAAGCTTATAATAAGAGGAATATAAATATACATAATCTAATTATTGAATGGTTATACCATAAGAATTTATAGATAATATTAGTCAATTAATATGTCTCAGAAGTTACTCGTGATTTAATCTTCGCTCGGATATAACAGTTTTACTCGGGGACTAAACATTTAAAGTTCCTATAATATCACTTGTGGAACAATTAATGCATTTTCAGAGGAGCAGTATGCATCGATGCAGCGAACAAATAATGGGAGTGATTGTATCGTACGGATAGATTTTGGTAGGTTATTCCAGAGTCTAAAAAATTTACAGGTAAAGTAAGTCATATAAAAAGATGATTTAGAATAAGTTTGTTTCACTAGTGACAAGGAATTACGGATGTCGTAATTAGAAGTCTCTGCATATTGAATCACGTGATTGGATGTAAATGATAGTTTATTAAGTAGTTTGAAGAAAAAGATAAGATTTAGTTTGAGTTTCCTCTTCCATAAAGGGTCTAACCCAAGTTTATTACATCTAGAATTATAAGTTAATGTACAATCGCCTCCAAGAATACGAAGTGTAAATCGTCTCTGTACTGATTCCAGCCTCAATTTATCCATTATGCGCGCACTGATAAGAATAAACGTGCAATATTCTTAAAGAGGTCGAACACAAACTTTGTACATCAAAATACGTGACTCATTGTTATAAAGGTTTCGAGTTATGTAACCTATTAGACGTTGAGACTTAGAGGTCTGTTTCAATATCTGCTCTGAACACGACAAGTCTTGGGAGCACACAAGTCCTAAGTCTACTACTGGATGTAACCTAGATAACACTTCTCCATTTACGGTAAGGTCTAAGTTGAGTGATGTATCGCCGAAGCATATCCATCCACATTTAGCTGTATTAAGCTCCAGTTGCCATTTTAAGCACCACTGTGCTACCTTGTTAAGCTCCATGCTAATTCAATTTTGTATATTTTTCAGGTCATGTGGAGAAAATGAATACAATGCTTTAAGATCATGTGCATATAGAACGGGCTTACCGACACAAAAACTTTCACAAATATCATTGATAATCACTAAAAAGATCGAAGGACCTAAGACATTACCTTGTATTACACGACTTATTACAGGGACAGCGTTAGACAATGAAGAGTTAATTTAAACTATTTGATGTCGATTGCTGAGAAAGGAATCAAACCAAGCAAGCAAAGGATTTTGAACCCCAGAAGATGCGAGCTTACCTATAAGAAGTTGGTGGTTAACCATGTCCAGATATAACACTAAGACTATATATCCTTGGCTACGTAGAGAATAGACTAAATTAATGAAGTCAAAATGACATGTCATGCAAGATCGAATTTTAAGAAATCCATGTTGATAAATTTTCCAGCGAGAAAATAATTGGAAAGTTCATCACTTATAATTTTTTTAATAATCCTAGAGAGTAATATTTATCGGCCAATAATTGTTCATGCCAGTCTTATCTCCAGATTTGTAATGTGTTATGATGTACGTGGTTTTCCAATAGTAATAGAGTAAACAGCTTTAGAAGAAGTGGAATATCTGTTCCACCATATTTGTAGAGAAAGGATGAAATCCCGTCTGCTCTATGACCCCTCGAAAGCTTAAGGGTATTTAAAGCCTTATTAATTTGCATGCATGTGAAGGAGATAGATTTTGTTGAGTTGCTAGTCACTCACATAACTATTGAAGCAGAGCAACTTATGATTCCTACACCATTCGCAAAAATACCACTGAAAAGGTCTGCTATAGTTTTAGAGTCGTATATAAAAGTGCTATTATGCTGGATGCATGATATATCAACATTTTGAATTGTTTAGCGCGTTTATTGGGAAGGAGAGTTAAGTTTTGTACCTTTGAGTTAGTATTAAGGGCTAACAGCTCCTCATTAATGGCTTTTAACCCATGTTTCTCTTTAATTTGATTAAAAATTACTGTTATTTGTGCAACTGCCATGAAGTCGTTTGACTTAAAATAACGATTCTGTAGGCGTCTTAGTTTATTATGATATTTAGCTGGTATATATAATTCGTAAGGTTTACTAAACCTGTACGTTTTAAGAGGTACACAGGAATCTAAATAAGAATTAACTATCAGATAGAATTCTTCGATAGCATCTATGAGATTATTACATGAAAAAAAGTTATCCCAGTCTGATAGTTTAATCAGTGAATGCAGGAGGTCCCAGTCAGCATGCTTATAGTCACTAAATTGACAGGTGTTTTGAATGGGTCGGTTATAAGAGGGATAGATAAGGAGAGCGCAAAAATACTATATTATGGTCACTGCTTTCGAATTCATCGCATACATTTACAGATAGTGGGATAGCATCTCTACTAAATGTTAGATCGAGTATACTATTGCCTCTAGTTGGGGTACGAACCCACTGTAACCAGCAGTGCATTTTAATGGCTGCTGAGAACTCATCATTACATGTCTGAGAACTACCGGTACTGCTCTATTTAAATTCATAAAGGGAACCAGTTGCACGAATGAGAACAGGTAACATGTAGCAGCTTCAAGTTATGATTGGCAAAATATTTCAAGTCTCAAAACGATTGGCAACTGGATCCATAGTTACAAAGTTCGCATCCTGACTCCTGAATGTATGTATTATTATCACATAAATACAGATTCAACACAGGACATTCAATGTAATCTTAGAGGAACATAATCAAACACACAATCAGTCTCAATTTAGTTAAAACACTGATGATTAACAACGAAGTTGCATGATGATTGGTTGTTTGGAATCCATTTAAAAGGTTTGTCAACAGTAAGATCGAAGTTAAAAACTCGCGTATAACACCGGAACAATTCTCAGGGCAAAGAATGCCTACAATGATTGAGTCTAAACATAGTTTCTGTTTGCTTGAGATGTTTGTGGAGGTTCTTCAGTTGATATATATTCCTCATGAAATCCAGTCTCAAAACGGATTTAATGAGTATCGAAATGTTGTTAACTGAATATGAATTAGTCAGATATTCAGGAGGGAAACAAAAGATTGACTACTTCCTTATCGCTAACATATTTTATCAACGAATTTGACAACACATTCTCGTCATGTAACATGATTGACTGGTTATTGAATAATGCGATTGCATAATTTATCGGAGTTATCCTAAGCAGATGAATGAGTCGGTCAGATTACCTACCATTGATTGCCTCTTTAAAGTAGTTGAAGTGGGTTGAAAGTGGAGTCCATGTAAGCTGAGAGGACAGTAAAACAGACGCAATTGTTTGTAAAACAGGTCAATTCTCAAACTACTTCATTGATTTGACTTTGAGTGCAGTTTTAGGCACACCGATTCAAAATTTGCACAGCTCACCAGTTGTGATAATTGAGAGTTTGTTGATTTAATGGTACTAGTGCATACATGTAAATGGTGAAATCAATGAATTTGCGTAAAATAAGAACAACGATTCAAGCATAATAACATGAGTCCGTTATATTCTAGCGATCTCACCTTCACTTGAGCTTGTATGCGTTTATGTTTATTATGCTCATACACGAGTCATTCACATTGTGACGAAGGAAACAATGGATCTTAACTGAGAGGACTTCATCTGAATAACTTTTATTATTTACTATTTCTCAGTGTTATTTTGTACACTTTCATACATTAGTGAATATTTTGTGGTATTTTGTTCAAATTATTAATTTCATGTGTTTCATATAAGCATATTTGTTATTTGTAATATTTATCAGGTTAGATTACATAAGGATTCATCAAATGATTTATGGATATACAAACACATATTTTGAATTAATAAGTTGATTATATACAACTAATTAACATTAATTTAGTATTTTATTTTCATATTGATGAAAGATTAATAGAAGTTAGAATTTGAAATTTAATGTCGCTTTTTGACATATTGGCTAAGTACTGATTTACTTACTTACTTGCTCACGCCTGTTACGCCACATGGAGTATCATTGGATGTCCACCAGCATTCTCTATCAAACTCTGTCCTGGAGAATACTTCCTAGTTGTTTCCACTTTCTATTAATTCATTTCATGTCTGTTTCCTATTCCCTACACTTTGTGTACTTCAGAAATTCATCTTTTCTGTTTCGTCACAGGATTCCAGGTTAGCACACACCTCATGATGTAGTTTGATGATTTCAACAACATATGTCCCACTCACAACATAGACCGTCATTCCCTAATTTTTTCTTCAGTTGGAAGTTGGACTGTTCTCTCCCACAGTAGGCTGTTGATGATCGAATCCGGCCAACGGACATCTAGTATCTAATGTAGACAATTGTTTATTAATACTTGTACTTTATTTATGATGGTTGTGGTAGAAGTTCTCAAATTTTCACATCCGTATAGTACAACTGCTTGAAGTTCACATTGATGATTCTGAGTTTGATATTAGTTGAAAGACTGTGGTTTTGAGTTTAATATATTCTTCAACTGTAGGAATACTGTACTTACTTTTCTAACACTGGCCTCTATGTCTTCATCAGATCCTCGTTCTTCATCGATCATGCTGGTCAGGCACGTGAAAGTTTACACCGCTTCCACAGCTTATCGATCGAGAGTGATTGGTTCGGTATTATCCATGTTATATTTTAGGATCTTGGATTTTCCCTTGTGTATATTGAAGCCTACTGCTGCATACAGAGGCTGTTGTTACACCGGTTGTCTTGACCTGTATTTGTTGTTGTGTATGGAATGGAGGGTTGAGGTCATTTGTGAAGTTCAAACCGTCCAGTTGCATGCAAGCTGTCCGTAGTATACGGTGCTTCCCGTCAGATGTGGAAGTTTTTATAATCCAGTCAAACACTAGAAGAAGGAGAAGTGGAGGAGTAAGCAGCCTTGTCTGACTGCCATCCTCACTTGGAATGCATCTGTCAGCTGTCCTCCATGCACGACCTTGTAGTGTAATCCATCGTATGAATTCCGGATCATTTTGGCGGTCTTATCAGGCTATGAGTGTTTATGATATCTGAGTCAGATTGTTAATGAACAGATTTGGAGAATCGTATTAATTACATCTCGCTTACTTATCATTTCATCATCTAAAACAATTTGTGAACGTACACCAGATAATCCGAGTGTTTAGAAATTTATATCGATGTTAGAAATATTTGTAGTCTCTTTGTTAATCGAAAATGAATTCATTACGGAAGTCTAAAGATAATGAGTGGTAATGATGATACTGTATAACAATAAATTAATCAGTTGGTAAATGTATTGATGATTGTAAGCCAATAAATTGGATTTTTACGTTTAGAATAACTTTATCACTGATTGGAATTAAATGTATGCTAGGATGATAATCAAGTGTAACCAATTTATAGAAAGGGTTTGGTGAAAATAAATTAACTGTGTTTTGAAGTTCAAAACATTCAATTTTCTGTATAATGATAAAAAATCGTAAGCTTTTAATTCATTCATGTGAAGAGAAACCAGGTGATTTATAAGCTTCGTAAGTAATGTTACTTAACTTGGTAATGTATATGAAGCGGCTAACAAATATGCTAGATTTGACAGTACTACTGTCTAAATCTTTTTTATTAAAAATGATCCCAAAGCCAATAAATACAGAAGTTGAAGATGAGGAGGAGGAAAATTTAACTGAATTATGTTGCGTCATACTCTAATCATAAAATCCATGTGTGTTTTAGAATATCAAACGTTATAAATACTAGCAAGTTGAATGTACCAAATCCGTATGTTATTTTAATGTACAATTTCTACCTGTTGCAATTAGCTTTGTAATTTTAGCTTAGTAAGACGTTGCATCTTAATGTCCATAAGCCATTTTTATTAACGATTTTGAGAGTTTCGTTCTTACACAAAAACAATAATATACATCAACTGGGTCATTTAATGGCTTTATTGTTTTAATAAGAAGCATAGAATCCAACATTTTACTTAAAAATCTAGTCTTTAGATTCTGATATTGCAATACGAACCAGTGAGATCATTATGTTGGGGAGTTTGTGTCCAAACATGTTTTAAAATTTTAGGTAGAGATGAGTTTATTATTTATCCCTTGTGAGTTTCTATGAGTCGAACTGGACAATCTATCGTCGGGTTGAAAAAATTTGATAACACTCCTTACTGACTATGAATGTTGGTTTTGACAGACATCATAAGAGGCCCAAAACTTTGGAAATAACCAATCAGATCTAAGTTAGTGACTACTGATTTGGCACACAATTAATTCATTTATATGGCTAAACGGAATTTCGATATTATAGCTGATGTTCGTTCGTGATGAAAACCCTGACTCTAATTTTTAACTTCAACGCTTAAAACTAAATCCTAATCCAAATTAACCACGCTAATTTAAAATTCTGTTTTGATTCTTACAGTTGTGGAAGTTATTGAAAGGCACTTAATCTTAGCCCAAATATCATCCTCAAGTTATTGTCTGGATAATACATTTTGTCGTAGAGTCAAATGTGTTAGTGGTCAATCAAGCTTCTGATAACGAAATGAATTTTATATTAGTTTATTTCAGTTGTTGCTATTTCATTCAAATCTATGGACGATATGAGTTATTTGAGATTTTTCATATTCTTTCATCTCTAATCTAACCATCTTTTATTATACAGATTATCTTGTTTGTCAATTATGATTGTTGTATTAACTGCCGATCAACATTTTTTCTTGTAAACTGTTTGTTTACGATGGAAAGGGGATCAGCGTCGTCAAATCAGCAGTCAACTGAGAGATGAATTATGCAACATTCTTGAACATATCAACTCTCCTTCAGCTTATGCTCCATCCTTAGGTTGCTCACAAGTGGAAACAGAACATATCATTGACTTCTCTATGTGTGGAATTTCACCCTATCGGTTTGGTATAAATTATCTTGCTAATTCATGTTAAAGTCATTCCGGAGTGAGTGTGACTATAAGGTGTATATTTGAAGATGATAGACTTTGATATGTATTTTTATTTTCACATTTTGTGTATTATCAATAATATGTATCTAGTCTTGATACTGATATTGAACTATTGGTCATAGACGATTCGGAATTTGAATAATACGATTAGAAGAAGGTTTTAGAATTATGCGGTATGTTTGCGCGGTGCATTCTAAATAATCTCATTAAACATATATTTGTCATGAGATTAAGTATGAAAAAATAAAAAAAACCGAACTAGAAAAGCCAAACAGTAAGGGGAAACAAGTATATTAATAAAGTATTCAATGTGAAAACCACTCTGGACAATAAATTAGTATTACCAAGGTAGGTAACGGGTAAGAACAGGTTATTTCTCATTGCTTTCCTGTTTTTGTGTGGCTACGACTTCGATAAACTTTAATACACAGTCTTAAACACATTTGTACAAAACTCATGTCAAAAAACGTATCTGTACAAGCGGTACGTGGATGATGTTATAGTCTTAAGTGATAAATTTGAAGACGTGAACCAATTGTTTAGGGAACTCGATATAAGTCAAAAGTGTATTTGTCTAATATGCAAAGAAGAGATGAATGAAGATTCTTTAACCTCCAGGGCAGAGTTTAAATGGTTTAAGTTGTTTTCTCAGTTTAGCATATTTTTAGCAAAGTCATTTTCCACGAGATGGGGTTTCTGATCCCATACCAAACCCTCCTAATTTATTAGGGTTTGTGACCGGCAGTAACCTTAGAAGAGATACAGGAGGAGTTATCATTGTAATATGTGAGGATTTAGTAGTTGACCTTATAAGTTTTCATGAAATTCTTAGTGGCAACTATATTAATAAATCAATTTCATTTATGATCTTTCACCTCTGCAATATTCATTAACATTAAACATTATTTCCAGCAACAATTTGCATCAAAAGCAGAATTTAGGGCATAAAAATACCAATTTACTTAGTCCTGATAAGTAGATTAATAAAATTATTTCTGAGAATCTACAATTTAACATAGTGTTCAATTCGATATCAATTAAACCAGCCTATAAAATTTTCGAATAATTAATGCAATTCGAGCCATGTGAATGGTTGAAATCAACAATTTAAATATATATTTGTTAGATAATCCAAAAATGAGCCAATGAGAAATCAGTGCATGACAAAATGTTAGAAAGTTTCGGTTTGTCAAACAGTATTAAAACGAACCAAATTAAACGATCAAAGTTGTAGACCTCGTAAGACAAAGATATGCTTCCTATTGTCTTATCGACAGTTCCGAAATGCTTGCTATTTTTCATAGCAGTCATACTATCACAGTATAAAATTGAGTGTAGATCGTCATTGTTGAATGTAACAGATCCAGAAACTTGGAAGAAGTTGGCAGATGAGAGATTTAATAAATTTGAACAATCATTAAATTATTTATTACTTAAACGACCAAAAAATATCATCTTATTTATTGGTGATGGTATGAGTTTGAACACTGTTACTGGAGCAAGATATTTGAAAGCGGAGAAGATGGATGTTTTAGGTGGTGACGTACAACTAGAATGGGAAAACTGGCCTGTTGCATCACTTGTCCGTACATTCAACTCAGACAGACTGACAACAGAGTCAGGTTCTGCGGCAACTGCTTTCATGTCAGGTAAGTTGTAAGGTGAACAAATTTTTTTAATGAGACAACTACTACTTCATGTCTTATTTAAATTACATTGTCATATTTTAATGCACTTACAACCGAGGAACGGTACATGTCCTGTGTGATAAAAATCGGAACATTTCGTTGATCATAGAACAATGTGTATATTTGAAGCAAATGAATTTAAATACACTTGAAATGTTTTGTGATTTACTATTCTGCAGATAGTCTCGTTTATCAAATTGATTCTGTAATTCTTCTGCACAACATAAGCGGAATCTGGAGAATAGATCAATGTAGAATTAGTTCCTTTTACAAGTCAGATTAATTACATTTTATGGGAGATGTTATTCAGATTCACGTAGGTGTGGTACAGATTGATTTTGATGTTTCTGATCAGTATTTAACTATCCCATATCCACTATTGAAGTTCGCACTCCATTGAGTACGTATACTGATCCGAGTTTCCCACAATTTTATAATCTGGAGAAAGCCGATTGCAGTGGAGATAAAAACTCATCTCCTCTTCTTGGTTTACCTTATCATGAGCTTCGTTGGAGTTCGTATGGGAGGTTAAGCCACATAGAGCCAATTAGGTAGAAAATTGATTAGTTATCAATTAATAGTAATGATCACATCAAAT
Source organism: Schistosoma margrebowiei (assembly GCA_944470205.2). Lineage (NCBI taxonomy): Eukaryota > Metazoa > Platyhelminthes > Trematoda > Strigeidida > Schistosomatidae > Schistosoma > Schistosoma margrebowiei. The sequence goes on from OX104025.1 coordinate 32,328,378, forward strand.
TGATTGAAATCAGTAATCGAAAACCATTAGCTCACATCTGAGTGATTCAATAATGTTATTGTCCATGTGATAAAACAAAAGCTTTGTATTTGATCATGAATTCATAAGCTAAATTAAGGTGAATAACCAGTGGACAGTGATACTTCTTCTACAATGTTTCCCATTTGGTATTTGTCAATAATGGAAGATATGCTGGACGAAAACTTTTGAAATACTGAATACTCTAAATAATGTATTGTAATCGGTCGAAGAGTCGACTCAAAGTTCATTTTAAACAAAGAACATGTTTTGAAGTGTCAAATACATTTTTCATAGTTCACTGATATAAGTCGAAGAAATGTTGATTTAACTTGAGTTGGAAGTATAAGATGCTCGTCTATGAGCAGATCATTATGCTATCAAAGATGAATGGACTTATTATGATGAGATGTATGCAAAATCACTTACATAGCAATTTAGTTTTCTGTCGTTATTTGATGTGTAACTTTTGCTGCATATTCTGCTGATTTTAAATTATTTCCAGGTGTGAAAGGGCCTTATGATACTGTTGGCATCACGGGAACAGTGAAGTGCTGCGAATGTACTGAGTTACAAGAAGTGGAAAGAGCGAAATCTTCTCTCATGTATGCCTCTAAAGCAGGATTTTCCACTGGAATAGTAACAACTACGAGGGTTACTCATGCAACACCTGCTGCAGCATATGCCAATATGTTGCATCGAGATTGGGAGTCAGTAGGGTAAGTGCAAATTATATTAGACAGTGATTTTACATTTATGTATAGTTTTAATGTGATAAAGGACATAAATTATATGTGCAGGTTTTATCGTAATTAACTCCGTTTACAGTTAGTGTTTTGTGTATTTTGTTTGAGGTCGACAAACTAAGAAGCAATAATGTTAGAAAACGATTTTTCCCAATATACTGTAAATGAAATATGTAAAGTTGGTGAGATTAAGATTTCCTTGGAAAAATGATAGTGTAGTATCTACAGTGGTATCTATATATCATAAAGTTCACTTAAGTCTGTGTCCATAAATGATATGCTTCATATCACTCAAAAGGAATTGTAAATTTGAAGTGAAATCTCACATTCATCCGGAAGCTATTAAACATTTATCCATTAAATTGCTTCATTGTTACTTTATGTCAGATTGCTTTGATCCTAAATAAAATATTCTTCTTAATGATGACTTTCTTATTTGGGCTCCACGCAGCCATGAATAGATAGGTGTGAAACCACCGTTCACCTGTTACGGTCAATAAAATGATAGTGCCATTATCATCTCTACACAAAAATGTTTGGTTCAAAATAGAGAGTAAGAACTTGGGTTTTATGAATGAGTTTATAATAAGTCCTCTTCAAAATTGTCAAGGGAATCTATGTTGATTGCTTTATCATCTGTGTGATCGGTTGCCTCTACCCACGTGATATCTGGATGAAATAAAACACCAATTATTCATTGGTCATCTTTAATAATTGACTTGTTATCTAACTACATACAGAATTTCAAGATGGATTACGGTATAAATGTGCTACAATTGATTCCATAATATTCGGGATAAATAAATCAACCGGTGATAACCACAATAATATATTCAATATCCACGAATTGCATTAGTTTACGAACACAGTGCAATATGAGCATAAAAAAAGGTGTCGTGAACAAATTGCCAACTTATTCACGAATACATATAAGAGCCTACCCACATTAATTTATCCATTAAGCTAACTGTTTGAATAGAAATTACAACCGTTCTTGGTTTTGACAAAATCAGATCAAATACAATGATCTGTAATTGTGGTGTGTGCTGCTTATGTCGACAGTCATACACTATTACTTATGGTAGACTTTGTAGTGAAATGGATGTGGTGTTCATTAGAATTTCGACACAAAACAATTTATAGTAGTTCGATTCACTTCTGACTACCTACACTGAAGCTCCATCTTCGTATTTTCACTGTTACCACAAATAACTTCTTTATCATCGTCATCATCATCACTGTCACTTATTTCTCCTCTCATTCAGACCATCAAACAAGCAAGGATTCCACTGTGTAGACGCTGCTGCACAACTACTGACAAACGCTTCTCAGGTCAACGTCATAATGGGAGGAGGGGCAGCCGAATTCTATGGTCCGTCAGACAATACCACTTTCAACACGAAAGGGAAACGGTCTGATTCACGCAACCTCCTACAAGAATGGAAAGATATGCAGACCGAAATGAATCGCAAGCATGTTCTCTTACATACAAACGATGAGTTTAAACGAACCGACTGGTCTTCGGTTGACTACGTTTTGGGTAGGTTCTATGATTCGTGAGTTTGGCTGCATAGCGTTATTGTGAATCAGTAACTAGTAAACAACTCTCTGTTTTTGTTTGTGTTTAAAATGAGGCTGCCTGAAGCGTTATCGATTGCACGTGTTGTGTGTTGATTGGACCAATATGTGTTGCGTTACTGACACTATAATTCATTTTATGGCATTTCATTCAGATATAATATTACACATTGATTTTCAGGTTTGTTTGCTCCGAGTCATTTGGCTTATCAACTGGAAAACCAAGACCAACCAAGTTTAGCAGAAATGACAGAAGCTGCTATCAAAGTACTTTCTCGTAATCCTAAAGGATTTCTTTTGTTGGTGGAAGGAGGTAGGATTGATCATGGGAATCACGAAAATCGAGCCCAGTAAGAAAATATTATTGTAATTGCAACTATTTCCACAATTAAAACTAATGACACAGTCATGATATTTTTGGTCTTTGTTATGAAACTAAACTGATGTCGACTATTCCTCGTCGTTTAATCTAAAGTTTGACGTGGAGTGTTGTTTATTAAAGTTTCCGACACATGTAGTTTTCTTTTTAATTGAATTGATGATACGATTACTTTTCCAAATTATTACCGATTACAGATACGCGTTAAGTGAAACTTTGGAGCTCGAAAAAGCTGTCGAGAAAGCATTGTCACTTGTTGATCAACAGGAAACACTACTGCTAGTAACAGCAGACCATTCACATGCATATGGAGTGGTTGGGCATCCGACAAGGAACACAAGTGTGCTAGATGTGGATAATACTGCAAAAGTAAGTGTTAAACCTTTTCTATTTTTAAGCATTTGAGTAAACAAGAAACGGTTTCTTACCGAAACACATCAATTTACCAATATCTGAGGTATGTAGTAGACAACAAATGAACCTACTGATGTCAATGAAATGACAATAGGTAAAATGTAGCAGCTTCAAGTTATGATTGGCAAAATATTTCAAGTCTCAAAACGATTGGCAACTGGATCCATAGTTACAAAGTTCCCATCCTGACTCCTGAATGTATGTATTATTATCACATTAATACAGATTCAACACAGGACATTCAATGTAATCTTAGATGATTCGAGGTCACAATCACCCTGACTTTCACTTGTCTTTGTAAATGGGTTTATATTCGAAAAGTATAAAGTAGATTTTCTGATGTCTCGAAGAAATTAATGGTATTTCCCCTGTATTACACAGTAACGTTTCTTCGAAATATTTAATATAATCACTGAATATCTACTCTTCTTTATATTGGGAAATCAAAATGTTGAAAGATTTTCAGGAAAAGTATAGTCATTTAAAACAACCTAGTTATTTTTCAAAATATCCCAACTTACACGTCTCTGTCATCAATAATATTATTACGGATTCAAATAGTGTGTGATATACAATTAAAGTGGACCATATGCGAAACATTGATACACTCAGTGAGATGAAATTATCTAACATTGCTTTCTTTTGTGTTACAGGGAGATGATAATAAATCCTATCTCATATCTTCCTATTTCAATGGACCAAGAGGTATATTGAATGCATCTCGATCGGATCCGGCAACAGAAGATAGATTTGCAAGCAACTATACCGCAGAATCATTAGTGAGACTCAGCTTTTCTACACACAGTGCTGAGGATGTACCGATTTATGCTAATGGACCTTACAGTGAACTATTTCATTCTTCATTGGATAACACATTTATTGCACATGCAACCATGTACTCACTTTGTATCGGACCATACACGAATCAGGCACATTGTGACGAAGGAAACAATGGATCTCAACTGAGAGGACTTCATCTGAATAACTTTTATTATTTACTATTTCTCAGTGTTATTTTGTACACTTTCATACATTAGTGAATATTTTGTGGTTTTTTGGTCAAATGATTAATTTCATGTGTTTCATGTAAGCATATTTGTTATTTGTAATATTTATCAGGTTAGATTACTTAAGGATTCATCAAATGATTTATGGATATACAAATATGTATTTTGTGAATGAGTTTGTCATTCATATGCAGTTCATATTCTGTTTATCTGTTTTTGATATTCATATTTATCTAAGAATCTGTCAAAGTGAAAATCGAAATTGTTATCATCACTTAAATTACAGTGTCAGACCTTGAGTACCAATGCAGGCATTCATTGTCGTATCGTTGATATACTCGAATTTCGACTCGCTCCCACACCTTCTAAAACAGTTCGTTAAACAATCACTAGACATCAATTTCTTGAATTACTTCGGAACTTGGATAACGTCAAAATTATCTGTAGTCATGTATTTGTTAAAGATTATTTTATCAGTGGAGTGGTGAGTAAAACGTTGGATAATATTGGTTGACAATCGAGAAAGAAGCCAACTACTTCATTTCTGGTTGCAAGTATTATGAGTATTGCATTTCATTTCAACTAGATAGCTACCAAGAGGCCTAATTTATGAGCATAATTGTTTCACACTCATACATATAATAAGATTGAAGTATGAATTGACTTGAACAACTTTGTAAATTGTCAATAAACTTCAAGGTTTAATCTGACTTGTATAGAAAACACTTATGCCCAAATCCAACTCGTACAGATTAAGTGAAATTTTACATAAATTTCATTTCTTGGGTAAGTTCATTCGGTGTTGTGATCCTTCAAAAGCTTGGTTCATTATGATGCCTACTTCAGATGAAAGAAGGTATTTCAGAACTTGTTCACAAAAAAATATCTACCAATTCGTTATGGTCAGAATGAAAGTGGTTCTTTTCAAATGTTCTGTTTTGTTTATGTGTCTTTGCAATGAATGTTGTACTAGTTCGATCTTTAAACACATGACTGGTTGACTTGGTCCTCATTGGTTGATTGATTAAATCCATAAAAACATGATTATAGACCAATTCAATTGTCGAACTTAAGGGTGTTGTGACGGCGGCTTGCTAATATGTTGAGGCTAATGTCCTCAATATCTGATACTAATAAATAATATCCCGTAAAACTGAGTATTTAAGGTAGGCTTAATCTCCTAGTAGAATTATAGATTTACTCGAGATTATTGAGAAGCCTGAACACCAGTTACAGAGATAGTTTATTGTTAATGATTAATAAAAATTCACAAACCTACGACGAACAAGCACACGATGAAACAAAGTGAGTGAGTCAGTGTGTGTCAAAAATCCATATATATTTTTGAGAGTTAATCAGGTGTGGATAAATTATTGACTATCTGTATATTACCACCAATAGGAGAATAGCTTAGGGGTTAATGTACAGACATGCATTCGATCATACACACCGAAAATAACAGTGAATTAAGAGTCTGAAATGTACACAAATTAACATGATGAATTAAGTGTCTGAGTTACAATGAATAGACAAATGATACAGTGGTCAAATGGGCTTGCCACAAGGGAAACCCCTAACGTTTAAAGGACTTTTTAAATCTGAATTTTTGATACTATTCATCTTCGTAGATGTCAATGCGCATTGAAGCAAGTAGTTGTATGCAGTATTGTTCAACCGTTATCATATTATGACATTCGTTACTCTTTATCGAAAGTGAAATCTCACATTAATCAACTTTGTTTATGAACTATTTCGCAGTTAAATTTCCGGGACTAGAATATTTTCTTCAATCCGTTCATGAAATACTATCACTACCACTGTTTGTACATTATACTGATATTATTTCTTTTCTGACACTAACTTGGAAAGATTTACACTGGTGACTAAATAGCAAACGATTAGTAAAGTTGTGGGGCCATTAAATATTTTACGAGTGTTATCACTGAGAATACTCGCTAAACTTCACTTCACTTTTTTACATTATGGGTGATTAATTTGATTAGTTTAAATAAAATGTCTAAAACAATTGGCACATATATGACAACATATCTATTCCCGTAATTTTGCTTTTGTTTCACCGTTTCACCATTTTCATTTTCTCTCCAGTTATAGATACTCTGTAAAGTTACTAGTTTAGCTCTTCAATACACTAAATGCCGTTTCGCATAAAGTTTAAGTTCTCACCCTAAGAATGTACTGATCTCAAATTTTTGCTTCACATCATTATAAACCCTGTGACAAACGCACCCTTGAAACAGTTTATGAATCACATCTCTTCAAATAATTTACACTTATACCTTTTTCTTATACATGTTACATTCCTTTATGAATCAATCTGATCATGCCTATAAACCTGCATAGTTTTGGTATTACTGTCGGAATATATTGTATTTGTGTTTTCAATATTGCCTCTTGCACCGTATCACAAAGAGAATTCATCACTTCAAAAACTGAGAACATAAAAATGTACCCGCCAATTAGCTAACAAGCGTAACCTATGATGGCTTTTGTAGTGGAAGTACACAATTCAGATTCCCTTCACTCTGTTTCTAGTATGACCAAAACTAATCGTCAATGCAAGAGGTTGTAGTGACTTACTTTTATCACGAGAACATGAGTGGTTTAATGAAAACAATTATTATTATAACCAATTGTACCAGTGACTGTTTTACTGTGGTCGTTTGTTTAACTGTGCTAATGACAGATATATTTTGCTTCCATTACTCTCCATTACTTTTTCCGCGGATTGTGACCTCGTACGTTCGTACTCTTGCTCTCTGATTCCCCTTGTACTTCTTTTGGCACAATCTTGGTATTCGTTCGATACCACGAGATTGCCAAAGAAATAGATCTGGTTGCGTTCAGTCTTCGCCTTCTGATTTGTCTGGCACGCGTTTCCTTGTAGTGGTGTTCACAGTCAATCTTGACTCAACTCCACGCTACAACTGGTGAGCCAAATTTCGGAAAACGTCCCAACCTCTGGTCGAATCTTCCAAAGAAGCCGATTCGTCGAGTCTGTCGTCTATCTATCCATGTCTGTCGTATATTTCCATATTATCTTTTAATATATAAATTACTCGACATGACGGATAGCGACAAGAATTGTATTAATGTCATAGACTCAGACGTACAGGCCATCCACTTTCGACCTGTATCACTTATTCCCCACGACCCAGAGGTCTAGTTTGGTGCATTAGAGTGTCGATTCGAGACTCGCCGCATCACGATCCAAAGGAAAAAGTACGCCTTCGCTCTCGAATCACAACCCGGGGAAAATATAGTAGCTGTACGTGAGGTTTTCCTCAATTCCAATGTACCTAATGTTTACGATCGCCTCAAAGAGGCAATTCTCAGACACTTCGTCCCAATGAGGGAGGAACGATTGAGGAAATTGTTAGCACGTCACCTCCTGAGCGATGCTAAACCAAGCCACCACCTCACGCGCCTGCAATCTCTTGCAGGACCAACAGCATCTGACTCGGAAATAGTTAAGGGATTGTGGCTCTAGTCATTACCAGCTCACGTCCAACCTACTGTGACGGCCCTGCTCGAGGACGCACCACTTAACCAAGTAGCCTTCATAGCAGACAAGATTTTAGCGCGGACTAGTAACAGAGATAGCTATATAGTTACCTCACCGGCACGTCCCTAGGTAGACATGGACACCGATTATTCCTCGGCTCAAGGTGACAGGGGCGGGTGCATTCACACACGTCTTAGTTTTCGAGGCTGCTGTAACATACCCCTACCCTAAGTCCCCAGAGCTCGTTCACATTCCCGCAAAGCCGTCACCACTCGCCCAAACAGGGCATCTTCCAGGCCACGCTAAAAGGCTGCTCTGGAAGCGAGTGAAGATTGATGATGGTTCCACCGGTCCTTCGGATCTGTCGCCCGCCGCTGTCGAGCCCCGTGCTCATACAAGGCGCGAAACTCCAAAGCCAAGGAGTAAAAGCGGTCGTACTCACCGACCTTCTCCCACAGGTTGGTCGTTTATTCTATGTGAACGATTATCGCACGAACGTTAGGTTCCTAGTAGACATTGGGGCTCAAGTCTCTGTCGTACCACGAGGTGGCAGCAAATTACAAGCTACAGTGCTTCGACTACGCGCTGCTTATGACACAGTCATTCCTACCTACGGTGCACGACAACTCGCAATCAAGCTGGGCAACCGACGACGGTATCTGCGGACGTTAAACATCGCCAGTGTTCCCATAGCCATACTCAGTATCGATTTCCTACAGCACTATGAATCGCTTGTCGTGTGGTACACCATATAGTCACCCGCGGACCGCCAGTCACGGCACGACCACGCCGGCTGGCACCGGACAAATTAGCCTTCACTAAACGTGAAATCAAAAATTTACCAGACACTGGTATTATTCGTTCTTCTTACAGTCCATGGGCCTCTCCTCTTCATATGGTGCGCAAAAACGATCGGGTTAGTTGGAGACCATGAGGCGACTACCGAGCACTAAACCTAGTTACGTGCTTTGATAGACACCCCGTCCCCCACATACACGACATCACGACATCGGTCAAGGGCACGGCTATCTATTCTAAGATCGATCTGGTATGAGCATATCATCAGATCCCAGTCGCTCTTGAAGATATCGAAAAAACCACTATCACGACGCCTTTAGGTTTGTTTGAGTTCCTACGAATGCCTTTTGAATTACGGAATGCTGCTCAAACTTTTCGAAGGTTTATCGATAGCATTGTACGATATCTAGATTTCGTTCACGTCTATATTGATGACCTGATAGTCGCATCATCAAACGTAGATGAGCATTATCAACATCTTACGCTATTATTCCAACGCCTTTTGGAAAATGGAATAGTAGTCAACCAGGACAAGTGTGAGTTGGGTTAACCAAAAATGATATTTTTGGGTCACGTCATTAAGCAAGAGGGTATTCTGCCTTGCTGGGACAAAGTGCGAGCAGTAAAGGAGTACAACGTGCCGTCCTCACTCAAGGAACTGAAAGCATTCTTCGGTTAGGTTAACTTCTACCGTCGTTTCATCCCACACGCGGCAGAACGGTTACGACCACTAACCGACTTACTTCGGGGCAACGCAAGCAAATTATAAATGACCGATACTGAGCGTACCGGATTAACAGAGATCAAAACGGCTCTAGCGCAAGTCACACTTCTCGTTCATCCCGATCCATCAGCCACGCTTAGTATAGCGGTTGATGCATCTGATTTCACTTTAGGAGCCGTTATGCAACAAAACATCTCCTGCAGTTGGCAACCCGTCGAGTTTTTATCACGACGCCTTACTCCCATGGAGACGAGATATAGCGCTCCTGGTCGCAAACTGCTAGCAACTTACTGCGCCATCAAACATTTTCGGCACGCAGTAGAAGGACGTCAATTTATTTTATTCACCGACCATAAGCCCTTAACGTATGCTATGTATACAAAGTCTGACCGCTACTCATCACGGGAGTGCAGACATTTGGACTATATTTCCCAGTTCACGACAGACCTTCGTCACATAAAAGGCAAGTCGAACTGTGTTGTCGATGGTCTACCACGAATCCAAACGAACGCAATTACTCTGCCGGTGCTCGATCTTCCTGCTATGGCCGCCGCCCAAGCAAAAAATCCTAGTTGTACAAAAGCACCACACTCTGCGTTCCTTCAGTATCAGGAGGTACCCCTAGCCACGACTTCTGGCATCATCCTATCTGATACTTCTACCGGTCTTCCTCGACCCATCGTACCCTCTGCTTATCGCCGTCTCGTATTTGATGCTCTGCATGGATTGTCCCACCCAGGTGTCGCAGCTACACTACATCTCGTCGCTGCACGATACGTCTGGCCGTCTATGAATGAAGATGTTCGTATGTGGGCAAAGCAATGCTTACAATGTCAACGATCGAAAGTGCACAGGCACGTAGCCGCCCCCTGGAACTTTATCTACTCCTGATGCTCGTTTTGATCACGTTCACATATACATTGTAGGACCACCGCCACCATCGCATGGGTATGATCATATGCTCACGACCGTTTTACAAGATGGCCCAAGGCTATACCTATCACGTCTATCACGGCGGAGACAGATGCTCACCGCTTCATGGAACGATGGATAGCTCTATATGGTTGTACCTCGACGGTCACGACTGATCGAGGACAACAATTCGAGTTCGCACTTTTCTCCTCACTCACCCGGCTGCTTGGTAAGCAACATATACGCACCACCACCTACCACCCAGCTTCAAATGGTTTAGTTGAAAGATTTCACCGCCACCTTAAAAGTTCACTTCGAGTACATGAAAACGACAATTGGTACGAAACCTTACGGCTGGTCCTCTTATATAATCGAACGAGCCTAAAGGCATATATATAATGTTCCGCCGCTGAACTTGTATACGGCACGACGTTGTGTCTGCCTGGGAAATTCTTTACGCCACGGAGTAGTAACGATTTCGGTAAATCAGACTACGTTCAACGACTGTCTGCATTTATGCGAACGCTACCTCCGGTGTCAACTCGAATGCAACATCGACAGATCGCTATCAAATCTTCTTAGTTGGAAAACTTAGTATCGATTAGATCAAACAATTCAATATGACAATTTATGACATCATCATAGATCAAAGCACGTAACTAGGTTTAGTGCTCGGTAGTCGCCTCATGGTCTCCGACTAACCTGATCGTTTTTGAGCACCATATGAAGAGGAGAGGCCCATGGACTGTAAGAAGAACGAATAATACCAGTGTCTGGTAAATTTTTGATTTCACGTTTAGTGAAGGCTAATTTGTCCGGTGCCAGCCGGCGTGGTCGTGCCGTGACTGGCGGTCCGCGGGTGACTATGTGGTGTGCCACACGACTGGCCACCAATGGAAGCTCCTCGAGTAGAGCGTGGAATTTGTGATGGCGCTTGTTGTGGTCAAGAACGTCCTGACACGTTGAAGTTGGTGCTTGTTTGATCTCTTTCCAACTGTCTTCTGTAGTAGTTTATTCTCCTCTGAGTAGATGTTGTAGGGCTTGGAACCTATTGTTGAGAGCTATCTTGAACTGGTTTCTCAGTATGTCGAAGAAAGACTATGTTGAACCATTCTGATGTCGTTTCTCTAGCTGTCCAGCATTTCTTTAGCTTCAGTTCCATCTTGGCAACTACAACGTGGTGGTGATTTGAAGCTATTTCAGGTTATCTCACGGTTCACACACCTTTCTTTGACCATTTGAACGTTCTAGTGATGCGAATGTGATAGATATGGATCTGTGTATTGTTATCCGGAGGGATCCATGTAGCTTTGCGTATGTGGAAATATCGTACTGCCAATAATCAGGTTGTTGAATCCCGATTTTTAATTCCTTGTCCAACACCGTGTTGTCCCGTGATATCTTGATACTCATTCCAACTTAGGTGTCTGGATGTTTTTTAAGGAGCGAATGCAGAGAATGGAGATGGTGAAACAATTACTGGAATCCAAGAACAGATTAACAGATAGGTAGAATACTTCGAGAAACTATTGGATAGACCAGTACACAGAACACACCGCACACACACCTTCCAATAGATATGACCACATAAATGACCGAACAAAACAACAAATGTGAACAGTGAGCCATGATGTAAAGAGGCTAAAAGTAGAGTTTACTGTGAGAGAGAACAGTCGAACTTACAACTGAGGAAGAAATTAGGAAATGATGGTGTAAGTTGTGGGTGGGACATAAATTGTGTAAATCATCAAACGCTGGCGCGATTTTTGAAATTGGCAACATTTTTTCACGTGGTTTTGGAATTCTTCGACTTGCTCTTTTGTAGGGCGTATTATACTATGATTATCATCCTATCCTGTACATCGGGTACATCTTAGCCCGAAAAATAAGGAAAAAACTTTTTTATTCGACGAACAATTACCAGTTCTTATTGCACCTATTGCGGATATAAGACTTAAATAGATCTACAATTTACCATATACTCATAGTCTCTAATCCTAGTATTAACCAGGTTAATACTTAATAACAACTAATACTCAGATATTATATTTAATTTAAAGGGCACTGTGCTCATTTATTTTCATATCATGTCCAATAACTCCAGTAAAAGAGAAATTTCACCAGCTAATTAGCTAAATAAAAAGTCCAAATCTGTATCCACTACAACTGACGACTCAGTGATTGACAATGTCAAACCTTTAACTACTGAAAAATATGTGTATTGTACACAAATGTCTCTTTCATCACCAGATTCTCCATGTCGCAGCCCTTCTATCTCTACGTGCAGTATGCCAACGGTAAGACTAGTTGACATACAAGACACTATACCTACGTGCATCGAAAAGTCAGCACAGCCTACTAGACAGTATGTGCTACCAAGGCCTAAGTCTAAAATTTCAAAAACTAAAGAGTCCAATGGTCCACCTCGGACACACCAAAATACTGAAAGATTTAGTAATGACATCCGACAGCTACAAAACTCTCTATCCGAAATTAACGGTAAACTTGAGCAACTAGCACCCCTTACTCATATATGGGGCCTAGACACAGACAGAAATCTTGAGCAACTCACTAAAGCTGAGTGTATTTTGGAGTTAAGAGATATTTGCCTTGGAGCATGCGGTATGCTGAACGTTAACTGCAAAGTCATCCGCCTTAGAAAAAAGTCAGACAGATCAACTTGCCCCATTTTGTTTATGTTTGGCGGTTGTAACGATGCTAAGCAGTTTACTGATTTGAGCAAAAACATTAGCTCACTAATTCCATACAAGAATATAAAAGTCATTCCAGACCTTAAGCCCTGTCAACGTCGTGTAAGAAGACGTGAGGACATAGAATTGAATAGGAGTGTTACAGTTAATAATCAGCCAGAGACAGTTTACAACACAGCAAATAGTTTAAAACACACGAACAATAAGCATGACACCACTCCACATACGGCTGATCACTCTGTTGATCTAGATGAGTCTACAGATCAGAAACCTTTAAATAAGATACGGACCTCAACTGACACCAAAAACCATAACGAGATGACTAATCCAAGCTGTTCGTTCAGTAACGTACTAAAATATGAGTCGTGTAACAACACACGCGCAACTAAACCTATACACTTGAAAATTTGTCCTCCTAAAGATATTCCGCAAGTAGACTTGAATGAACGCAAGTTCATCTCACAAAGACAACGAAAGACTCCAGCTCTGAAAATAAAGGGTGGGAAGACAAAACTCATGATACCGAATAGGGAAACACGTAGGATTGAACACAACTGCTCTATAGGTATCTTAAGAACAGTGAACAGGTTCTCCCAGCTGCTATCATATAACTTGCCTTCAAAACCTCCAAGATGCGAAATGGGTGGTGGGCTTCAACGTAGCAAGCCTTCTTACACGCAGACTAATGAAAAATACCAGACGACTGCCCACCCAAATCACCCCCTGAAGCCTAAGACCATAAATAAGAATGGTAATAATAGGTTTCTCACTCCACACCTTACCTACATTCCCCAGGATCGCAACTGTAATTACTCTCAGAAAGAAAACTTCTCATACTCGTTAGTACCAACCCATCACATAACAACGGCTCCCATGTATAATAACAGTTGCAACTCCTCCCAGTTACGCGTGGCAGACCCCTCTTACGCTAACGTAAATAGCCAAAACAAGGGCTACGAGTCTAACCATCAAGACTATTTTGTAAATAACCATACACTTCACAGTAGGCCTGTACAAGACTTTTTTGGAATAAGACCCCTAGTGACACCTCTGTTGAAGCATATAGCCCAGGTTATTTCAAACCACATACAAACCATGAATTTGTTTCCTCCGTACAGTTTCCATCAGAAAGTACTCCCACCCTTTCCTCCTGGGTAAACTCCTCAATCAACTTCACTAGCTCATTTGATACATCTCCTACTAAGTCTAGCTATCAAAATACCGAGCTAATGAAGAACATTCAATCCCTCACTTCAAACTCATCTCACACCCGCGAGGGTTATGTCGACTTTATTCGAAATAACCTCACTCATTTTAACTTAGTAGGCTACCTGCTTAATATGTCTTATCAACGCCCGATCGATCTGCAACAAAAAGACGGATTTAGCCCTGTTTGTATCTATATATCAACCATCACTTATTATGATATCTGAAACATGGACTAACAGTAATATTTCCGACCGAAGTATATCTCTTGATAACTATTTCCTATATAGAAGCGACGGATTGAATGGACGAGGTGGAGGATGCCTTAATGCTCACTCTAGCCTAAACTCACTACTATGTGATATGCCTGAACTAAACAAAGTGAAGGATTTGGTGTGGATTGTATTAAAGCCGTCGATTTCCGTTACCTTACTGCTCGGCTGTGTTTATCGTCAACCTAACGCATCAATAGATGAAATAGCAGTATTATCGGAGGTATTCACACTAGCATCATCCCTCTCATTCACATGCAAGCTTATTTTTGGTGACTTCAATATGGATCCCAGTCGAAGCGCCGAGACGTTATGAATCATTCATTGAATGTCCGGAGCTTGGAAAATGGACGCAGTATGTCAATAGCCCTACCAAACATCAAAATATATTAGACTTAGTATTTACCAGTGGCCTCATCCCCAATACTTTGTATATTCGAAAAAAGTTCCCATGTAGTGATCATAACATTGTCATATGCAGCCTTAATGTAAAAACCACAACCGATAGAAGTAAAAACGTAACACTTCGTAGAAACTATCGCAAGGTTGATTGGAATAACTTCCACAACTTTCTTTACCTCAAACAATACCAACACATTAACCAATATATTTTATCACAACATCAAAAGTATCATCAACATCGCACCTTTAGAATACTGTAAATCTACGTTCTACAAAGATCTTTATATACCGATCATTACAAGAAGACGTCTTCAAAGACATTGTACTCGATTCTACAACTTAAATGACTTTTCCTCTTTAGTAACGATGACAGAAATACTTGTCCAAACGGAAGCAATAAGTAAACAAAAAGCAGTCACACGGAAAAAACGTGCAGTTGAACTTAATAATAACTCCTCTGCACTCACCATACTCCTCCAAAATAAACTTAAACGCTCTAAATCGAGAGGGAGTATATTCATTAAAGGCAAACAAGTATACGAAGATCCCAAACTTGTCACAGAATTATTTACTGAACATTTTTGTTTCTCACTAACTAACGAAAAACTATTTAATGATTCAGAACCAATCCCAGTAACTCCCTGTGAAATTACTAATGTAGAATTCAATGTATAAAATATCTTCAGGGCAATCAGTACATTGAAACATTCCTACATTGACGGACTAGATGGTATTCCATCTAGCATGCTAAAACGTGGAGGTGCTGATATGTGTGTTTTGCTTCTCAAACTATTCGCGATGTCACTCTCTTCAGCGTGTTACCCTACTGCCTGGAAAACTACGCATACCATTCCCAAAATTAAAACAGGACCTGAAGCAAACGTTGAAAATTACCGTGTAGCGGTATTCATTGGATTTTCGTTGTTGCAGATGTTTCTATGCCAATCATTGGTATGGATCTTCTACAACATCATAATCTAATCATCGACACGCGCAAACGGAGGCTAGTAGATGGAAACACTAAATTATCCGTTTGCGTAACTTCTTTTTCTGGTTGTAGATTATCCCCAGTCACAGTTAAGCATTCGATAGACCCACTCTATCAACCACTACTCGACAAGTACCCTGGGATACAACAAGCTCAAACTAAACTACTGTGTGTAACCAGCAATGTTACACATCACATCACGACTACAGGACCACCTGTATTCTCTAAAGCACGACGACTAGCTCCGGAAAACCTGAGGTTAGCGAAAAACGAATTCGATCACATGATAGACTTAGGAATCATACGACCGTCAAACAGCCCTTATGCATCTCCGTTGCACATGGTCCCTAAAAAGGACAGCAACGATTGGCGTCCAACTGGTGACTATCGGCGATTGAATGCAAAAACCATTCCCGATCGTTACCCGTTGCCTCACATTCACGATTTGACAGCTACCTTGAAAGGTACAACTGTCTTTTCGAAAATCGACTTGGTTAAAGCGTATAACCAAATCCCTATGGCTACAAACGACATACCAAAAACAGCTATCATAACTCCTTTCGGACTCTATGAATTTTTGCGAATGCCGTTCGGTCTAAGAAACGCTGCGCAAACTTTCCAAAGATTCATAGACGACGTCTTTCGAGGTCTCAACTTCGTACATGCGTATGTTGATGACTGCTTAATCGCAAGTCCGGACAGAGAATCACATCTCAAGCATCTGGATCTTGTTTTCGAACGATTACAAAAACATGGCATTACTGTAAACGTTCAGAAATGCCAATTCGGAACCGATTCGTTAGATTTCCTAGGACACACTATCGATGCTCAAGGCATTCGACCTCTTAGGACCAAAGTGGCGGCCATTCTGGATTACCCGGAACCGACCAACGTCAAGCAATTACGCACGTTTAACGGCCTGGTAAGTTTCTATAGACGCTTCATACCGAAATGCGCATTACTTATGAAACCTCTTACTGACCAACTTCGTGGAAATGCGAAATCCATGAATTTGGACGACACCGCACGAAAAGCATTCTCCACAGTTAAGGAACTGATCGCTAAAGCAACAATGCTCGCACATCAGGACACTGAAGCACCCATTAGTATCGCAGTAGACGCATCCGACTCGGCAATCGGAGGAGTCTTACAACAATGGATTAACAACTCCTGGCAACCCTTAGCATTTTTTTCTAGACGGTTGCTAGACACCGAATCGAGATACAGCACATTCGGTAGGGAACTCCTAGCTATGTATTGTGCTGTACGGCATTTTCAACACTATATCGAAGGCCGCGAATTCACTCTATTCACTGACCATAAACCGCTCACTTTCTCGTTAAGCTCTCCTTCTGACAAGTACTCTCCCCGTGAGTCTCGACAACTGGACTACATTTCGCAGTTTACTTCAGATATTCAACATATTTCTGGAGCAAACAATGTAGTTGCAGACGCCTTGTCTCGAATAAATTCCTTGAACAGTTTCCAAGGAATCGACCTTCTTAAACTCGCCCAGCTTCAAAAAGAAGACACTGATCTTCAGCAAAAGTTATCGTCCACAACCCTTAAACTACGCATCAAACAGATGGGAACAGGTAAGGAAACATTACTTTGTGACACATCTACAGGTAGAGATCGCCCAATCGTCCCGAAACATTATCGACGCAATGTCTTCAACACATTGCACAAACTTTCTCATCCAGGTGTTCGTGCAACCATCAAGCTCATAGCAGAACGCTTTTGCTGGCCTGGTATGAATAAAGACGTGAGGGAGTGGGCACGCTCCTGTGTAAGCTGCCAAAAATCTAAGGTCATCAGACACAATAAATGTCCCTTAGGCTCATTTAAAACTCCCGATGCTCGTTTCGACCATGTTCATCTGGATTTGGTAGGACCTTTACCAGATTCAAATGGATACTCTTACCTCTTGACCTGTGTAGACCGTTTCACTCGATGGCCAGAAGCAGTACCTATCAAGGACATCACTGCTGAAACAGTGGCCCGAACCTTCGTCGAACGATGGGTAGCGAACTTCGGTTGCCCTTCAACCATCACTACAGACCGCGGACGTCAGTTTGAGTCTGAACTTTTCCGTCGTCTGACCACACTATTAGGAAGCACTCGCTTCCGAACGACCGCCTACCACCCACAAGCAAACGGGTTGGTAGAACGCTTTCACCGACAACTAAAAGCTTCACTATCAGCTGCAAACGTTTCACAGTGGACCGACGCTCTTCCACTCGTCTTACTAGGTATCCGCAATGCAGTGAAAGCTGACATTGGATACACTGCGGCTCAACTCGTTTATGGAACGACACTTCGACTTCCAGGAGAATTCGTGGATCCTTCATCCTCTTCATTGAGCATGGATCTAACCTCTTACACGAACAGGTTTACAAACGCAATGCGTTCAGTTAAACATGCTTCCACTCGACCTCAATCAACTGATGTTTTCATTCAACCTGAGTTACGATATAGTACACACGTTTTCGTTCGTCGAGACTCGCATCGACGACCTTTCGAATCAGCATACGAAGGACCTTTCAAAGTTCTTCAACGCGAATCTAAGTACTATATAATCGATAAGAACGGAACCAACGATAGCATCAGCATCGATCGCCTCAAAGCAGCGTATTTAGAAGGAAATCCTATCTACGTGGATTTTCCTTCGGTACAATTGAACGACACGACTCCGACACTTATAATACCTCATCCGACAACCAACACACACGATGATACTTCGACAGTATCCGAAAATAAACTTAAAACGACACGTTCTGGAAGAAGAGTGAGATTTCCAGAACATTTAAATGACTATTGCACGTAAGGCACTTCTCGACATTTTCTATATTATTAAAAAATAATTTTTTTTTTAAATAGGCTTATATATTTTCATTTCTATTTAAAAAAAAACCAAAAAAACGATTTTACGAGTTTATTTTCCTTTTTTTACGCACATACGAGTGTATTTTCGACATGCACTTACATTCTCTTTCTTCTTTTCCAGGACGGCTGGAAAAGAACGATGACGTTTATGAGGATACGAAACTTTCATTGTACATTTCTTTTTTTACTATGTTGTACCCCGGTCCCATATAGTAAGGAAAGACGACCAGACGCTGCTAAATTTAGTAAGCTATCAGAAGAGTGTTTACCAACGACAAACGCGTTGGGTTTAAACTTCTGGCTGGCCACGTTTTAGGGTCATCACTGCCCCACTAGGGGGGGAGTGATCTGTAGCGGTAAATAAATCCCCAAACTAAATAGCTCAATAGGTTTTCGACATTGGATGCTGACCATATGTTTTAGTGGACTCATCTAGCTGAAGGCGCTCGGTCATGCATCCGCACCAGATCACGTGCTGTCACGCTGTGCTCAACAACAACCGCAATCACTAGCCAGATTAGATCAGAGATTCCCGATATATTGGTTATCGCCAAATACACTCTTCCGATCTCCTCGACTCTGTCTTTTGATTTCTCTCGGTGGGAACAAAGCATATTAGAAGGTGTTATTGGTAGAAGCGTTGTCAAACACTGAATACCTGTATCATCTTCAACCGGCTTATAAACATAATTTCAGTGGTATCCAGAGTGATGGAAAAAGTAGTTAAGGCGGCTGTAGTCCAACATCTACTAACTAATAATCTCATCTAGACCTCCCAGCATGGATTTCTTAGGTCCAGATCATGCGATACATGCCTAGTAGACTACCTGAATGATATAACTCTGAAACGAGACAGCGGACTCCTTGTATCAGTTCTATTCCCAGACTTCAAGAAAGCCTTTGATAAGGTCTCACACAAAAGGCTACTCGTCAAACTAAAGTCCTTCGCAATACACAACCCACTGTACTCATGGTTTGCTTCGTTCTTAACAGAACGTAAACAGATGGTAAAGTACAATGACTGTCTCTCGTCCCCTAGAACAATCACCAGTGGAGTCATCCAGGGATGCGTATTAGGTCCACTTTTGTTTCTTATGTATATAAACGATATATGTAACACCATAGAATTTGGGAGACCATACTTATATGCTGATGATCTCAAAATAGTATACAGCTATAAGCCTGAGACACTAAGCGAAAGTGTATCCCAGATCTAAAAGGACCTCAATAACTTAACTATATGGAGTGAAAAATGGCAATTACAATTAAACGTCAACAAGTGCGGGATCATGCACTTTGGAAAGCATCCCTATAAACTGCAACTTCACTTAAATGAAAGTAGAGTCCAAACACTCGAATCAGTACGCGATTTAGGAATTAATTACACAGGAAGCCTGAACTTTGAAGAACATGCCTCCTCTATTATTTCTAAATCTAGACGGCTAATTGGCTTTATAATGAAAAACTTTTTCACAACAGAGGGTAAACTTACTCTCTACAAAATATGTGTACGACCCTCCCTTGAATACTGCTCTTTTGTCTTCTCTAATATGAATATCACAGACAAGACAAGAGTAGAAGATGTTCAAAGACGTTTCACACGTCAACTACTAGAATGTAACTCGAATCTCGATTACACAGACAGGTGTAAGCATCTGTCTTTAGAACCTTTATGGCACCGTAGGCTAAAAAACAATTTAATATTTCTCTACAAAGCGATATATGGGCTCTCCTTTCTAACCTCCTGCCCGACTATTACGCACGACCCAGCCTATAGACTTAGAAACAACGCATATACACTACTTACCGTAAAACACCAAAAACAAATGCGTTGTAAGTTCTTTACAGTACGGTACAGTTTATTGTGGAACAGGCTGCTAATGCCTATCCGTAATTGTGATACGTTTATCAGATTCAAAAGGCTAATAACCTTATTTCTAGACTCCAAAGAGCTTCAACATTTCCTTGAACTCCCGCCCACCAATGAGGCACTTTATTACGGACCGCCTAGTATCTAAAAAGAACAAAATTATAACAAGTCCGACTGCTACTAATATGAATATAACCAAATCACAGAATATATGGCTTATCCTTTCCTATTATTCATTGTTTACTAATCATGACTTCATGCTCCTAACCCTAGCTTTCAGTTCCCAAATCTCCACAGGTTAAATGTACATTATTCTCCCTAAAAGTCATGCCTTTTTTTTTATTCCACTGCAAGTAGACAGATAGCTCAATCTTATGAATGCTGATCTACTAAGGCCGACCATTCAAAGTTCAAAATTTGGCCACAACGTCTTGTGAGTTTCTCAATGTTTTATTTATCTTACCCTGAAATCTTTTTTTTCTACGATTTTATACCGTCTCATATCTTTTGATTTGCTATTAGTCCTTACTTCTTTAAACCATTAGTTATCTTCATGGCAGTGTGATATACTATATGGACAGCTAACCCATAAAAGACTTTTCAACTATCTGATTTGCTTGTAACATGGACCTAGTAGAGACATTGTATTCCAACCATGGGCTTTGATTAAAGCAGTATTCATACTTACCACAAACGTAAGAGAGCCTAACATCACAAAAGGAGGGAGGGTGGCGTTACTGACCAGCAAACATGATGGTGGGGAGATAAGTTCAGTCTACCCATGTTTGTAGGGCAGAACATTTTGTTTAATTACGGCTCCTTATAGTTTAGTGGAATGTCACGAAATTATGGTATTGATGCTGACTTATCACGCAAAATACCTCTTTAAATCGTGTTACGAATGTTGAATTGGTTTCACTTACTACCCAGAAATCCTATACGAAGCCTACTCAATACCCTTCATAATCAAACCACTAAGGTCAGAGAATAAATCACTTGCAAGACCTACAAAGTGAATGTGCAGGAGAAATATGCAACATGACACATGGACAACGTTCCAACCAAATACTCATTAACGTTAGAAGAACCAGTTAATAGTTTTCTTTATACTCTTTCGTATATGTTTATTTATTTATTTAAACACATAAATATTGATACAAAGGGGCAATTAATACAAATGCAATTTTCACACGTTTATGCCCAATGTTTGTGGTTTGTCTTAGCTCCTTTGTAATTTAAAGAAAACCCAGTTTTGTTAAACATACGTGCGATGGCCTACAAAGTTTGAATTTATCGTCGTTCAGTGCATGTTAAGTTAGTATAAGTGCTATGACTTTTCCAATTAGCCTTTGCACAGTTACTCTAACTGCGTGTGGCACTGACAGGAAAGAGAACTGCATTATCTGTATCGTTATCAGCACAACTAAGTATGGTCGGATGTAAGACGACATTTTACGATGATTTACACCATCCATGTTATGGTTGCCATCTTCTGGGTTATGAAATTTAAAAGATTAGGAAGAGTTCACCAGTGGTGACGTGTTTGTGGAGTCAAACGTCTTCACAGAATCGAACTTACTTTTATGATCTATAGGATAACGATGTATTTGAGAGTTCGACGCTAGTGATCTGTAGCTGGCTCCTCCTGCATTTCATTGGCATCGTGTTCCATCTGAAAAAATCTTAATATCCTGGAAAATCTGTTTTGTTTTATTGTATTGGAGAAAGTCAGAAACTCACTGGCGTCTGCAGATGAGATGAACCTGAACACGATCGGTGAGTGCATTCCAGTGTGACTTCTTTTTAAGCTTGTGCACATACATGGTAGATGTGTCATATTACTGTCTTTAAGTAAATTAGACTTGTTTTTTTCAGGGGTATATGTGCCTGGTATATTAAGATAAATTTAACAGTGTTTAGAATAGAAACATGTGCCAAAATCCATGCCGAGGTCGCAAGATAGTGTTAAAATCGAAACCTGTGTGTGAAACAAGAGTGAATGCATGATGAGGATTAGCGTAAATGACAAATACAAGGGGAGGTAATGGTAGGAAGATCGTAGCAGTGATGTAGTATATATGTCAGTATATGTATGGAGGTGAAACAGAACATAAATATGCATACTGATTAAATTCTCACATGTGGACTACACGAAAATATAACTTTATACAGTAAGACAATCTAGAACCTTCGACAATTAGTATCAAACAATGAAAGCAGAAACGGTATGTGGTACATTATTTTGAATTGGGGTACGCAGAGATAAGTAATTTTAAAGATTACTGCCATCTAAAATTATTATGATGCTTCATAACCAAATATATGAAACAGCATTTTACGTAAAAACACTGACCAAAACCTATAACGGACTCGTGGAATCAAACAAGTAATTTCAGAAATTAAATGAGTTTTAGCATCCAAATACAATCTGAAGGATAGTATATTAAATAGTGTGTAGCGTCAAGAGTGTAGTGCTTCATCATACCTGATTATATGATTTCTAATGTTAGATGGAGTTATTAATAGATCGTGTGATTACATAAGGTATGTGGGTTGTAGCATCCAGCACGATATAAGGGATGTTATGCAAATGTGGAAGACAATTCTTCGTCAAATTTGATTATATATGGTTTGAAGGTGACAAAATATGGTTTGGTCGTATAGAAAAAAATGAATATTTGATTTTGTGAGTATGAATTATTACATGAAAATTGTCATAAATACCATATATATGTTAATGTGAGATCTTATCATACAGTATCAAATTCACAGACCATGAGTAGATATTTCGGAATGAGGTCATTTTCCGTAATCTCAAGAGAAAATAATCCACACAGCTCTGAGAGGATCCTATAAAAAGTAAACTGTAGGCTTTGGCTTGAAAGGAGTTTTCACGTATTCAAGCAACCATCAAACTCATCGCAGAACGATTTAGTTGGGCTGGTATGAATAAAGATATGAGGGTATCGGCACACTCCTGTGTAGGCTGTTAGAAATCTAAGGTTATGAGACATAACAGATGTCCCGACACTCGTTTATACAATGCTCATCCGGATTCGGTAGAACTTTTATCAGGTTCTTCTACCTTTTTATGTGAGTGGACCGTCACACTGGATGACTGGAAGTAGTATTCATCCAGGACATTGCTGCAGAAACATTGATCCGCAACTTCGTCGAAAGGTGAGTAGCGAACTTTGACTGTCCTTCAACTATAACTACAGATTGTGAACGCCTGTATGAATCTGGACTTTACCGTTTTCTAACTACACTGTTAAAAATCACGCTACCACCGAAAGTTTAAAGCTTAACTCTCACTGTCTTCTCGTGGCGGGGGTGATGTTTGCAGAATTGAGAGGACGAATAGCGAATGTCCGGTGCCTTATTCGGGTTGGTGGACATAGAGAGTCTACCTAGGGGAGTCGGAAAACCCTGATTCCAAACCAATGTTGCACATGGGCTCCAGTATCCTGAAAGAACAAACGGCGTATGAACAAATCTTTGGTCACCGGCTTCCATGGGACTGTATCTCCTTACGATGCTCCACTGCCTTGTGGATTAAACCTTCAGGTTGAAGGCTCCGTGTATGGCCCCATAAGAAAACCACCTGGTTCGGTTTGGGCACCCGGGCAGTATCACAACCCTCACACAAATAGAATGATTTAAGTGGCGCATATGTATTTGGTGCCTCCTTGTACCAATATCTATGTGTTAAAATAAAATAAAATAAAATCACAGTGGACTGATGCTCTTCCACTCGTTTTACTCACTATTCACAATTCAGTGACAGCTAACATTGAATACACTGCAGCTCAACGCGTTTATGGGACGGTACTCCGATTTCCAGATGAATTCACGTATCTTCCACCTTCGTCAATGAATATGGATCTAAACTCCTATACTATGCAATGCGTTCCATTAAATGTGTTTCATCTCGACCGTAATCAATTAATGTTTTCGTTTAACGACCTACGATAAATACACATATCTTTGCACGTCGCGAATCATTTCAACGACCTTTGGAAACGGCATATTAAGGACCCTCCAAAGTCCTTTTGCTTGAAACTATGTGCCATATCACCGATAAGAACGGAACTAACGATGGCATCAGCATCAACCGCCTCAACACCTTTTTCGGAAGATAACTCTGATCACGTCGAGTTTCCTCCAGTACAATTGGACGACACAAGCACCACAAGTATGATACATCACTCGACAAGGAACAATAACTTCAGTAGCATCTGATAACCGAATCAAAACAGCGCGTTCTGGAAGAAGGGTAAGGTTTCAGAAGACTATTATCAAGAATCTGATGCTACTTTTGACCGTTGGTTTTGTTGTTGCCGCATCAAATCAAATTAGACATTTTGTTTCGTCTCTAATTTTTGTATTATCGTATCAAAAATAGCAAAAGCAAACCACTTAATTATGCTCATATATATTTATTTATCATTTCAAAGAATTACATGTACTGTAACGGTATAGCTAGATTCCGAATATTTGTGGAATCTTTAAATGAATGCAGCATGAAAATGGTGTGTCATTTAAATGCTACGTCACAAATTTCGGTGCTTGTAGCTCATGCTACGAGTGTCATACAGACGTCTTAGAGATTTAGAGGACAATGTTTAACAGATATTATAGGGTTACATGTTAACGACCTCCAGGAGGCTGCCACAAGTGGCTTCTGTATGGGGGATTTCCATTAGTAGCATGGAATGCATCGTGAATTATTGCTATATGTTATTGATAGGCATTTGAGTTGTTACATTACATAATATATAGATGAGCCATCCAGGGCATTGACTCCTTCAGTTTGTCTATTTGCTTCAATTTCGCAGGACCACTCCCATCACGTCACGTACGCTTTACGGACGAAGAGCGTGTAACACGCTGGAAAACATGCTATCAGCTACTTCTTTGACTATCAGATTGTTTTAATCTCACTCTTATGTCCTTTCTGATTGTTATTAAATTCTTTCTTCATCAAATGTAATCGCTTTGTGTGCACTTGCTGTGTTGACTATTCACCTTTTCACTAGTTCATCATTTTTCAACCCCTTCACTTACGCTACTCTGTATATTTCCCTGCCACACAACGTGCCCCGCAGTATAACGCAAAAAGCAGTACTATGACGAACTCCAACCCGTACGTGTAGGAAATCGATTGAACATTTTTACTTTCGTGGTGTTCCACCTGACACACTACATTACAAAAACGACTAAGTGCCACTGGATACAATAACAACACTAATAATATATTCTCAAACAACATGTTGCATGAAACATAACAGTTGACAGGTAAACATAAATTGTCTTGGATAGTTGAGGCTTTACAGTAATAAGTTAGTCAATTAGGTTGATAAGTTATCAAACAAAGTTGTCATAGAAACCTGGGATAAATTTTTGTGCGTCGGATCATTAATGTTAGTAAGAATCTGATGTTACATTTAAGAGTCTGAGCGCTCCATGGAGTTTGCGTTGTGATGGTGGTCGGGAATGAATACAAGTAAATTCCAGAGCTGTTTATAGCAAGAACTAATCTGGCAAACGTATAACTGATCAGTCGAAAACGTTAACGTAAACATATTATTTCGTGTTCCTTGATAGTGTTCCCAAATAAATATCAGACGTAATAGTGATGGCGCGGGATGAAAACGCTTTTTTCATATATGTCTTAAGTGGTATACTATGAATGTGCTGAAAAAGAGTAGGGAAAACGGAAGGGAGAGAAGCAGAACAAGTGGTGTTCAAGGCTAGTGAATTTTAGTCATTTGTGACGAGATGATTGAGTCATGAAAACTTAGACCTATTATCTTCATACAAGTGTATTTCAACAGTTTGGAGAAAACATGCGGAAATAATGAAATAAGTGTAGATTGCGTTTATCTCACCACTTTCATGTTTGTTGATCGCTAACATAGCAAGTGACAAGGTAAGCCATCAAATGACTGTTTACTGACGACAAGCTTGTTTGGTCCGGACTTCTGGCTGACCACATTTCGGGTCACATTCCTCGCAATTACTAGTCAGCTTGGGAAAGCACTTCTCAACACATCGATAATCTGACAAATATACCTTTAAACCTCTTGATCTCTGACTTCTGATTTCATTTGATTGGTATCCTTTGATAAAAAAAGATGATACGTGTGAAGGCGTTGTTGAACTTCGAATATCTGTGGCATCTTTAAGTCTTTTGTTGTTGAACACATACGAAACCTAATCACCATATTTCATAGACGAAATCCAATCAACATCCAAAAGACGTAGTTACATGCATTACGGCTTGTGTGGCCACAAGTAATCCCAGCCAATGTTCTCTATTCAATACTCATGCTATCACAATCACAAACTGTTGTCAGATATTTTAATGAACAGAACACGGGTGGGGACAATCGAATGTATTTAGCACGAAATTACAGAGTTACTTGGTAAAATAGAAAAATCAAATAGTAAATCGTTAATTCGCAAAATATCATTCCATCATGTCAAACCGGACTGTTGCTGTTGCAATCATCAATCCATTGTCTCACATTTCATGGTTCATGCGTTTTCTTACAAATTGCATTGCGTTTCCGCTCTTCCTTTGTTGATCTTTCTCCATCTTCTGCTGCCAGACATTACGTTCTTTAACTCGTATCATATACTATTTATATCAATATAAGTAGCACAAACCATAATGTGACATGTGTTTTATACTTTTTAGATTTGAATTTTTTAAATACAGTATGCCTTTCAGTACTACATATAAATCTAGTAAACGAGACAGATGCTCATCAACAACTGTTTTCCCAATTTCATGTGTATGGAACTACTTCACTAGCCATATGTCTACATCCTTAGCAGGTTTCTGGTACTTCTGTAGTAAATAAGAAAGATTAGTTCAGCGAAGAGTTCTTTTTTCGGCGAATTCATTTTCAAAGCTGTACAGCCGCAAATATATATACTTATTTTTACAGGATGATAATAATACTGATAATAAACTTGTTATACATGGTGACAGTGAGGTTAAATAAACAAAAATATTAATAAATTAATAAAATTTTAAAACAAGGAAAGTTTAATAATCGTTTGATTGTTATTGGTTTAATCATTCATCAAAATTATCATAGGGAGAGGATGGCTCAGCATGATAAAATAAAATGTTGAAGCAGATTAAATGTAATCGGGATGATCGTGGAAATACCAACCAGTTGGGGGTAGAAGATTTAAAGGTAAGATAGAAGGTGAAGCAGATGGCTGTAAAGGAACATGAGTATGGAAGGGAGAGAAAAAGTTTAATACATTAAGACCATGGTAGAAGCAGAGGTTGTAACAGTCCCTTTTTCACAGTCCTCGGCAATGCAGAGAACATGCACTCTACCTGACGATTCGACAAACGCATAATAAATACAAGCGTGATGTTCTCATAGATCGAGATTAGATTCTCAACATCTCAACACTAATTAGATAGTTTATACTCATCTTTTTGTAAGTAAATGCAAAATATTCTAGGTAATCTTATATGCAATAGTGTGAACAATTCATTTCTGACACAGTAAATACATACCATTTTTATAGCCATGATTTACGACAGGGTCTAAAATAGAAGATGCTACTCAGTAAGGTCATTTGAAACGGTACATGGGCAAATAATAATATATTTCTCCAAGGGCGGGCAAACACTATATTTTACAGGCGTGATCTACAAATTACAACATTTGTTGGCTCACAGCACGCTTCCCAAGTAGGGTCGTTAAACAGATATAATTAATGAAAGTGAATAACAGTACATTCGTGCAGATGTCAGGTTACAATGTGTGCTTTAGAGACCGTACAATACAAAGGATGTTAGGTAAAGTAGGTACAGATGAGAGCGTGACCACCACCTCATGGAACAGTCTATGATCTACGATTAACCGGTGTGCGTTGGTTGTCGTTGACCTAGACGGGGTTCGATGGACTGTTTGATATTCAGTGATACGACCACCAGATCATTTGGCTAGGTCTCAGTGGCATTTCACTCACCCTACACACCAAAGCATATACTTAATCAATCACACTCCAAAACATCTGCGCAAATGTTCTGTTATTTACTTTTATTAATTTCACCTATTTAACGACCCTACTTGGGAAGTATACTGTAAGAAAACTAATGTTGTAATTTGTGGATCATGCCTGTAAGAATGGCGCAAACCTGCCGTGGCAGAAGTATATTATTGTTATTGCCTGTAATAAGAAAGTCGTGTCATAATTGACTGAGTGAGATAATAGTAAATGAGTGCCGAATGGTAAACATTGGTACAAATGGTGGTCACTTATGTGACTAAAATTTAGTAGATGCAGATAACATGACTATTTTATAGAAGAGCTATGCAGAGTGTAAAGCATCTAGCGTTGATTAACGTATAATGTACGGTAATATGATGAAGTATTCAGTTATGACCTAGTGTGGTATGGTTCGTGCTCATGCAATACATTTTTCGATAGTGGCTAATTACGAGACTTAAATATATGTGACTTGGACTACATATTAGTAAAAGTGATAGAATGCATGATTACCGTATATGGTTTTAACTACAAAATGCCATTGAGCTTCATAAACACAGTAGAAAATTACGTTTTCAATTATGAAACTCGACTGGATTATTGTCGCATTTATATAATGAGGGTCTGAAGTGAACACCCAATTAATCCGATATAAATCCAAGGTAATGCCGGTCAGATGCCTGGTATTGTCGATTTAATTTTTGCATTAGAACAGTATCATAGACTGGATTTGTAAAAGTTCAAAAATAATAAAGGCCACGTACCAGCAATGATTGTATGGACAATCAGATCTAAATCATCATTTTGAGAAGAACAGACATCATGTACTTATGGTTTACCTTATCCCGTATTTTGAATTTTAAGAGGTTTAGGCGAGTTTATCAGTGATGGCATATTTGTAAAGTCGAAGACCTTTCCAAAATCAGTCTTTATTTTTTGATCCTAAGGATTCGGACATGTTTGGCACCTTGAACCTAACGGTCAGTAGCTTCATCTTCCCGTCTTTTATTGACTCAGTGTTTTATCTGGTAGAATCTTAATACCCCTGAAATTTAGTTTGTCTGATTGTATTCTACAAAGTAAGAGATACCCTTGTGTTGATTCCTAGCATTATTGCTAAACACAAACCGAGGCAATTTTTCAATCTTGTGCACACACATGATACGTGTGTCATATTCCTGTCCATACGCAGCTTAGATTTGATAATTTAAAGTGCATGTGTGCCTGATATTTTAAGCGTGATGATCGTTAAAACAACTTCGAAGCAACGCGATTCTGTAAATTACTTGTTTCATTATCCCGATTTGGAATTTTGGCGTGGTCAGGTTTGTTAAGATAGGCGTAATAATAACATACGATGGTATGTGGCACATATATAAAATGAAATCCGACATTAGTTAAAATTGACGAGTGAAGCTATATGTAGTTTTCGTAGGATATATTGCTATTTTGAATTAACGTGACACTTTTTAACCAAAATTTGTGGGACAGACTTTTAATTAAAACACTTACTGAAAACTGTAACAGACTCACTAAATGAGACTGTAGTGACTTACCTCTATCACGAGAACACGATTGGCTTAATGAAAACAATTATTATTATAACCAATTGTACCAGTGACTGTTTTAATGTGCTCTTTGTTTAACTGTGCTACAAACATCCATTATACTTACTTCGATTGTGACCTCGAGCGAATCCGGTTACGCTCAATAACCAAGCTTGTATCCCGGCACGATCTCGGTATTCTTTCGATACCACGAGATCGCCAGCAAATATATCTCGACTTGGTCCATTAACCGCCTTCTGATATTTGGTTTCCGGGGAATTTTATGGATATCCTGGCACGCGTTTTTTGTAGTGGTGTTCATAGTCAATCGCAATTCGACTCCACGCTACAAGACCTTTAATTTCAGAAAGTATGTGAGTTATGATATCAATGTACAATTTAAGGGGTTGTTTGTACATCTTGGTTATAATTCTTCATAATTTATGACTATATATGTTTTGAAATTGCTAGATGAAAGTCTATATTGTGTTTGCAGTCGATGTAATAACAGCAACCATCTACCAAAGTGAACTATAGTTCTGCTATTGCCTTACCATTCGAGGGTATTAGACCTCCTGTTTGTGGCTTACTAAGTGAACTTGCGTGACCATTTTAGAAACTTTGCAAACTTCAGTTTTGTTGATATTTTAATTTTTTATTCTAATCTTACAGGATCTGCTTAATAATATTACTACCATGTTTTCATTGCACCCACTCTATTAATCACTCATTAGTTTTATAAATAATAAAAACCATTTTTATTTGCATCCACTTTCCATTCCTTTTCCCACTTTTACGCAACTAGTCGTGATGAATAACTAACTATGGGACTTCACCGTAATCGTAACGTCAAAACGCTGTACAGTTGATTAGAAAGTTGTTCAATTAACTCATCATCGACATTCTACTCATTTTAAGAGCCTATATATCAGTGTAAACACCTGATAAACTGACTGAAAATAAGTATTTTTCTGCTCAGATTTTGTTTTTAAAATATGTGATGAGTAGAAATTTTGAAACGCATTACTGGTCGATATGTTTGTGTTTCACTTAATGATTGTAATTTCTTTAATTATTGTACTAATCTAATCGTTTTTACGTTTAAAAACAAATAAAGTTTGAAGTAAAGTTGCCCTTGATCTGACTATAGCTTTCGCACAGATTCTGGGATCTCCAGTATCGCATTCACAGTTCTGATAGTTTATCTGTAGGACACAATAAATCATACAGACACCTTAAATCCCTGAATCTTTACTGAGTAGAGAAGAAGAATTATAGGTTATCTTTGAATAACAAATAGTACCCTAAGGATTCCAGTGCACATTGTGGAATTTTTACTGCGTCTCATTTCCAAAAATAGTCTGAGAGAGTCTTCTGTGAGGTCCCTTTTGAATGTTTTGTGTGTGAAAATCCATCAATGTATTCACTTGCAGTTTGTTCCTATTGATTCCTTTAGTTGTATATTGTTAGTCTTTTTGATTCCATTTGAGTTGGTAATATGTGTTTTATTATAGTTTTAATTTTCCTTACACCTTCACTAAGTTTCCATGTTTCTTCCTGAACTGCATTCATGTGGTTTTACTTGATACCTAGTCTTGGCAGCAGCCATATTGGTTTGTTCCACCTTTTGATTGTGTTGCTTGTATTGACTGAAATTGTGCATTTTTGATTGTGGATTGAAACACTCTTCCAGAATTGGAAACACCGTGTTATAAAGCAACCAAATGCTATCGTTTGAACGAAGCTGTGCGTGGTCTATCCAGACAGGATAGATTTTCTCTCATCTTTTATCAACTTCCTTATTGTAATTAAGATTAGATTAATTGAACAATTATTGGTTGAATAGCTAGGTGGTCATATTTATTTAGGTTACAATGTACATTTAAATTTATGATGAATATCAGAACCGTCATTTTACCCAATTACTTTGCTTTGGTTTCAACCGGACAAGGGCGCGTATCTAACCCACCTAGACAGCTATTCTTTATTCCAAGCCTTAGTTTGGATCTTACATCTTCAAAGATAAGAAGTACAACATGGCAAATGGAACTGTGGACACATTTTCTACTTCGTTCAAGTATTCAGTTCTTGAAACTCGTTTCTAGCTGATGTGGTCCAAGCGACCACTTGGTGGGGACTCGATCTAATCTTAAGGAGTCAAGACAGCATTTCATTCTGATCTGTTTGTATTTTACCATTGTTTGTATAAAATGCGTATGCCCTTATCTAGACGTTTCGGTGATCAATTATACTAGATATGGAAGACAATTATATCATGGAATTGTAGTACTATATAACGATACTATCTGATCTCCATATTTTACGTTGTTCAAAACAAACTGATTGATTGATAATGAATCAGACAATAAAATTAAGCTTTCTGTCAGTACAATATTCTGTGGTAGTAACTGTGAAACAGTCAAAGCAGTAGCAAAAATTATATAACCGGTCATGTGCTAGACATTAGTATACTCAAATCTTGCAAAAAACAGGAAGCGTACCTAATCAAACTCCATTCTTCTAACAAGAGAAGAGCAAAAATAAAACACAAATGAAGGTTTAGACCATATTATACATACATCAAACTTGACTGATAACTCAAATTACAGGTGGACACTTGGTCTTACACACAGATTCGATAGCCTTCTTAATCCGTTTCTCAAGTTGTTCACTATACCTATATCAGACATTCGAGTCAAAAACAATCGAGAGAATATTTTTGCGAATCCGCTGACTTTTCTGCCGGCGACGGTAAATATATAACAACCAATGACATTAATAACTAATCACATTGTAGGGCCAGCGAAGCGTCACTAAGCCCTAGCCAAATCATCCGGCAGTTGAGTCATTGATTATCGAATAAATCATCCATCCCCATCAAGGTAAAGGACAACCAACGTGCATCAGTTAATGGTATGCCATGGACTGGCCCAGGCAGCGCTACAATGGTATCATGAAACGTTTTGCGCTACTTTTCCATTTCTGCTTTCCGCATAGTCAAAATTTGGAATTAGTTATAAAGAAATTTGAAATTTCATTTTCCGTCTTCACAATTAGGTGAAAATGGGTTTTTCCATTTTCCGGTACATGGTAAGGCGAAGTCCTTGAAAATTCATAATAACATTTTTTTTCGTATTTGCATCGCAGACTAGCAATTATTTCTAATTAACTGTACACTGAGAGCAGAAAAGTTTTTATTTTTATATGAAATATCATGATTCAAGCATATATCGTCATAAAAATTGTGTCGTCGTCAAGGCTACCAAAACTGCGTTACAAGTAACGATACCATGATAAGATTTATCGTTTTTCCCTTCTTTATTACAATTTTGGCTGATTTTCACTGTTTTGTTCGACTTTTATGGCAGAAATAGGTTAATAGTGAAAATATTAGTTGTCCTGAGGGTTGTGTATGCCCTTATCTAGGTGTTTCGGTGATCAATGATACTAGATATGGAAGACAATTATATCATGGAATTGTGGTACTTCCTTGTTTTCGACTGTGTTACGTCCAAGTTTTGCTCGTTCTAGTTATTGAAGTACGGACTATCGATCTACTTGCAAATTACGAACCCAAATTAACAACAGAACGAAACTCCAATTTAGATACCAAATTTTTTCGTAATTCACAAATAATCGACCGAATGTCGTTCAAACAACAATAATTATAACAATTACAAAACAAACCTTCAATTTTGTAGGTTCCCGGAGCAAAACTCCCAAATACCAAACCAAAGATAAAGAGAACACCAAAATACCAAACCAAGGACAAACCAAAATGTTCGAAATAATGATATGAACAAACAAGTTCAAAAGTTAAGTAAAACAATTACATCCAAAAACACAGAAAATTACTAATGTACAATAAAAAGGTTTTAATCAGCCAAATGTCTTCAGTTCTCCCTTAACAGACTGGTCATTCTGGTTTGCGGCGATTTCCAGAGAGTTTCTTTGTCGTGTCATACAATTGTCTCATGTTTCCTTCTATTGCAGCCTTTTCCGCCGTTGTTGCTCAATCTTCCACATATTTACGTTCTGATGCTCCTCTACACTTGTTTACTCCTGTGCATTCAGCTTGTGACTTTGCTTTTTCTGCTCTTGTTCGACTGGTATTGATTGCTGCCTTCTTGTTCCTTCTTTCTTGAATCTTATCCAGTGTATCAACAGTGATCCATTCCTTGTGATGGTGCTTCTTGTGGCCCAAAACCTCATGACATGTTGAAGTAATTACCTCTTTGATCCCCTTCCAGTTGTTCTTCATGGTAGTTCCTTCTCCATTGAGTAGATCATGAAAGGCCTGGAACTTGTTGCTGAGGTCTATCTTGAATTTGTTGAGTTTGTCAGTATCCCGAAGAAAGGCCGTATTAAACTTTCTGACATTTTCCTCCCCGTTGTTCAGAACTTCTTGAGTTTCAATTTCATCTTGGCGACCAGCAAGTGATGATCTGAGGTTATATCAGCTACTCTCTTGGTTCGCACGTCTTCCATCGTCCTCCTGAACGTTTTGTTGATGCAAATATGGTCAATTTGGTTTTGTGTGTGTGTTTATGTGGGAATATGGTGCCGCCTATGACCATTTATTGAAGGCATATAGATTTGCAAATCTCCCACCATTTTCGTTCCTTTCTCCCAGTCCGTGTCGTCCCATGATGTCTTCATATCCAGTGTTGTCAGTTCCAGCCGTGGAATTGAAATCTCCCGTCAGAACTCTCAGGTCCTTTGTTGGGCACCTCTCGACGATTGACTGCAGCCTATTGTAGAATTGATCTTTAGCGTCTTCGTTGTAGTCGTTGGTAGGCGCATAGCATTGGATGATGTTCATTGAGATACCCTCTTTCTTTGTTTTGAACGAGGCTTTGATGATCCTTGGTTCATCAGATTCCCATCCTATAAGTGCATTTTGCGCTTGTTTGGACAGCATCAATGCAACTCCTTGTGTATGTGGTGCATTTTCTTCTTCATGGCCGAAGTATAACAGAAGCTCTCCTGTAGTAAGTCGTTGTTGTCCAACTTGTGTTCAATGTGTTTCACTAATCCCAAGTACCTATTGGTTGTATCTTCTCATTTCTGCAGCAATTTGGAAGACTCTCTTGGTCTCTCACATTGTACGAACATTCCATGTACCTAAATTAATGGTCGCTCTGGTTGTCAGAAGGGGCATCGGCCCTGTGGCTTCCGAAGGAACTCGGCTTTCACCATGAAGCGTCATAATTCTTCTAAATGAAGACCGTCTGATTCCCAGGGCAGAGTTTAAAAGGTTTGAGTAATTTTTCCTGGTTAACGTTTTTTTAGCAAGTTAGATTTTTACGGCATGGGGTCGTTAAACACATGCCGAACCCTCCCCATTCATCCTAGCATAGGACAGGCAGTAGCCCCGCAGGGACACCGTGCGTAGTTTATTGATGTCATAATTACTAGTAACGTTTTAAAAATTGCTAGGATCACTATGCATTGCTTCCTTTTTTTAACGTAATCCGTTTTGTTCATCAGAACTACACCTCCTCCTTTTTCTGGGTTGCTTATGAGAAAGATTGGCTGGCTTCACAATTGTCCACAGACCTAACGGAAACAACTTTTAAGAATTGGAAGTTATTTAATAATGGATCGTCTAAGCTGGATTTAAACTTTAATAAACGTTTTCATTTATAACGCATCAGTTTCTTGATTACGAAAATGTTTGTCTATCTTGATAGGTCGAAATTCGAACTAGCAGTATAGTACACCATGTCTAAAGTTGCAGTATTTGGTAAACGGTCTGTAGGACTAATCTCGTGTGCACTAAACTGGTAATTATTACACAAGAACGCGAAACGAAATCCCTGTCTCACAGCCACAAAAGACTTCACAATACACTCTCCCTGCCGTTACTCTATAAGAATAAGTCAATGGCCATGTAAATGAATTTATGTAAATCTAAGAGGAATACAATATAAGAACTTCTTGTTATCAAGAAGCATAGCTGTGGTCAGTGTTAACAATGGATTCTGACAATGTAGCTTCATCATCAGCACCGATTAAACTCATCACTTGTGCGCATATGTCTTTCGAAGCTTCGAGGCATAAACGGACGTGTTTACTTACCAAAGGTTCACTGAGAGCATGGATT
This sequence comes from Schistosoma margrebowiei, assembly GCA_944470205.2. Taxonomy (NCBI): domain Eukaryota; kingdom Metazoa; phylum Platyhelminthes; class Trematoda; order Strigeidida; family Schistosomatidae; genus Schistosoma; species Schistosoma margrebowiei. Next base: position 32,364,490 of record OX104025.1, read on the forward strand.
GAGTGGTAGTTGTTAGTGAACTTCTGTAGCAGATGACCACTCCCTGAAGAGATTGACTTATTGTCCAGCGCACAAAGAACCAAGTTCATTATGTATTTCCTTGTCCACTGGCTGCTATGTCGAAATAAGTCTACAAACCGTATAGAGCTTGGTTGCCCAGGATCAATAAATGTCGCCGGTAACAGTGAGCCCACATTGACTTCCGGGCAATCCAGTTATCTTTTATGTAATCATACGCCCATGGGAAATGAATTCTTAGATGTTTGTACTTCTGAGTAAATCTGAATGTAGTGCGTTATGAAAAGCGAAGCCCACATGTCAGACCGTCTAGTCTTCACAAGGTGTTCCAAGCATTTGCATACATCAGTATTTCGGTACTCCAAAAAATAATCTGTACAGCTAACACATACCTTCCTGAAAAATGCCCTCAAGACATGGAATGAACAAAGTACTATGTTAGAATGACTGCATAGACTGCACTGTTGAAATTTCGCACATTATGTCTTTAAGGCATTCCAATAGTTTTACGACAACTTTGCGTAGTTCTTGCCTGTAAAAAGCATACACAACAGTGTGCCCTTGCCCAAGACTGTGAATCAGAACTAGCTGGAACAGTGGAAAACTAAGATAAATTTACCACTCTTTTTACTTACCGAACTTTGTTGGTCTGATAAGTCGAATCAATGCATATTACCTCTGGAAATGCGTGGTAAACAGCTATTTGCTCCCTGCGACTGAAGCAAATCATAGATGTGTTCACGAATTGTCGATGCGACGCACCATTCATCTCGCGACAGTTTGAACTTCAAGTGTTCGAAACCCCCATCCGTGGACGATACCCTTGGAGCGTTGCCACTGGCCCATGCGGCAGTGGTCGCGATTTCGCTTGTATCTACTTTAACTAATATATTTCTGTAATAACGTCATCTGTGTTGTACAGTCTTCAAAGCATCTATGGTACTTTGATACCTCAATGGGGTAGTCCACGTAAGGTGCTGATCACCAGGTGTGACTTCGACGTTAGTTAGCTTGTCACACCATTCACGTCTAAATCGAGTAAGTCTCCAATCATTTCGATATAGATCATCTATGTTGGTAATCTACAACAGGAACGGCAGCCTGCTTGAGTATTTAGGTTATCTGTCTCTGTCATATGATTATTTCAACAAGTTATCGTTTTTTTCCTTTTGTTTTAACTTCTCATTATGTCCATTAATCGCATAATCCTTACAGGCGTGTTTATGAAAAGCCCATGTGATAATGATAACAAATTTTAATTGTTTTTCTCAAGACTGATTTGTTTTTCCGAATAATATGAAGCTTATGGAATTTATGATTATGGAAGATCGTGTGGAAAACCGGTCTACAAGTTCACGACAACTGTTTTATATTGCCTACTGCCATGTTCATTCATCTGATGAATTGTTTAAATACAAATATAACAACCATACTCAGTGTCTTAAGTTATAAATCCTGTAAGTATGTTTAATTGTAGTCTAAATAAAGCCAAAACAAATATTGATGCAGAATAATGTGACTGCATTATATTTCATGCTTTCTCGGAAGCCGCATACAACTAGATATGTATTATGATTTAAGATTGAGGTAAGAAATAGTATGAAACAATTGACATAGTAGAAATCATAGAATTGGTACGACCTAGGTTATAAGTAATATATATATATATATATATATATATATATATATATATGCTTGAACAGGTCAAAGGTTATATGGAGTTAGTCATTAAGCATGGCTGGTGTAATAGTGGAGTGGAGTTCAGAAGCAGATAAGATAAATTGTGTGATAATTCTAGATGTAATGAAGGAACCATTGAATTAAAAACTAATAAGATAATTTAATACAATTCGAAGAGTTCACATGATTAAGGAAAATAAAATTAGCAAATAAGTGTGAGTGGAAGGGTGGTTTAAGGATCACGTAACCCATCTTATCAGGGAACTAACTGCATGACATTGTCTAGTTCGGTACTAATACTAACTTGATAATAGATGTAATCTGACAACGGCGGTTGCCCAATCTGTACAGTTTTACGTGTAAGTCGTATTATTACTGGAATATATTTCTATACACTTATCAGTGAAGAATTTAGCTTTCATAGTTTTGACACCAGCAGCGGTAACCTGCCTAACAGTTCTCTCCTCAATACTTTCTATAGCTCCATCTGTTGACTGAGATGCAATATTACTGGCTTCAAGGTTTCTTTTTCTTTGGATGACAGTCTTCTACTCCACAGATCACAAACCATACATGAACTACTACAAAGATGGTTGTGAGACATGTTGTAAGATTTTATGACGTATTCTTGAAGTTTCCAATCTGATACGAAACCTAGATTAACAGATTAAAAACTCAGACCTTAAATGTCACAGATTAGTTAGAGTCCTCACAGTTTTTATTCACTGTCAGACCTTATGACTTACGTTTACGATCAAACGTGCAATGAAAAACCACAAACAAGTATTTATATCCCATATCTTTCAACAATTTACTTTTTGCGAGAACATAGTGCGTATAGGTAATCTGAGAAAACATAGAATTATAACTCCATACTTTATGGAAATCCTTTAGCGCAGTGTAAACCCAATCCAGCTTCCGAACCGCTTGTTCATAATAATACGTTGAAACTTTTCTCTTATGTACACTGAAATTTCACTTGAGCATGAAGCACTTCAGACAACACGCAATAATTATTAGAAGTTATTTCGTGAAAAAAACTATCTGAGAGAAGCACAATAAATATTTAGGACTTACCGTTGAGTTGACATTTCGTCTTAACTTTTTTCTTTAACAGCGACTCATAAAAACTCTGCGTATCTATGATTTGAACGTTATCTTTCTTACGTTACTTTCTGGACCTTATCAACAGATTATATAAAGGTTTTGACGTTTACTACAGCAGTTCCCGAGCTCCCAATTTCGGGAAAAATTTTACACATTTTAGGAAAGCTGCTATAATAAACTTTGGAGAAACGGCACAAAAACCCACAGAGCTACGGAAAATCCCCAATATTTCCCTTTAACCTTGGTCAGGGTCATTTGGCTTTGGGGATTTTCCCAAACATTGGTGAAGGTCATTTGACTTCGGGAGTTTCCCAAAATTGGAAGCTCGGGTTGGGACGATAGACCAAGTTATGAAGCAACAACAGAGCTCACGTGTACATTACGAAACAGAGATTGCTAAAGTTAATGCTCTTAGCAGTTATTTTGTGCTTCTTCATGCAGCAAAAGATGGCTTAAATATGGAAAAACTTAATACTTATACGACCCAACACACCTACGTGCTATAACTGTGATGCTGCAGCAGATTTGAGGGTAGCGAATTATCGATCGAACCAAAGACGCACAAACACGTAGAACGACCTAGGGTTCTGATTGGCTCCGCTTCCCTTTCTAGCCCAGCAGTTGTGTCCAGAACGTAAGTCACAGGCTCGGATATATGAATCATTATATTTCAAACACACTTTGTTTATATATCAGCCAAGCAGACCACAACGTACCATAAAATAGAAAATAACATTGTACATCATTGACCAGTAGGAAAATGACACGTGAAATAAGTACTGACCAATAAGTAAATAATACCATCTACAAGTCCAAGAATAGCATTAAACTTAATAGAATAATTTCTGGGATACTTTCCTGAATATCCAAACACTACGGCAATTGAAATACGGAATGACCGCCTCTAATCAGGCCCTTCAAGGTCGTTGAAGCGAAACGGCGGACAGATTTTAAGGGGATTACCGTTTTTACCTTGCCTGCCCTTTCGCTGCACAAGTTACAAAAATGTATTATAAAAGACATTGTGGTGGTTGGCAGTATGCGTTAAAGAGAATAAACATTACTCGTATGTCGATTCCCGAGCTTCTAAATTCTAACTGTCGACCACTAATCAACAAAGTGGACTATCTACAATTCCTACGAAGTCAAAGTATGTATCGTAATTGTGGTGTCGTCACAATTCAAGAATCTTGGTTAAATGATTTACAGGATGATTGCCTAGTATCACTACGTGATTTCAAAATTTATCATCAGGATCGATCAAAGAACCAAAAGAGGTGTGGCGGCGGTGTAGCTACCTTTGTAAACGTTAACTGGTGTCGATCTTCCTTTGCGTATTTCAGGTTTTCAAATGACTTTATCGACTGTCTAACCCTAAGATATCATCCAAAACATCTGAATAAATACAATTTTGTTTATGTTACCAATATCTACGTGACTCCATGTTGTAACGGGTGGGTGACTGGAGGTTATGATAAGCAGCGTTTATATCGATCGGTTACAGTGACACGTAAATACGTACGAAAAACCTAGTGTCCTGATTGGCCCTGCTTCGCTGTCTAACCCGGCCAGTTGAGTCCAGAACGAAAGTCACAGCCTCTGAGATATGAATCATTGTATTTCAGACATACTCTATTTATATACTAACCAAACATACCACATCGTACCATAAAAAATAGGAAACAACATTTTCACAATATTAAACAAGTGAAGTAAATATTGACCAATAGGAAATATACATTTAACGTCCAGGGACACAACATTAGACTTAACATGATAACTATTGGTATATTTTTCTGCACATCCTAACACTCCAGACCACACATCATCTGCTCTATCTGTTTTTGCTGATGAAATAAATGAGTTTTCTATTACTGCCTTCAGCGATTCACTTGCCGTTGTATGTGGTGATTTCAGTTCATGTGACGGTAGCTTCCTCACGTCACTAGGTCACTAAAATTAGTAGATTTTCCTATTCGTTTGGATGTTCATTTAGACTTCGTTTTCATTAACGATGTGGTCATATATGTGACTCGTAAACGTGCTCCATTGTCCAGCTCGAGCCGGTGTATAATTCGTGTTCTACCTACAGTGTATGGGAAGCATGGAAAAAGTACACTCTTACATCAAACCAAGAAAGTCAAATATGGGAATTACTCAGAAGAACAACATGTTTCAAACGACTAACCGGTAGTTATTTACAGATGACTAACTGGAAATCACTACTGATGTTATCACTTGTTACCTTAAATTCTGTTTTGATATTTTTTGTCCCACTGAAACCATTTTTGTAAGTTTTGATTGACTTGGGTCTTCACAACTAAAACGACTACGGAGGGTAAAATAAAGAATGTACAAGAAAAAAACTCCAATAAAGTTTGCAAGCTAAATGGTCTAATAAACCTAGAAATTAGAAGCCTCAGCTCTATGTTTACTCAAAATCTCTTGTCATGCAAAAACTCTCCAAGTATGTGGAAATTCTTTAAAGAACATACAAGTGACAGACAGATTAGGAGCGATAACCGGCTAAGTGTTTGTGACTTAAACAAGTCTTTTGTACGCTAGTCATCTAATGTAATGCCCTCTTTATCCACTGGTTTAAAGAATATCTGTGTTCCTAGTTTCACTGAAACTGATGTCCAAAGATCTCTCCAGTCAATAAACTCATCCCGATGTTTAGGATCTTATGGTATACCAAACCTTCTTTTTAAAAAATTTGCTGACGTCCTATGTTATCCATTCACGAGTATCTTTAACAGATTCTTCTTATCTAATCTTATACCGAAAATGTGGAGAGAGATGAAGATAATCCCTGTACCCAAGAAAGTATCTGGGTGATAATGTGAAATTTAGACCTATTGAAATAACTTCACCCTTCGTTAAAACCATGGAAAAATTATTAATACTTCCACTTCAGCCTGCGATAAAGGATCATATTGATCCATATCAGTTTGCTTACAGACACAAAAGAAGCACTTTAGATGCTGTTGCTGTGTTGCATCACAACATAGTGTTCAACTTAGAAAAGGGTATGAAGTATGTTCGATGTACTTTTCTGGACTATACTTCAGCTTTTGATTCTATTAATTAACACGTTAGTCAGCGTCAACACTGACAGCTGAATAACCAACTGGCTATGTTCCTACCTGTCTGTAAGAGAACAGTACACTGTATTTGTAGGAAAATGTTCAGTCACTACTGTCTCATGAAGGTGTACCACAAGGAGCTGTTCTTTCACCGCTTCTTTTTTTCTTCATGATCTGCCATCTTCCACAGAAAACACTTTTGTGAAATATGCGGATGATCTCACTGTATGTATGCCTATCTCTTCCTCTTTAAATCTCATAGAAATGAATGAGATTTTGTCTCGTTTTGATTGTTGGTCTGTTGGTAACGGTCTTATACTTAAACCGTCTAAATGTCAAGCCGTTAACTTTAGCATGAGACACGAACGGCATCTAAACACCATTTTAAGATCACATAATGCTTCGGCCATTGAAGACTCTTTGATAAACACAGTTTCGAAGGTCGATTGTCTTGGTGTTAGCTTTTCCTCTGATCTCTCTTGGTTTTCTCACGTTTTATTGTTATCGAAGAAGGTTTTCCGCCTGATTTACTACATAAAGAGATTGTATGCTCTTGGGATTACTCGTCATTTACTCTTACGATTTGTCAATTCTTGCATATTACTTATTATTCTCTACTGTTCTCCATTATTCTTTCCCGGGCTTTTGAGAAAAGTATTTGTTGTATTGCGGAGAGTGCTGAAGGCAGTTAGCAAGATGTGTGGTGAATCTTTCGAGGCCATAATTAATATGGTTGTGGATAGACATTTAAAATCATGCAAACTCCTGGCAGGTGTTATTTTATCAGATACTAGCCATCCCCTTCACTCTTATCTTTCTCCTTGCATATCTTCTGGTAGAACGAGACGTAATTACATTAATATCTATGCACGCAAACAAAAGTATAAAAGTTCCATACCTTACCTAGCATATATACTTTGTGAAGAAAAGGTTACTAGAAATAATCTAGTCAATAACTTGCATTCTTAACATGACTCTAATTTGATAAGTTGTACAGCTTTTTCAAATTTTTTTAAACCTTTTTTACCTGTTTTTGTCTTTGTTTCTGTTTTTTGTCTAGGAAACTTGTTGAAATACCCTGTGCTGAGAATTTCTATATTGTATCAAAATATATAATATTGAACAAAGCCATTAATAGTAATAATAATAAATACTTAATTCACAACATAATTTTTACCTTAACTAATTCAGTGAGTAATCACGAAACTACTTTTATGATCTGTTATCTAAACTCCAGATCATTTATTGTTTAGTATATGTTTTTACATTGTTTTAGATGATGAAACTACGAATTCGTGGCACAAATACATCAATGATAAAAAAGCGAGATGTAGTTACTGTAATTCCTCGAACGTCTTCATTATCAATAAGAGTCAGATATTATGAACATTAATTACATTACTGTGGTATTTGCAAGAACTAATGATATAAATGTATTTATTTGTGCACTGATTACGAATTACAAATATAATATGTTCATTTGTGCACATCTAGTTGTACATGCCTTAAAACGCAGTATTTCTGGAATGCTCAGTAAATACATAAATTCGAATAATTCTGATAATAAAAATTACCCATATCTCTGCATGTGACATTTTGTCTCAAAATTTATTTTTTGGTGCGATTATTCGATCAATACGAATGCCAAAAGTCAAAGTAACGCTAACAATCCCCTCATTAATTCAAAAATAAATATTTGTATATCCATAAATCATTTAATGAATCTTTATCTAATCTAACCTGATAAATATTACAAATAACAAATATGCTTACATGAAATACATGAAATTAATAATTTGAACAAAATATCACAAAATATTCACTAATGTATGAAAGTGTACAAAATAACACTGAGAAATAGTAAATAATAAAAGTTATTCAGATGAAGTCCTCTCAGTTGAGATCCATTGTTTCCTTCGTTACAATGTGACTGATTCGTGTATGGTCCGATACAAAGCGAATACATGGTTGCATGTGCAATAAATGTGTTATCCAATGAAGAATGAAATAGTTCACTGTAAGGTCCATTAGCATAAATCGGTACATCCTCAGCACTGTGTGTTGCAGTACCGAGTGTCACTAATGATTCTGCGGTATAGTTGCTTGCAAATGTATCTTCTGTTGCCGGATCCGATCGAGGTGCATCCAATATACCTCTTGGTCCATTGAAATAGGAAGATATGAGATAGGATTTATTATCATCTCCCTGTAACACAAAAGAAAGCAATGTTAGATAATTTCATCCGACTGAGTGTATCAATGTTTTGCATATGGTCTACTTCGGACGTTCGCTTTTCGTCCTCTCATTTTCGTAAACAACGAAACAAACGAAAAGCGAACGTCCGGCGCTTTAACCGGATCACAAAGCAATGGTGCACATGGGCTCCAGTATCCTGCGGGAACAAATGGCGTATGAACCAATCGTTGGTCACCGGCTACCATGGGATTGCATCTCCTTACGATGCTCCACTGCCTTGTGGGTTAGACCATTAGGTCAAAGGCTCGGGGTGTGGCCCCCTAAGATAACCACCTGCTTCGGTTTGGGCACCCGGGCAGTATCACAGCCCACACACAAACCATGAACTCTATAACTATGGCAATTAAATTCCTCGCTCCGATCAACATTCAATCAATTCAAATAATTATTACTATTATTGTCATTATTAATACCATTATTGTCATTATTATTATTATTATTATTATTATTATTATTATTATTATTATTATTATTTTCCACATTGCTCACCCTCTTTTATACTTATACAGCGGCTCGTCTTTGGTGGAAATTCGACTGTATCTAAACGTTCTCGAGTCACTGTCCGGTTGAAAATTGTATGTTACCACCTATTACGAGAACTGAAGCAGTTTTTCTGAAACCACATGCACTATTCAAACTGGCTGCCTTCAACGTTCGCACACTAGTGCAGGTCGGACAACAGATAGGGCTGGCTATGTCTTTGGAAAGTCTTAATATTGATGTTTGTTGTCTATCCGAAACCCGTATTCAAGACTCTGGCGAAGTACTACAAATTCGATCTCCATCTGTCGCTTCGAAAAGCTTGTTTTACGTGCGCTTATCCGGGGACCCTGTGGCATCTTCGTCTGGTCTTGCTGGCGTTGGTGTCGCACTAAGCGCTAGAGCTGAGGCAGCACTAGTCGATTGGATCCCCATTAACAGTCGGTTATGTGCTGTTAGATTAGAAAGTTCCATCAAAGTGAGAAGAAATCGGCGTGAGAAACGATGTCTTTTCGTCATCTCCGCCTATGCCCCGACAGATTGCAGCCCGGATGCAATCAAGGATGAGTTTTACCACCCGCTGTCTGTTCTTCTCCAGAAAGTGCGCTCGACAGATATTGTAGTACTAGCCGGAGACTTGAATGCTCAGGTCGGGCGTCTAGGCACAGAAGAGAGTCGTTTAGGTGGCCGATGGGGACTCGTTGGTCGCAGGTCAGATAACGGGGACCGTCTACTGCAACTGTGCACAGACCACAACCTGTTTCTGGCTAGCACTAACTTTCGGCACAGTCATCGCCGATGTGCCACCTGGCGTCCTCCCTCTGCATCCCAAGCCTGGACTCAGATTGATCACATCGCGATCAGCTACCGCTGGCGTGGTTGTGTAAAAGACTGCCGCTCCTTTTGGAGTACCTATCTGGACTCTGACCATGCCTTGGTCTGCGCCAATCTTGCCTTACTTTTCAGTGGACAACGAAGTGACCACCATCAAAGGATTGATGTCAGCAAGTTGGTTGCAACTTCTGTTGCAAATAAGTATCGAACCGAGCTAGCCTCTAGGCTAGCTACCACCCCACCGAAAAGTATAGATGAGCATTGGCTGCAATTGCTTGACGCCATGAAAATGGCGGGAACAGTCAGTTGTGGGTTTGCGAAACGTCCCGCTTTTAAGCACTGGGTTTCTTCTGGTTCCTTACAACTCATTGAAGCCCGTCGGTCCACTCCGGGTGACCGTGAGTTTGACCATAAACGAAGGATGTTACGTAAGGAAATTGGGCAAAGCTTGCGTAAGGACCGAGAAGCCTGGTGGTCGGAGCGTGCTAATGAGCTGGAAGCAGCAGCTGCATCTGGTAACTAACGGAAGCTCTTCCAGCTCATCCGAGCCACTGGCAGCAAGAAGTCTGGTGTGAGTGAAACAATCTGCGAGGATGATGGGATGCCAATCACTAACATCCATCGACGTCTTGGACGATGGGCAGAATTTTTCGAAGGGCAGTTCAACTGGCCTGCTGCTCCGGCAACATCGGTCAGACTGTCCTGCCCTCCATGGCCGGTGACGACTGATCCACCAAACGAGGAGGAAGTCCGCAAGGAACTCCAAATCTTGAAGCGTTACAAATCACCTGGCCCAGATGACTTACCTCCGGCTCTTTTTAAAGATGGTGGTGACTTTTTGACTAAGGAATTGACGACGTTGTTTTCAAAGGTTTGGGAACTAGAGAGTGTACCAACGTCATGGAATGAGTCGATAGTTGTCCCTATCTTTAAAAAGGGTTCACGTCGTTCCTGCAACAACTATCGGGGGATAAGTCTACTTCCGATTGCGTCCAAGCTATTGGCTTCCGTCATACTTCGTAGGTTGTTCAAAACCCGAGAAAGATTGACTCGCGAGGAGCAGGCTGGGTTTCGTTCTGGTCGAGGTTGTATTGATCATATCTTCACCCTCCGCCAAATGTTAGAACATCGCCATACTTATCAAAGGCCAACAATCGTAGTGTTTCTTGACATCAGGGCTGCCTTCGATTCGTTGGACAGGACTGTTCTCTGGGATTGTCTATTGAAGAAGGGTGTGCCTGAGAAGTTTATTAACATCCTAAAAGCCCTATATACAAACACCTCAGGCAGAGTGAGGGCATACAACCACCTCTCTCCATTGTTCCATTCGAGTAGTGGGGTTAGGCAGGGTTGCCCAATCTCACCATTCCTCTTCAACTTTGCCATCGATGACATTCTGGAAACAGCTCTGATGAATGTAAGTAATGGTGGTGTGGATCTGTTGCCTGGAGAAAGACTTCTCGACCTTGAGTATGCGGACGATATTGTCTTACTTTGCGATAATGCCCAAGGCATGCAATCTGCACTTAATCAGTTGGCAATCAGTGTCCGTAGGTATGGTATGTGCTTTGCACCTTCGAAGTGCAAAGTACTTCTACAAGACTGGCAGGATTCCAATCCTGTACTCACCCTGGATGGTGAGCAGATAGACGTAGTCGAGAAGTTCGTGTATCTGGGTAGCTGCATAAGTGCTGGTTGGGGTGTGAGTGATGAGATCAATGCACGTATAGTGAAAGCCAGAGTGGCTTATGCCAATCTGGGCCATCTTTGGCGCCTTCGTGATGTTAGTCTGGCTGTAAAAGGTCGGATCTACAACGCGTCGGTGAGAGCAGTTTTGCTCTATGGTTGTGAAACCTGGCCTCTCCGAGTTGAGGACGTTAGACGACTCTCTGTGTTCGATCATCGCTGTCTCCGAAGGATTGCTGACATTCAGTGGCAACACCATGTCAGTAATGCAGAGGTTCGGCATCGTGTGTTTGGGCACAGAGATGATAATTCAATTGGTGTCACCATCTTGAAACACCGACTTCGGTGGCTTGGACATGTTGTACGAATGTCGTCCCAGAGAATTCCACGTCGTGCATTATTTGCCGACTCTGGGACTGGTTGGAAAAAGCGGAGAGGTGGTCAGTGCATGACATGGTGTCGTGGTATGAAAGAAAGCTGCAAAGGACTGGCTTGTGTTGGTCCTTCACGACTCCCTGGTTGGGGTCTGAGAGATGGTGCTACACAGTGGCTAGAGACGTTATCAGATATGGCTCAGAATAGAAGCCAGTGGCGATCCTGCTGTAAGCTTCTTTTACTTTCTTCATAATAGTGGTTGTGTCTCCCTTACTTGAAAGATTTCTTCTGATTGTACCTTTCTGCTCCATCGTTACGACCACACTACCTTTTGTGGTCCTTAGTGTTTTTTTTTTGTTTTATTTTCTACCTCTCTTCGAATTTTCATTGTTTTGTGTGGCGCATATATATTGGCGCTCTCTTGTACCAATATTTATGTGTTCAAATAAATAAATAAATAAATAAATATGGTCTACTTTAATTGTATATCACACACTATTTGAATCCATAATAATATTATTGATGACAGAGACGTGCAAGTTGGGATATTTTGAAAAATAACTAGGTTGTTTTAAATGACTATACTTTTCCTGAAAATCTTTGAACATTTTGATTTCCCAATATAAAGAAGAGTAGATATTCAGTGATTATATTAAATATTTCGAAGAAACGTTACTGTGTAATACAGGGAAAATACCATTAATTTCTTCGAGACATCAGAAAATCTACTTTATACTTTTCGAATATAAACCCATTTACAAAGACAAGTGAAAGTCAGGGTGATTGTGACCTCTAATCACCAGCTGACCAGAACTTATATTTCGCACGTAAACATACAGTATAAATTATAGTCAACACCATAATTGGTGAATTACCATCATATTAATGACATTTAATTGATAAACACTTATTTGTGAAAACACGTATTTACGTCAATTTTCCGTTGGATACATTCAATGAGGTCATTTTCAGTTACAAATTAATGATTTCGAAATCGAGCACTCCAAGACAAATTTATCATGCCATTATGCATAGCATATCCATTTATTGTCTCCAATTTTAACTCTCATCAAAATTTAATCAAATTTCATCAAATACACGATGCCGATACGAACAAGGGTGAATTCGAACATTATTATTATTATTATTATTATTATTATTATTATTATTATTATTAAAATTAATAATAATAATCGTGTAAAGAAGAAGAATTCCAAATACACATGAGCGATTAGAAATTATGATACTCAGATATATAAGTATGCAAGTACGTCATCGCGCCCTTTGAGTAAATAACATTTAATCTACTAAGATGTCAATATAAGTTGGTTGTAACTGGTGATTAGTCACACATACTCACACAAGCATGTAAAATATAAAGTAAACATATAGACAATTAGTTACTGACACAAGTGACACTACCTATTAAGTAAGTTATTCAGAGGACATAATAAACATAAACGCATACAAGCTCAAGTGAAGGTGAGATCACTAGAATATAACGGACTCATGTTATTATGCTTGAATCGTTGTTCTTATTTTACGCAAATTCATTGATTTCACCATTTACATGTATGCACTGGTACCATTAAATCAACAAACTCTCAATTATCACAACTGGTGAGCTGTGCAAATTTTGAATCGGTGTGCCTAAAACTGCACTCAAAGTCAAATCAATGAAGTAGTTTGAGAATTGACCTGTTTTACAAACAATTGCGTCTGTTTTACTGTCCTCTCAGCTTACATGGACTCCACTTTCAACCCATTTCAACTACTTTAAAGAGGCAATCAATGGTAATCTGACCGACTCATTCATCTGCTTAGGATAACTCCGATAAATTATGCAATCGCATTATTCAATAACCAGTCAATCATGTTACATGACGAGAATGTGTTGTCGAATTCGTTGATAAATTATGTTGGCGATAAGGACGTAGTCAATCTTTTGTGTCCCTCCTGAATATTTGACTTATCCGTATCTAGTCAACAATACTCGTTAAATCCTTTTTGAAACTAAATTTCATGAAAAACGTATATCAAAAGAAGGAGCTACACAATAAACCGCTTACTGTTTACTCAAAAAGAAGAACTGGATTAACACTTACTTTTGCAGTATTATCCACATCTAGCACACTTATAATAATAATAATAATAATAATAATAATAATAATACTCATTATTATTATTACCTCATACAAGTTTTCTTGATTATTATTCAGTCTATTATGATCTTTGTGTTTGTCGCTTTTCTTCATATCTGTCAATTGGACCTAATATCTGACCCATAAATTATTTTCTTCCTTACCCCTTGATTAGTACGTAGCCTCGTTTGCTATTTATACTCGAATACATTTTTGTGGTGCAATTTTTTTCTATCGTCCCATAGACATACATTTTACATATACCTATATATACGAATGTACAGCTTAAGTAAATGATTTCGTCGAAAAGAAAATTTTCTTCTCTGAATTCTCGTTTTCTTATTCAATGACACTAAGGGTTATTTTACTTAACATCTAACCTACTAAGATGTGAATATATGTTGGGTGTAACTGGTGATTAGTCACACATACACATGCCTGTAAATGATAAAGTAAAGATATAGGCAAATAGTTACCGACACAAGCGACCCTGCTTAATAAATAAGTTATTCAGAGGACATAATAAACGTAAACGCATACAAGCTCAAGTGAAGGTGAAAACGCTAGAATATAACAAACTCATGTTATTATGTTTCAAATGTTAAATGGCGAGAATCCGTTGTCGAATTCATTGATAAAATATGCTAGCGATAACGAAGTAGTCAATCTGACTAATCCTTTTTCGGTTAACAACATTTCGATACTCGTTAAATTCTTTTTGAAACTGGATTTCATGATGAATATACATCAACTGAATGACCACCACAAACATCTCAAGCAAACGGAAATTCTGTTTACAGTCAGTAATTGTAAACATTCTTTGCCCTGAAAATTGTTCCGGTGTTATACACGAGCTTTTATCTTCAATCTTACTGTTGATAAACCTTTCAAACGGATCATGCAATTTCGATATTATTCTCCAGTATCTTATCTAAATTGAAACTGATTGTGTGTCTGCTTGTGTTTCTCCAGATTAAGTTGAATGTCCTGCGTTGAATCTCTATTTATATGACAATAACACATACTTTCAGGAGTCAGATATGGGAACTCTGAAACTGTGGATCCAGTTGCTAATTGCTTTGAGACTTGAAACATATTACCAAGCATAACTTCCAGTTACTATTCTCATTCGATTTCGGATTGTTGAAGATTGACGCTTGTAGGTCCATTTATTGTCTACTACGTACTACAGCTATTTGCAAGAAACTTTTTCCTGTTTACTCAAATGCTTAAAAATGAGACAGAGTTAACACTTACTTTCGCAGTATTATCCACATCTAGCACACTTGTGTCTCTTGTTGGATAGCCGACCACTCCATATGCATGTGAATGGTCTGCTGTTACTAGCAGTAGTGTTTCCTGTTGATTAACAAGTGACAATGCTTTCTCGACAGCTTTTTCGAGCTCCAAAGTTTCACTTAACGCGTATCTGTAATCGGTAAAAATTTGGAAAAGTAATCGTATCATCAATCCAATTAAAAAGAAAACTACATGTGTCGGAAACTTTAATAAACAACACTCCACGTCAAACTTTAGATTAAACGACGAGGAATAGTCGACATCAGTTTAGTTTCATAACAAAGACCAAAAATATCATGACCGTGTCATTAGTTTTAATTGTGGAAATAGTTGCAATTATAATAACAGTTTCTTACTGGGCTCGATTGTCGTGATTCCCATGATCAATTTTACCTCCTTCCACCAACAAAAGAAATCCTTTAGGATTACGAGAAAGTATTTTGATAGCAGCTTCTGTCATTTCTGCTAAACTTGGTTGGTCTTGGTTTTCCAGTTGATAAGCCAAATGATCGGAAGCAAACAAACCTGAAAATCAATGTGTAGTATTATATCTGAATGAAATGCCATAAAATGAATAATAGTGTCAGTAACTCAACACACATTGGATCAATCAACATACTACGTTAAACGTTTGGAAATCCTGCATATTTGAAAAGAATCAACGAACCAAATAGTACGAAAATGGCTTATTCAAATGTGTGATGAACATTGGTTAACTATACGGAAGATGGTTACGTTATTCGGTATCGCAAAACTATTTAATTCTAGTGAAATTCACTTATCTACAGTCTTAATATCCAGTGGTCATTAACTGCTTGTCCACATAATCAAGCCATCACAAACATATTTATGAAAACTATTAAACATAGAGCATTAAATAAACGTTATTAAATTATTTCTTGGAAACAACAAATTTGTGCTGGCGGCCAGTAGTCGAATTATCACGGGATGCACAAAATGATTTCCATTTTAACGTTGATCTATGCCTACGGCCACTGCACAATAACACTTCAGGCAGCTTCATTTTTAAACATAAATAAAAACAGAGTGTTGTTTACCATTTATTGTTTCACAATAACACTATGTAGCGAAACTCACGAATCATAGAACCTACCCAAAACGTAGTCAACCGAAGACCAGTCGGTTCGTTTAAACTCATCGTTTGTATGTAAGAGAACATGCTTGTGATTCATTTTGATCTGCATATCTTTCCATTCTTGTAGGAGGTTGCGTGAATCAGACCGTTTCCCTTTCGTGTTGAAAGTGATATTGTCTGACGCACCATAGAATTCAGCTGCCCCTCCTCCCATTATGACGTTGACGTGAGAAGCATTTGTCAGTAGTTGTGCAGCAGTGTCTACGCAGTGGAATTCGCGCTTGTTTGATCGTCTGAATGAGAAGAGAAATAAGTGACAGTGATGATGATGACGATGATGAAGAAGTTATTTGTGGTAACAGTGAAAATACGAAGATGGAGCTTCAGTGTAGGTAGTCAGAAGATATCAATGTGAAAGTGAATCGAACTACTATAAATTGTTTTGTGTCGAAATTCTAATGAACATCACATCCATTTCACTAAAAAGTCTACCATAAGTAACAGTGTATGACTGTTGACATAAGCAGCACACACCACAATTACAGATCAATGTATTTGATCTGATTTTGAGTCACACCATCAAGTACTGGTATTTAACAATGAGAAGTTATCTACCTCAAGAATTAGATAAGGCATATGTTTGCTCCTGATTTCTGCTAAACCAGATATAGTAATGAAACTAGACCTACAAACGTTTACACATTTTGTCAAAACCAAGAACGGTTGTAATTTCTATTCAAACAGTTAGCTGAATGGATAAATTAATGTGGGTAGGCTCTTATATGTCTTCGTGAATAAGTTGGCAATTTGTTGATGACACCTTTTCTTTTGCTCATATTGCACTGTGTTCGTAAACTAATGCAATTCGTGGATATTGAATATATTATTGTGATTATCACTGGTTGATTTATTTATCCCGAATATTATGGAATCAATTGTAGCACATTTATACCGTAATCCATCTTGAAATTCTGTAGGTAGTTAGATAAATAAGTCAATTATTAAAGATGACCAATGAATAATTGGTGTTTTATTTCATCCAGATATCACGTGGGTAGAGGCAACCGATCACACAGATGATAAAGCAATTTTGAAGAGGACTTATTATAAACTTATTCACAAAACCTAAGTTCTTACTCTCTATTTTGAACCAAACATTTTTGTGTAGAGATGACAATGGCACTATCATTTTATTGACCGTAACAGGTGAACGGTGGTTTCAAACCTATCTATTCATGACTGTGTGGAGCCCAAATAAGAAAGTCATCATTGAGAAGAATATTTTATTTAGGATCAAAGCAATCTGACATAAAGTAACAATGAAGCAATTTAATGGATAAATGTTTAATAGCTTCCGGATGAATATGAGATTTCACTTCAAATTTACAATTCCTTTTGAGTGATATGAAACAGATCATTTATGGACACAGACTTAAGTGAACTTTATGATATATAGATACCACTGTAGATACTACACTATCATTTTTCCAAGGAAATCTTAATCTCACCAACTTTACATATTTCATTTACAGCATATTGTGAAAAACCGTTTTCTAACATTAATGCTTCTTAGTTTGTCGACCTCAAACAAAATACACAAAACACTAACTGTAAACGGAGTTAATTACGATAAAACCTGCACACATAATTTATGTACTTTATCACATTAAAACTATACATAAATGTAAAATCACTGTCTAATATAATTTGCACTTACCCTACTGACTCCCACTTTCGATATAAGGTATTGGCATATGCTGCTGCTGGTGTTGCATGAGTAACCCTCGTAGTTGTAACTATTCCAGTGGACAATCCTGCTTTAGAGGCATACATGAGAGAAGATTTCGCTCTTTCCACTTCTTTTAACTCAGTACATTCACAGCACTTCACTGTTCCCGTGATGCCAACAGTTTTATGAGGCCCTTTTACACCTGGAAATAATTTAGAATCAGCAGAATATGCAGCAAAAGTTACACATCAAATAACGACAGAAAACTAAATTGCTATGTGTGTGATTTTGCATACATCTCATCATAATAAGTCCATTCATCTTTGATAGCATAATGATCTGCTCATAGACGAGCATCTTATACTTCCAACTCAAGTTAAATCAACATTCCTTCGACTTATATCAGTGAACTATGAAAAATGTATTTGACACTTCAAAACATGTGCTTTGTTTGAAATGAACTTTGATTCGACTCTTCGACCGATTACAATACATTATTTAGAGTATTCAGTATTTCAAAAGTTTTCGTCTAGCATATCTTCCATTATTGACAAATACCAAAGGGGAAACATTGTAGAAGAAGTATCACTGTTCACTGGTTATTCGCCTTAATTTAGCTTATGAATTCATGATCAAATACAAAGCTTTTGTTTTATCACATGGAGAATAACATTACTGAATCACTCAGATGTGAGGTAATGGTTTTCGATTACTGATTTCAATCAATTTGATGTGATAATTACTACTAATTGATAACTAATCAATTTTCTACCTAATTGGCTGTATGTGGCTTAACCTCCCATACGAACTCCAACGAAGCTCATGATAAGGTAAACCAAGAAGAGGAGATGAGTTTTTATCTCCACTGCAATCTGCTTTCTCCAGATTATAAAATTGTGGGAAACTCGGATCAGTATACGTACTCAATGGAGTGCGAATTTCAATAGTGGATATGGGATAGTTAAATACTGATCAGAAACATCAAAATCGATCTGTACCACACCTACGTGGATCTGAATAACATCTCCCATAAAATGTAATTAATCTGACTTGTAAAAGGAACTAATTCTACATTGATCTATTCTCCAGATTCCGCTTATGTTGTGCAGAAGAATTACAGAATTAATTTGATAAACGAGACTATCTACAGAATAGTAAATCACAAAACATTTCAAGTGTATTTAAATTCATTTGCTTTAAATATACACATTGTTCTATGATCAACGAAATGTTCCGATTTTTATCACACAGGACATGCACCGTTCCTCGGTTGTAAGTGCATTAAAATATGACAATGTAATTTAAATAAGACATGAAGTAGTAGTTGTCTCATTAAAAAAATTTGTTCACCTTACGACTTACCTGACATAAAAGCAGTTGCCGCAGAACCTGAATCTGTTGTCAGTCTGTCTGAGTTGAATGTACGGACAAGTGATGCAACAGGCCAGTTTTCCCATTCTAGTTGTACATCACCACCTAAAACATCCATCTTCTCCGCTTTCAAATATCTTGCTCCAGTAACAGTGTTCAAACTCATACCATCACCAATAAATAAGATGATATTTTTTGGTCGTTTAAGTAATAAATAAGTTAATGATTGTTCAAATTTATTAAATTTCTCAACTGCCAACTTCTTCCAAGTTTCTGGATCTGTTACATTCAATAATGACGATCTACACTCAATTTTATACTGTGATAGTATGACTGCTATGAAAAATAGCAAGCATTTCGGAACTGTCGATAAGACAGTAGGAAGCATATCTTTGTCTTACGAGGTCTACAACTTTTATCGTTTGATCTAGTTCGTTTAAATACTGTTTCACAAACCGAAACTTTCTAACATTTTGTCATGCATTGATTTCTCATTGGCTTATTTTTGGATTATCTAACAAATAGGTGTAAATTGTAGACTTCAACCATTCACATAATGCGGATTGCATCCATTATTCTAAACTTTAATGAGTTAGTTTAATTGATGTTGAACTAAACACTATGTTAAATTGTTGATTCTCAGAAATAATTTTAATAATCTACTTATCAAGACTAAGTCAATCGATGTTTTTATGCCCTAAATACTGCTTTTGATGCAAGAGGTTGCTGAAAACAAGGTTATATGATAGTGAATATTGCAGCAGTGAAAGATCATAAATGCATGTGGTATATTTATATAGTTACGTCAGAGGATTTCATGTAAACATATGACGCCGATTCGAGGTTGAATGAACTAATGATTCTTCTGTACTTGATGTCTGTCTGGTTTCCAATTCAAAATACAATACGCTTTTTGTGCTCACCTAGTTCTTTATGGTTTAAATTGCGTTACTTCGGGAATTCATAGCTCGTACAATAATTGATATACCCCCAATTACCAAACTGACGTCTAAATAGTGCCTGTGATGAAACAGTTTGATTCTCATTCAGTATTATGGCTTATTTTCTTACACTCGTCGGAAAAGAAGCATTCAGCTTAATAAAAACTCTGCTAGTTCCAGAAAATCTCATGTCAATTTCTTCCTCAACTCTCAATGAACTACTGCTAGACCATGTAAAGTGTACAATTGTCGAATGATGTGAAGGATGAAAGTTTCATAAAGCGATTTTTCATCATATTACTACGTCATTTCAATCCAATGAGTAATCAAGATTATGCAGGTAGTAATTCATTGAAAAGTTCCGAAACAGGTCACGAAGATGAGCACAAGATTGTTAAATGTTAACTGTTGCAAAGTTCACTCATGTAATTCACGTGTATTTAGTAATGCTGAGTGTTTTAAATGTGGTAAGATTGGACACATTCATTCAGTTTGTAATACTACTGTTCATTTCGCTGCAAGTAATGCCAAACTTTGTGATCTCGGTTGTATTAATTTGAGTGCTTTCAATGATTATTTATCTTTATCCACGATTTCAAAGAACAGTACAGAGTCATATAGCAGTCCAGAATTGAAAGAGACTTATAATCCTTGTGAGACAAACGCTCCTAGTCAACCATCTTCATATCAGATTTCTTATGTTATTGTATCAAATATGTCTGAAATATTTACGTATTTCTTATGTAATATCTTCTAAGTCTGAGAAAAATATGTGGAACGAAACAAATCGTGATCGAAAATCTGGTGCAGTTTTTGATAGATGCTGATTGTTCTGATGATCCACTATTCTAAAAACCGAAATTTCCCAGGTGGACGTTTGTGCTGATGATGTCGTTCAGAAGAACGATGGAAGCTCCATGGCCAAACCATCCAGTTCAGAGAACAAAACTCCATCAATATCATTCACCTGAGCTACAAATGTTTTCCAAAATCTCAAAATGAATTTCTTGAAAATACTTCAGGCGAATCGAATTCTGATGTAATATCAAATGTTGTTTGTTCTCATAATGTATTTATTTCTTGTGGTAAGCTTGTTCAATACCTAGCACGAGTACTAAATGAGCTCAATTTTGATTACAATTCAAATGATTTCATATCAACTCTTGTTCATCCTTATCATGAAGTCACTTATAATGAATACTCTAGTCAATGTGAGAAATAGGTTTTAAATGAGGCTATATTATTCATAACTTGAGGATTTGAAGATCCAACATCCTTTCTTGGAGGATGGTTGTGTTGGAACGCCTATGGTTTGAATTCTACATATCAGTAGTTGCCGTACACAACCGACATGGTTATTGTACACAATTCCAGGACCCAGGTGAGTCCTTCGTGATTTCAGTTGTTAATTCTAATACCAGTGAGTATATTCTAGATCATGCAAAATCTACACCAAAATACGCAGTCGTACAAACACATGACGAACCTAAGGAGATGTTCAATCGACTACAGCGTAGGCCGTGTAGAATGTGAAGTTTGTATGGACTAATGATTGTTTTGTATATAATGTCTGTCTGGTTTCGAATTAAAAATACAATGCGTTTTTTTTGTGCTCACTTAGTTCTTTGCGGCTCTTACTTACTTACTCACGCCTGTTACTCCTCGTGAAGGAGCATAGGCCGTTCACCAGCATTCTTCATCCAACCCTGTCCTGGGCATTCCTTTCTAGCTCCGTCCAGTTGTAATTCATCGTTTTCATATCTGCTTCTATTATCTGACGCAATGTGTTCTTTGGCCTTCCTCTTTCTTGCTTCCCTTCAAAATTCCAAGTTAGCGCTTGCCTCGTGATGCAGTTTGACGATTTGCGTAATGTATGTCCTATCCATTTCCATCGTCTTTTCCTAATTTCTTCTTCAGCTGGAAGTTGGTTTGTTCTCTCCCACAGAAGGCTATTGCTGATGGTATCCGGCCAATGGATGTTGAGTATCTTGCGTAGACAGCTATTTATAAATACTTGTACCTTCTTGATGGTGGTTGTTGTAGTTCTCCAAGTTTCAGCTTCATACAGTAGAACTGCCTTGACGTTGGTATTGAAGATTTTCACTTTGATATTGTTTGAAAGTTCTTTTGAGTTCCATATGTTCTTTAACTGTAGGAATGCTGTCCTTGCTTTGCCAATCCTTGCCTTTACGTCTGCATCTGAACATCCTTGTTCATCGATGATGCTTCCTAGGTATGTGAAGGACTCTACATTTTCCAGAGTTTCGCCATCAAGAGTGATTGGATTGTTGTTTTCCGCTTTGAATTTGAGGACCTCGGTTTTCCCTTTATGTATGCTGAGGCCTACTGATGCAGAGACTGCTGCTACACTGGCTGTCTTCATCTGCATCTGTTCGTGTGTACGTGATAGGAGGGTTAGGTCATCTGCGAAGTCCAAATCGTCTAATTGGTTTCGAGCTGTCCATTGTATTCCGTGTTTTCCTTCAGATGTCGAGGTCTTCATAATCCAGTCGACCACCAGAAGGAAGAGGAAGGGAGAGAGTAGACAGGCTTGTTTGACTCCTGTCCTTACTTGGAATGCATCTGTCAGCTGTCCTCCATGCACAACTTTGCACTGTAGTCCGTCGTATGAGTTCCGGATAATGTTGACAATCTTCTCAGGAACTACGTAGTGTCGAAGAAGTTTCTATAATGTCCTTCTATCTACACTGTCGAATGCTTTTTCATAATCAATCAAGTTGATGTATAGTGATGAGTTCCACTCAACTGATTGTTCGACGATGATCCGTAGTGTTGCGATTCGGTCTGTGCATGGTCGATCCTTACGGAATCCAGCTTGTTGATCTCGAAGTTGGACGTCTACCGTATCTTTCAACCGGTTCAGCAACACTCTGTTGAAGACCTTCCCTGGTATTGACAGCAGTGTAATGCCTCTATAGTTTTCACATTTGCTCAGATCTCCTTTCTTTGGAATCTTGACGAGGTGCCCTTATTTCCAGTCCATCGGCACTTGTTTCTCCTCCCAAATTTTTTTGAATAGAAGGTGAAGCATGTTTGTAGTTGCTTCGATGTCTGACTTCAGTGCTTCAGCTGGTATGTTGTCCGGACCCGCTGCTTTCCCGTTCTTGATTTGTCTGACGGCCATTCTGATTTCTTCCTTCGTTGGTGGGTTGACGTCTATGGGAAAATCTGTGTGTGCCGCTTCGATGTCCGGTGGATTCATTAGAGCCGGCCTATTCAGGAGTTCCTCGAGGTATTCTACCCATCTGTTCCGCTGTTGTTGAATTTCGGTGATTGGCTTGCCCTCTTTGTCTTTGACCGGCCTTTCTGTTTTACTGTATTTCCCTGCTAGTTTATTCGTTGTATCGTGAAGCTGTTTCATATTTCCTTCTCTAGCAGCTTTTTCTGCCGTCGTTGCTAGTTCTTCCACGTATTTCTTCTTGTCGTCTCTAATGCTCCTCTTCATTTGTTTGTTTGCTTCTATGTATTCAGCTTGTGCTCGGACTTTCTCTGCTCGTGTTCGGCTGTTGTTTATTGCTGCCTTTGTGGCTCGAATTGCGTTATTTCTGGAATTTCTAGTTAGTATAGTTATTCAAATACTTCTTATCATCTCAAGTCAACTATTGAATTCTCACGTTTTATAATGATGGTCGTAAGCTGATAATCTTCGCGACTATGAAGCCAATTAAATGAGTTCCAAGTGTATAAGTAAGAAGCAGATCACTTATGGTAATATTCCATAATGTACTAGACGAAAGCGTAAATTACATTCTGAAAGTAAGGATATTATACTTACCAGTATACTGGAGTGATCAGTTCATAGAACTGACTGATGACTCAGAATATTATGTTGACAGATATCAGCTCAAATCTATTCAAACTAAGGACAGCGCTAGATATTTCATGCCCAACTAAGTAAGTCAGTTTACTGGTTAAGTAAAATCCTCCCTAAAATCACATATTATTAATATAGTAACTTCCTATAAAACCTTCATATAGAGCTCTTTGTATATTCTTCATTGATATGGGGTTTATCTGATTTACTGAATAATACGTCATACCTCCACTAGGTGGTAACAGTATATTATTCCAATAGATGATGAATACACGCATTATTTTCAAGAAACGAAGATAAGTTTCCTAAACTTTCTAAATATTTGACCACTTACTTTTCTTGTATTATATCCACAGAATACATACAAATAGGTGACATATTTTCGTTAGAATATTACAAACAACATAGAATACTAAATGGTTCCACTCCTAGATAGTCGCTTGCACAATCATCTTTAAAGTTATTTCATCATCATCTTGTTTTTGTCTTTTCCCAAATAAGCTGTGACATCTCATTTCTTGATAGATAATCTCAATGGTTTATTGGTTAATTAGATATTGCCCTCATGTGAAATCGAGATGAATAAATATTCACAGGACGAAAACTAGTTATGAATACTGCACTGTTTTTGTTTTATATGCTTTCCGCGTTCTTCTTCCAAGATTAAAAGTCCTAGTTAGTAAATGAAACGATTTATAAATTAAACATGATCTATTTTACCTCGGTCTGATGTCCTCTTTAGAGATTCTGAGAGCCCCAAGTCTGAGTAGAAGAGGATAGTCGAAAGTGAGATTGACAACTAGATCAGTTAAAAAAGAACCTCACTACAAAAATGTTAACTAGGGAAAGGCATTTAGCTTCTGTACGTAATATTTGTGGGTCTACAGAACATAACGGACCTTTCTGTCTTTCAAAGATCTAGACAGTTCTACGCTAGTCACAGACTTTGTAGTTATGAAGAGATCAGTAAATGGGTAGCTCCTGACACAAATGCCAAACATTTTAGTGAGAAGAAGCAGAAGCAAAATTGTTCAGAGGCTGGCTTTTGTGCTTAAATGCCGTGTGGTTGGAGTATAACATGACAGGGAACTATTGCGGGAATGACATTCGAACATACATAAAACCTTGATTGACTTTTTGTGCTGTATATCACAAATACAAATACACACAACCGTCTATGATAATACGCAAGGATTGGTGGTATGTATAACTAAGTAGCAATCAGTAATACGATCTACCTGGATTCAGATCTCGAGCCACTAAAAGTTTGTTCGTGCTCACATAATACTCCGTGGATGAATTGAGTTATCTCCGGGATTCCTACATTGTACTATAATTATAGTACTTCAAAAGATCACATATATACCACGAATATCAGCAGTAAAATTAAACACAAGCGCTTCATTGAGTGAACAGCCTGCTACAACAGAAAAACACTATTCTAGTCAATGTTATTAGTTTTCAAACAATTTAATCTACTTCAGTTAGCATGAATGCTACAGAATTTACAGAGTCTCTCATAAATTAAAAGAACCTTCGATGTTGAATATAAAAGACACAGAAAAATCCAGATTTCCATTTAAATGATACTGTGATAGTTGTTCAGATGACACATAAATAATCATTTTTAATTATGCACAACACTAAAATTTGGTCTCCAAGTTATCGGATGAATTAGCGTGTTATTTGGATGAACTGACAATGGTTTCTTAATTGGTTACACACCTTACTCATAACTGTAAAATAATACATCCACGTGCATGTACTAAATTCTCGTGTCCTCAAGAATTGTTCCATTCTTAACTACAAGAATATACACTGGACAGATTCGGAAAATTCTACAACGTTAAACATATTCAGTACCTCAACTAATTCTAATCGAAAATTTCCAAACATAATAGTTTCTTATAGCTATCCAATAATACATAATAACTACATGAGAAACTGACTGAAAACTTGTTTCTTAATGAAATGTCATACATCAGTATTAAGTATAATAAATCAAATGTAACTTTTCTATGAGATTAAAAAAAACAAAGTATGTCTCGTGTCTGAAGTATTTCTTTATCATATATAAATAATCAAAGTAAACTTGAAACGAATATCATAGTTGTTAATGACCAAATATTATCATCCACGTCGTCTACCGTCTACGTAATATTATTGAACCCTAACTATCACAATTTGAAAATCTCTTATTATCTGAATATACAAACGTAAAAATCAACACTTCTAGTCACGTTTGTTTAACCAAGAACTAATTTGAAATAAATGGCATATCAGTTGATCATCTCTTAGTGTTTGTAAAAAATACTACATTTTCCAACCTATATTTTCTTTGAAATATGTTACTTTACAAATATTTCATATAAAAAAATTAATAAGAACTAAAGAAAAGAAAGCTAAAAACTACGCACAATAAGCTAACAATATGGTAAACAAATACTTTCACAGAAGTTAATTATATGATGAATAATTATCATTTCAGATGAGTTACAGTATAAATATAATCAAAGATACGACATAATTATAAATGTGACTCAAACTTTTGACATTAACAGAAAAAAAATGGTCAGACGGCAACAGAACAATAGACCATATTGTTTAGTTTCTGAATAATAGTTAGTTAGTAGTGCAGTCAGTAAAATACGATTTTTCTCACACATGTTGGTATCGTCAACCGTGAATGCGAACTATTCCGGTTGAAGTCGCTGACTGAAGATCAATTCAAAGACAATCGTTTTTTGATGCAAACGTCCTCCGTTTGTACGAGTGCTGTCCTTGCATTTCAGTTATCTGTTATGACTTGTAGGTTTATGCCCCACCAATGTACAACAATATGATGCCACAAACTGAAGAACAGTGAATTATCGCCTGGACCAATGACGCATGATACCC
The DNA here is from genome assembly GCA_944470205.2 of Schistosoma margrebowiei. Lineage (NCBI taxonomy): Eukaryota > Metazoa > Platyhelminthes > Trematoda > Strigeidida > Schistosomatidae > Schistosoma > Schistosoma margrebowiei. The sequence goes on from OX104025.1 coordinate 32,391,323, forward strand.
GTAAGAGCAGTCTAGAGTCTTGTCTGGTCCTGGTTCCCGCCTAACCCTTCCTGTTAAGTCCAGAACACCAATCCCAGCCTCTGCGTTATGAATCATTTATTGCAAACATACTGGGTTCATATGTCAATCAAACAGACCACATCGTACCACAAAATAGAAAAAAACATTTGTACAAGATTCAGCCAAATGTGGCTGTGAACGTGGGAGATAGCATTTGACAGACCGCGAACAACTCAAGATTGGTCAATCGTATAATAATGGCTCATAAGTTAAAGCAAAGCATATAATAAGAGGAACACGAATATGAATAGTTTAGTCACTTAACAATTACACAATAAATATATATGTATAGTATTAGATCAGAAATAGATTTCAACAGTAAGCATTCATTATTCTCATCGTAATATAACACAATCACGTTCACATCTTCATTGATTGGCACTTGTATATCTATGGTAGTCTAAAAACGTTAAATTCATCTTCGCGCTTTTAGTGGTTCTCCACCGTGAGTGATTTTTACATAAGTACCTTCGTCCAAACGTGATCGAATAGTTTCAAAAAACTCGGGCGGGGATTCGATGTGATATATTCAAAAAGAAGATAGTAACTGTAAGAATTCAACTTTGGATTCACTTCAAATTCATTCGCTGAGATTTCACCAACAAACTATTCCTCTTTGATGTGTGATTTGTTTGGTGTTTGTTGTGTATTTTTTTTCAAAACTCTACCTTCAGCCTCTGTATATCATGGCTCACTGTTCACATTTGCTGTTTTTTTTGGTCATTGATGTGGTCATATCTATTGGAAGATGTGTGTGTGGTGTGTTCTGTGTACTCGTCTATTCAGTAGTTTCTCGAAGTATTCTACCTATCTGTTCCTCTGTTCTTGAATTCCAGTGATTGTTTCACCATCATCGTTGTTTGTTTTCGAACAATTTAATCTACTTCAGTTAGCATGAATGCTACAGAATTTACAGAGTCTCTCATAAATTAAAAGAACCTTCGATGTTGAATACAAAAGACACAGAAAAATCCAGATTTCCATTTAAATGATACTGTGATAGTTGTTCAGATGACACATAAATAATCATTTTTAATTATGCACAACACTAAAATTTGGTCTCCAAGTTATCGGATGAATTAGCGTGTTATTTGGATGAACTGACAATGGTTTCTTAATTGGTTACACACCTTACTCATAACTGTAAAATAATACATCCACGTTCATGTACTAAATTCTCCTGTCCTCAAGAATTGTTCCATTCTTAACTACAAGAATATACACTGGACAGATTCGGAAAATTCTACAACGTTAAACATATTCAGTACCTCAACTAATTCTAATCGAAAATTTCCAAACATAATAGTTTCTTATAGCTATCCAAAAATACATAATAACTACCTGAGAAACTGACTGAAAACTTGTTTCTTAATGAAATGTCATACATCAGTATTAAGTATAATAAATCAAATGTAACTTTTCTATGAGATTAAAAAAAACAAGCTATGTCTCGTGTCTGAAGTATTTCTTTATCATATATAAATAATCAAAGTAAACTTGAAACGAATATCATAGTTGTTAATGGCCAAATATTATCATCCACGTCGATTACTGTCTACGTAATATTATTGAACCCTAACTATCACAATTTGAAAATCTCTTGTTATCTGAATATACAAACGTAAAAATCAACACTTCTAGTCATGTTTGTTTAACCAAGAACTAATTTGAAATAAATGGCATATCAGTTGATCATCTCTTAGTGTTTGTAAAAAATATTACATTTTCCAACCTATATTTTCTTTGAAATATGTTACTTTACAAGTATTTCATATAAAAAAATTAATAAGAACTAAAGAAAAGAAAGCTAAAAACTACGCACAATAAGCTAACAATATGGTAAACAAATACTTTCACAGAAGTTAATTATATGATGAATAATTATCATTTCAGATGAGTAACAGTATAAATATAATCAAAGATACGACATAATTATAAATGTGACTCAAACGTTTGGCATGAATTCTAAGATTCATTTTGAATGTTTTGTGTGTGAAAATCCATCCACGTATACACTTGCAGTTTGTTCCTATTGATTCCTTTAGTTGTATATTGTTAGTCTTTTTGATTCCATTTGAGTTGGTAATATTTGTTTCATTATAGTTTTCATTTTTCTTATACCTTCACTAAGTTTCCATGTTTCTTCCTGAACTGCATTCATGTGGTTTTACTTGATACCTAGTCTTGGCAGCAGCCATATTGGTTTGTTCCACCTTTTGATTGTGTTGCTTGTATTGACTGAAATTGTGCATTTTTGATTGTAGATTGAAACACTCTTCCAGAATTGGAAACACCGTGTTATAAAGCAACCAAATGCTATCGTTTGAACGAATCTGTGCGTGGTCTATCCAGACAGGATAGATTTTCTCTCATCCTTTATCAACTTCCTTATTGTAATTTAGATTCGATTAATTGAACAATTATTGGTTGAATAGCTGGGTGGTCATATTTGTTTAGGTTACAATGTACATTTAAATTTATGATGAATATCAGAACCGTCATTTTACCCAATTACTTTGCTTTGGTTTCAACCGGACAAGGGCGCGTATCTAACCCACCTAGACAGCTATTCTTTATTCCAAGCCTTAGTTTGGATTTAACAGTTCTAAACAAATATCATTCGATTGATCAAACCTGTATCTTGTTTCGTCGATTACAAGTTTCGTTCACAAAGATATTCAGTCCTCTTAGTCGTGATGCCAGATACTCGTCAAACGAAGTTAAGCTCAAGGCTCGTCGTTGAGAAGGGAAACGAACAAAAGAATGGATCCCTTCTAACAAGGCAAGTACCCTATGATGCCCTTATGTGTCATGGTTCAGACTTGAATAAAGGCAATTATCATGATTGTGAATCTAGTTGTGATTCAATGGCAGATGCTGTAGAAAATCTTAGTTTAAGTGTGAAGCAAGGAAAGAGCGTAATGCCTATGGTGCCGGTCATAGTTCTAGAGTTATCGAAGATTAAATTAAGTTATTTTGACAGACAACCAAGTGGTCACTGGAAGATTTTAAGGGAGAATCAAGGGTCAAGGATGATAGCCAACACCTGCCTTACTTGATACACTATTGTAGGGGTAGGACAAAAACAGCTTTTGAGGGGTGTGTTATGTTGGATGCCTCTGTCAGCTTTAAGAATGCCAGGGAAACTCTAAAACGGTTGTCTGGACAGGCACATGTAATTGCTCGAGAAACTTTAGAAGACTTATTCAAAACTGAGAATTTTGATTATAATGACTCGGAGCAGCCATCGAACTGAGCTATTAGAATGGAAAATTGTGCCGTGGTCTTGGAACAGATGAAGCATACAGCCGATTTAAATTCTTTAATTACTTTCGAGAGTGAATAGTAAGGCTTTTACCTCAATCTACGCAAGTTCGGTGAGCGGACGTGGTGGATAAATTGACTGAAGATGACAGAGAATCAACGTTTGACGAGCTCACTAAGTTTATAGCATCTCGTGAGAGAGCAGCTAGTAATAGATTTGGACGGTCGGTGAATCGTTGAAGAAAGGGACATAACATAAAGACGAATTGTCACTTGCAATCGAGGCAGTAGAATAGTTTCACAGAAAAAAACTGGATGCATTATGGTTCAGATGATCACACTATTTATAAATGTTCACGAATTTTAGCGCTTACAGTTCAAGATCGATAGTCTCACTCAAAAAGCAAGGGTATCTGCTTTGTCTGACTTAGGCAAGGACATAAAGTTAATGAATGTAAGCTGAAAAAGCGCTGAAACGTTGATAGGTGCGAGAAGAAACACCTTTCTCTGCTGCACAGCGATTCGTCAACCAACGGCGCAAATGATAAACCTGGTACCCAGAATTGTTGCGGATTCATTAAATCACGAAACAGTCAGGTGTGTTTAAGAACGATCTCTTTACTGTTGAGATCAGTAAATGCCAAAATTATGAGTTATTCACTTCTGGATAACGGTTTTGATGTAACATTGATAAAGTCAGGCTGTCTGAGGTCTCTCGGGCCAAAGGAAGGCCAAGCGTCAGTAGTAGTTGAGACTGTGGGTGGTGATAGGACGATGGAAGTCACGAGTTAGCTTTTTCAGGTATATTCTTTAGATTGGTCTGAACACGTTGTCATTGAAGGAGCTCTGATTGTGGCGAGTATACCAAAGCATACGTCAACAAAGTTGGTAATGAACAACCTAGTTAAGTGTAAGCATTTAAGCAATGTACCAATAGATAATCTAGACTCTGGAGAAGTTCAACTGTTGATTGGTTGCGACTTGCAGAGAGCACATTGGGTGTTAGACCAGCAGTTGGGTGGAAGGAAAAACCCGTACTCTGTGAAAACGTTACTGGGGCGGATTGTTTTTGGACCTGCATCACACATGGAATTTAGGAAAAGAGTTGTTAATCATACTAGTAAAGTACAGAAGCTAGAAGATCAAATATGTAAACTTTATGATGTGGAGAATGCTGGTGTCTATTCAAGTGACAAATCAGTATCAGTAGACGACAAGGCGGCCATAGAGATTGTGGAAAGGAGCACGCGCTTCGACAATGGTTATTTTGTACTTTCCGTATCACGGTAAACGAATTCAAACATGAAAATGGAGAGTTATGAAGCAGCAAAAATAGTTGATTGCAGCGTTTGAAGCGTAGGTTTGTGAAGGATGACAGTCTATACATCAGGTATACCAAAAGTAGTGGAAATAATTGTGCTAAGGGCTATGCGGAGAAGGTCCCTGAAATACAATTGCAGCCGAATTGTCGCCCCCGATGGTACTTACCTCATCATGCAGTAGTAAGCCCGAAAAAGTTAGAAAAACAGAGTGGTCATTGATTGTGCCTCCAAGTTACGAATGTTCTTTGGCCAATTACCTCTCTGATTCCTGTCAACATGTTTGTGGATGAACCGTGTTGCAGGTTGATGTTATTAAGGAGTTCATCTAACCTCTTTTCGATCGGTTAAGTCTCCGAGTTTAAGAGTTTCTTTGGGTTCCGAATCGTCACTAGTAAACATACTAGGTGTCACGTACGTTTTGAATTCGCGCGGTAGTTCTTTTACTACTGCGAGAAATTGTGCATGTCGCTCACGCCGTGTTCGTAGACTTCGGCTCCTGCAGTCGACTGGAAACAGGTTTAACTGAAAGCATTGCGGTTGTAAGCTTGTTGGAGTAGGAGGTTAGGTCTATGTTCATTGAAGAGAATGAAGGATCCATGGATTCTCCTCGAAGTCGAAGTGTCGTTCCATAAACGAGTTGAGCCGCGATGTATCTAATGTCAGCTTTCATTGCATTACGAATACCTAGTAAGATGAGTGGAAGAGCGTCGGTCCACTGTGAATCGTTTGAAGCTGATAGTGAAGCTTTTAAATGTCAGTGAAAGCGTCCTATCAACCCGTTTGCTTGTGGGTGGTAGGCGGTCGTTCGGAAACGAGTGATTCCTAAATATGTGGTTAGACGACGGATTAGTTCAGATTCAAACTGACGTCCGCGGTCTGTAGTGATGGTTGAAGAGCAGCCGAAGTTTGCTGCCCATCGTTCCACTAGGGCAAAGGCCACTATTTCAGCGGTGATGTTGTTGATAGGTGCTTCTTCTGGCCATTGAGTGAAACGGCCTACGCAGGTCAAGAGATAAGAGTATCCATTTGAATCTGGTAAGGATCCTACCAATTCCAAATGAACATGGTCGAAACGAGCATCGGGAGTTTTAAATGAGCCTAAGGGACATTTATTGTGTCTGATAACCTTAGAGTTTTGGCAGCTTACACAGGAGCGTGCCCACTCCCTCACGTCTTTATTCATGCCAGGCCAGCAAAACCGTTCTGCTATAAGCTTGATGGTTGCACGTACACCTGGATCAGAAGATTTGTGCAACGTATTGAAGACGCTGCAGATCGATCTAGCATTGATAAGACATATTACACAAATAGCTCATTTAGTAAAAATGGGTGAGAGTATCTCAATTATTATTGTCATAGCCTTCAAGGTTTTGATATGGGTTTAAAGTGAGAGGTTGGTTTTTCTTCAATAACTCGTTACTTCGATTGCTAGAGTTTGAGGAGGATATATCAGGTGAGCTAGTAAAGTTGCTTGGGGAGCTTACCCAGGAAGAAAGAGAGGAGTGCTCTGTGATCTAAATCGTAAGGGGGAAGCAGGTTTATGTTCTTCATAAGGTTTGAGATGACCTGGGCTATATGCTTCAACAGAGGTGCCAGTAGAGGCCGTGCTCTAAAAACATCTAAGGCATGCCAATTGTAAAGTGTACTGTCATTTGATGGTTACCCTCATAGCCTTTGTTATAGCTATTTACGCTAGAGTGAGCGTGAGAAGGACCTCCCGCATATAACTGAAAGTAAACACGACTGTTATTACACATGGGAGCCGTTTTTATGCAGTGGGTTAGTACTAAAGTGTGTGGGAAGCAATAGTGACCGTGAGGGATTTAGATACAGTGTGGGGTGAGAATTGATTTATTATCATGCTCATTAATGGTTTAAGGCTCTAGAATGTGAGTGAAACAATCGGTACTTTTTATTACTCTGCGTGTAAAAAGAGTTGTTACACTTAAGCCTAATACCAGTTTTTCAACATAGAGGTGTTGACGGCAAGTTATATAAGATCAGTGAGGAGAACCTACTCACATTCGATAGGATACTCATAGATGAGTTGGCCTTGTAGCGGTAAATAAATCCACAAAATAAATAGCTCTGTAAGTTTTCGAAATCGGATGCTGACCACATGTTTTAATGGACTCACTTAGCTGAAGGTGCATCGGCACCAGATCACGTGTGGGAACGCCGTGCCTAACATCTACTGCAATCACCAGCCAGATTAGATCAGACGACTCTTGATATATTGATAGCATATAAAGTATATCTTCGGACTTCCTCACTTCTGTCTTGTGATTCCACTCGGTGGGTACGCTTCATATTTGAAGGTGTTACCGGTTAAATTGTTGCCAAACTACAAATACTTGTGGCATTGTTGTGTCTCTAGATGCTTATGTTCTTGATATGACGCGTATAACTTGAGCGCTTGAACGCTAGAACCTTTCCAAGTCACAATGAGGAGACAGAAGACTAGTGAGAGGAATGGTATTACAGATAATGTCAAATCGGCGTACAAACTTTGAGATATTTTTACTTTTTAGTAAAAACGAAATCATCATTATATCTATCCAATCCACACACTGGGGTCATTACGATTGTCAAATCGGGAAGCTACACGCAGAGTTTCTAGAACACTCTTACAAAAAATGATTGGATGTAATATCTTCGGCTCTTTCTGAGCTTCTTAAGGATTCCTCGAGTTCACTTGTAGACCGTTATCACAAACATCTTCATTGGTGAGCGGATGTGACCTGGTACACTAACTCGTGAACTGTGAGTCTTTTCCTTTTTGGAACTTCGTATATCACTGTTTCACTTTAATTTTTATATATTATGATATTTTTCCGTCTATAATTTCTGTACTTCACATTCGCCATGACAGAACAGACTCCCTAGGTGCTTTAGTTCAGGACTATGACACAAACCTCATTTCAGCCAATGCCCTTCTGGCATGAAAATATCGAAGCCTGGTTCTGCTACACAAAGGCCAACTCGTACAAAGAAGGCGTGACCGATCCACGCGCACAATTTCTCTCAGTAGTAAAAGAACTACCGCGCGAATTCAAAACGTACGTGACACCTAGTATGTTTACTAGTGACGATTCGGAACCCAAAGAAACTCTTAAACTCGGAGACTTAACCGATCGAAAAGAGGTTAGATGAACTCCTTAATAACATCAACCTGCAACACGGTTCATTCACAAACATGTTGACAGGAATCAGAGAGGTAATTGGCCAAAGAACATTCGAGGATGGCCTACTTAGACATATTTCTTGGTCTAACTTCCTCAACAGGTGCAAGCTGTGCTTCATCTGCCAACCGCATTTTTGAGCACACCAAATTTATTGACGTCGAGTTTTTTCGGTCACTGAAAAACATCGAACGACCCAGAATGACATTACAGAACTATGCCATACGCTGACACGTTATCTTAAAGTTCGTAATAAACGTGAACGGTCACACACTCCACGAAGAAGCACTTCAAGTAGGCGATCTGTCTCTAGACCACGAAAGACTGATAACCTCAACTGGTGCTGGTATCATAATCAGTATGGAACGTCTCCCAGAAATTGTAGAAAACCGTGCAATTTTCCTGACTCGAGGTCAACTGACTCGAAAAACGATTCGGGAAATTTCCAAGCCAGCACGCGTTAACGGCAACCGTAGTCGGTGAACATAGCCGTCTGTTATACGTCGCAAATGTGATAACGAAAATTTGCTACCTCGTCGGTACTAGATCAGATGTTGGCGTTCTGTCAGCAATTTCTAACGGCATGCTTCATGAATCGGCTCTAAACTTACAGGCGGCAAACGGAAAGCCTATAGCGACATATGGTAAAAGGCCCGTCCACTTTAACGTAGGTATACGCAAAAATATTCACCGGATCTTCGTTGTTGCAGATGTTTCTATGCCAATCATCGGTATGGACCTTCTACAACACCATAATCTAATCATCGATACGCGCAAACGGAGGATAGATATAATATACAATCTTCAGTTTTCAGTAATAAGGATTGTAGGTTTGTGAACTTGTGTTAATCCTGACACATTGCCTTCCAGTTAATGTCCAGCTTCTACTCGAAAATAGTCTCTGATGGGGCTGACACCACTTGTTCAGGTAAAGCGTTCCAATAATTGATTACTTGATGAGAATAACAAGACCCTACTTTAAGTCTATCAAATTGTGGTTTATGAAACTTCTTGCTATGACCTCGGAGATTATTAGTGCTGGAGGTGGCAAAATATAAGACATATCAAAACCCAAATCATAATTAAAGATACGAAATGCCAGTATAAGGTCACCTTGTGTCCTACGATACGACAAGTCAGCTTGAAGATCCAGATGATCAGCCACACGTTTTATTGTTCTCCAGATTTTTACATCATCCGCAAACAATAATGTCGACGACCTAACTAACGGCGGTAACTCATTAACGTAGAGAAGGAAGAGCAGAGGGCCTAATATGGTGCCTTGAGGTACACCACTTTTGATCGGCTTCTAATCGGATAGCGTTCCGTTGACCCTCACTTTCTGTCTGCGGTCACATAAGAAATTTCCTATCCACTCCCGTACAGTACCTATTATTCCGAAGCTCGTGAGCTTCTGCATAAGACCTACGTGTGAAACCTTGTCAAATGCTTTGCTAAAATCCATGAATATCACATCGACAGACAGACCATTGTCTAGGGCTGCTGTCCAATCCTCCCTCACAATAAGCAAGTTAGTCAAGCATGAACGCTTGTTATGAAGTCCGTGTTGGTCAGAAGCTAACAGATTGTGTAAATCTATGTGGCTTAGCAACCTAACCCGAATTATCTTTTCAAGTAACTTAACGACTATTCTAGTTAGACTAACAGGCCGGTAGTTAGATACTATCTGTCTCTGACCGTCCTTAAATATAGGACTGACTATAGCGTCCTTCCAATCTCTAGGGAGTTGAGCGAGTGAAAGGGACATGTTGAAGAGTGTCGCGATCAGTTTTGAATTATTGTCCGCAAGAGATGACAGCAACCGTGAATGTAACCCGTCAGGGCTCGGTGTCTTACCAAGTTTGAGGTTAGTTATCAACGGAAGGACAGTTCACTCAGTCACCTGTACAGATTCAATGGTTGGTATTTCGGTGTGATTGGGACAAGTATTTGTTTGTTGCGTAGACTTCGCTAAAATAGTTTGAAAAAGTCTCAGCTTTTGACCAATCTGGTCCAGGCAGTAAATCTGAATTTTCGTGTAACAGCAACGGGGGAATAACAGCACTACGTTTCATTTGCCGTTTTACATACGAAACCAATCACTTCGGACAAGTACGGTTATCATACACTAACTGTCGTCCGTAAGTGGTACAGGATTTGGCTATGGTTTTCTTTCAGATATTCCGAAGTTTTTGGTACCCACGCTTAAATGATGCATGACCTGTCAACAAGAATAAGTACTAGAAGTGTTTCCTACGCTTTAACAGCTTCCTGGTTTCCTTATTATTTCATGGAGGGCAATGTAATCGCTTACTTGCTGACCATGGGATAAACGGCGACGTTACGGACTCGAATGTAGCCTTAAACTTATTCCATTCATCTTTGATCAATCCATCCGCATCGACCGACCAATCACTCGAGATAGCACAGTTTATGATTGCCGGAATATTGGCTCGCCAGATATTGGGACGAAGTGGAGCACATACGAATTGTATATCATGTGTCCTAAACTTAAGGTGAATCGCAACGTGATCACTGTTCGCTAGTGAGGGAAGGTGCTGATTATCAAAGACATCTTCACAGTGGTGGGTGAGGGCGAGGTTCATCAGTGACGGATCACGTTGCAAATCAATACGTGTCGGTTTTGCGATACACTGTACAAAAGCACACTGAATCACGGTAGATAAAAGGTTGCTATCGAAACCACTACCTGGAGCTGCAAGCTCTATCCAGTTGATATGCGGTGCGTTGAATTCCCCAATGATGAGACAATATTCTGCCCCACTTCAAGAAAATATGTGTCTTAGGAGAAAGCTAACACCAGGAAGCTAATCGCTTCCTGGACGAGTAATGTTTTTGTCGGGCAACAAAAAATACAAAGCCAATGAGAGTTGGGCTTTGAGCACCTTTTATATGCAGTGGGGCTTAATCGGGTGCACATGTTATGGAACCATTTATTACACTCATCACATTGCATCCCTTCCTCCACGGGAAATAAGCAATATGGTTGTCCACATTTATGAGCAGAGCTAGCCATCTTGAAAATCAACTACAACGGTGACACAAACATAATATGTAAAAGAATTCTCAAACCTTAACTAAATAAATCAAGTAAAACTCGAACAAGTATGCTTCGATGCTATAAATACACAAAAGCAGAATCGAAACACTCAATACAATATTACCTTAAATGGGGTAGATGCAATTAAAGTGTAAACAATAGTTTTGATGCGTAATTATCTCAACAAGAAACAATACCACTCTACTTTTAAATAGGGCGCGCTGGGTGTAATAATATATTTGTGCATGAGCAGGTATACGCCATTGTTCCAGGCATGATCTATAAATTACTTTTGTTGGTGCACGGCATACTTCCCAACTTATAAAGTTTATAGTTGTTATAGATTAGACTCGTAAAGCGCTTACTGTAAACCATGACCTTGAAGAGGCGCGTACATCAAGTTTGTTCCAAACGTCCCACAGCTGTGCCCTCAGAGTAAGATTTTGAGGTAAGAAAAAGAGAAACAAAAAAGCAGTAAGGCACTTGGATATGGACGCCAAACGGTGCTTAACATTGTGTAGTAGAACAGTCAGAGGTACAATAAATTAGAATAAATTCATATTTTCCCTTTTTATAGTGAAATGAAGTCAGAGGCTCCATATAAAAGAATGTAGAAATGAAGGACAATGAGTTGTGATGTTTAATAAGTTGGAGTAAACTCACATGAAGAAAGGCAAGTCAAGGTTTTTACCAGCAAAGCAGTTTATTAGAAGAGAGTGTGCATACAGAGGGTGAAGTGTTAAGAATACTAATTACTATGTCTTTTATTGTCTAATTTTTTTCTTTCTTTTCTTTTTTTGTCCATCCGACGTCAGTCACACAATCCTAGTGTAAAAGTCCGAGTTAGCACGTTATAGGTTGTCTTAGTACTAAGACAACTTAGCAATTCTACGTAGAATTGCTAATCCACCATAAAATTAGAAATGTGAGTCTGAGTGGTGAGCGCAGGAAGACAATCTGTATCACAGATTGATTGGCTTGTTCTCAATCATAAAGAGCCTGTTACGTAGAAAATGTCCTGCTGCACAAACACGGGTGGATTGAAGCCATCACCATCAATGCTTGCTGGTCAGTAACTCTTTCGTGCCTCAAGGTAACCCTCGTGCTATTGATAGAAGAAACCTGACAAGTAATGAATAGATCTTTATTATGGTCTTCGCGCAGTCACGGTCGAGCGTGGGATTATCTGTTCAAACAAACAAAGGCTCTCAACATTCAATATGAGGTAATAGGGAATATAACGCTTATACAAAATAAGGAAGTGAATGAATACTTGAACACTACTGTCTTGGCACATGCTTAGTTGTCTGGGGTCAACTCTTCACCAACCAACCTATGCTGTTACAACTCCACCCTCCCTCCTTTTGAGATGTTAGGCTCATTGAAGTTTATTTTTGGGTATATGTCATAACTCACACAACCCTCTGTGTTTCTTAATCTGTTGGAAAACACTATTTCTATAAATACCATTTTACAAGCTTATCAGGCAGTTACAAGTTATGGACTGTGAATAAGGCATCAATGCAGACACTTTGTAGACACTTTGTTTCGAAGGTCGTATCTTTGTGAATCTCGGGCAATAAGTACATTACGTGTTGAATAAGGACGTTTTTTGAGAAGTTTGAAGTAGAGAATCTGATTAGACCTAAGCCTTCTCTCCCAAAGGGGTGCTATTCCTAAGATTTGGCACCGGGAACTGTAGTCAATGACTGAGCCAGTCTTAAGTATTTTTACGGATAAAGTCTCGTTGTATTCCCTCCACCTTTAGTATATCAGATAAACGTAGGTTGGAAAATAAGAACGAGCAGTATTCAACGATAGGTCTTACACAAACTTTATAAAGAAGGATTTTAGATTCATTTTGATAGATATTACGGAAAATGAAGCCAAGCAATTTCCGCATTTTGAATGCTTTGGCTGAGATGTGTTCAGAGAAATTAAGACTGTGAGTAATGTACCCCTAGGTCAGTTACTGATGCCAGTCTGGGCAGTGTGTGATTGCTAAGTCTTAGTCTCGTTTTTAGAGATGTGTCTCCTATACATAACCAGCCGCATTTCTCTGTGTTGAGTTCTAGCCTCCAGCGTTTGTACCAGTCGTCTACCATGTTGATTTCATGTTGGATTGTTTGCATAGTACTGCGTAAATCAAAAATGTCAGTTTTATAGATGACTTTCAAGTCATCGGCATAGAGGTAGGTCTTACCTGTGCTAAAACACTTGCATATATTGTTGATGTAGATTATAAAGAGCAATGGACCCAAGACACTACCCTGCACAACACCACTGGTTATTGGTCGAGGTGTAGATGTATTAAAGTTAATCTTGGTTATTTGTTATCTGTTCGTAAGAAAAGACTTGATCCATTGCAAAAGGGGATTTATAATTCCAACTGACTTAAGTCTGTTGATTAGAAGATTATGAGGTACTTTATCAAAGGCTTTCTTAATATCGAAATATAGTAAACAACTAGTTTCTTCTGGTCGCGTATGTGAGCAACCTCCTTAAAGAAGTCTATAGGACATGTACTGCACGACCTTGTTCTAATGAAGCCGTGTTGTGACGGGTCTATTAGATCAGATAGTTGATTTTGTATCACTTTTTCAATTATGAGTGATATGACTGGAGTGATATTTATAGGTCTGTAGTTTTCATGTTTCCTTCTCTTGCAGCCTTTTCCGCCGTCGTTACTAAATCTTTGTCCATTCCAAACTTAGCATTTAAATCTCCCATCAGAATTCTGAGGTCTTTTGTTGGGCACGTCTGGAAGATTGACTGCAGTCTATTGTAGAATTGATCTTTAGCGTCTTAATTGTGGTCGTTGGTAGGCGCATAGCATTGGATGATGGTCATTGTAATGCCCTCTTCCTGTGTTTTGAAGGAAGCTTTGATGATCCTGAGTCTATGAGATTCCTATCCTACAAGTACATTCTGTGCTTGTTTGGAAAGCATCAATGCAAATCCTTGTGTATGTGGGGCGTTTTCTTCATCATGGCCGGAGTATAACAGAAGCTCCTCTGAAGTTAGTCGTTGTTGTCCGACTTGCGTTCAATGTGTTTCACTGATCCCAAGCAGCTATAGATTGTATCTCCTCTTTTCTGCAGCAAATTGGAAGACTCTACCGGTCTGTCACATTGTACGAGTATTTCATGTACCTAAATAAATAGTTGCTCTGGTTGTCAGAAAGACCATTGGCCTCGTGACTTCCGAAGGAACTCGGCTTTTATTATGAGGCAGCATAATTCTTCTAAATGAAGACCGTCTGATTCCCAGAGCAGAGTTTAAAGGGTTTGAATAATTTCTCTGGTTAGCGTTTTTTAGCGAGTTCGTTTTTTTACGGGATGGGGTCGCTAACCCCATCCTCAACACTCCTTCTTTATCCGGGCTTGGGACCAGCTGTAGCCTTCGGACTGACTCCAGGCGGAGTTACAAGCGGGGATTATCGACGTTTAAATAATCAAACTACTCCAGACAGTTATCCAATCCCACGTTTACTTTTCACTGAACCTACATGGAAAGCAATTTTTCGAAACTTAACTTTGTAAGAGCATATCATCGAATTCCACTGGCACAGGAAGATACTGAAAAAAACAGCCATTATCACACATTTTGGTTTGTTTGAATTCTTAAGAATGCCATTCGGACTAAAATATGCCGCACAGAATTTCCAACGATATATGGAAGTGGTTGTCATAAGATTAGACTTCGTGTTCGTTTATATTGATGAAATTTTAATCGCTAGCTCATCCATCGAGGGACATGTACAACGTTTCCACATCCTTTTCGATCACTTCAAACAGTATGGAAATATAATTATGCTAGATATGAAGAGGTTACGAGTTAACTTTATATGCGCACGGAACAAAGACTCGGTGACCAAAGACCAACAAGCTAGCTATACGATGTGTCCCTGGTCCGCTAACTAGAGGAAGAAGTCCGAACTTGGAAATGGCGAAGTACATTCCGCAAAAGCCAGAAAAGGAGCGATAACGACCTTGTTCTAATGAAGCCGTGTTGTGATGGGTCTATTAGATCTCCCTTAGATAGGTGATCAGATAGTTGATTTTGCATCACTTTTTCCATTATGTGTGATATAACTGGAGTGATATTTATCGGTCTGTAGTTTTGGACCAGGTTTCTCGGTCCGGATTTGTATTTGAGAAGAACATACGTTATCTTCCAGGTTTCCGTATATGTACCTGTCTCTAAAGATAATGTGTATGTTTTGAGTAATAGCGTCTGTATGTCCGGTCCTGACATTTTATAAAAGACTGAATGGATGTCATCAGCACCAGAGCTCGCATTTGGCTTAAGAGTTTTAATGGCGGTATGTATACTCCTAATGTCGAAGTTTATGGTACTGAGATAGTTTTCGCTGATGCACTTTATGTTGATATCTGGAGCATAAGATGTATTCCAACTGTGGGAAGACCATTCACTTAATAGTTCACATATGACGGTTTGGTCATTATACGTTACTCCATCGTGCAGTAAGGAGTGAACATTGTGATCTGCGTTCTTTCTTAGGCGTTTTGCGAGGAGACGACATAAGGCTTGGGCTTCAGATGCAGCAGTGAGCGCAGTACATTCCTCTACCTGCTTATGCTTGTTAAGTTGACTTTATACTCCGTCAAGTAAAGGGTATAACTGGTGCAGGGTGCTGAAGTATTTTGATATGTAGTACGTCGTTTTCAATTTTCGCAGTTTAGACCTAGTCTTTTGGTTTATATAGGGAGTAGTTGTTTTAAAAGAAATTTCAGAGCGTATAGTAGTGTCTAGTGCAGATTTCGTGGTGGTACTGAATACTTCTAATGTTTCTGGGAGGTTATCACTGGTAAAGAAAATGCTCCAGTCAGAGTGTTTTATTAGAAATCTAAAGTTTTCCCAGTCAGCGTTTGCATAGTCTCTATATTGGAAACGCATATTTAACGTCTTTAGCTTGTTGCACGTGGCAAGAATCGGAAGGGTGCAGAGGACTATTTTATGATCGCTATTGTGAAACTTTTCGCCAACCACCATTGATGTTGGTGTGTCATTATGACAGAATATCAAGTCAAGCATGTTGGGATTACGTGTAGGCAGGTGTACGCGTTGTTGCCAACCGTGTACGTCCAAGGACCTAAGTATGCTTTGAAAGCACAATGGGCCAGAATGTGTCGTCCAGTTGATGGTAGGAAGCTTGAAATTGTAGATCTCCAACGTAGATGATCTATGTCGATATGATTGGAGGCCTAATCGATTTAGTGTGACGAACCAGCTAAAGTCCAAGTCACACCTGGTGGTCAGCACCTTACGTGGACTACCCCATTGACGTGTCAAGGTACCATAGATGCTTTGAAGACTGTACAACACAAATGACGTTATTACAGAAATATATTAGTTAAAGAAGATACAAGCGAAAGCGAGACCACTGTCGCATGGGACAGTCCATGGTATATCATTATCTGATGCGCGTTGGTTGTCCCTGACCTTGAGGAGGATCGATGATTTGCTCAATATTCAATCACTGAACTGCCGAATGACTTGACTAGGTCTTAGTGACATTTCGCTGGCCCCACACAGACAATCCACTGTTTCTACATCATACCCGTCTATTAGACAAACACTGACAAAAACACTCTAATCAGGAAAATTGCACAGTTTTCTACAATTTCTGGGAGACGTTCCATACTGATTATGATACCAGCACCAGTTGAGGTTATCTGTCTTTCGTGGTCTAGAGACAGATCGCCTACTTAAAGTGCTTCTTCGTGGAGTGTGTGACCGTTCACGTTTATTACGAACTTTAAGATAACGTGTCAGCGTATGGCATAGTTCTGTAATGTCATTCTGGGTCGTTCGATGTTTTTCAGTGACCGAAAAAACTCGACGTCAATAAATTTGGTGTGCTCAAAAATGCGGTTGGCAGATGAAGCACAGCTTGCACCTGTTGAGGAAGTTAGACCAAGAAATATGTCTAAGTAGGCCATCCTCGAATGTTCTTTGGCCAATTACCTCTCTGATTCCTGTCAACATGTTTGTGGATGAACCGTGTTGCAGGTTGATGTTATTAAGGAGTTCATCTAACCTCTTTTCGATCGGTTAAGTCTCCGAGTTTAAGAGTTTCTTTGGGTTCCGAATCGTCACTAGTAAACATACTAGGTGTCACGTACCTTTTGAATTCGCGCGGTAGTTCTTTTACTACTGAGAGAAATTGTGCGCGTGGATCGGTCACGCCTTCTTTGTACGAGTTGGCCTTTACGTAGCAGAACCAGGCTTCGATATTTTCATGTTAGAAGGGCATTGGCTGAAATGAGGTTTGTGTCATAGTCCTGAACTGAAGCACCTAGGGAGTCTGTTCTGTCATGGCGAATGTGAAGTACAGAAATTATAGACGGAAAAATATCATAATATATAAAAATTAAAGTGAAACAGTGATATACGAAGTTCCAAAAAGGAAAAGACTCACAGTTCACGAGTTAGTGTACCAGGTCACATCCGCTCACCAATGAAGATGTTTGTGATAACGGTCTACAAGTGAACTCGAGGAATCCTTAAGAAGCTCAGAAAGAGCCGAAGATATTACATCCAATCATCTTTTGTAAGAGTGTTCGAGAAACTCTGCGTGTAGCTTCCCGATTTGACAATCGTAATGACCCCAGTGTGTGGATTGGATAGATATAATGATTATTTCGTTTTTACTAAAAAGTAAAAATATCTCAAAGTTTGTAGGCCGATTTGACATTATCTGGAATACCGTTCCTCTCACTAGTCTTCTGTCTTCTCATTGTGACTTGGAAAGGTTCTAGCGTTCAAGCGCTCACGTTATACGCGTCATATCAAGAACATAAGCATCTAGAGACACAACAATGCCACAAGTATTTGTAGTTTGGCAACAATTTAACCGGTAACACCTTCAAATATGAAGCGTACCCACCGAGTGGAATCACAAGACAGAAGTGAGGAAGTCCGAAGATATACTTTATATGCTATCAATATATCAAGAGTCGTCTGATCTAATCTGGCTAGTGATTGCAGTAGATGTTAGGCACGGCGTTCCCACACGTGATCTGGTGCCGATGCACCTTCAGCTAAGTGAGTCCATTAAAACATGTGGTCAGCATCCGATTTCGAAAACTTACAGAGCTATTTATTTTGTGGATTTATTTACCGCTACAAGGCCAACTCATCTATGAGTATCCTATGGAATGTGAGTAGGTTCTCCTCACTGATCTCATATAACTTGCCGTCAACACCTCTATGTTGAAAAACTGGTATTAGGCTTAAGTGTAACAACTCTTTTTACACGCAGAGTAATAAAAAGTACCGATTGTTTCACTCACATTCTAGAGCCTAAAACCATTAATGAGCATGATAATAAATCAATTCTCACCACACACTGTATCTAAATCCCTCACGGTCACTATTGCTTCCCACACACTTTAATACTAACCCACTGCATAAAAACGGCTCCCATGTGTAATAACAGTCGTGTTTACTTTCAGTTATATGCGGTAGGTCCTTCTCACGCTCACTCTAGCGTAAATAGCTATAACAAAGGCTATGAGGGTAACCATCAAATGACAGTACACTTTACAATTGGCATGCCTTAGATGTTTTTAGAGTACGGCCTCTACTGGCACCTCTGTTGAAGCATATAGCCCAGGTCATCTCAAACCACATGAAGAACATAAACCTGCTTCCCCCTTACGATTTAGATCACAGAGCACTCCTCTCTTTCCTCCTGGGTAAGCTCCCCAAGCAACTTTACTAGCTCACCTGATATATCCTCCTCAAACTCTAGCAATCGAAGTAACGAGTTATTGAAGAAAAACCAACCTCTCACTTTAAACCCATATCAAAAACTTGAAGGCTATGACAATAATAATTGAGATACTCTCACCCATTTTTACTAAATGAGCTATTTGTGTAATATGTCTTATCAATGCTAGATCGATCTGCAGCGTCTTCAATACGTTGCACAAATCTTCTGATCCAGGTGTTCGTGCAACCATCAAGCTTATAGCAGAACGGTTTTGCTGGCCTGGCATGAATAAAAACGTGAGGGAGTGGGCACGCTCCTGTGTAAGCTGCCAAAAATCTAAGGTTATCAGACAGAATAAATGTCCCTTGGGCTCATTTAAAACTCCCGATGCTCGTTTCGACCATGTTCATTTGGAATTGGTAGGACCCTTACCAGATTCAAATGGATACTCTTATCTCTTGACCTGCGTAGGCCGTTTCACTCAATGGCCAGAAGCAGCACCTATCAACAACATCACCGCTGAAATAGTGGCCTTTGCCCTAGTCGAACGATGGGCAGCAAACTTCGGCTGCTCTTCAACCATCACTACAGATCGCGGACGTCAGTTTGAATCTGAACTAATCCGTCGTCTAACCACACATTTAGGAATCACTCGTTTCCGAACGACCGCCTACCACCCACAAGCAAACGGGTTGATAGGACGCTTTCACTGACATTTAAAAGCTTCACTATCAGCTGCAAACGTTTCACAGTGGACCGACGCTCTTCCACTCATCTTACTAGGTATTCGTAATGCAATGAAAGCTGACATTAGATACATCGCGGCTCAACTCGTTTATGGAACGACACTTCGACTTCGAGGAGAATCCATGGATCCTTCATTCTCTTCAATGAACATAGACCTAACCTCCTACTCCAACAAGCTTACAACCGCAATGCTTTCAGTTAAACCTGTTTCCAGTCGACTGCAGAAGCCGAAGTCTACGAACACGGCGTGAGCGACATGCACAATTTCTCGCAGTAGTAAAAGAACTACCGCGCGAATTCAAAAGGTACGTGACACCTAGTATGTTTACTAGTGACGATTCGGAACCCAAAGAAACTCTTAAACTCAGAGACTTAACCGATCGAAAAGAGGTTAGATGAACTCCTTAATAACATCAACCTGCAACACGGTTCATCCACAAACATGTTGACAGGAATCAGAGAGGTAATTGGCCAAAGAACATTCGTAACTTGGAGGCACAATCAATGACCACTCTGTTTTTCTAACTTTTTCGGGCTTACTACTGCATGATGAGGTAAGTACCATCTGGGGCGACAATTCGGCTGCAATTGTATTTCAGGGACCTTCTCCGCATAGCCCTTAGCACAATTATTTCCACTACTTTTGGTATACCTGATGTATAGACTGTCATCCTTCACAAACCTACGCTTCAAACACTGCAATCAACTATTTTTGCTGCTTCATAACTCTCCATTTTCATGTTTGAATTCGTTTACCGTGATACGGAAAGTACAAAATAACCATTGTCGAAGCGCGTGCTCCTTTCCACAATCTCTATGGCCGCCTTGTCGTCTACTGATACTGATTTGTCACTTGAATAGACACCAGCATTCTCCACATCATAAAGTTTACATATTTGATCTTCTAGCTTCTGTACTTTACTAGTATGATTAACAACTCTTTTCCTAAATTCCATGTGTGATGCAGGTCCAAAAATAATCCGCCCCAGTAACGTTTTCACAGAGTACGGGTTTTTCCTTCCACCCAACTGCTGGTCTAACACCCAATGTGCTCTCTGCAAGTCGCAACCAATCAACAGTTGAACTTCTCCAGAGTCTAGATTATCTATTGGTACATTGCTTAAATGCTTACACTTAACTAGGTTGTTCATTACCAACTTTGTTGACGTATGCTTTGGTATACTCGCCACAATCAGAGCTCCTTCAATGACAACGTGTTCAGACCAATCTAAAGAATATACCTGAAAAAGCTAACTCGTGACTTCCGTCGTCCTATCACCACCCACAGTCTCAACTACTACTGACGCTTGGCCTTCCTTTGGCCCGAGAGACCTCAAACAGCCTGACTTTATCAATGTTACATCAAAACCGTTATCCAGAAGTGAATAACTCATAATTTTGGCATTTACTGATCTCAACAGTAAAGAGATCATTCTTAAACACACCTGACTGTTTAGTGATTTAATGAATCCGCAACAATTCTGGGTACCAGGTTTATCATTTGCGCCGTTGGTTGACGAATCGCTGTGCAGCAGAGAAAGGTGTTTCTTCTCGCACCTATCAACGTTTCAGCGCTTTTTCAGCTTACATTCATTAACTTTATGTCCTTGCCTAAGTCAGACAAAGCAGATACCCTTGCTTTTTGAGTGAGACTATCGATCTTGAACTGTAAGCGCTAAAATTCGTGAACATTTATAAATAGTGTGATCATCTGAACCATAATGCATCCAGTTTTTTCTGTGAAACTATTCTACTTCCTCGATCGCAAGTGACAATTCGTCTTTATGTTATGTCCCTTTCTTCAACGATTCACCGACCGTCCAAATCTATTACTAGCTGCTCTCTCACGAGATGCTATAAACTTAGTGAGCTCGTCAAACGTTGATTCTCTGTCATCTTCAGTCAATTTATCCACCACGTCCGCTCACCGAACTTGCGTAGATTGAGGTAAAAGCCTCACTATTCACTCTCGAAAGTAATTAAAGAATTTAAATCGGCTGTATGCTTCATCTGTTTCAAGACCACGGCACAATTTTCCATTCTAATAGCTCAGTTCGATGGCTGCTCCGAGTCATTATAATCAAAATTCTCAGTTTTGAATAAGTCTTCTAAAGTTTCTCGAGCAATTACATGTGCCTGTCCAGACAACCGTTTTAGAGTTTCCCTGGCATTCTTAAAGCTGACAGAGGCATCCAACATAACACACCCCTCAAAAGCTGTTTTTGTCCTACCCCTACAATAGTGTATCAAGTAAGGCAGGTGTTGGCTATCATCCTTGACCCTTGATTCTCCCTTAAAATCTTCCAGTGACCACTTGGTTGTCTGTCAAAATAACTTAATTTAATCTTCGATAACTCTAGAACTATGACCGGCACCATAGGCATTACGCTCTTTCCTTGCTTCACACTTAAACTAAGATTTTCTACAGCATCTGCCATTGAATCACAACTAGATTCACAATCATGATAATTGCCTTTATTCAAGTCTGAACCATGACACATAAGGGCATCATAGGGTACTTGCCTTGTTAGAAGGGATCCATTCTTTTGTTCGTTTCCCTTCTCAACGACGAGCCTTGAGCTTAACTTCGTTTGACGAGTATCTGGCATCACGACTAAGAGGACTGAATATCTTTGTGAACGAAACTTGTAATCGACGAAACAAGATACAGGTTTGATCAATCGAATGATATTTGTTTAGAACTGTTAAATCCAAACTAAGGCTTGGAATAAAGAATAGCTGTCTAGGTGGGTTAGATACGCGCCCTTGTCCGGTTGAAACCAAAGCAAAGTAATTGGGTAAAATGACGGTTCTGATATTCATCATAAATTTAAATGTACATTGTAACCTAAACAAATATGACCACCCAGCTATTCAACCAATAATTGTTCAATTAATCGAATCTAAATTACAATAAGGAAGTTGATAAAGGATGAGAGAAAATCTATCCTGTCTGGATAGACCACGCACAGATTCGTTCAAACGATAGCATTTGGTTGCTTTATAACACGGTGTTTCCAATTCTGGAAGAGTGTTTCAATCCACAATCAAAAATGCACAATTTCAGTCAATACAAGCAACACAATCAAAAGGTGGAACAAACCAATATGGCTGCTGCCAAGACTAGGTATTAAGTAAAACCACATGAATGCAGTTCAGGAAAAAACATGGAAACTTAGTGAAGGTATAAGAAAAATGAAAACTATAATAAAACACATATTACCAACTCAAATGGAATCAAAAAGACTAACAATATACAACTAAAGGAATCAATAGGAACAAACTGCAAGTGTATACGTGGATGAATTTTCACACACAAAACATTCAAAATGAATCTTAGAATTCATGCCAAACGTTTGAGTCACATTTATAATTATGTCGTATCTTTGATTATATTTATACTGTTACTCATCTGAAATGATAATTATTCATCATATAATTAACTTCTGTGAAAGTATTTGTTTACCATATTGTTAGCTTATTGTGCGTAGTTTTTAGCTTTCTTTTCATTAGTTCTTATTAATTTTTTTATATGAAATACTTGTAAAGTAACATATTTCAAAGAAAATATAGGTTGGAAAATGTAATATTTTTTACAAACACTAAGAGATGATCAACTGATATGCCATTTATTTCAAATTAGTTCTTGGTTAAACAAACGTGACTAGAAGTGTTGATTTTTACGTTTGTATATTCAGATAACAAGAGATTTTCAAATTGTGATAGTTAGGGTTCAATAATATTACATAGACAGTAGACGACGTGGATGATAATATTTGGTCATTAACAACTATGATATTCGTTTCAAGTTTACTTTGATTATTTATATATGATAAAGAAATACTTCAGACACGAGACATAGCTTGTTCCTTTTAATCTCATAGAAAAGTTACATTTGATTTATTATACTTAATACTGATGTATGACATTTCATTAAGAAACAAGTTTCCAGTCAGTTTCTCAGGTAGTTATTATGTATTATTGGATAGCTATAAGAAACTATTATGTTTGGAAATTTTCGATTAGAATTAGTTGTGGTACTGAATATGTTTAACGTTGTAGAATTTTCCGAATCTGTCCAGTGTATATTCTTGTAGTTAAGAATGGAACAGTTCTTGAGGACAGGAGAATTTAGTACATGCACGTGGATGTATTATTTTACAGTTATGAGTGAAGTGTGTAACCAATTAAGAAACCATTGTCAGTTCATCCAAATAACACGCTAATTCATCCGATAACTTGGAGACCAAATTTTAGTGTTGTGCATAATTAAAAATGATTATTCATGTGTCATCTGAACAACTATCACAGTATCGTTTAAATGGAAATCTGGAATTTTCTGTGTCTTTTATATTCAACATCGAAGGTTCTTTTAATTTATGAGAGACTCTGTAAATTCTGTAGCATTGATGTTAACTGAAGTAGATTAAATTGTTCGAAAACAAACAACGATGATGGTGAAACAATCACTGGAATTCAAGAACAGAGGAACAGATAGGTAGAATACTTCGAGAAACTACTGAATAGACGAGTACACAGAACACACCACAAACACATCTTCCAATAGATATGACCACATCAATGACCAAAAAAACAGCAAATGTGAACAGTGAGCCATGATATACAGAGGCTGAAGGTAGAGTTTTGAAAAAAAATACACAACAAACACCAAACAAATCACACATCAAAGAGGAATAGTTTGTTGGTGAAATCTCAGCGAATGAATTTGAAGTGAATCCAAAGTTGAATTCTTACAGTTACTATCTTCTTTTTGAATATATCACATCGAATCCCCGCCCGAGTTTTTTGAAACTATTCGATCA
This sequence comes from Schistosoma margrebowiei, assembly GCA_944470205.2. NCBI lineage: Eukaryota > Metazoa > Platyhelminthes > Trematoda > Strigeidida > Schistosomatidae > Schistosoma > Schistosoma margrebowiei. The sequence goes on from OX104025.1 coordinate 32,415,523, forward strand.
CGTTTGGACGAAGGTACTTATGTAAAAATCACTCACGGTGGAGAACCACTAAAAGCGCGAAGATGAATTTAACGTTTTTAGACTACCATAGATATACAAGTGCCAATCAATGAAGATGTGAACGTGATTGTGTTATATTACGATGAGAATAATGAATGCTTACTGTTGAAATCTATTTCTGATCTAATACTATACATATATATTTATTGTGTAATTGTTAAGTGACTAAACTATTCATATTCGTGTTCCTCTTATTATATGCTTTGCTTTAACTTATGAGCCATTATTATACGATTGACCACTCTTGAGTTGTTTGCGGTCTGTCAAATGCTATCTCCCACGTTCACAGCCACATTTGGCTGAATCTTGTACAAATGTTTTTTTCTATTTTGTGGTACGATGTGGTCTGTTTGATTGACATATGAACCCAGTATGTTTGCAATAAATGATTCATAACGCAGAGGCTGGGATTGGTGTTCTGGACTTAACAGGAAGGGTTAGGCGGGAACCAGGACCAGACAAGACTCTAGACTGCTCTTACGGGTATCATGCGTCATTGGTCCAGGCGATAATTCACTGTTCTTCAGTTTGTGGCATCATATTGTTGTACATTGGTGGGGCATAAACCTACAAGTTATAAAAGATAACTGAAATGCAAGGACAGCACTCCTACAAACGGAGGACGTTTGCATCAAAAAACGATTGTCTTTGAATTGATCTTCAGTCAGCGACTTCAACCGGAAGAGTTCGCATTCACGGTTGACGATACCAACATGTGTGAGAAAAATCGTATTTTACTGACTGCACTACTAACTAACTATTATTCAGAAACTAAACAATATGGTCTATTGTTCTGTTGCTGTCTGACCATTATTTTCTGTTAATGTCAAAAGTTTGAGTCACATTTATAATTATGTCGTATCTTTGATTATATTTATACTGTTACTCATCTGAAATGATAATTATTCAGCATATAATTAACTTCTGTGAAAGTATTTGTTTACCATATTGTTAGCTTATTGTGCGTAGTTTTTAGCTTTCTTTTCTTTAGTTCTTATTAATTTTTTTATATGAAATATTTGTAAAGTAACATATTTCAAAGAAAATATAGGTTGGAAAATGTAGTATTTTTTACAAACACTAAGAGATGATCAACTGATATGCCATTTATTTCAAATTAGTTCTTGGTTAAACAAACTTGACTAGAAGTGTTGATTTTTACGTTTGTATATTCAGATAACAAGAGATTTTCAAATTGTGATAGTTAGGGTTCAATAATATTACATAGACAGTAGACGACGTGGATGATAATATTTGGTCATTAACAACTATGATATTCGTTTCAAGTTTACTTTGATTATTTATATATGATAAAGAAATACTTCAGACACGAGACATAGCTTGTTCCTTTTAATCTCATAGAAAAGTTACATTTGATTTATTATACTTAATACTGATGTATGACATTTCATTAAGAAACAAGTTTTCAGTCAGTTTCTCAGGTAGTTATTATGTATTATTGGATAGCTATAAGAAACTATTATGTTTGGAAATTTTCGATTAGAATTAGTTGTGGTACTGAATATGTTTAACGTTGTAGAATTTTCCGAATCTGTCCAGTGTATATTCTTGTAGTTAAGAATGGAACAGTTCTTGAGGACAGGAGAATTTAGTACATGCCCGAACTTCCAATATCCGTTCGGAGTGTTCTACGTACATGCAACGACGTTAACCCTAAAATCCTGGAATCGGGAACGCATTACTATTTGTGATTGAAATCAAGTGTGCTGAGAATTTCAGAAAATTGGCTACGTCTAATTTGTTTCATGGAATTGAAGCTGCAGTTAATCTACGATGGTCTAAGCTTGTTCAAAAGCTCTAACCAACAGCTGTGCCCGACCTTAGGCCGTATTATGGGTCCATTAGTTAGTTATGTATTCGTAGTTGGGATCTACGGTGGTGAAGTAAAACCATCTGTTTTCAAAGACATGTCTGTAGCACTTATAACTGAGTTACAAGAGTTGTTGACAGTAGACATTAATGTTGATCAATATCAGGTAAATTTAACAGTTAAATTAGTTGCAGTTATTTTTGACGCTCCATCTCGCAGTAACGTCAAGTATGTTGTGAGACACAACGGTACCGCCGGCTGTGACAAATGTCAAGTCTTAGGGACATGAATGGGTGGTCGGATGACTTTCCTCTATGGTGAACACGATTTGAGAACTGATGTCACTTTTCGTAGTAAGTACCAATCTATCCATCATCGTGGTAGAAGTTCATTTGAAAATCTGCCAGTGGATATAATAAAATGTTTCCTCTTAGAACCGATGTATATTATATACTTAGGTGTTACTAAAAAACTTATTTTATTATGGAAGGAGCTAGCTATTAAGCGACTCAATAGGATGGATCGATCTATTATCGCATCAATAAATGAGTCACTAGACTTATGTAGGCAGCACACTGCATGCGACTTTCAACGCAAATGTCGCCAACTACATGAATTTTCCGTATAGAAAGCAACTGAATGTCAGTATTTCTTACTGTACTTAGGACCTGTAGTTCTTTATAATAGGTTACCATTGTCAATGTACAGAAACTTCCACTCACTCTGTTTGTCAATGTATTTATTATCGCACTCAAAGTTTCACACCACATTCGCAAACAGTATTCGGGTCTATATTAATAACTTATCATTAGGTTACAAAAATTGTTACTGTACCGAACACTTAATCTACAATATGCGTAGTTTAAAGCACATTGCAGAGGACGTTATAGAACATGGCAGTATAGAGTCCTTCTCTGCCTTTCCTTTTGAATCATACATGAGAAAAATCTGGCGTTCAATACATTGCGGATTTGCTGCGGCTAAATAAGCTGCACAGCGATATGCCGAAGAACTTTTTCTTTCAAAGTATACTGAATCAGGATATGGCTAGCAATTACACTGAGCCTAAGGTAACTCATGATTCTTCCAAGGCATCGTCAGTTACAGGAACTGAAAGCTATATACCACAAGGCCGGACAATGTAGTTATCGCCAAAGGTCAACAAGGGTTCGTCACACAAATAGCTGATGGAGGCCGAATTAGGTTTCGAGTATTTTGTGACCCTTTAGATTTATATAAGGACCCTTTATCATCCAGTAACATCGGTATACTTAAGTGCTCTACGTTAAGACACGAGTGAACGTGGATTACACTAACAGACATACTTTGTAATTGCATGTGTATGCGGACACAAAACCATGAGGTTATTATCCTCCTTTTGCATACATTCAAATAGGAAATGTGAGATCATTTCTCAATGGGTGTTGCGAATATTGTACTACATGCAGTAAGTGTTTGTTGGTTAGTGCTTTGGCGTCGTCCATTAGGAAGTGTTAAATAATGTTCTTGAGTGTAATTAATTTTCAATTCCTAACGCCTTGGCATACGTTTATAGTATCAAAGTGTAAAGTATATCTTGGTTGACGATACGGAGAAGATGCAAGTGGTCTGCATTCCGAGCAAATGGCTCCTGAACAACGATCATTAAGTTTATCGAGATGATGTTAGTGAGAACGATATTGTTGAGGGTGTTGCATCGTTTTGCTAAGTTGTAATCATTTATTTATTGTTTTCAGATGACTAAAATGTAGACCAGCAAAATAAAAGTGTGTTTAACAACAGTACTGGGCTACAATACTAACATTACGACAAACGATGAAACGCAGCCCTGTGAAGCTGAAAAGCCAAAAAGGTAAATTGTTCAAATTATTGTATCACTTGTGTTGGGACCGTGAAACGAAAACATAACGATTATCTATGCGCCTCAGAAGAACTAGAAGTTGCTGAGGTTGAAGCTCGATTTTCCCCGGTGGAATTTCCACACTACTGTACTAACATATATGTAGGTGTTCTGTGTTCCCAATTTCGAAATGCGATTTGCCCCGAAAAAGAAGTTATACACGACATGGATGCAGTAAGTCAGGCTTTCTTGCATGACGCAAGAGAAAAAATAACAAAGCGTGGATGGCGATCCAAATAAATTATCATTATTATTATTATTATTATTGTTATTATTATTCACAAACATCTTATGGGTACATAAGTGTTGTGAAGAAACCATTTCGGGTTTCTTCAGAAAATGCAATAATACACAATTTTCAATAATGTTAGCATTATACTTGCCATATTTAAAAAATAAAATAAAATATAAAAAAATTTAGAATAATAATAGTAGAATAATAATAATAATAAATCGGGTCTGTGTAATTGAGAAGAATATTGAATTGAGTTTAAAGAAGGAAATAGAGAAAATAAGGGAATAGAAATACAGGAGACGTGAAATACGCAAACAGTGTAATAGGCGTGTTTATAAACACAGAACAAGATAAATAAATGCTTCCGTCTACTAGTCTCCGTTTGCGCGTATCGATGATTAGATTATGGTGTTGTAGAAGGTCCATACCGATGATTGGCATAGAAACATCTGCAACAACGAAGATCCGGTGAATATTTTTGCGTATACCTACGTTAAAGTGGACGGGCCTTTTACCATGTGTCGGTATAGGCTTTCCGTTTGCCGCCTGTAAGTTTAGAGCCGATTTATGAAGCAGGCCGTTAGAAATTGCTGACAGAACGCCAACTTCTGATCTAGTACCGACGAGGTAGCAAATTTTCGTTATCACATTTGCGACGTATAACAGACGGTTATGTTTACCGACTACGGTTGCCGTTAACGCGTGCTGGCTTGGAAATTTCCCGAATCGTTTTTCGAGTCAGTTGACCTCGAGTCAGGAAAATTGCACGGTTTTCTACAATTTCTGGGAGACGTTCCATACTGATTATGATACCAGCACCAGTTGAGGTTATCTGTCTTTCGTGGTCTAGAGACAGATCGCTTACATGAAGTGCTTCTACGTGGGGTGTGTGATCACTTATGCTCGTTACGGAATTCAAGATAACGCGTAAGTTTCTGACGTAACTCTGTTATGTCTTTCTGGGTCGTTTGAGGATTTCGTTGACTGAAAAAAAATCCGTATTACAAGATTTGGTGATTTATAAAATGTGGTCGGCAGATGCAGCCAGCTTGTCTAGGGCGTTGTTGTGAAACGATTAAACCACACTTTCCACCTGTTGAGGAACTTTGGACAAGAACATGTGTTTAAATAGGCCGTCATCGAAGGTTCGTTGGTCGAAAACCACTCTCATTCGTTGCAACATGTCCGTCACAGAACCGTGTTGCAGATTGATGTTACTGAGGAGTTGTTCTAAACGTTGTCCATCGGTTAGGTTTCCGCGTTTAAGAATAGAACGTTTCAGTGTTTCATCAGGTTCAGAAACATCACTAGTAAACATACTAGATGTTACGTACCTGTTGAATTCACGCGCTCGTTCCTTGACTACAGCCAGGAATAGTGCAGGTGTGTCGATCGCGCGGTGCTCAGAAAAGTCGGCTTCTCTATAGCGAAAACAGGCTTCGATGTCGTCTGGCCAGAAGGAATCAGTTGAAACAAATGTGGGGATAAAGTCTTAAGCTTAAATACTTTTCGTGTTTGTTCAGTCATGGTGAAATATGAAATATGAGAATGAACGAGGGAAAAGTATATATAACCAAAAACACGAAAACAAAATATCAGAATGTGTAAAATAATAAAGTAAAGCAATGATATATAGAATCACAAAAAGGAACAGACTCTGAGTTTACGATTTGGTGTACCAGATCACCTTAGCCTCACAAATGAAGACGGCACAGTTATTCAGTGTTTGGCAACGCTTTAACTAGTAACACCTAATATAACTCGTACTCACCAAGAGAAATCAAAAGACAGAATCGAGGAGATCAGAAGTTGTATTTGACGATTGCCAATATATCGGAATTGTCTGATCTAATCTGGCTAGCGATTGCAGTAGATGTTGAGCACGGCGTTCCCACACGTGATCTGGTGCCGATGCATGATCGAGCGCCTTCAGCTAGGTGAGTCCATTAAAACATGTGGTCAGCATCCAATGTCAAAAACTTACAGAGCTATTTATTTTGGGAATTTATTTACCGCTACACTGCTTTAATCAAAGCCCATAGTTGGAATACACTGTCTCTACTAATTCCGTGTTACGAACAAATCAGATAGTTCAAGAATTTTTATTATGGGTTAGATGTCCATTTAGTATATCACACTGCTATGAAGATAACTAATGGTTTAAAGAAGTAAGGACTAATAGCAAATCAAAGGATATGAGAGGGTATAAAATTGTAGAAAAAAAGATTATAGGATAAGAAAAATAAAACATTGGGAAACTCACAAGAATTTGTGGCCAAATTTTGAGCTTTGTATAATCGGCCTTAGTAGATCAGCATCCATAAGATTATAATAATAATAATAATAATTTATTTTCAAATAGCAGTTTGTTACATGAAGCATGCCAGTTTACAGGCAAGATCAAATTGTTACAAATGTTACAACATCCACTGTAGTAAATTACTCATCAGGGTTGATAATTTATAAGATATGAAATGTAAATGGTTGTAGTCAGTATAACAGTTGACGTGCTACATGAACGTCGCGTTGCGAATGTGCAACTGATGGTCAAGGATAGGTCGATTGAAGGTGGGAGCTTCTAGAAATCGCAAGCTCATATCCCTTTGGAATATCTAAGGCTTTGAGGATGGTGAAGGAATAAGTCTTGATTATATGGTACTTTTTAAATTTGCGTTACAATAACACTTTATCTAATCTGTGTTGTTTAATATCGTTCAATCTTAGTTTATAACTCATAAATAGCTTTAAAATCTATTTTTAAAGCGATTTGAGTCGACTGTCAAAAAAACGAGCTCGGAAATGCCGTAATACTTCAGATAATAACAATTCTGTTATTATCAGAATGTCTTTTGTGGAGATTTTTAAAAATATTCACAGATTGAAATCATGAGTCTGTTATTTCGTATTCCCAATGTTCTGCTACTCCTTTTGAAGCTGATAATGTTGGAATAGTTCTTATACCACATCTGATGCTGGATGACTCTGTCTCTAATTTAATAATGAGTTCCACATCAAGATCAAAGGGTATCGATAATATTATGAGTGAATTAAACAATGTCTTTAAACAATTAACCGCCAGGCGTTCTAAATTTGAGTCACTTGCTAGCTCTTTATCAAAGCATGATGATTTGAAACAAGAAGTGGAGACATTATCACCCCTTAAGCTGCTCCTGTCAAAAGATATCGTTCCTGCGGAACTTGATGACATCATAAAAGCAGAATCTGTTATCGACTTTATCGCTAATGAAGTTACCAAGCGAATAATCTCTCGTAATAACATGCTTGTCTATAATATACCTGACAGGATCCCTATTAAAACTGTAAGGAATTCGATATTTAAAGCATCTAACCTTCAAGACAGTCCATGCCAAAGCATTCGACTTAATAAAAAGCACCATAAATACTTGTGCCCGGTCTTGTTCAGATTCGACTCTCATATATTAGCTGAACGGTTAAAAGAATCCGAGCGGCTGATCTGCGTACCTTGAACGAAAATAAAGGTGTTGAGATCAAAACAAACCATCAGCTGCATCAGCTGCTGTATCCACTGATACAGCTACCCTATTTCATGTTCTCCAGTGCTCTGCTATACCAACAAAGAATGCCAATTTGTCTGTTATGTCTGTAGTGACATCTGATAGTCAAAGTGCATCTAATGACGTCATTAATCTGATAATACCCAGTTTACCGTTAGCAGCCCATAAGCAAATATTCAGTTCTAATGCTACAACTCTTAAAAACGCTGTCAAGATTAAAAAACCTTCGCCACGTAAGAAGAATGTAAGTACAGAACCTTCTGGTTCTAGACCCAATATCAAAAATACTACGTTGACCCTACCAAATAAAAATAAGACTGCACTTCCCGACACCATACTTTACCTTTACGCATCGTAGGGGAGGTTATAAGGGCAGATTTGATTCAAATGTCTGACAAGATGGCCACTGCAATCGTTATGTAAACAGGCCTAATATTGGACAGACCACAATGAACTAACGCACCCTACGGTTGTCCTCAAACGTTTTAAATAACATATCTTTAAGACGTAACTATTCTCAACACTTTTCCATTGGGCAAGATGGATTACTAGCTGACTGGGACCTCCTGCATTCACTGATTAAACTATCAGACTGGGATAACTTTTTTTCATGTAATGATCTCATAGATGCTATCGACGAATTCTATCTGATAGTTAATTCTTGTTTAGATTCCTGTGTACCTCTTAAAACGTACAGGTTTAGTAAACCTTACGAATTATATATACCAGCTAAATATCATAATAAACTAAGACGCCTACAGAATCGTTATTTTAAGTCAAACGACTTCATGGCAGTTGCACAAATAACAGTAACTTTTAATCAAATTAGAAAGAAACATAGGTTAAAAGCCATTAATGAGGAGCTGTTAGCCCTTAATACTAACTCAAAGGTACAAAACTTAACTTTCCTTTTCAATAAACGCACTAAAGCAACTGGAAATGTTGATATACCGTACACCCAGCATAATAGCATTTTTATATACGACTCTAAAACCATGGCCAACCTTTTCAGTAGTATATTTGTGAATGATGTAGAAAACATAAGTTGCTATGCTTCAAGAATTATGTGCGTGACTAGCAACTCAATAAAATCTATCTCACTCACATGCATGAAAATTAATAAAGCTATAAATACCCTTATGCTTTCGAAAGGTCATGGACTAGACGGGATTTCATCCTTTCTCTACAAATATGGTGGTCCAGATATTCCACTTCTTCTTCTAAAGCTGTTTACTCTCTCTATGGAAACCGGTTCTTACCCTTACTGTTGTAAAACCGCGTACATCATACCACGTTACAAATCTGGAGATAAGATTGACATGAACAATTACCGGCCAATAAATATTACAACAGTTATTTCTAGGTTTATGGAAAAAATTATAAGTGATACTCAACATGGATTCCTTAAAAATCGATCTTGCATCACACGTCATTTTGATTTCTTTAGTTTAGTTTATTCTTTACGTAGCCAATTATATCTAGTCTTAATGATATATGTGCACATTTCTAAAGCCTTTGACATGGTGAGCCACCAACTTCTTATAGGTAAGATCGCATCTTATGGGGTTCAAAATCCTTTGCTTGCTTGGTTTGATTCCTTTCTCAGCAATCGACATCAAATAGTTTAAATTAACTCTTCATTGTCTAACGCTGTCCCTGTAATAAGTGGTGTAATACAAAGTAATGTCTTAGGTTCTTCGATCTTTTTAGTGATTATCAATGATATTTGTGAAAGTTTTTGTGTCGGTAAGCCCCTTCTATATGCACATGATCTTAAAGCAGTGTATTCATTTTCTCCACATGAGCTGAAAAATATGCAAAATTGAATTAGCATGGAGCTTAACAAGGTAGCACAGTGGTGCTTAAAATGGCAACTGGAGCTTAATACAGCTAAATGTGAATGGATATGCTTCGGCGATACATCACTCAACATAGACCTTACCGTAAATGCAGAAGTGCTATTTAGGTTACATCCAGTAGTAGACTTAGGACTTAGATATTCCCAAGGCTTGTCGTTTACTGAACATATATTAAAACAGACCTCTAAGTCTCAACGTCTAATATGTTACATAACTCGAAATCTTTACAACACTGAGTCACTTATTCTAATGTACAAAGTTTGTGCTCGACCTCTTCTGGAATACTGCACGTTTATTCTTATCAGTACACGCATAAATGATAAATTAAGGCTGGAATCAGTACAAAGACGATTTACACTTCCTATTCTTGGAGCTGTTTGTACCTTAACTTATAATTCCAGATGTAATAAACTTGGGCTAGACCCTTTGTGGAAGAGGAAACTGATTGATATATTTTGGTAATTACTGCTTTGTTGTTCCGTGCTCTCTGTTTTCGTTTTAATTTCTCTAGTTGTAGATGATTATCATTATTTCGATCTGGCACACGAATTGATCTTAATTACACCGTTCATAAGGCACGGACTGGCGGGTATGCCACGGATTTTTGCGCACACATTACATATTGTCGTGGATTTTTTGTGTCGTTATTTATCAGCTTTTAACAGGCTTTTTTGCATGACACATCAATTTCTGTATTGCTAGTGCTTGTAACATAGTTTTTATTCCAATTTATTTGCAGGTTGACGTATTTCTTTCTCACCACGTAAGTAAATCTGAAGTTAGCTTAATATAGTTATTTGTAACAATACAAACTCAAGCAAGTAAAGTTAACCGTGTTTCTAGTAAAAAAAAATACATCTTAGATTGAGTTTTCATGAAAATGAACCGTAAAATCTTTTACATGTGATTCACCTCCTTGATTGCGGTGACGGTGAACATGGATGTCGGTAGTTGTTTATAAAATGTAAGTAGAAGCAATCAAGCGTTAACCTAATTGTTAATATTATACAACTTGTTTGTATTTAGCCATAAACAGTTATATCCATTAGAGGTACCATTGTTTTGTACTGAAGTGACGCGTCGCTTACGTCCACTGAAATTTCACTTGAGCATGAAGCACTAGAGACAACACCCAATAGTTATTAAAAAAAGGTTATTCCTTGAAAAAAATTAACTGAAGGAAGAACAACAAATATTTAGGACTTACCCTTCAGTTGACATTTCGTCTTAACTCAGAAAAACTATGCGTATCTATAACCTTTTACGTTATTTTATCTTTTTCACGTTGTTTTCTGGACATTATCAACAAATTATATATAGCTTTTGACTTTCACTACAGCACTTAGGACCACAGATCAAGTTTCGAAGGAACAACAGAGCTAAAGTGTGCACTACAAAACAGAAAATACTCAATTAATGCTCTTAGCAGTTATTTAGTGTTTATTATGCATCAAAAGATGACTTATATATGGAAACATTTAATACTCATAGAACCCAACACATATACGGCAATTGAAATACGGAATGCCCGCTTCCAGTCAGCACGTTCAAGGTCGTTGAAACGAAACGGCGGACAGATTTGAAAGGGATTACCGTTTTTACCGTGTCCGTTCATAAACCAACAGGTTGTCCATTTAAGAAATATTAAAAATTCCTAACTGATGCTTTGGATCGCTGTTATATATGTACTACTTAAACAACTACTGAACTAGTACACTTAAAACTTTCTTTTATCACATGTTTGTTCTGCATATCTAACGTTTTTACTTATATCAAATTGATCATGCCTGTAAACTGGCTTGAATTCTGTAATTATTATTTTTCAGAATATAAATTCTTATTATCATTGTCACTTGTTCCACATTTCTACGGGGACGACTTTGTGTGTTATCTGTCTTCTTGCAAAAGATATAAAGAAGGCATGACTCTTGAGAATACTAATGTATATTTATCGGCATCTGCTAGGTTCGAGGCCAATCATATAGTTTCTTGATGTCATTTTATTTTTATAAGCTATCACACTTACATCTTATCGTTCTCCATCTCTTGACATATTGAACATATAACAAGACCAATGATGATAGAAAACGAGGAAGGTCATTTACATACAAGAAGAACAGCACTAACTCCATAACTTTACCCTGGGGCACTCCACCTAAGCACATTTCCCCAGCTAGACAACCTCGAGTTCACCTGTACTCTTTGTTGACGCCTAACAAAGAAGTCTTTTATCCACATAAATAGATTGCCTTCAATCCCGACATTTCTTAGTTTATATAACAGCCGGTTGTGCGGAACCTTGTCAAAAGCTTTGCTGAAATCAATGAAGGCTACGTCTACAGGTAACTTTTGGTCCTTAAGAGCGCACCAGCTTTCACAAGCCACTAATAACTTAGTGAGACAAGAATAACCTATTATGAAACCGTGCTGCTTCTCCGAAAGGATCCAGTTCTTATCAAGATACTTAAACAGCTCCTTCCGAATATTCTTTTCTAAGATCTTAACAACCACACTAGTTAGGCTAACAGGGCGGTAATTCTCAGGTTTATGTTTCGTACCTGTTTTGATGACAGGACTTACTATGACGTTTTTTCAGTCTTTAGGTAAACGACCCTGCGTTACGGATAGGTTAAAGCATATATTTAAAATGTTCGCAACGAAGTTAGATAATTCCTTCAGTAGCCTACGATGTAATACATCGAATCTCGTGGATTTACCTATGTCAAGCTTATTTAGCAGACCAAAGACGGTCACGCTATCCAGTGTTTGTATGAGGAGATCCGTATGGACTGACCGGGTGTTTCTATGCTATATACATTGCTAAAGTAGTTCGAGAACACTGGAGCCTTATTAAAGTCGTCCTCCACTAGTGATGCGGCAGTACTGTTTCCCCATAGAGCAGGAACATTTCCTCTTCTCTTTGTCCTTTGGTTTAGAAAGGAGTACAAGCGTTTATGACATTCAATATATTCCCTAACAACGTATTCTTCGTACAACTTTCTAGACTCCCGGAGGGTCGAGGCACAGGCATTCCGAGCTTTTTGATACTCAGATTTTGTCTCATCCGTCCCCAGTAACCTAAATCTATCCCACATTTTTCTTCTCTTGCGGAGAAGAATGCAAACCTCTCTACTGAACCATAGTGTGGAGTTTCTCGGCCCTCTTGGTATAGTCGAAGGGACGTGGGGTGTGGTAACTTTTAAGTATAAATTTCGAAATGCGTCACAGGACGTTTCAACTGAGGACTCTGGGTCTATTGTCCAACCTAATAACGATGCTGAGAGCATGATATCTGGTATGTTTGCTTTACAGACGTTAGATCTGGATTAGACTGACGCGTGCTCGTGACTGACAGTTATATGGAAATCGAATGTTAAAACTACGTGATCACCTTTACCTAGGCTTAACATATAATGGAGGTTCGCAACGTCATCCTCATAGTGAATCAGTATAAGATCTAGTAAGGACCATTCAGTGTCTGGGTCGTACCTTGTCGCTTCTTTCACATGTTGCACTAAAGCACATATGATAACCGCATCAACTAGTTCCTGCTCGTAGGAATTTTCTAACGATTCATTTCACAGATTTTCCCAGTCTACCATAGGTGCATTAAAGTGCCCTAGGATTAGAGATCGACCACTTGTGACCAAATATTGAAACTGCCTAACAGGACCTCATTTGCCTCACAGCTTGAACTGCGATAGACCAAACCAATCAGCAGCTCTTGTTCCTTACATTTCAAGCGGCAACTAACTATTTCACGTCCCACTCTCATGCGATACACTGCCGATAATGGAAAGTGGGATAGCACTCCTAATGAATAGAGATACTCCCCCTCCTTTACGCTATTGTATTCTGTCGGCCCTTAATAACGTGAAACCCTCGAAATCAAGTTTCATACTATCTATGGCCTGTGTCATCCAGGTTTCTGTAACTGCGATAATGTCTAGCTTTGTATAGTCAATCTGTACACCTAGTTTCGATCGCTTATTAAGTAAGCTTCAAGCATTAGTGTAGCAGATCGGAAACCTATTTCAAAGGCTTCGTGCTTCAACCAGAGTTGCTTCGACATCATTCTCTGTCGAATCTTTACAACCCGAAAATTTACAATTTTCAGGTCCTTTTATCCAGCGTCTAACCTAAGTTGTAGTTCTTTTTCGGCTTCACCTCTTTTTACACGGTCTGCCGACGGTATGTCCTTACGGATAAAAACTCCCGAACCCTTTAATTTATGTCCATTCTGTAAAACTAGGTCGCGTTCGTTCTAAAATTTGAATACAACTTTAAGCATTCTGGACTGATTTGGTTTCAAGTCCGCTAGACTTCCTAGTCTGGACACCTTTAATAAGGTGACCCCAGTGATATTTTGAGGCATGAGTTGATTAAACAGCTGTTTAATCAACACAATGTCATGCTCAAAACGAGCTTTTGGTTCCGAGCTCTCACTCTCCTTGATTCTATGAAAATTAACTGCTCTGTCACTATGATCAGCTTTTGATTTTTCGACTACTTTTACGGGGGCAGGATTCCCGTTTATATCGCTACGTTGTTTCTTCCTAACAACCTGTACCCATTCGTCAGCGGAGCTAAGAGAAGCAACAACAGTTGCGTCAAACCTAATGCTGGATTCCGGAGGGTTGTTGACGACCTGGGAGGTCAGGTTATTTTTCCCGTTAGAAACCGATCGAGTCATGCGATTGTGGCTTCTAGGCGTTTCCTGCTGGATGCTGTTTGGAAGACGGGGAACAGAAAACCTATCTTTTCTTGAGTTTTTGTTTTAGACAGACCTCTTTGGAGACTGTTTCTTCATTTTTTGATCGGTGTGAGTCACCTATTTTCGAACTCACCTGAGTTTGCTTCATATCAATTTGCGTGTCGAGAGAGTGCGTGCTGTTTAATGTGTCCCAACTACGCTTGATAAAACACTTTTTCGCAGCATCTAGCAGTGAGATGGCCTCTGTTAAAAAGCTGCTTGCATACGAACAGCACAGTTGACAAAGCCAAACGCAACCCTTTTTACTGAACCTTTTGAAAACCGCAGGCGTTAAATTAGTGCAAACTTCGTGGTACCAGCCTTTGCACTCATCGCACTGCATGCCGCTTTCAACGAGATAATGACAATCCGGACGTTGGCAACTGCTTCTTTTCGCACTGTCCGGTCATTAAAAAGGGGTCCTTTTCGAAAAAAGAGTGAGATGCAACAATGCTCAGAGACAAAAAATGATCTGTGACCAAAAATGTGGAGAACTGTGGATTGTTAGGACCAAAAGTACTAACAGATACAGTAGAAAATAAGGCACTCAATAGTACCGACGATAAGTTAATTAAGAAACAGTAAACGATACTCTAGTCGAATAATTTAGCTGAAATAAAATCAATTAAAGTGAAAACAGTAGTCTTGATACATAATAAACGATCAAAACAGTAAAATTTACTCAGAGAAGAAAAATACCACTGTCCTTTTTAATTAACGCGCGTAATTTATTATACCCCTGTCTGTTCTACTATACAATGTTAAGCAAAGTTTGGCGTCCATATCCAAGTGCCTTGCTGCCTTTCTGTTTCTCTTTATTCTTTCTTCAGAATCTTTCTCTGAGGGTAGGGCTATAGAACTTCTGACATCTGGAACAAACTTGACGTACGAGTCTCATGAATGTCATAGTTTACAAGTCTACTTTTTAACAACTATAAACCCAATAATTTGTATTGCATAATCACTTAGTACGACCACAATTCTAACACAATTATGTCGAGATTGGAACTGGTGTGCAGCTTGAACGCGCTGCCACTTTGGGAAGTATTTTGAAGACCGTACTCAGTGTACTACGAAAGCATTAACAGAATCATTATCGCTGCAAGACATCGCCACAAATGAACTGCCATTCACTTTTATCGATATTTATTTATTTAACGACTCTACTTGAGAAGCATGTACTGAGTCAACAAATGTTGTAATTTGTAGATCATGCCTGTGAAAATGGCGTGTACAAGCTCATGCAGAAATATAGTATTATTGTTGTAAACAGGAATAAATCTTCACCTTGACATCCTGCTTGATACTTTCAAGTTTCCGGCGGCCCCACCACTAGAAATAGCTCAACAACAAACTGACCTCCGTTCCCGGAAAGTGGCCTTTCAGACAGCGGCGAACAGCAGTCAAGAGGCAAGTCGACCCCAGAAAAGTACGCTTCCTAAAAGGAGAGTTGTGTTTGGGATGTTAGATCCTCTGAACTCACCTGGAAAAGGAGATAAATTTTTGATACTATTTGGCAAATTTGAATTTCTTTTTTTTCGCACCGAAAGTGCTTTTTTAACCTTCATGTCATATCTCTAACTTAGGAGAATCTTAAATGCTATTGGTTCGTTGTCTTTTAGTGTGATATTTTACAACTTTCCCCAAGGACGGTTTTGTGCTGTATATATACGTTTTTATTTCTGTTTGTCGTTATCGCACCTTTTCTGGCTTTTGCGGAATGTACTTCGCCATTTCCAAGTTCGGACTTCTTCCTCTAGTTAGCGGACCAGGGACACATCGTATAGCTAGCTTGTTGGTCTTTGGTCACCGAGTCTTTGTTCCGTGCGCATATAAAGTTAACTCGTAACCTCTTCATATCTAGCATAATTATATTTCCATACTGTTTGAAGTGATCAAAAAGGATGTGGAAACGTTGTACATGCCCCCCGATGGATGAGCTAGCGATTAAAATTTCATCAATATAAACGAACACGAAGTCTAATCTTATGACAACCACTTCCATATATCGTTGGAAATTCTGTGCGGCATATTTTAGTCCGAATGGCATTCTTAAGAATTCAAACAAACCAAAATGTGTGATAATGGCTGTTTTTTTCAGTATCTTCCTGTGCCATTGGAATTCGATGATATGCTCTTACAAAGTTAAGTTTCGAAAAATTGCTTTCCATGTAGGTTCAGTGAAAAGTAAACGTGGGATTGGATAACTGTCTGGAGTAGTTTGATTATTTAAACGTCGATAATCCCCGCTTGTAACTCCGCCTGGAGTCAGTCCGAAGGCTACAGCTGGTCCCAAGCCCGGATAAAGAAGGAGTGTTGAGGATGGGGTTAGCGACCCCATCCCGTAAAAAAACGAACTCGCTAAAAAACGCTAACCAGAGAAATTATTCAAACCCTTTAAACTCTGCTCTGGGAATCAGACGGTCTTCATTTAGAAGAATTATGCTGCCTCATAATAAAAGCCGAGTTCCTTCGGAAGTCACGAGGCCAATGGTCTTTCTGACAACCAGAGCAACTATTTATTTAGGTACATGAAATACTCGTACAATGTGACAGACCGGTAGAGTCTTCCAATTTGCTGCAGAAAAGAGGAGATACAATCTATAGCTGCTTGGGATCAGTGAAACACATTGAACGCAAGTCGGACAACAACGACTAACTTCAGAGGAGCTTCTGTTATACTCCGGACATGATGAAGAAAACGCCCCACATACACAAGGATTTGCATTGATGCTTTCCAAACAAGCACAGAATGTACTTGTAGGATAGGAATCTCATAGACTCAGGATCATCAAAGCTTCCTTCAAAACACAGGAAGAGGGCATTACAATGACCGTCATCCAATGCTATGCGCCTACCAACGACCACAATTAAGACGCTAAAGATCAATTCTACAATAGACTGCAGTCAATCTTCCAGACGTGCCCAACAAAGGACCTCAGAATTGTGATGGGAGATTTAAATGCTAAGTTTGGAATGGACAAAGATTTAGTAACGACGGCGGAAAAGGCTGCAAGAGAAGGAAACATGAAAACTACAGACCTATAAATATCACTCCAGTCATATCACTCATAATTGAAAAAGTGATACAAAATCAACTATCTGATCTAATAGACCCGTCACAACACGGCTTCATTAGAACAAGGTCGTGCAGCACATGTCCTATAGACTTCTTTAAGGAGGTTGCTCACATACGCGACCAGAAGAAACTAGTTGTTTACTATATTTCGATATTAAGAAAGCCTTTGATAAAGTACCTCATAATCTTCTAATCAACAGACTTAAGTCAGTTGGAATTATAAATCCCCTTTTGCAATGGATCAAGTCTTTTCTTACGAACAGATAACAAATAACCAAGATTAACTTTAATACATCTACACCTCGACCAATAACCAGTGGTGTTGTGCAGGGTAGTGTCTTGGGTCCATTGCTCTTTATAATCTACATCAACAATATATGCAAGTGTTTTAGCACAGGTAAGACCTACCTCTATGCCGATGACTTGAAAGTCATCTATAAAACTGACATTTTTGATTTACGCAGTACTATGCAAACAATCCAACATGAACTCAACATGGTAGACGACTGGTACAAACGCTGGAAGCTAGAACTCAACACAGAGAAATGCGGCTGGTTATGTATAGGAGACACATCTCTAAAAACGAGACTAAGACTTAGCAATCACACACTGCCCAGACTGGCATCAGTAACTGACCTAGGGGTACATTACTCACAGTCTTAATTTCTCTGAACACATCTCAGCCAAAGCATTCAAAATGCGGAAATTGCTTGGCTTCATTTTCCGTAATATCTATCAAAATGAATCTAAAATCCTTCTTTATAAAGTTTGTGTAAGACCTATCGTTGAATACTGCTCGTTCTTATTTTCCAACCTACGTTTATCTGATATACTAAAGGTGGAGGGAATACAACGAGACTTTATCCGTAAAAATACTTAAGACTGGCTCAGCCATTGACTACAGTTCCCGGTGCCAAATCTTAGGAATAGCACCCCTTTGGGAGAGAAGGCTTAGGTCTAATCTGATTCTCTACTTCAAACTACTATTCACATGAATACGGACTTCGAAACAAAGTATCTACGGTCAAAGTTGAGAAATACAGATCAAAACTCGGGAAAACGTCTTCATCACCAAGTATGCAATAATATGGAACAGTCTTCCCTCCGAAACTCGCATGGCAGATGAATTACATACGTTTGTAAAACTGCTTGATCAAGTCCTCACTTGCACTGATCTTGCACGTACGGACACATCTGCGCCCCACTCAGACATCATAGGCTCTCTCCATGTCTAGACCAAAATGGACTTCAAGTTCAGTTTGCCTTATTTTTCCTACTTTGCAGTTGTATTAATTACTTTTTCCAACCTATTTCTTCACTTGAAGTAGACAAGTAACTCAATGGACTTATCATTACTGTTAAAATAAACTCGGTCGATAAGGGACACTCACTACCACCCTAAAACGTCAAGAGGACCGCACAATCGGCTGCCTACTACCAGTGGTCTTGCATCTATGGAGCCTGTTACCAATCAACTGGTTAGGACAACAGAAAATAACATCAGCACCAAGTTACTGTTAGTTCCTTCCTGTTTATCCTGTATTAACTTTTTACTCTTCAGTACACTATGTTGACTAGCAATTAATATTATTTCTTCACTCGTTCCATTATCCAAAACTCATATACTTCTATATTTTTCCGCCTGCTTAAATAAACAACTATCCTACAATATACCCTTCTTAACGCTTATACTTTGATTGGCAAACTATACTTTATACTATAGTCAACAGAGGCACTGCATCGGTGCTTTACCCACAGTCCATAGCTTGTAACTGCCTGATAAGCTTGTAAAATGGTACTTATAGAAATAGCACTTTCCAACAGTTTGTGAAACAGAGGATTGTGTGAGGTATGAAGTATATACAAAAATAAGCCTAAATGAGCCTAACATCACAAAAAGAGGGAGGGTGGAGTTACTGACCAGCAAGCATTGATGGTGAGGGCGATAACTTCAATCCACCCATTTTTGTGGGGACGGAACATTTTGTATGTATCAGGCTCCTCATGATTGAGAATAAGTCAATCAATCTGTGATATAGATTGCTTTCCTACGCTCACCACTCAAACTCATGTTTCCAATATTATGCTGGATTAGCTATTCTACTAAGACAACCTATAACATGCTAACTCGGATTTTTACACTAGGATTGTGTGGCTGGCATCGGACAAACAAAAAAGGAAAAAAATTTGGACAATAAAAGATGTAGTCATTAATATTCTTAACACTTCACCCTCTATATACACACCCTTCTTATAAACCGCTTTCCTTGTACCAGCCTTGACTTCCTTCCCTTCGTGTGAGCTTACTCCAACTTGTTAAACATCACAACTCATTGTTCTTTATTAGTACATTCTCTAATATGGAGCCTCTGACTTCATTTCACTAACAAGACATAATATGAATTTATTCTAATTTATTATACCTCTGTCCGTTCTACTACACTATGTTAAGCAACGTTTGACGTTCATATCCAAGTGCCTTGCTGCTTTTCTGTTTCTCTTTTTTTCTTTTCTTCAGAATCTTGCTCTGAGAGCACAGCTATGAAACTTCTGACGTTTGGAACAAACTTGATGTACGCGTCCTCTCAAGGTCATAGTTTACAGCAAGCGCTCTACGATTTCACTTTACAACAACTATAAACTTAATAAGTTGGGAAACATTTTGTGAACCAACAAATGTTGTAATTTATAGATCATGCCTGTATAAACGGTGTGTACCTGCACATGCAGAAATATATTATTATTATCTTTGAAAAGAGCCAGAGGTAAGTCATCTGAGCCAGGTGATTTGTAACGCTTCAAGAGTTGGAGTTCCTTGCGGACTTCCTCCTCGTTTGGTGGATCAGTCGTCACCGGCCATGGAGGGCAGGACAGTCTGACCGATGTTGCCGGAGCAGCAGGCCAGTTGAACTGCCCTTCGAAAAATTCTGCCCATCATCCAAGACGTCGATGGATGTTGGTGATTGGCATCCCATCATCCTCGCAGATTGTTTCACTCACACCAGACTTCTTGCTGCCAGTGGCTCGGATGAGTTGGAAGAGCTTCCGGTAGTTAACAGATGCAGCTGCTGCTTCCAGCTCATTAGTACGCTTCGATCACCAGGCTTCTCGGTCCTTAAGCAAGCTTTGCCCAATTTCCTTACGTAACATCCTTCGTTTATGGTCAAACTCACGGTCACCCGGAGTAGACCGACGGGCTTCAATGAGTTGTAAGGAACCAGAAGAAACCCAGTGCTTATAAGCGGTACGTTTCGCGAACCCACAACTGACTGTACCCGCCATTTTCATGGCGTCATGCAATTGCAACCAATGCTCATCTATACTTTTCGGTGGAGTGGTAGCTAGCCTAGAGGCTAGCTCGGTTCAATCAATCAATCCTTTGCTGGCGGTCACTTCGTTGTCCACTGAAAAGTAAGACAAGATTGGCGCAGACCAAGGCATGGTCAGAGTCCAGATAGGTACTCCAAAAGGAGTGGCAATCTTTTACACAACCACGCCCGCGGAAGCTGAACGCGATGTGATCAATCTGAGTCCAGGTTTGGGATGCAGAGGGAGGACGCCAGGTGGCACATCGGCGATGACTGTGCCGAAAGTTAGTGCTAGCCAGATACAGGTTGTGGTCTGTGCACAGTTGCAGTAGACGGTTCCCGTTATCTGACCTGCGACCAATGAGTCCCCATTGGCCACCTAAACGACTCTCTTCTGTGCCTAGACGCCCGACCTGAGCATTCAAGTCTCCGGCTAGTACTACAATATCTGTCGAAGGCACTTTCTGGAGAAGAACAGATAACTGATGGTAGAACTCATTCTTGATCGCATCCGGGCTGCAATCTGTCGGGGCATAGGCGGAGATGACGAAAAGACATCGTTTCTCACGCCGATTTCATCTCACTTTGATGGAACTTTCTAATCTAACAGCACATAACCGACTGTTAATGGGGATTCAATCGACTAGTGCTGCCTCAGCTTTAGCGCTTAGTGCGACACCAACGCCAGCAAGACCAGATGAAGATGCCACAGGGTCCCCGGATAAGCGCACGTAAAACATGTTTTTTGAAGTGACAAATGTAGAGCGAATTTGTAGTACATCACCGAATTCTTGAATACGGGTCTCGGATAGACAGCAGACATCGATATGAAGACTTTCCAAAGACATAGCCAGCCCTATCTGTTGACCAACCTGCATAAGTGTGCGAACGTTGAAGGCAGCCAGTTTGAATGGCGCACATGGTTTCAGAAAAACTGCTTCAGTACTCTGTTCGATGGTAACATATAATTTTCAACCGGACAGTGACTCGAGAACGTGTAGATACAGTCGGATTTCCATTAAGAACTAGCCGCTGTAAAAGTATAAAAGAGGGTGAATAATGTGGAAAATAATAATAATAATGATAATAATAATAGTATTAATAATGACAATAATAGTAATGATAACTATTTGAATCGATTGATTGTTTTTCGGAGCGAGAAAAGTAGTTGCCATAGACATAGAGTTCATCGTTTGTGTGTGGGCTATGATACTGCCCGGGTTCCCAAACCGAAGCAGGTGGTTATCTTAGGAGGCCACTCCCCGAGCCTTTGACCTAAAGGTCTGATCCACAAGGCAGTGGAGCATCGTAAGGAGATGCAATCCATTGGTAGCCGGTGACCATAGATTGGTTCATACGCCATTTGTTCCCGCAGGATACTGGAGCCCACGTGCACCATTGGTTTGTGATCCGGTTAAAGCGCCGGACATTCGCTTTTCGTCCTCTCATTTTCGTAAACAACAACCCCGACACGAGAAGGCAATGAGTAGGATTCCCCTGGCAGAGGCTGTATACGCGCGGCCGTGTGAGAGTATTTCGAGAGGGAGAGCGGACTCACCATACTCTCGGCCGTACCAGGGCATTCGGGGGCGTGAAGAAGAATTTATTATTAACAGTACTGTTTAGGCTTATTTGTACATAATCAAAATAAATTATATTGTTTTTGAATGATAATCAATTTCTTTACACATTCCAGTACCAACAATTTGGCCTTGTTTTATGTCATATGAGCACAAGACAAGGAAGCGTTTGTTACACACCACTGATTTGTGATTATTCCTCATCTTGTGAAACACTATATTTGTATCTTGACATTTAGTTGCTTCTTTGCGTTGTATTGAGATATATCATCCATCTTGTAATCTGATGTGAGCTACTTATATTGATATAAGTAGTATATAACGTGCGTCAAAAGAACGTAAGGTCTGGCAGCAGAAGATGGCGAAGATCAAAAAAGGAAAAGCGAGAACATAATGGAATTTGTAAGAAAACCTATGAACAATGCAATAGGAGACAATGGATTGGTGTTTGCAACAGAAACAGTCTGGTTTAATTGGATGCGTGAATATTTTGTAAATTGACGATTTACTATATGGTATTCGGATTTTATTGAGATAGTCTGTAATTGTTGTGCTTAATACATCCATTTGTCCCCACCCGTGTTCTTGTTCACTACAGTAATATGCAATCGTCTCTGCTTTTGTTCATGGGGAATTCTCATTGTTGTGCTTTCAAATGTATTAGTCATTAGCCCATCCAGTATGTTAGAAGTATCTGTTCTCGTTTTCACTTCTGACTAATTAATTATAAATTACAAAAGTAAGTGAGTGGACACTAGCCTAGAAAGGAATAAATTAGGTTTTGCGAGGATCAAGAAAAATTACAATTTCATAACATCATACAAAAACTAGCATTTCGAAAATTCAATAAATTTTCTGAATTATAGAGATAAGAAGTATTGCGTCAACTATCTGTAGTGACTCACTTTTATCACGAGAACACGACTGGTTTAATAAAAACAATTAATATTATAACCAAATGTACCAGTGTTTGTTTTAATGTGCTTCTGTTTGACTGTGCTAATTACAGCTATATTACGCTTTCATTCTTATTCACACACATTGATTGTAACTTCGCGCGAATTCGGTTACCTTCTGTAACCAAGCTTGTATCCTGGCACGATCTCGGTATCCTTTCGATGCCACGAGATCGCCAGCAAATAAACATCGACTTGGTCCATTAATTGCCTTCTGATATTTGGCTTCTCGGGGTTTTTATGAAGTCATTTCGAACGAGCTTCTTGGTAGCGGTGTTTATAGTCAATCTCGACTCGA
The DNA here is from genome assembly GCA_944470205.2 of Schistosoma margrebowiei. NCBI lineage: Eukaryota > Metazoa > Platyhelminthes > Trematoda > Strigeidida > Schistosomatidae > Schistosoma > Schistosoma margrebowiei. The sequence goes on from OX104025.1 coordinate 32,438,918, forward strand.
CACCACGCTACATATCCATGGATACAGTTCGGTACTCAGTGTTCCACTGATTGTAACCATACTTTATTGTGCATAAGTGCCATTTGTGTAAATCCGGCTAAACCTTGAAGTTCATTGACAATTTACAAAGTTGTTCAAGTCAGTCCATACTTCAATCTTATTGTATGTATGAGTGTAAAACAATTATGCTCATAAATTAGGCCTCTTGGTAGCTATCTAGTTGAAATGCAATGCAATATTCATAATACTTGCAACCAGAAATAGAGTAGTTGGCTTCTTTCTCGATTGTCAATCAGTATAATCCAACATGTTACTCACCACTCCATTAATAAAATAATCTTTAACAAATACATGACTACAGATAATTTTGACGTTATCCAAGTTCCGAAGTAATTCAAGAAATTGGTGTTTAGTGATTGTTTAACGAACTGTTCGACTTTCACTATGACAGATTCTTATATAAATATGAATATCAAAAACAGATAAATAGAATACGAACTGCATATGAATGACAAACTCATTCACAAAATACATATTTGTGTATCCATAAATCATTTAATGAATCTTTATCTAATCTAACCTGATAAATATTACAAATAACAAATATGCTTACATGAAATACATGAAATTAATAATTTGAACAAAATATCACAAAATATTCACTAATGTATGAAAGTGTACAAAATAACACTGAGAAATAGTAAATAATAAAAGTTATTCAGATGAAGTCCTCTCAGTTGAGATCCGTTGTTTCCTTCGTCACAATGTGACTGATTCGTGTATGGTCCGATACAAAGCGAGTACATGGTTGCATGTGCAATAAATGTGTTATCCAATGAAGAATGAAATAGTTCACTGTAAGGTCCATTAGCATAAATCGGTACATCCTCAGCACTGTGTGTAGAAAAGCTGAGTCTCACTAATGATTCTGCGGTATAGTTGCTTGCAAATCTATCTTCTGTTGCCGGATCCGATCGAGGTGCATTCAATATACCTCTTGGTCCATTGAAATAGGAAGATATGAGATAGGATTTATTATCATCTCCCTGTAACACAAAAGAAAGCAATGTTAGATAATTTCATCTCACTGAGTGTATCAATGTTTCGCATATAGTCTACTTTATTTGTATATCACACACCATTTGAATCCGTAATAATATTATTGATGACAGAGACGTGTAAGTTAGGATATTTTGAAAAGTAACTAGGTTGTTTTAAATGACTATAATTTTCCTCAAAATATTTCAACATTTTGATTTCTCAATATAAAGAAGAGTAGATATTCAGTGACTATATTAAATATTTCGAAGAAACGTTACTGTGTGATACAGGGGAAATACCATTAATTTCTTCGATACATCAGAAAATCTACTTTATACTTTTCGAATATAAACCCATTTACAAAGACAAGTGAAAGTCAAGGTGATTGTGACCTCTCATCACCAGCTGACCAGAACTTATATTTCGCAGGTAAACATACAGTATAAATTATAGTCAACACCATAATTGGTGAATTACCATCATATTAATGACATTTAATTGATAAACAGTTATTTGTGATAACACGTATTTACGTCAATTGTCCGTTGGATACATTCAATGAGGTCATTTTCAGTTACAAATTGATGATTTCGAAATCGAGCACTCCAAGACAAATTTATCATGCCATTATGCATAGCATATCCATTTATTGTCTCCAATTTTAACTCTCATCAAAATTTAATCAAATTTCATCAAGTACACGATGCCGATACGAACAAGGGTGAATTCGAACATCATTATTATTATGATTATTAATGATAATAATAATAATAATAATAATAATAATAATAATAATAATAATAATAATAATAATTGTGTAAAGAAGAAGAATTCCAAATACACATGAGCGATTAGAAATTATACTTTCGGTAAATCCTCTTCAGGTTCTACAATTATATATCCAAATTAATAATCCGAAAAATGGCCAGGTTTAGGGCAAAGTACATAGTTTAAAGTATGTGAATTTAGGATTGTTAAACAAAATACAAATCCAGATGAAGAACCTGAAGCTATGAGTATATAAGATATATCTTCAGCTACTCCTCCTTTCCTAGGCCAACATCAAGGTCAATTAATCAAGTGTAATCTTAGCCATTGGATGACCTAATTTGACTACGGCTTTTCGTAGTCAATTGTAATTGCCTCTGTTATCTTTGCATTATTACTATCATTATTATTATTATTATTATTTTTAATTTATTTTAATTACTATTATTATTATCGGTTAAACATCATTATTAATCTCCCCTATACATGATTCATTCACTTCACATTTATACCTCCTTATTACGTCTTACTAATTTTTCATGAAACATTTGACCGATTTGTAATTGCGCTATTAGTTCTGTCATCCTATCTGACCTATATATTTATTCTGATCATAGATCATAAATTTCACATATACGCAGATCCAAGATAACATTCTATCTGAGTCATATCAACATTAACAATTTTATTCTGTCTTGTTTGACAAGCATAAATTCACATACTTTAAACGATGTACTTTGCCCTAAACCTGGACATTTCTCGGATTATTAATTTGGACTTATGAATTGTAGAACCTGAAGAGAATTTATCGAAAAGAATATTCTACGTACAAATATTAGTCTTTTAATATGATGTGGATCTTTAAACGATTAGAAATTATGATACTCAGATATATAAGCATGCAAGTACATCATCGCGCGCTCTAAGTAATTAACATCTAATAAAAAAAGGGAATTCAGAGAAGAGAATTTTCTTTTCGACGAAATCATTTACTTAAGCTGTACTTTCGTATATATAGGTATATGGAAAATGCATGTCTATGGGAGGATAGAAAAAAATTGCATCACAAAAATGTATTCGAGGATAAATAGCAAACAAGGTTACATACTAATCAAGGGGTATTGTTAGCAAAAGTCATACAGAAGATGTGATCTTGAAATTAATGAAAACTTTGAAACAGACGGAGACTCAAGCTTCTTTTTTTTTAATCTCCAGAGAAATATGTTTGTAGTTACTTAAGTATAAAATTATCGACTATTCAGCTACAAGCATGATCTCTTGGTCCTAAATTTTGTAGTACGTCAATTAACATTGATGAACTCAACACTAAAATCCAGTTTGAAAGCCTCATTCGTCAGACTAATGACCTTATTCCAGTATCTAATATAGATTATGAGCATTTCAAAACAGCTCTTATAGACTGCTGTGATCAACATATAAGTAAAACGCCTACAATTAGTAGATTACTCACAAAAAAACATAATTCCCAGTTAAATGATCTTCGGAGAAATCAGGACTTAGTGTTATGTCGCCCAGACAAGGGTGCAGGAATTATCCTTATGGATCGTCTTGACTATCTTCGATATTATCCGATCCTGTCAAATTCTCTAAAGAAACCATTCAAAAAGACACGACTGAAAAAACAGAATTGTTGCTGGTTAAAATACTAAGGAAGATGAAAGGTGAGTCTATCATCAATTGTGACCTCTTTGAATATCTTAAACCTTCTGGTTCCGTTGTACCAAGACTATATGGACTCACAAAAGTTCATAAGAATAGTGTCCCTCCCATACTTGATATGAACAACTCTCCATATCACTTGATTGCCAAATGGTTAGTTTACATTTTACAACCTGTTAAAAATCATATTAATAAATATAATACTCCTGATTCCTTTGACTTTGTCGAATCAATTAAAAATATCAATGTAATTGGTATGAAAATGATCTCATTAGATGTCACTTCGCTTTTTACAAATGTTTCTCTCACAGAAACTATATGTTTTTTTATGTGGCTATATTGAAAACAACAACCTTAATATGTTTATCCCTAAACATTATCTAAAAGAATTACTTCTACGATGTGCGCACAACGTGCAGTTTAGATTTAATGATGATTTCTATAGACAAACAATTGGAGTTCGAGTGGGTTCTTGATTAGGCCCTCTCTTGGCTGATTGCTTCATGGCCAATCTAAGGAATTCTGTACTTCGTCCAATAATTGAGAGATTTCATTTATATAAGAGATGTATGAATGATACTTTCATTATTTGTGAAGAAAACATGGAGCTAAATGAAGTTTTGAAAAGTTTCAGTAACTATCACCCCTCAATTCAATTCACCCTAGAAGCAGAGGCAAATAATGAATTTCATTTTCTTAATGTCAGATTAAAAAGAATGCCTGATGGTTTATTAAAGAGATCTATATATAGAAAACCTAACAAGAATGGGCAGTGCACTAATTTCCATATTTGGGTCCCACTGAGTAGAAAGAGGAAATTAATTCACTCTTTATCTTCTAGGATCAGGAGAATCTGTTCCACTGACACGATAGATGAGGAACTAATTCAACTTCGCCAAACTCTCATCAGAAACTGTTATCCACCTAGATTCGTCGATAGTAACTTAACACCTAGAATTCATCATGAGAAAGTATCGACAGTACAGAAGAAAACCTTGTTCATGAATATGGAATTTGAAGGAGACACCGCTGCTGAAATCTTAAATAAACGGATGTTAAAATAATTGAATAAAACTTTCTACACATCTAAGTTCCGAATTGTTTTCTCAAGCCGGCCTACCATTCCTGGATGTGTTAAAGATAAACTTCCGCTTTATGCCACATCAGTGTGTGTTTATAAATTTACTTGCTCATGTGGGGCACGTCACATAGGCCGAATACAGCGATCACTTTCCAAACGCATCACAGAACACTATCCGGCTTGGCTTTTAAAAGGAGAATGTAAGGCAATCACTAGTTCTATACAGGAGCGTTTAATCAATTTTGGACACATTGCTCCCAAGTATTCTTCTTTTAAACTGATCTACAGAGTAAAATGAACTGAATCGAAGGTGTGTCGAATCAATATTTTATGCACTGCTGAGGCACTGGCAATCCCCGAACTCAAGCCCGAACTCTGTGTGCAGAAACGATTTGTCCAACCTCTCATCCTTCCTTGGCCCTAATTCCTTTGATGGGTATGTTTCTGTTTGTTTTTTCTTGTCTTTCTGCACCTTTATTTGATTATTATCGAATTTTTTTAAGTCACTGTTTTGCATTTTAAACTCTAATCAAGTATATTATTATTATAATACTTATTATTATTATTATTACCTCATACAATTTTCTTGATTATTATTCAGTCTATTATGATCTTTGTGTTTGTCGCTTTTCTTCATATCTGTCAATTGGACCTAATATCTGAACCATAAATTATTTTCTTCCTTACCCCTTGATTAGTACGTAGCCTCGTTTGTTATTTATCCTCGAATACATTTTTGTGGTGCAATTTTTTTCTATCCTCCCATAGACATACATTTTCCATATACCTATATATACGAATGTACAGCTTAAGTAATTGATTTCGTCGAAAAGAAAATTTTCTTCGCTGAATTCTCGTTTTCTTATTCAATGACACTAAGGGTTATTTTACTTAACATTTAACCTACTAAGATGTGAATATATGTTGGGTGTAACTGGTGATTAGTCACACATACTCACACATGCCTGTAAATGATAAAGTAAAGATATGGGCAAATAGTTACCGACACAAGCGACCCTGCTTAATAAATAAGTTATTCAGAGGACATAATAAACATAAACGCATACAAGCTCAAGTGAAGGTGAAAACGCTAGAATATAACAAACTCATGTTATTATGTTTCAAATGTTAAATGGCGAGAATCCGTTGTCGAATTCATTGATAAAATATGCTAGCGATAACGAAGTAGTCAATCTGACTAATCCGTATTCGGTTAACAACATTTCGATACTCGTTAAATTCTTTTTGAAACTGGATTTCATGATGAATATACATCAACTGAATGACCACCACAAACATCTCAAGCAAACGGAAATTCTGTTTACAGTCAGTAATTGTAAACATTCTTTGCCCTGAAAATTGTTCCGGTGTTATACGTGAGCTTAGATCTTCGATCTTACTGTTGATAAACCTTTCAAACGGATCATGCAATTGCGATATTATTCTCCAGTATCTTATCTAAATTGAAACTGATTGTGTGTCTGCTTGTGTTTCTCCAGATTAAGTTGAATGTCCTGTGTTGAATCTCTATTTATATGACAATAACACATACTTTCAGGAGTCAGATATGGGAACTCTGAAACTGTGGATCCAGTTGCTAATTGCTTTGAGTCTTGAAACATATTACCAAGCATAACTTCGAGTTACTATTCTCATTCGATTTCGGATTGTTGAAGACTGACGCTTGTAGGTCCATTTATTGTCTACTACGTACTACAGCTATTTGCAAGAAACTTTTTCCTGTTTACTCAAATGCTTAAAAATGAGACAGAGTTAACACTTACTTTCGCAGTATTATCGACATCTAGCACACTTGTGTCTCTTGTTGGATAGCCGACCACTCCATATGAATGAGAATGATCAGCTGTTACTAGCAGTAGTGTTTCTCGTTGATCAACAAGTGACAATGCTTTCTCGACAGCTTTTTCGAGCTCCAAAGTTTCAGTTAATGCATATCTGTAATCAGTATGAAATCGAAAAATTAATCTTATCATAAATCCACTTAAAAAGATAACTACATGTGTCGAAAACTTTAATAAACAACATTCCTCCTCGAACTTTAAGTTAAACATTAAGGAATAATCGACATCAGTTTACTTCCCTACTAAAGACCAACAACCTTATGACTGAACCATTAGTTTTAATAGTGGAAATAGTTTCAATTATAATAATAGTTTCTTACTGGGCTCGATTTTCGTGATTCCCATGATCAATCCTACCTCCTTCCACTAACAAAAGAAATCCTTTAGGATTACGAGAAAGTACTTTGATAGCAGCTTCTGTCATTTCTGCTAAACTTGGTTGGTCTTGGTTTTCCAGTTGATAAGCCAAATGACTCGGAGCAAACAAACCTGAAAATCAATGTGTAATATTATATCTGAATGAAATGCCATAAAATGAATGATAGTGTCAGTAACTCAACACACATTGGTCCAATCATCACACAGCACGTGCAATCGATAACACTTCAGGCAGCCTCATTTTAAACATAAACAAAAACAGTTGTTTACTAGTTACTGATTCACAACAACGCTATGCAGCCAAACTCACGAATCATAGAACCTACCCAAAACGTAGTCAACCGAAGACCAGTCGGTTCGTTTAAACTCATCGTTTGTATGTAAGAGAACATGCTTGTGATTCATTTTGATCTGCATAGCTTTCCATTCTTGTAGGAGGTTGCGTGAATCAGAGCGTTTCCCTTTCGTGTTGAAAGTGGTATTGTCTGACGGACCATAGAATTCGGCTGCCCCTCCTCCCATTATGACGTTGACGTGAGAAGCGTTTGTCAGTAGTTGTGCAGCAGCGTCTACACAGTGGAATCCTTGCTTGTTTGATGGTCTGAATAAAAGGAGAAATAAGCGAGCGTGATGATGATGACGATGATGAAGTCAGTCACTTGTGGTAACAGTGAAAATACGGAGATGGAGCTTCAGTGTAGGTAGTCAGAAGATATCAATGTGAAAGTGAATCGAACTACTATAAATTGTTTTGTGTCGAAATTCTAATGAACACCACACTCATTTTACTACAACAGCTACTATAAGTAACTGTGTATGACTGCCAACATAAGTAGCATACACCACAATTAAAGATCAATATATTTGATCTGATTTTCAGTCACACCATCAAACACTAGTATTAAACGATGAGAAGTTAGCGACATCAAAGTTGTGGATAAAGCATATTTTTACTTTTGTTTACTGATGAACCTGGCATGCTAGTGAAACTAGATCTACAAAAGTTTACACATTTTGTCAAAACCAAGATCGGTTGTAATTTCTAGCCCCTGAATGCCCTGGTATGGCCGAGAGTGGGTCCGCCTTCCCCCTCGAAATTATATCACACGGACACGCGTATGCAGCTCCTGCCAGGGAAGTCCTACTCACTGTCTTCTCGTGGCGGGGGTGTCGTTCACGAAAATGAGAGGACGAAAAGCGAATGTCCGGCGCTTTAACCGGATCACAAACCAATGGTGCACATAGGCTCCAGTATTCTGAGGAAACAAATGGCGAATGAACCAATCGTTGGTCACCGGCTATCATGGGACTGCATCTTCTCACGATGCTCCACTGCCTTGTGGATCAGACCTTTAGGTCAAAGGCTCGGGGTGTGGCCCCCTAAGATAACCACCTACTTCGGTCTGGGCACCCAAGCAGTATCACAGCCCACACACAAACAGAAAGAAATGACGATATTTACGGAAAATACTATTCTTGACTCGATTAACAGTCGAACGATTCACATTATAATTATTATTATTTACTACGTCACCTATCCACTCTCATTCCCACTTTGTATGTGTGGTGAATATATATATCTGGCGCCCTCTTGTACCAATATTTATGTGTTCAAATAAATAAATGAAATAAATGAATCTATTCAAACAGTAAGGTGAATAGATTAATTAATGTGGGTAGGCTCTTATATGTATTCGTGAATAAGTTGGCAATTTGTTGATGACACCTTTTTTTATGCTCATATTGCACTGTGTTCGTAAACTAATGCAATTCATGGATATTGAATATATTATTGTGATTATCACCGGTTGATTTATTTATCCCGAATATTATGGAATCAATTGTAACACATTTATACCGTAATCCATCTTGAAATTCTGTATGTAGTTAGATAAACAAGTCGATTTTTAAAGATAATTAATGAATAATTGGTGTTTTATTTCATCCAGATATCACGTGGGTAGAGGCAACTGATCACACAGATGATAAAGCAATCAACATAGATTCCCTTGACAATTTTGAAGAGGACTTATTATAAACATATTCACAAAACCTAAGTTCTTACTCTCTATTTTGAACCAAACATTTTTGCGTAGAGATGACAATGGCACTATCATTTTATTGACCGTAACAGGTGAACGGTGGTTTCAAACCTATCTATTTATGACTGTCGAGCACAAATAACAAAGTCATCGGTGGGAAGAATATAGCTTCTAGATGAATATGAAAATTCACTTCAAATTTATAATTTAAAGCAAATAGTTACTTATATAAATTTCGATAGAACAATGAGAAGACGGAGTTGATCTGAAAAATGTGATGTATTTGCGCTATACATTTCGAACAATCTGGTCACACATATACTTGTCAAGGCATTTTTATATGAAAATTAATAAAGGTCAAACAAATAAAAGTACAATTAAAATAACTAAAGGGAGAGAAAGAATAAGAAATTGTCGTGTTATCCTAGGCCATAAAATGACTTAAGGATTACCAAGGTAAATTCAAGGTTACGACAAATTGTTTTTGTACACATAAGGGGAGTTTAAATTTACGAATAGCCAAGGCTTCAATAAACTTAAGAATTCGACCTTGACTTTTATTTGTTTGACATTTATTAATTTTCACATAAAAATCCCCTGACAAGTATGTGTGATCAGATTGTTCGAAATGTATAGCGCTAATACATCACATTTTTCAGATCAACTCCGTCTTCTCATTGTTCTATCGAAATTTATAATTGCTTTTGCGTGATATGAAACAAATCATTTATGGACACAAACAAAGTGAACTTCATGTTATATAGATACCACTATAGATAATACACTATCATTTTTCCAAGGAAATCTTATTCTCACCAACTTTATATATTTCATTTACAGTATATTGTGAAAAACCGTTTTCTAACATTAATGCTTCTTAGTTTGTCGACCTCAAACAAAATACACAAAACACTAACTGTAAACGGAGTTAATTACGATAAAAACCTCCACACGTAATCTAGGTACTTTATCACATTAAAATTATACATAAACATAAAATCATTGTCTAATATAATTTGCACTTACCCTACTGACTCCCAATATCGATGTAACATATTGGCATATGCTGCAGCTGGTGTTGCATGAGTAACCCTCGTAGTTGTAACTATTCCAGTGGAAAATCCTGCTTTAGAGGCATACATGAGAGAAGATTTCGCTCTTTCCATTTCTTTTAACTCAGTACATTCACAGCATTTCACTGTTCCCGTGATGCCAACAGTATCATGAGGCCCTTTCACACCTGTAAATAATTTAGAATCAGCAGAATATGCAGCAAAAGTTACACATCAAATAACGACAGAAAACTAAATTGCTATGTGTGCGATTTCGCATACATCTCATCATAATAAATCCATTCATCTTTGATATCATAATGATCTGCTCATAGACTAGCATCTGACACTTCCAAATCAAGTTAAATCAACATTCCTTCGACTTATATCACTGAACTATGAAAAATGTAATTGACACTTAACCTTCTGAAGTCTTAATGTGTACACTTCAAAACATGTGCTTTGTTTAAAATGAACTTTGACTCGACTCTTCGACCGATTACAATACATTATTTAGAGTATTCAGTATTACAAAATTTTTCGTCCAGTATATCTTCCATTATTGACAAATACCAACTGGGAAACATTGTAGAAGTAGTATCACTGTCCAGTGGTTATTCGCCCTGATCAGAAACAACAAAATCGATCTATACCACACCTACGTAGATCTGAATAACGTTTCCCATAAAAGGTAATTAATCCGACTTGTAAGTGGAACTAATTATACATTTATCTATTCTCCAGATTTCGCTTATGTTGTACAGAAAAATTACAGAATCAACTTGATAAACGAGACTTTCTACAGAATAGTAAATCAAAAAACATTTCAAGTGCATCTAAATTCATTTGCTTCAAATATACACATTGTTCTATAATCGACGGAACGTTTCGATTAGTATTACACAGGGTGCATAGTGTTGTCTATTAGCGAATTATTCTATCACAGCGATGTTTAAAAGTAACTTCCCGTCACACACAAATTATTCTTTCTTCAATACTTAAAATACTAGGACGCATTGATCTGGTAATATAGTGAATAAAATATGACAATGTAATTACAATAAGGCATGTAGCAGTAGTTGTCTCATTAAAAACATTAGTTCACCTTACGACTTACCTGACATAAAAGCAGTTGCCGCAGAACCTGACTCTGTTGTCAATCTGTCTGAGTTGAATGTACGGACAAGTGATGCAACAGGCCAGTTTTCCCATTCTAGCTGTACATCACCACCTAAAACATCCATCTTCTCCGCTTTCAAATATCTTGCTCCAGTAACAGTGCTCAAGCTCATACCATCACCAATAAATAAGATGATATTTTTTGGTCGTTTGAGTGATGAGTAATATAATGATTGTTCAAATTTATTAAATCTCTCAACTGCCAACTTCTTCCACGTTTCTGGATCTGTTACCTTCAATAATGACGATTTACACGCAATTTTATACTGTGATAGTATGACTGCTATGAAAAATAGCAAGCATTTCGGAACTGTCGATAAGACAGTAGGAAGCATATCTTTGTCTTACGAGGTCTACAAGTTTTATCGTTTGATCTGGTTCGTTTAAATACTGTTTCACAAACCGTAACTTTCTAACATTTTGTCATGCATTGATTTCTCATTGGCTTATTTTTGGATTATCTAACAAATAGGTGTAAATTGTAGACTTCAACCATTCACATAATGCGGATTGCATCCATTATTCTAAACTTTAATGAGTTAGTTTAATTGATGTTGAACTAAACACTATGTTAAATTGTTGATTCTCAGTAATAATTTTATTAATCTACTTATCAGGACTAAGTCAATCGATGTTTTTATGCCCTAAATATTATTATTATTATTATTATTATTATTATTATTATTATTAATGGCTTTATTCAATACTGCTTTTGATGCAAGAGGTTGCTGAAAATAAGGTTAGATGATAGTGAATATTGCAGCACTGAAAGATCATACATGCCTTAACGCGTTTTTATGAACTAATAATTCGTTTGTACTGAATATCTGTCTCACATCAAATTCCAAATACAATACATTCGTTCGTGATCATCTAATACTTATTGTTTAAATTACGTTACTAATGGGATTCTTAGTTTTTACTATAATTCAAATACTTCTTGTTAACACATTGGCGTCGCGATGGAGCCAGTGATTTAACAGTTGGACATTCATTCAACTTCTGAAGCTTTTAAGGATTATTTGGATATGTTGGAAATCTGGAACATGACCAAGAATGATGTGAAGGGTGATAAAATTGTGGCATCTTGCTTTACATTCATTGAAAAAGAAACCTGCAGTTTATAAAAAACCTTGGTATCTCCAGAAGAGCCTTTCTCACTTTTTTATGCAACTCTTAAAAAAATAATATTAAATCACGTAAAGTGCATCAGTTTTGCATGTCGTAAGAGATCACAATTTCTCAAGATAATTCGTCGGAATAACCAAAACGTTAGGGAATTCATCAATAAATTGCAAAAACAAGCTTCCAAATGCAATTTCGGTGATCACCTTCATGTACGGCTGTGGTATCGAATAATTGCAGGAATTAACATACCAGTTCTGAAAAAAGAGCTGTTAAGAATGCCGAAATGTTTCTTCCAATATGCTAGAATGATATCCAGTCGCTGAAGATTACTAATACTTTGCCCAGTCGTCATGATGGAATACAATCTCCGAGTCAATCAAACTTGAGTTTGTTTAATAGTGGTTCCTATTCTCGTGAAAATATAAAAATGATGCGTAAATTCAATTTGAATGTAAGGACACTACTTTTACAAGTATACTGGAGTGATCAGTTTATAGAACTGACTGATGACTCAGAATATTATGTTGACAGATATCAGCTCAAATCTATCCACACTAAGGACAGCGCTAGATATTTTATGCCCAACTGATTAAATAAAATTCAATAGATGATGAATACACGCATTATTTTCAAGAAACGAAGATAAGTTTCCTAAACTTTCTAAGTATTTGACCACTTACTTTTCTTGTATTATATCCACAGAATACATACAAATAAGTGACATATTTTCGTTAGAATATTACAAACAACATAGAAGACTAAATGGTTCCACTCCTAGATAGTCGCTTGCACAATCATCTTTAAAGTTATTTCATCATCATCTTGTTTTTGTCTTTTCCCAAATAAGCTGTGACATCTCATTTCTTGATAGATAATCTCAATGGTTTATTGGTTAATTAGATATTGCCCTCATGTGAAATCGAGGTGAATAAATATTCACAGGACGAAAACTAGTTATGAATACTCCACTGTTTTTGTTTTATATGCTTTCCGCGTTCTTCTTCCAAGATTAAAAATCCTAGTTAGTAAATGAAACGATTTATAAATTAAACATGATCTATTTTACCTCGGTCTGATGTCCTCTTTAGAGATTCTGAGAGCCCCAAGTCTGGGTAGAAGAGGATAGTCGAAAGTGAGATTGACAACTAGATCAGTTAAAAAAGAATCTCATTACAAAAATGTTAACTAGAGAAAGCCATTTAGCTTCTGTACTGAGATCTGAAGAGTCTTCATAGTGAAAGCAGAGATTCTACAAAATCCACAAAGCTAATTAAACATTTGACAACCAGAGCAACAATTAATACAGGCAAATGAAGTGCTTTAAAAGTTTAGGAGACTGTGACGGTCATTTGAATAGCGACGGCCATGAGAAGATGCAAACCCCATGTGCTTGGAATAACTATAACAGCTACAAATGAATCATACTAATGTCATTATGACTGATAGTGGTTCTAATTCACATGGAAGTACCCACAACAAATAAACAACGAAATTAAAACCAGTATACAAAGATGAGTGCAAGCTTCATATATGTTTGTTTTGTAGTAATTTAATCTTAAGGAAATCATGACACTTCACATTACCAAATATTTCAGGTAAAATAAGATTGGTCATATTGAGACTGAAGGTTGCGCTAACACTCATTTCTTTGAATGTTATAGCAAGCCTCTTAATCGAGATCGGGACAATATTGCTGATATTGATAAAGAAAAAATTGTGTATTTGATAACAACGTCGAGAATTCACCAACAAATTCAAAAAATGAGGTTATTTATTTCATAATTTAATTGTAGAAATTAATAGTATCTAATCCAACGTTTCAGAAATAACTATAAAGTCTCATGATTCCAGTACCAGAATTATAAACAACGAAATTTTCATTTAAAGTATTACTGTGTGTACGATTTTTTCATTACTGGATGTTATAATTTGCAACTCGAAGCTAACAATGTTTCACTTATAATTTGTGAATTTCTAGTCAGTGAGAATGAATCACTTATATCTGAACTAAAAAAATTTAAATAAAGTCTGAAAGAATATAGATGCAGAATAATATGAACTCATTGTATTTCGTGGTTTCTTATCAGTTACTTACAACCAAGTATGTGTTAAAATTTTAATTGAAATAAGATATAGTGTGAAACAATTGACATAAGTGAATGAAAAGAATTGGAATGACAAAGATTATCAATAATAATTATATATAGGTCGAAGGTCATTTGGTGTTAGAATAAAAAATATGAGGGGTGGATGATGTAATAATTAAGTAAAGTCCGGAGACAGATAAGACCAATTACGTGATGATTTTAGAGGTAATGAAGAGTTTGCACTAGATTCCTGGAATCGAAAAAACTGGTAAGGTGGGTTGCGTAATAAGTGAACAAGATTTGAAGAGTTTACATAATTCAAGAGAATTGAGTGTAAATGCATGAGTTAAGTGGTGGTTTAAATGTACATAAAATAAGGGAAGAGCAACATAATAAACTAAGCATTAACAAAATAAAACCAATGACCAAAAATTGAATTACCATGGTATTAACAGGTTTATTACTATCGCTTTTTGAATACATAGATCAGCTTTAAGTTTTTTATCGCACTTGCTTCAGCAACTCGAAGAGAAGCAATTTTTCTTTGTCTGCTAGTAGTTTTGAAAGCTTGAGGGATGTCATTTGTGTACCCGGTGTCAAGTAAATGCCGAGCTTTGTATTGTTAAGGGCCCTTGCTCCTTGCAGTCTCAATTTTTTGGAACGTGCTTGTAAATCGAATTTATGGTCACTGATCATAGACATATCTGTTTCAATGTTACAGCAAGAGAATTTTTTATATCTGAACATAGGATAAATAATTGGTAACTGCTAGGATCTATTTATAGTCTATTATCACGTATATTCTTATTGAATAATTATCAAATAACTATGTTATATGTATATTCATATTGCTTTCATTATAAGCTTTCGTTTGACCAAGTGACTACCATTACACGTTTTTTGATTCTGAGGTCATTCCTGGTCTCCTGAAACCACGCTCTAAACTACATGTAGGAGCTTTTAACGTCCGAACACTGTGCCAAATGGAACAACAGGCTTCCTTAGCTAGGACTTCAGAATCTCGAACCATCGATGTGTGCTGCGTCTTCGAAACGCGCATACAGGAGTCGAGTATCTTTACTCACTTGACCTCGCCATATCAAAATAAAGAACCATCTCGATTCACACTTCGTGAATCTAGAAGCCCTGATACTGCTTCCCTTGGCCTCGACGGTGTAAGTATAGCATTGAGTCCTAGGGTAAAACTAGCTCTCTTAGAATGGATCCCAGTAGACAGTCTTTTGTGCGCTGTCCGACTAAACGGAACAATAAGGACTCGGAAATATAGGGACAATCGTCGTTGCCTCTTCGTCATCTTTGCCTACTCTCCCACTGACTGCAGTTCAGATGAGGTGAAAGAAGAATTTTGCAGAAAACTTGCTGACCACATTTAAATTGTTAAGAGCTCTGATGCGACAATAATGGCCGGTGAATTTAATGCTCAAGTAGGTAAACTAAGAGAGAAGGGGAGACACTGGGTGGATCTTATGTGTTCGGGGCTCAAAGAAAAGATAATAGTGACCGTCTGTTACAGCTATGCTCAGATAACCGCCTCTTTCTTGAAAATACTAACTTCCAGCATAATCAAAAACATCTTTTAACATGGTGACCCCCGAATTCGTCCCAACGTTGGACCCGAATAAACCACATCGCTATCAGCCACCGATGGAGAGGCTCGATAGAAAACTATCACTCATTCTGGAGCACATGCTTAGACTCAGATCATATTCCAGTGCGAGCGTGTGTTTGTCTGAGTTTTACTGGACGTAGGAAAGACGCCGCAAGGAAACCTCTTAGGGCCCTACTTAATGGTAGTCAAGCTAAGATTATATTTCATGAACAACTAGAAAAACAATAATGCAGTCATGTATTTGATGCAAACCTCGAAGCAGCGTGGTATAACATCCCAAAATCTGTGGAAACAGCAGTGATATCTGCTAGTACGGTAAATCATAAGGTTAGGGAGAAACACTGGATCGCAGCAGCATCTACTTCATTGATAGATGCTCAAAAATTTATCTCATCTTGCTCTGAACCTGACAAAGAGCAGAGTCAGCTTAATCACAAACTGATAAGAAGCCTACGCAATGATCGCGAACAGTGGCGAGCAGCGAAAGTAAGAGAGATGGAAAATGCAGCGGAATAGGTAACACAAACGACTGTTCTGATTTTTCAAGGAAACAGGTTATACGAACTCAGTTGTTGGTGAAACCATCTCCGAAAATGATGGCCGTGCTATTCACTCTTAATCTGTGAGATTGGATCGATGGGTAGAACACTTTAGAGATCAGTTCAACTGGCATTCAGCCACACTTCGGTTTCCTACGATCTCCAGTCGACCTGGATGACAAGTTGATGTAAGTCCTGCAACGTTTTACGCAGTTGAGAAACCTATAGGAAATCTGAAGCGTGGAAGAGCAGCAGGTCCTGAGGTTGATTGAGATCTTAGGTAGAATCTGGGAACTGGACGTAATCCCATCTGACTGGTCCCAATCACTGATTGTGACAGTCTATAAGAAAGGTCTACAGTCCTCTTCTGAAAATCACAGAGGAATCTGTTTGACTAATAGTGTCTAAAATATTAGCTTCAATAATACTTCCTAACCAAAGCTCGTGAAGAGCAGACTAGAGAAAATCAGGCTTGTATTCAACCTGGACGTGGTTCTATAGACCAGATATTCAAGCTACGTCAGGTCCTAGAACATAGACACACATTCAAATACCTCAAAATATTAGTATTTCTCGACCTAAAGGAGGTGTTTGACTCTGTTGATCATGAGGCTCTGTGGCAGTGTTTTTCATTGAAAGGATTACTAAAGAAGTACATTAACCTTATAAAGGCTCTCTACTCGAACACAATTGACCGAGTGAGAGTTTATAGAGAACTGTCATCAGAATTGATTACATCATGTGATGTTTGTCAGGTTGCACACTCTCTCAATCCTTGTTTGACTATAGTGTTGACGTGCTTTTAGAGATAATATTTTCCTCATATCAATTTCCAGGGATTGAACTTCTACCGGGAGATTCACTTGCTGACTTAGAATATGTCTATTTGGCGAAGACGCTGACAGAATGTAGAGTCTTCTGACCACTCTAAGCAACAATGCAAGCATGTTCGGCATGCGATTGCACCCCCTCAAAATTCAAAATGTTGTTTCAGGATTGGATTGTATCGACATCCGAACTAATGATAGGGGGTGAAGTAATTGAGCGTATCGACTGCTTTACTTACCTTGGAAGTCTCATCAGCCCTTGTGGTCTGATGTGTGATGAAATCTCAGCACGGATACAGATGGCTCGGCTAGCTTTTGCCAACTTCTGTCATTTATGGCGTAGGCGAGATATCCGTCTACCAACCAAAGGACGTGTTTACTGCGCAGCAGTTCGTTCCGTCCTACTTTATGGAAGTGAAACATGGCCGGTAAGAGTAGAGGATATTCTTGAGTTACTAGTATTCGACCATAGGTGTCTTCGAAACACTGCTCGTATATCCTGGGACCATCGAGTAACTCAGTTGCTAGGAAACGGATACTAGGTAAGGATGGCAAATCAATTGATGATGTGGTGAAACTTGATCAGTTGAGATGGCTGTGACACGTGTTACGTATGCCCAACGACCGTCTGCCTCGACGTGCAATGTTCAGTGGTATAGGAGTAGGTTGGAAGAAAGGTAGGGGCGGCCAGACCAGAACATAGCACAAGTCCATTAATTCACTGACAAGCAGACTGAGTCATATTGGTAGGTGCAGACTACCTGGTTGGGGACTGCGAGATGATAGCAACCGATGGTTAGAGACCTTGAATGACATGACTCAAAAGCGTTTGCAATGGCGCAAGTGCATCGACTCTTTGTGTTCTCTTAAATTCTAATCTTCTGAATTCTTCATGTTCTTTTTTTCTTTTTCCAAATTTATTTCACTGGATTATACTCCTTGAATAAAATCTTCAAACCCTAATCTCTCCGATTACTGCTTAAACTCTTACCATCTCTACCACTGTGGGATTTGGATGGACAATTATATCTGAGTGCTAATGTGGTATGACAACTTGAATTGTGTGTAGTTACGAAGTTCTGTGTTGTTGCCGTTTGACTGACGGAATTCGTGATTAAATTACGGGTAACCTATGAGATCTATTAATAAACTAATATTATATATATATATATATATATATATATATATATATATATATATATTCCTTTTGTATAACTGTTCAGCTACTAGATTATGCATATTTATATTTCTCTTATTTTAACCTTCATTTTGACCTATAATTTAATATTAAACAAGTATATAAATAGTATATATGGTACTTTGGCTCTAAGCATACCAGATAAAAGTTGGTATGTGGAGTTAATGGTTAGTGGTGTTCATATTCGATTGCAATTGGATACAGCATCAGATGTTACATTGATCTCTAAACGAACACGGAATCTAATTGGTTGTCCACAAGTACTATCAATTGAGCACATAGTACGGAATGCATTCAGAGATATATTATAGCTTGCTGGAATAATAAAATGCTCTGTTGAATTCCAAGATCACTACCTTAAAGTAAAATGTTATTTAACGAACAGGCATGATTTAGACCTTATTGGTATAGATTGGGTAGATAAACTAAATCTATGGAATGTACCATTGAGTGAAACATATACGATGAAAAGTGCGAATAGTCCCAGAGATCCTCTCATAGTTCATGTAACTAAGATAGCTATAACGATCAAAGATCTTTTGCAGAAACATAAAAACGTGTTCCAGAATAAGTTGGGATGCTGCACAATTGGGAAGGTAAAATTATACATACGATAGGATGCGAAACTAGTTTTCTTCCGAATTGTCAAGTTCCATATGCAGCTATTGACACTTTTCTCATAACTCTAAAGTAATACATCCACGTGCCTGTACTAAATACACAATAACTGTCTGAGAAGCTAAGTGAAAACTTGTTTCCCAATAAAATGTTATGCATGAGTAGTAAGTATTGTGAATCAAATGTAAATAATCTATGAGATTAAAGGAAACAAGCTATGTCTTGGGTCTGTAGCATTTCTTTAACATATATGGATAATCGAAATAAATTTATTACGAACATTATAGTTGTTACTGATCAAATATTGTCATCTACTTCTTTTATTGTCTACATAATATTATTTACTGCTAACTATCACATTTTGAAAATCCCTTGTTATCTGAATAGATAAACATAAAAAGCAACAATTCTTACGTTTGTTTAACCAAGAACTAATTTGAAATAAATGGCATGCCAGTCAATTGTATCTTGGTGTTTGTTAAAAATTTGTTTCACCTCACTAAAGTCTTGAATACGGGTCTCGGATAGACAACAGATATTGATGTTGATACTTTCTAAAGGCACGGCGAACCCTATCCGTTGTCCGGTTTGCAATAGTGTGTGGACGTTGAAAGAGGCCAGGTTGAATGCGTAGTTTCAGGAAGACTGGTTCAATAATCGTAGTTCGTGTCAGCATTCAATTTTCGACCAATCAGTGACTTCAGATCGTTTAGATAGGAAAGAATTTCACATATAGGCAAGTCGCTGCATAAGTTGAGAAATAAAATGCGCAACTTGAGGATAAAAGGAAGGAGATAAGTGACGTGTTGTAAAAGAAATAAATATGAATGTTATCAAATGACTGTGAATATGATTTTCCATAATAAGAGTTGAAGCAAGAATAATTTTCCCAGTAGCAGTTATTATTTGATTTGTGTGGGACATGGAGTACTGTCCGGGTGCCCAAACTGAGCAGGTAGTTTTCAAAGATGGCTACACCTTGGGCCTTTGACCTAAAGGTCTAATCCACATGTTATCCTCTGTTCTTCGTGAACAACGCCATAGTGACGAGAAGGCAGTGAGCGGGACCGCCAAGAGCTACTCATTTATTTGATGTCTACCTCCGATTCCCGGAGCAGTGTGTTCTTCCGTATGCTTCTTTTCCTTCTGCAATCAGCATTCCAGTTTACGGTAGTTCAGTGACTTCCGCAGTCTGTGTCATCCCCACCTCCGGAGTCTTCTTAGTTTCCCCTTTATCTGAGAGCTTATTTGTTCTCTGTCAATGTAGGTTGTTGCTGATAGTATCCGGCCAATTAATATCGAGCATCTTGCATAGACAATGTTTTTGAATACACTTGTTGAGATCTTCTTTCTTTGGTATTCTGATAAGGTATTCATTTTGCTAGTCTGATGGTTTATGTACTTTCTCAAGTATCCTTCTAAAAGGAATGTGCAGCATATTTACACGTACCTCTGTGTCCCATTTCAGTGGTTCGGCCAGATCGTTATCTGGTCCTACTACATTTCCACACTTCATATGTCTGATTACAATGTTGTTTTGTTCGGTCATTGATGTGGCCACATCCATTGGAAGGTCTGTCTACTGTTTCGATGGCAGATGGGTTCTGTGTACTGATCTACGCAAGGGTTGCTCAAACTGTTTTACCTAGTCGTTCCGCTGTTCGTGATTGTTTTACACCCTTCGTTCCTTTGTTTTGCTCTAGTTAACAATATTTCCCTAGCTGTTTCTTTGTTGTGTCACATAGTTGTCACACAAATCCTTCTGTTGAATCTTTTTCTGTTGTCATTACTAGGTCTTCCACATATTTCTGCTTGTCAGTTAATGACCCTCTTTACTTCCTTGTTTGCTTCTGCATATTCAACTCGTGCCTTGACTTTATCTGCTCTCGTTTGGCTGTTGTTAATTGCTGTCTTATTATTATTCCTTCCTCGAATCTTGTCCAGGGTTTCGATAGAGATCCATTCCTTATGATGATGATTGTTGCGGTCAAAAACGTCCTGACACGTTGAGTTTAGTGCTTGTTCGATCGCCTTCCAATTATTCTCTGTGTTAGTTTCTTCGCTGAGTAGATCGCATAAGGCTTGAAACATTATTATTATTCACAAACATCTTATGGGTATATAAGTGTTGTGAAGAAACCATTCCGGGTTTCTTCAAAAATGCAATAATACACAAGTTTCAATAATGTTAGCATTATATTTACCATATTTGAAAAGAGAGTAATAATAATAACTCAGGTTATTTGTGATTGAGAAGAATATTGAATTGAATTTAAAGAAGAAAAGGAAGAAAATAAGGGAAAAGAAATAAAGGAGACGTGAAATACACAGATAGTTTAATATGCGTGTTTATAAACACAAAACTAGAATAAATGACTATGTACGTATCGTCTAATTAGTAACAAAAATAAAACAAAATAATCAGGGAAAAATAACTTATTACTGCAGCAAATTATGGTGCTAGAATAAATGTTTGTGCAGTCATAGTTCGGAGTGATGCTATGAAAGTCACAATTAATTGCAAAGGATAATCAAATATCATTTTCTATGTGTTATAAATATGTGGTGAAGACAAAATGAATGTGAAAAGTTAATTTATTTAAGTGTAGCACTAGCTAATTTGTTTTTAGTTATATACTTTGGAGTTTTAGGAATAGAAGAGATGAAAAGAATATCTTATGTGTCGAGGGACCAATAATGATATTAATAACAGTAATAATTATCAATACGAACATAAGCAGACTTTATATATTAAGATAAATAAAAAGAATATAAAATAGACATTGAAAGCTTTAAAGGTTACACTTTGCTTTTCAGTCAGTTAGATAGATGACGAGCCTTGTTTGTATAAATCATTATCGAATATATTGATATTCAATAGGTGACATAATTCACTTTCGGAAAGAAAATCATCAAGGAGACTTCTGAACTGGGTTGTAGTTTCATTGAAACGGAGGTTCACTGGCAGTCTGTTCCACATGGTTGAGTAGCGAATAACGAAAAAATTCTGGCGTAAGTTTGTGTACGTTCTTGGAATTGCTAGAATACATTCCATATTGCGTAGACTAACAGCAGGTCTAGATGAGCTACAGGCGGGGTAAGCAGACCACAACTACCCTGAAAATGTCCCATGACGATGGACCTGACGGGATTCTTTCATCAATGTGGTTCCATCCTACGTCTGCAGCGTTTTCTGGTCCATACACCTACGAACGCAATCCTCAGATCCTGGGTACAATCCACTCTGGTGTCGTGCGCTAACTCGAGCAACAAAAACAGCACGTTTCTCCTGGTACTGCTCTACGTAAAGACCTTCGATGGCAACTCGAGGATCGACGATCGCTTCCTGTTCTGCTAACCCTTTCGTCCTACAATCGCACGTTTGCCGATCAGTGCCACAAACGAAAACGGTACGTATCGAAAATGTAAACCCTTTCTAGTGGGATCTCCTGCAGTGACCTACTTTTATCAAGAGAACGCGATTGGTGTAATGGAAACAATTATTATTATAACCAATTGTACCAGGGATTGTTTAACTGTACCAAAATCATACATTCTTCCGTTGTTCGTGACCTTGCATGAATTCGGTTACGCTCAGTAACCACACTTGTAACCTGGAACGATCTCGGTATTCTTTCGATACCATGAGATCTAAAACAAATACACCTCGACTACAGCCATCAACCGCCTTCTGATATTTGGCCTGCGTGGGATCTTATCGGTTAACCGGCACATAGTCTTAGCTGTAGGGGTGATCATAGCCAACTACGACTCGACGCCACACAAAAAATGTTATTCAAAACACTGTCAAATATGGTACAAAACCCTCAGGTATTCATGGTTTTTAGTAGAAGCGAAAAGCAAACTATCACCATCGAAACTTTTTTCATTTATTTTATTTTGTTTTCTTTCTACTGATTTTGATATGTGAAGTCTGTTTATGTTTAAATTTATGATGATTAATATCACGATTGATACCCTGACACATTAGATATTCTATTCGTCCCTTCTTTTCCTTCTAAACACATTTGACTCCTAAACATCCAAAGTCCATAACTAAAAACAAATTACCTAGTGTTACACTTAAATAAATTAACTTCTCACATTCATTTTATCTTCACCACATATTTATAACACATAGAAATTGATATTTGATTATCCTCTGCAATTAATTGAGACGTTCATAACACCACTTCAAATCAATACTGCACAAGCACTTATTCAGCTGTCAAATCATACTGCAATAATAAGTTGTTTTCTTATTTATTTTTAATCTTCTTTTGTTATTCATTTGGCGATACATACAAAGCCGTGTATTTTTGTTCTGTGTTCACAAACATGCTTAATAAACTACTTACTTATTATGCGTGATGATAGAAGTTTCCGAAATGACATTAGCAGACATTGAAAGTTGTTTATACACTTTAACCAAGTCGACTTTTGCAAAAACAGTCATACCTTTCATGGTGAGAGTACACACTCGTGATCTGATGTTGATTGTTGACCGAGTGTCTTCAACTAGGTGTGTTGAGTAAAATTTATGAAGTCAGGATCAATGCCGAAGACTCACAGAACTGTTTATTTAGATAATTCAACCACCATTTCAGAGATAAGGCATGTTCATTATCTTGTTTCAACAAATGTTAATGGAAACCAATTTGTTGGTATATTGATCAGACCATATGTGATTCTTGAAGGACCTAGTTTATATACGTCAATAACTAACAATTTACGTCCTATGCTTTTTTTCACATACTAAATTTTATCGATGTCTTTAATTCTGATTTGATTTTGATAGAGCAAATCAGTAATATTCAAAAACAAATCAATTTACAAGAGATTTGCTTGTATCAAAAACTTGGACTTAATACAGACTTGTAGTATATTTCTACAAATTCATCAAAATATGATTATTGACAACAACTAATATTATAAAAAATAGTAACTCTTCATTTAATTAACTACTGATATATTTTTCACCAACAACAACATTAATAAACAATAGGTTCACAATCTCCATAATTTGGAGAAATCCTGGGGAAGGTTTGAAAAATTTCGTGATTTTCTCCGAAAATATTTGAAAATTCGTAGTTTTTTTCCAAAGTCCAAGGGAATTTAGAGGAAAGATACAGATCAATGGGTACGTTGGTATTTTAACAAAGTGAAAATTCCTGAGAAAAAAACTCCAAAATCGGTGTCGCACAGTTGCGTGAAGAAGAATTTATTATTAACAGTACTGTTTAAACTTATTTGTACATAATCAAAATAAATTATATTGTTTTTGAATGATAATCAATTTCTTTACACATTCCAGTACCAACAATTTGACCTTGTTTTATGTCATATGAGCACAAGACAAGGAAGCGTTTGTTACACACCACTGATTTGTGATTATTCCTCATTTTGTGAAACACTATATTTGTATCTTGACATTTAGTTGCTACTTTGCGTTGTATTGAGATATATCATCCATCTTGTAATCTGATGTGAGCTACTTATATTGATATAAGTAGTATATAACGTGCGTCAAAAGAACGTAAGGTCTGGCAGCAGAAGATGGCGAAGATCAGAAAAGGTAGAGCGAGAACATAATGGAATTCGTAAGAAAACCTATGAACAATGGAATGGGAGACGATCGATTGGTGTTTGCAACAGAAACAGTCTGGTTCGATTTGATGCATGAATATTTTGCAAATTGACGATTTACTATATGGTATTCGGATTTTATTGAGATAGTTTGTAATTGTTATGCTTAATACATCCGTTTGTCCCCACCCGTGTTCTTGTTCACTACAGTAATATGCAATCGTCTCTGCTTTTGTTCATGAGGAATTCTCATTGTTGCGCTTTCAAATGTATTAGTCATTAGCCCATCCAGTATGTTAGAAGTATCTGCTCTCGTTTTCACGTCTGGCCAATTAATTATAAATTACAAAAGTAAGTGAATGGACACTAGCCTAGAAAGGAATAAATTAAGTTTTGCGAGGATCAAGAAATATTACAATTTCATAACATCACACAAAAACTAGCATTTCGATAATTCAATAAATTTTCTGAATTATAGTGATAAGAAGTACTGCGTCAACTATCTGTAGTGACTCACTTTTATCAAGAGAACACGACTGGTTTAATAAAAACAATTAATATTATAACCAAATGTACCAGTGTTTGTTTTAATGTGCTTCTGTTTGACTGTGCTTATTACAGCTATATTGCGCTTTCATTCTTATTCACACACTTTTATTGTAACTTCGCGCGAATTCGGTTACCTTCTGTAACCAAGCTTGTATCCTGGCACGATCTCGGTATCCTTCCGATGTCACGAGATCGCCAGCAAATAAACATCGACTTGGTCCATTAATTGCCTTCTGATATTCGGCTTCTTAGGGTTATTATGAAGTCATTTCGAACGAGCTTCTTGGTAGCGGTGTTCATAGACAATCTCGACTCGACACCGCGCTACAATTGGTGATTACAAAGTTTGGAACAAGCCACAACCTCTGGTCAAACCTTCCAAAGAATCCAATTTGGTGAGTCCATTGTTTATCTGTGGTGTTTGAACGAACTAATGATACTATTGTACTTGTTGATTGTACGATTTCGAATTCCAAATACAGTACATTCGGTTGTGCCTGTGTCTTCTTAATTCAATTGCGTTATTTCTGGGACTCTTAGTTATAGCTATAATTCCAATAATTCGAAACATTACACTGGCGTCGTGATGGAATCTGCAATGGAAAAATTGGACATTCATTCAACTTCGGAAACATTTGAGGATTATTTGGAAAGGTTTGAAATCTGGAGCATGACTAAGAAAGATGTCAAAGGTGATAAAATTGTGGCACATTTCCTGACATTCATTGGGAGAGAAGCTTACAGCTTATTAAAAACTTTGGCATATCCGGAAAAACCTATCTCACTTCCTTATGCAACTCTTAAAGAGCTATTATTAAATCATGTAAAATGCACCAGTTTCGAATGCCGTGAAAGGGCAAAATTTCATAAGATGGTTCGTCAAAATGATCAAAAAGTTCGGGAATTCATCCTCGAATTGCAGAAACAAGCTGCCAAGTGTAATTTCGGTGATCAACTTCATGTACAACTTAGAGATCGATTAATTACAGGAATCAACATACCGAGTTTGGAAAGAGAGCTGTTAAGAATGCCGAAATCTTCCTTTCAAGATGCTAGAATTGCATGTATTAACTATGAAGCAGTAAATGTACTTGATATCTAGTCAATGAAGATTTCTAATACTTTGCTTAGTTGTCATGATGAACTACAATCTCAAGGTCAATCGAACTTGCGTTCATTTAACGGTGAATCCTATTCTCGTGTAATTATGAAAGGTGTTTCAACAAGGAATTACAAAGCGAATCACAGAGGTGCGATGAAGTTTGGTAAATGTTTATCATGTGGAAAGTTTCATCCTCGTAATTCATGTGCATTTCGTAATGCTAAATGTTTTAAATGTGGTAAGATAGGACACATTCAGTCAGTATGCAAAGCTACTGTCCATTTTGCTTCAAGTAGTACTAAATCTTGTCATTTAAATTTCAATAATTCGGATGTTTCTAGCGATCATTTATCTTTGTCTACTATTTCGAAAGTTAATGCTCATATACATCGCTTGGTTCATTTCATGACTTTATTGTGGACACAGGCAGTATAGAGTCCATTATTGCATTCAAGAACTTGAAATTCTTAGATCCTAACGTTGTAGTACGACCCACTGAAGTATCAATATTGGGGGTTACTGGACACAGACTGCCCATACGAGGATGCTGTGAATTGCTAATAAGAGATGATAATTCTTCATACATACCTTGTGAATTTTTAGTTAGCAAAACAGGACTGTCAATATTAGGTTTAAAGAATTTGAAAAGGCTTAAAGTGGAGTTGTCCTCCCTAGATTCTAAGGAGAATTCTGATACTTTACTTAAAGATTTGATAGCTAGGTGTGCTAAGTGCAGTGGAGGTTTGAAAATTCAGCCTGTAAAACTTCAAGTACAGGGTGATCCAGTTTTTCTTAAAAGACGAATAATTCCTTATGGTCTTCGAGAAGCAGTACATAAGAAATTAAACGATTTGTGTGCGAAAGGCATAATTGAACCAATTCAGTCTTCAGCATGGGGTACTCCTATCGTTACGCCACTGAAGTCGGACGGCAAGACCCCTAGAATTTGTGGTGACTATAGATTAACTCTGAATTCCCGTTTGTTGAAGCAAACGTGCACGACGGTGGAGGCTGAAGATATTCTAAATTGACTTCATGGTTCTAAAGTGTTCTCGAAAGTTGACCTAAAAGATGCATATCTTCAAATTCCTTTAGATCAATCTTCATCTATTTTGACGACAATTAACACTCCGTTTGGTCTGTTCAAATGCAATTTTCTTCCATTTGGTCTAAGTTGTTCTCCAGCCATATTTCAGGAAGTTATGAATAAAGTAGTTAGTGATCTTGAAGGTGTTGAAGTTTATCAAGATGATCTCATTGTTCATGGTTCTAATAAGGTAGTTCATGACCAGAGACTTATTGCTTTATTGCGTCGTTTAATTGAGAAGAATATTACAGTGAATCCAAATAAGTGTTCGTTTTGTGTATCTAGTTTTGAATGCCTTGGATATCTAGTTGATGGTAATGGTTTTAGACCAGATATGAAACGACTAGCTCCGCTGACAAATGCCCCGTCTCCAAAAAATCTTACGGAATTACGTTCACTGGTGGGTGCTCTTCAATACTATTCCCGTTTTATTCCTAATTTTTCTTGTCGTGCAAATTGTTTATTTGATATTTTGACATCCAATTCATTCAAATGGAGTGATGAACTAGAGTCATGCTTACGTAATCTACTAAAGGTTCTTCAAAGTGATGCTGTTCTTCGAACGTACTCCCCTAGTGTACATTCTGTGCTTATTACTGATGCATCAACTGTGGGAATTGGTGGAGTTTTGGAACAGAAAGGTAGACCAGTTATTTGTGTTTCACGCAAATTCACTGTTACTGAACAAGGTTATTCACAGACTCAGCGAGAAGCATTAGCTGTGTTTTGGGCTGTTAAAAGACTTCATAAATATTTATTCGGAAAGAAATTCACTATTGTTACTGATCATGAAGCTTTAAAGTTTATTTATCATCCTGAAAAATCCTTAGCACGTTCCTCAGCTGCTATGGTTCAACGATGGAGTATTGCTTTGAGTGCATATAACTATACGGTTCAGCACAGAAGTGCCAAACAAATTCAACATGTTGACCACATTTCTCGACAGTCATTACAAGATAAACCTATTAATACTTCGGATTGTTTGTTAGTGCAACCTTTACCAGTGAGACGTCCAGATTTCATTAGAAAAACTCGTAGATACTTTGGATGTATACTCAGTGCTATACGGAAAGGTTGGAATTCTAATATGAAACGTAGATTTCGTGTCTATTTTTCAAAGAAGGATGAGCTATCTACTACTCCTGATGGTATTCTGTGTTTAAATGATCGTGTTGTCATTCCTCCTTCATTGCGTAAATCTGTTCTTGAAGATCTTCATAGTGGTCATTTAGGTGTTGAGAAAATGAAGTCCTTGGCAAGGCTCACATGTTGGTGGCCAGAGATAAATGCAGATATATGTCGTACAGCGAACAATTGTGAGAAATGTCATCAAATGAAAAGTCATCCTTCGAAGTGGACGCCATGGCCAGTATCGTCTGAGGCCTGGCAGAGAATTCATGCTGACTATTTTGGTCCGTTTCTTGGTAAATACTATGCACTAGTAGTTATTGATTCTTTTTCAAAATGGCCTGAAGTTTTTTTACAACTTCACCTAATTCTGACTTCACAATCCAAGCATTAAGAAAGGTGTTTAGTCGAGAAGGGGTTCCTATGGTGTTAGTGACTGATAATGGTTCTCACTTTGCTGCAGATGCGGTCACTAACTGGTTGAACGGTATAGGGTGCAAACATCTGTTTACTGCTCCCAGACATCCGTGTTCTAATGGTCAGGCAGAGAATTTTGTCAGGACATTAAAGACTGCTATTGATTCTATAGCCGCCTCAACATTTAATGAGCTGGAGAGGGGAGTAGATACCTTTCTATTGCAATATAGAAATGCCAGACATTCGGTGACGAAGGAGACTCCAGCGAAGCTATTGAAAGGAAGAATTCTTCGGTCGAATATGAGATGTTTGGAGTCTGCAGAAGTTACATACTATCGGGGAAATGATCTTCGACCATCTACGGGTATTGTTCTGAAGAATGTCGGAAAATCGATGGTGCGAATTCTAGACATCAATGATTTAAGTACACACAGTCGACATGTTGATCAAATACAATTTCAGGAACCAGGTGAGTCTGTTCCAATTTCCGTTGTTAATTCTAATACTAATGAGCGAATTCTAGATAATACAGAATCCTTTTCGAATATAATGGCAGACAGACCCAGGATGAATTTGAAAAGAAGACGTACGATTGATTACAAACACCTAGACTCCAACTTAAGCTGTGGCGGATGTGGTGTTTGAACGAACTAATGATACTATTGTACTTGTTGATTGTACGATTTCGAATTCCAAATACAGTACATTCGGTTGTGCCTGTGTCTTCTTAATTCAATTGCGTTATTTCTGGGACTCTTAGTTAGTGCTATAATTCCAATAATTCGAAACATTATATTATCTATCCACGTCTGTCATATATTTTCATATTATCTTTTAATATATAGTATACTCGACATGATGGATAACGATAAGAATAGTATTAATATAATAGACTCCCACTTAATTGTACCGAATCCTTGTCACTTTCTATTCGCGTGACGGTAAATCCCACGCTTTATTCGAGAAATTTTACCCTATTAACGATTCTCCTCGCTGACCCTGCTGCTTGGTACGGAATGCATACGCCTACGCATATCCGTCTACCACCCAGCACAAAATGGTTAAGTTGAACGGTTTCACTGACAACTTAAAAGTACTCTACGAGCACACAAAAACGGCAACTGGCACGAAACCTTACCGCTCGTTCTTTTAGGGGTCAGAACGAGCTTAAAAGCAGATATCCAATGTTCCGCCGCTGAACTTGTATACGGCACGACATTGCGTCTGCCCGGAGAATTCTTTACACCACGGAGCAGACCTTATTTCGGTAAATCAGACTACGTCCATCGACTGTCTGCATTTATGCGAACGCTGTCTCCGGTATCAACTCGAATACAACATCGACAGGTCGCTCTTCCTTTGAGAGTTATCTACCTGTAGACATGTTTTCATACGAGTAGATTCGGTACGCAAACCTTGGCAACAACCTTACGAAGGCTCTTTTCACGTGATCGCTCGTCACGAAAAGACCTTCAAGGTTGATCGATATGGACGCGTCGAGATCGTCAGCATTGATCGTCTCAAATCAGCACACGTCGATGACAGTGCCCTATCTGATAACTTGAGATTAAATGCTAGACCTATCAAACCTAGCGGGATCCTTAAATCTTTTTCAGATCCCACGCTAGATACATCCAAGCCCTCATTCTCACGTCCCGGCCAACAGCACGCGTCATCTGCACTATCTACAGACGAGACGACAGTCTCACATCCAGATCAGCAGACCACGCCGCCTCTGATCTCGGATGAGATTGCAGGCTCATGAAATACGAGCGAGACTACCGTCTCACGTTCAGGTCGCCGAGCACGGTTGCCCGTACGCTTCCGCGACTAATCGCACAGTGAACAACCGATACTGTGTAGGATTATTCCTATACTACACGCATGCTACACTCTTCTCTTTTTTGATTTTCTTTTTGTTTCCTGAGCCCACGCCTTCGACCATCTCCGTTTGGTTCCGTCGACTTCAGTCGACTTTGGCTAAAGCTGGCCTGATCACCCACGCTCTTGTCAACGCACTCAGTCGATATTTTCGTTTCGAATGTTTGGCATACGCTTGGTCTCGAACTTAGACGTTACGGTCGCTTCTGGTCTGTTGGCTCAACGTGGTTTCGTCCTACGTCTGCAACGTTTCTGGTCCGCATTCCCTACGAACGCAATCTTCAGATTCTGGATACAAACCACTCGTGTAGCATGCCAACTCAAGCAAAAAGTACAGCACATCGCTCCTGGTACCGTTCTCTGAAAATGACCTTCGTTGGCGACTCGATGATCAACGATCGCTTTCCTGTTCGCCAACCCGTTCGTCCTATGATCGCTCGTCAGCCGATCAGTCCCACGATTTAAACCGCTATTTATCGAAAGTGCAAACCCTTTCTATCGGGGGGCTCCTGTAGTGACTCACTTTTATCAAGAGAACACGACTGGTCTAATAAAAACAATTATTATTATAACCAAATGTACCAGTGTTTGTTTTAATGTGCTTTTGTTTGACTGTGCTAACGACAGCTATATTGTGCTTTCATTCTTATTCACACACTTTGATTGTAACTTCGCGCGAATTCGGTTAACTTCTGTAACCAAGCTTGTATCCTGGCACGATCTCGGTATCCTTTCGATGCCACGAGATCGCCAGCAAATAAACATCGACTTGGTCCATTAATTGCCTTCTGATATTTGGCTTCTTAGGGTTTTTATGAAGTCATTTCGAACGAGCTTCTTGGTAGCGGTGTTCATAGTCAATCTCGACTCGACACCATGCTACATATCCATGGATACAGTTTGGTACTCAGTGTTCCACTGATTGTAACCATACTTTATTGTGCATAAGTGCCATCTGTGTAAATCCGGCTAAACCTTGAAGTTCATTGACAATTTACAAAGTTGTTCAAGTCAGTCCATACTTCAATCTTATTGTATGTATGAGTGTAAAACAATTATGCTCATAAATTAGGCCTCTTGGTAGCTATCTAGTTGAAATGCAATGCAATATTCATAATACTTGCAACCAGAAATAGAGTAGTTGGCTTCTTTCTCGATTGTCAATCAGTATAATCCAACATGTTACTCACCACTCCATTAATAAAATAATCTTTAACAAATACATGACTACAGATAATTTTGACGTTATCCAAGTTCCGAAGTAATTCAAGAAATTGGTGTTTAGTGATTGTTTAACGAACTGTTCGACTTTCATTATGACAGATTCTTATATAAATATGAATATCAAAAACAGCTAAACAGAATATGAACTGCATATGAATGACAAACTCATTCACAAAATACATATTTGTATATCCATAAATCATTTAATGAATCTTTATCTAATCTAACCTGATAAATATTACAAATAACAAATATGCTTACATGAAATACATGAAATTAATAATTTGAACAAAATATCACAAAAT
This sequence comes from Schistosoma margrebowiei, assembly GCA_944470205.2. NCBI lineage: Eukaryota > Metazoa > Platyhelminthes > Trematoda > Strigeidida > Schistosomatidae > Schistosoma > Schistosoma margrebowiei. The sequence continues at coordinate 32,471,307 of OX104025.1, forward strand.
ATTCACTAATGTATGAAAGTGTACAAAATAACACTGAGAAATAGTAAATAATAAAAGTTGTTCAGATGAAGTCCTCTCAGTTGAGATCCATTGTTTCCTTCGTCACAATGTGACTGATTCGTGTATGGTCCGATACAAAGCGAGTACATGGTTGCATGTGCAATAAATGTGTTATCCAATGAAGAATGAAATAGTTCACTGTAAGGCCCATTAGCATAAATCGGTACATCCTCAGCACTGTGTGTAGAAAAGTTAAGTCTCACTAATGATTCTGCGGTATAGGTGCTTGCAAATCTGTCTTCTGTTGCCGGATCCGATCGAGGTGCATCCAATATACCTCTTGGTCCATTGAAATAGGAAGATATGAGATAGGATTTATTATCATTTCCCTGTAACACAAAACAAAACAATGTTAGATAATTTCAACCCACTGAGTGTATCAATGTTTTGCATATGGTCTACTTTAATTGTATATCACACACCATTTGAATCCGTAATAATATTATTGATGACAGAGACGTGTAAGTTGGGATATTTTGAAAAGTAACTAGGTTGTTCTAAATGACTATAATTTTCCTCAAAATATTTCAACATTTTGATTTCCCAATATAAAGAAGAGTAGATATTCAGTGATTATATTAAATATTTCGAAGAAACGTTACTGTGTAATACAGGGGAAATACCATTAATTTCTTCGAGACATCAGAAAATCTACTTTATACTTTTCGAATATAAACCCATTTACAAAGACAAGTGAAAGTCAAGGTGATTGTGACCTCTAATCACCAGCTGACCAGAACTCATATTTCGCACGTAAACATACAGTATAAATTATAGTCAACACCATAATTGGTGAATTACCATCATATTAATGACATTTAGTTGATAAACAGTTATTTGTGAAAACACATATTTACGTCAATTTTCCGTTGGATACATTCAATGAGGTCATTTTCAGTTACAAATTAATGATTTCGAAATCGAGCACTCCAAGACAAATTTATCATGCCATTATGCATAGCATATCCATTTATTGTCTCCAATTTTAACTCTCATCAAAATTTAATCAAATTTCATCAAATACACGATGCCGATACGAACAAGGGTGAATTCGAACAATATTATTATTATTATTATTATTATTATTATTATTAATCATGTAAAGAAGAAGAATTCCAAATACACATGAGCGATTAGAAATTATGATACTCAGATATATAAGTATGCAAGTACGTCATCGCGCACTTTGAGTAAATAACATTTAATCTACTAAGATGTCAATATAAGTTGGTTATAACTGGTGATTAGTCACACATACTCACACATGCCTGTAAATAATAAAGTCAAGATATAGGCAAATAGTTACCGACACAAGCGACCCTGCTTAATAAATAAGTTATTCAGAGGACATAATAAACATAAACGCATACAAGCTCAAGTGAAGGTGAAATCGCTAGGATATAACAAACTCATGTTATTATGTTTCAAATGTTAAATGGCGAGAATCCATTGTCGAATCCATTGATAATATATGCTAGCGATAACGAAGTAGTCAATCTTTTATTTGCCTTGCGAATATCTGACTAATCCTTTTTCGGTTAACAACATTTCGATACTCGTTAAATCCATTTTGAAACTGGATTTCATGATGAATATACATCAACTGAATGACCATCACAAACATCTCAAGCAAACGGAAACTCTGTTTACAGTCAGTAATTGTAAACATTCTTTGCCCTGAAAATTGTTCCGGTGTTATACGTGAGTTTAGATCTTCGATCTTACTGTTGAAAAACCTTTCAAATGGATTCCAAACAACCAACCATCATACAACTTCGATATTATTTTCAAGTATCTTAACTAAATTGAGACTGTTTGTTGAATGTTGACATTATGTACTAGCTAAATAAAATTTATCATCATTGTCGCCAATCTAACTATCTCGATCCATCCCTCTTACTCCTATTAAAATGATATCTGAAGCTAATTATTGATCTTCGCGTTTCACCAATTCATTTTAATCATAAATCTCTTTGTAATGTAAACATACATTTGTCACAATCGGTTCACACTTCGATCTGTGAAATTTTCATAAATTAAAATAGTTTTCTAATGAGCCATAATCGAACATGTGATTTTACTATTGAATCTAATTTCTGAGTAGACAATTTGCAGTACTGATTTGCTTAGTATACCAGTACTGATGACAGAAAAATAAAAAATGTGTTGGTCACATTGATTGTCAATTATATGTTAAATCATATTTTATTAAGTAGCACACATGTGTTTTTTAGTTGTATATATATCCAAAATCAGTACATGAGATGCAAAATAAACCAATCACATCAAGTGGGCCCTTATAAGTAACACAATACATCACAATCGTATCATAGTTCGATATCGTTATTTATTAACTGTAATAGATTCTTGTTTACAGGTATAAGTAAGAAGCGATTCCAACACAATAATCAGGGGGGACTAGTCATAGCAAATTAACGACGAGATATAACAATTGCCGATGAGAATTTTAGAATAAGAAAACTATAAAAATTGCTGACGGAGTTATTTTACAAGTCTCAGTTTCCAGTTACAACTCAGTCGATGACTCATTAGTTCCTAATGAAGTCCTTCATAAATTTGAGAAAACTATTTCAAATCAATCAACTGAATTCAGTAGCCAACTTTTTTTGGAATTGAGATATTTTACTAAGCGTCAATTCCATTTACTACATGTAATCTATACTCTCTCCATTTCGGATTGTTGAATTTTGATACTGAGATGTCTTATTGTCAATTGTTACGTACAACAACTATTTTTAATTAAAATAATCTATTCTGTTACCGCATAAAATAAAGAGAATTCTCTTCAAAATCATATACTTTAGCCGTACCTTCGTATTTACAGTTGTATGGTAAATATGTGGCTATAGAAGGATAGAAGAAATTGCATTATAAAGCGATTCGATACCCTAGTTATCAAGTGATGTTACATAATGATCAGGGGGTTAAGGAAGAATATAAGGATGAAAATAATTGACAGGTCAGAAAGATGTAATACAATTGTCCATTTATATTCTTCTCTAACCTCCTGATCATTACGCAACCTCATTGGATAACTAGTCTTGAATCTCTTGTACTTCTACATTCATATATTTACCATAAAACTATAAATACGAAGGTACAGCTGAAGTAAATGATTTTGTCGAAAAGCTATTTTTAAAATGATTTGTATCGGTAAGAAACTGTTTCCCGTTTACACAAATGCTTAAAAATCAAACGGGGTTAACACTTACTTTTGCAGTGTTATCAACATCTAGCACACTTGTGTCCCTTGTCGGATAGCCGACCACTCCATAAACGTGAGAATGGTCAGCTGTTACTACTAGTAATGTTTCTTGTTGATTAACAAGTGACAATGCTTTCTCGACGGCTTTTTCGAACTCCAAAGTTTCAGTTAACGCATATCTTTGATCAACATGAAAATAAGAAGATAATCATGTGGTCATTTCATAAATGAATAAATCAAATGTATCTCAACTTTATATAAACAGCATTCGACATATAATATTTGGTTATGTAAATGAATGTAACCTACATTCAGCTAAAATAGATTATATTTGTCATTACCATTCATATTAAGTATAACGACCAAAATATGGTTTCTGTTATCTTAGTTTACACTATCGATCAGAGGGTCACCTTACAATGTGTTATGTAGTCAACAGCCTTTAAGTGAGCTAGCCACTAGAATCGATTGCAACACAAACATTTAAGTATTTGTCACATGACAGGAAATACAGTTTATTTAATTTTGACATCGTTCATATTTCAGCTTGTAAGATCTCATCGCTCCCCTTTCCTATCCCCACTTCACCAATTGTGTATTCAAGCTCACTTCTTATTGATTAATTTTAATTGTTATTACTATAATAAGTCTATTTTCCCGGATCTTGACCTATCTGCCAACCGGTATTTTAAATATTTATCCAAGCTGTTACCATTCATATCGTGAATAGCACACCAGTCAGCATATTACCAATTTTTACATTTCACTTATTATAATTAATTATGTAACGTAGTTCAGTATTACAACTGACTGCAATACTCCCTTGATTGGTTAATACCTTTTATAAATTCATACAGACATTACTGCGAATTGGAGTAAAGCCTGATCAAGATCTAAATGAAAACTATATCTGAAATTCAAACAGAGTTACATACTTTTGGTCAAATATAAATTATTTGTAAGAACATGTATTCATTTTTTTTGTATACTTTCGCATAGCTAAATTCTGTTTAAAAGTAATAACAAAATGTCAGCTAACAGTTTGTAGGAAGTATCTATCTGCAGATGAATTTCTTGAATAAGTCCCAATACTGTTACACACAGAGTCTTAGTAAGGCTATAGTTAAGAATTATAATCTATTTCTAAAATACTAATTAACACAGTTAGTACAAAAACGCAAAACATTAGTCATTTGCAAAAAGAACAATAAACATACTCTTACCGAACAGTAGCAGAGATGACAAAATGAATCAATCAGAAGTCATGTTTATACAATAATAAATGCAATTTCATAGTTGGTAGTTAAATAAAAATGATTATAATAATATCCAGTCCGGGATTAAATGAGTCGTCTAACTCAAATACTATTATCAGTATAGGGTTGCGGAGATTGTTGACTTTTCATAGAGATCATGAAGCGATCAGTGATAGATCACCACTGAAAACTTGGAAGCACTGGACATCCCATATCAGGACGAAACGTCCGTCTAGTGATTCCAGGTTTTCAGTGGCGATCTAACGTTGGTTGGTTCATGATCTCAAATTATATTGGTTGATTCAGTCTTATCGATAGAGATTAACATTCTTTCCCTTTGATGATAGTTTAGTTATTAACTGACGGATTTTGTTGCTGATTAGAAATAATGAAACGAGAATAATGGAAAACATATTGCTGTGGTTTTATATCGCTCATTGTAACATCCTGAGGTTCCATCATACTTTAGTCAGAAATACAGAAAAATATCAGAAATTTATCAGTGAAGTAATCTTCTATCGCATATAATATGAAAATTAACTAGTGTATAAGACAAACACCATAAAACTTAAGCAACATTTATTTGCAACATCAATTTCCGAACAGGTACAGTACTTTGTATTTTGCCACTGAACACAACTATTTACATTCTATTTCAGAAAACAGTTTATCTGGAAGATTATCACAGATATGTTTTATTACCAGAGTTTACTACTGGATATAACACTTGTGTATGACTCTGAGTAAGTCGCCGGATCTATTACTGTGATTTCAGTCAATGCATTACTCTCAAATCATATGTATTGTTAGTGTTCAGCATCCAAGACAGAATAAAATAAGCAGAAAGTCTGATTGGAATAAATGCACAACATTAACCGAATTTTGTATAAGAACATGCAACCATCAAAGCTTACATGTTTCATTTCAAAGACAAATAACAATGTAACAAAAATAGTAATTTTAGTAGTGTCACAATGATAATAATAATAATAATAATAATAATAATAATAATAATAATAATAATAATAATAATAAAGAATCTCTTACTGTGCCTGATTAACATGATGACCATGATCAATTCTACCTCCTTCCACTAACAAAAGGTACCCTTTAGGATTACGAGACAGTATTTTGATAGCAGCTTCTGTCATGTCAGCTAAACTTGGCTGGTCTTGATTTTCAAGTTGATAAGCCATGTTACTCGGAGCAAACAAACCTTCAAGTCAAAAAATAACGATAAATCTGATTGAAACATGGAAAATCAAATGACATTGATGGTAAATTAATATTTATTGAACTCATTAAGTCTACATTTAAACAAGTAGTAGTCGTCCAACCATAATGAAGCCATAACAGTTGACAGTTATGTGAAAACTTTAGAGCTTTAAACACAATAATTTGTTGACAATGATTCAAAATTCACACACTATGATGGTGATGTTCATTTTAACGTTCGAAAAATTCCTAACATCGTTGTTTGTACAAAAAGAAACGCTTCGAAAACCTTTATATTTAAACAGAAATGAATCACAAATCATCATTAAGTATTCGCAGATCCACACACATTATGAGATGACAAATTAAAAGCAATGAAACACTACTTGAGGATAGTAAGACTTACCCAGAACGTAATCAACTGAAGACCAGTTAGTTCGTTTAAACTCATCATTTGTATGCAAGAGAACGTGCTTGCGATTCATATTTTTCTGCATATCTTTCCATTCTTGTAGGAGGTTGCGTGAATCAGAGCGTTTTCCTTTTTTGTTAAAAGCTAGAGTGCTCGACTTCTCATAGAATTCTGTTGCCCCTCCTCCCATTATAACGTTGACGTGCGAAGCGTTCGTCAGTAGTTGTGCAGCAGCGTCTGTGCAGTGGAACCCGCGCTCGTTTGTTGTGCTGAATGAGAAACAGGAGAAATAAGCCATCTTGATTATATGAATGTGATGAAACTAGTGGTTTGTAGTAACGTTTAAAAAAATTAAGGTATGAATTTGGTGACATCTGGTCAGGAAATAGTATTCTTAAAGATGCCTTAAGTACATATTGTGTAGTTTAGATTTTGTGACATGAACAATACATAAGTTACTACCAAGATACTGATTGACGACTACAGGTCAGTGTGTTTTTATATCACGACCCCGAAAATTGATTAATACGGTAAACTGAATAATAAAAATAGTCATGGTTGACACCAATAAAGATATATCGCTAAGATAATATTAAATCTATTTACTTTATGTTAATATTGTAGTGCATTTACACGTCAATGTAACTAATGAACAGTGGGGATTCTGTTTTAGTTAACAACAAGTTACGTCGTTAGTTATCCTGAATTTTCTGGTATCATTTGTAACAAATTATAATAATTAAAAGCATATGAATTAGTTTATGAATTCGTGGTAAGCGCGCAATCAAGTACAAAGGAATCATCAGTAACAAAAATACCACATACATGAGTACTAAGATCCACTGACAAATACTGTATGTGGTCAAATAAGAAATCGCACTATAACAGATGGTGGCTGATCTGAGAATGTTACATTTAGTTACGAATTTACGTGGTGGTTGTCAGGAATCCATGGACCCAATTTTCGTGCAAGTTGGCATTCTTCAGCAAAGATTACACAAAATCTTGTATGAACTAATGCTTTCTATATGGTCTTGACTCAATTAGACTAGTGGCAACATTATAGCTTGATTCTTAGAATTTGCTTAGCACTAAATGATTAAATAAGCATGACAATGGTCACTTTCTGGTGATTAGTCAATAGTAAGTGTTTTAGTTTCTAATATTTTGGTCAAATTAGCGCAACTGAGGACGGAGGACAACTCAAAAAACCAATTTCTATTTATAAGTTTCTTATGTAATATCTTAGAAGATGATTTTGTCCTCGTATCATTTATAGATGTTTCTCTCAGTAGTTCTATCACCCTGTTTTAGCTTTACTAAATGATAAAATGTAATTTGTGTTCAGCCAAAATGTCTCTTTTACGGTGATGTATTTTCATTTTGAAGTCAATCATACAACATTTATAATTACATACAGTAATTTTGTGAAATTTAATCTCAGTCTCACCAAAAGCTACATGAATAAATGAGGTTTGAGCACGTACATTCTGTTTACCCATCTCTTACAAATAAATCAACATCAGAAATTAATAATTTTCAAGAAGTGATATTTTTCAGGTTGAACTATCAATGATAACAAATACGTTTCCCAGTAGTATTTAATGCTGATTTTTAACTGTTTCAATTATGTTAAGAAAAAAGGGAGGTACTACATTTCTCTCATTGATTCGTCAACAGTATATAACTAAAAGAATGTAAATAAACATTATGTTGATTGTTAATAAAATTAGATGGTTTGCTAATTTTCCGTTTGAGCTTCATTTCATCATTAGAGAAAATTAATAGGCTGAAGTTACTGAATACCAATCGATATACATGTTGTTTAAATTATCTTCATAAGTGAGAAAACAAACATACAGGTAACCAACTTTAATATCCTTTCCTTCGCTAAAAGATAATCTAAATAACATTGGAGTAACTAACCAATGAAATTGCAGAAAAAATTAAAATCTAAGCCTTGTGCTTAAAGTCAGTTATCTATATTTATTGTATCTTAACGATCAAACTGTACGTGCTTTCCAGATTATTCGAATAAATTTCATTCCTGTTTAAAAAAAATGGACAATATCTCATACCTAAATATATTTGTTGTGATAATAGTAGCAATTTTGTAATATATTGCCAGAAGATTCATACGAAATCATAACAGATTCTGCTTACTAAGCACATTCTAACGATTCGATATCAGGTGTTAGCTTCAGTTAAAGTGTTTATTTGAAGTAGACCATCTTTCATAAGTTATCTCACTAAAAAATAAAATTTAATTTCCACTAATCATAATATCAGAAAAGTGCAATAGTGAGCTTTGTCTGTATAGCTTTACACATTAGGATAGATAACTTCCTTTAACTAATAAGTAAATAAATAGCCATAATGATAAGAAAATGTGTATTTAACATTTTATTCTACATTTTTTTAATCGGAATCTATTTAAATCTCACAAATTTTGTGTTTTATTTGCAGGCTACAGTGAAACATTGCTTTCTAACAGTAATGCTTCTTAGTTTGCAGTACACAAAACACTAACTGTAAACGGAGTTGATTAGTCTAGCTTTTCAAGCGCCTAACGCGAGACTGATAGGTCCTGATTTCGAATCATGCGAGGCGGGGTCGTGGATGCGCATTGCTGAGGAGCCCAACAATAAGACGAAACGGCCGTCCAGTGCTTCCAGGTTTTCCATAGTGATCTAGCTTCAAGTGACTCATGATCTTGACTGTTGAAATTACTAAAATCTCTACAAAACCCCTCTTCTGATTACAATAAAAACATGCAAACGTAATCTAGGTACTCTATCACATTAAACCTATACGTAAACGTAAAGTCATTGTTTAACATAATTTGCACTTACCCTACTGACTCCCAATCTCGATGTAACATATTGGCATATGCTGCTGCAGGTGTTGCATGAGTAACCCTCGTAGTTGTTACTATTCCAGTGGAAAATCCTGCTTTAGAGGCGTACATGAGAGAAGATTTCGCTTTTTCCATTTCTTTTAACTCAGTACATTTACAGCATTTCACTGTTCCCGTGATGCCAACAGTGCCATCAGGTCCTTTTACACCTGAAAATGTTTTAATCAATATAAGATGTAGCTGAAATATCACATCAATTCAAACAACAGAAAACTAAATTGCTATGTGTGCGATTTCGCATACATCTCATCATAATAAATCCATTCATCTTTGATATCATAATGATCTGCTCATAGACTAGCATCTGACACTTCCAACTCAAGTTAAATCAACATTCCTTTGACTTATATCAGTGAACTATGAAAAATGTAATTGACACTTAACCTTCTGAAGTCTTAATGTGTACACTTCAAAACATGTGCTTTGTTTAAAATGAACTTTGATTCGACTCTTCGACCGATTACAATACATTATTTAGAGTATTCAGTATTTCAAAAGTTTTCGTCTAGCATATCTTCCATTATTGACAAATACCAAATGGGAAACATTGAAGAAGTAGTATCACTGTCCACTGGTTATTCGCCTTATATTAGCTCATGAACTAATGATCAAATACAAAGCTTCTGTTTTATCACATGGAGAATAACATTGTTGAATCACTCAGATGTGAACTAATGGTTTTCGGCTACTGATTTCAATCAATTTGATGTGATCATTATTATTAATTGATAACTATTCAATTTTCTACCTAATTGGCTCTGTGTGGCTTAACCTCCCATACGAACTCCAACGAAACTCATGATAAGGTAAACCAAGAAGAGGAGATGAGTTTTTATCTCCACTGCAATCGGCTTTCTCCAGATTATAAAATTGTGGGAAACTCGGATCAGTAAAAGTACTCAACGAAGTGCTAATTTCATTAGTGGATACGGGATAATTAAATACTGATCAGAAACATCAAAATCGATCTATACCACACCTACGTAGATCTGAATAACGTCTCCCTTAAAAGGTAATTAATCCGACTTGTAAGTGGAACTAATTATACATTTATCTATTCTCCAGATTTCGCTTATGTTGTACAGAAAAATTACAGAATCAACTTGATAAACGAGACTTTCTACAGAATAGTAAATCAAAAAACATTTCAAGTGCATCTAAATTCATTTGCTTCAAATATACACATTGTTCTATAATCGACGGAACGTTTCGATTAGTATTACACAGGGTGTATAGTGTTGTCTATTAGCGAATTATTCTATCACAGCGATGTTTAAAAGTAACTTCCCGGCACACACAAATTATTCTTTCTTCAATACTTAAAATACTAGGACTCATTGATCTGGTAATATAGTGAATAAAATATGACAATGTAATTACAATAAGGCATGTAGTAGTAGCTGTCTCATTAAAAACATTAGTTCACCTTATGACTTACCTGACATAAAAGCAGTTGCCGCAGAACCTGAATCTGTTGTCAATCTGTCTGAGTTGAATGTACGCACAAGTGATGCAACAGGCCAGTTTTCCCATTCTAGCTGTACATCACCACCTAAAAGATCCATCTTCTTCGCCTTCAAATATCTTGCTCCAGTAACAGTGCTCAAGCTCATACCATCACCAATAAATAAGATGATATTTTTTGGTCGTTTGAGTGATGAGAAATATAATGATTGTTCAAATTTATTAAATTTCTCAACTGCCAACTTCTTCCACGTTTCTGGATCTGTTACCTTCAATAATGACGATTTACACGCAATTTTGTACTGTGATAGCATGAGTGCTATGAAAAATAGCAAGCATTTCGGAACTGTCGATAAGACAGTAGGAAGCATATCTTTGTCTTACGAGGTCTACAACTTTTATCGTTTGATCTGGTTCGTTTAAATACTGTTTCACAAACCGTAACTTTCTAACATTTTGTCATGCATTGATTTCTCATTGGCTTATTTTTGGATTATCTAACAAATATGTGTAAATTGTAGACTTCAACCATTCACATGATGCGGATTGCATCCATTATTCTAAACTTTAATGAATTAGTTTAATTGATGTTGAACTAAACACTATGTTAAATTGTTGATTCTCAGTAACAGTTTTATTAATCTACTTATCAGGACTAAGTCAATCGATGTTTTTATGCCCTAAATACTGCTTTTGATGCAAGAGGTTGCTGAAACTAAGGTTATATGATAGTGAATATTGCAGCACTGAAAGATCATACATGCCTTAACGCGTTTTTATGAACTAATAATTCGTTTGTACTGAATATCTGTCTCACATCAAATTCCAAATACAATACATTCGTTCGTGCTCATCTAATACTTATTGTTTAAATTACGTTACTAATGGGATTCTTAGTTTTTACTATAATTCAAATACTTCTTGTTAACACATTGGCGTCGCGATGGAGCCAGTGATTTAACAGTTGGACATTCATTCAACTTCTGAAGATTTTGAGGATCATTTGGAAAGGTTTGAAATCTGGAACATGACCAAGAATGATGTGAAGGGTGATAAAATTGTGGCATCTTGCTTTACATTCATTGAAAAAGAAACCTGCAGTTTATAAAAAACCTTGTTATCTCCAGAAGAGCCTTTCTCACTTTTTTTATGCAACTTTTGAAAAACTAATATTAAATCACGTAAAGTGCACCAGTTTTGCATGTCGTAAGAGATCAAAATTTCTCAAGATAATTCGTCGGAATAACCAAAACGTTAGGGAATTCATCAATAAATTGCAAAAACAAGCTTCCAAATAAATTTCGGTGATCACCTTCATGTACGGCTGTGGTATCGAATGATTGCAGGAATTAACATACCAGTTCTGAAAAAAGAGCTGTTAAGAATGCCGAAATGTTTCTTCCAATATGCTAGAATGATATCCAGTCGCTGAAGATTACTAATACTTTGCCCAGTTGTCATGATGGAATACAATCTCCGAGTCAATCAAACTTGAGTTTGTTTAATAGTGGTTCCTATTCTCGTGAAAATATAAAAATGATGCAACAAGGAATCGCAAAGCAAGCCACGAAGGTGAGAACAAGTTTAGTAAATGTCTATCCTGTGGCAAATTTCATTCTCGTAATTCATTTGCATTTCGTAATGCTAAATTTTTAAATGTGGTACGATAGGACACATTCAGTCAGCATGCAAAACTACTATTCATTTTGCGTCAAGGAGTACTAAACCTTGTAATTTAGATCTCATTAGTTCAGTTGTTCCTAATGATCATTTATTTTTATCCGCCATTTCTAAAGGCATTCTTTATATTCAAAAGGGTGTAGGACCAGTGAAATATCACTGAGCCCCAGCCAAATCATCCGGCAGTTATGTCACTAAATATCGAACAGTTAATCGATCCCGTCTATGTCAAGGACAACCAACGCGCATTCGTTAATCGTATGTCGTGAACTGGGACATGCGGTGGTGGTCACACTTTCGCTTGTACCCACTTTAATTAATATATTTATGTAATAATGTCCTTTGTGTTTTACAGTCTTCAATGCATCCAAAGTGCCTTGATACGACGAAAAGGTAATCCACGTTAAATGCTGACAGCGAAGTGTGATTTTGACGTTAGCTTTAAATCACATCATTCCCGTCTAACTCGAACAAGCTCCCATTCATTCAACAAAGATCATCTACGTTGGTGATCTACAAGGGATTATATACACCACTCGATTCATTTCATGACTTTATTGTGGACACAAGAAGTACTAGTTTCTAAAATAATTTTGATGCTTTATTTAAGGATTGGATAGTTACATGTGCAAAGAGCAGTAGAGGTATGAAAATTCAACCTGTAAAACTTCAAGTACAGGGTGATCCAGTCTTTCTTAAAAGACCAATAATTCCTTATGATCTTTGAGAAGCAGTACATAAGAAATTAAACGATTTGTGTGCGAAAGGCATAATTGAACCGATTCAGTCTTCTGTATGGGGGACTCCTATTGTCACGCTACTGATGTCGGACGGCAAGACCCCTAGAATATGTGGTGACTATAGATTAACTCTGAATTCCTGTTTGTTGAAGCAAACGTGCACGACGGTGGAGGCTGAAGATATTCTAAATCGACTTCATGGTTCTAAAATGTTCTCGAAAGTTGACTTAAAAGATGCTTATCTTCAAATCAGCTTAGATTAATCTTCATCTATTTTAACAACATTTAAAACTCCTTTTGATCTGTTAAAATACAACTTCCTTCCATTAGGTCTAAGTTGTTTTCCAGCCATATTTCAGGAAGTGATGAATATGGAAGTTAGTGATCTTGAAGGTATTGATGATTATCAAGTTGATCTCATTGTTCATGGTTCTGATAAGGTAACTTATAACCAGAGATTTATTGCTTCGTCACGTCGTTTAATCGAGAGGAATATCACGGTGAATCCAAATAAGTGTTCATTTTGTGTATGTAGTTTTGAATATCTTGGGTACCTTGTTGATGATAATGGTTTTAGACCAGATATGAAACGGCTAGCTTCACTGACAAATGCACCGTCTTAAAAAAATCTTGCGCAACTATGTTCACTAGTGTGTACTCTAATACTATCCCCGTTTTATTCTTAGTATTTCTTGTCGTGCCAATTGTTCATTTGACAGTTTGATATCTAATTCATTCAAATACAGTGAGGAAGAAGAGGCGCGCTTACCGAGTTTGCTAAAGTTTCTTTAAAGTGATGCTGTTCTTCGAACTTATTCCCCTAGTGTACATTCTATTGCTGGTGAGCGGTCTATGCTCCTTCACGAGGAGTAAAAGGCGTAAGTAAGTAAAAGTAAGTACATTCTATACTTATTACTGATGCATAACCTGTAGGTATTGGTGGAGTTTTGGTGCAAGAAGGTATGCCAGTTATCTGTGTTTCACGCAAATTCACTGTTACTGAACAAGGTTATTCACAGACTCAACGAGAAGCATTAGCTGTGTTTTGGGATGTTAAAAGACTTCATAAATATTTATTCGGAAAGAAATCCACTATTGTTACTGATCATAAAGCATTAAAGTTTATTTATCTTCCTGAAAAATCCTTAGCACATTCCTCAACAATTATGGTTCGACGATGGAGTATTACTTCGAGTGCATATAACTATACGGTTCAGCACAGAAGTGCCGAACAAATTCAACATGTTGACCACATTTCTCGACAGTCATTACAAGATAAACCTATTAATACTTCGGATTGTTTGTTAGTGCAACCTTTACCAGTGAGACGTCCAGATTTCATTAGAGAAACTCGTAGATACTTTGGATGTATACTCAGTGCTATACGGAAAGGTTGGAATTCTAACATGAAACGTAGATTTCGTGTCTATTTTTCAAAGAAGGATGAGCTATCTACTACACCTGATGGTATTCTGTACTTAAATGATCGTGTTCTTATTCCTCATTTACTACGTAAATCTGTCTTCATAGTGGACATTTAGGTGTTGAGAAAATAAAATCCTTGGCAAGGTTCATATGTTGGTTGCCAGAGGTAAATGCAAATATATGTTGTACAGCAAGCAATAGTACAAAATTTTATAAGTTGAAAACTCAACCTTCGAAGTGGTCTTCATGGCCAGCGTTGTTTGAAAATTAATGCAAACTACTGTGGTCCATATCTTTGCATAAAGTATGCACTTGTAGTCATTGGTTCTTTTCGAAGTGGCCTGAGGTTCCAAGAGAAGACGAAAAACCGTTTACAGAAACTTAGTTTCAAATATAAGCTGTGGTGGTTGTGGTGTTTGTATGAATTAATTATTCGTTTGTACTATCTAATTTCGAATTGAGAATGCAATACGTTTGTTCGTACTGATCTAATACTTCTTGGTTAGGTTGGGTCATTTCTGAGTATATATAACAATACAAATACTTCTACTCATCATATATATATTCATAGTGCTTTCATTATAAGCTTTCGTTTGACCAAGTAACAACCATTATATATTTTTTAATTCTGAGATCATTCCCAATCTATTACTGACAGTCTCTCACACACAGAGACACTTTTGGATTGATCTTGTATAATAGCTATACATTATTCACTGATGTGATTCGGTCTGGCTTGCTTGTATTTTAGTGGCCCGTTGATCTTACTCCAAGATCGTACGAATGATTGTTATCGCCTATTCTCGTATATGATCGTCGACTTAATTGCGTTAGCCAATAACGGAATTAAATAAGTCAAATAACGAGAATTGACCTGTGCATACATATATTTTGTATATGGAGCGAATGAAACATAGCAAAGCAAAATGACACGCAGGGAAGATGGCTGGGAAGCCAACTCCATTTTAGTCAAGCGTTACTCAGTATTTATAGTCAGAAAAAATAAAGCTACAGACATGCAATGAGTCATGAGATATGATATGCACACACATATATGCTCATGTAAAAACAGTGAAGACTGATAAGCGAATAAATAACAAGGTCAAAGTATGGCTCAAGTAGAATAAATGAAATGGGATGTCCGAAAGGTAGGATAAGGTATTTGGGCTTAACATAGTAACTGACACTACAGTATATTAACCATGTATGTCTGAAATATAAGACTCATACAGTGGAAGCTGATATTGTATCCTGGGCTCAATGAACAGTGAAAGGCAAAATTAATCAACAGAGAATCAGAGTCGACTGTAGGGTTCTCGTACTGGCTAACACGTCACTGGTTTGGCACAGAGTCAGGGTCAAATAAGTCGATATTATATTGGCGATTTAGTCACGTGATATTTGTAGGTCTATAGGACATAACAAACCTTTCTGTCTTTCAAAGATCTTGTCAGTTCTACGCTAGTCACAAACTTTGAAGACATGAAAAAATTAGTAAATGAGTAGCTCCTGACACAAATGCCAGACGTTTTAGTGAGAAGAAGCAGAAGCTAAATTGTTTAGAGGCTGGTTTTTGTGCTTAAATGCCGTGTGGTTGGAGTATAACATGACAGGGAACTATTGCGGGAATGACATTCGAACATACACAGAACCTTTATTGATTTGTACACCAAATATCACTGATACAATTAAACACAGCCGCCTCATTGATCTGTAGTTGCTGATCCTATGTCGAGCCCACTTAGTTTATTTTAGCTTATGGACATAGCAACCTATCCATTCTCCTCAAGCTACATTATGACCTTGTTAACTGTTCACTTATCAACCTTGCCTGTTTTTATATGAGCGTATGTGTGTGCACTTCTCATCTTACTCATCGCATGTCTGTAAGTTATTTTTATCTAATTATAAATATCGATTAAATCTCGGTCAAATCAAGTTGAATCTCCACTGTGCGTCATTTTGGTTTGCTTTGCTTTCTCCTCATTCCTTCCTTCACTACATCTTTCTGATTGTCTGTTCCTATTAACGGTTGTACAAAATATACGTATTAGAGATCCATTCTCGTATTTGACTTATTCCGTTATTCACCAAAGCGATTTAAGTCGATGATTATACGCGAATATTCGCGATATGTATATCCCAATAGTTATCAATAATACTATCTATCTGGACTCAAATCTTGGGCAAATAAAGATCAAACACGTTGCCACAACACCGGGGAGACTGTTCTAGATAGTGTTGTTTGTTTACAAACAATTTAATCTATTTCAGATAACATGAAAACTACGTAATCTATAGTCTCTCATAAATTAAAAGAACCTTCGACGTTAAATAAAAGAGGAACACAGAAGTCCAGATTTCTATTTAAACGATACTGTGCTAGTTGTTTTAATGAAATATAAATGGCCATTTTTAATTATGCACAACACTAAAATTTGGTCTCCAAGTTATCGGATGAATTAGCGTGTTATTTGGATCAACTGACAATGGTTTCTTAAATGGTTACACGCTTTACTCATAACTGTAAAGTAATACATCCACGTGCATGTACTAAATTCTCCTATCTTCAAGGACTGTTCCATTCTTAACTACAAGAGTATACACTGGACAGATTCGGAAAATTCTACAACGTTAAACATATTCAGTACCACAACTAATTCTAATCGAAAATTTCCAAACATAATAGTTTCTTATAGCTATCCAAAAATACATAATAACTACATGAGAAACTGACTGAAAACTTGTTTCTTAATGAAATGTCATACATCAGTATTAAGTATAATAAATCAAATGTAACTTTTCTATGAGATTAAAAAAAACAAGCTATGTCTCGTGTCTGAAGTATTTCTTTATCATATATAAATAATCAAAGTAAACTTGAAACGAATATTATAGTTGTTAATGACCAAATATTATCATCCACTTCGTCTACTGTCTACATAATTTTATTTATTCCTAATTGCCACACTTTGAAAATCTCTTGTTATCTGAATAGATAAACTTAAAAAGCACCATTTCTACTCACACTTGTTTAACTAAGAACTAATTTACAATAAATGGCATATCAGTTGATAATATCTTAATGTTTGTTAAAAAAATATTACATTCTTCAACCTAATATTAACTTTACAAATATTTCTCAGAAAACATTAATGCCAATTGAAGAGAATTAAGTTAAAAACTACCTACAATAATCTAACATTATGATAAATAAATACTTTCACGGATGTTAATTATATGAAGGATAATTATCATTTCAGTTACATACACATACAATCAGTAACAATAATAATATAATAAACTATCAAAAAGATACAAAATAATTATAAATGTGACATGAAATTTCAGTGGTAATTGGGTTTTTTTAGGTCAAACAGCAACAAAATAATTAACCATATCATTTAGTTTTTGAATAATAATTAGTTTTTCTTTATTGTACAGTTTTAACTTAAAGAAATGAAAAGAATTCGGCAACAAACAAATTGAAAGAATTTATACTAGAAATCACTAAAGCATTTCCAAAACTATGCTACACACTTAATATTGCATACAGCGAGACCAGAAAATAAATACAAAATGAGATTATCAGATTTGATTTTAAAAATCTAATGATATTTTTATTGTATTGCTTTCCATGAATGTAGTATGGTTAGAAGATTTTTCCAGCATGTATTTAACATGGGCACTTAAAGTCTAAAATCACATATTTTACATCCTCCCTCCCTGATAAATGAGATTTTAGTGTTATGGCAAACAGCTAGACTGTTTAAAGCATTCTAATATTCACAAAGAAACATTTGGGGAGAGCCCAGTTAAAAAGTTTATAAATTCATCAGTCAGTTAGTCAGTTTTCGTAAACGTGAGTGGCGGTTAACAGTGAAATTCCGGACGCGTGTTTTGTTCTTCGTGGGACTTATCAGTCGGATGTCCCTGCACCCTAGATGATGTTTACCCCAGGACTCAAGCCCATTATCGTTCGCATCAGAAGCCATCGTGTTATCCACTTACCCACTGAGTCAAGACAGCCACTGACTTGTGTAATGAGATGGACATATGCCAAAAGAGGTCGACCAATTCCAGTTCAACAAATCGATGAGGAGATTCAGACGACCAGTACGAATTTTAACAGTCATTATAAGCAACAATATGTAAGTCCACTTCATGTATAATTGATTTACAATTTTCACACATCAAAATTCATTTGCTCTAATGACATTGTCTCCGTCTGAATGTTTTCGGAGATTTCGGCATTTCCTTCAGCTTCCGTCCACCGTTTAATCAATAAAAGTCTTTTCTGAGATGCGAGGGATCAGATGAACTCAATGGTTAGCTAGAGTTCAGAAATAAATACTTATTTACTTACGCCTGGTACCCCCACCCCGTGGATCATAGGCCTCTGACTGGGGTTCTCCAAACAACTCTAACGTGAACTCCCATTTCCAATGTTTGTCAAGTTTTTCAATTGTTTACTTGAACACAGGCACTGGTACAAGGAGGCGCCAGATCAATATGCGACACACAATAACAATGTGGTAATGAATAGAAAAAGAAAGTAAAGTGCACATGATAACGAAGAGAAACAACAACAGACGAAAATTAGTATATGATAGTGAAGTAGTTCAGTCAGGAAAGATATAGCTAGTAAGAATTCCTTCAGTCAAACTAGTTATGTTTGCTTTTACTAAGAAGTTGGAAGATAGTAACAGCAGGATTTCCACTGGCTACTATTCCGAGTCATGTGTGATAATGTCTCTAGCCGTTGTGTTGCACCATCCGTCGGACCCCGACCACAAAGTCGTGGACAACCAACAGAAGCCAGTCCTGTAGAGCTTACTTTCATATCACGAAACCGTGTCATACACTGACTACCTCTCCTCTTTGTTCAGCCGATCCCAGCGTCAGCAAATAATGCACGACGTGGAAGCTTCTAAGATAAGGTTTAAGAAACATGGCCAACCCATCGAAGTCTGTGTTTCAAGATAGTGAGAATAACTGAGTTGTCGTCTTTGTGCCGAAATACACTATTCAGAATCTCTGCATGATGGTTCCACTGGATGTCTACAACCCTTTGGAGACAACGATGATTTCACAAGTACAGATCAAAACTGCTCCCACAGACAAGTAGTAGATCCGACCTTTTACAGCCAAACTAACATCACGGAGGCTCCAAAGATGACCCAGATTGGCATGTGCCGCTCTGGCTGTCACTACACATGAATTGATCCCATCACTCACGACACCACCAGCAATTACACAGCTACCCAGGTACATGACCTCGACTACTTCTATCTGCTCACTACTCAGAGTCAGTGCAGGTATGAATTCCTGAAGGTCTTGTAAAAGTACTTCACACTTGGAAGGTCCATAGCACATAAGGTACCTACGAAAAATGATTTCCAACCGATCTTGTGCATTTGCATGCGTTGTATATCATCGCGCGGTAAAACAATATAATCTGCACTCTCAAGGTGGAGAGGTCTTTCTCTGGGCGACAGATTTACACTACCACCACCTATATCCATTAGAGGTGTTTCCAGAACGTCATAAACAACAGATATCAGCTTTGAGACTTTCTAAAGGCATTATTTTGTCGTAATGCCATATTAGTAGCAAACAACCATTAATAGATCTTGACAATATCGTAATACATCTAATATTTGACAGTACAAGTAATAATGAACTAGCAGTTATCATCCGACAGGCTACACAGAAACAGTTCCACTTTCGAAATCCATTATTTTGTCATCAGTTGACATGGTATGTCAATGTCCAACGGAGATTATGTTTGGATACCATGCTATTTGGCACTCGTCAGCAAGGTGTACCTGTAATCTTGAGGGAACTGGTGCTCCCTGGCGGATTCGATCTCGTGTCACCCAGCTTCACAGTCAGAGACGTTACCACTGAGCTATCCTAGCCTTGACTATCCTCCTGTAGGACTGAGATGTAATCACCCAGTGATTAATCAATTGGATACCATTTTCTGGAGTTTTGAGGATCAAGGGGACCAAGAACTTCACGAGACTTTAGAACATAAGACTAACACTGAAAGTTCAAAAAACGGAATCCAACCTGGATTCTCTCAACTTTAAATTCTACCAATAGTACTTCGATGTTGATACAAGTCAGGTTCTACATCGCCATGTCTCTGCACTCGTGCCTAATCCGCATATAACTTTCATTCAATATTCTCTAAAACCCTGAGCTGAGCTCTATGGTCTATTTTGGATTTCAACTACGTTGGCGATAGTTGTTGCTAACGGGGGAATTTTGCGAACTATTTGCAGTCACATGGTGAGGTGTATTAATAGCATTACGATTTTCAAAGTGCTACGTTGACATCAACCATCATTTATGTGTATTGGTGGCTAACACCAGTGCTGTTGCATGCAGTTATGTACATTTATCGTAAAAACAAGAAGCATCAGTCAAACGATTTTGAAAGCGATCTCACTGACCTATTGGAGAGTTTTGACGTATGGTTAGTTATTGGCAGTTTTCGTCCCTCTTGCAATTTTATGGATAATTCAGACTACTATACTACTAGAGTTATTGATTTCAGTTGAAATAGCAGTTTCTGAGGCGTTCCTAGCATTTGCTTTAATGCCTACTGTATGCAAAGTATATCTAAAGCTTGCAACACCAATAATGATCATTATAAATGTAGTACATTTATGGTTTTTCATTAGCTCTAATTATTACCTTCTCTCATGGACCTTCTTTTGTACAACATCCTCTATCTCATACCAGTTATATGCAAGAACAAAATGTAGAAAGTAATAAACAACTGTCAAACGTCACTGTATTAACTACTAATAAGCCGGTATATCATTGATTCATCTGTAATATTAACTTGAGTACTGCTATTTTAAGCAGAAAATTTGTTAAAAAACGGTAATGCTACTACTACTACCATCAATACAGTTAACTATTATTAGCTTTTATGTAGCTGCAGTTGATTTCTTTCTTTCTGTTTGTTTAAAACTGCTTCTGAATTGTACTGTCATTTTTACAATGCATAAATGCATGCATAACAGTGTGCTATTTATTGTGTTCATTTTTTTAACTATCTTCAAAATATACGAACATCATGGCAAAATATAACGAACTCTATCTTCTGTCCGGCTGGCAATAGTGTGTGGACGTTGAAAGAGGCCAGGTTGAATGCGTAGTTTCAGGAAGACTGGTTCAATAATCGTAGTTCGTGTCAGCATTCAATTTTCGATCAATCAGTGACTTCAGATCGTTTAGATAGGAAAGAATTTCACATATAGACAAGTCGCTGCATAAGTTGAGAAATAAAATGCGCAACTTGAGAATAAAAGGAAGGAGATAAGTGACATGTTGTAAAAGAAATAAATATGAATGTTATCAAATGACTGTGAATATGATTTTCCATAATAAGAGTTGAAGCAAGAATAATTTTCCCAGTAGCAGTTATTATTTGATTTGTGTGGGACATGGAGTACTGTCCGGGTGCCCAGACTGAGCAGGTGGCTTCAAAAGATAGTTATACCTTGAGTTTTTGACCTAAAGGTCCAATCCACAGGGCGATGGAGCAACGTTTGGGGTTGCAGTCTCATGATAGCTAATGACCAACAGTAGGTTCACACGCCAATTGTTTCTTCAGGGTCGTAAAACACATGAGCGCTGGTAGTTTTGAAAAAAGGATTTCAACTCTTCTGTCTTGATATCCCTTGCACACCAAACCATCTGTTGTGGATGCGGAAGGATAGACCAATAATTATCATGTTAAGTCCAATGGTGTCCTTGGACATTAAATGTACATTCCCTATTGGTCGATATTTACTTCACTTGTTTAATATTGTGTAAATGTTGTTTTCTATTTTTATGGTACGATGTGGTCTGCTTGGTTAGTATATAAATACAGTATGTCTGAAATACAATGATTCATACCTCAGAGGCTGTGACTTGCGTTCTGGCCTCAACTGGTTGGGATAGACAGGGAAGCAGGGCCAATCGGGACTCTAGGTCGTCCATTACGTCTTTACGTGTCACTGTAATCGATCAATAAAACGCTGCTTATCAAAACCTGCAGTCACCCACCCGTTACAACACCATCTTAAGCGCCAGAAGTTCCTGTGTCATTCTCTTAACCTCGTAAAGAACTCCAGAGTGACGAGAAGGCAGTGAGCGGGATCGCCAAGAGCTAATCAACCATTCGGTGTCTACCTCCGACTCCCGGAGCAGCGTGCTCCTCGGTATACCTCTTTTCCTTCTGCGATCGGTATCCCAAGTTACGCTTGCCTCGTGATGCATTTCAATGATTTCCTCAGTGTATGTCATCCCCACCTCCGGGGTCTTCTTAGCTTCTTCTTTAGCTGGGAGTATATTTGTCATCTGTCACAGTAGGTTGTTGCTGCTAGTATCCGGCCAACTGACATTGATCATGTTGCATAGATACTTGTTTATGAACAAACATGCCATTTTGTTGATGGTTGTAGAGGTTCTCCATGTTTAAGATCCTGTAGATCACCAACGTAGATGATCTAGGTCGAATGATTGAAGGCCTACTCGAGTCAGACAGCAATGGTATGACGAACCAGCTGGCTTGAAGTCAAACTTCGCGGTCAGAATCTAACGTGGATTATCCATGGCTGCTTTGAAGACCGTATAACACAAAGGACGTCAATATGAAAATGCACAAGTATGAATGAGTGCAGAGAAGACAGCGAAAACCACCAAGTGAAACAAAACGACAGAAGTGAGGAGGTTCGAAGATATATTTGATAGGCTATCAGTGTATCGAGGTTCAACTGATCTAGACTGGCTAGCGATGGAAGGGGATGTTGACTCAGATGAATGACCGAGCGCCTTCAGCTAGGTGAGTCCATTAAAACATGTGGTCAGCATCCAATGTCGAAACCTTACAGAGCTTTTTTGTTTGAGGATTTATTTACCGCTACAAGCTAGTTACAGACC
Organism: Schistosoma margrebowiei; assembly: GCA_944470205.2. Lineage (NCBI taxonomy): Eukaryota > Metazoa > Platyhelminthes > Trematoda > Strigeidida > Schistosomatidae > Schistosoma > Schistosoma margrebowiei. The sequence continues at coordinate 32,494,648 of OX104025.1, forward strand.
ATTAATGTCAAACTCCCGAACGCATCATAATTATAAAGGTCAAGTCCGAATCTAATAGAACCTCTAACTTTACAAATATACCACCACTGGTGAACTCTCCCTTGTGAAGATGGACCTGACAAGCGTATTTTGCAATCTTTTAAAGTTCAGAACCCAGAAGAAAGTAACCATAATATAGATGGCGTAAATCACCCTAAAATGTTGACTTATATCTAACCCTACGTCGTTGTGCTGATAACGAATCAGATAATGCAGTTTGAAGATGGCACAGGTATCCAGTGTTTGACAACGCTTTAACCATTAACACTTAATATAACTCGTACCCACCAAAAGAAATCAAAATACAGAATCGAGGAGATCAGAAGTTGTATTTAACGACTGCCAATATATCGGAATTGTCTGATCTAGTCTGGCTAGCGATTGCAGTAGATGTTAGGCACGGCGTTCTCACACCTGATCTGGTGCGGATGCATGACTGAGCGCTTTCAACTAGGTGAATCCATAAAAACATGTGGTCAGCATCCAATGTCAAAAACTTACAGAGCTATTTATTTTGGGGATTTATTTACCGTTACAGATCACCCCCTTCAGTGGGGTTGTGATGACTCTAAGACCTGGCCAATCAGAGGTTTAAACTCAATGAATTTGTCGTTGATAAACACTCTTCTGATAACTTGCTAGGTTTAGCAGCGTCTGGTCGTCTTTCCTTACTAAATGAGATCGCGGTACAACATATTAAAGAAAGTACAATGATAATTTCGTCTCCTCGGAAACTTCATCGTTCTTTTCCAGCCGTCCTGGAAAAGAAAAAAGAAAATGTGAGTGCATGTCGAAAAACACTCGCATGTGCGTAAAAACGCAATGTCGGCGAAAAAAATGGAAAATATATTCATGCACACGTAATAGAGTTTTAAAAAATTTATGTTTTTTTTAAAATAACAATGTAAATATACAAGCATATTAAAATTGTTTTTTTTAAATATTATATATCGTCGAAAAAAGATTGAGATAATATGAAATGTCGAGTAGTGCCTCACGTGCAATAGTCGTTTAAATGTTTTGGAAATCTTACTCTTTTCTATTTACCGCTACAAGTTCAAATTCCTGCAGTGCAACACCCAGATACAGTAACTGTGCAAAGACTAACGGGAAAAATAGTCATAACACCTAAAATAACTGACAGCGCACTGAACAACAATAAATTCAAACCTTGCAAACCATCGCCAGTATATTCAACAACACTCGACTTTCTCCAAAGTACGAAAGAGCTGAGGCAAACTACAAACATTGGGAATAAACGTCTGGAACATGTAGCATATACATCAGGTATAAAAAGTACTTCAAATTATAAACGGCCACTTGGTTGCACACATAGACCTGATAGTCGTCATTGTCCAACTCCCAAGATGCTAATTATGCCTCTATCGGATGTTATGAACATTGACAGTCAGGAGACGTTTTTGCAATTCCTCCAGCTTTTCTGCCGGTAAATACGGTAAATACATTAAAATGATCGCAAAGTTGTTTAATCTACTCCCCCATAACACAATTCTTTCCTCAGTCAATCCCACTAGTATTCACGAAAAAACTACTTGCGATCTACCGGACACTACATGGAGTTCCACCTCGTACCAGGTAGACATTAACATGTTATTCGAAACACTACAAGTGTGTGGATGGGTCTAACAAGAACAAAAGCCAACTAGGAAGAATAATATACTCCATTTATTATTTACAATCAACACACTCTTTCTCAGTGCACATCGGTCATGAATTTTCATAAACGATCATCTAGTCGTTTTGAGTATTATTCATTCTCTAAACACTATGCAAGTGAACTCTAAAGCTGCAACAATATACCAGAGCAGGAAATTCTATCAGCAAACTTGGAGGCGCACTGAAACTCTCATTCCACGCTTGTCATGAGAATCTTATTTCACACAAATAATATTGACACTGCACTTTCCAACTTACGCCACAACCTGACACATTGCCTTGACTGCACTACCCTAGCTATCATGTCAATATGAGCGAGAATACTTTTAAAAAATTGTAAGAGAAGGCTGAGAAAACCGAAATATCACTACCACACGCATCATGAGATTGTATCGATAAATAAATCCCCAAACTAAATAGCTCTGTAAGTCTTCGACATTGGATGCTGACCATATGTTTTAGTGGACTCATCTAGCTGAAGGCGCTCGGTCATGCATCCGCACCAGATCACGTGTGGTAACGCTGTGCTCAACATCTACCGCAATCGCTATCCAGATTAGATCAGAGAATTCCGATATATTGGTTATTGCCAAATATACTATTCCGATCTCCTCGACTCTATCTTTTGATTTCTCTCGGTGGGTACAAATTAAATTAGAAGGTGTTGCTGGCAAAAGCGTTGTCAAACACTGAATACCTGTGCCATCTTCAAGATGTATGCACACCAGAGTATACAGAACGTGACTGACAGAAATGACTCATTTAGACACAAGTATCTTATGACCATGGAAAATAAAGCCATAAGTAGTAAGAGTCGAGTTATCATTATTTCGGCTTTTTAAATCCCGTGTGAAAACGAATTTGATTTGCACAAACAAATTCGTTATAAAGAGCGGAAACACTGTTGACGACCCTGATAGTATTAATGAACAATTCAGCCAGCATTCCTCTCAACGCTACAACAATGGGACCAAAACTACTATTAATGCATTTTCAATGTTGGCATCTAGCCTGATTAACCCATCTCAATATAGGTTTATGACTGAACGCTCAGGCTTTACATCACACCTGGAATTGTTTGATCAAATTACCCACAGAATTGATGTTGGTCTGCCAGTGATAATTCTGTACTCCCATTTTAATAGGGCCTTCGACAGTGTCTTACACAAACCGCTTCTTCTAAAATGTTCTTCACTTGGTATACGCAATCCCCTTTCATCATGGCTCAAATCTTTTTTTGCAGAACGTGGCCAAATCATTCACTTTGTATCTTGCTACTCTAATTCTATGAATGTAACCAGTGGGGTTAAACTAGTAACGTGTCTTCACTTTTTCAATATGGTAAACCTTTCCTCGATGTTCTGGTTGCGAATATGTCTGGCATAAATATGGTCTCGAACTTGGTTGTTATGGTTGCTTCTGGTTCCTTGGCTCAATGTGGTTCCATCCTACGTCTGCAGCGTTTTCTGGTCCAGACACCTACGAACGAAATCCTCAGATCCTGGGTACAATCCACTCTGGTGTCGTGCGCTAACTCGAGCAACAAAAACAGCACGTTTCTCCTGGTACTGCTCTACGTAAAGACCTTCGATGGCAACTCGAGGATCGACGATCGCTTCCTGTTCTGCTAACCCTTTCGTCCTACAATCGCACGTTTGCAGATCAGTGCCACGAACGAAACCGCTAGAAGACGATCGAGAAATAATTTTATTTCAAACACTATCAAATATGGTACAAAACTCTCAGGTATTTATGGTTTTTAGTAGGAGCGAAAAGCAACGTATCACCATCAAAACTTTTTTCATTCATTTTGTTTTGTTTTCTTCCTACTGATCTTGATACATGAAGTCTGTTTATGTTTAAATTTATGATGATTATTATCACGATTGACACTCTGACACATCATGTTAACTTTTCTTCGGTACAGTCGAAATACATGAGTCTCACAATTACGATACCTCACCCGATATTCGACAATCACTATGACACTTCGGTGGTACCTGACAACTGACCTAAAACAATGAGCTTTGATAGAAGGCTAAGATCTCAGGAATATCTGAACGAATAATGCACGTAAGACAACAATATTTTGTCCCATCTCGTTTTTATCATTACTTTTTGGTATCATTTGTGTTAAAAAAAGCCGAAACCAAACTTCGTTCCTAGTATTCTAGCATTCTCATTGTACCCGTTTCCTCAGTATTATATTGTAGCATATGGCCTCTTACAGTAGGAAAAATGAACCTGACACTGCTGAACATAGCAAGCTATCAGAAGAGTGTTAACCAACGACAAACTCGTTGTGTTTGAACCTCTGACTGGCCACGCCTTAGGGTCATTATTACCCCACTAGTGGAGGGAGTGAGCTGCAGCGGTAAATAAATCCCCGAAATCAATATCTTCGTAAGTCTTCAACATTTGATGCTGACCGCATTATTTTTACTGGATTCACCTAGTTGAATGTGCTCGGTCACGAATCCGCACCAGACAGCGAGGGGGGTACACTGTGCTACGCATCCCTTTCAATTGTTAGCTTAGACCAAACGTTCCTCAACATACCGATAGCCAATCAAATATATCTTCGAACCTATTCGCTTCTGACTGCTGAGTTGACTGGGTTGGGATACTTCGAATATGAAGGTTTTATTTGTAAAGGCATTGCCAAACTCCAAATACTTGAGAAATCTTTAAGATCACCAAAACGAATATTGAGCAAACAGAAACAGAACTCATTACATAAAATCAGACGTATAGGATACAGTTCGGAAAGCGTAATTCAAATCAACCACTAAGAAGTATGCAACATTTGAGGGACAACAAATATTCAACACATTTGCTTCACTATGACCGATTTTGTGAAACCTTATTTACTGTTTCCAACCAAAGAGTAAGAGATGAAGGTAAAACCTCGAAGCAGATGTCTGTCATGCCCTCTAAGTGGAAATGTAAAGCATCCCGACCACTTTCCGTTATCCCCATAATCAAACAAAGCGCAAACGATGTTTTCTGTGATTCAGCTGTCAGTTATATACAATCTTTCGTATCTAACACCGATCGGCACTTAGAGAGGACATGAACTATGTCAAAAAGCAGAACAGAAATAATAATACTAATAACAGTGGCAGAATAGACAGAGAATACAGTAGAAAAAGAGAGTACGAATGGGGAATGAGGTATGGAATAACACTGTTTACAAGATATCAAGGAACACAAAGAATTATAAATCACAATTAAAATGTATGCATTACCCAATACAGCCTTTGACTTTGTGAATTGTTACCACATCTTGATCTAAAACAATTTTCGCGATCTACCTTTCTTTTCAATACTTCAACAACCTCCACACTGTTTTTTACAATAGCAGTTCAGTTTCAGTTTCGGTCTGGGGAGGACAGGAGGCCTGATGGCCTGTGTTAGTCCTGGCAATGGTGGTCTCTCAGTTGATCCAACTTTCTTTTGAAAGAATCGACGAATGGAGCTTCAACCACGTGCTGAGGTAATGAGTTCCACTCGTTGATTTTTCGATGGGAAAGTCGATAGTCAGCTAACAAGCAATTTGTTCTCGGCTTGTGAACATTTTTGGAGTATCCTCGTAAATTCTCTGTTTTGGAAGACAAGAAAAATGAGGGCATATCAGGTGCAAATTTGGCACTAAGCAATTTGAAAACTGTTACCAAGTCGCCTCTAGTTCTGCGATATGACAACGGGAAAAGGTTCAGCTTGGCTAGTCGAGCTTCATACGGAAGCTTCGCTATTCCGGGAATCAGCTTAGTTGCCGTTCTCTGAACCTTTTCCAGAAGCTCACTGTCTTTTTTTAAGCAGGGGCTGGCCGCTTGTATGCAGTACTCAAGTTTAGGACGAACGAACACTGTATACAAAGTCAAAAACGTCCTAGCGTCGACATGAGTAAAAGCCCCACGTATTGACCATAACGATCTAAAACCTTTGGCGACTATTGCACGGCAGTGTGCAGCAGTTTATAGGTCTTGGCTTACGATGACTCCTAAGTCATTATATGTCTGGACGACAGGTAGCTCAGTGTTATTCATCGTGTAAGTATCTGTACCTTGATGACCGATATGCATCACAACACACTTGGAAGTATTTATCGGCAACTGCCATGTTTGAGACCATTCAGATAACTTCTTCAAGTCATTTTGAAGTTCTAAGCTATCACTCTTACATCGTATCGCTTTCCATATCTTGATATCGTCAGCATATAGCAAGACCGATGATGATAGGAGACAAGGAATGTCATTTACATACAAAAGGAATAGCACTGGCCCCAAAACTGTACCCTGGGGCACTCCACTAAGCACAGTTTCTCAGCTAGATAACTTTGAGTTCACCCTTACTCTTTGTTGACGCCCAACTAAGAAGCCTTGGTAGGACTATATTTTATATACGACCTTTGAACGAATTTTTAAGTGACCTTGAAACTGTTAGTCAATCAGAAGAGTGTTAGTATAAAGTGAAAACATATTATAAAAAACTTATGAATTACAGCGGATTATCTTCGTTTACATGATTTAAAAACTTGTTAAGGTTAGATAAATGATCAGATGCCTTGAAATCATAGTGCATAGGGTTAGGGTTTAGGGTTAGAGATAGGGTTTAGGTTAGGGTTAGGGTTTAAACCAAGTTCCCGTTTAGCAGTTGCATTGGTAATGTTGAGCCACAGTTTTTGTTGTTTTTTTCAAACGAAAGAGTAAAAGAAGTAAAAAAATACTGGAAGTTGTTGTGAGACTAAAATGGACGTCCAGCATCGTTTTTATAATCTGCTGTCAGTTGGGTTTCCCGTAAACAGTTCCATAGGGCCATAGTTTTAAGGGCGAGACAGTTTTTAGGATCTGTGAAGACTCACTCCTGTTGCATTCTAAATGAAAAAAATAGTGATGAATTTAGTCAGAAATGTGGAATAGATAAATAAACAAATTACATGTTTTTCAGCAAAGAATTTATGCATTTGCGATTTACCTTGAGTTCATGAATATTAGATCAGGTCAGCTGTTTCTTGTGCAAAGCATAACATGAGCTTAGTACCGTATCGCAATGCTTTTATTATTTTGCTCCCATTTAAATATTCCCATGCATCAGCGTCTAGTTTAACAGGAAGACATACAAACAGAGTTAGTGTCTGATAAACTGAAAGTCCCAGTTGTCAAAAAGATTCTTAATATTTGTTCACAGCCAGCTGCATTTAATTGAGACACAGAACACTTATCTTTTAAGACTGTATACTGCTGTTTTGCGGGCAACTAAAAGATCAGACGCTTAGCTATGTTGCTACCGATGTTATTGCTGGGGAAATTGTTTAATGACAGCGATCATGAAGTATGGTCAGTGATAGATGTACAATCTAGAAATAAACAACAAACATACTTATCGCTATCTTATAATGTATGACAGCAACAGCATCAAAGGCACATTTCTTCCTATTTTTAATCGGACTGATTTGAATCAGTATATTCATTAGAAACAGGCAACTCTACTTACTACACTGATCTGTTTCGTTACAGGCTTCAAGCACTTTACTTAAGAATACCATAATCCTTTCAACCAAACTGAACTATGTGACAACCAAGAATACCAAACTAAGCAAGTGTCATAATTATTGTTCCATTTGCACAGACATGTTGCTTAAAGTAGTTAAACGGACATAATTAAGACGATAAAACCAAAACACGAATTATAGGCTAGTTGAACTTACCTAACAGAAGAAAAAGGAAATATATATTGCTTTGTTCATAAAAACATAGTTTACAGTACAACAAATATTTATTCAGTAAAATCATGCACTGAAAGTCTATCTGTAACAATCAACTATGTGAATAAACTCACTATGACTTGAGATATCACCCCATCGTGCAATGAATGTACAGTGTAACGCAGTCAGACGTGGCGAATAAAAATCAAAAACGGAGCAAAATCAACAACATAATCTAGTTACTTAATTAAAAATACATTACGAAATGACAAAATCTGTGGTTACTTGAACGCACAAATGACAGTGTGCGATACATTAAGTTTACATGGTTGCGTTGCGGATAAGATCACCCGAATCTGCTGTAGAACGTTCGAATGTGAGCATCTCGTATTGAACTTAGCGCCGCGACCTTGAAATTCCTCAAACGCTTCTGATTGCCTCGTCCATAAATTAGAGTCTTACCGAAATCTTTTATCCACATAAATAGATTGCCTTCAATCCCGACATTTCTTAGTTTATATAACAGCCGGTTGTGCGGAACCTTGTCAAAAGCTTCGCTGAAATCAATGAAGACTACGTCTACAGGTAACTTTTGATCCTTAAAAGCGCACCAGCTTTCACAAGAAACTAATAACTTAGTGAGACAAGAATAACCGATTCTGAAACTGTGGTGCTTCTTCAAAAGGATCCGGTTTTTATCGAGATACTTAAACAGCTTCTTCCGAATAATCTTTTCTAAGATCTTAACAAACACACTAGTTAGGCTAACAGGGCGGCAATTCGCAGGTTTATGTTTCGTACCTGTTTTGATGACAGGACTTACTATGACGTTTTTTCAGTCTTTGGGTAAATCACCCTGCGTTACGGATAAGTTAAAGCATATACTTAAAAGGTTCTCAACGAAGTTAGATAATTCCTTCAGTATCCTACGATGTAGTTCATCGAGCCTCGTGGATTTACCTACGTCAAGCTTATTTAGCAGACCAAAGACATCGAGTTCTTTAATGATCACGCTATCCAATGTATGTGTGTGGGGTATGTATGCACTGACGGGAAGGGTGCTTCTATGGTATATACATTGCTAAAGTAGTTCGAGAACACTTGAGCCTTACCAAAGTCGTCCTCCGCTAATGATGCGGCAGTACTGTTTCCCCATGGAGCAGGAACATTTCCTCTTCTCTTCTTCCTTTGACTTACATAAGAATACAAGCGCTTAGGACATTCTATGGATTCCTTAACAATCTTTTCTTCGTACAACTTTCTAGACTTACGGAGGGTCGAGGAACAGGCATTCCGGACTTTTCTATACTGAGATTTAGTATCATCAGGTCCCAGTAACCTAAATCTATCCCACATTTTTCTGCTCTTACGGAGAAGGATGCGAATCTCTCTACTGAACCATGGTGGGGAGTTTCTCGACCCCATTGGTATAGTCCAGGGGATGTGGGGTGTGGTAACGTTAAAGTGAGAATTTTGAAATGCGTCACATGACGTTTCAATTGAGGACTCTGGGTCTATTGTCCAATCTAATGACGATGCTGAGAGCATGATATCTGGTATGTTTGCTTTCCAGACGTTAGGTCTGGATTAGACTGACGCGTGCTCGTGACTGACAGTTATATGGAACTCGAATGTTAAAACTACGTGATCACCTTTACCTAGGCTTAACATATAATGGAGGTTCGCAACGTCATCCTCATAGTGAATCAGTATAAGATCTAGTAAGGACCATTCAGTGTCTGGGTCGTACCTTGTCGCTTCTTTCACATGTTGCACTAGAGCGTATGTGATAACCGCATCAACCATTTCCCGCTCGAAAGAATATTCTGACGATTCATTTCACAGATTTTTCCAGTCTACCATAGGTGCATTAAAGTGCCCTAGGATTAGAGATCGACCACTTGTGACCAAATATTGAAACTGCTTAACAGGACCCCATTTGCCTCACAGCTTGAACTGCGATAGACCAAACCAATCAGCAGCTCTTGTTCCTTACATTTCAAGCGGCAACTAACTAATTCACGTCCCACTCTCATGCGATACACTGCCGATAATGACAAGTGGAATAGCACTCCTAATGAATAGAGATACTCCCCCTCCTTTACGCTATTGTATTCTGTCGGCCCATGCTAACGTGAAACCCTCGAAATCAAGTTTCATACTATCTATAGCCTGTGTCATCCAGGTTTCTGTAACCGCGATTATGTCTGGCTTTGTATAATCAATCTGTACACCTAGTTTCGATCGCTTATTAAGTAAGCTTCAAGCATTAGTGTAGCAGATCGGAAGCCTATTTCAATGGCTTCGTGCTTCAACCAGAGTTGCTTCGACATCATTCTCTGTCGAAGCCTTACAACCCGAAAATTTACAATTTTCAGGTCCTTTTAGCCAGCGTCTAACCTAAGTTGTAGTTCTTTTTCGGCTTCACCTCTTTTTACACGGTCTGCCAACGGTATGTCCTTACGGATAAAACTCCCGAACCCTTTAATTTATGTCCATTCTGTAAAACTAGGTCGCGTTCGTTCTAAAATTTGAATACAACTTTAAGCATTCTGGACTGATTTGGTTTCAAGTCCGCTAGACTTCCTAGTCTGTACACCTTTAGCAAGGTGACCCCGGTGATATTTTGAGGCATGAGTTGATTAAGCAGTTGCTTAATCAGCACAATGTCATGCTCAAAACGAGCTTTAGGTTCAGAGCTCTCACTCTTCTTGATTCTATGAAAAATAGGTGATCTGTCACTATGATCAGCTTTCGATTTTACGACCACTTTCGCGGGGGGTAGGATTACCTTTTATAACGCTATGTTGGTTCTTCCTTATAACCTGTACTCACTCGTAAACGGTGCTAGGAGAAGCAACAACAGTTGCGTCAAACCTAGTGTTGGATTCTGGAGGGTTGTCGACGACTTGAGAGGTCAGGTTATGTTTGCCGCTTCAAACCGATCGAGCCATGCGATTGCGGCTTCTAGATGTTTCCTGTGAGATCCCATCTGGGAGGCGGGGAACAGAACCTACTTTTCTTGAGCTTTTGTTTAAGGCAAGCCCATTTTGAGACTGCTTTTCCTTCTTTGACCGGCTGAGTTATCTACCATCGAACTAACCTTAGTTTGCTTCATGTCGATTTGTATGTCGACAGATCGAGTGCTGTTTGATGTGTTCTGACTACGCTTGCTAAAACACTTCTTTGCAGCATCAACCAGTGAGATGGCCTCGGTTAACAGGCTGTTTGCATCCGAACAGCACTGTTGACAAAGCCATACGCAACCTTTCTTACTGAACCGTTTGAAAGCAGCAGGCGTTAAGTTCGTGGTACCAACTTTCGCACTCGTCGCACTGCATATCGCTTTCAACGGGATAACGACAACCCGGACGTTGGCAACTGCTTTTTTTTACACTGTCCAGTCATTTAGAAGGACTCGGAAACAAAAAATAATCAATGATCAAAAAGTGAAGAACTGTAGATTGTGAGGACCAAAAGTACTAACAGAAACGATTGAAAATGAGGTACTCAAGAGTACCAAGGACAAAACTAATTGAGAGAACGGTAAAAACGGTACTCTAGTCGAATACTTTAACTGAAATGAATTGAAGTGAAAACAGTAGTCTTGATACGTAATAAACGATCAAAACAATGAAATTTACTCAGCGAGGAAAAATACCACTATCTTTTTTAAATAGCGCGCGTACTTACCTGTGTTGTAGATGTAAAGTGATAGATCGTCATCCTTGTTCTGCAAAAATCTCAGAATCAATACCACTCATAGAAAGTCCGAAACACTCAAATATGCACACTTATTTCACCACATTTCTATTGTTACAACACTGTTCGTTGTCACTACCACAGAAACAGAGGACAAGAAATGAAAGAAACTCAAATACCCGATTGTTGTCGCGACCATTTATTCTACATTTTTTAATTCAGCGTTTCTAATTTGACGTAAAAGGTTAAATTAGTACAATACAGTAACTCGAAACATAAACCTCGACTGTCATGGTTAACGAAGTTAGGGGTGGTGTGTCAAATAACCATTTAGTTGAGTTAATTTGGAACTATTACACAAACATCCAGTGTGTAATTTACATACTGTCTGTTTAGAAAAATATTCCACTTCAGTACATGCGCAAGACAAACGCTTATTTAATTGGCATCAAATGACCTTGACCAAGGTTAAAGGGGAATTTTGTGCCATTATCCCCGAAGTCCACTATAGCGGCTCCCCCAAAGTAGGTCAAATTTTCCCCGAAATCGGGAGCTCGGGATTCCATCTGAAATGGTGAGACGAATCGGACTGGTTTATTAACAGGAAGTGTGACAAGTTTCCGATTTCATTTTATGGGAAGCCCTCATTGCTTATAATTTGTTGTAGTTCACTTTAGTTAGATTTAAGGAAGATATCAGTGTATGCATGCCGATTTCTTCCTCTTTACATCCCCTAAAAAAATAATGAGCTTTTGTCCTATATTGAATGGTAGTCTATTGCTGATGATTTCATGACTAATTTGTCTAAATGCCAAACTGTTGACTTTAGCCTGAGACAGGGACAGCATCTAAACACCCTGTTGGAATCCCTTTATGTTTGTATCAATGAAGGTTCCTTGATAAACACAGTATCGAAGATCAATTATTTTGGTGCAACTTTCTCCTCTGATCTCTGTTGGTTTTCACTTTTTATTACTATCGAAGTATTCCGTCTGACTTACATAAAGAGCCTACATGCTTTCGGGATTACTCGACACTTACTCCTACAGTTTGTCAGTTCTTGCATATTACCCATTATTATTTCCTGGGCTTTTGAGAAAACGCTGTTGTATTGCAGAGAAAGCAGTTAGTTTCAGTTTGAGAAGGACAGGAGGCTCGACGGCCTATGTTAGTCCTGGCAATGGCGGTCTCTCAGTTGATCCAACTTTCTTTTGAAAGAGTCGACGGATGGAGTTAGCAGGGTATATGGTGAGTCTTTTGAGGTCATTATTAATATGGTTATGGATAGATATCTAAAAACTTGCAAACTCCTGGCAGGTGTTATCAGATACTAACCATCCACTCCACTCATATTTTTCTCTTTGTATATCTTCTGGTAGAACGAGACGTCAATACATTAGAATCCACTAACGCAAGCAAAAGTATTAAAGCTCTACAATGCCTTACCTAGCAAATATACTATGTGACGAACAAGTTATTGGAGTAGGTCTATTCAACAACTTTTATTCTTAAACATGTTTTTAGGTGAAAAAGTTGCACCGATTCAAATCTTTAAAAGAACATTATAGGTAGTTTATCTACTTAACCTATGTAAATATGTATGCAGTTGTCAGTTTCTCTCACTTTTTTTCTCTTTTCGTAAAACAAACTTGTTGAAATACCTTGTGCTAAGAATTCTATATTGTACCAAAAAATAATATTGAATAAAGCCATTAGTAATAATAAAACAACTTCATAATCAATCACTCATCTCATTAATGCGATAAAAACCTAGTTTATAACCTTGCTTTTAATTACTGAGCTTCTTACTATTACTTCATATCTTGTTTGATATTGAAGGAATAGGTGATGGATAGATGTTGATTTAACAGTTACTAAAACTACACAAACGAGAGAATTCTTTCTAAACCAAGGGATTCGTGACCCTACATTAAGTGAATCGCATAATGCAAGTCAAACTCACATCTGCATCTGGTTCATCGCAATTTACATAAAAATTCACCAAAATCATAACAAAACAGCAATCAGAATAAAAGAAATACTAATATGCAACTTCAAGTAATAAACATAGCGAAAAATAAAAACAAGAATTAGGAAATAAAGAGCTGACTCCCACGACTTTATATAAATGCCGAATCGCTTATGACTGATAGTCTAATATCGGTATCAAAATTAGGTACATATTATTGATAATACACAAAATATGAAAATAAAAATGTATATCAAAGTCTAGCATCTTTAAATATACGCCTCATGGTCACACTCACTCCGGAACGACTTTGACATGAATTAGAAAGATAATTTATACTAAACCGATAGGGTGAAATTCCGCACATAGAGAAGTCAATGATGTGTTCTGTTTCCACTTGTGAGCTACCTAAAGATGGAGCATAAGCTGAGGGAGAGTTGAAGTGTTCGAGAATGTTGCACAATTCATCTCTTAGTTGACTGCTAATTTGACGACGATGATCCTCTTTTTCTGTGGTAAACAATCAGTTTGAAACAATAGTTGTTAGAAGACAATCGATGAAAGGAATCATAAGTGATAAATCACCGCAAAACAAGAAAATGAAACATCATGTAACAGTGAAAACTTAAAAATTTTTAACTCCTAGACTAATAACGTTGTACCAAACCGCCCATAAAAAGACTTTAGGTCAACAATGTTTAATATTATACATGTATATGCCGACTGCTTGATAAAACGCGTAACAATCATTTGAGCCTATTTCAGATAACTAACAACTAAAAGTGAATGTGAATTTACTGTTTCTTGAAGAAGCGACTGTTTTTGTAGTATTTAAGAATGTTCTAGGCATTCTGCAAGAAACTGTTCTTGTTATATTCCTATCACAGTAACTTCATTTTGATAACAATCCAACCAAATTATAACGTTTTTGCACTCTCTGTAAATCCTCATACTCGTCTTCTAGTTTCGTTCAAGCTGATGGAAATCCTCCGATATTTTATATTCTTCACGTAGCTAAGATACCTATTTCCTATTCTAGACACTTATTACCTTTATCTTTTCCTCAGCTGTCTTTTACGTTATGGGAATATCCATCTAAATATACTATACAGACAAAACCCCATTCTTTACGTAACCAGTTGACAAAAACCCTAAAATAAAATGAAATCAATCTATTTTACTTCATTTTTATCAAAAGAAAACAATACAAGTCACTATAAAACCAACAAAACGCAACAAGCCTGAAGTTCTCTAATATCAAAACTCAAAAAATTAACAAATTCATCTACTTCTGTAGGGTTGTCTTCCCGATTAACATCATAGATTGATTTTTAATACAACTCCATGCATGAAAATCACCCAACATTTGGGCATAAATTGAGCCACCTTGTAACTCGAATAAATTGGCAACTGCAAAACACAATCCAAAATAATCACCAATAGGAAAACTATAGCAGACGATCTCTAAGAAATGTTTATTGGAGTGGAATTTATAATAGTTCTGCTACGATGTTGTTTATCGCGATTCAGTGGTTCTACGTAACGGATCACCAAGTGTTTACATCCCAGAAACATACTAAATAGCTTTTTTTATGACAAATACCATTGTTTAGATCGAAATCGGTACAGGTTTGTACTCAACTGAAATTATGTCAAGTATCCTGATAAGTGTAGCCAGTGAATACTAATATGAGGCATTTGGAATATACCCTAGTTGCCCATATTTCTATAACATGAGAACGATACGAACTCAAAGACTGATTATTGATAGCATAGTGAATAAACCACTCATTGAACTGGACATTAATTCAGTAACGTATCAACACCCACTGAATTCGAGATAAAATAAAGATGCTCAAAAACATCTAGGTTACCATTCGCACTGACGGTTTTCAGAATCACATTTACAATCCAACGTTCCCAAGTCGCGGCTTCTGGTCCCAACCAAACCCCTTTTCTATGAACCACAAACTCCAAGTTAATTGCACCACGAACTTCGCCATTATTGTTAGATGAACAGCTATCACGATGCATGGCTTCAACAAAGGCTGAAACCGAAGTTGCCACTTTTTCGATAAGTTGGTTGGAGTTTATACATACCTAGTAGAAGTTTGAACAGAAGCCAAACAAACTCTAAATTATATGCAGCAACACTCATCCAACAGACTATAATCAGCATGAAATTACATTATACGACCTTAATAGAGTGGACAGTTCAGAACGTTATTAACAGGATGAAACGTGTATAGTTTGGTTGCTGAGGAAGCGAAAAAGTTTTTTGAATCGATAGTGATACATTCTGTTAGTCAATTATGAACAACGTAAGACCTGGGAAATATGGTCATCGGTTTAAGTTCCACACCGTATCAGTAGAGCGGGCTGAAACTGTTCAGATAAAAGCCAAAGTACTAGATGTAATAACAGTATTAGTGGTGGTAAGACCATTTGGTATAGACAATGATTTGAAAATTCGAGGAATAAGTCAGGGATAGTTTTAAAACTCGAGACCTAAGGGATGACGAGTGAATGTATATGGGCCATAATGACAGATATTGACTAATGCTATCCATTTTCAACCATTAATTTCAATAATCGCATGTAACTTAACCATGTAATCTGTAATAACTAATACAATTTAATCTGAAAGTCAATGACTTCATGGACCGATGTTACATCTTGTTTTGGCCCCCATAGCTTTTTTCCAACCGAACTCCACATCGGCTAAAATCGATTAGAACACATAATATCAATACCTGTTGATATATCCGAATAGTAATTGAACCTTTATAGTAATACAAATTGCGAGGATTAATATAGTTTGCTTGATCTATCCTTAAAATCGAACGCTGAGTTAAGCGGTGGCTGGGAATGATGAATTCGGCTCCTATGATCAGGCGATAACGAAAGAATAAATGTTTATTAACATCATTTACGTCAGGTCAGGTCAGCAACAACGTAGAACATCGTACGTACGTACATCAGTTCGAATTACCATACCACATTAGCGCAGAGATACAATTGTCGATTCAAATCTCACAGTGGTAGAGGTAGTAAGAGTATAAGTAGTAATCGGTAAGATCATGGTTTGAATATGTTATTCAAGGAGTATAACCCAGTAAAACAAATATGGAAAGAGAAAGGAGACATGAAGAATTCGGGGGCGGGCACAGAGTGGATGCACCTGTGCCACTGCAAACGATTTTGAGTCATGTCATTCAAAGTCTTTAACCATCGGTTGCTATCGTCTCGAGTACTTGTTCATTTAGTTGTGTAGACAGATAAACCATACAGACAGTATAGAGTAGATTTATCTCAAGTTGTCATACTGACTATTTCAATCCATCTAAAAAGCCAACAATTTTTTATGAATTGGACATTTCGTTTTGTTACAAATTACTGAAATTGAGCCTGTTTACAAACATCTTAACTAATTAATCTTTTAAACTATAGTGTGAATGTTTTGTTTTCTCACGAATATAATCCTAGAGGACTTTTTCATACACTTTTGTAAGAACCCCCTTACTCTACACACAATTCGAAAGTGAAACAAAAACAGTAATTAACCTTTAAAAAATGAATAATGCTCCTAAATTCCAGGGAGAGTGGAAAATCTGGTTCTTACTGTTATTCCCCAATAATATTTTTCCTTTGGTCTTATTTAACACCATCTAGAACTAGAGTTGAACACTCTAAATGTGCATAAATGGAGTATCAGTTCGAACGTGACGATATGAGATAGATGAGCCAAGTATTATATTTGAATTACTTTAAAATACACAACCTGAAAAAGTTGGCTCGTCGAGTTAAGCACGATATGATTCAACCACATATGCTTTCCTTGCCAATGGTAATAACAGTCACCCAACATTAATCAATCATTGATACCTAAATAACACTATATTTACATAGCTCTATGAATCCATAGACCGCATAAAAGTTTGAGTCCTAGTGGAAATTCCAGCCCACAATAAGTATATGTAGCCCGTCTTTTTACTGGTCTGTGCATACAGTAGACGGAGTAACTATTCAGTCACTAAAAGGCAGTTGATTTGACTCCCCAATCCGTTTAAAAACAGGATGTGCAATTTGCTTCCTCTTATGCAGATGAGTTACAAATATACAGTCTTTCTCAATGCGATTCACTGTCACTCAACCCGAAATACAGTTACGTACCTATCCTTGCTTACCAACCATTGAATCTGTACAGGTGACTGAGGAAACTGTCCTTCCGTTGATAAATAACCTCAAACCTGATAAGATACTGGGCCCTGACGGGTTACATCCACGGTTGTTGTCATCTCTTGCGGACATTATTTCAAAACCGCTCGCGACACTCCTCAACATGTCCCTTTCACTCGCACAACTCCCTAGAGATTGGAAGGACGCTATAGTCAGTCCTATATTTAAGGACGGTCAGAGACAGATAGTATCTAACTACCGGCCTGTTAGTCTAGCTAGCATAGTCGTTAAGTTACCTGAAAAGATAATTCGGGTTAGGTTGCTAAGCCACATAGCTTCACACAATCTGTTAGCTTTTGACCAACACGGATTTCATAACAAGCGTTCGTGCTTGACTAACTTGCTTATTGCGAGGGAGGATTGGACAGCAGCCCAGGATAACGGTCTGTCTATCGATGTGATATTCATAGATTTTAGCAAAGCATTTGACAAGGTTTCATACGTAGGTCTTATGCAGAAGCTCACGAGTTTTAGAATAATAGGTACTGTACATGAGTGGATAGGAAGTTTCTTATGTGACCACAGACAGAAAGTGAGGGTCAACGGAACGCTATCCGGTTAGAAACCAGTCAAAAGTGGTGTACCTCAAGGCACCATCTTAGGCCCTCTGCTCTTCCTTCTCTACGTTAATGAGTTATCGCTGTTACTTAGGTCGTCGACATTATTGTTTACGGATGATGTAAAAATCTGGAGAACAATAAAAAGTGCGGCTGATCATCTGTATCTTCAAGCTGACTTAGACGATTTAGTTAGATGGGCTCGAGAGTGGGGCTTAGAAATCAATTCTAGGAAGAGTGTGCCAATGCATATCGGCCACGGTAGTAGTTACCGTTATACTATTGAGGGTAAACCTCTTCCATGTGCTCAAGAACATAAAGACTTAGGAGTAGTATAAAGTCATTATTTAAAAACAACTACGCATTGCAAAGCAGCCGTTGTCAGAGGTTTTCGTGAGTTATGGTCACTTCGCTGAGCATTCAAATCTTTTGACGAGGAAACATTTCGACTTTTATACCCCATATATGTTAGACCACATTTAGAGTACTGTATCCAAGCAGCTAGCCCGTGTCTGGTTAAGGATACTAACTCTCTTAAGCGTGTCCAGCGTGTGGGAACGAAATTAATGGTCTTTCTAGGCTTTCTTACGATGACGGTTTAAAACGCCTAAACCTTTCCCCTTGTCGTATCGTAGGACACGAGGTGACCTTATACTGGCATTTCGTATCTTTAATTATTTGGGTGTTGATGTCTTATCTTTTTGCTTCCTCTAGCACTAATAATCTCCGAGGTCATAGCAAGAAGGTTCATAAACCACAATTTATTAAACTTAAAATGGGGTTCCGTTTTTCTCATAGCCAACTGTAGCAAAATCATCCGTTCTACTCTTCGCTGATGACATAAAGATTTGGAGACCCATACATAGTATGTCGGATAGGATAGTATTACAGGACGATCTTAGCTCATTGGTGGCATGGTTAGATAGGTGGTCACTAGAAGTAAATCCTAATAAGAGTGTAGTGATGCAGTTAAATAACTCTGATGAATCGTATGACTATACGCTACGTGGATTCGTGCTACCAAAAGTAACAAACTATAAAGATTTAGGAGTCATATTAAGCAATGATCTCAAAACGACTGGTCACTGTAAGGCTGCTGCTGCGAAAGGCTATAGGGTATTATGGTCAATTCGTAGGTCTTTCCAGTATTTAGATGATGAAATGTTTAGATAACTATACCCGATTTCTGTGCGACCACATTTAGAATACGGGATTCAAGCAGCGTGTCCTTGTTTCAAATATGAAGCAGATATGCTAGAAAGAGTCCAACGACGAGCTACTAAAATGGTACAAGGTCTATCTGGCCTATCTTATGAAGACAGACTGAGACACCTTAACTTATTTCCGTTATCTTACCGTAGAATAAGGGGTGATCTAATATTGGCCTATCGTATAATGAACGATGACCTTGGTATTAACATGTCTTATCTTTTGCTCCCGTCTAGAACCGATCATTTGAGAGGACATTCGAAGAAAGTTCAAAAACCGAGATCAAACCGTTTACGTCTGGAGTTCCGTTTCTCGCACCGAGTAGTGAATTACTGGAATTCTCTACCGGAACACGTAATATCAGCACCATCTGTTAATATATTCAAAACGAGATTGGACCTCCACTGTATTACAAACTGCAAGGATTAATATAGGTCGACAGACCTCCTATCCTTATTACTGAAGACTGAAGACTGAGTAGTCAATCATTGGACGCCTTACCCGAACAAATGGTATCGGACCCATCAGTGAATACTTTCAAGAAGCTGGACCTTCACTGGAAGGCAATCTGTCAGGATTAATACAGGTTCACCAACCTACTATCCTTATTACTGAAGACTGATTTTGGGGACTAGTCGAGTGAGGTAAAGTGCCCGTAAAAACCAAACAAATAAGGGTATCTGAGTCAAATAATGAAAGACTTAACATGATACAAAGTTCATCACGATGATTAAGATTATTAAACAAAGTTTAAGCGATCTTTCCCTGGATTTATGTCCATTCTGAAGCATAAAAGACGCCAGAACCACACAAACTACACCATAGAACATTCACTAGGAAGTATGGAACTTACGTAGGTCAAATCAAGACTTTTACAATCCACATCACATATACCAAGATAGGAATTGTAGCTCACTGCTCCTCCTTTAAAATCAAGCTGTATTGAAATAAAATAACTACAGAAACTCACAGTCGGCAACGTCCTATGAAGTAAAATTGTATGAAATAAAGCTGAAACACAATGTTACAACAAATTAGATACCTGAAACAACATCCGAAATTTCAGGCTCTACAACAGACTATTAAAAGGATTAAAAAACTGAAAAAACATACGAAGATAAAGGAGTATTCTCTGCAGTTCATCACAGGTAGGTCCAGGTCAAATTCACCACCACGACCTTGAGTGGCATTATTGAAGGCGACCATTCCGTATTTGTGGTGCTCGGAGTTGGGCACTGTGCAAAAGCTGGCTCGAAGTGTTTCCCTGGACTTTTGTACGTTACCGTGGTATTTATTGAAATCATTAAAAATAAGAACTAGATTTAGGGATCACATGCAAACTCTTATTTTAAAAGCATAAACTCTTATATAGACGTTTTCTATGGCAGAAAACTGCCACAAGTGGTATAATGACAGTACTGTCAAAGAGAAGATGTATACATTAATATTAACCAAAATACTGGTTTTGAGAGGGAAATTGTCGCTGTGAAGTGTTCTGGACATTCCACTGTTGAAATACATCAATGTCAATAACAATAAATTATGGAATTAAGCTATTCAAAACTATTTTGTCCTTTTCAATAATACGCAGAGTAATGAAAAAGCTAACAGAGCCACTGACAAAATCAATTGGGTTGTTTCGTTCATAACCGTACTTTCAACGCTGGGAACTGGTACCAGATATATTAACTTCGTAGTTCACTGCTTCAACTTACGATCAAATTTGAAAAGGTTGATATAGGCCTATGTGTATGGGCCACGACATTTAGAATCATCATAAGTTTTAACACAATGGAAATTACAAAATGAACTGCAATGGTACTTTTAGAAGTTTCATTTTCAATACGAAAGGATGTACGAAATTGAGTATACAGTCATGTGCATTTAATTATTTTGTGTTGAGTAACATAGTTTCCCTAATATCAGTGTTTACTTCTGAACATATGGTTTCACTACACAATTGGTCATTCCTTGTTCTATGTAAAGAAGTTCTGTAGAATCTTATTACAAGTTATCTCCCCTGGAAAGCTCAATATACTAATGCAACTGTATCTAATGCCCTTGCTTTACGAGAGTTCACTGGAATATTGTAAACTAACGTCCATTAGTCGGTTGCACGACTTCCATTTCGGGAACTAGAATGAATACACTACTTTCCTTAGAACTTTTAATTATCCCTTTAGATAAGTTTTTGCATGTCCCTGTACAATAAAGACGTTAATAAACCGAGTTATACTAAACAGTAACAATCTAAGTGGTTAATAGATGAGTACTATATATCGGGGCGCGCATGTACTACATGGAAATAGGTTGTCGATATGATGATGACTTTGATTAACATGAGCATAACTGATTCATCCTAGTAGCTTAATTAGACACTACGAGTCTGTTATATTTGGTATCTCACAAACCTGTTGTAAGCATCTATACTTTTCAGTCACACTGGCCTACCTTACCATATTATTGGGAATACGAAAATAATTGATTAGGGATTATTGGATATTTTTTTAGAACATTCATAATGCAAAATGTACATTTGATTGCACGTTATCGCGAAATATGTTCTAAATTCAGCTCTTCAAATAGTTGTCTGATAGAGATGTCACAGGTATTCAAAATGGTTTAATTGGTTGTGGACGGAATAGAAGAAGCTTTCGCTTAACAGGCTTCCGTGTCTAGTAGCAGGGTATCACCAAATCCTCCAGGCAGGAACCTAGGTATGTTAACAATAAAAGAGGAAAAGAAATTTATAAATCATAGTGTGATACTGTCCTTGATCCTTAAGAATAGATCAAGTTGCCTCTTAAAGGACTCCTGGGAAGTCGCTTGAACTAGCTCGGCCGGTAGCGAGTTACAGCATTTGACAACTCTTAAGGAGTAGAAGTTGTGTCTACAGTCCGTTCTGCTATGTTGTATCTCCAATTGCTGGGTGTTACCCCTTAGGTCAGTGTTGGAACTAAGCTTAAGTAGGTTTTTAAGAAGACGTCCAGAAGTGTTAAGGATACTGTAAGCCATTAGAAGGTCACCTCTAAGACGCCTATACTCTAATGGGTAACGGTTAAGTGATTGAAGGAGCTCTTTATAAAGTTTGAATTTGAGTCCTCGAACTGATTTCGTGGCTCGTCGTTGGATACGCTCCAGAGTGTCCTTATTCTTTTGGAGTGAAGCAGGAAATACAATGTTTCCGTACTCTAAATGGGGACGGATAAAACTATTGAAGATCATAAGGAAAGTTCTTACATCGAACTGTCCAAAAATGAGCTACAACGTTACCAGTGCAAGGTTTGCTCGGAAGGCATTTTTGTCACAGTTAGCATAAGACTTATGGTGACATATATTCAGTGATTTTTGTAACAACAAAAATAAAAACCACATTTTTTCTCTAATTTGTCACACTTTATTTGTAACCACATTTTTACTCAATATCTGTTGGTTTGCTGTATCACTTGTTAAAAAAGACGATGATAATTGTTTCGATGAATGATATACGATTCTACTACCGCGTTGTTTAAAATATAGAGCACTATCTACGCCGTTGGTTCTTCTGTTTTATTGGCCACCGTTTGATTGAAGACTATAATAGTATTTATAACATCATTATAGGCCTTCCGACGCAACGTTGGACTTTTGGCGCGGATTACTATTTTATAATACTATTGGACTCCGTCTTCATCATTACGTCATTGGTGCAGTCACTTGCAGGGGAACACCTGTCAATCAAGTGAACTCAGTTTGTGGTCGTTGTTCCCACCAGGAAGTTCACAAGTAACATTCATTCTATAGTAACTGTTAGTGTCTGGTTGTTTAATATACTTTTTGTATTTTGTTACCTCTGGATTTATCAACGGACAGACATCTAGGTTTCTTTACTATTAGTTTTTTTTGGTATATCATCATTAACCTAGTGTACCAATATATTTTGTATAAGCTCCTTTTGTTTGGGAAGCACCACAAATTTGGTGAGCCCGTAAATATTTTTTTCTCTCTCGAAACTACTTTTGAGTTCACTTACAGACATGGCGGAGTTATTTTACCCTTGGTAGTATTTAATTTTTCGTATATTTGTAATGTACTCATCCGATACCGAAGGCATTAGCCAGCATAACATTTCAGCAGAGCTACAAGCTCTAAATTTGATAAATGTGCCCTCATTCACCCGAATAAATCCTCGCATTTGGTTTGCGTAAATAGAAGTACAATTTCAGCGTCTCAACATACGCTCACAGGCATCTAAATACTCTTTTGTGCTTAGATTACTACCCACTGAAGTTGCATCTGAGGTGTCAGATTTGATAGACAATATTCCTGCATCTAATCCATATGATCAATTGTAGCAGGCAATTATTCAACGTACCTCGTTATCGGATGAAAAGAGATTACAGCAACTACTGCACGAATGTGAGCTAGGCGACAAATCACCGTCTCAATTATTACGACACATGAGACAATTAGCTGGCCCTTATAAATTTGATGATGCTTTCCTCTAGGAGATTCGGCTACAACGCTTGCCAACTGTAGTTAGGCAAATTCTTTGCGCTTCTAGCCAACCATCATATTTAAAAAATCTTGCTAGCATGGCCGATAAAATTTTAGAAGTTACACCCTGTACTACACCTTATGTACAGACAATATTAGAAACTTCGAACGATAAGCAAACTCCCACCATAGCATCGTTAACTGCTGAACTAGGCGAACTACGAGCACATCATGAACGAACTGTCGCTAGTCTTGAAAATAAACTGGATGCATTGCAATTATTAATCTTTAATTTCACATCTACAAGACTTCGCTCTAGTTCTCGAGGGAGTAAGAATCGAGATAACTCAAAAAGAAATAAAAACAACGACAACATATGTTGGTACCATAAAAAATATGGTAACAAAGCTAGGAAATGTGTTACGTCTTGTAAATTCTTCAAGTCATTTTCCTCACCAAAACGTGTCAACCAAACCATGGTAGCGACAAATGTTTCTGGCCATGCGCCTACTCGACTTTTCCATGTTCTTGATAAAACTTCAGGGTAAAAATTCTTAGTAGATACTGGAGCTGAAGTCAGTGTCATCCCAATTACCTTAGCCAATAAACCTATTGCTAAGAGTGACAAATATACGCTAAGGGCAGCTAATAAAACCGAAATAAAGACATTTGGCGAACAATTTCTAACATTAGACTTGGGAATTAGACGTCATTTAACCTGGGTGTTCATTATTGCGGATGTACGCCACCCTATACTAGGTGCAGATTTTCTAAGTTTCTACAACCTACTAATTGACGTTAAGAGAAGGAAACTTATCGATTCCTGCACGAACCTTCAAGTACAAGGAATTCAGTCGGACTACCACATACATAGTATTAAAATTGACACACCAGGAAACGACATATTCGCCAGTATTTTATCTAAATTTCCCAAAATAACGAAACCGGACTACAGTGAAAACGCGGTCCAACATTCTGTAGTACACCGGATCATCACAAAAGGTCAACCAACTACGGCACGTCCACGCCGATTACCACCGAACAAACTGAATGTTGCAAAAGCTGAGTTTGATCATATGATGCAGCTAGGTATAATACGTCCGCCAAGTAGCCCCATGGGCATCCCCACTCCACATGGTGACCAAGCGAGACCAAGATTGGTGACCTTGTGGTGATTATAGGTCATTGAATAACATAACGTTACCGGATCGCTACCCAATTCCTCATTTACATGATTTTTCTCTCACTTTACATGGCAAGCAAATTTTTTCTAAAATCGATCTTGTGCGAGCGTATCACCAGATTCCAGTAGCATCCAAGGACATTGCAAAACCGGCCATCATTACTCCATTTGGTTTGTTTGAATTACTAAGAATGCCTTTTGGATTAAAGAACGCCGCACAAACATTTCAACGATTTATAGATGAGGTCACTAAAGGCCTAGATTTTGTTTTCGTGTATATTGATGATGTATTAATAGCTAGCAGTTCGCTCCATCAACACATTGACCACCTACATAAATTATTCGAAAGATTTCAGAAATATGGCATAGTGATTAACCCATCCAAATGTATTTTTGGAGTTGAGAGTTGAGAGTTTTTAGGTCACTTGATCGACAAACGTGGAATTAAACCTTTGGATACAAAAATAGAAGCCATCAAGAATTTTCCAGAACCAGACTCATGGAATAAACTTCGACGTTTCTTGATGATGATCAATTTTTATCGTCACTTTATTCCACATTCTACAACCTTTGACGGAGGTGTTAGAAGGTAAAGTCAAAAAGTTCACATTACCCTCCCAAGCGAAAGATGCCTTTTCTGCAGCTAAAACAGCAATCGCTTCTACTACCATGCTGACCTACTTAAGCCCTGATCCAGAAGCAACACTAATCCTGTGTACAGACGCATCCCAGGCAGCAGTAGGTGCGGTACTTCAACAGCGGGTGAATAATGAGGTCAAACCACTTGCCTTCTTTTCAAAAAAGCTAGAACCAACCCAAACTCGATATAGCACTTTTGGTAGAGAACTATTGACTATTTTTCTAGCTGTTAAACATTTTAACCACTTACTGCAAGGCAGAGACTTTGTGATACTTACTGATCACAAACCTTTAACCTACGCCTTTAACGCGAAAAGTGACCGTTATTCCCCTAGAGAAATGCGACAATTGGATTATATTTCCGAATTTTCGACCAATATACAGTTTATAAAAGGTAAGTCAAATGTTGTTGCGGATACTTTGTAACGTTTCAATGTCGATTCAATTTCCTTCACCAAAGGAATCGATTTATCAGACATGGCACGTTTGCAGACAGATGATCCTGACCTTGATGCTTGTAAACAAAGTTCGAGTTTGCCCTTTAAAAGTGTCCCTATACCGCATTCTGACTCTACTATCATTTGTGATACCTCTACTGGAACTCACAGACCTTTTGTGCCAATAGTGTACAGAAAAAGAGTTTTTGATTGTCTTCACTCACTATCCCATCCAGGGATTCGTGCTACTGTGAAACTGATTGCCGAAAGATTTGTTTGGCCAAAGATGAATGCAACTATAAAAAATGGACCAAGACTTATGTACAATGTCAGCGCAGTAAAATACATAGAAATACGATTACAACACCGTCAGCATTTAGTCTACCCGACCATCGTTTTCAACATGTTCATGTTGATTTAGTTGGTCCTCTGCCTCTATCTAACGAATTCACTTACATTTCTACTGCAGTGGACCGTTTCACTAGATGGCCAATTGCATGCCCAATAAAAGATATCTCCGCGGAAAATGTTGCTGCTGTATTCCTTGACAGATGGATCGTCAATTTTGGTGTACCTTTCGTGCCTATAGGTAACCCTCGTGTTATTGATAGAAGAAGTCAGACACTAATTGAATGAAATCTTTATTTCGATCTTAGCGCAGTCACAGTGGAGCGTGGGATTATCTGTTCAGACAAACAAAGGCTTTCAGCATTCAATATAAGATAATAAGGAATATAACGCTTATACAAAATAAGGAAGTGAATGAATACTTGAACAATACTGTTTTGGCATATGCTTGGTTGTTTGGGGTCAACTCTTAACCAACCAACCTATGCTGTTACATTAGCTTCCCCCTAGAATCGACTTCCGTAGGAACGTCGGTTCGACTAACCTATCTATCAAAAACACCTTAGTTCTATTTCTCATTCCAAGGGAAAGTTGTCAACTCACTCAATGTTTGACTTACAATAAGTGGCAACTAACGCTGACAACGGTAGTCCATGGATGTCTCTTCATTTACTAGCTTGTCATCTTATTTAGTAGCATGTGATTTCTTCTACAACTATAGCTGACGGTTTACTGAGTGCTTTCATGAGAAAGAGTGTTAAACTGTGGAATAAGAATATCTGAGGAAGTGCCGCGAGCGGGCTACCCAACACCATGTTGGTGAGGTACGATTTTTCCATGCTCAGACCGGCTATCAGGTGTTTACTCACCTGCCTCTTGAGTCGCCCTCAAGTAAAAAGTAAAGAAGAATCTACTTCAAAGTTAATGGTGAAAACCAATCAAACCTAAAGAACCGCTCCACTGCCTGCATCAAAATAATAAGATACAAAATGGAAATACATAAACATAATTGATAATTGTTCGGTTCCACGTAAGTGATTGGCCTCCAGAACGGATTGGTATTCTGGAAGAAAATAGACATAGTGTAGCCATCTTGTGTACGAAAAGGTATGAAAACAAATAAAATCCTTTTTTATAATGTATAAATGTAAAAGTGTAAACTTGCTAGAAGTTGGACTCATTGTCAAACCCGTTCAAATGTGTGACCTTGGGAATGTGACAACCGCCTTTTCTAACCAGGTACGTAACCAAGGGTGCATAATTTTACTCCATAAAACGGAAGAGAATATACGGTTAAAGAGGGGAGAAAATTGTGTAGAGTATAAGGATCAAGTACAGTTGTGTCAAATACTCTTTTCTGGTTTGATTTAAATATGTATGATATACTGAGGCAATATTTCGTCAATTAATCAAAGTAACGAATTTGTCTGCACCTTAGAAGTGTGTAAGTCCTATTACTCATTAGTATTATGAATGAATAATTGGTAAAAGGAAAGATTGCAGTCACCCCTCGTGGTCTGATGTGGCCTAATGGCTAGGTACGCGGTCTAGCATTCAGAAGGGCTGAGGTTCGAGTGCGTGTGGGTCATGCGTTTTTGTTCATCGAAACCCCCTTCAATACGATGTTTGTTGGCCATAAGTTGCTCAGATATGAGAGAAAAATAACAGGAGGACTGGTTGATATATCAGAATGCCATATTGGAACAGTACACGTTCTTTGTTTGGATTACTAATAATACTATAGAGAAAAAAAAATCTACAAGTTTTGTAATTTCCATTTTACGTTATACTTAAACCGAGAGAAAAAGTATATATATATATAAAAGTTACTGACATAACATGTCTTTTTTATAACGCTAGTGTTAAGTTCCAGGGTTTTGTCAGGACCACTAATAATAATTGGTTTAACGTTAACATAGCTATGATAGTCATATCGTTAGTTCAATGTTATGATTACTTAAGAGTTCCTTTATAAGTTGTGTTTAAAATTAGGTATGCGGAATCAATGCGGCTAACATAGTAACCTTACAGTAACGCACTGTACTATATTTCCACGGTTATTGATTCTTAATTGTCAGAATTTTAAAAAAAAATCTGAATATTGCCAATAAAGATGGGTTATATGATCACACTAAAAAGCATGCCGCAGGAAAACTGGTTAAGTCATTATATAAGTTTCCTAAACATGAAAAAAAATGATGAGACGTTTAATAAGTACTTGGCCATGGTTTAATCCAAAATGTTTTGTCTAGAAAACCACTTATTAATAGTAGTATTAATCGTATCAAGCTACTAAACATATCTTCGACCGGAAACTCTTAGAAGTAGTTCATGTTGTATATATGTATTGCCAGTCTACGTGAAAAATGTATAAAGATATATAAGGAGTACAGCCAACATAGTTAATTAACCAGAAAAAGAAATTATAAAACTCGCCTGGATTGCTTTGTGAATTCGTTGTATTTGCCAGTGTTAGTTGTATGAGTTTGATTAAAATCCTCAGCCATCGTTTCGGAATACCTAGCTTATGTGTCCAGTATTTAAAAAAAATTTAACATAACATTTATATATCAAAGGTAAAAGGTCTAGGGAGTTGTAGGTGAGGCGGAATGAGGGGAAAAATATTTTTGAGTAGATGCAGGGTCTGATTAGCTACGTGGTTAGATTTTATCCTGCAGCCGAAACTGTCAACATCCTTGACTGACTAATTGGATGTGCCCAGCGGACCGTTTTAGTCATTTGTAAAGATTTATCATCTTTACATTTCGATTCCGTAATGGATTTGTCAGTTATACGATCTAACAATACGTATGGTGGTTCATGATCTAGATAAGCCGGTTTTAGCCTATCAATACTTATTGTGTCGATGTTTCCATGTTTTTCTATCACGAAATATTTAGATTTTCTTGAGACGACTTTGAAAGGACCTTCAAATGGAGGACTGAGTGGTGATTTTATTTTATCACATCTTATCCAGACGTGCGTGCAATTGCTTAGGTCTTTAGGTACATATACGGCGCGCGATTGTTCGCGAGTATTAATTGGTTTAAGTTTGGACATATGGTCCCGTAGTTGATCTACGTAATTTTCTAAATTAAGTTTTTGACTGTTAGTATTAGGGTTAATAAATTCACCTGGTAGTCTCAGAGTTGTTCCGAAAACCAGTTCCGCAGCTGAACATTGTGCGTCAGTTTTGACAGATGTTCGTATTCCCAACATAACTAAAGGTAGGAATTCTGTCCACTGATTGGGGTTTGAGTGAGATATAAGGGCGGTTTTTAGCTGACGGTGAAAACGTTCTACCATCCCATTAGCCTGAGGATGATATGCAGTGCAGCGTATCCTATTAGAGCCTAGAAGTTTAGCCAAGTTATTAAATAGTTCGGATTCGAATTGCGCTCCTCTATCCGTCGTTATTGTTATGGGTGTACCAAAAATGGTTACCCAGTTCTGCATGAAAGCTTTGGCTACTGTTTCCGCTGTGATGTCCGCTATCGGGATGGCTATAGGGAATCTGGTAAATCGATCTATGCATGTAAAAAGATAATTAAAACCGTTTGAACGTGGTAAAGGACCTACCAAGTCGATATGCACATGTGCAAAACGTGCATCTGGTTGCGAGAAAACACCTATGGGTGAATTTGTGTGACGATTAATCTTTGATTGTTGGCATGCTGAACACTCTCTAACCTATTTGTGTACATCCTTCTGTAAATTCGGCCATATATATCTGGCATTGATTAGTTTAGTTGAAGCTTTTGCTCCAGGATGAGACAAAGAATGAAAGTTATTATATATCAACTTTCGCATATTTTTGGGAACGAAAGGTCGCGGCATTGCCTTGGTCGTGTCACAGTAAATTAGAATACCATCGATAGGTGATGGGAACTGTTTTAAATTAAGACTTGAATTGTTTGTTTTGAGTAGGTTTTGTAATTCTAGGTCCTGCTCTTGTTCGTGTCTCAACGTCTCGAAGTTTACTGTAGACTGCTGTACCACGTTCATTTCTAGTCTGGATAAAGCATCTGCCGCCTGATTGTCCTGACCTTTGACATGTCGGATATCGCTTGTGAACTGTGATATATAGTCAAGGTGTCGGACTTCTCGAGGTGAGTACTTATCGGCTCTCGCTTTTAATGCATTCGTCAGTGGTTTGTGATCCGTAAAGACTATAAATTCCCTACCTTCTAACATGTGTCGGAAGTGTTTAATAGTCAGGTAGATTGCAAGAAGTTCTCGTCCGAAGGTAGAATACCTTGTCTCAGCTGGAGCGAGTCTTTTCGAGAAGAAAGCAATTGATTTCCAGGCGTTTTTGACCAGTTGGTTAAGGGTACCGCTTACTGCTTTATCTGAAGCATCCACCATCAAAGCAAGTGGGGAAAGAGAATTCGGATATATCAACGTAGTTGCTTGAGCCAGTTTATCTTTAAGCTGTTTAATAGCTTCGACGGCGTCAGAAGACAGTTTGAATTCTTTTGGTTTTCCTTTAAGTAAATCTGTTAAAGGTTGCATTAATTGTGCACAACCTGGTATGAATCTGCGATAAAAGTTAATTAGACCTAGAAAACTTCTCATCTGTGTTAGAGAGCTAGGTATCGGGTATTGTTTGATGGTATCCACTTCTTTTTTTATAGGTTTAATCCCTTCTGGGCTTATTGTGTGACCAAGAAATTCTAAAGTTTGAACACCGAAAACACACTTACTTTGATGTATGTTTATTCCATGTTCATTCAATCTTTTCAACACTGCTCGTACATGCTCTTCGTGTGATTGCGAATTGGGGCTGGCAATTAACAAGTCGTCTATATACCCCTGCGCAAATGGCATATCTCGAAGTAGGTTATCTATGAATCTTTGAAATGTCTGTGCCGCATTTCTCAGGCCGAATGGCATGCGTACAAACTCGAATAAGCCGAAGGGTGTTGTAATAGCTGTCTTAGGGATATCTTCATCAGCCACCGGGATATTGTGATATGCCCTGACTAAGTCAATTTTGGTGAATATGTTCATACCCTGTAAACCGTTTGTGAAATCTTGGATATGCGGTATTGGGTACCTATCTGGTACGGTTTGACGGTTGAGGGCTCTGTAATCCCCACACGGTCGCCAGTCACCTTCATTCTTCTTTGGGACCATATGCAAAGGGGATGCCCATTGACTATCAGAGGGACGGATAATACCCAGTTGTAGCATATAATCAAACTCGGCTCTAGCGATTTTGAGCTTATCTGGTGCTAGTCTCCTGGGTTTTGCAAACACCGGTGCACCTTCGGTTTTGATAGTGTGACTTACTTTTAGTTTGTCTTTGGAAGGCTGTGGGTTTGGTTTAGTTAAGTTTGGAAATTCCGCGAGTATATCTTGGAATTTCGCTGTTGTTACTGGAGGGGTTTGAATCAAGTTAAGAGAGCTGATGTGACTTTCTTTGCCTTTTGTGTAAAACGAAGTTTCTTTTAGTGTTAATCGCCGTTTCTTGGTGTCAACTAGAAATTCGTATCTCTCTAGAAAGTCCATCCCCAGTATTGCCAGATCTAAGTCGGCTACCGTGAAAACCCAAGGGAATTGCCTTCTGAACCCCAAATCTAGGGTTAACGTTTTCTGCCCAAATGTCGCGATTGTAGTTTTATTTGCAGCTTGAAGTGTAATCGGGGATGTTTCTCGACTAATCTCAGTTTTATTTCGAGGGATGATGCTAAGAGCAGCGCCAGTGTCCACCAAGAAATTCAAGCCCGAGTTTCTGTCTCTGACATAAAACAAGCGACTGTTTAGGCGCCCCTCCTCAGTTGTCGCGACCTGGGGAGGGGTTACTCGTTTCCCGCTGTCTTGGAATTATGCTTAGGCCAGGCGCATGGTTGCCTGCACTTGGTTGAGTTGACACCAAACTTCCAGTGGTACCAACAAAACTGCCCAGATTGTCTGGACATTTGTGACCTATTTTGTGACTTGGATCGTGATCGTTGTGGTGACCTGTTCCTGTTTGTATGACCCATTTGCATTCTGGTGACAGCCTCAGTGAGACTCTTAACACTCGCAATGAGTCCTTCTATGACGGGGTCTTTTGCTGATTCTACTTTCTGTGTGTGATTTATTGTGCCTGATCCAGTTGGAGGACCTCTTTCCATTATTCTATCAGCTATACGCGCTAAATGAGATAATGAGGTTTCAGGATCTTGTGCATCCAAACAATGTTGGACGTAGCATGGGAGAGCTTGTATCCATCCTTGTTTTAGGACTGCTTCACCCACTGTGTTATCACCCACTAAGACTTGGAGGTGACGTAGAAACTGTGACGGCGACCGATCACCTAGTGTTTCACCTTGAAAAAGTCTTTGGATTCTTTGACTATCTGATAATGATAAACGGTTCATTATCTCTCGTCTTAAGACGGTGTACGGTTGTGGTGATGGTGGATCTAAAATCAAGTCACGGACTTCTTTGGCGACTGAAGGAGGAAGGATAGAACACAAATCTCTATAGCGAATCCCTTCAGATTTGATATTGTGTCTCGTGAAATAATGCTCGAGTTGAGCAAACCACAACTCAGGATCACTACGATCAAATTCTGGAAGTCGAGATTTCGTAGTCATAACAGTGTCTATCTCCACTGGTGACAAATCCTCCAGATTATGGGTTTCTTTTAAGTCTGACATGAGGTATGTGACAAATATAGCAACAAAATTAGCACGAAAAAAAAATGGTTTCTATGACACGAATAACTTAAGATAATAAAAAAATAAACTATTTATATACCCAACTTAGTTTACGGATTATCAGGTCTACTTTTACGATTGAGTAAAAAAAATAATATTAATAACAAAAATGAGGTTAATTTGTGTTCAAAAAGGGCTCACCAGTTTCGTGCCTATAGGTAACCCTCGTGTTATTGATAGAAGAAGTCAGACACTAATTGAATGAAATCTTTATTTCGATCTTAGCGCAGTCACAGTGGAGCGTGGGATTATCTGTTCAGACAAACAAAGGCTTTCAGCATTCAATATAAGATAATAAGGAATATAACGCTTATACAAAATAAGGAAGTGAATGAATACTTGAACAATACTGTTTTGGCATATGCTTGGTTGTTTGGGGTCA
This sequence comes from Schistosoma margrebowiei, assembly GCA_944470205.2. Taxonomy (NCBI): domain Eukaryota; kingdom Metazoa; phylum Platyhelminthes; class Trematoda; order Strigeidida; family Schistosomatidae; genus Schistosoma; species Schistosoma margrebowiei. The sequence goes on from OX104025.1 coordinate 32,527,919, forward strand.
ACTCTTAACCAACCAACCTATGCTGTTACATACCTTCTACAGTTACTTCTGACAGATGTTCACAGTTCCAATCTCACCTCTTCAATGAATTTACCCGCATTTTAGGAATCCATCACATCACTACAACAGCATACCATCCAGCAGCGAATGGACTAGTGGAACGATTCCACAGACAACTAAAAAGCTCATTGATGGTACAACCCGATGTTTCTAGATGGAATGAATCTCTACCTCTTATTTTACTAAGCATACGTTCCACAATTAAAGAAGACCTACAATGTACTCCGGCACAGCTCGTCTATGGAACTAATTTAACCTTACCGGGGCAGCTAGTGACGCATAATGGCAAACCCGTATGTACGGATCCCACTTCTTTTTGCGAAAGACTAATGAGCCATATGAATAACATTAAGCCTGTTGCACCTCGGCCAGTAGCAAGCATCTAGATACGTGTAAATTTGTATTTGTTCGTGTTGACTCCGTAAGACGTCCTCTACAACATCCTTATGAAGGACCATATGAAGTAGTTGAGAGGCAAACAAAATATTTCACAATCAATAAGAACGGAAAAAAAGAAACAGTTTCAATCGACAGGATAAAACCTGCTTGTATAGAATCTGAAACACATGATAGCCGTCTAAAGACAGCGGCAATCACACAACGCAGCTTCCAGTGTTTCCAAATGATTCTTCATCAACTTCTACGAAGTCAATATTTCGTAAAACAAACGGTTCTAAGGTTACAGTTCCCAGTAATTTAAATCCTAGTTCCGACAGTTTACCTTCTACAAAAACAACTCGTTCAGGAAGACATGTACATTTTCCTAAACGTTATGTTGAATTAATTACTTAATCTTTATTCTGTCATTACCTGTAATGTGATTGAATATCCATATTAGCAGAGTTACTAATAACATTTTTTATGCAAGCATTTTTTTCTAAAAAATTCTTATGTACTACTAATTTTGATAAATTCATTATGTTTTTCTCTACATGTGTATGCGTTTCATATGATGTTTATTATTAATTGTGCAAATATATACAATTTCGTTGGACTCGTTTAGTTTATCACTAATTGTTTATACAATTTATACATGTATTTACACTTTTCGGTGAACTCTAAATTTAATTACCGTTATTACTAATGATATTATTATTATTATACACTGCGTTATTGTTGTTAAACTTTTTATATACATTAAAATCTCTTTACTACAAGAGAAATATTTTGTTCTTAAATATGTATACACGTATAATTTCTTTTTAAATAACATTTGTCTACCCTTTTCTTTGTGTAATTTACTCTTCCCTACAAAGCATTTGGAGTTTTACGTCGGGCATACTTCCACCGACGCATGCCCTAGGGGGGGAGATATATGGTGACATATATTCAGTGATTTTTGTAACAACAAAAATAAAAACCACATTTTTTCTCTAATTTGTCACACTTTATTTGTAACCACATTTTTACTCAATATCTGTTGGTTTGCTGTATCACTTGTTAAAAAAGACGATGATAATTGTTTCGATGAATGATATACGATTCTACTACCGCGTTGTTTAAAATATAGAGCACTATCTACGCCGTTGGTTCTTCTGTTTTATTGGCCACCGTTTGATTGAAGACTATAATAGTATTTATAACATCATTATAGGCCTTCCGACGCAACGTTGGACTTTTGGCGCAGATTACTATTTTATAATACTATTGGACTCCGTCTTCATCATTACGTCATTGGTGCAGTCACTTGCAGGGGAACACCTGTCAATCAAGTGAACTCAGTTTGTGGTCGTTGTTCCCACCAGGAAGTTCACAAGTAACATTCATTCTATAGTAACTGTTAGTGTCTGGTTGTTTAATATACTTTTTGTATTTTGTTACCTCTGGATTTATCAACGGACAGACATCTAGGTTTCTTTACTATTAGTTTTTTTTGGTATATCATCATTAACCTAGTGTACCAATATATTTTGTATAAGCTCCTTTTGTTTGGGAACCACCACAAATTTGGTGAGCCCGTAAACATTTTTTTCTCTCTCGAAACTACTTTTGAGTTCACTTACAGACATTACGGAGTTATTTTACCCTTGGTAGTATTTAATTTTTCGTATATTTGTAATGTACTCATCCGATACCGAAGGCATTAGCCAGGATAACATTTCAGCAGAGCTACAAGCTCTAAATTTGATAAATGTGCCCTCATTCACCCGAATAAATCCTCGCATTTGGTTTGCGTAAATAGAAGTACAATTTCAGCGTCGCAACATACGCTCACAGGCATCTAAATACTCTTTTGTGCTTAGATTACTACCCACTGAAGTTGCATCTGAGGTGTCAGATTTGATAGACAATATTCCTGCATCTAATCCATATGATCAATTGAAGCAGGCAATTATTCAACGTACTTCGTTATCGGATGAAAAGAGATTACAGCAACTACTGCACGAATGTGAGCCAGGCGACAAATCACCGTCTCAATTATTACGACACATGAGACAATTAGCTGGCCCTTATAAATTTGATGATGCTTTCCTCTAGGAGATTTGGCTACAACGCTTGCCAACTGTAGTTAGGCAAATTCTTTGCGCTTCTAGCCAACCATCATATTTAAAAAATCTTGCTAGCATGGCTGATAAAATTTTAGAAGTTACACCCTGTACTACACCTTACGTACAGACAATATTAGAAACTTCGAACGATAAGCAAACTCCCACCATAGCATCGTTAACTGCTGAACTAGGCGAACTACGAGCACATCATGAACGAACTGTCGCTAGTCTTGAAAATAAACTGGATGCATTGCAATTATTAATCTTTAATTTCACATCTACAAGACTTCGCTCTAGTTCTCGAGGGAGTAAGAATCGAGATAACTCAAAAAGAAATAAAAACGACGACAACATATGTTGGTACCATAAAAAATATGGTGACAAAGCTAGGAAATGTGTTACGTCTTGTAAATTCTTCAAGTCATTTTCCTCACCAAAACGTGTCAACCAAACCATGGTAGCGACAAATGTTTCTGGCCATGCGCCTACTCGACTTTTCCATGTTCTTGATAAAACTTCAGGGTAAAAATTCTTAGTAGATACTGGAGCTGAAGTCAGTGTCATCCCAGTTACCTTAGCCAATAAACCTATTGCTAAGAGTGACAAATATACGCTAAGGGCAGCTAATAAAACCGAAATAAAGACATTTGGCGAACAATTTCTAACATTAGACTTGGGAATTAGACGTCATTTAACCTGGGTGTTCATTATTGCGGATGTACGCCACCCTATACTAGGTGCAGATTTTCTAAGTTTCTACAACCTACTAATTGACGTTAAGAGAACGAAACTTATCGATTCCTGCACGAACCTTCAAGTACAAGGAATTCAGTCGGACTACCACATACATAGTATTAAAATTGACACCCCAGGAAACGACATATTCGCCACTATTTTATCTAAATTTCCCAAAATAACGAAACCGGACTACAGTGAAAACGCGGTCCAACATTCTGTAGTACACCGGATCATCACAAAAGGTCAACCAACTACGGCACGTCCACGCCGATTACCACCGAACAAACTGAATGTTGCAAAAGCTGAGTTTGATCATATGATGCAGCTAGGTATAATACGTCCGCCAAGTAGCCCCATGGGCATCCCCACTCCACATGGTGACCAAGCGAGACCAAGATTGGTGACCTTGTGGTGATTATAGGTCATTGAATAACATAACGTTACCGGATCGCTACCCAATTCCTCATTTACATGATTTTTCTCTCACTTTACATGGCAAGCAAATTTTTTCTAAAATCGATCTTGTGCGAGCGTGTCACCAGATTCCAGTAGCATCCAAGGACATTGCAAAACCGGCCATCATTACTCCATTTGGTTTGTTTGAATTACTAAGAATGCCTTTTGGATTAAAGAACGCCGCACAAACATTTCAACGATTTATAGATGAGGTCACTAAAGGCCTAGATTTTGTTTTCGTGTATATTGATGATGTATTAATAGCTAGCAGTTCGCTCCATCAACACATTGATCACCTACATAAATTATTCGAAAGATTTCAGAAATATGGCATAGTGATTAACCCATCCAAATGTATTTTTGGAGTTGAGAGTGTAGAGTTTTTAGGTCACTTGATCGACAAACGTGGAATTAAACCTTTGGATACAAAAATAGAAGCCATCAAGAATTTTCCAGAACCAGACTCATGGAATAAACTTCGACGTTTCTTGATGATGATCAATTTTTATCGTCGCTTTATTCCACATTCTACAACCTTTGACGGAGGTGTTAAAAGGTAAAGTCAAAAAGTTCACATTACCCTCCCAAGCGAAAGATGCCTTTTCTGCAGCTAAAACAGCAATCGCTTCTACTACCATGCTGACCTGCTTAAGCCCTGATCCGGAAGCAACACTAATCCTGTGTACGGACGCATCCCAGGCAGCAGTAGGTGCGGTACTTCAACAGCGGGTGAATAATGAGGTCAAACCACTTGCCTTCTTTTCAAAGAAGCTAGAACCAATCCAAACTCGATATAGCACTTTTGGTAGAGAACTATTGGCTATTTTTCTAGCTGTTAAACATTTTAACCACTTACTGCAAGGCAGAGACTTTGTGATACTTACTGATCACAAACCTTTAACCTACGCCTTTAACGCGAAAAGTGACCGTTATTCCCCTAGAGAAATGCGACAATTGGATTATATTTCCGAATTTTCGACCAATATACAGTTTATAAAAGGTAAGTCAAATGTTGTTGCGGATACTTTGTAACGTTTCAATGTCGATGCAATTTCCTTCACCAAAGGAATCGATTTATCAGACATGGCACGTTTGCAGACAGATGATCCTGACCTTGATGCTTGTAAACAAAGTTCGAGTTTGTTCTTTAAAAGTGTCCCTATACCTCATTCTGACTCTACTATCATTTGTGATACTTCTACTGGAATACACAGACCTTTTGTGCCAATAGTGTACAGAAAAAGAGTTTTTGATTGTCTTCACTCACTATCCCATCCAGGGATTCGTGCTACTGTGAAACTGATTGCCGAAAGATTTGTTTGGCCAAAGATGAATGCAACTATAAAAAATGGACCAAGACTTGTGTACAATGTCAGCGCAGTAAAATACATAGACATACGATTACAACACCGTCAGCATTTAGTCTACCCGACCATCGTTTTCAACATGTTCATGTTGATTTAGTTGGTCCTCTGCCTCTATCTAACGGATTCACTCACATTTCTACTTCAGTGGACCGTTTCACTAGATGGCCAATTGCATGCCCAATAAAAGATATCTCCGCGGAAAATGTTGCTGCTGTATTCCTTGACAGATGGATCGTCAATTTTGGTGTACCTTCTACAGTTACTTCTGACAGATGTTCACAGTTCCAATCTCACCTCTTCAATGAATTTACCCGCATTTTAGGAATCCATCACATCACTACAACAGCATACCATCCAGCAGCGAATGGACTAGTGGAACGATTCCACAGACAACTAAAAAGCTCATTGATGGTACAACCCGATGTTTCTAGATGGAATGAATCTCTACCTCTTATTTTACTAAGCATACGTTCCACAATTAAAGAAGACCTACAATGTACTCCGGCACAGCTCGTCTATGGAACTAATTTAACCTTACCGGGGCAGCTAGTGACGCATAATGGCAAACCCGTATGTACGGATCCCACTTCTTTTTGCGAAAGACTAATGAGCCATATGAATAACATTAAGCCTGTTGCACCTCGGCCAGTAGCAAGCATCTAGATACGTGTAAATTTGTATTTGTTCGTGTTGACTCCGTAAGACGTCCTCTACAACATCCTTATGAAGGACCATATGAAGTAGTTGAGAGGCAAACAAAATATTTCACAATCAATAAGAACGGAAAAAAAGAAACAGTTTCAATCGACAGGATAAAACCTGCTTGTATAGAATCTGAAACACATGATAGCCGTCTAAAGACAGCGGCAATCACACAACGCAGCTTCCAGTGTTTCCAAATGATTCTTCATCAACTTCTACGAAGTCAATATTTCGTAAAACAAACGGTTCTAAGGTTACAGTTCCCAGTAATTTAAATCCTAGTTCCGACAGTTTACCTTCTACAAAAACAACTCGTTCAGGAAGACATGTACATTTTCCTAAACGTTATGTTGAATTAATTACTTAATCTTTATTCTGTCATTACCTGTAATGTGATTGAATATCCATATTAGCAGAGTTACTAATAACATTTTTTATGCAAGCATTTTTTTCTAAAAAATTCTTATGTACTACTAATTTTGATAAATTCATTATGTTTTTCTCTACATGTGTATGCGTTTCATATGATGTTTATTATTAATTGTGCAAATATATACAATTTCGTTGGACTCGTTTAGTTTATCACTAATTGTTTATACAATTTATACATGTATTTACACTTTTCGGTGAACTCTAAATTTAATTACCGTTATTACTAATGATATTATTATTATTATACACTGCGTTATTGTTGTTAAACTTTTTATATACATTAAAATCTCTTTACTACAAGAGAAATATTTTGTTCTTAAATATGTATACACGTATAATTTCTTTTTAAATAACATTTGTCTACCCTTTTCTTTGTGTAATTTACTCTTCCCTACAAAGCATTTGGAGTTTTACGTCGGGCATACTTCCACCGACGCATGCCCTAGGGGGGGAGATATATGGTGACATATATTCAGTGATTTTTGTAACAACAAAAATAAAAACCACATTTTTTCTCTAATTTGTCACACTTTATTTGTAACCACATTTTTACTCAATATCTGTTGGTTTGCTGTATCACTTGTTAAAAAAGACGATGATAATTGTTTCGATGAATGATATACGATTCTACTACCGCGTTGTTTAAAATATAGAGCACTATCTACGCCGTTGGTTCTTCTGTTTTATTGGCCACCGTTTGATTGAAGACTATAATAGTATTTATAACATCATTATAGGCCTTCCGACGCAACGTTGGACTTTTGGCGCGGATTACTATTGTATAATACTATTGGACCCCGTCTTCATCATTACGTCATTGGTGCAGTCACTTGCAGGGGAACACCTGTCAATCAAGTGAACTCAGTTTGTGGTCGTTGTTCCCACCAGGAAGTTCACAAGTAACATTCATTCTATAGTAACTGTTAGTGTCTGGTTGTTTAATATACTTTTTGTATTGCTAACGGTATTTTGTTACCTCTGGATTTATCAACGGACAGACATCTAGGTTTCTTTACTATTAGTTATTTTTGGTATATCATCATTAACCTAGTGTACCAATATATTTTGTATAAGCTCCTTTTGTTTGGGAACCACCACAAATTTGGTGAGCCCGTAAATATTTTTTTCTCTCTCGAAACTACTTTTGAGTTCACTTACAGACATGGCGGAGTTATTTTACCCTTGGTAGTATTTAATTTTTCGTATATTTGTAATGTACTCATCCGATACCGAAGGCATTAGCCAGCATAACATTTCAGCAGAGCTACAAGCTCTAAATTTGATAAATGTGCCCTCATTCACCCGAATAAATCCTCGCATTTGGTTTGCGTAAATAGAAGTACAATTTCAGCGTCGCAACATACGCTCACAGGCATCTAAATACTCTTTTGTGCTTAGATTACTACCCACTGAAGTTGCATCTGAGGTGTCAGATTTGATAGACAATATTCCTGCATCTAATCCATATGATCAATTGAAGCAGGCAATTATTCAACGTACTTCGTTATCGGATGAAAAAAGATTACAGCAACTACTGCACGAATGTGAGCCAGGCGACAAATCACCGTCTCAATTATTACGACACATGAGACAATTAGCTGGCCCTTATAAATTTGATGATGCTTTCCTCTAGGAGATTTGGCTACAACGCTTGCCAACTGTAGTTAGGCAAATTCTTTGCGCTTCTAGCCAACCATCATATTTAAAAAATCTTGCTAGCATGGCTGATAAAATTTTAGAAGTTACACCCTGTACTACACCTTACGTACAGACAATATTAGAAACTTCGAACGATAAGCAAACTCCCACCATAGCATCGTTAACTGCTGAACTAGGCGAACTACGAGCACATCATGAACGAACTGTCGCTAGTCTTGAAAATAAACTGGATGCATTGCAATTATTAATCTTTAATTTCACATCTACAAGACTTCGCTCTAGTTCTCGAGGGAGTAAGAATCGAGATAACTCAAAAAGAAATAAAAACGACGACAACATATGTTGGTACCATAAAAAATATGGTGACAAAGCTAGGAAATGTGTTACGTCTTGTAAATTCTTCAAGTCATTTTCCTCACCAAAACGTGTCAACCAAACCATGGTAGCGACAAATGTTTCTGGCCATGCGCCTACTCGACTTTTCCATGTTCTTGATAAAACTTCAGGGTAAAAATTCTTAGTAGATACTGGAGCTGAAGTCAGTGTCATCCCAGTTACCTTAGCCAATAAACCTATTGCTAAGAGTGACAAATATACGCTAAGGGCAGCTAATAAAACCGAAATAAAGACATTTGGCGAACAATTTCTAACATTAGACTTGGGAATTAGACGTCATTTAACCTGGGTGTTCATTATTGCGGATGTACGCCACCCTATACTAGGTGCAGATTTTCTAAGTTTCTACAACCTACTAATTGACGTTAAGAGAACGAAACTTATCGATTCCTGCACGAACCTTCAAGTACAAGGAATTCAGTCGGACTACCACATACATAGTATTAAAATTGACACCCCAGGAAACGACATATTCGCCACTATTTTATCTAAATTTCCCAAAATAACGAAACCGGACTACAGTGAAAACGCGGTCCAACATTCTGTAGTACACCGGATCATCACAAAAGGTCAACCAACTACGGCACGTCCACGCCGATTACCACCGAACAAACTGAATGTTGCAAAAGCTGAGTTTGATCATATGATGCAGCTAGGTATAATACGTCCGCCAAGTAGCCCCATGGGCATCCCCACTCCACATGGTGACCAAGCGAGACCAAGATTGGTGACCTTGTGGTGATTATAGGTCATTGAATAACATAACGT